>CM057449.1:1676220000-1677480000 GCA_016271365.2 Neoceratodus forsteri
GCTGCCGACGATCGTCAGTGGATCAGGAACATATCTGCACTCTTCAAAACCGACCACAAACTGAGGACATGCCAGTAAGCTGTATAATGGGATAGATAGGGTTTTTTCAACTTTAGTACATATCTCAGGCATTTTTGCAAATTTTGGCCCCAAATTTTCAACATGGGGTTTTTGGGACCCCTTCTCATGAATACTTGCACTGTCATGGCGTTATTCAGTCCTGAAAGGTGATTTCGCAGTCACTGTGTGGAATCACCTTTCAGGACCTTGTAAGGAAATGACAGTGCCACTGTTTATGAGGGGGGCTCTCAACAACCCTATGTTGCAAATTTGTTGGGAAAAATCCAAAACATGACTGTTTTACGATCGTGCATAGCAACTGCGCAATGCACGCCTGTAAGTCAGTGAATTCACAATATTTTCACACCAGATTCTCAACATTGGCATTTTACCACACCTTCTTGTGAACTGTACAGCTGTCATTTTTCACATCCTGGTCAAAATGTGTTTTCGCGTTTTCGACGCAGAATAGCATGGTCGAGGTGTGAAATCAGTGTTTGGGACACATTACAAAAATGACAGTGATATTGTTCATGAGCAGAGATCCTATAATGCCTGTGTTGAAAATTTGGTGACAATACTCCATAAAGTGACTGTTTTACGAGCATGCGTAGCAACTGCACAACGCACACTCATACGTTGGTGTATTCACACTATTTTCATGCCAGATTCTAAACATTGGCATTTTACCACACCTTCTTGTGAGCTGTATAGCTGTCATTTTTCACATCCTGGCCAAAATGTGTTTTCGCACTTCCAGTACAGAATAGCGCAGTTGCTGTGTGAAATCAGTGTTTGGGACACATTACAAAAATGACAATGATACTGTTCATGAGCAGAGGTCCTAAAATGCCTGTGTTGAAAATTTGGTGTCAATACTCCATAAAATGACTGTTTTATGAGGTGCATAGCAACTGTGCAACGCACGCTCGTAACTTAGCACATTCGCAATATTTTCATGTCAGATTCTCCAATTTGGCATTTTACTACACCTTCTTGTAAACTGTGGAGCTGTCATTTTTTCACTTCCTTGCCAAAATGTGTTTTCGCACTTTCGGCACAGAAGAGCGCGTTCGCTGTGAGAAATCAGTGCTCAGGACACATTACGAAAATGACAGTGATACTTTCATGAGCAGAGATCCTAAAATGCCTGTGTTGAAAATTTGGTGACAATACTCCCTAAAATGACTGTGTTACAAGCATACGTTGCGCAGTTTGCACACACTCTCGTACGTTCGCAAGCTTCTAATATTCTCACTCCAGATTTTCTACAGTGCCATGGTTCTGCACTGCCTAATGAACAGTACAACTGTCATTTTTCACATCCTGACCAAAATCTGTTTTTGCAGTTCCAGTGCAGAATAGCGTGCTTGCTGTGGAAAGTCCGTGTTTGAGACACATGATGAAAATGACAATGACACTGTTCATTAGCAGATGCCCTAAAATGCCTATGTTGAAAATTTGGGAACAAAAGTCAATAAAATGAGTGTTTTATGAGCGTGCATTGCACAGTTTGCAAGCACACTCATGACTTTGTGAATTTGTAATACTTTCACTCCTGCTGTTCATCATTGGCATTTTTCCATACCTCCTCATGAATACTGCAGCTGCCTAAAATGTGTTTTCTCACATCCGGCACAGAATTGCATGGCCACTGTGCAAAATCAGTTTTTGGGACAGTTTGAGGAAATGACGGTGACACTATTCATGAGCAGAGGTCCTAAAATGCCTATGTTGAAAATTTGGTGCCGAAACTCCATACAATGACTGTGTTGCTAGCGTGCATTGCTCAGTTTCCATGCACCCTTGTAACTTCGTCAATCTGCAATATTTTCATGCCACATTTGCACCACTGGCATTTCTGCATATCTCCTTATCAACAGTCCAGCTGCCATTTTTCACAGCCTGCCCAAAACGTGATTCCACAGCTGTGGCGCACAACGGCGTGCTCGCTGTGCAAAATCACCTTTTGAGACACATTCACAAAATCACAGCACTATGCGTCTCTAACTATGCCATTCCCACTGCCAATGCCAGCACAACAACATTCAGCATTGACAAATGCTTGTTTTGCATGAAACTATACTATACACATCCACTTATTTACTTGTTACTGAATAAGTCTATAGCTACACAATATCACAAACTTGCAAATTGTTCATCACATGGCACTATGATATGTCAGTGTACTTAACCATTTCTGCATATCAGAATAGTATAAATACTTAAATACATTTATTGTAAACAAAATGTTACTTATGCCCTACTGATTTAACAATTTGTGTATTACAGCATAACAGCATGCTACAATAAACTGTATGATTTCTAAATGCCACCATACCCATGGCTCCACCTTCTTGCCAGTTTCTCTGTAAACTTTAAAATAACTGGCAACAGAGACATATTACTAAGGGCAAAGGACCAGCAATTTTAGTATTGCTATATAGCAGAATACCTGAACTTTCCAGATAATTGTTGACTTTTGCATATTCCATCATAAAAATAGACAAACACACAAATTGCTCAGAACACATGAGGTTTAGACCCACTCCAGTTGTAGTAACTTTCCAAAGCTACACATTTCTGCACAACATAGAGGGTAATGTATGGTCTTTGGTTAATAACCACACTGTAAACACTTAGAGAGGTTGCCATGACAATGTAAACCTTGAGAGTGCAGCTCAAGAGGTTTTCAGATGTCATGGCAACCTCAGGAAGTGTTTTCAGAGTGGTTGTTAACCAAAAACCATACATTATATTTTATAGTGTATGGGCTACCAAGATTGTGTAATCACAGACTGAATTACTTTACTGAATCACTTTGCAGAACATTGATTGTTGTGAGCATTCTGTTTTGTTATACTATTGATGTGACATACTCAAGAAGGGTTAAAAACAGAGTGATGTCATAACAATGGCATAACAAGGTTGTAATCTGCTTGATTTCAGTTTATAATAAGGGCTTCCCATACATTATAGTATTATATAAGTAGGCCTCATGTCTTTGTCAGAGTGTGATGCTCTCTTACATGGCATAATGCACGAAGTTGCACATTTGTGGATAACAAAGGCCATGTTCTCACTAAGTTGGCATGTCTGCATACAACCATAATAATATTAGCAATATCATCTCTCACTAACTACTCTATATTTAACAACTAGGTCACAACTGCATGTAGGTTATTAGAGGTTTACCCATGCCTTGGGTGGTGTGTCACAGGCTACAGTTGAGCAACTCAATTACATAAGAAGTGGGTAAATGTCAAGTAACTCATTATTATTATTCTGATTATACAACAGACCCATGTTCAGAACAAATATAAAAATGTGTTTAATTATGTTTTTATAAATAACTTTCATCAGGCATAGCCAAAAAAGCATTCACCTATGATCATGTTAAATGTTTTTCCAATAAGGTTAAAGAATTTTCACACAGCTTTGTATAATTGTAACAGAACAGCATGCCCTCACTTTTTTTATGAAATGTTTTATTGATATAAAACACTATCATATAAGTGATGATGTAGCTGCATAGGTAGTTCTACCTGAAATGCTTCTAACACATCTCACTTTATGCAGAGAACAGACTCCAATGCTAGGAAAAGTGAAACAGTTGGTGAAACATAATGATGGATGCCTGTTGTGGTATGTTTAAGAAGTTGTATGTTATTTCTGTTGTGTTATGGTGTCTGTCTCTGATTGACTGTCTTTTCTTGTACTGCCCCCCATAGTTGTGTGTTCTGTGTGTGTGTGTGTGTGTATGTGTGAGTATGTGTATGTCTATCTTTGTGCCTGTGTGTGTGTGTGTGTGTGTGTGCCAGTGGGTGGGAGGTGGTGATGGGGGGTTGGGGGGGAGCCGGTGTTAGGGTTGAAAACCCTAATTCCAAATTTCCTGACTTTTGTCGCTGTTAAAAAAACCCTAACTCTTGCATTAACTCAGTTTTTTGCAATAAATTTCCTGACTTTTTGAGAAAGAACTAAAAATGAAATGTTTTCTCACTACACCTTCAAAAGACAATCTAACCTTTACCTAAGTCATTTTCAGAACAATACCTCACCGAAATTGAGAGCCCATCTCTGCATAGCAGCTACTGCATCATACAGTTGTAGCCACAGACATTGCCAACTATTTCCAGATATTTCACAATATTTCTGAAGAGTTTCTCTCTGCTGCCTCTAGTATGAAAATGCAGAAAGCAGCAGATATTTCTCTAAAAATCACAAAAATCTCAGGAAATTGCTAGCAGTGTCTGTGGCTGCTACTGTAACTGAAGAATCATGAGGCATAGGAAATCATCATCATCAACATATATTTGTCTGATACCAACTATTCAGTAGCTCTGACACTCATACTGTAATTTGTATATTGTCAGGCATGCTATTACCTCACCCCTCTCTAACCAATACTTCTACAACATACATATCTACAATAACAAAACAAACACATTATTGAAAAACTATAATATTTAATAAAATAATATTTTGTACACAAATATAAAACTTTTATTTACAAGTATAATAAAAATCACAAATACAAAATAAATAAATGTGTTCATTCACACAGGAGAAGGTATAATTAAAAAGAACTAAAATAAAAGTTGTGCAAAAATAAAATACAAGTGTTACTACACACTTGCACTACAAAGAGGGGCATATAAATATAAATTAATAAAATGAATTCTCATTAAAAACTATTTACAATTAGTGGCCAGGAGTAATAGAGAGGTGCTGGCCATTCAGGTTGTAGGGACTTGGAGAGGTGATGGGGAGGAGGAAGTGGAAGGCTGCTGAGGAGTAGATGTGGCCGGGTGCCCCTCTTCAGCAGCAAATGTTGGTGGTGTTCTTGGAGGGGCACTGTTGCTGAGGAGCTCCAGAGGGCTAGTCATCATGTAGGTGCTGCAGATCCTGGTGCAGAAGGTGATGGATTGCTTCTGTGGCCTCCAGCTGGTTCTCAGCCAGCCACACCATGAGACAGTATGTGGACTCAAGCAAAGCAACAGAGGCCTCTTCCAAGTTCCTTAGTGAGTTAATTGCTTGGGTGAGGCCCCTGTTGCTCTGCTCAAGTCCACGGGTGGCTACTAAGGCCACATGCCCCACATGCACATGATGCTGCAGCAAATCTATGATTTCTCCATTTTGAGAAATGATTTCACCCCCTTGTCCACTAAATAATTAAGTTTTGCTGCAGTGTCATGGGCATGTTTGGCTGCAGCCCTGTTGCCACCCTGCACAGTCTCCAGAAGCTGGCTGAGGGTGTCGCTGATCTTATTCAGAATGGCTATTTGTCCTGTGGAGACAAAAAAAAAGAACAAGATTACACATGTCATTAATGTAAGCTGTTCTCTACTTTTCTGATAATAGACTACTCAAAACTGTGTATTTGTTGTATTTATTATACCTGAGATATATTAACATCTATGTCACCTCATTAAAGCTGTGTTAAGTTATGAATACTATTATCTATGTTTGTTGGTAAGACATTTATCTTCACCATTTCAGATGCTACAATGTACACTTATTTCAGGAAAATTAGGTTTTGTTGACCCCACAATAGGTGTCTATTAATGCTGCATCTTGAAACACCTCATGAACCTCTATATGGCAGTATGTGCAAAAGTTGTACAATAATGAAACCTCAGCAGCTCTATCTAGTTGCCCCCCCCACCGTGCTGTGATGTCTCCTGGAGTAAATTCTCTGCACTGTGGCACTATAATCACTAGGCAATGTACAATGACACACCGCAGTACACAGTCAGTAATGCTAATTCATGCTGGCTGTGTGAGAAAGCCTGTCCAACAAGCCATCAGGTCTGAAAGTGCACTAGTTAAGCCACCACAGATGCCCCCCTTGACAGAGGTACAAAGATATCCTCCATTTCAGTCACAAAGTATTGCACAGTTACACTTCATAGCCCATTCTCTGTTTCTATGCACCATTTGCATGTGGGTCTCTAAGGGTATAATGTTAGTCATACATTGTAGCTCGATTGGAAAAGTAGTCCAGACATCCCACATGGCAAAACCATCATTAGTGCAGTACTGCATGATCTCTTTCCACCTCATCAGGTTTCTCAAGCTCACACAGCACAGTTCAAAAAATTAGATTGTAACAGGATATAATGACACATATCCCAGATGAACATACAGTAACTGTGCTTCAACAGTGAACTGGAGATCAAGCAAGATGAATAAAAAAATGCTTGTATACTCCCTTTTCAGTCACACACCAACATAGTTTTCATAGAAAGTAGATCTTTATGCACTTGGCAACGCAGTGCTAAACAATTTCTCAGATATAGTAAGCTTTCAGGCAACTCCTATTAAGTAAAGTGTGAGTGTTCAATATGGTGCTGCAACAGTTCATGTCTGTGAACTGGAGGTCTGAAACTATCAGATATAAGACACTATCATTAACATCAGACCACCAAAAGGAGTGCTGTACATTTACGTTATGTAATGCAGCACTGGAACTGTGAATTCATATCCACCCAACAAGAATACCATTCACAATTACAAATTTAACCTTGATGCCCACCCATCTGTACTGAAAAAAATTTAGCATGTGTCATTTCAACTCTAAAAAATTAAGAAATTATATGATAGTGTACAGTGGAATGTTGTTTTGCATAGAATTCCATCCCTTTCAAAATGCTGTTCTACCACAGTCCCTATGTCATGCAATGCTGTTCTACCACAATTCCAATGTCATGGAATGCTGTTGTACCCAACTGAGGGACAACAGCATTATTGAACCTTTACAGACTGCATGAGTCCATTTTATTTTGAAAGTTAAAGAACTCACAAAACACATTTTTCACACAGTACTATACAGTATAAAAAAATACAGGATGAGAAACTATATGCACAACCAGTGTGTTTTGTCACCTTGGGATTCCAATTTCCATGGACCTGTCGAGCTTCACTCTTTTGGTCAGAGGGAATCTGAATCTCTCTATGGCAGAATACACTGGTTCTGCATAGTTGCCCATCCAGTATTCTCTATGTGATTCAACTTCTTGGAGACAGATATACACAAAAACATATGCAATTGATAAAAGCTACACAGGTCACCAGCAGACAGAGACTAGTAAGATGATTGACCATACCAACAGATACTGTATTCCTGCTAGCATGGGTCAGAAGAGTGCATTTACACCTCAAGCAGCAGTATCCATTGAAGAACAGCCATCGGGGCACTAGATGTACAAGTCTGAATGGTATCTTTTTTGCACCCTTTCTCATATTCAGTTTTGAGATTGTATTCCAACAACACTGACGGATAACAGTGTTAGATACTGTTCAACAAACACTTCACTGTTACTCAATGACACCATAATGTAGGAAGTCATGCTGTTACCATGACTGTAATAATTACATCTTCCAAGACATAACTCACTTACTAACATGTGTGTGATATCCAGCACCCTCAACTGTCCTTGAATTTGGTGAAAGTAAATTCAGTATCTATCATAGTCCAGGTCAGAAATGTAGACAACAGCAGGGAAAGGAGTGAGAAGTCAGCCTGCTGTCTAGTCTTCAAATAAGCATATTTCTCAACATGGTATGTGGAGAACAATGGTCGCAACTCTGATAAACATGGTAGTCCTGCTACTTTACTGTCTTACAGTACATGTAGCACCTGATGCAACACTCTCAGTATTACAACAGATACCAAGGCAGGACATTTCTCTACAGGCTACCATTGGTACAGACAATGTGGGCATTTACAGCATCATCTGTTACTATGTCAGCTGTTCACCTCCCACATGTCTTATTATGTATTAGGAAATCGGCTAAAGAAATCCATCATTCTCATTGAGTAGTACATCATTTGAGCTGTGTCCTTATCACATGATATACTAGCCAACCAGTGAACTACAGCAATGATATCCATGCTTTACCTGCCTGTGCTTCTGTAGTCATGATGCAGCACCTGATGAGTTTCAGATGGGACTTGCAGTAGTGGACATCACCTCCTAAAGCCATACTAGTGTTCAGTATCCAAATTTGTGTGTGAGTACTATAACAAACATCTACCAATCATCACCATGCCTTCTGCTACCTTGTAGCTCTACATTCACTATACAGAACTTCATCTGTTCATTGGGCACATATAATGGAATGCGTCAGTCCAAATCAGTATAGTGATTAGCCTGTACTGCTCTTTAAAAAGAAACTCAAAAACAAAATAAAAAAATATGTTCCTCAGCTGGAGGCCCACCTGGACCTGCAGCAGTTGACAGATGACACACTGCTGGACATTGTCTTGTCACCTCCACAGAGAGTTCTATCTCCACAATCTCAATACCCTCTGTGGAGTCTTCTCCTCCAACACCACCCTCTGAAGGTGGTTTGTCCTCTGTAAAAACCTAGTAAAAGACAAAACATTACTCATCTGTGAATATTATTATGACTAAATATATATCTCATCACTACCACTTGTACAAAATCCTTTATGTTGACAACTACAATAGTTTGTACTACTGAATTCATAACAGAATATACACCTGTTCTATAAATCACTAGATTAACTAGAATTGTTGCCATCTATGCAAAACCATATGTTGTTGAATATATACATTTGACAGTCTCTGACTTCAGAGGCAAACCTTGACAGCTCCATACTAATCATAATCCCAAATACATAAAAAAGAGTACTTCTGAATACAGTTTCTCATGAAATATTTCTCCTACTACGTAATACTCTATAAAAAATGTGCTTTCTCAATTCTTTTCTTCTCACCAGAAAACTTACTCATACATAGTCTAGAGAATGTAGAATGCTGTCCTACCACAGTAGGCTATAGCAGAATTGCATTAGTTTGGAACTGCAAATGATTCTATCTACATAGGTAGTGAAAACTCTTACACAGAAGAACATTTCACAGTTCAATACATATCAAATAAATGAGAACTTGTACTATGTCACTTAAACAATGTGCTGCATCCACACACCACTGCAGCAGAACACAATGTACTAAAGAGTTTAATAGTCTGACCCACAGAATATGCTACATTGCCATCCAAAAATAACTGTATCATAACTGGGTAACTACATAGAGAATACTGGATAGGCAACTATGCACAACCAGTGTATTCTGCCACAGATGGGTTCTGAATCCCTCTGACCTTGAGATAGAAGCTCAAGAGGTCCATGGGAATCAGGACTCTGAGGTGACAGAACACACAGATTGTGCATAAAGTTGCTCATCCTGTATTTCCTATAGTGTATAGTAATACTATGTGAAATGTGTGGGTTGTGTTTTTGTCTCTCTTTTTCATAATGAAACTTACTTGAAAAGTCTCTAGAGGTTGTAGAACATTGTCACCACAGAATTAAATAGAGGAAATCAACAATGTGTCAGGATTTCAAGTGACTCTGCTGCAGTAGTGACATCACCACTGCAGCAGAACAACATGATGATATCACTACTGCAGCAGAACAAGCATATTCCACGTATGGACTTTCATGCATAACAGCATTCCACTATACATTATCTTAAGGTAAATATATCTATACCTTCAGTAGGCACCATCTGTAACACAGTGAACATTGGGAATAACATGTATTGTGTATGGTGGAATGTTGTTCTCACTAGAAATCGCACCCCATTAAAAAGGCTGTTCATCCACACTTTGTAAAATAGATGCAATGCTTTTCTGACCGCACGCCCAAAACAGCATTCCATTCTTCTAGACTTTCAAGTGCAAGACTGTTTTCAAGAGAGAAACAGAAACCCACCATGTATTAGTATTCAGTTTAAACAGATATAGGATGGTCGCAGTTGTTTTCAGCCATGGGATTATTAAATCTAACAAAATCAGAAGAGCCAGATTTGAGCTAAAAATAGTTATCTTACACATTTTGGCCTCTGGACTGTTTCTTTCCTCACTAAGCAAGACGTCCAACCACTATTGTTTTTGTTTTCTAAATGATGCCCACAGTAGAGTGGCAACCAATCAGAGTGTGCGCTACTAATGTGAGGACACCCAGTCCATAGCAACCATGCAAGCCTATACCTGGCACTGAGAGTCAGCAATTCTTTCTCCATGAGTCAAATGAATGTTTTAAGTGTGAAAATGTTAAACAGATAATTTGAGGAGCACCATAACTATTAAAAATACAAGATGAGCAACCCCATGCAGAACCAGTGTGTTCTGCCACCTCAGGATCTTATTCCCAATGACTTGTTAAGCTTCACTCTCGAGGTAAAAAGGAATCAGACCCCTCTATGGCAGAACACACTCATTCTGCATGGTTACCCATCCTGTATTCTCTATATAGCTCATACTGATAGCAGAAATAACATCAATAGCTCACAATAATAGTAGAAGTGAAAGTCTCAACCTGAAGATAATATTTTGAATTATATGAAACAATGTAGATAACAAAATAAATCACCTCTACAGTCACTTCCACACACTATTATCATAACATATGACAGTAATAGTAGACATTTACTTAAAATAGATTCATAAGTACATCATTCAAACTCACCAGCAGAGTCGAGCACCTGCAGCGGCTCGACAGAATCCCCTCGTGATGCACCTTCCGGGAGTGGTGCCAGCTGCACACGATGGGAGGACAAAGGTTCAGTTGGTGTTGTGGCTGAGTGAGAAAATAAAAATGAATATTATTTCTAACTATTTCAGCATTAACATCAATATCACTGTATTATTTTTTTCCTTTGATTTGCACAATTTGTTTTTACCACTCCTTTTTCCTGTCCTTACTAGCAACTTATTAGGTCCAATCATGATCACATCCAGACCCAAAACCTAGGATGTATGCCTAGAGTAGCCCCTTCCAACATCAGCACAAGACAGCTATAATGCAATGAGTAGGCCAGACAAGGTAGTCTAGTCATCTTCTAGAACTGCAAGGCTATTTTCCTGTGCTGTCTTCCCCTCTCACTTCACTCATTGCACACTGTCATGTAGCATAAACATGCAGACATGTGACAAGATGACACACATCTGCCTAGCATATGACACACAATACCCAATCTTCAAATTTTAAATAATGCAGCTACAGTTCTACATTTCTAAGTAGTAACACCTTCAGGTTGCAATCTCAGCAGCTACACCATAAAAAACATAGGGTACTGGTCAAAGGGTATCTTAACATAGTCCTCTAATACGTTGTCTTAACAGAAATTGCATATGTGCTTATGTTTCTAGATACAATATTGACAGCATTGAAACATTACTGGATGTCACCTCTTCTACATTTCATGTGTTCCCATACCAGTAGACAACTTTCATAATGTGGCTTTTAAGAAAGTAACCAAATGTTTGTGCCTACCTCTTAGTTCAAATACCCTATCACTACAATGACAGTCTTCAGTTGATGGTTGTTGAAGTCAAATTGTGATAGACTGTTTCATTACCATATGACTACTTTCAGAACTATCATACAGTGTACCATATCCTGCAAAATCACGTAAAAAAATTAGCATGCTTCATAAAAAAAAAATCTAATGACCTGACTACTCACAGAGCAACAAATAACACATGGAAGATACTAGCATGTATATTAACATGGGCACAATTACAAAGATATATTTACAGGTATGATGGCGATCTCCTAAATCTGGATTCTGTGCATCCTCCCACATAGCATATGCTATGTCATACCACTCACAGACACTCCTTCGCATATCACCAGCCACTGCCTTCATCTTAACTCATTCAAGCCTAGATACGCCTGTATGTGGTGTCTGAAAGCATAGCCACTCAGGCCAATAATGCCTGTAGACATACTCAGCTGACTTTCCCTCAGGCCAGGAAATGTCTGAGGAAGTCAACAGTTTGTACCTAAATATTAAACAAACCAAATTGCTTAGAATTGATTGCATATCACTGTTAGAAAGGTAAATTTGTGCCAAACAATTTTGCCTCTGATACTTTGTGTCTATCACGTATACTTTAGGAGTTATTTGCATTTGTTTAAGGTATGGTGCACATGGCTGACATTTGTCTCTCAAGCTTCACCTAAGCACCTTGAATAAATCTAAAAAAATAGTTGTTTGGTGTTTCAGCTAGCATAAAATAAAAACTAAATGGATTATAATTGATTGCAAAGCAATGTTAGAAAAGTAATTTTGTGATGAATAATTTTGCCACTGATACTTTGTGTCTATCATGTATACTTTAGGAGCTATTTGCATTTGTTTAAGGTATGGTGTGCATGGCTGACATTTGTCTTTCAAGCCTCAACTTAGCACATTGAGAAAATCTGGAAAAAAAACAGTTTGGTATTTCAGCTAGTATAAAATGAAAAAACAAATTGATTACAGTTCATTATATAGCACCATTGGAAAGGTAATGTTGTGCTGACCAACTTTGCCACTCATACTTTGTGTGTAGCACTTACGGTTCAAGAGATATTCACATTTGTTTGTGGCATGCTGATTATGGCTTGATTTTGCTTAGAAAGATCCAGGATGCAGTGCTTAAAGTATACAGGGCACAAATGGTGGAAGTCTCGAAGAGTTCTATTATTTTTCAACACAGTAAATGCTCCTGGGCCTTTCTAGTAGTTATAACTAATAAATATAATGTTAATATTCATTTTTTGTAAGTTTTTCAAAATGTTACTGGATTTTTCTGATCTTTGATCATGAGCGTGCAAATTCTTCAATCGCGACTCTGTTTGACCGTGAAGATTGTTCATGTGCGTACAAATTCTTTGACCGTGAGAATAACATGAGAGTTTGCTGCTGATACCTCTCAAATTAAAAAAAATATATGAAATTGATTATTTTAACAACACACTGAGTACTCCTGTCTCATTACACTAGTCAGCAGACATAAAAATCACATAATTCAATAAATCAGTCAAAGTCTTTATTTAACCAGGCGATCACCATTGAGCAAGCTCATTTTAGAGGTGGACCTGTGTTTGTTAACAAGGAACAAGGGACAATGTACATGGGATGCAACACACAAGAAAATAATAATACAAATAAAGTGAGATACAATAATGCAGTATATACAAAGCATCAGCAGGTAACACTGACAGTAGCATATGTTTGGAACAGAAGATACAGCTAGTTTTGGGTGGGACACAATTTTTCATAAAAGTAAAGAAATATATGTATCAGGTGCACTGAACACAAATAAAACCTAATATAAAAAGATATATAGTGATACAGTATGGAGAATTTAGAGCTGGAACCAGGGTCAAAGGAATGTGGAAGGGACAGATCTGGGGTAGAAAAAGGGGAGAGGGAAGAGTCTATTATAGATGTGATCAGTCTTTTAACAGTAGTAATTAGAGTGCGCTTTTACTTATAGGAGTCACTATTTAGTGTAGACAGGCGCAGGACTCCTTATTATGATGTAGATATAGAGATTTAAAAGCTGCTAGGCTGATGGGGTGAGTTAATTTCAAATTTTTTTGCAGCTTGTTCCACAGTTGAACAAGCACAAAGCTGATGGCTGCTTTGCCAGTGCGAGATTTTGCTTTGTAAACATAAAGGTATATATATGAGGTGCTTCTCAGGGCATACTTCCCCAGAGTGCACAAAGGTAAACAGACAGAGATATATTGGGGCAGTTTATTTGAGATAGGTTTGTATGTCCGAACCGCAGCATTTGTTTGCTGTCTGTAAGCAAGGGATGACCATCCCACTGCCATGTACCATGCACAGTGGTGGGTTGAGTATGGAAGACCGTGATAAATCTTATGGCTCTGAGATAAAGTGTATCGAGTTTGGCTAGGCTACCCGCAGGTCCCTGACTATATACAAAGTCTGCATAATCCAATAGGGAAAGAAAGTTAGTTTGAACCAGTTTTAGTTTACTGTCTCTTGTGAGGAGATTATTAATCCTAAAGAATGACAAAGTCTTTATCTAAGTTTCTTTGCCAGTTCTTCTAAATGATCTGTGAAAGTAAGTCTATGGTCTAGCCAGACCACCAGGTACTTGAACTTTGGTATGTAGTCCAACTGCTCACCTAGAATGGTAGTGATATGTGGGAGTGTCCCAGCAATTGCAGGATTTATTGCATTTTGAAGGAGCGAGAGAAACATTACTCTTTTTTTTTTGCATTTAAGAGCAGTTTCTGGTTTATAAACTGATGTTGCAGCAGATTAAATTCATTTTGAAGGGCTTTACAGGCCTCTTCAGGTGTGGGGCTACTTGCATAGAGTACCGTATCATCTGAAAATAGGTGTATTTGTGCTTCTTTGATGGGGGCACCTATGTTGTTAATATAAATGGTGAAGAGCAAGGGACCAAGAATGGAACCTTGAGGTACACCCCTCAATTGGGGTTTTGGTGGAGAAACTTCCCCTTCTGCCTTTACTTGCTGAAGTCATCCTGAGATGTAGTTGGAGAACCATTTAAGGGATAGGCAATCCAAACCAATGTTCCGGAGGGATGACAGAAGCAGTCTGCGAACAACGGTATCGAACGCATTGCTTAAGTCCAAGAAAACTGCACAGACAAAGTTTTTTTTGTCTAATTCAAGCTGCCAGTCATTTGTCACCTTGGCTAGAGCAGAGATTGTACTGTGCTGTGCTTTAAAACTGGAGTGTCTGGATAGTCCTCCAGAATTTGGAATTTTCTTGAGGAGCTGTAGAAATTAGCTTTGGCTTCTCTGACCATTTTGGTGCAGAAGTTCCTCACCCTTTGGAAAGAATTCCAGTCATTTATTAAATTAGTTTTCCTAGCAGTTCTCCAGAGTACATCTCTACTCCGCAAAGCATCTTTCAGGTCTTTTGTAAACCACAGACAGGATTTGTTTCTGGCACAAACTTTTACTATGGGAATATACTTGTTGAGAGCCCCTAGCACAATTTCTGAGAAAATATCATAAGCCGTAGTCAGGGTCTTGGCTATATAGAAGTCCTGCCATTGCATGGAGTCTCTTAGGTCTGATATATACCCATGGAGATCAAAGTTGCATATGCATCTTTTAAAGGAGAATTTTGGTACAGTTGTGGATTTAAGAGTGGATCTTACACACGCGATGAAGCAATGGTCACTAATATCAGAGAAAAAGACACCAGCATGGGAGAATAAAGGGGGTTTGTTAACTAAAATGATATCCAAGGGAGTACTGTTATTAAGGTTGAGCTTGTTAGGATGAGTAGATTAGTTTATTAGCTGTGACAACCCAAGGGAATCACAGATCATTTTAAGTGGGGTGGATTCACTGGAGAGCCAGTCTAAGTTGAAGTCCCCTAGTATAATACACTCTGAAGATGCCGATCCCAGGATGTTTTCAAGATGTTTTAATGACTGTAGTCCAGCTGATGGGGGTCTGTAGCATTCTATTATACATAATGAGACACCGGTGGCAATTTCAATCATTAATGACAAGCTTTTAAATTCTTTTGGGACAGAGGTTGAGTCAATTTTGGAGGCAAGGAATTTATCCTTGATGTAAATAGCTACCCCACCACCTCTGGTTTGCCTGTCAGCTCTGAACAAAGAGTAGGAGGGGATAATAACTTTGTTGTTACTGGTCGCCAGTCAGAGCCAGGACTCCGTAATCACCAGAACATCTGGAGCAGTATGACATACCCAGGCCTGAACAGAAGTGATTTTTTTTAATAGGCTACATACATTAACATGCAAGAATGTAAGCTTCTTGAGGCTTTGTAGCTCTGTTGGGGATTCCATGGGTGCCAGAGGTCCTGGATTAAGCTCAGCATTTCCTGAGCATAGTAAAAGCAGGAACAAGTGTTTCCTGCAGAGTCCTAGGAGAAATGTGGGTGGCTGGGTCTTCTTTCGGTTATGTGATTTGTCTGCGGCAGTATAGGGAGTTCTGAGGCTAGTTCCCAGTTTTCCTGATACTGCATACAATAATACCCTGACCGAGAGAGTCAATGGGAGTAGGGGGGAATGTAGAAGGTGGTGAAGCCCTGTGGGCAGGCTCTAGGAGAGTTCTTGTATGCCAGTGCAGGTGAAGGACCAGCAGTGGGTTGGGGAAGTTAGAGAACATACAAGTTCTTCTACTTGATAGGAAAAGTCCTGGTCAGAAAATGTAAAAAAGAGAGCCATTCTACACTCTAGGAGTTATTTTTTGATTCATGTTCAGGTCAAATACATGTAAGATGAGCAGAGACAAGCATAGAAGCAGGTAATATGCCCCTCATTATGAGACTATCACCCAATGGGCACTACAAGTGCGGGCAAGAGAAGGGATTCTCAATGGAGGAGAATTTCTTAATCCCTGAAGAATACTACTATAGGCAGTGGAGCCTGAAGCAGTAATCCTTAAGTAAAGCTCCTAGTCAGGCTAATAAGAAAAGAGTTCACCTGACTATAGAGTAGTACTAGGGGCAGAGAGGCTTTGAAGCAAATTTCTTAGCTACTACTCTGGAGCAGACTAAGTACTAGAGAGATCACCTGACCTAAATCAACTGCCTTAGCAAGACAGGATATGCTAGTGAGCAATAAGCAAACCTAAAGTACCAAAATGGTATGCCTCAGCAAGACAGAATGAGACAAAGCTGCTAGAAGGCTTAGTTGCAAAAAGGGGATAGGAGGAATTGCAGTTGTTGACAGTAAGTAACAATAAATTGAAACATTAGATAGGAGTGGGAGGAGACTGTGTGAGGCCTGGGAGGGGGAGGGGAGGGGGATGGGAGTGGGATGAAAAATCAAGGGGAAGCTTGCAGAGCTAGCACTGAATCAGTGCACACACAGTGGGAGAGAAACTGTAGTGGGGAGGAATGGTAAGTTACTTTACACAGGCCGAGCAGAACAGGCTAAATTAAAATATATGAACTAGAAGCCGAGGACAGGGATGTAGGCTTATAAATAATAATGTTTACTATGTTTCTTAATATTTTACAATGTTATTATGATTTTTGATCACGAGTGTGCAAATTCTTTGATCGCGACTCGGTTTGACTGTGAAGATTGTTCACCAGCCTGCAAATTCTTTGATAGTGAAGATAACATGATATTTGAAGTTTGAAAGTAAATAGAAATAAAATGAACATTTTTAACAGTAACTTTCAGTAGTCTGTGTGGGCATATGTGTTTTTATTACTTATACCACAGTAACCATGCTAAATAAGCATCTATTATTGTTTTATAATGTTTACATGCTCTTTGTTTGCGAGAGTGCAAATTCTTTGAACACGACCGTCTTTGACTGTGAGGATCATTTTTGAGACAACAAATTCTTTGATCATGACAAAAAATTGCAAATTTTCAATGTTCAACTCATGTAACTTTCTGTAGCTTCAGTTTCCCACACAATTAACATTCCATTTATATAAATATGTTATCACATCAACCAAGATACCGAATATTATGCCTCCAAAACACCATTAATAGCACCTTTGCACACAGTAATACCACTATCACTATCTCCATTAAGTAATAGTACCCTGGCTATCCTGTCATCATTATAGGTTGACCTAAGTGGGCGGAAAGATTTAGCAACTAGCATTTAACAATTACTCAACTTGTAAATTGGTAGTAACCAGTTAAGTGCACCACTGCACTTGCCACACGTAATCTTTTGACAACTATTACTGTTTGACAATCTGGCCCAGTATTCAGACAACACTGTAGTGCACAGAATTACTGAATCTAATCACACACTGTGTTGCAAATCTTAGCATAAAAATATTTTTTGTTTTAAGTGTACTATGCTGTCAATGGCTTATGCAGTATGTGTTTTTTATTAGCCTATAATACATTTTTCTTACACTAGTTAATGTTTTCTTTTTACTTTTTTAAGAGACTACAACAGACAAGAGAGTGATGATATACTTGAGCTCTTTCATCATGGACATTTGCCATAAAGTTAGAGAACAAAGCAAAAGTGCTAGCTGTACTGCTTGATCATTGTCATGCCATGTAAGCAGTAAAGGTAAAACATGTTGACAGAAGAAAAAGAACATTTCTTCTGTTGCAAGTACACATATAGTAAAATGTATACATTTGAACAAAGACAACATCTCCTCTAGTAAAACTACAATGAGTAGACTTTCTAGAGGAACTGTGCAGATACAGCGTCCACCACTGTCATCAACAAAGCATAGATGTGTGAGACAGAATAAAAATGCTGGACGTGTCAGTTCTGCTACTGCACAACACAGCAACTTGCCCATAGAGCTAAAATAGTGAGACACAAAGGGAAAAGACTGCATACTAAGGTAGCATTAATATAATTGTGCTTGAGAGTAAGATGATTTGTTAATGTGGCTCTAGCTATTCATTCCTAGTTATGGGATGAAATGATGTCAGCTATAGATAAATTAAGTCTAAAGATTGAGAAGACGAAAGACAAAATATTGTCTTTTGAACACTTGAACAGACAAAATATGTCTGTGGTGTTTCAAGGAGACTGATTTCATTCGGCATACTGAGAAGCATTCTTCTGGGAAGAGACATACCATGAACACAACAGAAACATCAGTGTAACAATTGATGAGCAGGGAAAAGTGCAGAATGTCTTAGTTCTATCTCATGAAACTCTTGACTTGCAGAATGACGATGAAATTGAGCAGGTTGCAAGAAACCCAAAGTCATCAGCTAAGAAATGGGCATGTGACACTACATGTAATGTTAGAGAAGAATCAGTAATGTCTATTGAAACTTTTCTCTCAATATTTCTAACCATAAAGAGATCTGAATGACATACACTGATTCACACTATTGAGAAGTGTGAGATTCAGCCTCACAGAAGCCTAATGGGTCACTCCCTTGCATGCTTAGAGAGCATGAACAGTGATAGCACATTTCATCACTTTCATATGCTGGCAGTGCATAACTCTGGGATTTGAAAATGTGTACAAAGATTATATTGAGTGAGAGCTGTCATTCAAGACTATATACAATTTCAAGCATTGCTCAACAATGGAGATGTAGAAGGACTTATGGACTTCACAAAACAGTTGCAAACAACCCATAGACTGAGGTCTAATACTACTGTTCCTGAACAAACACAATGCACACATCACTGGTGCAAGGAGCTCAACTTCTAAAAAGTTTTGGATGTGATTTTGCAAAATTTGAAATTAGCAAGACACAAAAATTCGATGTAATCTGTGTATCATGCGAGCGCCTGTTCTACAAACACTTATGTGTTACAATAGACCTGCAGAATATTCCATGCTGGAATATAATGTGGGGATGTCTTCATGCATACCTTCTTTTAAAGTCTGACTTTGAAGAAGTTGGAACTGTGTCACTCTGTTCTTAGTGTTATAACAAGATTAAGAGTGACAGTTTACCTTCTCATTCTGTACTTAATAAAATGGAAGTTGAACCAACTCCTCCTGAGATAGCAGTCTTGAACTTGTTTGAGAGGATTCTGATTCAGACCATGAAGCCATTTCAAACAATCATCAGGCTGAATACAAAGACACGAGACCTTCCAAAGAACTGGTATGGTCTCTCACAGGTTCTGTTGTATATTTGCCTTTACCTTTGCAAGAAAATGTTAACACTATTTCTCAGGACAATACTGTTGTAATCTTGGTAAATGGTGTACCAACAAAGGCAAAAACAATATGGCAGGACATAGTCAATGTTGACAAGGTGAAACATGCTTTGCAATACCTAAGAGCATAATGATTTTTATGTTGACATTGACATTGATGCATTTGCTGGTCTTTCTACAGGCATTGCTGTGGAGAACTCTTACAAAGCAATACTAGAGAAGGTTGACATCGCAACTGTACACAATGTCTATGAGCAATTCACCATACATCCATTGCATGGGAAAGACCCAGTAATGGATAACATTGATTTATATCAAATAAAGCAAGTTGAGGGCAATCCAGTAAGTATATGGGAGGCTACTCTAGAAGCTCGTTGTTTTCCTGATCTGTTTCCACTTGGCTCAGGTGGTTTATTAGATGAATGAGAACTTTGTGTTCCAGGAGCTGAGTATACGGCCTCATGAGTTCTACATAAGGATAGCAAGTTTTGAAGAAACATTGCATACCTCCTCCCCCTTCTTTGGGAAAGTGAACTTAGTGTTCTATCTGCTAGTATTGCTCATACACTGAGATTTGGTACAGAGTTCAACAATATGACAGCTGCACAGTTACTACAGAAGTTGCAGAGCAAAGATGAAATACTGCAAGTCAGTCTTTCTTCCATTTTGTCTAGCATGTGTGGTACTAAGGAATACTGGTACAGATGACACTCTGAGGTGATGTGCATGCTGAGAGAGTTTGGACCAGCAGCATGGTTCATTATGCTGAGTTGTGCTGAATATTATTGGGATGATCTTCTTGATCTTCTCAGATGGGCAAACTCTGACGTTGAGAACATATAAACTATGACTCTCAATGAACTATGTTCACTTGATCCAGTAACTGTTTCATGTTACTTCCACCACCAGTTCCACATTCTTTTAAAGTTTATACTGTCTAAGACAAATCCTCCCCTTGGCATTGTCGAGCACTACTTCTGAAGGGTTGAGTACCAAGATCATGGAGCTCCACACATACATATGCTGCTGTGAATAAAAGATGCCCCACATATTGGAGACAACGAGACAAGTGAGATTCTAAGCTTCATACTGAAGTATGTCACATGTCATATTCCAGACAGGTATGACAGTGCAACACTTTGGGAAC
The DNA here is from genome assembly GCA_016271365.2 of Neoceratodus forsteri. Taxonomy (NCBI): domain Eukaryota; kingdom Metazoa; phylum Chordata; order Ceratodontiformes; family Ceratodontidae; genus Neoceratodus; species Neoceratodus forsteri. The sequence goes on from CM057449.1 coordinate 1,676,240,625, forward strand.
TGGTTCATAAATTCCAATGACGCCTGTGTGACAAGTACTGTCAGAGGAAAGTAAAGAACAAGGAACGGTGGTACACTCAATGCCGTTTTGGTTTCCCAAGACAAACTTGCCTGGATGCTTGTCTGAATGATGTGTTTTCAGCCATGTGACACCACTTAAAAGCAAAATCAACAAAGCGAGTGTATGAACTACCTCGCACAGAATCAGAAGTCTATATCAATGACTATAGCCCTTTTCTTCTGTTGATGTGGCAGGCAAACATTGATGTAAAGTTTGTTGCTGAAAATTCAATGGCTCTTGTCAGGTACACAACATCATACATCACTAAACATGAGCAGACAAACCTGCAAGAAATGTGGGAAGAGTTGTCTAACTGCAATAGATCAATGTCTTCTAGGTTATGGTCACTGGGGCTTAAGACTCTATCACACCGTGAGTGTGGAGCATATAAAGCAAGTGACCGACTTACAGCTGTATGCCTATATGGCAAGTCAGACTCCATTCATTTCTTGAATGTGAACTACAAGCAGAACAGGTGTCATGTCCTTAAGAGCCATGAAGAGATTGAGGATCTGGCTGCTACAAGGCCAACATCCACAAATATTCTCAAGATCAACTTAATTGAGAACTACTACCCATAGACCCACAGTGCTATGGTTGATCTCTGTACCTTTGAAGTTGCTGAATGGTATGATTACAAGTGGGGTGTTCCTTCTGACCCAGAGAAGAACATATATAAAGTCACTGACTTTGATGGCTCACTTGTGAAAAAGCAAAAACCATGGCTAATTGACCACTGCAAACTCAGCTTGAACATAACAGAAAACAAAGAACATTACTATTTTGCTCTGTTGTTTCTGTTTAAGCCTTGGAGGTCAAAATCTGAATTGAAAGGACTATCTGACACATATGAACAAGAGTTTATGGAAATGTATGATAACTTTAAGAGTCATGTCTCTGACACTTACATAGACAGACTCGAAATGGAAAAACAACAGTTGGAGAATGCTAAGAATGTTCTGGATGATGACACCCCAGTAACATCACAGGAAATGGTTGATGTTGAAAGAGAATGGACTCTTGGTGCCCCTCTTCCTCCTAACAACCCAGCTATGCTAATGTCAGAGGTAGAGGGCACAGTGCAACAAAGCATGCAGTTCTCAGAGTCAGCTGCTGACATTGTTGAGAATTTGAACTCACACCAAAAAGTTGTGTCTCAGTCTGTGATACATGCTGTGCAACATGGTATTCAGCACAGTACCAGTCATTGTGTTTGTGAGGACCACACACCAGTGAGGATGTTTGTTAGTGGTGCTGCTGGGACTGGAAAAATTTTCTTGATTGAAGCTTTAATCAAAGGTGTGCATGATCTTACAAACTCTGCAACCTCAGTTATTGTTGCTGCTCCGACAGGTTTGGCAGCTTATAACATAGGTGGTATCACATTTCATAGATTATTCATGTTGCCAGTTGAGCATGGCAAGAATGGTGATTACAGGAAATTGTCATATGATGTTGCCTCTGAACTGAGGTCATTGTTTGACAAGATGCATTTGCTGATAATAGATGAGTTCAGCATGGTTTCAAATGTTCTCCTTACATATGTCCACCTTCTTCTACAGGAGATACTAGGCACCAAAGATGACATGCCATTTGGTTGCAAGAATATTATTGTTCTTGGGGATTTCCAGTAGCTGGCTCCTGTAAATGGCAAACATGTTTTCTGTACTCTTTCCATTGAAGAGGTAAAGAAAACAATTGGATGCATTGGCAGAGTCAATCTGTGGGAGTTCTTCTCATATGTTGAACTCTCACAGAATATGAGACGGCAAGGTGACATATCTTACAAAGCATTGCTTGACGAAGCTCACATTGGTGAATTGTCACCCATTCATATGGAAATGCTAAGACAGTGCATGATCACTAGAAAAAATGCTCCTATTCAGGATGCTTGCGATATCTTTGCACATGTTCAGAAGTCTGGGGTACATGTTGTATGTCTATTCCCAAGACTTAAACAGTGTGCAGAGTTCAATGAGATCATGATGCAGAGAGAACAGCAACCTATTGTCACTCTCACATGCATAGATGCCATAGATGGTATAATCCTATCACGAACAATGGTATCAAAAATGAATGAGCGTCTCACAGAGCTGACAAGTGATGTGTCACGTACTGCTGGCTTGGAAGCTGTCCTACCACTGTGTAGAAATGTACGTATCATGCTTCGCAGAAACATAGATGTTGAGCAAGGTCTTGTGAAAGGATCCATGGGCTACATCCATGAGTTCCAGTACAATGTGCAAAATACAACTGTGGAGTTTGTGGTTGTTAAGTTTGACAACTGTCAAAGTCCTTGGCCAATAGACAGAGTTACTGTCAAGTCTGAGCTCGTAAAAGACATGTATGTGACAAGGAAACAATTTCCATTGTGTGCTGCTTATGCAGTGTCTATACACAAGTCACAAGGCCTCAGCCTTGATAGTGCCATTGTAGATGTAGGCACTGGTATATTCAAGGATGGGATGTCTTATGTTGCTTTGTCTCATGTCAGACAGTTGTCTGGACTACACATAGTAAATCTAGCAGAAAGTAAAATCCATGTTGACACAAAATGCATTGTTGAGTACAACAGATTAAATATATTGTACCAATCAAATGCTCGTTTGTTACCAGTTCCCAGATATGTGTCAGTATCAGATATCCCAATGAATGAAGGATGCAAACTAAAAAGAAAGCACACTAAGACTCCAGTGTCATAGCCTAACCATGTAATGACTGAGCACTCTCTCTATAAACAACACACATCTCCTGTGAAGAAATGTATTGGGGTTGACACACTGCCAATATTTGATAACAGCACAGGAGTAAACTGCTATGCAAACAATACTATGCAAGCACTTCTCCACATCCCTGAGTTTGCTAATGTGTTAAACCCAAGTCAGTCGACACCTGTCGGAAGCATTAAAGAGAGTCACTAGAGGTAGTCAAGAGTAGTTACCCAGTTTACAAAGCTTGACTCCTCTACCACTAACTCTTCGAAAATATGCAGGACAATCAATGTTTACTGACAATGCACAACAAGATGTCACAGAGCTTGTGATTGGAATGATAAAGAGTTTAGCAGATGATGGCATTGATCTGCATCAACACTTTAAAGTTGACTATGTGTCCAAGTACACGTTTGTCATGCGGCCACAAAGAATCACAAACAACTCAGGATATGCTCTGGCTGTCTGTCTACGTCCCTGAACAGAGAACTGTGAAGTTCTGCAAGTTATTTGCAAATCCAGAAACTGGTTGGCTGTGCCAAAGATGTGGTCGTTCTTGTGTTTGCTCTCTGAAAGTTATATCTTCAAGTTCATACATAATGATTGTATTGCAAAGTTTTAACTCTCAAGGCATGAAAATCACAACACCAATTTCTCACTTCATGCTGGAAGAACTATGTTTTCAGGAACTCAATTTGACACCCATGTAGTAATCTTCCATCACAGCCTATCCATTCACTCTGGCCACTATGTCACTTGGCGAAGGTTCAGAAAGGGATGGGTGGAGTGCGATGATACCGTATGCACTCTGAAACAAAGACTCCCAAGGAACCTCAAAGATGCATATGTCATCATTCTCCATTGCACCAAATTTGCACAGCATGTGGAGGAGTGATGCCATCTAATGATAGCGTCTCACTAAACCAGCATCTCTGCAACAATTACATTCCATATGCATATTGCATCCACATATTACTTTTTTCCACCAATGTACATATGTATTTTTCTTCAACAGAATAAGTTACACCTTTATCTGAAACTACTGGTGTGTAAAACCACCCTTGATGATCTATGTATTCTACTTGTTGTACACTATCACCACAACTCATATAAATTGCTTTGATTTCTCTGCCATTGCAGAAGACAACCACGACAGTACAGCAATGTAAGAACCTGTGGTAGACAATTACTTGTTTATCACACTGTTATTCTCATATGTTGGATGCAAAACAACACTGTTTTCATCATTCATTGCAATACAATTTCCAAAAAACATTTGTATTGTGATATTGAGCATTTGCAACTTTGATATACTCACTACAAAAACTGCATTGTTACTGTTAAAGTAGACTTGAGAGTATTGAGCTGTAATCATTAGACAGTCACTGAGTTATGTCTTTTTGCAGATGCCTTAGTTAAGTCTGTATGTCTTAGCACATATTACTGGGTATTCATTTGTTTCACAGTACAATCTTACATGGCAATGACAAACTCACTAATTTAGTAGCACGCTTCAAAGAGTTGCAACCACTGTTCTCCACATATTGTGTTAAGAACTATACTTGTTTCAACAATACATGTCAGGTAAAGTTCTCAATCCATTTCCTGTTGTTGTCTACATTCTTGACCTTCACTATGATACTTACTAAATTTACTTTTGCCAAATCCAAGCAGACTCGAGGGCGCTGGATATTATACGCATGTCAGTTAGTGAGTTATGTCTTGGCAAATGTAGTTATTACACTCACATTAACTTCATGACTACCTACATTGTGGTGTCATCTGCTAGCACTGAACTGCAATTATTGAACAGTATCTGACAGGATTATCTGTCACTGTTCTTGGACTCTCAACACTGAATATGACAAACTCTACCCAAAAAAAGCGACTCAGACTTGTACATATGTGTATAATGCTGAGCTTCTAATTGAATGTATATAACTTAAATAGACTTTGAGGTATTTATGTTTATTTTAAAAACACAAAACCGAAAAATTACTTACATTTGTTTATTTACTGCACCAAAGTTGCTCTATCCATGCATTTAATGGTATTGTATTGCATTAAGTGCTACTGTTCATATTACTCACAGCTGATTATAGAGATGTATACATGTGATCAACTGGCCTATTTTCACTGTACTATGCATTTCTATATATCTGGGCAGATGTCTACAACTGAAAAATCAACACAAAATGTTAACAATGATTGTGTACTTCTGCTCCATAATGCAAAAAAATTGGTGTGCTCTTGCTTTAACAGGATCGTCCATATTTTGGAGGTCAGATGAGGAATTTTTCCCAGTTCCACAAATAATAAATACTTAAAAAAATTCATTGATTTACAGCTTAAACAACCTTTTCAGCATCAGTCAAAAAAAATGGATGTGAAACGAGTATCCTCACCACACCATGACATAGTTTAATATGTAACAAATTGTTTTCATCCTTTCATCTGTTTTTTACTTCTTGATATTGGTAGGTCCACTTTCAAATAAATAACTGCTAGTTTAAAAAATAGTAGTAAAACATATGTAGGCATCACTAATAAAGTACAATAGTACTCAAATTCAAAATGAAAAAAAGTTCTGTTATTTTACTAAAACACAATAAATACATAAGAACAAATAAAATTTCATAATGTGTCTGTCGACATCAAACTAAAAGTGTCTACTCAGATGTAAAATATTGTAACCTCCTTTAACACTGTTGGCATAATCTACACATGTGGTTCTTCTATAGAAAAATGTATGAATATGCTCATGAGAACCACTAAATGTTTCTTACTCTCTCATGTGTACATGTAGTCAATAACTCAATGGCATAAAACACCAATTAGGTAAAAATGTTACTCTATTCTAAAGATTTCCCTAAAATACCTGTCAAATGGTGATAACCACATGTAAAATAATGTATAATTAGTCTCCATTCTCTTAATAACTAAGTGGGCAGTCTATGTCATCAAAAAATAGTGTCAATGGACACATTACCAATACCACTCAGCAATAAATGTAACCAAAATAAAGATTTGCTCACAACATATTCTGTAACATAAACATCCATATGTAACCACTTACTAAATCTATATACAATCTTAATTCTAAAGGTTATGCATATTGAAAAGATACAGTGTAGATAAAGTTAGTGAAATACCAAGAAACAAAAAATACCCCCAAAAATGATCAAGGATATATAGAACAAACTATTTTTTTTGCCCATCCCAAAAGCAACCAAACAATTTGGCCTAAAGATATTGAAATACTGAAATAATAAACTAATTATGAACCTTATCTTATGTTTCCTGAGTTTAACTTTAAAGCAATTACTGTTACAAAGGTGTAGTATTGATCTACATGTGTTTTATTGCACTGTGACTACATGGCCCTGAGTGTGCAGAGAGAGTAGACCACTAGAGAGAGGATCTCCTGGGGGGGTGGACAGCAGGTAAAGGTAACCTGACACTGTGCAACTCTCCTGACTTCTAAGTTCTTTACAACTGACATGAAGTGTTAATATTATCCATGTACATGCCATTATTTACAGTTTTGATCTGTACTCAAAAATGAATTCCCGGTCCATAAGTCTTCACACACTTCCTGGTCAAGGCTGTACAACTGATCAGGCTTCTAACCTCTTAACAGCTAAAATTAAGCATGCGTAACAAATAACACATAACATGGCCTTGGTCAAAGTACCATTACCACACCTTGAGTGGTATCTTACAAGGAACAGCTAAGTGAGTTTACTGCACAAACAGTGGGTAAATCCACAATAAGCCATATGCTGCACTGCCTTTTGCATATGTATGTGAGAGTGTGTGTGTGTGTGGGGGGGGTATTGTGTAACTTAACCCTGCACCCTACTCTACAATATGCAGGCACTCCACAGCAAACTCCTACAACTTGTGTCATGCAACCATGTACACCAAAATCTAGGTGCGCCTGGCAAGCATGTCACAACCTGAAGCACAGATAACAAGTCCCCCCATGCCAAGCTATCCTCAATACACACTCAGTTTCAGACCTACATAAGTGAGTTGGACACTTGGCATGAAGGTGAGAGTTGCAGTCTGACAGTTGTTGACTGCAGATAACTCAATGTGTGGTGGTATGGGTGGCACATGAGTGCAGAGCCACAATAGTATCAGTTGTTGTCAAGTTATTTGTTCCATTCCTGGTCACCGACTCAGGGATTAGAGGGCAAGTTGTGAGGATGAGAGTGCTCTCTGAGGCTCATTTTGCAATGGAGCATCTCTAGTACGGATGCTGTGAGTACCACTGTGGGGCCAGTCATTGCAGATTTTGCAGGGAGGAGGTTGGTAGCCCACTGTGGCTCTATCAATACATGTGGAGGGGCCACTTACTATGACTTGCCATGGGTGGCACCTATTGATGCTAGCTCGCAATAAAGGGCACTTGCAATCTGTGGTATCTCTTGTGGACATGTGCAGTGCCTATTGACGCTAGCTTGTCATGCAGGTACTTGCAATCTGTGTTCCAGGTTGCGACATACTTGCAACATGCACCCACAGTTCAGCTGACCTGGTTTCATGTCACAACACACATTGCAACTGAGCCCCATTCCAAGCTACCCTCAATAGCTGCCCCACACAACAACCCACATCAAATCCCACCCCCCACATCTACACATAGATCCCCACAGAGCTATCCACCCCTGCCTCCACAACCTGCCGTCACTACCCCACATACCTACCCACACCCCAACACCCCAAACCCCCATTGTAAAATTCTATCATTCTGGAACATGGTGCAACTGCTGTCACAACCCCCCTAGTACCAGGTAACAGATGGTTCATCATAAAACCACCAACTTAACAGCTGTTTTGCACAAGTACCCTGTAGCATGTCACAAACCACTTAGCAGAATACTACAACTCACAACTGCTAACATAAGTTGCTACTTGACCAATTCTACTTAGCACAATGGCTCTTACACCAAGCGTAACCTTTCTAGCATCAGGGTCCATGTCTCTGTATTGACAAACTGCTAACTGCACCGTGCAATATCTCCACCCTAAAAATATTTCACAACACATAAACAGTGTGATTTACAGTCACACAACATTCTGTTAACACACTCCAAATTTCAAAGAAAAAGACCAAACTGTTTCCAAGATACTTAATGTTAAAGATTGGAAAAATTTCCCTGTCTATTCCATAATAAAAATCTGGCCATCTTGTCCTCCTCTCACAATCAAAGATGGCAGTGAAAGAATCTCACAATCAAAGAATTTTCCAGGCTCACAAACAAAGAATTAATACTGTTCCAATTTAAAAAATTCAATGAATTGCACTAAACCACCACCATGGTTCATCAGAATGAAGCCCCCTGAGTAAAACCCACTCTCATTTGTCTTTCTAGGATACCCCGACCTGAGAAAATGTATTTTTTTATCTGCCCATCTCGTCCTACCCGCACGATGGCGATCAAAGCATCTCACGATCAAAGAATGTGCAGGCTCACAATCAAAGATTTTGCATGCTCATGAATCAGATTACAAAATGCTATAAATAAAAAAAATTTAGGAATTCCACTAAACCAAGGCCATGTTTCATTAGAAGGAAGCCCCCTAAGTAAAACCCACCCTCATTTGTCTTCCTATTACAACCCTGAGCTGACAAAAAAAAAATGTTTATCCGGCCATCTCGTCCCTCCCTCATGATGCAAGATAATAAAAAAATGGTGAAACCCAATTTTTTCAACAATTTAAACAGAACCAACTCAATGCCTTAATAGAAGGAAACCCCCTGATCAAAACCCACCCTCATTTGTGTCCCTAGACAATCCCTGAGCTGAGAAATTTGTGAAAGTAAGTCACGTGCAAGATGGCTATCAAATAATCTTGCGATCAAAGAATTTGCAGGCTCGTGATCAAAAATCATTAGTGAGCCACAAACTAAGATTACAAAACCTAATAACTCTATTTTTTAACTGATTTGGATGAAACCAAAGGCATGGCTTGATAGATTGGGGTCCCTTGAGTAAAACCCATCCAAGTTTTACTTCAGAAGTGACCCCTGAGCCGAGATATTTTTGTTTTTCCAATCAGAAGCCTGAAAACAAAATGGCAGACCTCGCAATCAAAGAATTTTTTAAACTCTTGGGGAAAAATTTTCTTGCACCACGAGGCTACAAATTCTTTGATCACCAGGTGGGACCAGATGACCAGAAACCCATTCTTTGTTCACAAAACATACGTATAAATTTTCATGCTGACTTATAATGGGAACTTAAAAGTGGCATAACTTTTGAATGCCTTAATATTTTTTCACCAAACAAAAAGCGGCATGTTCAGCCACCAAAGATCTTTCAAATAAGCCATCTCACAGAGTGGTATACCACACAATGGCTGTGCAGGACCAAGTCCAAAATCCCAAAAGCTGCCTCCACAAATGGATAATTTTGCATTTATCAGCACTTTCGTACACAAAGACTGAAAGTCCAACTGAAATTCAATTTGGCAAATCAAGAGATGTAGCATGCTCCACTGCATGTACCAAATTTCAGGCAAATCCACTGAACGTGTTCAAAGTTATTAACACCCACATTTTTGACTTTGGTATGTAACTGACAGTTAAACCCTAACTATAGTGGTTCTTATGTCATCAGCTGTTTATCCACACACTGCTTATGTCATCAGCCATTTATCTATACAGTGCTTATGTCATTTAGAATGTTCGGCCTCAGTAGCAGTATTAACCATATTCAAATGCAAATAACTTTAAAACGAAAAATGGTAGTATGGTACTGTGACCATAAAAGTTGTTCAGCACAGAAAGATCTATAAAATGAGAGGTGTTTTATTTATTGATACCTTTTAGATTTTTTGATAATTAGCAAAAACACAGCAGACAAGTCATATTGTTTTTCATTTTATCTGCAAACAAATGTAAATAACTTTAAAATGAAAAATGATAGCATGGTACTGTGAACACAAAGTTTATTCAGCACAGAAATATCTACAAAATGAGTGCTGTTTAATTTATAGATACTTTTTAGTTTTTTCAGAATGGCGAAAAACAGCAGAAAATTAAATTTTTGTGCACTTTTTCATCAAACAAAAGCAAATAACTTAAAAACAAAAAATGATAGTATGGTACTTTGAGCACAGAAGTTGTTCAGCATAAAAATATCTACCAAATGAGAGGTGTATAATTTCTAGATTCTTTTTAGATTTTCTAGAATTGGCAAAAAATTGCAGAAAATTCAATTTGTATTCACTTTTTTGACTAACACATGCCCCATACAAAAGCAAAAACAAAAGAATTGCATAAATGGAATATGCAATGGAAAACTCATATAATAAATGATTTATGTGCACTCAAGCAGTTTGACCTCAGACACCTCACTCGTAGCTTATGCCACTCATGAGGTTACCCGAGGCAAACTGCTCTTGTGCAATAAATCATTTATAATTACTAACTTCCATTGCATATCATATATATATATATATATATATATATATAAATATATATATATATGGTATCCATACTAATTCCTGCCGACCGATTGCCCGCCGACCAAAATCCCGAGACCAAAAAAACGAAATTGCTAAATCCCGATAGATTAAAATCCCAAAGCATAATTTCCCACCTCCCGTTACAGCATGACCACAGCCAGTCATTTTCACAGTCTTAAACTACCTTGATCAGGATCTTTTGCTCAAGGTAGCTCGGAATCTGAAAAATCTGCAATGGGAGGGCAAACCCCTGAAAGACCTTACTTACAAGGTACGTTTGGATCGTGCAGCATATAGAAATATTAAAACAAGGTTATGGGTGGCCAGCATTAAACACAGGATTTTGTATCCAGCCAGGCTTGAAGTTTCTACTGACAAGGAGAAATGTCCGATTTGACTCAGCCTCTCAAACACAGAACTGGCATGGTTATTTTCCCACTTATTTACTAAAAATGGTTGATAGGGGGAGCGTGGTTCCAGGATGTTGTCTCTATAGTGCAGAAGGTTCCATGCTTTTTTGTTCTGATTTTTAATTTGCATGACAGATTGTGGTTTTAAGGAGCTCAGGTATTTTCCATATGTGTGTTGCCTGCCTACCTGCGAAGGGTGAATATGGGGTCACTATTCGATCTACTGGACTCTACTGATGATGCTTAAATTAATGGATTTCTATGCCCTTTGATGTACCTCCACTTTTTTTCTTCACCAAGCGATCTATTGTTTGTGGATGGTGGTTATATACTAACCACATGAGGTACAATTTTGCTTTATTGCATATAGAAAAAAGTGAGTGTGCTCGACATCCACAGCACTGCCACTTACTGCCCCGGTGCTTCAGGTGTAAACCCTTCTTCAGGGGGTGTTTGAACTGCAATTGTGTCGGGAATTTCACTAACGGGAATATCGGCGTTCGGGCAATTCTTTTTTCGGGAATTAGAGGGTGGGATTTCAAACGTCAGGAAAACAGTCGGTGGGATTTAGTACCTAAATCATATATATATATATATATATATATATATATATATATATCTATAATGGTAGCACAGTAGCCCTCTGGGCTATGTAACACAAAACGGTAGCCAGGAAAATAATGATTTCTGTGAAATTAAATTTTTTTTTCTACGTCGTGCAGTTGCTGAGATATTACCAGTTAAGTACTTCCAATGCTCGTTTTACACTTTGATCCCCACTACAATGCATACATTCTTTGTACACACTGTGTTTCTGTATGCATCTGTTTGGAAAACACAGGGTATTTGCTTCCGTTACTCTTATAGTTACTGTTTCCACTTGCGTTTATATCCCCCTTTGGTTACTGATCCCGTCTATGCCACCGTGTGCGTTATCCTTTGCATTCTCATTCACGCTTGCGTTATCATGTGTGCCACTGTTCATGCTTCTGTTTGCATTGCTGTTCCTGTTACTATGTCAGAAGACATCACATGGTGGAAGTGTGGGCCCCAAAGGGCCCCATGCTCCCGCCACAGCATTACATTCACTATTTCTCACCATCATTCTCAAAAAGATGAAAATTAGAGGCAAAAAACTCCATTTAATGAATTAATTAGGGTTGTTCCACAGCAACAAAAGAGAGGAGATTCAGTGTTAGGGTTGAAAGCCCCCCTTTGACCCCCCAACAACACCCTCAACCGGCATCGGGGTGCACATTGGGGTTGTTGGTCCTAACTCTCACCCCATTCTCCTATACCTCAGCTTCTTTCCACATGTGATGGTGTGAGAGTTAGGGCCGACGACCCCAATGCGCACCCCGATGCTGGTTGGGGGGGTGGGCTGGAAGGGTGCAAGGGGGGGTTATAACCCTAACATCAAATTTCCTCACTTTTGTCACCGTGGAACAACCCTAACTGATGCATTAAATGGAGTTTTTTGCCTCTGATATATCTATATATATATCTATTGTAGTGGCACTGTTGTGCCACTATAGTTAGGGTTGAGTACCCCATTTAAGGTTAAAGTGTGAAATTCCGCACCTTAATAACTTTGCCAATATGCTCTGGATTTGCCTGAAATTTGGCAGGCACATAGCGGTAGTATAGAGCTTGGGACCTGCCTAGTTTCATACCAGTCAGATATACTGTTGTGGAGTTATTAAGCAACATTCTGTAGCACATTTATGCTTTTTTGCACATTCTTTGCTCGCGCCTACAGGTTGCACAGTTTGTGCGAACAGTCCAAAAACTTCAGGGTACATGTGGCCAGGGTCCCAGATGTGCCTTTTGAAGATTTTGTGAACAAATATTGAATGGTTCAATAGTTATTCAAAGAACAAGTTTCCTATTATAGTCAATGGGAAAAGTTACCAAAAAGTTCAACAGTGTCACAAATGCAGATTTTAGTGTCACAAATGACCCCAGTAGTGTCACAAATCTGTCATTTTGTTTTCAGTTACTGATCACAGAAATGCTTGGCATTTAAAATTGGGACCCTCTAGGGACACAATTAGTTTTGTGTTTATCTAGTCAGACCATGAGGATGCTAGGCACATCTTTATTTTGGGGTTAAACACCCCAGAAATATGTTTTTGAAATTTTGAGGAAAAGTAGTGTCACAAAGTAGCATTGCACCTGCAATGCTTTCGTGATTTTTTTTGCGAAAGTGTCATGACTTGCAACACTACTATTCGACACTATGGGGAAAACAACAGGAATTCTTTGCCACCCTGCTGCATAACACTGGTTTAGTATTTTGGGCTGAAATTTGGAGGTAAGAAAGCCAACATCTTGCAGATGTGCCTTCAGTGGTTTGCTGACAAAATATTACACAGATGGAAAGTTACGGTACTCCGAAGTTGACACTTTTTCCCATAGACTAACATTGCGGTGTCCATCGCGCCTTTTGGAGCCCGTATCTCTGAAACGCTTCAAGATACAGACTTTTCATCTCAAAAATGCTTATACTATTACACTTAGCATTTCCACTTGCGTTTCTGTACCCGTTTGCATTAGCGTTCCCATGTACACCACTGTGTGTGTCACCCTTTGCATTTTCATTTGCGCTTGCATTTGCATTACTGTTACCATTTGCTTTCCCACTACTGTTTATGTTTGCATTTCCATTTGCATCACCATGTGCATTTTCATTTGCATTTGTGGCCGCCTTTCCATTTGCATTTGCATTTGCATTTGTCTTTCATTTGGTGTCATCATTACTGTTACTATTACCATTTGCATTTCCAATTGCGTTACCGTGACTGTGCACATTACGATTTGTGTTTCCATATGCACTTGCATTTACTTTTCTGTTTCTCTTTCCTTTGGCATTATTGTTGCTGTTACCATTATCATTTGTGTTTCCAATTACGTTACCATGACCATGCACATTACGGTTTGCGTTTCCATATGTGCTTGCGTTTGCATTTGCATTTCTGATTCCTTTGGCGTTATTGTTGCTGCTACCATTACCATTTGCATTTGCAATTGCAGTACCATGACCATGCGCATTATGGTTTGCATTTCCATACGAGCTTGCATATGCTTTTCTGTTTCTGTTTCCATTGGCATTTATTGTTGCTGTTATCGTTACCATTTGCAATTCCAGTTGTGGTACCATGACCGTGCTTGTTACCATTTTCATTTCTGTATGTGCTTGCGTTTGTGTCTCCGTTTCTGTTACTGTTTGCTTTGGCGTCACTTTGCACTTGCGTTTCTATTACCATTTGCGTTTCCATTTACATTTGCGTCACCATGTGCGTTACCATTTGTGCTTGTGTTTGCATTGTACTTACTGTTACTATGTGACCAAAAATCACGTAGTGGGAGTGTGGGACCCGAAGGGCCCACGCTCCCACCACCACATTCTATTCTCTATTTATAGTCCTCATTCTCAAAAAGAAGGGAAATTCATGGCATAAAACTCTGTTTAATGCATCAGCTAGGGTTATTCCACAGTGACAAAAGTGAGGAAATTTGCACCTTGCACCCCACAACCTGCCCCCCCAACCAGCATCAGGGTGTGCTATGGGGTTGTCAGTCCTAACTCTAACCCCATTCTCCTATACTTTACCACCTCAGCTTGTTTACACATGGGATGGGGTGAGAGTTAGGACTGATGACCCCAATGCAAACCTGATGCCGGATGGGGGGGAAGGGTTGGGAGGTGCAAGGGGGGGTTCAAACCTAACATCGGATTTCCTCATTCTTGTCACTGTGGAACAACCCTAACTGATATATTAAATGGATTGTTTCGCCATGAATATATATGGAGAGAGAGACAGAGAAGAGAGAGAGAGAGAGAGAGAGAGATAGATAGATAGATAGATAGATAGATAGATAGATAGATAGTTGGATGGATGGATGTATAGATATATTCTTTGCAAAAAAAACTTTGTTAGTGCATCAGTTTGGGTAACAGCAACAAAAAATTTGCAAATGTGGTGTTAGGGTTTCCAGCCTTAACACCCCATCCCACCCCCAACCTGCACACACCAAAAGGCTTTGGGGGTTGGCTTTGGGGTTGTCATCCCTAACACTCACCCCATTCCATGAGTAAATAAGATGAGATGGATACAGAATAGTATAGGAGAATTGGGTAAATGTTAAGGCTGACAACCCCAAGGCACACCCCAATGCCTCTTGGTGCATGCGAGATGGGGGTGGGATAGGGTGTTAGGGCTGGAAACCCTAAAACCACATTTCCAAACTTTTTATGCTGTAACCCTAACTTATGGTTTAATTAATTTTTGTTTTGCAAAGAATTTCCGTATTTTTAGAGAAAGTATAATCATTGCCTTATTTGCTTTTGGGAGTGCAAATCCCATTCATAAATTTAGAGAGATTGTAATTATATTCCTATTTCCCTGTGGGAGTGCAGGGCCCTCTGGGCCCTGTATGCCCATCAGTTCATAATGGTATCTGTATTTGCATGTGGGAGCTCAGTGTGCGGGGTGCCCTGCACTCCCATCCATGCATAATTTTCCAGATAGAATATTGGTATCCTTATTTGCCTGTGGGAGTGTAGGACCTTCTGGTCCCTTCGCTCCCACCCCGAGTGTACACTGCCAAAAAAATCTCACATTGCAATATTATCCTATAAAAAATGCAGCATAATTTGAAAGCTGTGTAACTGGACATCAAATTAATATATTTTAATGAAACCACTAAAGAGCACATTTTTGATAAAAGCCTCTTGTACCCTGAAAATTTCAGAGCAAAATTGCAAACCATTTCTTAACAGTGCAATGACAAAGCAACAACTCCATAAACCTCCCATTACAATGTTATCCTACTGGAAATCAAACAAAATTTACTCTGCAGAACTCCAAAGCAAACTAATGCATTTCCACCAAACCATCAAAAAAAGCACATTTGTGCCCTGAAGATTTCAGCTTCACATTCCAAACCATTTCTTTGCTGTGAAATGACAAATAAACAGCTACATAAAAATTATTTTTTCACAAATTGCTAATTTTTCACAAATTGCAAAAAAAAAGAATAATTTTTCATGCTTCCTTTTTCTCAATTTGTAAAAAAGGACATCCTTTTTTGCAAATTGCAAAAAAAGTATACTGTTTTCCTAATCCTTTTTCACAATTTGCAGTAAAAGAAAATTATTTTTCACAGTGTTTTTTTTTTCCTTCGGTCTGTGAAAAAGGATTTCATAGGCTAACAAAAATACATTTTGGAGTAAGTAATCAAAAACCTAACCCCAAATTTGGATTGTATGGGCCCCAATTTGTTAAACACAACTGCTGGTGTTTCCTAAAGCCCCCTATTTATTTGTAACCAAAAAGTTGTTGCCACCGCTACTGAAAACAACATGGTGGCAGCATGATTAAAGACTCTGTATTTGTGGCAAAAGATTTTGCATTTATGATAAAGAATCCTTTTCAAGATAAACAACCAACTTTTCCCATAGCAAATAACAGGAAACTCTGAAATTGAATAGCTTTTGAATGGATTAATTTGTTTTCACCAAATCTTCAAAAGGCACCACTGCGACCCGAGACCTATATACCCTAAAATTGTCAGAACAACATTCCACATGGTTTTTGCACAATGTGGCAACAAAGAATTTGACAAAAAGTTGTAATTTACATGCTTTATGATACTAAGTATCTCTGTAACCACACATTCAATCAGAGCGAAATGTGCCGTGTATCGGGTCATAATGTTGTACGCTTAATAGCATACGGCATTATGTCCAACCCTGGATCTGTGCACTCTCTGTATTGGACCCCCAGAGTTAGAATCCTAAGTAGGGGGGTCTGGGAGACACAGCCATCCGTAATGGGTGGTGTGAGGGGCACAGCCCCCCACAGAACAAAAGATATAAAGAAATTGTGCAATGCGATTAAGTTGCATGGCATTCTGCCATGCAACATTTTGACCCCGTACCAATGTGCCGCACCAAGAGATCATTTGTCCCAGATGGCACATGCCAACTTTCATGCAAATCGCTTGAACAGTTGTGAAGTTATTAAAGTACAAAATTGTCAGTTTAATATAGATGTGAAAATTTAACATTAACTAAAGAAGTGCAACCACACCCTATATATCTCTCTCTCTCTCTCTCTATCTATATATATATATATATATATATATATATATATATGTTGTAAATAAACTCTGGTAATGCATCAGTTAGGGTTAGAGCAATAAAAGTAGGAAATGTGATGTTAGGGTTTCTAACCCTTACCCCCCCCCCACTCCATGCACTAACAGGCATCAGAGTGTGCCTTGGGTCATCAGCCCTAAAGCTCATCCCATTCCATAAGTAAATAATCTGAGATAGGTGCAGTATAGGAGAATGGGGTGAGCATTAGGGCTGATGACTAGAAGGCACACCCCTGATGCCTGTTGGTTCATGGAGGGTGGAGTAGAGGGGTTATGGTTGGAAATCCTAACATTTCCCAACTTTTGTCACTTTAACCCTAACTTATGCATTAATGGATTTTTTTGCAACTAATATTCTTACTATTTGAGATACTATAATCATATTCTTATTTGCCTGTGGGAGTGCAGGGCCCTCTGGGCCATGTACTGCCATCCCTCAATAAATGCATATATATATATATATATATATGTAGCTGTGGAACCACAGGGCCCTCCAGGTTTGTGCTGCCATTTATAGGACAACACTGACAAAACTGTCAGCATAGCCATGGTATCGTCCCACCTCGTGTACCCAGTGCAGAAAATTTTCAAATCCCCTATAAAACATAACTCTGCACATCCAGTATGTCATTCTGCACCACTGGTGTGAAAACACATTTTGGCCAGGATTTGAAAAACAACAGCTGTGACATATATGAGGTGGGATAATAAGAAGGGTATGTTGAAAATGTGGGAAGAAAATAAGTAAAATTCCCAAAGTTATGAGAGTGTGTACTGAAATTGCAACAAATGGTCATAACTGTGTGAGTTCTTAAATGCATTTTTTTATGAATCATCACTTTAAAAAGTGTGAAAGAGGTTCCTTACGCAGGAGAAATTAGTCAACCAAATGTGCTAAAGAAGGTGGATGGTTGATGTGTGACTAGTAAGCACCCCCAACCACAGAAAAAGTCAAGACATAGTATTTACTACATAGACCTTTTTATTATCAGTACTGTCTGGGATATCCATATATTTATCTCAGGTCATTATGTCAATGCACACATCTGGGGCCAGTTTCACAAAACTTTGTCTGTGTGTAAACCCATGTTGCTTAGGGCAAATTGGGCTTTGTGAATAGTTGGTATTCACAAAGCCCAGTTTGCCTAGGCAAACTGAGTTTGCACCTAGGCAAAATTGGGAGGGGGCTGCAATGCAAATGAAGGGGAAGGGATTTGCATATCCCCACAGTAGTATTCACAAAAGTTTTGCTCCAAGCAAGTGCCATTTACAAAGGCCTTTGTGTGGAGAAATTACTGCCAACAAAAACCTGGAGGTAATCCGTGCAACCCTAGTGGTTGGCGAAGGTATTGTGGCCACCCTATGCCCAATCATCCACCTGGCATGGGAAAATATGTATTTCCATAGTGTAATGGCCCACCATCCCTGATTGCCCACCTGATATAAAAAAATAACATTTTCTATAGTGTAGTGGTCCTCCCCATCCCCGATTGCCCACATGATTTGAAAAATAACATTTTCCATACTGTAGTGGCTGTCCCCATCCCTGATCACCCACCTGATGTATAACAATAACATGTTCCATAGTGTAGAGGTCCCTCCCTGGTTACCGATCACTGACCCCAAATCCAGAACCCCACATTCCCTGGTAGACTAGGGTCCCTCCCACCACCCCATCCAGTGTGACCTGTCACCACACCCCCTTCCCATCCCAATGGCTGATCAGCAACCAGCAGATCCCTCCTCACACCACCATAGCTAGCCAGTGACTAAGACCTCCTGAGTGTGTACTGGTTTTAATCAGAGCTATATGCATGAAAAATTGTATATACTGTATCAAGAGGTGCAGTACAGAATATTCTTAAAATAAATCAAGATATGGGGTCAGTGGAGGACAAACAAAAAATGGCCATCCAAAGGTGACATCAAAATGAGTTTACTGGACCACAGTCCATGGCAGCCTCAAGAATAGAAAGAAATCCTATGCAGAAATAAAAGAAACGCCTAAAGATACACATTGTTTGGATGCTTAACTTATGTTGTGCCTATCTAGGATTCTTTTAAATATCTCACCAAGAACACCATGATATGGTATGGTAATTGTTACTGGGAGAGCAGCAGGAGATAGTGACAGAACTGGAATAGTAACCCTTTCCGCTGAAACCAATGTCTTGCCTTAATCATCATGCTTCCAATGAGCTTAGGCAGATAGCCGTTCCAGCCCAGGATATCCATAAAAGAGAAAAAAAGTTTTCATTCAAGCTTTCCTATTCAAAAAAGCATATGCTGTACTGGACCATCATCCTAACAGCACATGAATGACCTGGTGATTGCAAAAATATAGTTTAAGAAGAGACTGGAGCACTTAATCACATAGTGGAAAAAACAGATTACAAATTGATTATTTTTTTCTTGTCAAGAATAAAGATTTAAAGAATGTGAAAGACTGTAAAGTGATACCAGGGGACAGGTTGCAGAACAACATAGATCACTTGGTATGGACGTCCATAATCATGAGCCAGCAAGGATTAAAATGCAATTTATGTAAAAGAGGATAAAGTGGTGGAGGCTTGCAGAAAGGGACATTAGCGTATGATTTAGTTGTGAGACTCAGCATATGATTGAAAAGGTTCAAGTAGATTGCAGATACACCATAAAGCCAGCTCTTTACAAACAAATTTCAAAAAGTTCACCTCTCAGATCATCTGACCACTACCTTATCATGGCCTCTCACCCATTAACACCATTCCAAACAGCTACCTCTTCAAAATGTACAATTTGGCACTTCACTTGTGCATATTGGGACAGGCTCCATCAATTTGTCTCTGAGTTTCCATGGTAGGAGTCTTGCTCTTCTCCTGCTCCATCCTCAACTGCACCAACTGTCTCAAGTATCATTCTTATTGGAATATCACCATACATTCCCATTCAGTCAAACCTGACAATGGATACATCTTGTCTATCTAGGAATATGGAAAATGCAGAACCCTTCCATGGTAAAAGAGGGAAATGTAGACCAGGTAAGAAGTGGTATCATTCTGTGGAGGCCTACGGTGCTCATAACTGAAAACCAGTGGTATATATGGCACACTTTACAGTCTACAAGGTAAAAGCATCTACACCCAGCATCAAAAATCTTAGCTACCCAACATGTGTCATACAAAATCAGCAAACCAATGCTGTACAATAGAGAAAAGGATTTAAACAAATTAGTGGGTTATTAACAATAGATAGGCTTACCCTCTGATTTTATTACAGTTTGATATGGTCAGGTATACTTTCCACAAGTCTGTGTATTATTTTAGCTAACTGCCTGCCTGCCTGCCTACCTACCTACTTACCTACCTGCATAGGTACAAACCTATGCACACACATCGAAGTAGCTTCTGATTATTGACCAATAAACCCCATACTTCTAGTGGATACTGTTGGAAATGGGTTTTCTGTACAGGGAAGTCACCAACGAACCATTTCATCTTTGCATGACATAAATCTTGTGCATCCCTGTCTGTAAAAGATGAGAATGGATACTTATCCCAAATCCTATTAAAGTAGTAGGCAAAGCACTTGTTTGAGAAAATGGTGAAAGAGGAATGTCATGTAAAACACTTATGGGGAACAGATAAATTCCTGAGAGAGGAGCCAGGGTTACAAATTAACGATATGTATAAGAGAGCAAAATGCCAAGGTATAACAAATGCTACTTTGGTTGAAATTTGCTCTCAGTTTTATTGCTTCCTTCTAAAGAAGGCATATAATCCATGAATTTAGAAGCATGACATATGTAAAGGGAAAAGAGAACTCCGATAAAGCTATTGTGAATGTAGATACTCTTAATTGGTATCAATGAAAACATCTTAGTGATTTGTTGTGACCACATAATCAGTCATATTAAATTGTTGCTATTCAGATATAAAATGCTTTCTTCTTGTCTACCTATGAATTGCCAAGGATGACACTAATCACATTTTCAGGTTGTCTAGATATGATCAATGGATCAGGATTGTATTAACAGACAAAAACTGGAATGATGCTAAGGTAATAAAAACCAGTAAAATAACTGCTTCCCAAAAGCATACCCACAGTACTCAGATAATGGAGGCCCAAGTGAATGGACTGACTGTGAGATGAGGTTAGCTAGGCCATATTCATGGTCCTCCTATTAAGTTAAAGGGCCTTTCATCCTTTAAAAAGGGAAAGATGACTTTTGTGTTTCCTAGACAGATGGACAGCACTCAGAATATGACTTATAGGCTCTTTTTAAATTAGAGTTGCTCCTATAGTCTCCTTGCTATGGGCATAAGGGTGTTTTTCTGGAAACTGTAAATCAAGTCCACATTTGGCACTGGTTTGTGGATCCCAGCAGTTCAGGCATTGAGCAAGACATAAAGATTAGAGGGGGTTGCTGGAATGTTAGGACCCTGATAGAGCCACACAAAGTGAAAATCCTGATGGGAGAATTGAAGAAACTAAGAATATCAGTCTGCACTTTGAGTGAAGTTAGATGGCTAGGCTGTGTGGTTGAGAAAGTAAGAGGGTACACATTCATTTACTCAGGATGTGAAGCTGGATGAAAACACCACAATGGTGTTACCTTCATGCAGAACATTCAGCACAGACTGGGGGTAGTCATATCAGATGACCTAAAGGTGGGCAAGCAATGTGAGAAGGCAGCAAGGAGGGCTGGGGGGATACTGGGATTCATAGGGAGAGGCATCACCAGTAGAAAACAGGAAGTTATTATCCCTCTGTACAGACAGCTGGTCAGACCCCATCTGGAGTACTGTGTGCAGTTCTGGAGACCCAATCTCCATAAAGACATAGACAGGATGGAAGCTGTCCAGAGGAGGGCAACTAAAATGGTGCAGGGTCTGCACTGGAAGACATATGAAGAGAGACTTAAGGAGCTTAATATGTATAGCCTCAAGGAAAGGAGGAGAGGGGACATGATAGAAACTTTCAAGTACCTCAAGGGAATCAACAAAGTCCAAGAGGTAGCATCTTTCAAAAAGAGGTGTACAAGAACAAGAGGCACAATTTGAAGATAGAGGGGCGCTCAGAGGTAATTTAAGGAAGTATTTTTTCACAGAGAGGGTTGTGGATGCATGGAATGGCCTTCCGGAGGTTGTGGAGTCAAAATCAGTGGTGGAGATTCAAGCATGCATGGGATAGTCATAAGGCAATTCTGGGGGGTGGGGGTAGGAAGAAGTAGGCTGCTGGTTAACTAGGATCTGCAGCTTATCCAGTAGGTAGGGAAATGGGCAGACTGGGTGGGCCAAGTGGTCCTTATCTGCCATCAAATTCTATGTTTCTATGTTTTTATGTTTCAGACCTAGAAGGCTGGGGAGAACAGAAAGAATTCATAAATAATCAACTGCTGAAGATTAGACTTCTGATGAACTATGGAAACCTGACACCATTTTTTGTTTGTTGTCCAATAAGCTTATATCATGCTGAGGTAGACACATTTTATGAAGTTTTAAATGATGTGTTGACTGGTGCCCTTAGGTTAGAGCTGTAAGACATATGATATCATAAAGACCTATGAATAATGGGGGAAGGGGGAGCAAAAGACCTATGCAACATTTAGGGGAGGCAAACCAAAGTCTATGATGTAGCTGACTTTCTTGCTGCAAAGCAAATCACACACACATGCACACACACACGCACACTGCTAACTGGAGACAGCTGGATGCTACAAACTCAGCTAGGCAACAACGAAGGAAATAGCAGAAACAGATTCTGATGCCTACCGGCCATATTTTTTAATCCTCTGTTCTATGCAGGCTTTGTGGTCATGCTCCAGCTGTCCAACAAAATGAGCTATTAAGATTTATTTGGGTATGTATAACTCCATCCCTGTAGTGAACCTTAGCTGCAAAACTGAAGCAGTTACCATCAAATAAACAACAAACAAAGTGCAGGCATTAAAGCACCCAGTAAGGGTAGTAATTACTATGGAAGACCAACACAAAGGTAATGGTAGAAAAAGAACAAAGATGTGACTTTATGAAAGTTTAGTTGCTTTTGCCCTTATAGCCCATCTAAGATGTTTGGGACAGCACATACAAGTATGCATTGCTTTCCTTATATGTGTATACTATGATGTTGTAGCCAGCCATCTGCAGAGGTCTGGCAGGGTGAGGGATTGGAACCCAGTCATTCAACAGTTTGTTTTAGGCATTTCGATTACAGCTTACTTTATCTAGGATTTGAGCATTCGATGAGTTCTTGTGTTTTGTTTTGTTGAGGTTTTGTGTTATAGCTAATTTTCATTTTCCCGTGGTGCTTGATTTGCCAAATCTAGTATGATACTTTATTATTTTAGCATTGTGCTGGTCTTTGTGTTTTATTCTGCACTGCGGAGCTCACAACTTGTGTCATCACATGGAAGTCTGAGGCATCATATACATGTTCAATAAGCCGAAGAATTGTGGAAACTTTGTTCAATGTTTTCTAGAGACAACCTGTCAGTCATGCCTAACATTCATAGATCGAGGCTATGAGCCTGATCAGTGGTTGCTGGACTGCAGACCTGTAGTCCTAAAAACACCAGAGTTGGTATATTTAGCCTACGACTTACAGGAGTCAAGAATATGGTTGACACATCAAGCATTAAAAACATGGCGGGGGATGCTGTGCTAAATTATGACACATCATTAATGAGATATGTACAACTGTATTAACCAGTATCACAATGGTATATGTGTAGGTTACAACAACTCATGCCCTTTGCATACATGCTTAGTTGGGGCAGCTGAAAAATCACTAATTAAAACTTGGTGTGATAGCAAATGACCGTAGTTGGACTACTTTTACTCCTAAAGAACTAAAACCGAGCATGGGCACTGACATAATGTGTAGCTATGTATGTCTAAGCTCTATGTAGTTAGTAGGCTAAAGATTAGCAGATAGTTGTAAACTCTATGAGTTCATCTTGTATTGTCTCATCCATCTGTTTATGTTAGGAACCCATTACAATACTTCCCGAACCTCATTATCCTTAACAGAGGTGATTACAGCTCTTGTACTGCATATGTATTCCTATTTCTTCAATCATCTCTTGCACTTCTTGAAAAAGAAATCTATGCAAACATTGATAAAATATACCCTTGTTTCACCCCAGTGGTTAAGTTGAAGCTTTCAGTCAGTTTATCCCTCAACTTGACTCTTGCTTTTCTGTCCTTATAATCCCTTAAATGAGCACTCTTAACAAGAGTTTTTATACTCATCCAGAAATCTTTGCTTTAACTAATGTACGTAAATCATCAAGACAAATAGGGAACTGTGATCAGGACTTGAACATGAGACCTTCTGCTCTTATGGGATGAGGGGAAGCGGGGTGGTGGGTCATACTGAATGGGTCAGGGATAGGGACTTTAGACCACAAGGGAATAGGGGGGTTCCAGATTTTAGGATGAAGATGGGTGACTGGGGAAGGGGGGAGGGACTACTACATTATGGAAAATATTATTTTCACATATCGAGTGGGCAGTCGGGGATGGACCACTACAGTATGGAACTTAATTTTTCTATATGGGGTGGGTGATCAGGGATGGAGAGGGCTACTACACTATGGAAAAGGTTATTTTTTTATATTGGGTGAGTGGCCGGGGACAGGGAGGGACTGCATTTCCATCCACTCCATCACTTTCTGTCTGGTTGTAAACATCCAACTGAAGTCCACCCATTACAGCTGAGCTGCACTATGTAGTAAAACATTTATTTTTAAACTGGATAAACAAAAACTTTAGGTCATAAAAACCTGTTTTCAAAATTGTCCTGTAAGTTCATACAAGTTACAAAGTAAAACATTATCTATACATGCAATACAAAATTAACCAAAATCATACATAGTTTTTACATTCAAAAATCCACAAGTACCACAATTAAGCGCCTAATATTTAACCAATTGGTACTTTTACTCCCTTTATAGATATCAAAAGATTTATAATCAACCCCACTTAAAATGACTTCACTGTATACAAATACATTCTGAGCAATATATTTAATCAAGCCAAGATTTGAATTGTGATAATTTTGTAAGATTCCTTAGTTGTGGGGGGATTTCATTCCAGACTTTTGCCGACTGATCCTGTATGGTCATACCACCATATTTTGAATTTACAATTGGGAATTCTATACCCTTATGTTTTACATCCCTTAAATCATGATTATGACACTCATTCCCAAAATCGATATTAATATTACCTTTTGTTAACCCTTTATTTATCTTATAAATAAATATTGAATATTGTTTCCTATAGTGAACCACTAAACTATCCCATTTTAAATCCTTATACATATTGCAATGATGAGTCATATAACTACAATTAAGGGAAGATCTAGCCAATCAATTATATGTCTTAACAAGTTTATCCAAATGAGTTTGGTCTGCAAAGTTATAAACTAAATTACCAAATTCTAATACAGGTAGAATTAACTGCATAGCAATTACACTTCTAGTCTGTTGGCTTAAGATTCCAGAAGACCTGCGTAAAGTCCTAATCCTATTGTTTACTTTCTTTGATATATTATCTATGTATTCTGAAAAAGTTAAAGTGTTTTCAATTACTGCTGTTAAATATTTATATTGTTTTGTAATTGTTAATGTTTTACCATCCCTCATTACTATATCATCCATTATTTTTTTTTATTACACTATTTGATTTTTTTTTTCAAAATATATAACCTGTGTTTCCTTTTGACTTAACACTAATTTGGAGCTTGGTAACCAATCTTGTAAAATATCAAAAGCCAGCTGTAGCCTTATCATCATTTCATCATGTGTCTTAGTTGATGCTAGTAAAACAGTGTCATATGCATACAATCTTAAATGTACATTTTCAATTCTAGTCAGTAAATCATTTACATATATCAGAAACAGCTGTGGCCCCAGGATTGATCCCTGGGGCAGCCCTCTTGTCAATTTGGCTTCATCTGAGAGTTGTCCATCAATTGCTGCTTGTTGTTTCCTTTTACCCAAGTAAGACTTAAACCACTGAAAAGATCTAGGGGCAATTCCAGTCCTATCCATCCTCTCATACAGCAGGTGGTGGTCAACCAAATCAAATGCTTTGGACAGATCAACAAACACTGCACCTGTGGACTCTCCCCTATCTAGGGCTACTACCACCTTATCCACAAAGTCCACGAGTGCAGTGCCAGTCGAATAACCTGTCCTAAAGCCATGTTGGAATTTTGTTAACCTGGAATATTTTTCCAGGTACAGTAATTGTACAATTGGTTGGACACCACCCACTCCATTAATTTAGAGAGGATGGGGAGGTCCACAATCGGCCTATAATTTGCATCCTGCATCCTGTGAGATAGCAATTCAAATAAATACATAACATAAGCAGGAAACTGCATTAGTATGAAACAGAAATTACCTTTTATTGTCAAATAAGCATGCACCACTACATCAAATGTAGTGAAAGGCTCTCAATCCATTAGCCCTTTAATGGGAATCATTACTATTAATAGCAATCTCCAGTGACAATCAACACTGAGTGCCATGGACATAGAGGTGGGGTCCCGGGGGCAACTAGTTCAGTACATTTGAATCAAATTTGGATGCAGTCAGCCATTCAGACACAACAGGATTGTTTTTACGACAATTTCCAATTAAATGAATTAGCTTCGCAACAGGGTAGTAATATAAAAATTCCCAATTTTAAAGAAGCAGATTTTCATAAAATTAGACAAGCATTACTTTTGTGGGATTGGAAATCAGACTTTGCTGGGTTAATGTTGGATGAAATGTGGTACATCTTAGTGGATAAAGTAAAAGACATTGCAGATGCAAATACACCATATACAAGAAAAAATTCTAAATTGGGTGCTTCCCCAAAATGGATAACTTGTAAAATTAAAAGATAGATAAATGTAAAACATAAACTGTTCAGATTAGCAAAACTTGATCTAAACCTAATGCCAAAGTACAAAGAACAGGTTAAATATGTAAAGAAATTAATAAGGGATGCCAAATCAAATTTCAAAATTAAATTAGCAACTAGGAGTAAAAATAACTATAAAGCATTCTATGCATATATTAATAACATAAAAGGGAATAGACAAACAGTAGGCCCCTTTAAGGATGACAGTGGCAACTTATTAAATGATAAGGAAATGGCTGAGGTTCAAAATCAATATTTTGCTACTGTGTTCAACCCCAAATGTACTGTAACAACTAACAGTAAATATAATACAAATAATGAAAATCTGATTAACATTGATATAAAATATGTGCAGGATAGATTGAAGAGAGTTAAGACCAACAAATCCCCCTGGGCCAGACAATATACATCCTAGACTGATTTACGAAATTGCAGAGGTAATAGCTTACCCATTAGCCTTTATTTTTCAAGAGTCATTGGATAGAGGTGAGGTTGTTAGTAAATGGAGGGAAGCTCATGTTGTCCCCATTTTTAAAAAGGGTAAGAAGGATTCCGCTGGTAACTACAGACCAGTTAGTTTAACATCTACACTTGGGAAAATTTTGGAAAGTATAATAAAAGATCATATCCAAGACCACATAACTACAAATGACCTTGTTGATCGTAGTCAACGTGGGTTTACAAAGTCACGATCATGTAAAAACCAACTTGTTGAGTTTTTATGAAAAAGTTAGCAATGTTTTGGATCAGGGTAGATCAGTGGATGTTATCCAGTTAGATTATTCCAAGGCTTTCAACAAATCACCTCAGGATGAACTAATTAAATCCCTTCTTGCACTAAATATAAATGGGATCCTTGTAAATTGGATATCGGATTGGTTGGAGCTTAGGAGGCAGAGAGTGGTGATTAATGGGCAGTTATCTGATTGGCTTCCTGTGATGAATGGGGTCCCTCAGGGCTCTGTGTTGGGCCCTTGCCTGTTCAACATATATATATCATCGTTACAATATAATAAGGGAAATGTATGGATAACCAAATTTGCCGACGACTGTAGAGTGGGAGCAGTAATAGACTCACCTTCATATAAATATATTGAGAAGTGGACATTAGATCATAAACTTATGCTCAATGAGGATAAATGTATTATCCTACATATGGACAAGAAAAATTCGGAATTTAATTACATTATCAATAACAAACAATTAAAATGTGTGACACAGGAAAGGGACTTGGGGGTTATTATACAAAATGACCTTTCATTTACTGCTCATTGTGATCAGACTATTAAAAATGCTAATAGGGCTCTTAACTGTATATTGAGACATACAGGAAGTAGAAGCAAAGAGGTTGTGGTCCCACTGTATGGATCATTGGTTAGAACTCACTTGGAGTATTGTTCCCAGGTTTGGGCCCCTTACACTAAGGGTGAGATAGTGAGAGTGGAGAGAGTGCAATGTAGGGCTACTCGATCAGTATTGGGACTTAAAAACATGACATATGAGGATAGGTTGGTTAGGCTGGAGCTATATTCTTTGGCTTATAGAAGATGGAGGGGTGATATGATCTTAGTTTATAGATCATTTCAAGACATTGCTCTCAGAGAAGATTTGGGGCTTGAATTAACTGTTAGAAATTACTACACTAGATCTCATTGCAGACAAATTAAACAGCAAAAGTGGAAATCTCAAAAAAGGAAACAGTGGTTCAGTCAAAGGGTTGTCTCTGGGTGGAACTCTCTTCCCCATGACATAGTTAATAGTTCAACTTTGGATATTTTTATGGTAAGATTGGACGACTACAGTAGTAACAAGTTTTTAGTGAGTTAATTTGTCACTTGATGATAAAATAAAATAAACTTTTGTAAGCAGTCAAGGACGAAAGTCTATATACGCTTTGTGACTACTATGAAACTATGAAACTATGAAAGCAATGAATGAGGATTTGTGGAGTTGAGGTATTATTTGAAAGAGACTTTTATGGGCAATTTTCAGCTGCTGTGTCTCAGGTAGCTGCCAGTACATTTGAACAGGATTGTTAAATTATATCAGTGTTTCTATTTAATTTGGAGTGCAGATTTTTTTTGTTGTTGTTGTTTTTTTGTCAACCTGATAAGTGCACTAGACAAATTCTGCCTATTTTCAGGCATGACCCAAGGGGCGGGGGATACAGATGAATATCAACTGACCTTGAACCAGATAAAGCTGTTGGTGGTATTTTTAATGAATGACTCCAAGGTCAGTCAATGCATATTTAGTATATGAAAAAACAACATCTCTCAGTGACAAGCACTTTAGTCTCTTGACTAAATTTATAAATTGGAATCAGTGGAATTGAAAAATTATTTAAGAGACTCCTATGGCCACATTTAAGCTGCAGAGAGTTACCTTGCTGTCATCACTATTCAAAAAGCTAATCAGCTTAAATGATATGAGGTTGTACTACCACAAACTGTGGCTCCATTTTCACCAAGTGGGGGGGTGTTCTGCTGCAATTGACAGCAAAACTCCTTATTTCACGAAAAGGAATGGTGTTTTGTGAAACACTGAGTCCTTTTGCCACAAAATGCAGCAGAACTCCCCCTTGTTTGATGAAAATACTGCCACAATTTGCAGCAGTAAAACCACTGCGGATAAAATAAACATACTTCTGCCCATTCTTTGGGGCAAACCAACCACAGAATCAAATTCCTTGGGCTCTGAATTGGTAAACACAACTGTTGTTTACCAAGGATTCCTTGTGTCCTGAATTGGTAAACACAACTGCTGGTGTTTACCAAGGGGCAGTATTTATTGAAATATATAAGTTTGTTTGCCTCACTAACTGAAAACAAGATGGCAGAATCTCAACACTACACTCTGCATTTACAAAACCAAAAATTTAGTTTGCTGCAACAAAACTATTATTTTGCACTGCACATCTAATTGCTCCTAAAGGAAATAATGTGAAAATTGAAACTTTAATAACTTTTGAACAGTTTAATATTTTTTCATCAAAACATCAAAAGGAACATCTGTGACCCAAGACTGTCATACCCTGAAAATTTAGACAAATGACCAAGATATTTCTGAGAAACGGTGTGACAAAGGATTTGCATAAAAGTGGTAATTTTCAAATTTTTTGTCAATCTATATTTCTGCACCCACACATTCAACTGGAATAAAACTTGCCACACCAAGAGATCCAGATGGCCCAGGACAGGAGGGCATCAGTGGGTGCAATATGACTGGATCTATCCAAGGCATTTGATTCTTTATTTGGTATTACTTGGTATGAAAGAACAGAAGAAGACCAGAGCCCATCGAGACTGTTCCCCATACTATGTGGGACATTATTTATCTATTATCCCTCAACCAAATATCTAATTTGTTTTTAAAGACAGTGGCACTAGTTGCCTCTACCAATTCTTGTGGCAAGGTGTTCCATACAATGGATGCTCTTATTGGAAAAAAGTTTCCCCTTTTACTGGTTTTATAAGTTTTTACTTCAAGCTGTTTATTATGCAGTCTCAGGACATGTCTCCTTTTGGAGAGTGTCAGAACACATTTTTCCATTAGATCTGGTGAATTTATTAAATTAAAAACCATAAGTCTAACACCTCTTAATCTTCTAGTTTGAAAAGAGAAGAGACCAGTAGCTTTTAATCTGTTCTGATAATCCAACTTTGTTAATCTTGGAATCATTCTAGTTACTCTCCTTTAAACCTGGTCAAGAATTGCTATGCCTTTTTCTTGGTTTGGATTCCAGAAAGGGGAGCCATAGTCTAGATATGGTCTAATGTATGCCCTATACAATGGAATAAGGCCTTGTTCAGTGTGATTAACAAAAGTGCATTTTATTTGCCTCAAAAGTCTGTTGGTCATGCAAGCAGTTCTAACACAGTGATCATATGATGTAAGTTTATTAACATATATCCCTAAATCTTTTTCACATTTTGATAATTGAAGTGGTAGTCCGTTTATATGATATACCATTTTTGGATTATTTACACCGAAATGCACTACTAAACATTTGCCTTGATTAAACTGCATATGATTTTCATTTGCCCAAAGTGTTAATTTTTCCAAATCCTTCTTTAATGCAGAGATATTTCCTTGATTATTAACCTTGCCCCCCAATTTAGAATTATCTACAAATTTAGCTATGAAGTTATTTGGCCCTGTTTGTAAATCACTGATAAAGAGGTTAAACAATGTTAGTCCCAAGACCGACCCCTGTGGTACACCACTTGTCACACTACCCAAATCAGACAAGATATCATTAATTCTGACTCTCTGAGAATGATTTGTCAACCAGTTTAAAGTCCAGTTGACAATATCAGGTGACAAACCTAGACTGTGCATTTTAGTAATGAGTTTTTCATATGAGACTTTATCGAAAGCTCTACTAAAGTCCAAAAGAATTACATCAGTAGTGATACCCACATCTAGTAGAGTACTTATATTATTGTAAAAAGATATCAGATTGGTGGTGCAGGAATACTTGGGAGTAAACCCATGCTGATTTGAATAATACATTCCTAATTTTTTACAATCTTGATCTATTAGAGACTTCATTACTCATTCCATTAATTTACCAGCCACTGAGGTCAGGCTAATTGGACGATAATTTTGCACAGAACCTCTATTGTCTTTTTTAAATATGGGAGTAACTATTGCTGAACACCAATCATTTGGTACAATGCTTTCTTGTACTGATTTATTGAAAATAATTGACCAAGGTATAGAAATATTTATAGAGGTTTCAACCAGAAATCATGGATGAATAATGTCTGGGCCCGGACTAGTATTTCTTTCTAGTTTTTTTGATAGCCTGTATAATGTCAGTTGGATAGAACCTATGATAATCTATGTGGTGAACTTTAAATGTACTAATAGGTGATTTTTGAGAGAAGACAGAACAAAGGTACTTATAAAAGAGATTTGAGGTTTCTATATCAGATAGAGAAGAGCCATTGGATATAATGGGACCAATGGTCCTTGATACACCTTTTTTTACTATTTATATAGGAGAAAAGAGATTTGTGACAGTCTTTTGTGTGAGCTAGTTTAAATTCTAGCTTATTTTTTGCCAGTTTAATAGAATTTTTTACATTTTTCACAGATAGTCTGTATTTATGTAATATAGTAGTTTTAAATGGAACTGGCCTATTCTTAAGTTTCCTAAAAAGTTAAATTTTGCCGGCCTGGTGGCGCTGAGGGTTGAGGCACTGGAGGCCACACCTCGTGCCATGCCGGCGACCCATGTTTGGGAATGGGCACGGGTTGCCGGGGGTCGGCGGGGCGGAGATGGATTGAGCATCCAGAGGACTGCTCTCCATCTCCAGGGTGGGGGGATTTGGTAGGCCGGTGCTTGTCTGACCCCTAGCAGAGGCTGGGGGGACCAACAGCATGTAGCCACAAGACTAGGGGAGGGCGGGGACGTGGCTAACACTTGACTAGTGCGCGCACAGGAGCGTGCGCACACTCAGTCACTGGCATCATTGCATGACATGGCCCGTCGGGGGGAACAAGAAAAAAATGGGCCCGCAGCACTCACGTCATTCTTGTGCCATTCCTGGAGGACTGCCCTGACATGGATCCATTGTGGTGGGTCGAAGTACCCTCACCACCCTGCTGCGAGGTAAGTCACGGGGTGCGGAAGGGAGGGGGTCTCATGTCCAGGAATGGCACCGGGGGAATGGCGGAGTGTGGGGGGGGGTAGCCGGAGCTCCGAGAAAAATAACACCTTAAAAGAAAAAAAAGAGTTACATTTTTATTTTAATCTGATTTTTAATTGTCTTGTTGAACCAAGGGGGAATTTTTCCTTTATTATTAAATTTCCTCTTAGACGGAATAAAGGTATTTTCCAAATAATGTACAATGTTTTTAAAAAAGTCCCAAGCTTGTTGTGTTGTACAATGAAGAAGATTAGATTCCCAGTTTATGTTTTGTAAGTATTCCTTGATTTTAGAAAAATTTGCTTTGTTATAATTTTCTGTATAGTATTACTTCCTTTGTGTAGTTTTAAATTGTTGAATTTCAAAAAGAATAGATGAATGATCACTGGTCCCAAGTGGATCCCAAATTTGTAAATTGCTAATTTGTTGCTCTATGTTAGTAAATAATAGATCCAAAATATTAGGACCTCGAGTGGGTTCAGTAACAAGTTGTTGTAATCCAGTACTAACTACCACATCTATTAGTCCTTTCTTGGCATAGGACTGTCCTGAGAATGAGTCCCAGTTAATATGAGGGAGGTTAAAGTCACCAAATATTACAGTATCTTGAGATTCTGAAAAAATGTGTAATTTCTTTAAACATATCAGTTGTGTAATCTGAATTTGCAGATGGAGGTCGATAGATGTTATCAATAGTTATATAGGACTGCTCCTTCAATAAGATTTTAACCCATATACTTTCCAAAGTAAAGGGAGAACACACTTCAAAAGAAGGAATATCATTTCATATGTACATACAAACTCCACCACCTAGCTTATCTAATCTGTTTCTATGATATAATTTATAACCTGGAATTTCTCTGGACCAAATTGAGTATGCGTCCCACCGAGTTTCAGTTACTCCCACCACACCTATATTTAAAGTTTTACATTTGACTTTGAGTTCTGCTAATTTCAGTTGGTTTAAAGATCTTACATTCAAAGCTAGAATTTACATTTAGTTGCAATAATATTTTGGTAAGTATTCAGAGACTTGGGAATAGACCCATTCTCCCCCATTGTTTTTAGTTTAAACAATGATTTTAGTGATACTTTTCCCCATAAGTGCACTACCCCTACGACTGAGATGTAAACCGTCCCAGCAAAACAAGGAAGAACAATCTAAAAATGATTCCCAGTAGGTAATACAGGGTATATCCTGCTTAAAACACCCCTTTCTCAGCCATTCATTTAGGGCTTTGATTTTCTGTGTCATGGTAGATGTTGCTCTCGGAACAGGTAGAATTTCAGATATACATACACAGCATCCCCTATCAAGTAACAGGTTACATAATGCCACATAGTCCTGTTGTAACTGATTAAATGGGGTGCTGTTTTATATCATTAACACCAACATGTATGATAACCAGTTGATTTTCCCCCACATTTTGTAAAATTTCAGGCATCATGGAGGTAATGTCAGATACCCTGGCCCCACAGAAGCTAGAACAACTGCGGTTGCTCTTGTCACTATTGCATACCGCCCTGTCAATGTGCTTAATGATGGAATCTCCTAGGACTAACACTTGTTTTGATTGTTTGGACCATGATGTCCTCCCGTCCAGGGTAGCCTCACTGGGCATGGCATGTGATGGAGTAAAATGGTTAAGTTCCTACCTGAGGGGAAGGTCTCAGATGGAATCTACTGGGAATTTTGTCTCAGGATTGGTATCTGTAGTGTCAGTGGACGGTCCCCCACAGTTCCATACTGGGCCCTCTTTTTGGTTAATATTTATGTTAACAATTTATCTTTCTAAGACACATCCATTAAGTTCCACCTATAGGCAGATGATACAATTATTTATTCATCTGATATTACTATACACAAAATTTAAGAGAAATTGCAGAAAGAATTTAATGACCTACATGTTTTTTTAGAATAGTAAATTAGTTTTAAATTCTAAAAAAACTCAAACAATGTTGTTTTCACACACTAATGATGAGTCTGAGAAACTGTCCCTGAATGTGGTTACCCTGGGGGGATCCTCGATACAGCAGGTCCAGTCATATAAGTATTTGGGACTATGGCTGGACAATTCCCTTAGGTGGGATATACATACTGTATAGAAAATATGATGAAGAATGTGGGAAAAAGAATAGAAGCCCTATATAGGGCAAAATTGTGCATGTCACCAGAGATTAGAAAACGTGTGGTCAACTCCATGACCATACCAATTTTTGACTACGGGGACATTTTGTACGCAAGTGGGACCAAGAGAGACTTGGCAAGACTAGATGTCTGTTACGGCAGGCTCACCAGCTTTATCATTGATACCCCTCAATTAACCGATAAATGTCAGTTAAATGACAGCTTGAATTGGCAAAAACTGAGTGAAAGAAGACGGGATCATTTAAGTGCTTTCGTACATAAGGGGTTGAGAGGCAAACTTCCATCTTACATTTCTACCCACTTAGTATGTAGAGAAAAGAAAGGATCTTTAAGTTCCGCACTGGGTTTGGATCTGGAAATTCCCAAATGTAATCTGGAAGTAGGACGCAATTCTGTTTATAATGTAGGTACCCTGGGATAGAATAGTATTCCATATATCCTTAGGACTTCAATTGGGAAAATACTTGAAAAAAGAAATAAAAACTTGGTTGAATGATACAACCCTTAAATCAAGACAATGTTGCACAATATAGCATAAGTTTTAGCTGCATTTGAATGTGTATGTTTATTGCCCATATTGCTGTAACATAGTTGTGGTCTTTGTCCCTCTATGGATGTTGTACAGTATCTAATAATATTCATTTGTATGTGTTGTATTAATATAATTTGGACCAATACTGTCTTTTTATACACACCATGGACCTTATTGTAAATGAGTTAACTCAACCAAGTAAATCCTGATTGATAAGATTTTATGAATAAAATATTTTACTACTACTACTTTGGTCCCCAATGGTGCATGCAAAATTTCATTTGAATTGGTTAAACAGTTGCAAAGTTATTGAAGTGCAAAATTTGGGGGGTTAAAATAGAAGCGACTGCTGAATCCTAATTACAGTATAGTGGTGCTGTCACACCACTATAATATATATTGTTCCAGTTGCTCACTCCCAAGTTTCTTGAGTTCATCCTGTAGCATGATGTGTGTCCTCCTGAGTTGTGCCACAGTAGTTTAGTGTGATTTGGGCCTTGGAACAGAAATGGGTGGTAGCTGATAACCTGCTGGTGTTGCCCACTGTTAGTTGCAGTTGTCAATTTTGTACCCTCGACAGCATACACTCAATGAGTGACTGACAGCAGAGAGTGCTTATGCCACTCAATTTCAATTTTTTTATTCATTTTTTTTTTGTTACGCAAATTGGGGGAACCCCCACTTTTACAAGTGCAACCAATAGCAATACAAACATTTAATAAATACAGTATGAAGCTGTATACATAAAAAAACACAATTTGATCTGTGGCACTCACAATGGCTTTACAACAATTGTCAAAACATAGATTTAAAGCAAGAAATGGTCAGTAGAGTTCTAAATTTTGCAACATTTTCCATCTGCAGCCATGTGTAGGTGACAAAGTATGTTAAAGACAAGGTATCCACTTTTATTTTTCATTTTAACAAGGGAAAGTGAAAAATAAAGCATTGGTCCTTAGCTTATGATGAGTATCTTTTGCTACCAACAAATCAGTCAAGTAGGTAGAAACTAGGCCACAAAGGATTTTATAAACAGGGCCCCTGGTGTTCTGCGGCAGAATTTTCTGATTTCTGCGGCAGGGCTCCTTGACTTCTGCGGCAGCATTTTCTGATTTCTGCAGCATGATTTATTCATTTCTCTGGCAGAATTAAGTCCTCTCATTGGCTAAATATGATGTGATGTCATCAATGACATCATATGCTGAACATAGAGGAGGGGCTTCAGGATAAACGAGGTGGGAAAGAAAGCCTGACACTATGAAAAAACAGTATATTTATATGAAAATTCACCAAAAACAATGAATTCTATGGCACTATATATATTCTGTGGCATGATGCAAATTCTGCAGCAAATTCTGCAACCGCAGAACCACAGAATTCCAGGGGCCTTGCTTATAAACAAAGGTGTACCAGTTTGAGAGCCTTCTAGCATTCAGAGAAAGCAAGTCAACTGAGGCTGGTGTGTTTGCCAAGGAAGTCCAATCACAAAACTGTATTGATTTACTTTGGTTTGTCTCTTTCCTCTAGATGTCTACTCTTACTAGAGGTGTTACAAAAGGTTTCCTCCAGCTAAAGGAAATGGTAGCTAAAGAGACACACCAAAGGCATAGTGCTGATGAAGGAGGAGGGGCAGGAGGAGGATGCAAAAATTTCTAGGCAAGGGGCATTTGTTTGTGCTCTACTTATGTATGCTGTGCTTATGTAAGACAGGGGAAGGAGTCTGGCAGCCCCCCCCGAACTGGAGGAAAACTCTTTTAATTCAATTAGTGACTTCCAGAGGAGAGTGCTTGTGCAACTGTATTGATTTACTTTGGCTTGTCTCATTCCTCTGGATTTCTACCCTTAGTAGAGGTGCCAGAAGAAGGTTATCTCTCAACTAAGGGAAATGGTAGCTCAAGAGCCAAAGAACCAAAGTGTGGTGTAGCAGAAACTGCCTCCTCCAACTCTCAGAAGAGACTCAGCAACATGGAGAAGAGGGAAAAAAACTGTGGGGAAAACCTCTAAGGAACCAGGTTACCAGGTTAGCCCTCCCTCGAGGCTTCTACAAATTATGAGGCTAACCATTGATAAGCTTGGCAAAGTTCAGAATGTGGGTCCCTAATACAGGTTTCAAAGCACAATGATATCCTGTGACCCATGATCTTGATTGTGCTGGGATATTCGTTCTGAAAGTGATGGTAGCGGCACCCGTTCTGAAGGAATGGCCAGAAAAAGTTGAAGCATTGAGGCTAGACATGCTGCAAAGTTTTACTTCACTGATGAGGTTCCAGTGAAGTTGCAAAATGTGCCTTTACAAATAACCCACTTTGCCTCTTTACCACTTCACACTGAGTTTTCTTTGGAAATGGCACTTTTTCAGGTGAGGTGAAGACAAAGTTGTAACTTCGCCAGTGAATTTGTATGACTTCACCTGAAAAAGAGCTCCTCCACCTGGCAAAAACTTCACAAAGTCAACAGTTCATGAATTTGGTAAACTTTGTGACTTTATTCGTGAAGTCAAGTTTGCCAGCTGCACACATCTCCAGTTAAGACCCAGACATAACAGTAACAGTCTCGCCTTGGTCCCTGCATCACTGGGTTAGATTTTTTGGCACTTCTTCTGTGATTGGCTGCCGCGAGCAGTGCTCATTCCCCCATTGGTGCGGGTCTCAAACCAAGGCTGTGTCAGGCGCTCTGCTCACCTCAGGACACTGGGACTGTATTTTCTTCCCACCTCTTCCGCCCTGACCCCGGCCTCTATTAAATAGGCAGAAGCCACACCCTGTCTCTGCTTGTACACGCCCGCTAGAACTAGCTGCCACAGCCCATTAAAGTAGTATGGCAAGTTTATCTGCCTCAATGTGCCTGTCGCCCGCAAAGGCTTAAAAGCCTCCAAATAACATAACATTAAGCACTACTGGCCATAGCTTCTTAAGAAGCTAAGCCCGTACCCGGCCTGTTTGTTCCTGCCACCCACCAGGCTCTGATATCGGTGTTTGACCTGAATAAACATGCAACTCCTCAGAGGGTGCTGGGTAACACTGTTCATTGCTTTCTGGATTTGAGTAGCTGGTGTCAGGTGTCCAGCTGGACCACAATTGCCTCCACTTGATCCACTCCTGAGTACTGATTGGGCAGCCATGACACCATCAAAACCCACCACAGCCAGTTGGGTGCTGAGTACTACACATCCCAATCCCCCACATTTGGGAAGAATGATGAGCAAACCTAACAAAGGGGTTATAACGGTTAGCCATATCCACAAGATCAAGCCAGTGTCCATCTGTCTGAAGCACAGACAATGGAAGGTTAGGTCTAACCTCAGCCTGCACCTCTCAGCTAGGACGATCATCCTTATGCTTCTGCTACTTTCCGGCAACATACACCCAAACCCAGGACCAGTCACTACAATGGGTGCTGGCATGAGTAAGACCCACAGGCTAAAAACTGCCTCCATAAACATCTGCAGCTTAACTGCAAAGTTTGTGCAGCTGCAGGCATGGCTGGCCAGCCATACCCCAGATGTATTCTGCCTAACAGAAATCTGGCTGACTGGTAGAATCAAAGACAGTGAAATTGCCCTATTGGGCTACCAAACCTACAGAATCGACAGAATAGGAAAGAAAGGGGGGATGCATTATGTATGCTAAGGACTCTCTACAGTGTACTGTTCTCCCTAAAACCAGGGTGGTTGAAGACCAAGAGATATTAATACTTAAAGCCCAGATCAGACATAATGGCAAATTCCTAATCCTTGCCTCAGTATATCTACCCCCAAAGGGAGCCACTACAGGGTTAACCAAAGTGATGGAAGTCATAGGAACCCTCCCTCATGGATTGGAGCACATGGTTACCAGAGATTTCAATATAAACTGGAATGGGAAGGAGACTGTACCAGTTAAGAACATGATTGCCTCCACCAATATGACATAACTAGTCACCCACCCTACCAGACAGAATTATAAGACTGGTAGCAGCACCCTTCTTGATTGGGTACCTGCAAGATCTCCATCTCGAATCTCTGAGGTCAAGGTTCTGCCTGACATGCTTAGTGACCACTCCCCTATTACACTGCTGCGGTCTAATAAATTCACCAAAAGCCCACCCAAACTCATAACAAGTAGGGTGCTGAGAAAGGGAATGCTTGGAGCCCTCAAATCAGCACTCGCCCTTAATGACTGGACCCCAATCAGTCAAGCACCCTCCCTAAATCAGGCACTCCGCTACTTCACAAATGGCTTTATTAGCATCTGTGATATCCATGCCCCCCTCACAAAGAGGAAAATTGAAGGGCAGGCTAATGGGTGGGTAAATGGAGAACTACTTTCCCTGATGAATGCCAGGGATTCACTATGGGAGAAAGCAAGAAACACGGGAGACCAGCATGACTACCAGTGTTACAGGGTGGCCAGAAATTGCTGCACTAAACTAATCCAGCTCACCAATGCCAGTTACTACAAAGCACAGTTTGCTAACTCCTGGGGTGATGGCAAAAGGTTCTGGGATAGCATCAAGAGCATCCTGGGCAAGGAGGACAAGATGCATCCCCGGCTACTTGATATCAATAGTAATCACATCACAGACCCCCTAGCCATTGGGGAGGCTTTCAACAAGGACTTCACTGATCTCAGAGCAGTTCTACCACCAGCATATTTCCACCCTGAGCAGAGCCAGTCCAACAATGGACCCTCCGAACACTCCTACCCACCCTTCTACCTTAAAAGGGTGACTGTGAAGGAAACACTAGCTAAGGTCAGGAAAGTACTGGGAAAGACAAGACAGGGTAGTGATGGGATCGACATGAAACTGCTATTCCACATCTTGGATATCCTCATAGTGCCCATCATCAAGCTGTTCAACAAATCTCTGACTCTTGCTCAATTTCTGGAGGTCTGGAAGCAGGCCCTAGTCACACCTGTGTATAAGGGAGGTGACAAATCCTTGGTGGCCAACTATAGGCCCATCTCAATACTCTCTCTGCTGTCAAAAGCACTGGAAAAGATTGTGGCTGATCAGCTCATTGACTACATCAACAAATATAACCTACCCTGCCCTACTCAACATGGTTTCAGACAAAACCACAGCACAACCACTGCCCTGCTGGACTTTACGAACTATGCACACAGGGCCCTGGATGAAGGCAGACTGATGGGGTCTATCTTCATAGATCTCACCAAAGCCTTCAACACAGTCAATCATCGCCTGTTACTGACCAAAATGGCAAACATGAGTGTGGCACCCAGTGCACTATGTTGGTTCCAAAACTACCTTACAAGCAGAACTCAATGTGTCAAAACTGGACATACAGTTTTGAGAGCTAAAGAGATATAGTTTGGGGTACCCCAGGGATCTATCCTTGGGCCCCTACTCTTCAGTATCTTCCTAAATGACCTCCCCACTTCCTGCAATACCAA
Source organism: Neoceratodus forsteri (assembly GCA_016271365.2). Lineage (NCBI taxonomy): Eukaryota > Metazoa > Chordata > Ceratodontiformes > Ceratodontidae > Neoceratodus > Neoceratodus forsteri. The sequence continues at coordinate 1,676,281,077 of CM057449.1, forward strand.
ACTGATCCTCTACACTGATGATGTGGTGCTCCTGGGAAGTAGCACGTCCCTCACTAGTCTGCAATCCGAGCTTCAGGCATCCTTCTCCTCATCGGAGACATGATTCTGCAGACATAAGCTGTTACTGAATTAAAAAAAGACCAAGGCCATGCTTATTACCAGTACACACAAAACAATCAAACTAAATCCCCTCATCATTTCAAACTCCTGCAGTGAGCCACCAGAACAAGTCTGCACGTTCAAGTGTCTGGGGATCACACTGGATGAAATACTAACTTTTGCTCAACATGATGACACCCTGGTCAAGACAGTCAACATAAAGATTGGTGCTCTTTATAGCCATAGGAAATACCAATCACCTGAGGCCCTCTGCCTTGCAGTACACAGCTCAATACTGTCACATATCGACTATGGTATAGTGATATATGGGGCAGCAATGGATACTGCATTGAAACAGGTGCAGGTGGCTCTAAACAAGGCCTGTAGGCTAGACCTTAATTTACAGCATGATATGCACACCTGTACACTGTATGAACTCACAAACTGACTATCCCTTAAAAACAGGATCATTCATCAGACATGCACCCTAGGGAAAAAAAACACTTTTGAGGAAAACTCCACCCTGCATTGGCAATCTGATAGTGGCTGCAAACACACCACAGGTCACTAGGGGAAGGACTAGAGGGGCCCTGTCAATCCCCTTCCACGCACTTCATTCGGGCAATGGGCATTTGCCTACCATGCTCCCTCGTGGCTGAATGAATTACCTGAGTACCTCTTTGCCACCACCTGTCTAGCCAAATTCAAAACAGACCTCAAACAACATCTAAGTACAACCTCTAAATGCTCCTGCAACTAATCTCAGGTATCTTCAATCCTCTGCCATACCATGTCTGATGTAGCACTTGTCTCCCCTCGTCCTGCGCTCCCTGGCTGCACTTTGTGAAGGCAAGGCCTTGCATAGCCTACCGTTAACAACAACCTTTTGCTTTACTACCTCCCTGACCATTCTGTCTCCCTCAAACTTTATGATAAGGCTCCTAGGGGCTGTACTATTCTCTGCCTCCATAACTGTACATATGTTACCCACCACTTTATCTTGTATCCCACAATGTTTTCTGTGCTTATGTTAAACAGGGTGGTGTTTTCTCTATGCTCCTCTCTTGATTACTACTTGCACCTTGTCTTGTCAATAACATGGAACCTTTGTAAAAGAGCTTAGGCTCAAAGGTATCTTCTGAACCAATAAAATTGAATTGAATTGAGTCTAACACAAAGGACAAACCAAGAAGAGGTCATAACTGAGTTTTTGTTATAAAACAGGAAAGAATGAACAAAATCAGGAGTTTGGTCCATGGATTGAAGGTTGAGGCTTGGATAGGACTCAAAGCTGAGAGTGTTGCATGATCAGATATGAGGAATCTTGTTCATTCCATCAGTTTTTGATTGTGGTATGGTGACAATGAAGTGATCCATTGATATTTTCTTGAGAAATGTATTGGTGAGGTGAATGGTGGGACTGAACATGGGAAGGTGCTGCTATGAATTCTCCAAGTTGTAAAAAGCCAAAGAAGGACAAGGTTATGGCTGCTTGGATATTAGGATCACAGAAGAATCCAAAGATTCCATCTTTTAAAACATCCATCATTCCATAATACATGTTGTATTCTATAGGCTTTTTCATCAGAGGATTTTGATGGGTAGATTTTCTCAATCTGTGGAGAAAAGCCTTCAACACTGAACAAGATAGCTAAGAGCAAGCAGTATCAGGATGGATTGACGTAATGGTATATTGAATACCAGAAATGTATTGTTTGATTGTTGTGGCTTTTGAGTCGAGTGATTAGTAAGTAAGTAAATATTTATTTCTTGAGTGCCTAATCCAGGGGGGTCTCGGCATTTCATGGAGGTAAAGATGCAGTGAACAAACATAAAATAACAGTATACAATAAAAAATATCAACAAGTCGATTAAACTCCATAAAATCTTCTCAATAAAATAGCAGCACTTCATTAATGAACAAACTTAAGTTATTTTCCAAAGACTTCTCTATATAGATGTGCCTTCAGACTATGCTTAAAAGCCTCCACTAATGGAGCCTTCCACAAAGATCTTGGAAGTGAGTTCCAGAGGGTTGGCCAACCACCTCAAATGCATGGTCTCCCGAGGTTTTCAACTGGGCCATCAGAACTGCTAGGAGGCCTTCAGTGGAGGAGAGTCGAGAGTGCACTTTGCAGATACAGGTCAAGAGGTCACTCAGATAGCCAGGGACTGACCCATATAAGGCCTTATAGGTGAGCAAGTCCACCTTGAAGATGATTCTCCACCTCACCAGCAGCCAGTGCAGATCATGCAGGACTAAGGTCACATGGCAAGTCCTGAGAAGGCCCATCAGCAAGCTCGCTACTGTGTTCTGTACCAGCTACAGGTGACAGAAAATTCCCCCACTGATCACGAAGTATAGAGCATTACAGTAGTCAAGTCTTGATGTCACAAAGGCATGCATCAGTGAGGGCAGATCACTGTGGAAATTAAGGCTTTAATCTGGGTGATATTCCTTAAATGGTAAAAAACACTCCAATGATGGACAACATCTGAGCCTCAAGTGTCAATCCATCATCAAGGATGATGCCCAGATTTCTCACCTCAGTAGAAGCTGTCAGTGGAGTGGGGCCCAGGAACAGTCCTGTTCCCAGCCTTGCAGTAACTACATCATGCCAGTGAACAGGCTCCATCACTAGTATCTCAGTCTTGTCAGGATTGAGTCTCAGCCAGTCAGAGGACATCCAGTCTTGGATCTCAGTCAGGCATTTGTTTAGCATCTCCAGGGCACCATTCATACTGAGAACAAAAGATATATACAGCCGGGTGTCATCTACATAGTAGTGGAAACCCAAGCTGTAATCTCACCCAGGGGAAGCATGTGCACTGCAAACAGCATAGTCAACAGGATTGAGCCCTGCAGAATGCCACAGGGCAGGGGTTTCAGACAGGAACAGAAATTCCCCATCATGACCCGTTGCATCCTGTCCTTGAGAAAGGACTCAAACCAGTTGATGACAGTACCGGGGAATCCACAAAGCTCACTAAGGCAATCCAGTAGCACTACGTGGTGCACAGTGTCAAATGCTGAGGAGAGATAAAGGAGAACGAGAATTGACTGGTCTACTCTATCTCTCACCCTAAGGAGATAATTTTGCATCCTGACTCATTCTGTTTTGGTGCTATGCCTAGATCTACATCCAGACTAGAATGACTCATAGATTTCAAAGGCTGCAAGGTGCACCTCGAGCTACTGCACCACCACTTTCTCAACAACTTTCACCAAAAATGGGAGGTTGGAGATTGGTTGATAATTCACCAAGACGTCAGGGTCGAGTGATGGTTTCTTCAAGAGGGGCTTCACCAGCACCTCTTTCAAGGTGTCAGGAAAAATCATCTCTGAGAAGGAACACCAAACAATCACAGTGAATACTGGACCAATAGACTCAACCCGTCCCACTAAGAGATGAGTTGGGATCGGGACCAGTTAAAAAAAAGTGGGCTGCAACTTCAAGATTTCCTAAACAACCTCTACCACTCCCACTGGCCTAAACTCACCTCAGGCAAAAGCAATGTCTCTGACAATGCATGGCTCACCACTGTGGGGCATTTCTGCCCACTGGAGAGATCCCAGTCCTAATGGAGGACATCCTGTCAGAGAAGAACTGAGTGAAATTCTCACACTGGGTGACTGAAACTGCTCTTTTCGGATGCAGACAAGCAGAATGAAGAAGCCAATCTACAGTCTGGAAGATCAGAGCCGATCTGTTCCTCCCAGAAGCAGTCTCCCTGGACAAGAACTCCGCCTTCTTATGGTTGATTGCCATTTGATATTCACTGTAGTAAATTCTCAAAGCCAGTTTGTCCTCCTCAGACCAAGTCCTCCTCTAGCAATGCTCCAGCTTCCAACCCCTGGTCTTCATCTCCTTGAGAGCTCCATCATTTCACAGGGCTCTAAAGTGAGAAGACCTAGGTCATATATTGATCAGTGCAACAGTGTCAAGCACCTTGGAGACTGCTGTATTATATGCTGACACTGCCTTGTCTGCACCAGCTGCACAAGCAGCACTCACATCAGACAGGTCTGACTGGGAGCAATAAGAAGCAAATGCCAGAACTTGAGGAACTGAACACTATAATGGATTAATATTTTAAAGGGCACAGAAGATAGTGAATTTCTTCCATGCTAATTTGTAAGCATATTGAGTAAAAGCAGCCAGAGTGACCCAGATGATAGGATAAGCATGAGTGAAATAAAAGGCCAAGTCATTTATAGCTCTCAGAATGATGAAGGAGAAGTCATTTCTTTGTCAGCATGCAGACAAGCAGCTCTGAATTGCTGAAAATGAAAATGGAAAGGCAATCAGCTAGAAAGTTAGATAGTCCAGGTACTGTATGTACACACAGAGAACAGTGAAGTGGTGTGTTAAAGAGATCCATGTCCATCATCTCAGGAAGTTCATTATGGAAAGGGAAGACAACTGCCCTTTGTTTGCTGCTTAGTTGTCTGATTAAAAGCTAATTGCTCCATAGCTGTGCCCAAGTAACTGCAACAATGGGATGGACTTCAAATAAGGAGGACGTAGAATGAAAATATGGTAAGTCGTCAGTTTCAAATGGCCATGAAAAAGCAATCCTGGAAGAACTGACTATAGCAAAGAAACCAAAAGTTGAAATAGCATTGGTAAATACTTTGAGGTTTGAGTTGGGTGTCAGATCCTTATAGAACATGCATATGCTGTTCTAAGTTATAAGGATGTGGGACCACATAGCAATGTCTCAATGGGCAAAAGTAGTGATGGAAATGTAGTGGCTGAAATGTTGACTGAATGGGCCAGATTGAAAAGATAAGTAATGAAGTTCCTGCCTGGATTAATTATTCTCATTGTGAAATTGAGATAGACAAATGATTGCATTTTCTTTATGTACAGGATCATTTTGATGAAAAAGACAGGACTAATGTCGATATCCATTGAAGTTTCTCTGAGGGGAGACCATCTTCCATACTGAGGGAATCTGGTTCTATGTCAAGATGTTTCAAGGCTATAACAGGACCTTGGGTTTTGTTGTCATCCAGAAGAATGTTGAGTGATGAAAACAAATGACAAATGCAAATGATACTAGCTGCAGGAGAGGATCCTGTAGTGTCTACAAGTAGAAAGTCATCCTGAAAGTGTAATGTAGCACAAAGGGAGGTCTATACATGTTGAAGAGAATCCAACACAGTGAAATAGAAAACAAGTCAAACAGTGTAAGGCTGTTTTTGCATCCAAAGGTTAAAAAACTGCAAAGTTATTTTGGCTTCTCCACAATATGACTGAAAAGGATTTGTGGTAATCATAGAAAGAGGTTCCCCCATGTGTTTTAGCAAGGTAGACAACATTGTTTACTTGTCTCAACACTGTTCTAACTTGATGTATCACAATTGTACTGTACTGTATTGTATTGTATTGCATTGTATTGTATTGTATTGTATTGTACTGTATTGTACTGTATTGTAATATTGTGTATACCTTATACCAAGTTGTCCTACCAGGAGCTCCTTGTAAATGAGCTTGCTCAATGGAGTTTTCCTGCAAATAATCATGGACTTGAACATGAACTTGAAGATAGAGGTAGGAATCAAGCTTCTCATTTCTGGCTGGCTGAGCTTTGCAAACGATTTCCTGGTAGATGCTAAAAGCCACAACAACTTCTTCTATGTTCTGCTTTTAAGAAGGTAGGGATTTTTTGCTTTCAAAACCACAGAAAAATCCCCAGAAGAAACAATTCTATCTTCAATAGTTTTATGAGATGAGATAAGGAGGGTTACAATGTTTATCTCCTTCCCTTTGATAAAGTCCTTCCTGATGTGATTCGGTACCAGATGGGTTGGACAAGCTATGGTTGGAATGGAAAAGTGTGAGGCTGAAATGATAGTACCTGTTGTAGGTATGGTGGTGAGGCAAGAACTCAAAGGATCTGGAGGTGACAACACCAGTGAAGTGGGTTCTGAAGTACCTGAAGGCATTGGTGAAGGTCCTGGATCTGGTGCTGTAGATAACCTGGTTTCCAAGGCAATGACCCTGGAGTCCCTGCACAAAATAGCTGAACTGACTTGGAGACATAAATCATGAAGTTCAGAAAACTGGAAAGTATTAGGAGCTGTAGGGGGAAGTGGACCTGGAGGTACTGAACATGGAGTTGCCGGAACAGGATTAGCTGATATGGTGGTTATGGAGAGAATGAATAGATCTTACTTCTTAGCAGACACTGAAAGAGACCTTCAAGGCTTGGACAGCAGTCATAAGCTTTGACACTGTCCATCCTTTAATCCTGAGCTGGGATTTGGCCACAACATTTCTATGGGTGGGCCGAAGAGGATCTGAATCTTGGTATGAAGGACCAGAATGGATGTCATTGTTAGAGGAAATGGCTGCAAAATTAATAATATAACATTAATTAGAGAGCGTAGGGTGTGGAGCCTGCCAACAAGGAGGAAACCAGTAAGGCCAAATGACAAACAATGTTTCAAGCAATGCTTGAAGGTGAGACACAGTTTGAAGTGCAGGCAAGGCTAGGCATGGCCACAAAATAGTGCTTCTAAAGGCCTCAGCATTACTGCTACAGTATGCTGCTTATCTCAGGAGCCCTGAAACTGAGTACAGTGAGACTGGAAACAAGGTAGAAGAAAGGGCTCTGAACTGGCACCCAACAGAGAATATCATTAGAGGTCCAGTATTGGAGCGATGGCATGGAACACTCAAGCTAAGGTTGCGTTAGGCCTCTGGATTCCGTTACATTCCAGAAATATAGGAAGGGTAGAAAGAATGGTCAGGAAACAAGGACAAGCAAACAAAAACATGGGTAAGAAAAGGTAGTCACCTGAAGAAAAGCTCCAGGAGAAACAGACAAGCAGGGAACCCAGAAAAAACACAGGACAGCAGCACCAAGGAGAAGAATGTAAGCCAGCTAAATGCCAGGATGGCAGCAGGGCACAGCAGTAGGCTGGCCAATCCAAGGTCAATAGAAGAGCAGGCAAGCAGCAGGAGCAACAACAACAAGCCCCCCAAAACAACAAACAGTAATAAATGAAGAAGGGAGGAGTGGTGAGCCGCAAAGAGAGAGTGGTGCGCCATAAGGTGGAACAGAAGAGACAGCATGATGAGTGGCACAGTTGTGAAGAGGGAGGCAGCAGGGAACAGTTTCCAAGCTGCAAGGGAGCAGAGCACAAAGTAATGGCTGGAGGTACTAATAAGAGGAAAGGAGTGTGGTTTAGCCACAGGGAGGGAGGGTGAAGTGAGGAGAGAGGAGTAGAGGAGCCATGAAATGGAAGGAGCAGTGCAGCCATGAAAGGACAGAGAAGCAGGAGAATGGGAGAGCAGGGACAAAAAATGTGGATGAGCCATGAGGGAAACAGAGAACACGGAAGAAAAGAGAGGAAAAACAAAACAGGGACAAGGAAAATGGGACCTACAGAAACTGGAGAACAGGAGGTAGATGAGCAGGGACTAGCAACACAGAGATATTAACTAAACTGCAAAAAGTGTTAGGCAAGGGGTGTGTGCTTATGCTGTGCTTATGTGTGGCAGGGGAGAGAAGTCTGGCAGACCTCATTGAACTTCAGGATGAACCTTTTAATTACAGTAAAAATAGAAGTGCAATAGAGAGAGTGAGGAGATGGGGGCATTGTGGATGCATACAGAGGCAGCAAAAAAACTAAAAAAAAAAGAAGGGTTAGGTTGGCTCCTCAGCTTCAACAGTAACTGGAAGTGTAGAAGAAACTGCTCAGATGGTCAGTCAAGTACAAGTATCATACATTGTAGGAAACACTTGCAGTGGTACTGCAAGGGTTACAACATGAACCATAAATGTAGGGAAAAGAAAAATGGAAGGATTCCAGCAGGTAGTGACACAGCCAGTGGAGGAGCAGCAAAGTGATTTGGGGGAGCCTAGGGACAGAGACACAGATCATGAATATGTACCTGATAAAAGTGATAGCAACAGCAGTAGTTCTGGGTTAGGCTCCCAATTCTGTATTGAATGTACAGTATATGGTAAATGGCAATGCTACCACATAGGACTGACATGACTCATTATCATCAGCAACAACTTATTTCAGGAGTGGAAACACTAGGAGAGACTGGAGGTGGGCATAGCAGTCTGCTTTTTGCAGGGGTTGAAACACTTGGAGTGACAGGAGTCAAGCATAGTAACCTGCTCTTTCAGGAGTTAAAACAGTTGGAGAGACTGATGTGGGCATGGCAGCCTGCTGATTTGAGTAGTGAAAACACTTGGAGAGACTGGTGGTGGGCATAGCAGTCTGTTTATTTCATGGGTTGGAGCACTTGGAGGGACTGGTGGAGGATGGCAGCCTGCTAATATCAGGAGTGGAGAAACTTGGAGAGAGTAGTGGTGGGCACAGTGGCCTGCTTATTTCATGGGACTTGAAACACTCAGAGAAACCGGTCACAGGTACAGCAGCCTTCTTATTTCAGGTGTGGAAATATTTGGAGAGACTGGAGGCAGGCACAGCAGCCTAGTTATTTCAGGAGCCGAAACACTTGGAGAGATTGGAGGTGAACACAGAAGCCATCATATTTTAGGAGTTCAAACACTTAATAGACTGGTGGCAGCAATACTGTTGCAGCCTGTTTATTCTAGAAATTGAAACACTCAGAGAGACTGGTGGCAGGTACAGCAGCCTATTAATTACAGTAGTTGAAACACTTGGAGAGAGATGGGTGTGGGTATAGCAGTCTGTTTATTTCAGAAACCTGTCCAACTTGAGTGGTGTTATGCAGTGCCAGATCGGTTAAGAACAAGACTGAAATTATTGCAGATCTTATTGGGACTACTGATCTGGCTTGCATCACCGAGACCTGGCTGGATGAAAATGCTGGTCCCATATTGGAAGCTGCAACTCCAGCCAGGTATTCGGTGATTCACCGCTCGAGATTGGACCGGGGTGGGGTAGCGGTCTGTTTTAGGACTGAGTTTGGCCTTACGAGTGTACCAGTTAAGGAGGCCAAATCTTTTGAGTGTACCGTGGTGGCAGAAGTGGGTTGCAGGATAGCTTTTTTCTACCATCCACCAGGGGATGAGAAGCGATTCCTGCAGGAAGTAGTGGATTTCGTCATCGACATGCTGCTGGAGTCACCCAGATTGATGGTTCTGGGTGACTTTAATGCCTGGGTTGATGACAAACTCTCGCAATTTGGACAGCACTTCATCCAGTTGATGACATCAATGGGCCTTACACAGATTTTTACCTTTGCCACCAATTGGCACAGTCACTCTCTTGACTTGGTTTTCCTCCTGGGGATGGAGGCCTCCGATGTGGGGGTGGAACCCTTCGGATGGTCCGATCATTACACTGTGAGATTCAACTTTTGCACACCTCTTTGTAGGCCTCCCCATGTGGAGATGGTCAGTTATTGCCCTTTATGGCAGGTGAGCTCTGAAGGCCTGGCAGCAGTGATTGACCTCTCAGAGTTTCCTGTGGCTAGCACAAGTCATGAGGACTTGGTGTTGGCCTATAATAAGGCCATTTCTGTGGCCCTGGACCTGATTGCTCCTGTCCGTGTTCATCCACTCACCCTTTGCAGTCAGGCCCCATGGTTTGATGGGTCCTTGAGGGAATTGCTGCGATTTGGACATAGGTTAGAGCGACGCTGGTGGAAATCTGGCCTGGAGGTCGACCACCTTAGATTGGTAGAGCACTGTCAGACCTACCACTCAGCGATCTCCCATAAGAAGGCAGAATTCCTGTCCAGGGAGATTGCTGCCACTCAGAATTGACCTGCTCAGCTCTTCCAGACTGTGGACAGGTTGTGCAACCCAACCTGTCTACAGTTCCGAAGACCTTTTTTGCAAGAGAAGTGCAATGAACTTGCTTAGTTCCGATCCTGTTTAATGCATACATATCTGACATCAGGGAGGGTATAGGGTGTGAAATGAGTCTCTTTACTGATGACTCCAAGATGGGAGCAGTAGTTGAGGGAGAAGAGGGGAGGTTGGCCCTGCAAGGGGACCTGGACACCCTGGAAAGCTGGGCTCACACATGGAAATTAAATTTCAATATCACCAAGTGCAAGGTATTACATCTTGGGCAGGGAAACCCTAAACACAGGTACACCCTGGGCGGGGAGGCGCTGGAGGCCTCAATAGGGGAAAAAGACCTAGGGGTCATGGTGTATGCATGTATGAATAACTCTGATCAGTGCAGGAGAGTGGCTAGCAAGGCAAACAGGATGTTGGGATGCATCGTAAGGGGGATCACCTCTAGGAGCAGGGAAGCGATTCTGCCGCTGAACAATGGACTGGTTAGACCACACCTTGAGTACTGTGTGCAGTACTGGAGACCACACTTGAAGAGGGACATACAGCTCCTGGAGAGGGTACAGAGGAGGGCAACTAAGATGATACGAGGACTAGGGGATTTGACGTATGAGGACAGACTTGAGGAGCTCTGCCTGTTTTCATTGGAGGAGAGGAGAGACAGGGGGAACATGATTGAGGTCTTCAAGTACCTCAAGGGAATAAATAGGAAACATGGAGGGATCTTTAGACTAAAGCAGGAGGTATCACCAGAGGGCATGGTTTGAAGTTGGAAGGTGGAAGGGTGAGGGGAAAGAGGAGGGTTTTCACTGAGAGGGTGTTGGACCCTTGGAATGCACTGCCTGGTGAGCTAGTTCAGAGATCCACAGTGGAAGGCTTCAAGAAAGGGTGGGACAGACACAGAAAGTGGATGTATCAGATGATGGCCTGTCTCAGGGGGGTGGGGATGGATGATAGGGGTTTCCGGAACACAAGGGGGGGGAGGGCCTCAGCACCCAACTAGGGATCTGAGTTTGAGCAGACTCGATAGACCGTAAGGTCTAATCTGCTGGCAATTAGTATGTTAGTATGATTCTTTGAGAATAAGGTGGCCAACATCAGGTCAGAGATCCTCGCGACTCTCTCTATGGGGGATGCCATTGTTCAGTGCTTGGTTGCCTCACCTTGTGTTTCCTGGAGTTCCTTTGACCTGCCGGAGTTTGTGGATATCATGCGGATTGTCCAGAGTATGTGACCGACCTGCTGTAGTTTGGATCCGTGTCCACCCTCACTGATTATGGGATGTTGTGACATCATTGGCCCTAGCCTGGTTCAGATAGTCCAGTGCTCCCTTGACTCGGGTGAGTTCCCAAGCTCCCTGAAGGAGGCGGTTGTAACACCCCTCCTGAAGAAAGCTTCTTTGAACCCTGACTCTCTGGCTAACTACAGACCAATCTCTAATCTCCTTTTTATAGGGAAGGTTATTGAGAAAGCATTAGCGGTACAACTGGAGAGCCACTTGACCATCCATAACATCTATGAACCTCTTCAGTCCGGTTTTTGGAAGAGGCATAGTACCGAGACTGGGCTGGTTCGGGTGCTCAATGATCTTCTGATGGCGAGAGATCAGAGAAGCCATACTATTCTGGTGCTCCTTGATCTCTCCTCAGCTTTTGACACTGTGGACCATGGAGTATTGCTTGGGCATCTGAGGTCCATCTGTGGCCTGACACATACAGTTCTCAGGTGGTTTACATCTTTTCTCACTGGCAGAACCTAGAGATTGGTGTCTGGGGTTTTTTCCTCCGGCCCATTCTCTCTGTCTTGTGGGGTACCTCAGGGCTCAGTGCTTTTCCCCATGTTATTTGCAGTGTATATGCTGCCCCTCGGAGACATTGTAAGATGGTATGGGCTGAGGTTTCACTGCTATGCTGATGATACCCAGCTCTACCTGTCTTTTGCACCCGACCATGATAGTGCTCTCTTGGTATTTAACAACTACCTTGTCGAAATACAGGACTGGATGACATCAAGCTGGCTAAAGTTGAATGTGGGAAAGATGGAGGTGATGGAGGTGGAGCTTGGTTGTTGGATAGAGGGGCTGAGGACTAGTCAGCCCTCTGTAATTTATCAAGGGGGCGCCCAGATCCTTACCTCTGAACAGATGCGGGACCTGGGGGTGGTGCTTAATGATGGGCTGACCTTATGATCTCAGGTGTCAGCAGTCGTCAAGTCTTCCTTTTACCATCTTAGAAACATCACCAGGATCAAGCACCTTGTTCCATCTGGAGACCTTCCTACACTTGTCCACGCCTTTGTGACCTTGTGCCTTGATTACTGCAGCTCCCTTTACTTAGGGCTTCCTGGGGTTGATATCTGCCACTTGCAGCTAGTGCAGAATGCAGCAGAAAGCTTGTTGATGGGGGTTTCCTGAAAGTCTCATATTACCCCTGTTTTGTGTAGTCTGCACTGGCTGCTGATTCAGTGACGGATCACCTGTAAGGTTGGTTTACTGACCTACAAAGCCCTACACGGACTTGGCCCTGACTACTTGAAAGAGCTTCTGATTCCCTAGCTCCCTGAGTGAGGGGTTGCTAGAGATCCTGAGGGTGTTTCTGAAGTCATCTGGGGTGCGTGCATTTATGTACACTGCCCCTACCCTCTGGAATTCTCTACCCCATCGGTTGTGGGAGTGCACAACAGTGGGAGGCTTTAAGCAAGTGTTGAAAATGTATTTATGGTGCCAGGCCTTTGATGGCACTTAGTAAATGGACCCTGTTGTATTTTCTTTATACTGTATTTATTGTTTTACTGTGTTTTTAATTATTTTGTAAAGCGCCTTGATATTTGATAGGTGCTTTTGTGAAATAAAATTATTATTATTATTAAAGTAACTTGCTTATTTCAGGAGTTGAAACACTCAGAGAGATTGATTGTAGATGCAACAGCCTTTCTATTTCAGAAGCAAGAGGGGGACCTTGAAGTACTCATTTCTGATGAAGCTGAGGAGGCTGCAATTGTTACTGTGAAGTTTGAGATAGCCTACCTCTCTGTGTTTTCATGCATGATACAAGTAAAATACTGGTATGCCTTTTTTGCCTATGAGATTACATAGAAACATAGAAACATAGAATTTGATGGCAGATAAGGACCACTTGGCCCACCCAGTCTGCCCATTTCCCTGCCTACTGGATAAGCTGCAGATCCTAGTTAACCAGCAGCCTACTTCTTCCTACCCCCAACCCCTAGAATTGCCTTATGACTGTCCCATGCATGCTTGAATTCCACCACTGTTTTTGACTCCACGACCTCCTCCAGAAGGCTGTTCCATGCATCCACAACCCTCTCTGTGAAAAAATACTTCCTTAAATTACCTCTGAGCCGCCCCCCTCTATCTTCAAATTGTGCCCCCTTGTTCTTGCACACCTCTTTTTTTGAAAGATGCTACCCTCTTGGACTTTGTTGATTCCCTTGAGGTACTTGAAAGTTTCTATCATGTCCCCCCTCTCCCTCCTTTCCTCGAGGCTATACATATTAAGCTCCTTAAGTCTCTCTTCATACATCTTCCGGTGCAGACCCTGCACTATTTTAGTTGCCTTCCTCTGGACAGCTTCCATCCTGTCTATGTCTTTGCGAAGACTGGGTCTCCAGAACTGCACGCAGTACTCCAGATGGGGTCTGACCAGCTGTCTGTACAGAGGGATAATAACTTCCTGTTTTCTACTGGTGATGCCTCTCCCTATGTATCCCAGTATCCTCCCAGCCCTCCTTGCTGCCCTCTCACATTGCTTGCCCACCTTTAGGTCATCTGATATGACTACCCCCAGGTCCCTTTCCATTTTTGTTGTTGTTAGTATCTCACCCCCCATTGTGTACTCTTCCCCTGGGTTTTTGTTTCCCAGGAGCATTACCTTGCACTTCTTAGCATTGAATCTAAGCTGCCATACATTTGACCATTCCTCTAACCTTGCCAAGTCCCTTTTCATCTTTTCCACCCAACGTGCATCAACTCTGTTGCAGATCCTGTGTCATCTGCAAAGAGACATACTTTCCTTCAGTCCCTCTGCAATGTCACTTATAAAGACATTGAAGAGGACCAGTCCTATTAATGAACCCTCAGGTACCCCACTAGTAAACCCCTTTCTTCAGAGTGGACTCCATTTACTATTACTCTCTGTGTCCTATTCTCCAGCCAATTTTTACCCAGGTTGTCATCTTGGGACCCACTCTCAGGCTAGCTAACTTGTATATTAATCTTTGTGTGGGACTGTGTCAAATGCTTTGCTAAAGTCTAGGTAGGTCATGTCCACAGCCCTCCCTGATCTACTACTTTGGTCACCCAGTCAAAGAAATCTATCAGATTTGTCTGGCATGACCTTCCTGCTGTGAATCCATGCTGCCTTGGGTCCTGTGCCCTCTGGCCTCTAGATACTCGACAATTCTTTCCTTCAAAGTGATTCCATCATTTTCCCTACCACTGAGGTTAAACTAACAGGTCTGTAGTTTCCTGCTTCTGCCTTGCTCCCACTTTTGTGAAGGGAATCACATCTGCCCTCCTCCAGTCCCAGGTACCACCCCATCCTCCCATGATTTGTTAAAGGGTAGTCAGTGGTGTCACTAATTCTACCTTAGTTCTTTTTAAATTCTGGGATGAATCCCATCAGGTCCCATTCCTTTGTCCACCTTCAGTTTTAAGAGTTCTTTCAGAACCCTTTCTTCTGTAAATGGGCTGGTATCAACTTCTGTATCCAGAGTGTTTCTACTGTTTGTTTTAGGTACCTCCCCCTCTTCCTTTGTAAATACTGAGCAAAAATATTTGTTTAGTATCTCTGCCTTTTCACAGTCACCCTCTGCCCACCCTCCCCTCCTTTATTAAGCCTCACTATCCCTCCCTTGTTCTTCCTTCGCTCCCTGATGTACCTATAAAAGGTTTTATCCCCTTCTTAACTGAGTTGGCTATCTTTTCATCGGTTTGGGCCTTTGCTGTTCTGACTGCCTTCCCAGCTTTTGTTTTAACTGATACAGTTCTCTGTCCTGCTCCTTCTGTGATTCCTTGTACTTCCTGAAAGCTTTCTTTTTCTCTTGAACCTTCACTGCCACTTCCTCTGAGAACCATAGTGGTTTCTTACATCGTTTAGTTTTGTTTATTTGCTCCACACAAAGGCTTGTTACCTCTGTGATGGCAGTTTTTATTATTCCTCATTGTTCTTCCACCCCTCCTTCCTGCCCATTTGCTAGTGCATTCCTTAGGCACTCACCCATTTTGACAAAGTCAGCCCTCCTAAAATCCAGTACCTTTGCCTTTGTATGGCTTGACTCTATTGCTATGTTTATTGTGAACCATACTGTTCGATGGTCACTAGTTCCCAGATGGCTACCCACTTCTACATCTGTGATCCTTTCTTCATCTCCATTTGAGAGAACCAGGTCTAAGATTGCTCCCTCTTGAGTGGGCTCCAATACTAATTGTCTAAGGCATGCCCCCTGTAGGGCATGTAGAATAATCCCACTCTTCGAAGTGGCTGCTGAAACTGCACTCCAGTTAACATCTGGCATATTCAGATCGCCCATCAGCAATATCTCCCCTTTTTCTGCCATACTAAGTATACTTTCTATCATTTCCTTGTCCATTTCCTCCCCCTGAGAAGGGGGTCTGTATACAACCCCTGTGCAGATTGTGGTGCCATTGCCAGTCTCCAAATTTACCCACAGTGCTTCTTCTCCTCCCTGTTTTCCCTTTTGTTCTGTTGCTTTGATTCCTTCCCTTATGTAAGAGCTACTCCTCCTCCTTTACCTCTCTGTCCCTCCTGTAGATAGTGTATCCTGGTATGTTTACGCCCCAGTCATGGTTTTGTGCGTACCATGTTTCTGTGACTGCCATGATATCCAGATGTTCCTCCTCCATCAAGGCCACTAATTCAGGAAGCTTGTTACTTAGACTATGGGCATTGGTACTCATTGCTTTCCATTTTTTGATTGCTTTACCTTCTGTTGCAGCATCCCCCACTGACCTTTCTACCTCATTCTTTTTCTCATTTAGTACCCTGTTTTGTAGGGAGAGGCTGGTATTTTCCTGCTGCTTATCAGTGCCTCCCCCCTTGACTAGTTTAAAAGCTTGCCAATGAAGCATTTAAACTGATTGCTCAAAAGACTTGTTCCCTTCCTGGACAGATGCAGACCATCCTGCCAGTATAGGCTGCTGTCCCTCCAGGTGGAACCCCAGTCCCCAATGAAGCTAAACCCCTGTGCTCCACACCATTTTTTCAACCATTCATTAAACTGCATGGTGCAAAGTACCCTTGCCTCACTCATGCCATTGACAGGCAGCACCTCTGAGAAGGATACTGTGTGTGCTACTTGTCTTAGGCCCCTCCCCAGTTCTACAAAGTCCTTCTGCACTGCTCTGATCTCATGTTGAGCCAAGTCATTTGTCCCTAGGTGGACAATGATGTCCAGCTCAGACTCCTGTGCAGCTGTTCTCGTGATCCTGAGGATGCGCTTCCTGTCCCTTCAAGCCATGGCACCAGGCAGGCACCTTACTTCAGTTTTCCCTGCTCCCCCCAGTTCTATCCCCCTAATAATTGAGTCCCCCACCAGGAGCTGCTTCCTTTCCTTGTGGTGTCCTCTGCCTCTTTCTGTGGGCCTCCCTTGTGATAGGTGTCCTCAGCCTCCTTAATCTCCTCTGTGGGTGCCTCCATAGGGGAGCTGTGCTCCCCCAGAATGGTGTATGGATTGTGGAGTGGAACAACTGACTGGGTATGCCTCTGTTCCACAATCCTCATCCTCCTGAGCCCACTGTGGTCCAACTGCTGTGCTTTCTTTGCAACCTCTGAGGTAGTGGTGGTGGCTCTGGTGCTCCCTGGATGGGGGAGGTTCCCTTCCTACCATCCAGTCTGGCCTGGGGGAAGGTTCCCTTACTGCTGTCCAGTGTGGCCTGAAGACGGGAAAATTCCTCCCTCAGGCCAGAGAGTTGTCTGCAAATAGGGCAGCATCTCAGCCTCCAGAAAGACTCCCGGAAGACTGCTTCCCCACAGCTATTACATTGCACTACTCCACACATGATTATGTACTTTTTTTGTGTGTGTGTGTGTTTCTGTGTGTGATTGGTTTGTTATATAGAAATATATATATTATACAATGTGTATGCTTATATTTTCAGTGCTGTGTGCTAGAGAGGATATGACATTTATATGCACCTTGCACTCTTGAGGAAATGATGTCAGAACCCCAGGTATAAAGGAACTATTTCCAGGGGTGGATGGGGTGAGGGGTGGGAAGGGGTTGGGCCTAAACTGTGCCCTCACAAAACAATCAGCTAAGAGCTCTGACCCACCGCTGCGATGAGTGCCTTCCTGTCAGCAAGATACCATACACAACAATTTGACAGAGAAAATCCCCTACTAATCAAACAGAGAAAAATCCAGACATCCAAGTCAGACACAGGTAAACCTCCCCAGCCCCAAAACAGCCTGGTGGTTTGTGCTCTGAAAGCAGTCAGCCCCAAAATAAGTCAGCTGTGCTTTAAACTCTTCCTGCACTGAAAATCTTAAGAATTGTAACAAGACTGTCTTTTCCTGATAATTCTAAGTTCCTTATTTCACCTTTCAGTTGAAGTAGCTTCCACCTGCAGAATATCTGCTACAAACCAAAGACAATTGTAAGGTTCATCTCCCTCTGTTGTGAGCACAACTCGCTTTCTTGCAAATCCTATGTTCAGTATTGCAGCTCCCAGCAAGAGATAGTTTGACTTGAAAAATATTAGCTGTTCTGATGAGTTTGCTATAAAACACTTGCTTATAATACTATTGTTCTCAGGTCTGTTACCAAAGCTACTGGCTGATAAGTAGCTATGATGTAATCACTTCCTGAGAGAGTCTGGAATTTCCTTTTAAGGCACACAAAGATAAACACAAAAAACAGTTTCCTGTCTGGGTCAAATACACAACCTGTACCTGCACTTATTTCAGAATTTGTGACAAATGTTTAGCCCAGGGTTTAAACTCTTCCTGCACTGAAAATCTTAAGAACTGTAACAAGACCATCTTTTCCTGATAATTCTAAGTTCCTTATTTCACCTTTCAGCTAGAAGTAGCCTCCACCTGCAGAATATCTGCTACAAACCAAAGACAATTGTAAGGTTCACCTCCCTCTGTTGTGAGCACAACTCACTTTCTTGCAAATCCTATGTTCAGTATTGCAGCTCCCAGCAAGAGGTAGTTTGACTTGAAAAATATTGACTTGAAAAATATTAGCTGTTTATGAACTCTGCTATGATACATTGAGATATGTGCTTAGAAAGTGCATTCACTTTTCCATTTCTTTTATTTTTTGATTCCTGTTCTTATCTGTCCTGAAAACCCCATGGAAGCCATTGTATGGAGCCAAGAGTGTGGGAATTTAGTGAAGCATGAAGCACAGATGAGCAGATAGGCAAAGGAAAACTGGACCGTAGTCCAGGGAAGTCCGGAGGGCTAAGACCAGAGTCAGAGGGCCTGATTTTCAATGGGGTGAGAATGCCACAAGGGAATTGCATCAAACATGTTTGACGCAAGTTGTGATTTGCGTCACAATTTGCATCAAACAGGATTTTCAATGGTTGTCTGCATCTGTTCCAGAAACAGCTGTGCTAAAGCCCTCTTGTGCCAGGGTTGCATCCAACAACCCAGTGCAGCAGGTCACAAGGGAACTTGCACCATGGCATTGCTGCCACATCCCCATATTTTGGATTTTCAAAGCCCTGTCATAGATGCAGTAAGGGGCACCACTTAGACAAGCCAGGAGGTGGTCTATGTGGTTGCACCAGTTGGAGTCATGAAGGTGGGGCCATTGGTGTGCAGTACTGGCTGGGGGAGGAACCCTGGGATGGGTGTTGGGGCACAACAGTCTGCAGCCATTGTGTCATGGCACCCAGTGGAGTGGCGCCACAGTGAATGTCATTCAAGTTGTTTGTACACAAACAAGTGCCATGGTATTTTAGCCCCCCATGCCTGACTGTTATATAGTAGCCCTGGTGGTATTATGGCTCCCCCCATGATCCCCAATCGCCCTGATGATTTACTTGAAGGAAATATAACCCCCCCATCCCCAGTCTCCAGGAATAAAGAAAAACAAGCACCGGTCTTTCTCCCTGGTAGTCTAGTGCCCCCACCCTGACAAACAGTGGTCAGCCACCCTGCTTGTCCCTGTCCTCAATCCGCTTCTCGTGGCACTCCTTCTCACACCTCCAAGGCCAGCTGCAGAATGTGATCGCACAGACCGGGTAAGTGAACAATATACTCATATAATTTGTGCGATCACATTCTATGGCTGGCCATGGCAGTGTGAGGAGGGAAGTGCCAGTCACAGAATCGGCTCTGGGACAGGGGGGAGAGGGATGGTTGATCCTTGTCTGTCTGGTGGGGAAGGTGAGGAGCCCATTAAACTACCAGGGAGAAAGAGAGGTTCCTTTTTTAATTCCATGAGATCATGGATCGGGGTGGAGCTGTCACACAGGGGGCATTTGTCATTGTCATTGGGGAGATCGGGAATTGTGGGGGGGCACTATAGCACTGGGATTGTGGGGGCTGGCAATAGCCTGTCATAGCATGCATTCAATACAAGTGGCAAAGGTCTTCAGCGAGGGTAGTGGGACAGTGCCCTAGGGGTCAGAACATCCCATGCCACAGCCTGGCATTTGCTGCCCCTTCCATGGCCCAGTTCCAGGCTTGCTGCTCTGTGGGGCACAAGGGTGCCCACTGGCACTAGTCCAGTGATGCATCCTGGCCCTGCACCACAGCCTATAAATGTACCACTTGTCTTGGCACAGGGCCACATCTTGTGGCTGTCAGAGGGTTTGCTGCAAGTGGCAAACTTACTACAATAGCAGCTTTTGTGTATGCTGCAGTTGCATAGGACACAGTCCCCTACTTTGCCACAGGTTGCATCTGACACAGGTGGCTTTGAAAATTGGGCCCAGAGAAACCAGAACAACAAAAGCTGCAGTGAGCAGAAGTGAGGGTGACTACTAGAAGGAGTACCATACAGCTGAATATGACTATGTTCATGAAAAGGGCATACCAATGCACCAATTACATTGCTTTGGTGTTATTTAAAAAATTAAAAGATGCATGGAAAAAGAGACTGGTGCCTTTAATAACTGTTTACATGTACAGATAGCTAAGATAACTTCAGTACCCTGAAGTATCCATAATTAATTTTTTTGAAAAGGTTGTGAATTGCAGCTTTTTGCCTACCCAAAAGTGTGATGTGGAAAACCATTTGTTGCTTGTGTACTTCTATGAAGCAATTTAGTAAGGTAGGTTTGCGAGTAAAAGTGTTTACTGTGAAATTATGTTGCTGTTGTATCATTTAATTAATTTCCTCTCCCCCTTAAGAGCTCTTGTTCTTACTCCTCTTGAGCTACATTTTCTGCGATGAATGTAACTGTTCATGTCAAAATTTGTTACATTCATCACATTAGCCCCAATCTCAAGATAGATTTTTTTCTTTATTTAAAAATGTCACCCACTCCCCCAATCTGTTGTCTTGAATTATGGGTCCCGAGTTCATTATTGGAGCCCTGCATGACCATATCAAGATGAACCTTGACCCCCTACCAGAGACTGTGTCCTAGATTCCCGGATGATCATGCATCATGGGTGGGGGGGGTTGATTTGTGGTCCCAAACTGTGTTTTGAAAGCAATCACTGTCAGGATTGGGTGGTGTCTAATTTGGCTTATAAAAGCCTTTGTTGCAGTGCACTTGGGCCACTAATCCCACCAAAGAGATTAAAGGTGACATGCAAAGGAGTGTTCTAGCCTACTCCCATCTGCACATACCTTACAACATTGCTGCAGGAGTCAGGGGCTGCTAGGATAATAATTTTTAAAGTAATCTTCATATTGTTAAAAACTGCCAAAACTCTGCACCGAACACAGAAGTGGCGTGTGGGTCCCGATTGAGCGGACACAAGTTGTTATGGGTATTCCACCAATTCTGTGATGTTGATAACACCCTTGCTGCTATTGTAGCAGCAGTGGCTTAATATGTTTATTTTATTGTCTCAGTGGGGGTCTTAATACCTGTGTCAGGATTCTCAAACACTCCTGGATGCCACAAGTCCCCGGTGCGCCTAACATATGGGGGCACGGGGCTTGCAGCAGTCACTGGATGCCTGCAGGATGTTCAAACCCTGTGTGCTGCTCACAGGTCCTTAGACTACATTTTTGTGGTCTAGCGTGCACCACTTCTGTGAGGCCAAAATACGAAGCTTGCACCATATATTTGGTGCAAGCTGCCGTAAATCAGGGAAACTGTCACAACTGCACCTGAGTTTGGAATTTTGGGCACAGGTGCAGCAAAGGGGTTCGGCACATTGCCAGTTTCCAAGACCCCTGGCACAGGGCTTGTCACAAGCCCTACACCTTCGTTTGAAAATCCTGCCTGTGAAATATTCTCAAGGCAACACCTGACAGGCTGTTTCCATAAGTAATCCATGTTCAGTGGGGTGTTTTGGCAGTTTTTTACAATATAATGATTATTTTAAAAATTATGATCCTAGCAGCCCCTGACTCCTGCAGCAACACTGCAAGGTGAGTGGGGAGGGGAGAGGACTCATAAAAATCCTCTGACACTCCGGTGCAGCCCACATTTTCATAATGGTGCTTCTCAACCCCCCCCCCAGATCTCACTGGTAATACCACAAGAAAGTGACACTGAACTGCATCACATTATAATGATAATTTTCCAGTTTCATGCAAAAAGTCATGTTGTTGAGCCAGTGGGCTACTGTAGGCAGTGAGGAGCTCATCCAGTTTTGCACAATTGTTTTCCTAGTGTTACAGTAACTAGGTCTATATCCCATAACCTACTGCTAGTTCCCTTATGTATGGAAAAGAAAATATGTAGATGTCCAATGATCAGCACTGTTTTTACTGAATTTACCTAAATCCCATGGGTATGGTATGGGTATCCATGGGATTTAAGCAAATTCAATAAAAACAGCACTGGGTATCAGATACATATATATATATATATATATATATATATAGGCAGTGCAGCATCACTTTCTCATGGTATTACCAGCAAGATCCCGAGGGGTGTTGAGGAGCACCATTATTAAAATGTTGGCTGCACCAGAGCTTTGGAGGAGTTTTAAAAGTGCTAAGGTACTTGAACTGTGAAATTCTTATGGTGCTTACAGGGGGATCGGAGAGGTGAAGCCCTGATCTGTGCAGTGGCCGGGGCTTCATGTCTCCCTATAGACTTCCTTTAATATCGCATTCATCAGAGGCTCCCAGATTAGCTTAAAATGGTGTCCCTGGCCTACTGTATCGCATTATATTGATCATTTTCCAGTTTCATGCAATAAGTCATGTGTTGAGCCAGTGGGCTACTATAGGGAGTGAGGAGCTCATCCAGTTTTGCACAATTGTTTTCTGAGTGTTAACTAGGGCTATATCCCATAACCTACTGCTAATATCCTTCTTAGTATGGGAGGATTGAAACTCATCAATCCCCAACATAAATTCAGAAGGAGAGTAAGGTAGTTTACTCTGCATCACTTTTTCCATAATATTATGTATCTCCTTCTAAAATGGAGCCACTCTGTTAATGATAAGAGTCATGTGTAGAAAATCATCATCTTCCACTGAACATTTAGGGAACTGAGGAATAAGGGAACATTTATATCGAAGAAGCTGTACTGGCATGAAGTACGCTCTATACACCAAATTATATTGAAGTCTCCTTAACCTGTTAGAGCCAGAACACATACACACATGCTTAACGGTGAGCTCCCAGGTCTCCAAATCCAGATTTACATCTAAATCAGCATTCCATTGTCTTTGTGCCCTGATCTGTGGCATGGGCCCTTCTGCCAGAAATACCCTGTAAAAGGCCATTAAAGATTAGGAGCCTGGCTGGGGATGAAATAGAATCTCCTCAATGGGGGATACCAAGGTGGGGTAATTAAAAATATAATGCCAGATTCACAGCAAGGCAAAATGATCTCTGGCATGTAGAGAAAACTCCTCTTTAACTGCAGAAAAAGATTTCAACATTTCCCCATCGTACATGTCTCCCACATAATTAAGTCCTTTTTTGCTCCATCTTAGTAGGACTTGGTGCATGGGAACATTATACCTCCTCCCATCCTTTTGCAGGTATGTAACTAAACTAGCTCTCAAGGACAGTGCATTTGAAAGCTTAATAAAGCTGCGAGTGCCAAATCAAATTCTATTGCGTTGCCTAGTGTGTGGATTTGTTTTCTGTGGTAATGTTACCACAGACAATCCAGGGAGAAAGTAACCCCTCAGCAATCCCATAACACCCATCTCTCCCTCCAACTTCAGCCAATCAAGAGTGCTGTTCCAGATCCCCTCAGTGAGGAGGGCAAGTTGTTTAGCACAGTAACAGTATTTTAGGTTAGGTAGGGACAAACCCCACTTATTCAGAGGTAAGTGTAGTATAGCTCTCGCTATCCTAGCCTTTTTGCTTCCGCAGATAAATCTAGTAAAGATAGCACTGAGAGATTTTAATAACTTCTCTGGGAATTGCATAGGTAAGTTCTGGTAGAGGTAGAGAAACTTGGGAAGTATATTCATTTTAATGGTATTGACACATCCAATTAAACTGAAAAAGAAGCCCACCCACCTCTCACAATCCTGTCAGAGTGAATTCAAGAGTTTTCCATAGTTTTCTTGAAATAATGCAGGCCCATGTTTGTGATAAAAATTCCCCAATATTTCAGCATTCCCACAACTTTCATTATGTTTGCTTGCACGCATGTGCAAGAAACATAGTGCCATCATCCGAGTTTTTGTAGGTGTGGCACCCTGTCTTCCAGTTAAGTCAGTGTGTTTGCAGGCACAGTCACAGTTCACCAGTGAGTGCTACAGCTGTCTATGACAGCAGCTGAAAATGCAGTGCCATACAGTTGAAAAGGAGAGCTCCACTTCATTGAGCAGCGATAAGATAGTGCATGCTCATGTGCTCCCCCCCACACACACACACACACGCATATTGCCTGCTCATGCACCCCCCCATGCACACACTGTATGGCTGATGGGGGTGCCCAATCCCCTGTCAGCTCTGCTGCAGTCACCCCCAACAGAGTTCCAGGTGCCATGCTGGGAGCCCACCCCAGTGTGGCAACAATCCGTATGGCCGACAGGGGTGACCTATCCCCTGTCAGCTCCACTGCCCCCCCAAACAGACTACTGGGTGCCACGCTGGGAGCCCACACCAGTGTGGCAACAGTCCGTATGGCCGATGGGGGTGGCCAATCCCCCATCGGCTCCACTGCCCCCCCAAACAGCCTTCCAGCTGCCACACTGGGAGCCCACCCCAGCGTGGCACAAGTCCCACGTCATCAAAGAAAAAAAACCTGCAAGAAAAAACCTTCCCTAGCTGACAGTTTTGACCCCACCCGCCCACCCTCTGCACATCCTGCCTCCCACACCCTCATCTCACTCCATACTTACCTCCGTAGTCCGGCATGATGATCTTCGGTGGACCAAGAACACGTCTGCACTCTTTAAAGCTGACCGCGAACTGAGGAAATGCCGGTAAGCTGTATAATGAAATAAATAGGGGTTTTCAACTTTGATGCATATCTCAGGCATTTTTGGGAATTTTTTCACCAAATTTTCAACATGGGGTTTTTTGGACCCCATCTCATGAATCCTTTCACTGTCATTTTGTTAATCAGCCCTGAAAAAAGGTGATTTCATGGTCACTGCCAGGAACCACCTTTCAGGACTGATTTATGAAACAACAGTGTTATAGTTCATGAGGTGGGCCCCCAAAAACCCTATGTTGAAAATTTGGTGAAAAAATTCCAAACAATTACTGTTTTACAAGCATGCAGTGCACTGTTCCTACGCACGCTCATAAGTTTGCGAATTTTCAATATTTTCACTCCAGATTTTCAACACTGCCATGTTACCACACCTCCTTATGAGCAGTACAGCTGTCATTTTTCACAACTTGCCCAAAATGTGTTTCTGCTCTTGTAGCGCACAATGGCGCAGTCGGTGTGCGAAATCAATGTTCGGGATAGATTAAGAAAATCATAGTGACACTGTTCATGAGCAGAGGTGTTAAAATGGCTATGTTAAAAATCTGGAGAAAACATTCCCAAAAATGACTGTTTAACGAGCGTGCATTGCGCTGTTCCTACGCATGCTTGTAAGTTCATGAATTTCAATATTTTCACTCCAGATTTTCAACATTGCCATTTTACCACACCTCCTTATGAGCAGTACAGCTGTCACTTTTCACATCTCATCCAAAACGTGTTTCCACGCATGTAGCGCACAATGGCGCAGTCAGTGTGCGAAATCAAAGTTTGGGACAGAGTAAAAAAATTGCAGTAACACTATTCATGAGCAGAGGTGTTAAAATGGCTATGTTAAAAATTTGGTGAAATAAGTCTATAAAATGACTGTGTTACAAGCGACCATTGCGCAGTTTCCACGCACCCTCGTAAATTCATGGATTTCTAATATTTTCAGTCTAGATTTTCACCACTGGCATTTTTCCACACTTCCTTATGAACAGTACAGCTGTCATTTTTCACACCATGGCCGAAATGTGTTTTTGCACTTCCAGCACAGAAATGAGTGGTCGCTGTGGGAAATCACAGTTCGGGACAGATTAAGAAAATCACAGTGACACTGTTCATGAGCGGTGGTTCCAAAATGCCTGTGTTGACAATCTGCTGTAAAAAATCCCCAAACTAATTGCATTATGGGTGTGCGTTGGGCAGTTTCTACGCACACTCGTGACTTCACCAGTTTTTTAATATTTTCACTGCAGATTTTCAACATTACCATTTTTTGCACCTCCCCATGAACAGTACAGCTGTCATTTTTCACATCCTGTTCGAAATGTGTTTTATCACCTGTGGTGCCAAATGGCGTAGTCACTGTGCAAAAGCAGCTTTCAGCTAACAAACTGATATTGCCACTGTACATAAAGTGGGGGTCACAAAAAACCCATGTTGAAAATTTGGAATGAAAATGCCACTGAATGCCTGAGGTGTTAGGGTTTCCAATCATAATGCCCCACCCTGTAGAGATTGACAGGCATCAGGGGTGTGACTTGAGATTCTCGCCTGTAATCTTCATATCATTCCACACCCTGCAGCCAGTGAGAGGCATCGAGGTGTGGCTTGGACTCTTCAGCCCCAAAGTTCACCCCATTCTCATATACAGCACCCATCTCATCATATTTCCTGATGGAATGGGGTGAGCATAAGGGCCAAAGACCCCAAGGCACATCGTGACACTTGTCGGTGTCTGCAGGGTAGGGTGTGGTGAAATGGCATGGCCGTTATGCCTAATGACCCAAAGGCACACCCCAATGTCTGTCAGTCTCTGCAGGGTGGTGGTGGGGCTGGCTTCAGTTCAATACTTCACTGCCATTCCTATTATACAGCTCTCTGACTCCTACACTACCAATGCCATTGCCAGCAAGCAAACATTTGGCATTGACAAATGCTTGTTTTCAGTGTGTTATTGTCTAAATGAGTGTGAGGCCCAGGACCCACTGGTACTATCTCACTCTTAGACCAGTTGATTTTGTGACTGGTAATTTTACTGTACTTACATAACAGATGATGCACCCTGGGGGAGGCCCTGCTCTGAGTTGTCAATGAATATTAGGAGGTCATCAGCAAATAGGGATAATTTTAAATTATCACTGCCTGATTGGAAGCCTGTAATAAGGTTATCTGATCATATTAACACTGCCAAGGGCTCAAGGGACAGTATATATAGCAGTGGAGAGAGGGGAAAGCCCTGTTGGATCCCTCTATTGAGGAAGAATGGCTCTGATAATTTGCCATTAATGGAGAACTGACCTGTGGGGTTTTGATATAAAGCAGATATTCATCTAATCGTGTTGCTACCCAGACTGAATCTTTAAAGCACAGCAGACACATATTCCCACTCCATGCGATCGAACACCTTCTCAGCATTGAGGGCCAAGACTGCTGCCCCAGATCCAATGTGCCTTTTCCCCCAGTGCCAAATAATATTAATGCTTTATGCACACTGGGTCCTATTCACTAAGGTGCGGAGTGGCTACGCACCGTGAAACTCTGGTGTGTAGCCACCCTGCACCTGCCCACACCCACTGCACCCCCTCCATATGATTCAGTTAAAAAATACACCCCCCATGCACCTGATTGCCTGGCCAATTGTGCAGCTCTGCACCAGGGCAGGCCTGAAGACAGTGCAGGGGGCATGACAGCCCTCCACACAGTTACCAAGATGTGGAGTGCTGTGCTTGGGGCGTGGATGGCTACACCAAAGTAGGGCAGCTGTACATTCAGTACTCACCCCCCAGGTAGTGGCCACCAGCTGCAGCAGTAATGGTGAGGATCCATGGACCCCCAAAATGGACACCTCTGCCATCTGGGCACTCCTGGGTTGTCAGTGGGTTGCAAACCAGGAACATAGCTCCTGGTGTGGTTGGCACACTACACACTGGCCACCAACATGGTGCCCTGTGGGTGCAAGTGATCCACCGGTGGGCCTGGGGAAGGGCAGCTGATTGGCTGCATGTATGGGTCCTCCAATCCACACCAGACCACCCGCTGGGATCCAGCATGCCTGCGGAATGGGGCTGCACAAGGGGCCAAGTGGAGGTCGGTGGGTGGAGGGTGGAGGCCAGTGTTGGTGACTATGGCCTATGCACAGAATCCCCACAGCTGCAGAGCTGCGCATCCAGACTATGCATCTCTTGTGCATATTTTGTGAATAGCCCCCATTATGTTTGCCCTACTGAACCTATATGAAACCTGCCTGTTCAGGATGTATTATGGTAGGTAAACCTTTTCTAGTCTATAGGTAAGTACCCTTGTATAATCTTATAATCAGGCGTAAGCATTGAAATAGGCTTGTATGAATTACATTGCTTCGGGTCCTTACCAGGTTTAGGCAGGACAGTTATTATAGCAGACCATGTGGATGGGGGTAGCATTCCAGTAATCAGGCTCTCATGAATCATATCAAATAGTGGTTCTCACAGTTCTGCATTGAAAACTTTATTAAAGTCAATAGGAAACCCATCAGGGACAGGGGCCCTTCCTCGCTTGATGTGCTATATTACACTCTGGACCGCCTCCCAAGTAATGTCAACCTCAAAGTCAGAATTTTGCTGTGGAGTAATAAATGCTTTTAAACTTTTATTGATCAACTTTTTAAAAAAGTCATTACAAATTATACAAAAGACAGAATTAAAAATAGTTTTACCATATACATAGTTACAATAAATAAGTGCACACAAGCAAAATTAAAAACTATTGAGATATACAAGTTCTATAAATAGCAATTATTATAAGGCGTATAAACACAACAGTACATAAATATGAGGACGATCATGGCACCTATGGTCATATGTCACTCCAGGTTATCCATTATTCTGACCTATTCTAAGAGATAATAGTACACATTCAACCAAATTTATTGCCAGGCAGTGGTTTAATATGTAGTTTTTTCCTTTCTATAATGTTACAAACTAGTGCAATAGCCTCCAAATGTTTGGGGTTAGTGGTTTTTAAAAGATAATTATACTGATATTGAGGTTCCATATCCGAGGTTGCCAAAATGTCCCCAAGAAACGTCCTTCTCTCAAAATTATACAGTGGGCAAAACAGCAAAAGGTGAACTGGGGTGTCTTCTTCTAAGTTACAGGCACATTTTTGTACATTGGAAGTACCATACTGATATCTCAAGTAATGGCTATCTATATAGCAAATCTAAATTTAGTATAAGATTTTCTGCAATACTGATTTTAAAGATTTTTTAAGCACTTCTCCATTCCAAAATACTTCTTAGTTTCTGCTAGCCAGTAGTTTATTTTAACATTTTTTGCCCCACATAATTCCTTCTGCATATTAACATCTCTAATTCTGGATTTGATCTTATCCTGAATTTCTACTAAAGAAATTGCATAACTTTGCATTAAGCAATCCAGGAGACCATGCGGTTCAATGATTTTATCCAGGATGTTTATGCTTGGGAAAATAAATCCATCTTTCTGGTACATTATTGTCTCTTCAATGCATATTCTAGGTAATCTCTTCTTTGGCATTTTGTACGTTTTCAGCCAGTAAATGGACAACCTTGAGTCAACAGCACATCTGACTGTTGTTTGGCCTAATTCTAGTCTAAAAAGAACCAAAGCTGCACATTTTGGCAGTCCCAAAAGTCTTTTGTATATCTTATTCATGGCTGTTTCTAGGGCATCTAATTTTTCTAAACCCCAAATTTCTGCCCCATATAAAATCTGGCTTTTTATTTTTGCATTGAGTACTTTTATCATGCCCGTAACTGATTGGCACCCGTACTTACATGAGAATCTTGCTATTGCTGGATATGCTTTCTTTACTTTTTGTACTGTTAACTGGATGTGTATCTGCCAACTTAAATTATAAGAAAACTCAATTCCCAAATAAATAAAACTTTTCACATACTCTATATGATGTGTACTGTATTTTAAGACTGTTGTTTTGCCCTTAATAACCTGTTAATGGTTAAAAATCATGTATTTAGTCTTAAAAAAGTTTATCTGAAGTCCTACCTTACTGCATTCTTCCTCAAATTTGTTTATACTCCTTCTAATACCTATATAACTTGTTGCCTTCAGTGCTACATCATCCACATGGGCCAGGAGGGGGCATCACCTGGAGCCCAAGCTGGGCATGTGCAGCTCTGAGTCACTCAGTACTTCCAATGCCTTATTCAAAAATATATTAAACAGTATTGGTGAAAGTACACAGCCTTGTCTAAGGCCAAAGTTAGTTGAAAATTTAGAAGTGCAATCACCCTCCTTATTATACTGAACAGAAGTTAAATTATTTCTATCTAACATTTTCAGTAGATTTATAATAGATCTATCCATCTTGTAGTTTTCCAGAACATTCCAGAATTTTTCCCTATCAACTCTATCAAAAGCTGCTTTCAAATCTATGAATACACAATATAACTTCTGTTTTTTAATATTGATGTACTTGTGTATAAGATGTGCAAGTACAAAACATTGATCGATTGTGGAATGTTCTGGAAGGAACCCTGCTTGTACCTCGTTTAATATATTGCTTTCTGTTAACTAGGTCATTATTCTGGCATGTATTATTTTTGTAAAACCTTTTTGAGATGTATCAAGAAGGCTTATAGACCTATAGTTATTCGGATCTGCCTTTTCCCCTTTTTTGTGTAGTGGTATAATTATATTCTCTCTCCATGTTTTTGGTATGTTCCCTGTTTGAATTATATGATTAAATATAGTTTTTAGAGCTGGTATCCACAAGTTAGAAGCTTCTATTAATACATCTAACTGTCCGGTCCTGGGGCCTTATGTTTTTTGGAAGAACTAATTGCTAATAGTATTTCTTGCTCAGTAATTTGGCTGCCAAAGAAATCCCATTTTATGGTATACTGACTAACTTCTGAGATTCTGGGATCAAAGAAGAGGTTTTTATAATAGGATTCTCAGGTCTGTGGGTCTATGTGAGTTTCAATATTTTCTGGGAAATAATCCCATCCATGTGCTACCATCTTCCAACACTCCTTATCTTCTTTCCTTTTTACTGTTTTTTCCAAATTCCTCCCATATGTTCTTTCTGTATTTCTCCCTTTTAATAGACAATATTTTTAAATAATCTTTCCTTAATTTATTTAACCTGGTTTTATTTTGAGTTGTTAACTTTGTTTGTGTATTTCTAGCATTTTTATTTATTTCCACTTTATACCTTCTACATTCCAAGTAAAATCATTTACGCCCCTTAATATCCCTCTTTATTGAACCTTTGATTATTATTGCTGAGATATTTTCCATGATTCTTTCGAAAATCTCCAAGCAAGAATCTATGGATTCCTGATGTATTAGATCTACTATTTTATCCCTTACTCTATATTCATTGAGGAGTTTAAAAGATTTTTGATTTTT
Source organism: Neoceratodus forsteri (assembly GCA_016271365.2). Taxonomy (NCBI): domain Eukaryota; kingdom Metazoa; phylum Chordata; order Ceratodontiformes; family Ceratodontidae; genus Neoceratodus; species Neoceratodus forsteri. The sequence continues at coordinate 1,676,311,855 of CM057449.1, forward strand.
CCAAAGATCCCATTGTACCCCTTTTCTGATCCTAACAATATCAATTTTATTATGTAATCGTGTGGGTGTTGTTGGCCATAAAACTAGTTTTAGTTCTAGAGGGCTGTGCTCACTTTCTGATCTCGAACCTAATTTAAAATCTTAGAAATTTGTTAATAAATTAGTAGAGAGCCAACAGTGATCTATCACTGAGGCACCTTTTGATCCAATATATGTGAATGCCCCATCTGGATCTCCTCTGGAGTGTCCATTAATTAAAATAAGGTTGTTATCTTCCAATTCTTTAATAATCTGTTTACCTCTATTACATTCTTTTGTATCCTTAGACTTTCTTTGAACAGTTAGAGCATGAGGATTCAGAGCTGCACAGGCACAAACTATTTTTATTGAGGGCACCAGACTGTGCCCCACCTGGCAATAAAATCTCCCAGACCACAAACAGGATAATTAGAAGTGGTATCATCTATTACGTTTGTAAGTTTGATTATAGCCCTACAATCCATCAGTCTAGAACCTATCAGTGGTAGGTATACATTAACAATTAAAGTGGTCTTATTCTTAAAAGTCATACAGATTGGTAATATACAATCTGAGCTCATTTCTATCTCTGTGTAATTTGTTTGTTAAAAAAATTTGCACCAAGTTATAAGACCACCTGACATTCTGCCATACTGTTTAACTTTATTAGCTTTTATTAAAACATTTTATAACCATCCAGGTTTATTTCTTCATTAATCTTGTACACATATAAAGTTAAATGATACCAAATATTCCAGAACAGAGGAGTCCACTAATTTATTCCTGATGCCTGCCATATTCCACAATAGCAGATCATAATTTCCTTCTTCTTTTATGTGATTCTGGGTGTTACTATTCTCACCAATTAATCATCAAATGCTTATGTCCTGTAGAGTTCGATATCTGTTAACTGTTTTTATTAGATTCTGACATTGACTATTATCTGAGCCTATCTGCTTATTTAACACTGTATCTATCTCCCCATGTATGTTTATATCATAGCTGTACAGCAGCTCTGCTTTTTTTAAATATAACAGTAGTTTATTTTATTACTTGTCCAAATCATCAACTGACCATGTCTCTCTCCCATCTTTTAGCTTTTTTAATCATTCCCTGTAAAGTATTGTCTTTAGAAAGGCTTTACAATAAGTCCACTATTTTCTTCTTGAGGTTACTCTTAGTTTCTGTTAGAAAGTTTCCAATCCCATAGATGGATATTGGGAGGTCTCTGTTTTCTGACTCCTGACTTTTGAGCTCTTTATAATACTCTGGAAATAATGTTTCTCTCAATCTATCTGTTTGTTTTTGAATTACTTTTAGAGCATAATATTGATCCGAGAGTATAAGTACCAATTCCTCATTTATTAGTGGTCTAATTATGCTCATTTTACTTAGAAGATTATCATGTTTAGAACTTCCTTGCATTATTGAGCTCAGGAATTGTTTTAAATGTATATTTAATTTCAATTCTGTTTCCTCTGGGATTATTGGAACATTATAAAGAGGCAAAACAAAGTCAGTTTCTAGTGTTCTTTTCAGTATTTCTCTAAGGTTACTCTCATTTCTGTTTTCATCACTTTCTTCTATTACCTCCTTTATCTGATCCAGTCTTTTATTACTAGTGATTATCAATGTTTTTTCTTCATTCATTATATTCATTCCCTCTCTCATCCCTTCATGCTCTTGTTTATCATTAGCTTCGCTCTTCTGTTTTTTATTTTCCTTACCCCTCAGTCTGTTATCCTTTTTTCTTTCTTTTTTGCATTAGCCCCATTATTTGTATTTGTTTCTATTCATTATGTTACCCAAGTTTTGAAAAAAGTTTTTATTCAAGCTTGTTTTAGTTTTTTTCCCCATCATCTTTCTAGTCTCCTTTCCCTTGCTAATTCCTTTTGGGAGAATGTCTCTGTTTTGCTAAGTGGGAACTCTTCAATATCAGTTTAATTCTTGCTCTTGTAAAACAGGAGAGTTATCTTTATTTCCTATCGATGTTTCTGTAAATTGAGGGTTTACCTCCTGTGGCTTATCCTTATTTGAGATTCGAGGTTGTCTCAATTACACTTTCCTTTCTTTTTCTTTCTTAACTGACACCCTTGTCCCATATATCAGGATTTCCAACTCTCAATTTTTTAATGAGACTATCTTGTTTGTCATAGACCTGTGGGAGCATTATTAATTCACTATCCTCGTTTGTACTTTCTTCTGTCCCAATAGCTGTAAAATGAAAGATATCTGATGCAGTTTTAATATCATTCAGAGGGCTGTCCAACATAATTTTCTCTTCTTAAGGGATTATTTCCAAAATTTGTTTTCTAGAGGAGCAAAATTATTTACTCTGTTGTCCCTCATGTGTTTCCTGTTGTGACAATTTTCTAAGAATAGACTCAATATTTACTTTATTTTCAATTGCTACCCCTTTCATAAAAGACAATGCCTGTCTGATTGTTATCAGCTGTTCATATATCATCTACATTATTCTCTTCTGCACAAACAATTTCACTTCCATGATCACCAACATTTATATTGTCACAAATGGAACCATATCCTTGTTTCATATTTTGGATTCTCTTTATTTTTTGTTCTATCCTGTTATTACATGTTATTGTTTCCCTTATGTCCTCTGTTGTTTTATTTACTTCATTATTAACTATTTTTATTAAACTAGTATTTTGAAAAAAATGTTTTGTTAGTTCTTTCAAAAGTAGTGGGAGTATCAGTGCCATAGCTGTGTCCTACTTACTTACTGCTAATCGTATTATTATTTTCACTAAGAGTTTGAATTGGTGTTACCAGATTCTGAGTTTCCATCTGACGTTTTGATGTTGGACAACCCTCCTGTGTTTGCCAGAATTACTTAAGTGTTAGCTGTTTCATACTTGATATGAATTTAGTAGTTGATTTGACTGATTTCTGACCTACTGAGAGTTCATGTGTTTGAACTGGGATACATTCCACCACATTAAATTCCTCCCTGCTGTTGGCAATTATCTCTTCTTTTTTAACCAGTTCTTTTTTAATAAATGTTTTAATAGATAACCCCTCCCTCACCTCCTGGGCATCATTACTTTAGTTGTAGTCACCCTTTTAATAAGTTTCTTTTTAACTTTTTAATAGTTAATCTGTGATCCATTTCAAATATCTATTTACCACTTCTTGTATTAACAGGCATTTATCTAACCTCATATTGCTCCTGTTAAAATCTATTCAACAATTAGTTTGGCTCAATGACAAAGCAGAACATCAAACTCAATTCTAGAAAGAGAACTATGTCAGTAGAGTTAAACTGACTCCAGCAGTTAACTTAAATCAATGTAGATCCAATCCAATAATAATATTTCCAGAAACGCATGTACAGAGTCACAGATAAAGTTCTCTTTTTCATATAAATAGTCACTTCAATCAAAACAATCCCAAGTGTCCTCTCTTTATAAATCCAAAATGGGAAGTCGATTCTTCTCAATTCTTCTCAATTTTTGATGAAAAAATAGAAGTGACTAATGTTACTTTCTTCTACTTAATTCTCCTTAATATTCTCAATAGAGTGCAAAATAATCCTTGTAATATCAACAGTTCCAATAACAGTTCTGATGGCTTTAATATGTGAGGTGCCCAAACAAACAAGCAGAAGCAAATTAGCCCTCTCCAGAGATAAGCAGCTCCTTCAGCACACACTAAGGGGAAAGCAATACATAAACTAGTAAAAGGATAATAACGTACAATGCAAAATGCAGATACATGATGCAGCATACAGCTCAAATGCTGAATACAAATATTAAAAATATGCGATTATATATAGTCTCACTGGGTTCAATAACTGATCACTTATTAAGCATGTTCAGCTTATCTTTCTCTTATGCACAACCTAACTGAATGGTAAGCTATAAAAAGAGAAACCTCCTTCTAAGAAAATAAAATCCCCAAGTCCTTAAGGTACTTAAAATGCCTAAAATACTCAGAATACCCCAAAATATGACAAAAAGGCTAAAGAACATACTTTTCCCTCCTCAGCATTAAGTTTCTAATATTCAAAACAGGTACATTAAGGACAAGTAGATCATCCACATGCTATTCCTGCTCCCTTTGTCTGCTGCAGCCAGGAGCTAGGGTAGCACTTTGCAGATCCAGTCTGAGCAGCCAAAACAGCCTAACAGCTGAAAACTTACACTGCAGGCTTAATGCTTAATGTTAAAAAGACATTTCAGAGCTAAAAAGGAAAGAGCTAGGAAGAGAAAACCAAGATCCTTTAGTTTTGGAAACAGTTCACAGCTAGTAACCGTGGACTGAAGAGTTCCCTTGTTCAACCTCTGTGCTCTCTGGCTCATCTTCTGGGAGTGAATGAGTCACTGAGAGATGGGGTAGTACTTTTAAGCTCCTGAGTCATGTGAAAAATTAACCCAATCACACCCCAAGAGAATAGCTCCTATTTTCTGGGTTTTTAAACAAATCTGAACATAAAGAATAAAATATTAATACATATTACTACCCCTATCTGAAGGTGTCAGAGAAGTAATAAACAGCAAGCTGAGAATGGTCACAATCTCAATAACAAACTGCAACTTTTGCACAGAGTTAACTAATCTAAATAAGCAAGCAAGCAGATCATTCCTTTTTTCATTACAGTTGTTAAAAAAAACATTAGAACATTAGAGGCATTAAACACAAATCAAGTCACACATTAAATCACACAAGAGATTGAAAAGTTCAGTTCAGTAGGACCAGGGCCAAGCTAGAGACGAGGAAAACTAGCAGATTTCCACCAGGTAAGGCTAAAACCCCCAGCAGGCTTTTCTGAGAACTCCGTCGCTGAGAGCAGGCTTTTCCACCACCTAAGACTCCACTCTCTCTCTCCTTTGATGAGCTATCAGATGCCTAGTCACTGTCTCATGATCTCTGCAAAGTTCTTCATTGTCATTGATACCAAGGATGGACTGGAAAGGTTAGTAAAACCCTGGTGTTGGCAACGGTGGCATATCTGTTCCAAGAGAAAACAATACGTTTATTAACTCCTGCTGCAGCTAAATTCCTCACATTAGCTCAGCATGTATCAAAGACATCCTCTCTCTCTGGGTCTGAATCCTGCTCCACATGAGAAGTGGAGTAATAGGGGGCCTTATCCAAAAAATGCTGTATGTCCAAGACAGTGGAATGGACCTTGGAGGTGTAACATTTTAGGCAGACGTTATGGAAACACTCATCAATATCATCATTAGTATGTGTAGCAACTCCATCTGGGCCAACTATACAGTTAACATACTTGACACTTTATTTATGTTTTAGTTGCCAGTCCAACAACTTCCCACAAGCATCACCTTCAAAATAGCTGGAGCTTGGTTCAGTATTGAGGTGTATTAAGTTTGGAGTTGGTTAGCTGTTTGAGCCTGCATTTTACCTTTTGTAATTGGGAATAAATGGAGGATGTGGGGTTTTCCATGTGCTGCTTTTCAGCCTGGGCTATCTGCTGTTCCAAATCATAGAGCTGTTGGGTTTCAGCCTTTCTGCTATAACTGGAATAGTAGATAATGGCCCCCTTCAATAGAGCCTTCAAAGCTGCCCATCTTGTGATCTTGGATGTTTCACCCCTTTGTTGAATCTGCAGATGCATAGAGATCTGTTCTCTGATTTGAGAGATAAAATCAGGCTTTTTAAATAATATGGAGTCCCACCTCCAAATTGGCACAGTCAAGACACCCATGTCTTCAATATTTAACAATACTGGATCATGGTCTATAACCATGATGCACTCTTGCTTTATTGCCTGAATGGCAGGGATGAGGCTTTGTGATAGCAAGATAGCATCCAGCCTGGCGTAGTGAGAGGCTGAGTGGGAGCAGTGAGTGTACAGCATTCCTTACCAGTGGGGGAAGAATATCCCCAGGCATCCAATAAGGAGTGATCTTTAATTAGATGCAAAAGAGCATTGGCATTATTAGACAAAGGCACAGCCATAGGAGAGGACCTGTCCAAAACAGTATCTTGGACCCAGTTATAATCCCCCCACAGAGAAACCATGGGCCTTCAAATCAACCATTTGAATTAAGAGTCAGTGATAGAAATCCAGACAATTAATGTTTGGTACATATATTGAACCAATAGGTAATTTTAGTCCAGTGTTTTACTGCACCTGTATTAAGATATACCTCCCCCCTCAGCCAGCATAAGATTTAGTAACCATTCCTGGGAGTCTTGGATGGAGCCAAACTGTGGCCCCCCAGCCTTTGAAGTGAAATAAGAGACAAACCTTTCCCCTCCCCAGTTCTTGGCCATGTAGGCTCCTTCTATCTCAGTCATATGTTTCTTGTAGACAGATGACATCTGTTTTCAAAGCCCTTACCTTAGCTAGCATCCTCTTTCATTTAGTGTGTGACTTCAGACCATTAACATTCCATGACCTAATATGAAACATATTTTCACCCATTTTCTATCTTACTGTGGATCTTTTGAAACAACCACTTCAAAAAGTTAAGTAACAAGAATAGTGCTAATCTGCCAGTACCATTTTGTAACTTACTAAAGCACACATTAGAAAACATATAACATTTTAAACTGTACCTCACACCTAAACCACTGCAACACTCTAACTCTGATACACAGTATCTGATACACAAGCAGTAGAACAGTAGTAAAAATCAAGCAACAGAACCTCTTACTAGCTTCCCCCATCCCTCCTACAAACATTTCCCATTTCAGAAGTAACAGAACATTTAATAAGTACATCCAGAATAAAGAGCCACCACCTCCCACCTTCTCTTGAGTAACACTCCTTCGGTGCAGTATCCCACCTGTTCTGTGGTGGAGAACTAGGTCTAGGATGAGCACCTATATAACAACAATGTATACTACCTAAAGCTGTGTTTGCAGCTATATAATCATACAAGTGTGATGACAGCCCCCCTTTTAAGAGAAGGGAAAGCTGTTCCACACCGACAACAAATAATGAGCAGTCTGATGGGCATCTACTGGTCCCAGCTGGTCAGTAGCCCAATGTTTTCCACTAATGGTTATCTGGAAGCCCCCTTGAACATATACATAAACTGCTAATGGCTGCATCCCAGTTGACAAAAAAGTTAACACATTGGGACTTTACCTGAGGAAGAATCAAAACCCCCACAGCAGCTCCACATAGACATCATCATCACAAGACAATGAGTTTTCTGCAAACAAAGATGGGTGTTGGCAGGCCATATGGTCATTCCTGACTGTATAAGCAGATATACATAGAAACATAGAAACATAGAATTTGACGGCAGATAAGGACCGCTTGGCCCACCCAGTCTGCCCATTTCCCTACCTACTGGATAAGCTGCAGATCCTAGTTAACCAGCAGCCTACTTCCTTCTACCCCCAACCCTCAGAATTGCCTTATGACTGTCCCATGCATGCTTGAATTCCACCACTGATTTTGACTCCACAACCTTCCTCCGGAAGGCCATTCCATGCATCCACAACCCTCTGTGAAAAAATACTTCCTTAAATTACCTCTGAGCCCCCCCATCTTCAAATTGTGCCTCTTGTTCTTGCACACTCTTTTTGAAAGATGCTACCCTCTTGGACTTTGTTGATTCCTTGAGGTACTTGAAAGTTTCTATCATATCCCCTCACCCTCCTTTCCTCGAGGCTATACAGATTAAGCTCCTTAAGTCTCTCTTCATATGTCCTCCGTGCAGACCCTGCACCATTTTAGTTGCCCTCCTCTGACAGCTTCCATTCTGTCTATGTCTTTGCGGAGATTGGGTCTCCAGAACTGCACACAGTACTCCAGATGGGGTCTCACCAGCTGTCTGTACAGAGGATAATAACTTCCTGTTTTCTACTGGTGATGCCTCTCCTATGCATCCCAGTATCCCCCAGCCCTCCTTGCTGCCTTCTCACATTGCTTGCCCACCTTTGGGTCATCTGATATGACTACCCCAGGTCCTTTCCATTTTGTTGTTGTTAGTATCTCACCCCCATTGTGTACTCTTCCCTGGGTTTTGTTTCTCAGGTGCATTACCTTGCACTTCTTAGCATTGAATCTAAGCTGCCATACATTTGACCATTCCTCTAACCTTGCCAAGTCCCTTCTCATCCTTTCCACCCCACCCTGTGCATCAACTCTGTTGCAGATCTTAGTGTCATCTGCAAAGAGACATACTTTTCCTTCCAGTCCTTCTGCAATGTCGCTATAAAGACATTGAAGAGGACTGGTCCTAATCTGAACCCATGGGTACCCGCTAGTAACCCTCCTTTCTTCTGAGTGGACTCCATTTACTATTACTCTCTGTGTCCTATTCTCCAGCCAATTCTTTGCCCAGGCTGTCATCTTGGGACCCTCCCAGGCTGGCTAACTTATATATTAATCTTTTGTGTGGGACTGTGTCAAATGCCTTGCTAAAGTCTAGGTAGGCCATGTCCACAGCCCCTCCCTGATCTACTACTTTGGTCACCCAGTCAAAGAAATCTATCAGATTCATCTGGCATGACCTTCCCGCTGTGAATCCATGCTGCCTAGGGTCTTGTGCCCCTCTGGCCTCTAGATACTCGACAATTCTTTCCTTTAGAAGTGATTCCATCATTTTCCCTATCACTGAGGTTAAACTAACAGGTCTATAGTTTCCTGCTTCTGCCTTGCTCCCACTTTTGTGAAGGGAATCACATCTGCCCTCTTCCAGTCCTCGGTACCACCCCATCATCCCATGATTTGTTAAAGAGGGTAGTTAGTGGTTTCACTAGTTCTACCTTAGTTCTTTAGAATTCTGGGATGAATCCCATCAGGCCCCATTGCTTTGTCCACCTTCAGTTTTAAGAGTTCTTTCAGAACCCTTTCTTCTGTAAATGGGCTGGTATCAACTTCTGTATCCAGAGTGTTACTACTGTTTGTTTTATGTACCTCCCCTCTTCCTTTGTAAATACTGAGCAAAAATATTTGTTTAGTATCTCTGCCTTTTCACATTCTCCCTCTGCCCTCCTCCCCCTTTATTAAGCCTCACTATCCCTCCTTGGTCTTCCTTTGCTCTCCTGATGTACCTATAAAAGGTTTTATTCCCTTCTTAACTGAGTTGGCTATCTTTTCCTCAGTTTGGGCCTTTGCTGTTCTGACTGCCTTCCAGCCTCCTTTTGCTTTAACTGATACAGTTCTCTGTCCTGCTCCTGCTGACATTCCTTGTACTTCCTGAATGCTTTCTTTTCTCTTGAACCTTCACTGCCACTTCCTTTGAGAACCATAGTGGTTTCTTACATCGTCTTGTTTTGTTTATTTGCTTCACAAAGGCTCGTTACCTCTGTGATGGCAGTTTTATTATTCCCATTGTTCTTCCACCCCTCCTTCCTGCCCATTTGCTAGTGCATTCCTTAGGCACTCACCCATTTTGGCAAAGTCAGCCCTCCTAAAGTCCAGTACTTTTGTCTTTGTATGGCTTGACTCTATTGCTGTGTTTATTGTGAACCATACTGTTCGATGGTCGCTAGTTCCCAGATGGCTACCCACTTCTACATCTGTGATCCTCTCTCCATCTCCATTCGAGAGTATCAAGTCTAATATTGCTCCCTCTCGAGTGGGCTCCAGTACTAGTTGTCTAAGGCATGCCCCCTGTAGGGCATCTAGAATAACTGCACTCTTCGAAGTGGCAGCTGCAACTGCGCTCCAGTTAACATCTGGCATATTCAGATCACCCATCAGCAATATCTCCCCTTTTTCTGCCATTCTAAGTATACTTTCTATCATTTCCTTATCCATTTCCTCCCCTGAGAGAAGTCTGTTCTAACCCCTGTGCGGATTGTGGTGCCATTGCCTGTCTCCAAATTTACCCACAGTGCTTCTTCTCCTCCCTGTTTACCCTTTTGTTCTGTTGCTTTATTCCTTCCCTTATGTAAAGAACTACTCTTCCCCTCTTTTACCCTCCCTGTCCCTCCTGTAGATAGTGTATCCTGGTATGTTTACGTCCCAGTCATGGTTTTGTGTGTACCATGTTTCTGTGACTGCCACGATATCCAGATGTTCCTCCTCCATCAAGGCCACTAATTCAGGAAGCTTGTTACCTAGACTACGGGCATTGGTACTCATTGCTCTCCATTTTTTGATGGCCTTACCTTCTGTTGCAGCATCCCCCAATGACCGTTCTACCTTGGTCTTTTTCTCATTTAGTACCCTGTTTTGTAGGAGAGGCTGGGATTTTCCTTTGCTTGTCAGTGCCTCCCCATTGACTAGTTTAAAAGCTTGCCAATGAAGCATTTAAACCGATTGCTCAAAAGACTTGTTCCTTCCTGGACAGATGCAGACCATCCTGCAAGTATAGGCTGGTGTCCCTCCAGGTGGAACCCCAGTCCCCAATGAAGCCAAACCCCTGTGCTCCACACCATTTTTTCAACCATTCATTAAACTGCATGGTGCCAATTACCCTCGCCTCCCCCATGCCTTTGACAGGCAGCACCTCTGAGAAGGATACTGTGTTTGCTACTTGTCTTAGGCCCCTCCCCAACTCTGCAATGTCCTCCTGCACTGCTCTAACCTCATGATGAGCCAAGTCATTTGTCCCTAGGTGGACAATTATGTCCAGCTCAGAATCCCTTGCAGCTGTTGTTGTGATCCTGAGGATGCTTCCTGTCCCTCAAGCCATGGCATCAGGCAGGCACCTTACTTCAATTTCCCAGCTCCTCCCAGTTCTATCCCCCTAATAATTGAGTCCCCCACCAGGAGCTGCTTCCTTTCCTTGTGGTGTCCTCTGCCTCCTTCCTGTGGGCCTCCCTTGTGACAGTTGTCCTCAGCCTCCTTAGTCTCCTCTGCAGGTGTATCTATAGGGGTATGCTCCCCAGAATGGCGTATGGATTGTGGTGTGTAACATGTGACTGGGTGTGCCTCTGTTTCACCATCCTCATCCTCCCTGAGCCCACTGCGGTCCAACTGCTGTGCTTTTGCAACCTCTGAGGTAGTGGTGGTGGTTCTGGTGCTCCCTGGATGGGAGGTTCCTTCCTACTGTCCATTGTGGCCTGGGGAAGGTCCCGTACTACTGTCCAGTGTGGCCTGAAGGCGGGCAACTTCCTCCCTCAGGGCAGACAGTTGTCTGCAAATAGGGCAGCATCTCAGCCTCAGAAAGACTCCGGAAGACTGCTGCCCCACAGCCATTACATTGCACTACTCCCCACTTTTTTTGTGTGTGATTGTTTTGTAATGTAGAAATATATATTTATATTATACAATGTTTATGCTTATATTGTCAGTGCAGTGTGCTAGAGAGGATATGACAGTGACATGCACCTTGCACTCTTGAGGAATGATGTCAGAACCCCAGGTATAAAGGAACTATTTCCAGGGGTGGATGGGGTGAGGGATGGGAAGGGGTTGGGCCTAAACTGTGCCCTCGCAAAAAAATCAGCTAGAAGCTCTGACCCACTGCTGCAATGAGTGCCTTCCTGTCAGGAAGATGCCCTACACAACAATTTGATAGAGAAATACCCTGCTAATCATTAGTCACACATCAAAGGCAGTCACATTATCTCGCCAGCATCTTTTGTTTAAAACTGTGCATTAGCAATTACCTCAATCAGCTGGCCATATATTCCTTGATTTTGATCATGCCTCCTGGGCAGCCTCTATGGTATGAACAAAATCCTCGGCATCTTCAGGTTTGTTGAAGAATTTTGACAGGTGACCTGGGCAAACGACTTTGAGTTTGATGGGTAGTATAAGGAGTATTCCCAACCAAGGGTACACAGAGGGTATTTAATACCTGAGAATGTCTACCTCTACACCTGTAATTCTTGGCTAAAGTCCTGAAATATTAAGACTTTATTACCATTTAATTCCAGAGGGCCATGTGATTGAGCGGCACAAGGTAATTTTGCTTTGTCCGGATATCACAGAAGTTTAATCAAATAATGCCTGGGCTTGTCTCTTGGTCATGACTTGGGTCCTGTGACTGTCCAGTGATCCCTTTGCATCTGCTGCCACTGGTTCAAGACCCAGTTTTTCTGACAACCATCTCTGGACTGTTCTGCCACCATCTTTACCTTCAAAATGTTCAAGCAGACCTATGAAGCAAATGTTAATACATCTGACTCTGTTTTCCTGGTCATCAGCCTGTTCTTTTAAGTTGTTCACTTGTTCAGTGAGGATCTTGCAGTCTCTTGACAGGTCTGCTACCAGGTCCTCCATTTCTCTGATATGTGTTTCAGTTTCATCCAGCAATTTAGTGTGGGCAGTGGAGGTCTCCACCAGACCTGTGATAACACTTTGAATATGCGTAATATGGCCTGTTAAGTTTTCAAAGCCTGCTTTAACCTCCTGCTAAAGATTAATAAGTAGAATCATGACAGTTTGCTTTTGAGTGTCCTTGTCTTTGTCTTTACCTGCCTCCAGTGCCATGTTTCTTGATCTTGTTCGTGCTTCCCCAACAGGTAAAACAGCCTTATTTATGGGTTCAAAATCTATCATGGACTGCCATTTTGTGGATTTTTCCTGATACCATCAGTTGAAGAAATAATTATTCAAATACAGAGATTGAAACCTGTGAGTTTAAAATAATTTTTAGCTGCTTTTAAGTCACTGTTAGCAGAAGCCCAGTTAATGCCCACCCACCATTAATATGACCAAACTTGTAGGTCCAAACATTACGTGAATTAAATATCTTTTTGTTTCAGATGTTTTTGTGCAGCTGTAATGGTGGTATGGTATTTGTCCTTTGTCCAGGTGTTTGTAACCAGCACTTCACCATATTAAGCACTGCAATCTTTGTCTTGGTGTGTTTGAACATGCTCAGCCACATTGAGCGTTATGTGGTTTCCCAGCTATGTGGGCAGAACAACAGATATGAACATCCAGTATGCTAAATTTTCCTGCCATGATTGGCAGCTGATATCTCTATCTGGTCATCAGCTTTAGCCTCTTCTTACAGCATTTATGGTTCCCTTATGCCTATCCCATGCATGTTTAAATCCCTCTACTGTTGATGCTTCCACTACCTCCTGGGGTAGGTTATTTCATGCATCAACCACGCTTTCTGTGGAAAAGAACTTCCTCACATTTACCCTTATCCTGCCCCCTTCCAATCGTATATCATGCCCCCTTGTTCTTGTTCCCTTCCTCTATTGAAAGGAGTCTTCCCCCATGCACCTTGTTTATGCTCTTAAGATACAGTACTTGAAAGTTTCTATCATATCTCCCATTCCCTCCTTTCTTCCAGCATGTACATATTGAGGTCTTTCAACCTCTTCTCATATCTCTTCTGGTGTAAACCCTGCACCATATTTGCTGCCCTTCTCTGGACTGCCTCCAGAACTGTACACAGTATTCCAGATGAGGCCTCACCAGTGTTTTGTATAGTGGTATCATCACCTCTCTTCTTTGGCTAGTGGTACCCCTTCCTATGCACCCCAAAATGCCACTGGCATTCCCTATAGCCTTAGTATTCTGCTTGGTTAACTTTAGGTTGTCTGAGATAATAGTCCCCAAATTTCTTTCTTCCCTGGTGACTGTCAGTAACTCCTCAATCCCCATCCTGTAACTATCCACAGAATTTCTGCAGCCCAGGTGCATGATTTTATACTTCATTGCATTGCACCTCAGTTGCCACTCTTCAGACCATTTTTCCAGTTTTCTAGGTCATCCCTCATTCTCTCCACCCCATCAGGAGTGTTTACCCTGTTGCAGATCTTGGTGTCATCTGCAAACATGCAAACCTTCCCTTCCAGCCCCTCCACAATGTTGCTAATGAAGACATTAAAATGGACTGGCCCCATGACTGGTGCCTGAGGTACCCCACTGGTCACTCCCCTTTCCTCAGACTGGATCCCATTTACAACTGCCCTCTGTTTTCTATCCTTTAACCAGTTTCTAACTAATTTTACCACCCTGTGTACCATACCCAGGCTTCCCAAATTGTCAAACATTCTCCTATGTGGAACAGTGTTGCAGGCCTTGCTAAAATCAAGGTAGGCAACATCCATTGCCCCTCCCTGGTCCACCTACTTCATCACCCAGTCAAAAAAGCCTATTAGCTTTGTTTGGCATGATCTCCCCACAGATAATCCATGTTGCCTCAGGTCCTGCTCTCTGGTGGATTCCAAGTGTTCCACAATCCTCTCCTTTAGCAATGCCTCCATTATTTTCCCTACTATTGAGGTGAGGCTGACCTGCCAGTAATTTGCTGTTACCTCCCTGCTACCACTTTTGTGTAGGAGGACCATGTCTGCCCTCCTCCAGCCCTCTGGAACCACTGCTATGCTGAGTGACTCACTGGACATGGATACCAGTGGTGCTGCTAGCTCCATCCTTAGTTCCCTCAATATCCTGGGATATATACCATCTGGTCCCATCGCTTTGTCTACCTTTAGTTTTGTGAGCTCCTGTAGGACTCTACCTTCTGTAAACAGAGTGGTGCCCACCTCCTTCCCACTTTGTGTTTGGTACCTAGCTGTGGCCCCTGTCTCTCACCTTCCTCAGTGACTACTGAATAGAAGTATCTGTTCAGCACTGATGGCCTTTCTGGTCCCCTTCCACACACTCTCCCTCTTCCCCTTTGAGACTAACTATCCCCATTAGACTTTCTTTTTTCATTGATGTACATATAGAATGTTTTATCTCCACTCTTCACTGTCTGTGCCAATCTATCCTCTGTTTGCACCTTTGCACTCTTAACAGCTTTCCCTGCTTCCTTCAGACAATTCAGTTACATCACACTATCCTCTTCCTTTTTTTCTCTATTTTGTGGGACCAGAGGATTTAAAATTGGCTTGATTGTTATTCACTGGTAGCACAATAATATAATGTCTTAGGTTATAGTCAATATTTATGTTGTGTTTTATGCATTTATATTTATTGTTTAGATAATTTGAGTGAATTTATTCACCTACTTGTTTCCTTTTCTTCATTTGTATCATTTACATGTATATTTTTTGATAAATGTTTTTTGCAGGCAGTCATCACACTTTAGCTTTAATTTAAGGACATAATGGTCAGACTTGATGCCAAAGAAAATGGATTGGTGTGATCCAAAGAAATGGAATTTTGGTATTCATAACATAATTGCAGCACTTGAGATCAAGGACACCCAAACAAAATTATTTTTTATTGGTATTTGGCTCTTTTTTATACTTCATTATAAATGGACAAAAGGGATAAAGTTCTGAGCAAGAACTACTGAACATTATTTAACAGGACATTTATTTTCAGAGATTATGAATATTTTCCTTCTACAAAAAATTGATTTCATTTATTGCATACATATAGTCATATATATTGAAATAGGCATTAGACTTTTAAAAAGTCTTATTTCATATTTTCAATTTTCAATAGAGTACACAGTCAATTAAAACTTGTGTTTGCTGTAGCTTTTAACATTAGCATATCTCACCATATATAAGTGCTATCTGCTCTGCATTGTATATTCCTGTGTGTTTTTTATTCCAAAAATTAAATGGGACAAAAAAACAGGACTCAAACAAACTAGAAAAAAGATAAAAAACTTCATTCTAAAATGACTATTTTTTTAGCCCAAATGAAGAACATATAGAGTTATGGGGAAATAAAAAGGTATTGTAGCAAGAGTTCTGGTAAACTGTAGGATGACTTCCTTTCACAAACCTGTGAAAGATAATAGCACACAAAATCCAGTATTGGAATTAATTTAAGTGTTAGAAGAATCAGAAGCACCCAGTAAAGAGATATGCACAGATAAAAAATGAATATTGTTAGTCATTGCTTATTAACATGATAGAATGACATCCTTGGTTAAGATGCCCAGAATTGATTGGGCCTAAAGAAGCTAACAATGAGCACCATCAAAAGGTTGAAAAGCTTAAGGAGGACCAATTAATTTAGTTAAAAAGGCCCTTAAAGACTGAAATGAAAAACATGCAAGAGATACTATTGGAAGGTAATACACAGTAAGTAGAGGTATGGAACAGAAATCCTACTTGATGGAGTTTGATCAGTTCTTTTCACCATATATTAAGAAATTCAGCTTAGACACCCATCCCCCCCAAGAAAGAAAGAAAAAACAGATATTTCACACTTATGGACTGTCAGAATTAAAAATACTGCTATTGATGAACACATAGAAAATAATAATAACATACATCAAAACAGGGTAGTAATAGATACAAATATATCTGTAATAGTAATAAAAGAGAAATTCAAGTAAGTAATTGCCATTTAAGTGTGATAGTGATGCTACTAAAAAGCTTTCTGACAGTGTAGTAAAGGAGAGGACAAAAGTCAGAAGTAATTCAAAGTGTGCCTCAATAATTGGATGTAGAAAACAGTAAAAAACTAAGCCAAGCAGAAAAACTGCCAGTTTTGCAAATATCACTATAAAAATTGAAAAAAAGAATCTCAAGAAAAAAATTATTTGGTTAACTGATGTTCGAGCAGACTCGATAGACCGTAAGGCCTAATCTGCTGGCAAATAGTATGTTAGTATGTTAGATAGTAAAAAAAGAGAGAGAGAGAAAGCACACAAAAAAAGAAGCAGAGAAACAACTATAAAGGGAAAGGGAAAAAGAAAGAAAAAAAATTCAATTGTTTGGAAGAGAATTATAATAATCTATGGGAAGATAATTAGTCACAATTGGTAAAATATATAGATAATATAAAAAAGTCACTACATCTATAAGCCTGAAAAAAAGTACATTTTGAAGAGAGAATAAAGCTGCTACCACATCAAAGAGCTGATAGTGAGGGCAATTTGAATTAATGTACAATAAAATGTCTTTTGATAAAAATGAACAAAAACAAATGAAAAAAGGAAGACAATTACCAACGGTATATATAAAGGGAATCCTTAAAAATAGGAGGGAAAGTGTGTCCACCTTAAAACTGGCATATACAATACACCAAAAGGAATGTGTGGTGACACATTTTCATGGTTTGGTATCAAAACTACAGTACAAACAGGTAGAGGACTAAACCAAACAGTGTTGGGGGTGTAGGATTTGCTTGGTGCTTACACATTGTGAAAAGAAACTGGCACTTTTAAAAACACAAACACATTTTTAGATCAAGATATTTAACTTGACACAACCATAACAGAGGAACATCAAACTGAGAAAAAAAATAACAGTAAATAACAATAATAACATACATAAGGAGCATAAAAAGCAAACTGATTGCCAACCAAGAATTACAAAATTCCTAAGACCAGTTGAACAGGATCATAGTCTGTTGGGTGATGAGAATAAGACAGGAAGTGAAGTGATAAGAGGAAGATTTCAAAAAGGGGAAAGAATACTGTAAATACAAGTTAGGTGCTGTCAGGACAAGAGCAATGTACTGTAGACACATCCGTCTCTGAATCAACAGTGAATAGCACAGAAATAAGAGTAACAACAATTGATATTGCTGCAACTTGAACCAAAACAATGTTTTTTGACTAATTTGTAGCTAAGAAAAAATGCTGTTGTGGTTATATGACTGACTAATTTGTTGTTCATTGTATTTTATGATTGTACGTACTATGTAACTGTATATATTGTGCGTAATTGTATGTATATTTCTGAAATAACGATCACCATTTCAAATGAACTTTGCTCAATGGTTATAACCCTAATAAAATGAAATGAAATTATTGTTACACAAATCTGACTTAAAAAGCAACTTGATCTTGTAAGTCTATATGTATATGGTATACTATCCAAAGTAGAAGACTCTAAATTGATAAAGAACAGGAATAAGTACAATTATGTTTTACTTCCGGAGACATGCAATAGTTAACAAAACCCAAAATACTTGGAAGGTTATAGAGCATGGACCACACCAGCAGCTAAGGTACATAACTTTGGCCACCTGAGAGATGGTTTTGCAATCTTAGATAAGAGTGTTCTAAATTTGAAATTACTTCACTTAGTTAAAGATAAACGCATTCATTTGGATGTTGTATTTAGCCTGGCAAATCTAGATGTACTGTATATGCATGCTTTAATCTGTATCTTCCACTGGATATTAATAATCAGGCATTTGAGATTATCCTGAGGGAAATTAAAGATATCTTAGAACAATTAAGAACTCAGTGTCTATTGTGTGTGATTATGCTCTCTGTAGACTTAAATGCCATTAGAAAATGGCTTAAGAAAACACAAATCTGATTGGTTGACATTGCAGTAAACATGGGCAATTAATTTTTAATAGTGCCCAGTAAAAAATAAGCACCAGTCCAAGTCCCACTAATCTGCATATGCTTCTACAGTGGTACCCAGCTTGCTTTCTAATTGGCCGAAAGCACCCGATGCAATTTGAAATGGCCACCATGTTTTTAGCTCACTTACTGAGAGCTACTAGTCCTACCCCAACACCCCTCATTTAAGTGGCAGCTGCCTGCTTATAAAAAAAAGAGAAAAAAGGACACACTGCAGTTATTTTGATGTTGGGAAGAGGAAAAATTGATTTTCTCATAGCCTTGTTCATTCACAATGGCACCACTCTCCCGACCACGCTCTCACAATCCTCCAAATGCTAGCAGTAGCCAAAAGAAAAATTAAACAATTGGTGCTCACTTTTGAAATGAAACAAAAAAAACTCCCTTTATTATTTTGCGCTTTGGGACAAATACATTTCCGTCCATCCTTCGCTCAGTTTAAATGGCAGCTCTCTCATGCGCCCTTCTCCTAATGGCAGTCTGCTGTGATTGTAAGTGAGTGGCCCCCACACTGCCACTCACTTAGATTTAATTCCCAACAAAAATCTGCCACCCAGTACACATTCTGTAAGTCTGAATCTATGTGTGTGTGTGTGTGTGTGTGTGTGTGTGTGTATGTGTTGCAGGGGGGCAGTAAACAATCAAAGCAACTCTGACTAACAATCTCTACCTGTAAGGCAGGGCAACCATGACAACCAGCTCTAATGTAGGTGGAGGAACTATTTCACCACAAAAAGTAAGTTTTAACATGTAAACACAAAAGTAAATTTTTTAAAACATAAAAAAAATACACTTTCCCATTTTCTAAGTGTAATAATACCCTTCATGGTGGGCATTATTGGGAAATACCAGACTTTCCAGGGGCTATAAGGCCCTCTGCCTGCACCGTCGGGCCTCATTATGCCCCTGGGCGGTCCAGTATTTCCCAATAATGCCCACTCTGTTGGGTATTATTGCTTACAAACAGGAGGTGCAATAGAGGATCATACAAAAGACTAGGCAATAGATGATACCTGTTACACAAGCTAGAGATAAAAAAGTTATAAAAAAAGGAGATATTTTGTTACAAAATGTATTTAGAATCATTGTAAGACTGTTAACTGGTAGAATAAAGGCAAATGGAATAGCAGAAATGACATTTCCCATGGGGGGGGGCACTCCAAATCTCTTTCTGATAGATGTTTATGCTTTTGAGAGAGTAGCTTATCTGATGCTATTACACTTCTGAAAGAGTGGCCATTTTCCAGTTTACTGCAAAGTCAAAAGTAAAACAATTATAAAAATTGAAAATAATGCAAACACTGAAGAAATAAATAAAATATATGTGTTAGAAAAAAATAAATGAATCAAGTGGAATGCATTTACATGGGATAAGCTTGATAATTTGATGCAGAAATCATTGGTATTAACTTTAAAAACAAACTGGAAACTTTAGGAGACATCCAAAACTTAACTCATGATTATGATTTAATATAATTTATTACTGTTTTAAATTATGCAGTATCTAAGTTACCCACAGAAGATAGAGAAAAAAGATAGTTAAAATTGGCTATAAACATTCCACGGTATGATGTCTCTTGTAAAAAACATAAGAAAGTTATTAGTAAAACTTGAATATGTTCTTGAAAAAATAATGACATTACAGCAAAAAAGGACACTAGGAAACTGAAAAACTGAGTACAAATATTTCATCAATATAATGTGGACTTTTATCCCAGCTGAAGGCTATCCTGCAATTGTGGCCAATACATAAACACATACGTACGCAGATACTTGCTTACGTACACATACATACATACTGTACATACATATGTAAAGTACATATATATGGCTGCAGGAATACAAACAATG
The DNA here is from genome assembly GCA_016271365.2 of Neoceratodus forsteri. Classification (NCBI taxonomy): domain Eukaryota; kingdom Metazoa; phylum Chordata; order Ceratodontiformes; family Ceratodontidae; genus Neoceratodus; species Neoceratodus forsteri. The sequence continues at coordinate 1,676,331,825 of CM057449.1, forward strand.
TGGATATTTTGTCAAATATGCTATTTCATGTTGACATTAACAATTAATATACTCTGTCCCCCAAAAGACTGGAATGTAGCCATTATTGTGCCACTTTCTAAAAAAGGCTCCAACAGGGTTCCAAATTGTTGTCATCCAATAACATTACTCCCACTTGGACAAAAGATTTTCTCCAGAATAATTATGGATCAAGTTGAAGCCTGGTCTTTGGAGGACCAGCTGGTTTCACAGTTTCAATGTGGATTCAGAAGAAATTATTCAACAATTGATTTAAGTGTTACATTAAAATACATCTTGGATAAATATGTCATAAATAAAAAATACAGTTTATTTCATATCAATGCAGTACTTAATTCTGTAAACAGAACAATTCTTTTGGAAATGCCAGTGAATTATGGGATACATGACAGGCTGTTGGACATCTTTAAGGTACTGCATATGAATACCCAGGTTAGAGTTAGGCATTCTAGGGATGGATCTCTGACAGAACTAATACAGTACATATCAACAGTGGTGTAAAACAAGGATGCCTTCTTGCCCTGTGTCTATTTAGTATATATAGTATATATATATATATATATATATATATATATATATATATATATATATATACACATATATACACACACACACACACACATATATATATATATAGTCTTATTAAAGGCATTGACCCCTTTAAAATATTTCCACCAAAAATAATTAACATTGGGGTGAAGATGTTAATGTCTGTGGATGATACCGTCTTACTACCAGTAACCCCAATTGGCTTAAAGAGAAGCATATATGCCATTTTAAAACATCTGGAAAAAATAAAATTAGGACTACATGTTCCAAAAATTAAAATTGTGGAACTTGCTGACAGGAGCAAAAAAAATTGAGATAGAAGAAGTTAATGATTTATGTTATCTGAGAGTAATTTTTGACATGTTTTAACATGGAATTCACATGTTAGAAAAGCAAATGATACTGCTAATAAATCTATACTTGGAGGAAAAGGGTTCTCTATTAAATTTACATAGAAACATAAAAATACAGAATTTGACAGCAGATAAGGACCACTTGGCCCAGCCAGTCTTTTCTTTTTTCCCCTATCTTCAATGTTACTGCAGGCTGTACTTGATCTACCATTCTTTCCCCCCCCCTTCCACTAAGATTCCCTTGTGCCTGTCCCATGCATTCTTGAACCCCACCACTGTCTTCACCATGACCACCTCTGCTGGAAGATTGTTTCAGTAATTTACTGCTCTTTCAGTGAAGAATACTTCCTCAGATCTCTTCTGAGTCTACCACCCACCTCTTCAGCTTCATAGCATGTTCCTTTATTCTTGAGCACCTTTTCTTCTAAAAAATGTTTCCATCCTGTACCTTATTTACCCCTGTGAGGTATTTAAGGGTCTCAGTCATATATTCCTCCCTCCTGTCTTCCAGGATGTACATATTGAGGTGCTTTGGTCTGTCCTTATAGGGCTTTTGATGCAGACCCTGCACCATTTTAGTTGCCCTTCTCGGGACCGCCTCCACCCGGTCTATGTCCTTTTGAAGATGTGGTCTCTAGAACTGTACACAGTATTCCAGATGAGGCCTCACCAGTGTTTTTTATAGTGGTATCACCACCTATCTTCTTCAGCTAATGATGCCCCTTCCTATGCATCCCAACATGCCACTAGCCTTCCCTACAGCCTTAGTGCTCTTCTTGGTTAACTTTAGGTTGTCTGAGATAATAGTCCCCAAATCTCTTTCTTCTCTGGTGACTGTCAGTAACACCTCCCCCACCCATCCTGTAGCTCTCCCCCACAGTTTCTGCACCCAGGTGCATGATTTTGTACTTCTTTGCATTGTACCTCAGTTACACTCTTCAGACCATTTTTCCAGTTTTTCTAGGTCACCCCTCATTCTCTCTACCCCATCTGGAGTGTCTACACTGTTGCAGATCTTGGTGTCATCTGCAAACATGCAAACCTTCTCTTCCAGCCCCTCCATAATGTTGCTAATGAAAACATTAAAATGGACTGTCCCCATGACTGATCCCTGAGGTACCCCACTGGTTACTCCCCTTCCCTCTGACTGGATCTCATTTCCCACCATCCTCTGCTTTCTATCCTTTAACCAGTTTCTCACCCATTTTACCACCCTGTGTACCATACCCAGGCTTCCCAAATTGTTAAGCATTCTCCTATGAGGAACAGTGTTGAAAGCGTTGCTAAAATCAAGGTAGGCAACATCCACCGCCCCTTCCTGGTCCACCTCCTTCGTCATTAAGTCTAAAAAGTCTGTTAGATTTATTTGACATGATCTTCCTACAATGAATCCATGTTGCCTTGGGTCCTGCACTCCAATGAATTCCAAATGTTCCACAATCCTGTTCTTTAGCAATGCCTCCATTATTTTCCCTACTATTGAGGTGAGGCTGACATGCCAGTAATTTGCTGCTTCCTCCCTGCTACCATGTTTGTGTAGGGGGGCCATGTCTGCCCCCCTGCAGTCCTCTGGGCTAGTCCTAGTCAGTGACTTACTGAACATGGACACCAGTGGTGCTGCTAGCTCCATCCTTAGTTCCCTCAATATCCTGGGATATATGCCATCTGGTCCCATTGCTTTGTCTACCTTTAGTTTTGTGAGCTCCTCTAGGACTCTGCCTTCTGTAAACAGACTGGTGCCCACCTCCATCTTACTTTGTTTTTTGTACCTAGCTGTGGTCCCTGTCCTTCACCTTCCTCAGTGAATACTGAACAGAAATATCTGTTCGCATTTGAGCCTTACCATCCTCCCTTAGACTTTCTTCATTCACTGATATACCTATAGAATGTTGCATCCCCTCTCATCACTGTCTGTGCCAATATATCCTCTGTTTGTGCCTTGTGCTCCTAACAACTTTCCCTGCTTCCTTCAGACAATTCAGGTACATCATCCTATCCTCTTCCTGCTGTGTCCCCTTATACTTTCTGAAAGCCATCCTCTTTGTCCTAACCTTCTCAGCTACCTCTCTTCAGAACCATAGTGGTTTCTTCATTCTTCCTTCTTTTCCCTTTGTTTATGAGCCTAATGCACAGGTTTGTCACCTCCACTATGGCTCCTTTTATGTTTTCTCACTGCTCCTCAACCCCCACCCTCCTGCTTCTCTCCTTTACAGGGCTTCTTTGATAGCCATTCCCATCCTAGCAAAGTCTGCCCTCCTGAAATCTAAAACCCTTGTCTTTGTGTGGCTGGACTGTGACCTTGCACCTATGTTAAACCACACTGTGTGGTGGTTGCTGGCCATGAGGTGACCTTCCACCTGTACTTCTATGATTCTGTCCCCACTGGCCAAGACTAGATCTAGAATTGCCCTGTCCCAGGTGGATTCTTTCACTAACTGCATAAGGCCTGCCCCCTGCACCTGGAACACACCAGGAACTCACCAGTCTTTTGTCTCAGTGTGGTTGAAATTCATGTACAGCCATCTTGAGCAGAGAACAACACAGAAATCTGGCTGTTTCATTTTTTGTGCTCTGTCAATATGACAGAACATGAATGTCCAAACTCACCTGCAATACATTTGTTTGTGTTTTGGCCAAGCTGTTTGCAAAACAAAGAGCTGTGGTTAGGCTGGGCTACGATCTTTTTGCCTCAGTGTACTTGAAATTGGTGTTTAGCCATCTTGAGCACCATGCAGCTTCCCTCCGGCGGAGGGGGGGTGATAAAGGGTTAGCTGCTAAGAATGTGCTGTTGTTTCCAGTGAATTGTGACTTAATGCAAAGTTTGTGGTCAATAATTCTGACTCTAGTATAATGTGTGTGTGTAGTTTTTGTTTTTTTGCTCATTTCATTTTAAAAGTATAATACGTACATGTGCACCTTCTCCTCTTCAGTCTGTTGAATTGTGTTCAGTGTGTGGCACCGCTACCTTGATCTGTCTTATCATGTAAAGTGTGAATCCTCTTTCCTTCAGTCCATTGAAATGTGTTCAGAGTGAAGAGCCTCTCCCTTGATCTGAAGTATCATGCAGAGTGTGCAGCTTCTCTCCTTCAGTCCATTGAATTCTATTCAGTCAGCAGAACCTCTCCCTCCATCTGATGTATGAGCTTACAGAGCTTTTTTGGATGACGGCAAAAACTAATGAAAAGACAAGGCTGAAAATGAGACAGTGAGAGAAGAACTAAGGTTCAGAGTCTGCAGAGTGCAGTGCAGCAGCAAAAAGAACAAGCAGAGAAGACGAATAAAAGAAAACTGAAAAATGAGCATTCAGGAGGAAGACCCCCCCGCCAAAAAAAAAGAGAGTAGCAATATATCAGCCAAAAAAGGACAAGATTAAATGAAGAGATAACAACAGTACAAGGAAAATAAAGAAAAGGAGTGAAACACCATTGTTTTTACCATTGCCACCTCCACACCACCACAGTTCCTGTGTCCTTATCCAATAGAAACCTATGTGAAACCCCACTGACAGACAATAGATCAAGTCATGCTATCTGGAAAGCATTGCAAGGAACACACAATGGACTACTACTGTCCCCAACATGATTTTCCACAACTATGTTAAAACTAATTTCATCCTGCTCCCTGACAAAAACAGACTGTCCTATCAAAGGTCAACCAGAGAATGCCCTGTTGTGCCAATCTGCATGTCATGCTGGTGGAAGTCACTAAATAGAAACTGCTTGATTTGAAACACCAAAACTCCAAGGGTCAAAGAGAACTGAAAAGTGCCATCACCAGTTCCATTCTGGTACTGAAAAAGTACAGGATGCTCAGAACTGTAGGCAAAACACTGGGAATAAGTTGGAGAAAGATGATGAGGGCATCCAGCAGCCAACAAGAGAAAAGGAGCAACAGGCACATGTTGGCATTGTCTTCTGAAATGATGGAGGTGGTGGAAAATTTCTTTGAGGCCTCATTTACATCTCTACCTCATAAGAAGGCCTTTTCAAAATGAATGGAGAAAATAAAGGCTGTCCTTGACAAACCACTTGTTAGTCTCCACCTGGAGTTCTGTCATCAAAATCCAGAAAAAAACAATAAGAACAACCAAATTCCTCAGTCTCAGGGCACAGAACATAAAACTGGCCGAGCAGCAAAAAAAGTGATCAGTGCCTGTGTAAGTACTGTACAAATGCAACCTGAAAACTGTGATCATTAAACCACTTTACAGATATCCACAGAATACTGCAGTGCAAAACTTCAATATCTTTAGGGCTGTTGACATCACCATGTGCCCAAGTACACTAGCTGAAAAATTCTTTGCAAATGAAGGCATCAAAAAGACATAGGAGAACTGCAGCACAGATGCCACAGAAAGAGGCATCATGGAACTCTTATACAGACATGGTAATGAAGAACTGAAATGGTACTAATGGGAGAGTATTTGCCTTACCCAAGACATAAATGGCATATATATTAAACAGACAGAAAAGTTCTACAAAGAAAAGCAACCACTTTATCACAACTTGTAGAAGTCCAAAATGAGGATACAAAGGTTTTGGGATGACACCTGCATGCTGCATCATGGCAACAAAGCCAGTTCAGGACTCTTAAAGAAAATATGCAAAGAGATTGGGTCCTCATGGTCTTGTACTTCACAGAGAATTATGCCTGGAAGTTTCAGGATGAAAATTCAATCATGCCATTGGCACCATAAACAGGCTACTGTTCACCTTGTGGTAACATATTTATTTATTTATTTATTTGCTTTTGTTAACCGGGTAAGCACACCAGACAGCCAAGTGCCTATTTTCATGTGCGACCTGGGAGAGTTACAGGTAAAAATTCATACATGAACAGTAAAGGAATCAAGAAAATGCATGTGAAATAACAGACATTTCAAGGCCAGCTCAACAATAGGTTGGCAGAGTGCAATACATTAAGATGTTACATACAGGATGAAAATTAGGAGGAGAACAGTGGGGTAGACAAAAACAATGACCATGATGAGTGCCTGCGGGGGGGGGTTGCAGGCAGGGGGTCAAGTACTAGCTTTTACACGTGTTATAAATGTGCAGATACAGTCACAGAGTCTCTAGTATGCATATCAGGTAACCTGAAACATGACCACCATGCTGTTCATCATTTTGTTGAACTAGCTAATGTACATCTCAAGAACACCAAATCACTCACCATTAAGGGAAGAGTTCAGTTTGCAGCTTGCTGTGGAAGCCAATACAAATTAAAGTGGACATTTAATGCCTTTCCTGCTGCACCCATGCAATATGGAATTCCAGTTGTCAAAGTAATTTTTGTTCATGATATTGGAAAAGACCCCTGGATGAAGAAAGTGACGTAATCAAGTCAGTCACCAGTCGAGCTGTTCAATCCCATCAGGCAGTGATTGCCGGTGCAACACAATTTTATGAATACTGTGAAAAGAACTTCACAAAAGAGCATGGCACTGATGGGTGCAGCCATTTTCTGTGTACATTCTTCTGGGTGGGAGAGAAGAGCATAAAAAAGCATGAAGGACCAGAAGTCAAAATGAGACTGGGAATACAGAGGATATAAAGTGTAAAGTCTGTGGCTGATGGTGTGGTCAACATATGGGGACATACCTGTTTCTGCAGGCCATGCCAAACTGAAGATGGCCTATGTGAAAATATTTGTGGTGTAGTAGCATGGAAGGTGAAGAAACTGAAGCATTATCTTGGCTATTTGCTTCTTCTCCAGAGATCAATATCATACCCAGTACCCATGTTTCTGCCACACTGGCATCTTCTCCATCCCAATTAAATCCAAATTCCAGATCTGGCATGCTAGACACCGATGTGCCCACTGCACTGGTATCTGCTCCCTCAGATCCAGTTCTTCATGCATCAGATGAGATATAAATGCCTGTTTATCTTGATGAAGAGATGTTGGCACTTCTTATAAATACTCTAACTACCCACACTTTGTCAACACCCCCACCAACCAGGGCCATGACACAGCCCATTCATCTTCTTACTCAACCACTTTGCTGTCTGTAAAGAAATTTGAACACATAAAACTCAACAACTTTTTTGCTGTTTCCTTTCAAAGGACTTCTTTATTTGACAGCTAACAGTGGTCAATGAGAGGAAGCAGCCCCACTTCACGTTTTTTACATCAGCGTGGGGATGGCAGTTTCACATGACTATGGTGACAGGACAGTCATGCAATACAGAAGGCAATATGCATATTCTGTGAACCAATAACCTTTGCAGAGCAGGGTACATTCTTAATTCCACCTAAAGAGCTGCAAAAATAGACAATAAATATGACCACCTGAAACAGTGCTAAAATTAAAGTAGATTGGTGTCCCTGTTACATTAATCACAGTGGAACTGTTCAGTGTTTTCTAGACTTCACATTGCAAACAGATTGATATGGTTGATGCAAATAAACAATATTGCTGTTGTTGACTTTCATCCTTCTGCATATTCAAAAGAGGGCACATAATGCCATGATAGTAAATAGTTTTCGATGTGTTTTGATAATTGTACACTTGTAAATATCACAGTTGCCAGGAATATAATTATAGTAAACTCATAATCATCATTTTAATGATTTGTAGTGTTTTGTAATTCATTAGATCAATACTGATCTGTATTGTTTTGTAATCCATTAGATCAATGTTAATAAAATGTTTTTTCTCACCAAAACAATTATGTGGTGCCTTTGATACATTCACCATCGTGTGTGGTGTCCCTTGTTATATTTACCATGCCAAAGGTTTCTTTCCTTGGACACCTACTAGGTATTTATCTTGTGACATGGTTGTTTTTTCACTGTTGAGTCGTATCTTAAAATGCATCACAAAATTAATCTACCATGGTAGTTGTGCAAAAGTTGACCAGTACCAGGAGGTGCGCTTCATTTCATGGTACTGCTATACATGTTATTCAATGAGTACTGCACTTGTGCACTGTTCAGTATGCCATACTACCAGTCAACTTTTCCATGACTACCACTGTACGTTGATTTGAAAAACTGACACTCATGTCACACTTTGGTAACCCTTTTTCATGAGCATAGCCATATACTGAAGCAAAAAACAGAAAAGTTCAACTGGAGAGAGAACTGTGAGTGAGAAGAAAGAAGAAACATATTCCAAAAACTTTGAGCTTGTCAAGATTAGAGCTGGTGAAGAGTTATTTGAAGACAATTTTAGAGAAAGTTATAAACATTCAGCTCCAATGAACAGAAAATGAGATTGTGTTATCCTGAGTGAACTTAGCAATAGTGGAGGACTTAAGAAAGAAACATGCTGTGCTTTAGTTGTGAAGTAAAGCATAGTGTGATGTGATGTTATGAGTATTAGCACTAAAAGTTGGATAAGAATGTACACACTTGATTAAGTGACTGAGTTAGTCATTTTTCTAATATTACAATCCCCAAAATTCATTATGACAACATTTATTTTTCCCTTCCCTGTTACCCTGTATATGGCCTGCACATCTTTATAGCTGAATATTATTTCTCACTGATAGGGGCATGTTAGTTCATTATTATTCTTATTTTTCTTTTCTTTTTGTTTTTGGATTGATTTTTTTATTGAAATCTTTGAAAAGCAGGAAGTCATATTCCTGTTGGCTGTAGCATTCACACCAACTGGGTCAGGTGACTAGAACATGATGTTTACCTGATGTTTACTTGCCAAATGTATTAACATGGCTATTGTTTAGGAGTTGGCTTATTCAGCCCAAGAATCTTCTAACAGTATGACATGTTAGTAAATGATACAAAATCTTAAATGTCTTGATTTTTTAAAAAGCCATATTGTCATATGCCCTGCAATCTTTTTATAAATTAAATGTATGCTGTCTGCCCTTGCTTAATAAATCTGACCATATGAATTCATGCATTATATTTTTTACTTTATTATCCCCTAGTTGGCCTGCCCCCATCCACCAGTCCCTCCAGCCCCATCACCCTTATTCTGAGGTGCCCAACTAGCTGGGTCTGGAGCCTGTGGGACACTGGTGTCATCCTGCCAGTTGGCTGCTGTTTTCTTTCCTTTTCTCCTTGAGTGTGGCATGGTACCATGCAATGATGCCAATGGCCAAGCACTTCAGCACTCTGCATGCTGGGTGTCATAAACGCACCCCGCAGGTCAGGACCTGTACTTCCACAGTGCCAAACATCAAAGTACAATATGTGAACAGGAGACAAACAGGGTAACCCTTCTGTCTGTTTTGGGTCTGAATCACCTACTAGCCTTGAGTCCTGGGGTCAAATATGAACCTTTTTTCCACTAGCACACCTAGTTAACAGGCTCAGATATGTACTCTCTTCAGGGGTTGCAGTACAATACTTCACACAGTGGCACCAGCCTGGTTCACAAGTCTACCCTTATAACTCAGTTTGAGACCTAGGTATATTCTTACCGTAGCAAGATTAGTTACACTCTTATAAGCCCACAACAGTTGTCAGAATTTTTAACACTTTTCCAGTATTCACATGCAAAAGAAACTGAGAAGGCACAGGCAGAATTTCAAGGAAAATAGTGTTTACTAAAAACTGAAAATAGATAAAATACAAAACACAGAGGCCCTGATATTCAGAAAAGTTGTGCATGGCACAACTGAGTTGCACCGGTGCAAGTGCAGTACTGCACGAGGGAGTCATATTCAGTGGGAGCCAGTGCACAGCGCAAAATCCATTGCACCAATGTGCAACTATAATGAATTCAGGTGCAAGAGCAGGGGGCGTTCCCATGAATATCCAACAAAGTGGCATATTCAACCATGAATCCATGGCATAAGTGTGGAACAAATCAAAGTTGCTCTGAGCAGACTTGTTCCTATAAATACAGGGTGCAAACACACAGACAGAACTTGCGCCAGGGGCGAGAGTGAGAGGGAGAGACAGAGAGAGACAGACAGAGGCACAGACAGACAGACAAAGGCCACACACAGAGGGACAGGGACAGAGAGGTGGCCTGGGAGAGAGGGGCAGAGAGAGAGAGATACACACACACACACACACACACACATATACTGTGTGCCAGAGTGCCACACAGCCAGCAGCCAGCTACAAAAGGGGACAGACAGCAAGGGCCATGGACAGTGCACCCTTCATGATGGAGGCCATAATGAGGGGTGTGAAGGGGCAGATGGAACAGCAAGATGGCAGAGGAAGGGCCTGTTAGTGGTATGCCCGACACAAGTGGTACCGTGCCCACATCACCTTTGAGAATTACAGTGACACGGAGATTGTGGAACAGTACCACCTGAACAGGGTCATTCTGAGACAGGTCTGTGAGCTGTGCAGTGAGGAGATGCAGGCACTCACCAGACAGAGCCACGCCATGTCTGTGGAGACAAAGGTGACTGCCATCATGTGCTTGCTCACCATAGGCACCTTCCAAACACCAACTGGGGACACCACAGGCATAACCCCATCAACCTTGTCCTGCCTCCACATACAGTTCCTCAATGCACTGCTATCACGTGCTCCAGAATATATCCATTTCCCCAGCACACAGGTGGAGTGTACAACATCCATGCAGGACTTCCACAGGGTGGCACGCATGACTGGCATGATAGGGGCCATTGACTGCACCCAGGTAGGCTTCCACATGCCACCTAGCCCTGAGGGTGTGGCATACATCAACAGAAAGGGGACCATGAGTGTCAATTGCCAGGTGGTGTATGATGCCATAGGGAAAATCACCAATGTTTGTGCCACACACCCTGGGAGTGCACATGATGCATTTATCTGGCACAGCTCTGCACTGTGCCACAGGTTTGAACATGGGGACATCCTCATGGGCCACCTAGTGGGTGAGTATGGCATGAGCAAGGGGCGAAGGACAGAGCAGACCTGGGGATGGGGGTGAGCAGGGAGTGCATGGTGGTGTGGGAACCAGGGACAGGCAAGGGGAGCAGCACAGAAAAACAGAGGGTTAACCATGTCAATCCCCACAGAGGTGACATTGCATACCCACTGAAGCCCTGGCTGCTCACCCCCTACCAGCACCCATAGTCCCCAGCAAAGGACCAGTACAATGGGGCACATGCCAGCACATGCAACATCATCAAGCAGGTCTTTGGCATGCTGAAGTCACAGTTCCATTGCCTAGACAGGTCAGGTGGTACCCTACAGTATAGCCCCTCAAAAGTCTGTAGCCTATTCCTGGCATACTGCATACTGCATAACATGATTATTGACCATGGGATAGCTGTTGAGGCTGATGAGGGTGACAGTAGTGGGGACAATGGAGGCAATGGGCCAGAGTGTGGTGGACAGCCACTCCCTGGGTGGAGGGACCCCCAGCTGCTCCAGCAGGCATGATGCCACCGGAACACCATCACACAGGAGCACTATGGTGAACAGAGGTAGGTGGTGCAGTACACAAGCATGGATCGTACAAGCAGGTACAGCACACATGCAGCAGCATGCATGGCACTAGGCATGTACACACAGAGGCATGATGCAGGGGTAGGGGAGGCAGTGGCACACAACCACACACAGCAGCACACATATACACATGAACACTCATGCACCCACCCAGGTGTTGGTATGTGGCATGGATCAGATGCAGTGCACCAGTGCACAGGCACAACTGGTGCTAGACTGCCCTCATCATGCACATGCCACATGGCTAGCAGCCAGGCATGCACAGACATGGGCAGCATGCAGCACGACACCCAGGTGTGACACCAGTGGTGGGCACACACACACCACCCATGTGCACACTGGGCAGCAGCTGCAGACTGTGGTCAGGGTGGCCTGTGGCTCAGGGCCACTGCATGGAACCATGGCCACCACGCTGGAGTTGCTCCACAGCCACAGGCTGTGCATCAGCTGAGGTGGGTGTCCAACAGCCCTACAGGGGGTGGAACAGTGGTACCATGACTGTGTCCTTGTGGGGGTGTGCAGTCACCCAAACAGGCCAGCTCTGGCCATGCCTGGGATGCCTTCATTAGAGCCCAGCATTGACTGTGTTGGGGTTGCCTGACACTGGGTCCTTGGGGTGCACAATGCACTGCAGGGGTCACCTGTGCACGGCCATGCCAGCAACACAAAGCCATCCATGATCGCACTGGCAATGAGATCCAAGGATGCAGTCATGGCCTCCTGGATGCTTTGCATCCCTGCCAGGATTTGCACAGTGCCCCTTTCCTGCTTCTTAACCAACTGTCACACCTACACATATAGTGCATGCACCCCAGCAGCAAACAACACCTGTTGCTGCATGGAGCAGCTGGGTGTGCTCAGCCAGATGGTTAGTGTACTGGGGCTCCTGGGTGGGATGCCTATCCTCATGTGGTGACCGGCCAAGCTGCACAGCATCCCTCTCCGGGGTGGACACTGCACAGTGGGATCTGCAGGGGGAATGGGCACAGAAGTCACACTGGTGGTGGACCCTGTGTCCGGCTGCTCCACAGCACCCACAGCCTGCTGCTGTCACCCATCTGGCCACTGTACACTGCCCTGTGCCTGTGCGGCCACACCACCACCACTGCAGGGTGCAGCCATGGCAGTGGACACTCCTGCACCTGCAGTGTTGGCAGACAGCTGTTCTGCTACTCATAGAGCACTGGGCATGGTGCCTCTGTCAGATGCCAGCAGGGGCAACACACCCACAATGTCACACATGCTGTCCAGGAGCTGAAAGTAGTCCTTATTGGAGTTGGACCCCACCCCGATCTGTCTCTCCAAACACAAGACCAAAAGGCTGGCATCCTGCAGGATCACATCCAGTTCCCCATCCAACACCAGGTCCAGGACATCCAACAGCAATGTGGTGCTGAGCTGCAGCCTGTTGGGCCCCCCAGATGCTGGTGGATGTGGATGGCTGGTCATCTGGAGCCATACTGGCATCCGCTGTTGCTGCAGCTGCTGGTGCCCCATCTTCTTCATGGAGGTGTGCCGGTGCTGCAAGAGACAAATGGCATGTCAGCAATGCAATGCCCACATGTGCCTCCCCGTATGTTGCTGCTGCATGTGTCCTGCAGCATGGCATGCATGTGGGTGCACACACATGCACACGGCATGCATGCGGGCTGCATCCAAGCCAGCATGCCCGTGTACACACCCTCTGTGCCACCAGCTGTGAGTGTATGACATACATACATACCATGCAGTGATGGGCTGCCACCCATCTGGAATCCTCCTCCAGGAACATCATCTGTCATGGTGCAGTTCATGGTGGCTGCCACCAGCTCCTGCTGCGGCATTAGTGTGGTTGCATCCACAGGTCCTCCACTGGTAGCAGTATGGGATGCCTGGATGGCTGCCACCTTCTCCTTGATCCACCACTGCTTGTCTTTTCCCACCTTCTTACGGCACTCCTGCGCTGACTGCTAGTGGCTGCCATGCTGGTTCATATAGGTTGCCACCTCCTCCCATGCACTATCCCTGGCCTGTGTTGTGCCCATGGCACCACTCAACAGGGACTCCCTGTCCAGGTAGGTCTCAAACAGCATCAGTCTCAGCCTTTGTGACATTGGGCCTCTGCTTCCATACAGGCCCCCACTCCTCGCCCTCTTTATGTGCTGACATGTTGCTGCCTGTGGACATTGACAGTGCAGTGTGTCAGTGGCAGCATCTCCCTGGTCCATTCCACCCTGCAGTGTTGTCTGCTCCCAGTGAGCTGCAGTGGCATGCACAACTTACCTATCAAGGTTGCAATACCTGTCCATGGCCAGTGCTGTTCTGTAGTGCTTGTAAGGTGCAACACATGCAAATGAGGTTGGCCACAATAGTAAGGACATGCTAATGCACACACTGTGCCATGCATTGGCTAATGAGCACATTTGCATGTGGTTTTTGAATATTGCAATATTACACAGTGCGCAATGGGATTGCACTGGAGCAAGTCATGGTGGTGCAATGCACACACATGCATGTTGCGCAGACTTGCAGTGTGTATGCATGTCACAGTATCATGGTGTCAATCGTGCACTATGTGTGGAGAGTGTGATGCAGTGGCAATGCACATGTTGTGCATGGCCAGCTATGCACATGGTCATGCACTGGGTGCTGTGCCCTATAGCGCATGTGCACAATGGTGGGCAACCCGAACCCCTGGGTCAGACCTCTGACCCTGTGACCCTGCATAACCATGCCCATTCCATGCATCTGCAGCACTGTGCAATGGGTGGGCACTACACATGCTGCCATGCATCGCACAACAGGCACATGTCATGGACATGTGCACCTCTTCCTGCCATTTTCACTGCCGATATCGCATTCTCAAACATGGCACAGAGACAAGCCCGATGTGCCCCCAATTGGACACAAGTTGAGCTGTCAAACCTTGTGGCCTGTGTTGAGCCCCATGCCCCCCAACTCTTTGGACAGGTGCCCCTGCAGCAGGCCAGGGACACTGTATGGCAGGGGATTGCTGTCAGGCTGAAGCAATGAACTTGGGTGGCCAGGACTGGGGAGCAGTGCATGCACCACTATGGTGACCTGATGCGGCAGGACCCGGACAGGCTTAGAAGGCTTCAGGCACATGCCAAGCATGGGTCTGTGCCACAGCCAGGTAAGTCATCCCATGTTGATTGTCTGCCCTGGTGCTGTTTGTGGTGTTGGCTTGGCTGCCTGGCATGCCCTGCAGAGGGGTACACTGTAGTTGTGCACATCGCAGAGTGGCATCACCAGCTTTCACTTGCATTGCGATGCAGCTGAGCAGGTGTGCAGGACATGTTGGGCAGGGACACATTCAGTGCAGAGGGGTGGGGGTGGGGGCAGGTGCTGTGGTCGGTTCCTGATGTGCACCTGTCTTCTTTCCATTCCCAGGACCAGAGGACCGATGGAGGGCCCAGGCTGCAGCAGCGCAGCAGGCTGCAGTGGGCCATGATGGTGCAGGACCACCACCAGCAGGGCTGCAGAGGACAGGTAGGCATTGTCATGGTCCATTGTACATGGGCGGTGGTGGGGGGAGTGGTATGTGGGAATGGCCACCTGTGCCATGGAAGCTGTGTGTGTTGCACTGTGCATGGTGAATGCCGCTGTGGTGCATCCATTGGAAATGTGTGCCTGGTGAGGTTGGAATTTGCCCGGCTGCCACTGTTGTTGCTTTGGTGCTGCCAGTGCACTGTGCCATGTGACTGTCATTGCGCAGTCAGTAGCCATTGTGTGGCAGGGACCACCTCTGTGCAATGTCGTGGTGCACCGAGTTGTTGACTGGTGTTGATCCCCCCATGGGTGGCCACTACGGGCCCTCCAGGGGTATGTGTTTCAGTTGCCCAGTGTGCACTGTGGGTGTCCATGGTTCCTTGGGACATTGCACTTATCACCTGTCCTGTCCATTCTTCTAGGTGTCCAGCAGTGAAGACCACCAAATTCAACTATCTCCCGACTGGTGCGCCAGATACTCCTTTTGGCCTCAACAACACCTGAGGTGGTGGTTCAGATCTGCAGGATGCTGGTGGCTGAGTGGAGGCAGCATCTTAATGCCAGGGTGGACGGATAGGGCCACCATTACTTTGGCCCCTATTTTCCCCTGTTTCCCTTGCTGTACCTCCCCCTACAGTCCCCCCTCACTGTACAGTCTGTTTCCTGTCCCCTTCCCTTGCTATACCTTCCCTTTCCCAGCCCCTGGTTATTGTAAATAGTTTGTTACAGCATATATTTTTCTGACTTACATGCCTGTGTCTGTGTCTGCCTTGCAGGTGGCATGAGAAACCATGCTGCAGTGGCCCAGTGTCCGTCTGTGTGGTGTGCATGTGAAGGGGTGCATGTTGCACTTCTGTGGTTCACTACTACTATGTGCTGTGGCATGTCCCACTGTGGTGGTGTCCATCCCTGGGTCAGTGGCTGTGCCTTGGGGTGCCCATGGGCCAGCTTTCAGTGCAGTGGGTATGTGTGTGTGTTGGTGGTGGTGGCACACAGCCATGGTCTTTGGTCAGGTACTGTCCACACACTGTGTTGGGGCCCCTGCTTGGCATTGTACGGCCTGTCCCATGTGGTCTGCCACACTACCTACCACCCGGCATGTTCAGTGCCTACTGTGTGGGCTTCTTCTGTGCCTGTGTGGCATGTGTGTGCTTGGCTGCATGGTACTGGGTGTGGCCTGCTGGGGCCTGGGGGGCACAGCCAGTGGCCTGCAGGATGGCTCCCTTGGTAGCCCTCCATTGGCCATTGGCACCTCCTGTTACCTGATAACTGTGCCACTGTTGTGTTCTGGGGTCAGGTGTCTGGGTGCCTGTTTGTGCCCTGCTGGTGGAGGCCTCCTGTAGATTGTCACTGTGCTTCCATGGCTCTGTTCCTGGCTCTGTTCTCTGTGCCTTGCCCCGCTCTGTTGCTCTGCAGTTCTGTTCCCACACTTGCACTGCAGCATCTCTTTATGCACCATGGCGCAACTCTGTTTGTACCATGGAGCAACTCTGTTTGTACCATGATGCAACTCTGTTTGTACCATGGTGCAACTCTGTTTGCACCATGGAGCAACTCTGTTTGTACCATGGAGCAACTCTGTTTGCACCATGGTGCAGCTCTGTATGCACCATGGAGCAACTCTGTTTGTACCATGGTGCAGCTCTGTATGCACCATGGAGCAACTCTGTTTGTACCATGGTGCAGCTCTGTTTGCACCATGGAGCAACTCTGTTTGTACCATGGTGCAGCTCTGTTTGTACCATGGAGCAATTCTGTTTGCACCATGGAGCAACTCTGCCATATTGAGCTGGATTGTGCTGGCAAAGTTTGGCCTGCACAACCTCTGAATATGGCTCCTATTGTGCCATGGTGCATTGGATTTGCTCTGCACCCGACTTGCACTGGACTTTGGTGCATTTCTGAATATCTGGGCCAGAACATATACAATTGGGTTACAGTCTTTTAAAATAAATGGATAATTGTACAAAAACAACGTACTACTGAATTTCTACTATCCTAGGTTTCTAATAATAAACAGATGGTTGAAATTTACCTAAGTACTCTGAGAGATTATCCAGAGTCCACCTCAAAACAGAGGCAAAAGGCACACAAGCCAAAAGTCAAAATGCCCTCCTCTTCTCCCAGCTGGCTGGTGATATATTTCTTTCAGACTCCTCCTCCCTGATGACACATCTCACAGATGCTGCTGTGAGGTCACTCAAACCATGTGAACTTGAATTAATTTTATCAGTCACAAGTCTGAATGCACTGCTCAAACATTCCTAAAATATATATATTTACATGTTAAACCTAAAAGTTTGCACCTTAATAACTTTGCAACAGTTACAAGGATTTGCCTGAAATTTGGAACACACGATCAAGAACCATAGATCTTAGGATCTGCCAACTTTTGTACTGTTCTGATATACCACTGTGGAGTTATTAAGTGTGATCTGTGTGCATGTTTATGCTTTTTTGGAATTCTTTGGTCATCTCTAAAGGTCATACGGTTTGAGCGACCAGTCTGAAATTTTCAGGGAACGTGCGGCTGGGGTCCCTGATGTGCCTTTTGAAGATTTTGCAAAAAAATATTAACGGTTCAAAAGTTATTCAAAAAACAACTTCCCATTATAAGTTAATGGGAAAAGTTAACAAAAAGTTCAACTGCAGTTTTTACTTTCGCAAATGGCCCTTTTACTATTGCAAATGCACCATTTTGTTTTCAGTTGGTCATCAGAAAAATGCTTGGCATTTAATTTGGGACCCTCTCACAACCTTATTCTTTTTGCATTCACCTAGTTGGACCCAGAGGATGCTAGGCATGTCTTAATTTTGGGGTAAAACACCCCAGAAATATGTTTTTTTAAATTTCTGGAAAAAGTACTTTCACAAAGTACTTTCATACTTGCAACAGTGTAGAATGAATTTGTGAAAGCGTTGGCAAAGTTCGACAGTACTTTTCCAGGCTGTGTGAAAATGACAGCAATTCTTTGGCACCCTGCTGCAAAAGAATGGTTTGGTCTTTTGGGTTGAAATTTGGAGGAAATGCAGGCAACATCTCACAGATGTGCCTTTTAGTGTTTTGTTGAAAAAATATTAAAGGGCAGCAAAGTTACGGCACTCCAAATTTGACACTTTTTCCCATAGGATAACATTACAGCATCCGCTGCATTACAGGAATCCTTTGCTGCCCTGCTGCAAAATAATGGTTTGGTCTTTTGGGCTGAAATTTGCAGAGAAGAAAGCCAACATCATACAGATGTGCTTTTTACTGGTTTGGTGAAAAAAATATTACAGAGAGCGAAAGTTATGGCACTCCAAACTTCTCTTTTTTTCCCATAGGATAACATTACTGCATTCGCCTCGCTTTTCAGGGCCCATATCTCGGAAACAGTGCAAGATATGGACTTTTCGACAGAAAAATGCTTAGCCCCCAAATGGGGCTCCAAATAAACCCTCAAAATTTCAATGTAAAACACCAAACCGTGTTCGAGATATAACATGTAAAATAAGAGACCCTTAATGGGGGCTAAGTACAAAACTAGCCAGGAAAGTCATAAATCATATGCCTTTAAAAAAAATTTTCTACATCATACGGTTCCTGAGATATAAGCAATTTACTATTCCAACTCCTCATTTTCTGATCCGAGACCCATTATTATGCATTCATTCTTTGTACTCACTGTCTTTCTCTATGCAGCTTTTGGGGAAAACTAGCCTGTGCGCTTACATTACTGTTACCCTTACTGCTTCTGCTTCCAGTTCCGTAACCATTTCACTTATTGTTTCCATCTACGGCACCATGTGCATTTGCTTCACTTTTCCATTTGCGCTTGCGTTTGCATTATTTTAACCATTTCTGTCTACAGTACTGTTTATCTTTCTGTTATGCTTTGCGTCACCATGTGCATTACCATTTGCTTTTGCAGGCACCGTGTTACTATGTAGAGACATCACTTCAGCGGCAGGAGGAGCTTGGGGCCCAAAGGCCCCAGCTCCCCACTGTATTACAGTTACTATTTCTCATTATACTTCTCAAAAACAAGGGAAATTAGAGAGAAAAAAACTCCATTCAATGCATTAGTTAGGTTATTCCACAGTGACAAAAGCAAGGACATTTGGTGTTAGGGTTGAAAGCCCCCCTTGTACCCCCTCGCCCACACCCCCAACCAGCATCGGAGTGCACTTTGGGGTTGTTGGTCCTAACTCTTACCCCATTCTTCTATACCTCTGCTTCTTCCACATCTGATGAGGGTGAGAGTTAGAGGCCAACACAACAATACACCCGATGCCAGTTGAGGGGAGTGTGGAGAGATTGAGGGGGCTTTTAAAACCCTAACTGCAGTCCCTCACTTTTGTCGCTGTGGTACAACCCTAACTAATGCATTAAACAGAGTTTTTTGCCTCTGATATATATATATATATATATATCTATATAGATATATATATATATATATATATATATATATATATATATATATATACATATATATATATATAAATATTTTCTATGCAAAAAACTGTGTTAATGCATCATGTAGGGTTAAAAAAAGAGTTGGGAAATGAAAAATATTTAGGGTTGCCCCATCCCACCACCCACCAATCTGTGACATTTAGGCCTCACAACCCCAATGACACACCCCATCTTCTGTCAATCTCGGGATGATTGGTGGGTGGGGAGGGGCAACCCTAAAGAGTTTTCATTTCCTGACTTTTTTTGTTTTAACCCTAAATGAGGCATTAATGCAGTTTTTTTGCTTAGAATTTCCTTACTATTTGAGAAAGAATACAAAACTAAGTACTTGTGCACGTTGGTGGGAGGGAGAGCTCTTCAGGCCCCGCACTCCCACCAACCTGTGAAAGATGATGGAAGCATGGGCCAGACCAACCTACAGAACTTTGTGGGAGCACGTGGCCCTTGGACATGGGCTGTTCAGGCCCTGTGCTCCAACCAACTTGTAAAAGTGTGTGTACCATCAACACCCACCAAATTTCAATGTAAAACACCAAACTGTGTTCGAGATATAACATGTAAGTCTGAGATTTTTGTTCATCAGAGATGCAGAATTCTACACCTGTTAACATTTAACAGGCACAATGACTGAAAACTAAATCCATGACACTAAGGCTAGATACCCTATCAATTTCAAGCCACCAGCACAATGCAAAACACTGTCCACAACATGTAAATTGCGTCATGCAATATCTATGCAAAGAAAATTTTCTCTGACATGTAATCAATGTAATTCACATCTACAGGACATGCTAAGAACACTCTCAAAATTTCAAGTAAAAAAACCTAACCATTTCCAAGATATAAAATGTTAAAATTTGAGATTTTCAATCATCAGAGTTGCACAATTCCACACCTGTTGACATTTTACAGACACAATGACTGAAAAATGCATCCATGACACTAAGGCTAGGTACATCTGTCAATTTCAAGCCACCACAACAATGCAAAACACTGTCCGCAAAGCATAAAGTGCACCACACAATATCTCCACAGAAACTATATTGTCCAACATGTAAAGATGGTAATTGACATCTACAGGGCATGCCGTAAACACCCTCCTAATTTCAAGTAAAAAGACCAAACCGTTTCTGAGATATGTAATGTTAAATATTAGTAGAATTAGCCTATCTAATGCATTATAAAATCTGGCCATCTTGTTCCTATATCACGATCAAAGATCGCGACCAAAGAATCTCATGATCAAAGAATTTGCAGGCTCACAATCAAAGAATAAAAAATGCTGAAAATCAAAATGTTGACACAAATGTGGCAAACCACCATGCATGGTTGTGACAAAAATTATCTATCTAGCACCGTTTCCGAGATACGAGCACCAAAAGGCGTAGCGTATGCCACCATGTTTTTCTATGGGAAAAAACGTCAACTTCGGAGTACTGTAACTTGGTATCCATGAAAAGTCACCAAAATAACAAAAGGTACATCTGTGAGATTTTGGCTGCCTTCCCTTCTAATTTCAGCTCAAAAGACCAAACCGTTCTTTTGCAGCAGGGTGGCAAAGAACTCCTGTCATTTTGGCCATAGTCTGGAAAAGTAGTGTTGTGATTTGCGAAACCTTTCACAAAATTTGTGAAAGCGTCATGAGTGCGACACTACTTTTTCCAGAAATTTGAAAAACATATTTCTGGGGTGTTTAACCCCAAAATAAAGACATAGCTAGCATCCTTAGGGCTTGAATAGGTGAACACAAAATGATTTATGTCCCTAGATGGTTCCAATTTTAAATGCCAAGCATTTCTGTGATCAGTAACTGAAAAAAAATGGCTAACTCATGACTCTAAAAAGTGCATTTGCGAAAGTGTCAAACTTTTTGTTAACTTTTCCCATTGACTTATAGTGAGAACTTGTTTTTGAATAACCTTTGAACCGTTTAACATTTTTTCACAAAATCTTCAAAAGGCACATCGGGGACCCCGACCGCAAGTTTCCTGAAGATTTTGGACTGGTCGCGCAAACCGTGCAACCTCTAGAGACGAGCAAAGAATTCCAAAAAAGCATAAACGCATGCGCAGATCTTGATCATGTATTCCAAATTTCAGGCAAACCCGTTGAATGGTTGCAAAGTTATCAAGGTGCAAACTTTAAGGTTTAACATGTAAATGGCTCTCAACTTAACTATGGTAGCACTACAGTGCTACCATAATATATATATATATATATATATATATATAGATAGATAGATATAGATATATATGTCTTTCTTCTAAATTAGTGAGGCTTTATGACAGAATTATTCCATTGATCTCTCTACCAGCTTCCTGGCCCTCCAAGTAATCTCAGTTTTACAAGTTAACAGGAAACTGTTAAAATGGATCTTTCCTCAGGGGTTATAAAATGCATACTTAGTCCCAGCAGATCAAAGTATGAGGGTTTTACAAGGTGTTATAACTTGGCCTTCAGAAGGAAGTTTTTAATTAGAGTTTCCACTTGGCCAGTTTTACGACATTCAGCTGTTTCAGCACTCGGGGGCATTTGGGGTCAAAAGGTCAGGTCTCTTTAAAACCTGATGGCTGGCATTCCCCTAAGCAGACATTCACATAAACAAATACAATATTTATATCACAAATATAATACAATATAATGGCAAGTAGATGCTCAGAGTGTCACAGTCCTCCCTCCTATACTGAATTTGGGGAGATCTATTCCTGCATGGGATGAGTTCCACGAAGTCAGTTCATTGCTCAAACTGATGTGATAGCCGATCTACATTTTTGTTTGCTGCCCCGCCCTGTGTGAGACAGTCATGTCATAACCTTGCAAGACAAGGCTCCATCTTAACAGCCTACCATTTGTTTCTCCCATTTTTGCCAGCCAAACAAGGGGGTTGTGATTGTTTTGCACCTCAAAATGCTACCCATATAGTTATGGCTCTATCTTCTTCTTTAGTGCCCACACCATGACAAGACACTGTTTTTCCACTGTAGAGTAAGCCTGCTCCCTGGGAAGTAACTTCTTACTGAGGTACGCTATAGGGTAATCTTTCCCTTGGTTAGATGTTTCACTAAGCACTGTCCCAATACCCACATCTGAGGTGTCAGTCTGGACTACAAAGGGTTTACTATAGTCTGGACTGGATAATACAGGATCACTGCACAGTGCCTCCTTTAGCCATGTAAAGGCTTGCCTACAGGCTGTTTCCCATTTAATTTTCTTAGGCATCCTTTTCTTTAACAGGCCAGATAGGGTAGTGCCCAGGGCACTGTAGTTTGGTACAAATTTCCTACAGTACCCTGCTGTCCCAAGAAAACTCAGAACCTGCTTCTTTTTTTCAGGTCTGGGCCATGCCTTGATTGTCTGAATCTTTGCTTGATCAAGATGAAGCTGTCCCCAACCTACTATGTGCCCGAGGTATAACACTTCAGCCATGGCCACCTGGTACTTCTCAGCTTTTACAATGAGCCCAGTCCTTTGTATCCTTTCCAGCACTTCCCTAAGCTGGGACAGGTGTTCCTCCAAGCTGGCACTAAAGATGGCAATGTCATCCAGGTATGCCCCGGCATACACCTCAGCACAATTTAACACCTGGTTCACCAACCTTTGGAAGGAGGCAGGGGCATTCTTCATTCCGAAAGGCATTACTAGAAACTCAAATAACCCCTTCGGAGTGATGAAGGCTGACTTCTCTCTAGCTCTGCCAGTTAACTCTATCTGCCAATACCCTTTTGTCAGGTCAATAGTGGTACGGTATGTTGCCCCTCCCATCTTGTGCAGGAGTTCATCTGCCCATGGCATAGGGTTGGCATCTGACTTCAGAACTGCATTGAGTCCATGATAGTCCACACAAAAATGGGTAGAGCCATCTGGTTTGGGAACAAGGACTATGGGTGAGGCCCAGGTATTATGGGATTTCTGGATCACCCCTAAATCCATCATTTCCTCCACCTCCCTCCTAATGTCCTGTTGGATGGCCTCTGACACCCGATATGCCATCCACCGTATGGGCACTTGCATCCTTGTCTCCACATCATGCTTTGCTAAGGGGGTTAGTACAGGCTTGGTTTTAAACAATGGGGCAAAGTCTGCTAAAACCTCCCTTATTTACTGGATCTGGTCCAGGGTCAACTGGGCCAACATTTTAATGCCTCCACAGAGGACTCCAACTTGCTTTCTTCCAGCAAATCCAGAAGGGGGTCTCCTTTGTCCGTTCCCTCCCCAGGACTACACACTGCAAACACCATGTCAGCCCTATTAGCATATGGCTTCATCATGTTGACATGGCACATTCTTTGGGTATGTCTCCTATCAGGCAGTTCTATAATGTAGTTTACATCATTCACCTGTCTGACTTCATTGTACAGTCTTGCCCACTGGCCTGCAACTTGTATTTCTGGACCTGGATTAGGACCATGACTGCCTGACCCACACATTACGAGAGAGCTCTGGCTCTATGGTTGTACCATAACTTTTGTTTTTGTTGGGCAGCTGCCAGGTTGCTCTGTGCTATCCCCATAAGCTCCTTCAGCTTCTCCATAAGCTTAAGGACATAATACACCATGGGAGTTCCCTGGGTGGCATGCTTACCTTCCCAGTCCTCCCAGATCGAGCCTCGGGGCCCATGTACCATGCGTCCATATAAGAGCTCAAAGGGGGGAAAACCCTGCTGACTCTTGGGGCACCTCCCTATATGTGAACAACAGATTGGGAAGGCATTTCTCCCAGTCCCTCCCATGCCATTCAGCAAATGCTTGGAGCATTGATTTAAGGGTACCATTGAATCTTTCCACAAGCCCATTGACTTGTGGGTGATAAGGTGTTGTGTGTCTCTACACCACCCCACACTTCTCCCATAAACATTTCATCAGGTCTGACATGAAGAAACCCCCTCGATTGATGATTCCCTCATGCAGAAACCCAACACAAGAGAAAATCCCTATCAAGGCATCTGCCACTTTGTCCTCAGGAAGCATAGGCTGACTGCCTCTGGATAAACTAGCAAAATGGTCAGAAGAGTGGCAACTGAGATTTAATGCAAAGAAGTTCAAGATCATGCACATAGGGAAAAGAAACCCTGAAGCCACCTATAGGCTGGGAGGGGAGTTGCTGGCAGTCACAAATGAAGAAAGAGACTTGGGCATCATCATCACCAATGACCGAAAATCATCCAAGCAGAACTCTAAAGCAGTAGGTAAGGCTAGAGGGATGTTAGGGTGTATTAGTAGGGGCATTACAAGTCATAAGAGGGAGGTAATAATCCCTCTTTACAAGACACTGGTTAGGCCCCATCTGGAGTACTGTGTGCAGTACTGGAGGCCACACCTTCACAAGGACATTAACCAAATTGAGGCAGTCCAGAGAAGGCTAAACAAAATGGTGCAGGAACTGCATCAGAAGACATATGAGGACAGATTAATGGAGCTCAATATGTATACCCTTGAGCAAAGGAGGGAGAGAGGTGATATGATCGAAACATTCAAACGTCTTAAGACTATTAACAAGGTGAAAGAGTCTAACATGTTTAAATATAAGAAAAATAACAGGACAAGAGGACACAGCATGAGATTAGAGTGAGGCCCATTAAGGGGGAAAGTGAGGAAATTCTTTTTCACAGAAAGGGTGGTAGATGCATGGAACTGTCTACCTCAGGAAGTGGTGGCTATGAATACAGTGCAGGGCTTCAAACTGGCATGGGATAGGCATAAGGGAGAAATACAGACGAGTATGAATAGATAGGCCACTGATGGAGCAAAGGCCAATGGCACATTTATAAGGTAGAAAAATAAATGGGCAGACTGGATGGGCCTTGAGGTCCTTATCTGTCATCAACTTCTATGTTTCTATGTTTCTGGGTACTGGGTGACATAATCCACCACAGTTAGGATAAATCTCTTCCCAGAGGAGCTGGGGGTATTCAAAGGCCCCACAATATCCATTCCTACCCTCTGGAATGGCTTCTCCACTATGGGCAAGGGAATTAGGGTGGCTTAGGTTTTCTTACTCGCCTTCCCTATTTCTTGGCACCAGTGAGATCTGTAATATGCCTTCACCTACTGGGTGAAGTTGGGCCATTAGAAATTTTTGGCCAATCGCTGCATAGTTCGTGTGATTCCCAGATAACCAGACATGGGAATATCATGTGCAATCTTGAGCAATCCCTCATGATACCCCTGGGGAATGACAAGCTGCCTGCCCATCACCCCTCCCACTGTCTTTACATCCTGCGTATACATCAGCCCATTGTCCCAATAAACTTTATGTTTCTTGTCACCTCCCTGTGCTCCATCAGAGTCTGCCCAAGCCCTAAGCTTCTCTAAACTAGGGTCATTTTTCTGAGCAGCTGCAAAATCCTTACACATTCCTAAGACATGGGACAGGTCCACTCCAGTTTCTAAACTAGGATCCCTAGCTCTAGCGTCAAGGCATTTGTGGTCACTGCCATCCCTAACCCTCTGACAATGGGCTACCCTCCTTCCTCAGACTAACCACCTGAATCTGTTCTGTTAACTGCTACCTGGGGAATTTCTACCCCCCTTTCATTATTCTCCATATCAGGAGACACAGGCCGGGGAGCCAGCCTCCCAGTGATTTCCACGGGGGCTTCTTTGGGGTACAGTGAATTACAATTTTGCTTTGCTGCTTGGCTGCATGTAACTACACACACCACCCCCTGTTTGAGACTGTTGCCAATAACTACATCAACAGCAAGGTTCTCTGCTATGGCAACCTTTTGTACTGTCCCCCGTTCTCACCCCAGTCTTAGAGGACACTAGCGAGTGGCAACATTTTCTCCTCCTCAGTTAAACCCCTTACAGTCACAAATTGATTGGCTATAAGCTGTTCAGGCTCCACCAAATCCCCTTTAACCAAAATCAGGGACACCCCATGTCACTTAATCCATGGATCTGTACCACATTCACAGTGACTGGGTGTATGCGTTCCCTCATGTTTATTAGCATGCTTTCAGAGACACACAAACAACCCACTTCTTTCCTAGCACAACTTTGTGCACTGTTTGCCCTTTTAGGACACTGCCTAGCAAGGTGCCCAGGTTGTCTGCAAACTCAATACTCATTTCTTTTATCAGGTAAATCTTTTCTTTGTAACCTGGGGCTGCTTGGTTTCAGTGGAGGCAGGGCAGGGAGCATTTTAGCTGCCCTGAAGGTGCACTTTTCCCTTTCTGCACTGCTACACCCACCCCATTCCATCTCAGAGCAGGTCTGCTCCTGGCATAGCAATCTGAGAGTTCAGCAGCCTCTTGCACTGTTTTTGGATCTCGGTTCTCTAGCCAGGTTTTCAACTCTGCTGAGCACACCCAGAAAAACTGCTCTTACAGTTCAAAATTTTCAACTTTCTCTGCAGAGCCTGCATGTATCCCTTCCCACCAATGTTTTAAAAACTGACATTGTTTAGTGGCTACCTCTTTGTAGCTCATGTCAGGGCTTCTCCTGAGCATACAGAATTTAACTCTATACGCCTCTGCTGTTAAATCATATAACAAGGCAGCTTTTAGTTTGCTATAATTATTACTGTCCTGATTGTCCATTTGACCGAATGCATCATAAGCTTTCCCAGTAAGCAGCGGGGATAGTTGTAAGCTCCAGGACTCTCTGGGAATTTTTGCCTGAATACATACTTTTACAAATGAATTTAAAAATGCATGCATATCTTCCCTCTCTTTAAATTCAGCTATCAATTTATAATTTCATTTGTAACCCAGTCCTGGAATTCCCTGTGTATCCATGCCACTTACCTGCTCTGGCCCTGGTCTTGGGAGTTGTAGCTTCTCCAGTTCAAATTTCCTCTGGTGCTGTCTCATCTCATTTAGCCTTTCACTGCTCTTGCTCAGCCTCACTGTGATGCTGTCGCACTCTTTCCTCTGCCTCTCTCTGAAGCTGTCGCTCTTTTTCCTCTGCCTCTTTCCACTGTTGGTTTTCTTTTTCCTTGACCTCTCATTGCTCTCACTTCTCCTCTCTCTCTCTCTCTCTCTCTCTCTCTTTCTTTCTCTTCATCTCCAGCTTCCTCTGTTCAAGTTCCCTTCTCTGCTGGGCTTCAAACCTTTTCTGTTCAAACTCCAGTTCCATCCTCCACAACTCCATCTGCAGCCTGATCCCTTCTGGCTCCAGAATGTTGGTGGCCTTCCCCTGCTGCTGTGGCTCTCAGCTTGCACTGGCCCCACTGTCCTTCTCCCTGGGTCTGGACACTGTACTGGACCCTGACCCCTCCAAGCCCAAGGGTTGGTCTTTTCCAGTCATAGACTGTGACTCAAGGTCTTGGGCATCAGCTGCCACAAGAGCCTTCATGAGATGCTTTTTGGCTTGCCCCTCATGCAGGACTCCTCTCTCTTGGCACAACTGCCTCAGGTAGTCTGCAGTTTACTTGCTGTAGTTGGAAGTCATCTTCTTCCCTATCTATGGCTACACTAGCCTACACCTGAAAAAAAAATGGGCAGGGAACCTAGACTGTAAGCACAATGATATACTTCTTTGCTTTTTAAATCACTGCCTTATTTTGCATGTGTTATACAATATTTAAGCTGACACACTGGGCCGTTAATGCTCGTACTACCAAATACTTTTAAATCACACCGCTGCCAACCAGATGTGTCACAAACACACCCCACAGGTCAGGCCCTCAGCTACCACAGTGACAAACCTCAAAGTGCAATATGTAAACAGGAGACTAACTGGGTAACCCTCCTGTCAGTTTTGTGTCCAAATCACCTACTAGCCTCAAGTCCTAGGGTCAAATATGAACCTTTTTCTGCTAGCACACCCAGTTAACAAGTTCAGATATGTACTATCTCCAGGCGATGCAGCTCAATACTTTACTCAGTGGGCACCAGCCTGGTTCACAAGTCTACCCTTATAACTCAATTTGAGACCTAGGTATATTCTTACCGTAGCAAGATTAGTAACACTCTTTTAACCCTGAACAATTGTCAGAATTTTTAACACTTTTCCAGCATTCACATGCAAAAGAAACTGCGAAGCACAGGCAGAATTTCAAGGAAGTCAATGTTTACTAAAAATTGAAAATAGATAAAATACAAATCACAGAACATATAAAAGTGGGTTACAGTCTTTAAATAAATGGATAATTGTACAAAAACAACACCTTATTACTGAATTTTTACTGTCCTAGGTTTCAAGTAATAAACAGATGGTTAAAATTTACCTAAGTGCTGTGAGAAAATATCCAGAGTCCACCTCAAAACAGAGGCAAAAGGCATACATGCAAAAAGTCAAAATGCACAAAATGCCCTCCATTTCTCCCAGCTGGCTGGTGATATATTTCTTTCAGACTCCTCCTCCCTGATGACATATCTCACAGATGTCACTGTGAGGTCACTCAGACCATAAGAACTTGAATCAATTTTATTAGTCACAAGTCTCAGTCCACTGCTTACACATTCCAATTATAATATATATATATATATATATATATATATATATATGAATGTGTGAATATACATATATCTTTCTTCTAAATTAGTGAGGCTTTATGACAGAAGAATTATTCCTTTGATCTCTCTATGAGCTTCTTGGCCCTCCAAGTAATCTCAGTTTTACAAGTAACAGGAACCTGTTAAAATGGCTCTTTCCTCAGGGGTTATAAAATGCATAATTGGTCCCAGCAGATCAAAGTGTAAGGGTTTTACAAGGTGTTATAACATGGAAATTGGAAGGAGGTTTTTAATTAGAGTTTCCACTGGGCCAGTTTTATGACAGTCAGCTGTTTCAGCACTCAGAGACCTTTGGGGTCAAAAGGTCAGGCATGTTTAAAACCTGACTGCTGTCATTCTCCTAAGCAGACATTCACATAAACATATACAGTATTTATATCATGAATATAACACAATACAATGGCAAGTAGATGGGCAGAGTGTCATACCGGGCATCTGCTCCATGTCTGCCCCCTCTGTCTGTGGGCCCACTGTGCCAACCCCCAGCTGCCACTAGGGGCCAGGCAAGCAGCAGATTCCACCCCCCAAGGAGGGAGAGCTGTCCTCAGGATGCTTGATCCTCTCCCTCCCCAGCTAACACCCAGTGACCTGCATGCACTGTAAACACAGGTCACCAGTGTGGCAGGAGGTAAGACACAAAATGCCTCAGCCTTCCATGCCATGAGGACAGCTCTTATAGCCATATTTAGTTTTCAAGTGGTAAATGCAATTTTGGGTACTTGTTTGCACCTTTTAATCCGGACTCAGCAACTCCTCAGTTTACTACTGTATATTCACTACAAATACAACATGATATTGAGTTATGCTTTGCTATTGAGTGAGTTTTTTTCTATTTTGTGGGACCAGATGATCTAATATTAGCTTGATTGTTATTCACTTGTAGCACAATGATATAGGTTCTTAGGTTATAATCACTGTTTATATTGTTTTATTCATTAATGTTTATTGTTTAGATAAATTGAGTGAATTTATTCACTTACTTGTTTCCTTTTTTTTATTTCTATCATTTACATGTGTATTTTTTTGATTAATGTTATTGCAGGCACTCATCACACTTTAGCTTGAATTTAAGGATAAAAGGATCAGACTTGATGCCAAAGAAAATGGATTGGCATGATCCAAAGAAATTGAATTTTGGTATTCCTAACATAACTGCAGCACTTGAGAGCAAGGACACCAAAACAACATTATTTTTTACTGGTATTGACTCTTTTTCATACCACATTATAAATGGGCAAAATGGATGACGTTTTGGGCAAAAACTACTGAACACAGTTTATTTAACAGGACATTGTTTCTAGAGATTATGAATATTTTCTTCTACAAAAAATCTATTTAATTTACTGCATCCGTATAGTCATATATACTGAAATAGGAATTAGACTTCTTAGAAGTCTTATTTCATATTTCAATTTTCAATACAGTATGCAGTCAATATTAACTTGTGTTTGCCTGAACTTTTATCATTAGCATAACTCACCATACAGTATATAAGTGCTATCTGTTCTGCATTTTATATTCATGTGTGTTTTTAATTCCAAAAATTAAATGGGCAAAAGACAGAGCCCAAACAAACTAGAAAAAAGATAGAAAACTTCAGACTCATAAAAATTCTAAAATTGCTATGTTTGTTTTGCCCAAATGAAGAACCTATAATGTTAAGGGGAAATAAAAAGGTACTGTAGCAAGAGTTCTGGTAAACTCTAGGATGACATCCTTTCACAAACATGTGAAAGATAATAGCACACAAAATCCAGTATTGGAATTAATTTAATTGTTAGAAGAATCAAAAGCACCCAATAAAGAGATATGCACAGATAAAAAATGAATATTGTTAGTCATTGCCTGTTAACATGATAGAATGACGTCCTTGTTTAAGATGCTCAGAATTGATTGGGCCTAAAGAAGCTAACAGTTAGCACCATCAAAAGGTTGAAAAGCTGAAGGAGGATCAATTAATACAGTTAAAAAGGCCCTTAATTCCTGAAATGAAAAACATACAAGATATAATATTAGAAGATAATACACAAGTGAGTAGAGGTATGAAACAGAAATCCTACTTAATGGAGTTTGATCAGTTCCTTTCACCATATGTTAAGAAAGTCAGCTTAGACCCACCCTCAAGAGAGAAAAAAACAGATATTTCACACTTATGAAATATCAGAATTAAAAATACTGCTATTGAGGAACACATAGAAAATAATAAGAACATATACCAAACCAGGGTAACAATAGGTACAAATATATTTTCAATAATATCAGGACTGGGTGTAATAAAAAACTAATTTATGTTGGTGATTTTCATTTAAGTATGATGGTGATGCTATTAAAAAGCTTTCTGACAGTGTAGAAAACGAGATGACGAAAGTCAGAAGTAATTCAAATTGCGCCTCAATAATTGAATATAAAAAACAGTAAAACACTAAGCCAAGCTGAAAAACCGCCAGTTTTGCAAATATCACTATAAAAATAGAAAAAAAAAAGAATCTCAAGAAATAAATTGTTTGGTTAACTGATAGGATAGTAAAAAAGAGAGAGAAAGAGAAAACAGAAAAAAGAAGCAGAGAAACAACAATAAAGGGAAAGGGGAAAAGGAAGAAAACAAAACATAGAGAATACTGGATGGGCAACTATGCACAACCAGTGTGTTCTGCCACAGAGGGGTTCTGATTCCCTCTTTCCTAGAGAGCGAAGCTTGAGATGTCTATGGGAATCAGAACCCAGAGGTGACAGAACACACAGGTTGTGGATAAAGTTGCTCATCCTGTATTTTTTATGGTGTATAGTAGTATTATGTGAAATGTGTGCATTCTCTTTTTCATAATGAAACTGACTTGTGAAGTCTCTAGAGGTTCTAGAATACCATCACCACAGAATTAAATAGAGGAAAGAAACAATGTGCCAGCATTCCAAGTGGTTCTGCTGCAGTAGTGACATCACTACTGCAGCAGAACAACACAATGACATCACTACTGTAGCAGAACAAGCATATTCCAAGCATGTAATTTCATGCATAACAGCATTTCACTATACACTATAATTCAATTGTAAGGAACAGAATGATAATAATCCTCAGGAAGAAAATGAGTCACAGTTGGTAGAACATACAGATAATATACAAAAAAGACACTACATCTAAGAGCCTGAGACAAGTACATTTTGAAGAGGATATAAAGCTGTTACCACATCAAAGAGCTGATAGTGAGGGCAATTTGAATTAATATACAATGAACTGCCTTTTGATTAAAATGAAGAAAAACAAATGAAGAAAGGAAGACAATTACCAACAGTATATATAAAGGCAATCCTTAAAAATAGGATGGAAAGTGTGTCCACCTTAAAACTGGCTTATATAACACCAAACCTGATCAGAGCAGGTTTCAAGCACAGTTTCAGACCAAAATGGTTGCCTTAAACCATGTTTATAGCAGTGTGGATGCATACCGTGCGGTAACATGGTTTAAGACAATCACCAGGAAACTTCTGTGCCTATTTACTGACAGTATATTGAAACAACGGAGAAGTTATTCACATATTGATGCTCTCAGTGAGCTCCTGAACAGACTGTGTAATTTTCACCAAAATCCATTATTGCACTCGGTCCCGGGTATCCCAGCATGCATTGCTATACTGACAATGTTTTTCAGTATTGCCGCAATGATGAATGGGAATAGGAGCTGGCAAAGAAGGTGTTTGAACCTAGTGGGCATGCTCCAACAAACCAAACTTCAGCACGTTTTGTAAACATTTTTTTAAAAGTTTTGAAAAATTTATCTAGTGTGGACAGGGCCAAAAAGGAATGTGTGGTGACACATTTTCATGGTCTGATATGAAAACTACAGTGCATACAGCTAAAAGACTAAACCAATCAGAGGTGAGATTTGCTTGGTGCTTACACATTGTGAGAAGAGACTGGCACTTTTAAAAACATAAACACATTTTTAGATAAAGATATTTAACTTGACACAATCATAACAGAGAAACATCAAACTGAGAAAAAATGTAACAGTAAATAAAAATAATGACATACATAAGGAGAATAAAAAGCAAACTGGTTACCAACTAATAATTACAAAATTCCTAAGACCAGTTGAAAAGGATCATAATCTGTTGGGTGATGAGAATAAGACAGGAAGTGAAGTGATAAGAGGAAGAATTTAAAAAGGGGAAGGAATACTGTAAATACAAGTCAGGTGGTATCAGGACAAGAGCAATGTACTGTAGACGCATCAGTTTCTGAATCAACAGTGTATAGCACAGAAATAAGAGTAACAACAATTGATATTTCCACAACTTTAACTGAAACAATGTTTTTTGACTCATTTGTAACTACAAAAACATACTGTTGTGGTTATTTATATGACTGACTAAGCATTCACTCACTGTATTTTATGATTGTACATACTACATAACTGTATATACAGTATTGTGTGTACTTGTATGTATGTTTCTGAAATAAGGGTCACCATTTCAAATGAGCTTTGCTCAATGGTTATAACCCTAATAAAATGAAATGAAATGACTGTTACACAAATCTGACATAAAAGCAACTTTCCCTTCTAAGTCTGAATGTATATGGTATACTATCCAAAGTAGAAGACTCTAAATGGATAAAGAACATGAATAAATACAATAATGGTTAACTTCAGGAGGCATGCAATAGTTAACAAAACCCCAAATACTTGGAAGGTTATAGAGCATGGACCACACCAACAGCAAAGGTATGTAACTTTGGTCACCTGAGAGGTGGTTTTGCAAACTTAGATAAGATTATTCTAAACTTAAAATTACTTCATGTAGTTAAAGATGAAAGATTTCATTTGGATGTTGTACTTAGACTGGCAAATCTATATGTACTATATATATGCACTCTTTAATTAGTATCTTCCACTGGATATTAATAATCAGGCATTTGAGAGTATCCTGAAGGAAATTAAAGATATCTTAGAACATTTAAGAGTTCACTATCTATTGTGTGTGATTATTCTCTCTGGAGACTTAAGTGCCAGAACAGGAGATGTAATAGAGGCTCATACACAAGACTGGGCAATAGATGATACCCTCTGCATGCCTGTTACACAAGCTAGAGATTAAGAAGCTACAAAGAAATGAGCTATTTTGTTATAACATTTATCTAGAATTGATGTAAGAATGTTCATTGGTAGAATAAAGGGAAGTGAAATAGAAGAAATTACATTACATTTCCCATGGGGGGGCACCCCAAATCTTTTTCTGATAGATGTTTATGCTTTTGAGAGAGTAGCTTATCTGAAGCTAATACACTTCTGGAAGAGTGACCATTTTCTAGTTTACTGTAAAGTCAAAAGTAAAACAATAACTAAAATTGAAAATAATGCAAACACTGAAGAAATAAATAAAACTTTGTGTGTTAGAAAAAAATAAAAGAATCAAGTGAAATGAGTTTACATGGGATAAGCTTGATAATTTGATGCAGCACCCACTGGTATTAACTTAAAAAAATGGAAACTTTAGGAGACATCCAAAACTTAAATCATGATTATGATTTATTATTACTGTTTTAAATTATGCAGTAACTAAGTTAACCACAGAAGATAGAGAAAAAAGATAGTTAAAATTGGCTGTGAACAATCCATGGTATGATGTCTCTTGTAAAAAAACATAAGAAAGTTATTAGTACAACTTGAATATGTTTCAAAAAAATAATGACATAACAGCAAAAAAAGACACTAAGAAATTGAAAAGATGAGTATACATATTTCATCAATATGATGTGGCCTACTATTACCCCAGGTGAAGTTCATCCTGCAATTGTGGCCAGTAAATAAATACACACATACGTACATATGTACATACATACTGTATATACATACATATGTACATATATAAGGCTGCAGGAATAGATGCAATACCTGCAGTTTATTTTTTTTTCAAAACAATGTGGATATTTTGTCAAATATTCTATCTCATGTTCACATTAGCAATCAATATACTCTGTCCCCCAAAAGACTGTAATGCAGGCATTATTGTGCCACTTTCTAAAAAAGGCTCCAGCAGGGTTCCAAATTGCTGTCATCCAATAACCTTACTCCAAATTGGACAAAAGATTTTTATGAGAATAATTTTGGATCATGTAGAAGCCTTGGTTTTGGAGGTGCAGCTGGTTTTACAGTTTCAATGTGGATTCTGAAGAAATTATTCAAATATTGATTTTAATTTTTACATTAAAATACATCTTACATAAATATGTCATACATAAAAAAACCAAAAAAATGTATTTGATATTAATGCAGTGCTTAATTCTGTGAACAGAACAATTCTTTTGGAAATGCCATTGAATTATGGGATAAATGACAAGCTGCTGGACATCTTAAAATTATTGCATATGAATACCCAGGTTAGAGTTAGGTATTCTAGGGATGTATCTATAACAGAACTCATACATATCATCAGTGGTGTAAAGCAAGGATGCCTCCTTGCCCTGTGTCTATTTAATCTATATATAGAGTCTTATTAAAAGCATTGACCCCTTTAAAATATTTCTACCAAAAATAATTAACATTGGGGTGAAGATGTTAATGTTTGCGGATGATACTGTCTTACTACCACAAACCCCCAATGGCTTAAAGAGAAGCATATATGCCATTTTAAAACATCTGGAAATAATAAAATTAGGACTTAGTGTTCCAAAAACTAAAATTGTGGCATTTGCTGACAAGAGCAAAAACATAAATAAATAAAGAAATGCCTTATAGCTACAACTGAGATAGAAGAAGTTAATGATTTATGTTATCTGGGAGTAATTTTTGACAAGTTTTTAACATGGAATACACATGTTAGAAAAGCAAAGGTCACTGCTAATAAATCTATTTTAGGAGGAGAAGGGTTTTCTATTAAATTTACATAGAAACATAAAAACAGAATTGGACAGCAGATAAGGACAACTTAGCCCACCCAGTCTTCTTTTTTTTCCCCAATATGCATTGTTACTACAGGCTGTACTTGATCTACCACTCTCCCCCCCCACTATGTTTCCCTTGTGCCTGTCCCATACAGTCTTGAGCCCCAACACAGTCTTCACCCCCACCACCTCTGCAGGAAGACTGTTTCAGTAATTCACCACTTTATCAGTGAATAATACTTCCTCACGACACTCCTGAGACTACCACCCACCCTTTCAGCTTCATAACACTTCCCCTTGTTCTTGAGCACCTCTTCTGCTGAAAAATACTTCCCTTCTGTACCTTATTTACCCCTTTGAGGGATTTAAAGGTCTCAGTCACAATGCCCCTCCCTTCTGTCTTCCAGGATGTACATACTGAGGTGCTTAGTCTTCCCTTATATGGTTTTTGATGCAGACCCTGCACCAGTTTAGTTGCCCTCCTCTGGACAGCCTTCAGTCTGTTTATGTCCTTTCAGAGATGTGGTCTCCAGAACTCCACACAGTACTCTAGGTGGGGTCTTACCAGAGATCTGTACAGAGGTAACACCATCTCTACCTTTCTGCTTATGATATCCTTCCCTGTGCACCCCAGCATTCCCCTACCTCTCCAAACTGCCTTGTCACATTGCCTGATCAACTTTAGGTCATCTGATATGATTATCCCCAGGTCTCTTTCCTGCTTGGTGGTTGTCAATACTACTCCAACCATATTGTACTCTGCCCCTGGATTTCTGTATCCTAAGTGTATTATTTTGCTCTTTTGTGCATTGAAACCCAACTGCAATACCCTTGACCACTCCTCTAGTTTCCTCATGCCTCTGCTTATCATTTACACTCCCCCTGGAGTGTTCACTGTATTGCCAATTTTGGTGTCATCCACAAAGTGGCAGACCTCCCCTTCCAGCTCCTCTGCAATGTCACTTACAAAGACATTAAAGTCCCAACACTCATCACTGAGGCACCCCATTGTTTACTCTTTCTACCACAGAGTGAACTCCATTTGCCACTACCTTCTGTCACCTATCCCCTAACCAATTTCTTACCCAGTTTAACACCTTTGGATGCACTAAGCTACACTGCTTGCTTACCAGTCTCTTATGTGAAACGGTATCAAAAGCCTTACTGAAATCTAAGTAGGCCCAATCCACTGCTCGCCCTGACCAAACACTTTTGTCACTCAGTCAAAGAAATCTATCAGATTAATTTCACATGACCCCCCCCCACCATGAAACCATGCTGCCTCAGG
The DNA here is from genome assembly GCA_016271365.2 of Neoceratodus forsteri. NCBI lineage: Eukaryota > Metazoa > Chordata > Ceratodontiformes > Ceratodontidae > Neoceratodus > Neoceratodus forsteri. The sequence continues at coordinate 1,676,368,686 of CM057449.1, forward strand.
TCTTGTAGCCAACTGGATTCAAGATGTTCCACAATCCTTCCTTTAGCAGTGATTCCATTAATTTTCCCACCACCAATGTCAGGCTGACTGGCCTATAATTACCAGCCTCCTCCGTTGTACTATTTTTGTGTAGTGGGACTATATTTATTTATTAATTTAAGTGTTTTACCAGGTAGGCATACTGAGAAGGGTACTGCTCGATTCCAGATGCACCCTGGGGGGGGGGAGGAATACAGAAAAATGCAAATAGCAAAATACAAACAACTGTACAGTCAGCAAAAGAAGAAAATCAATGGAGTGAATTTAGACTATGAACACCTACATTTAGTTTGACTTGAGGAGAAAAGATAATAATGCAACATGTATTGGAGATTGCAGTGGGACATATGTGCAGACCAATAGCTACTACCTGAGGGGCCTGAATGCATGGCAGTATTTGCCTCTCTGGGTTGTAAGAAAGCAAACACTGTGTAAAGGCAGTGATAGAGGTCTGTGAAAATGCAAGTGTGGAGTAGAGCTGCATAGTAGAATTGGATGGAATTGGTGATAGGAACGATACTAGGACCTCAGCAATGCAAGCTGCATGAGCAAATAGTGGAGAAGTGCATCTTGAGGAGGGAGTTGAGATGTAGTGGGCTGGAGGTGTGTCTAAAGAGTTCCATATTTTTGGCATACAGTATTTAAAGGCAGCCTGGCCATTTGCCTCCTCCAGAACCACTCCTGCTTCCAATGAACTGTTCAACAGGGCTGTCAGAGGTGCAGCTAGTATTTTCCTGATCTCCTTCAATACCCTTGAATGCACCCCATCTGGTCCCTTTGCTTTGTCCACCTTCAGATTAGCGAGCCCCTTTAGGACTCTCTCTCCTTTGCTTCTCACCTGGTCCTTCCTGAAAGGAGTACAGCCTGATATGGCCATGTCCCAGTCATAGTTTTCAGTGCAGCATGACTCAGTAATGGCCACAATATCCAGGTCATCCTCTACCATGATGATTCGAGGTACAGAATCTTATTTGTTAAACTTCTAGAATTTGCACACATGACCTTCCAGATTTTGTTTCCACTCTGCTTATTGCCTTTCTTTTCTTTTTCTCTTCCCTCCTTCCTCCCTCTCTTTTTAATGCTCCCATTCACTTCCCCCTGCCTTTACCACCCTGCCAATAATTTGTTTAGTGTCCTTAAAAACTGCTTGACACGAAAGTTGACTGCATTTGTATGAATTGAAACTGTAACGCTATCCCTGGAAGAGCAAACATGGAAAGCTGCAGTTAGATTATGGAAACGATTTTATGATATGGATAACAATGAGCTGCTGAAGCTGTGTTGGCAGGATGCAGAACATAATCATATAAATAACTGGTGTTCCAGATTAAATAATAACCAGATACTCCCGTTATCTACAATAATGGTCTAGAAAATGATTTAAAGGTATGTGAAAGATATTGCATAGCTATATACAGTATGTAGTAATTTCAGGTACAGAGTTCTCCTGGGCTATTTATCAAACATATTGAATAGGTTTGGATGTCACAGTATAAACAAATGTGCCTGTAAAATAGAAACCTTAGTTACAGTGGAACACCGGTGATGTTACTGTAATGCTTCTGACAGGGAAAGTAAGAAATGGATTGCTCCATTACTGTAAAAAAAATGTTTCCCTTCTGATAATTTTACTTCAGCTTTTATCCTTGATGATTGGCTGACATTGCGTGCGCAGGTGTCGGCGGTTGTTAAGGTATCCTTTTACCATGTGAGAAACATTGCTAGGATCAAGCACCTTGTTCCATCCAGCGATTTTCCCACGCGGATCCATGCCTTTGTGACCTCATGTTTGGACTACTGCAACTCCCTTTACTTTGGGCTTCCTGGGGTTGATATCCACTGCTTGCAGTTAGTGCAGAACTCAGAGGGCCGGTTGTTAATGGGGACTCCTTGTTCCTCCCATATTACACTGGTGCTGCGGGATCTGCACTGGCTGCTGGTTCAGTGGCGGATCACCTTTAAAGTCAGATTCCTGACATATAAAGCCCTACACGGTCTGGGCCCTGACTACCTGAAAGATCTTCTGGTTCCTTACCTTCTGGTGCGACCGCTCCGCTCAGCCAATGAGGGGTTGCTAGAAATTCCGAAGGTAGTTTTAAAATCCACCGGCACCCAAGCTTTTATGTTCATGGTGCTGACCATCTGGAGTTCTCTACCCTGTTGGATTAGAGAGTGCATGATGGTGGAGGGTTTTAAATGAGGTTTAAAATCCTTTTTATGGAAAAAGGCTTTTGGAGATGATGTGGACATGGACTGATGCATATTTTAATCTTGATTTTAATGTTTTTATGTTTTAATATGATGTTATTTTATTGTAATGCGCCTTGATTTTAGAAAGGCGCAATATAAATAAAGATTATTATTATTATTATTATTATTATTTATAAGCTACAGCTAGCAGCTGAAATGGAGTTAGTATTTGCTTCTGCTTCAGCTTTTAGAAGCAACAGCTAGCAACTGAAAAGGAGATCACATTTACTTAGAAAAGCACCTCATTTTGGAGAAGGAAGATAGCAACTAAAAGGGAGATAGTATTCTCTTTTTTAGAGTACAGTCAAAGCCAGATAAGTGGGACTCATTCAAGTGGGCTGACCGCTTAAATGGGACAACGTGATGGGAACTGATTTTTTACTGTTAGATAAGACTTTCTTAACTTTGTTTAGTTAACACAGCAAATTTAAGAAAATCTGTTTTAGCGAGATGACCAACGCCTAAAATCAAACAGCCCAGCTCAATTAGCACCTAACGAAGGTGTGAAAAAAGATTAAGTACACTGGCCTGAAGTCTTATTTCAGTTTGTGTTTGTTCACTGGTCAACATGTCACAGAAACATTGGAACAAACTTTCTCTTGCTGACAGAGTGAAAGTAATTGAGGCACTGCAGAACCCAACAGCGTCTCTGTCTTCAGTTGTGGTTCAGTTCCACATTTCCAAGAGCCAGGCGGGACACATCAGCAGAAAAAAAAAATGCTGGTTGAATGGAGGTCAAATGCAAACCATCTATGAAAATGGAAACATGAGGGTAAAGACTGTAGTGTTGAAGACTCTCTTTTCCTTTGGTTTCAGCAGGTGCTTGCTCAAGGAGCCTGTGTCACTGGCCTGATGTTGAAGGCTAAAGCTAAGAATCTAGCCTTGCAGATGGGACACAATCAATTTGAACCCAGTGATGAATGGCTTTCCCATTGTAAAGCACATCACCAAATTATTTTAAAAAAAGAACATGGTAAAAACCAGGATGCTGACTGTGAGGCAACACAGAACTAGATCTGTGAAGTCCTACCAGGGCTTCTCACATCATGCATCCCTAAAAACATGTTTAACGCAGACAAGACGGGGCTTTTCTATAGAGGCTACCCCAATTTCAGTCATGCAATAAAGGATATGGATCTGATGGGAGGGAAGAAGACAAAGAACCACATATCCATCCTTTGTTGCTCAAATGGATCTGACACCGAAAAATGAAAACTTCTAGTCATCGGCAAGAGATGTCGACCAAGGTGCTTGCCCAAGGACCTTAATGTCCTCCCTGTCACTTATGCAAATTCATCCAATGCATGGATGACATCTGCAATCTTTTGGGAGTGGCTGATGAGCTGGGAGAGTGAACTCAGACAAACCCACCGAAGGATCCTTCTGTTGGTGGACAACTGCAGTGCCCACCCACATGAACTATCTCACCATCTACGTTACATTATGCTCTTTTTTCACCCAATACAACAAGCATTGTCCAGCCCATGGACATGGGTACTATTAAAAATCTAAAAGGCCACTACCGATCTTTGCTGGCCACCAAGATTGTGCAAACCATTGATGAGGGCATCAATGGACTTGCAGCAGAAATTGTTAGGAAAGTGAACCTCCTAGATGTGGTTTACATGTTGCAGAAATCATGGGTTTCAGTGAAGCCTATGACAGTGGCAAACTGCTACCAAAAGCTGGGTTCCATTTTGGTGCTGACACAGATTCCCAACATTCATCTGTCTTAAATGACATGACTATCCCTGCAGGGATGGACGAAGCAGCCTTTGCTGCTTTTGTGGACATGGACAAAGATGAGCCCACTATTGGTGAACTCACTGATGCTGAGATCATCAGTGCAACTGTACAAGCAGCCAGCGATGACTCTTCAGACATGGATTCTGACACACAGGAGGAAGTGCTTAAAAATGTACAAACATCTGATGCACTCTATGACATCCGTGCGGCAATGCAATGGTGGCAGCAGTGAGGGCAGGTAACCTGCTGGGAGTGCCTATTAAAGGTTGAAAATTAAATCCAAAAGCAAGCACTGAAGGAATCTCAGCAGCGTAGGATGACTGACTATTTTAGTGCTAGTTCCACTACTATGCCTTCTATATCTGCTGCCTACGCGATCACCTCTGCTATGCCTTCTACCACTACCGTTGTTTCATCAGCTATGCCTTCTACCTCTGCTGAATCTTCATTAGCTTCATCTGCTATACCTTCTACCTCTGCTGCCTACACTAACATCCTGAACAATTCACTCGATTTGTTCCCTGAAAGTGAATTCCTTACTGGTGAGGTTTAATTACTGAAGTGGCACCTGAGGATTACATGTTTGAACTGGCATCGCAGTATACCACGCTGTGAGCTAATGACACAATGAATTTAAGTAAATAGTAATACAGTCCAATATAGTACTAAATGAATTGTAAACAAATAAATATGTTTTGTTTGCAGTAACTGATCATCTCCATGTGAATTAATAAATTAAATGTGGGAAAGTGTGCATTACAGAATCGGCATTTGCCAAAAATGCAACTTTGTTTTAAAGAGATGGCTGCTTAAGTGGGACACTAGTTGTCTACACGCATGTGTCCTACTTAAGCGGATTTGACTGTACCTCATTTTGGAGAGAAAGAGGGGAATCAGCTAAATCTCCTCTTTCCTTTGCATATTTTGTCTGGAGAGACAGCAGATGCACATCTGTTTGAGGCATTGATAGTCTTGTTACCTAAACCGGACAAAGACCCAGAAATGGTTCAAAGCTATAGGACAATATCTTTGCTGAATCAAGATGTCAAAACTCTCTCAAAGATAATGGCAGATAGACTAACCCTGGTTCTTCCAGATCTTGTGAGTATGTCTCAAGTGGGATTTATGAGAAGACGTGCATCTTCAGATCACCTGTGTACTCTCTCACATGTCTTCTTGGAGTCCAGGGATGCCATATATCCTGCGGGACTGGTCTCCTTGGATGCCGAGAAGGCATTTGATAGGGTTAACTGGACTTTTCTATTTCAAGCGCTCAAGGCATTTGGATTCCCATCCATGTTCATAGATTGGATCAGGGCAATTTACCGGTCTCCTACAGTGAGGATTTTAGGGAATGGGACCTTCTCCAAGTCTTTTACACTGCAGTCAGGTACGAGGCAGGGATGCCCTCTCTCTCCATTACTTTTCAGTCTTTATCTTGAACCCCTTATTCAACATATTCTCAATAATGAAGGAATACAGAGTATTCCCATTAAGAATGAGGTAGTGAAAATAACAGCGTATGCTGATGACCTTCTTCTACATTTGGCTAATCTGTTAATATCTATTCTGAATATGCTAAGGGAGGTTGATAGATTTAGTAGTTTCTCGAATTATAAGTTAAATCTCAATAAGACATCCTTTTTCTCTCTTAACCATAAAGTCTTTAAGACCGACATTATTTCCTGGGAATATTTAGGCATAAAATTAATGCGTAATCCCTCCTTGTGGTTTAAGGAAAACCTGGACCCCGTTCTGCAGGGGATCACTCAAGATTTAGAGAGATGGGATAAACTCCAGTTATCTTTATGGGGTCATATTAATATAATAAAGATGAATGTGTTTCACCGTTTATTTTATCCTCTGTCGCATCTTGATTCATTCGTTCCCCTAAGTTGGTTTCAGAAAACACATAAAGTCTTCACCAAGTTTATTTGGTCGAGTAAGACCTCTAGGCTGGCATACCACAAACTAGCTGCACCCAAGAATGGGGGGGGGTTGCAGATTCCTTTCTTGCCCATCTACTACTGGGCTAGTCATTTGGCTAAATACCTGAGATGGGTAAGACCAGGTCCGGATAACATGAACCCGGTTTGGCTTAAGATCAAATTAGATTTTTTCCAATCTATGAACATGGACCCCCTGACTATGCTCTATCTAAAAATTTTTCAGATACAAGATATTAATACATGTCCCACTATCATGACCTCGCTAAGAGTACATTCACAATTGTGTTCTTTTCTGCGTTACAGTCAAAGTAAAGATCTCGCTCCATCTATTTGGAATTCCCCAGCTTTCATTATAAACAAACAGAAAATTTTCCGTTCATGGTTGCCTCATTTAGGAAAGGGGATAGTATCTTCATTTATGGATGAAGTTGGTGAGTGGCTCTCATTTTCGCAGTTCATGTACAAGTTTAAAATACCAGAGTTTCAGATTTTTAGTGTTTCAACTGAGGCACTTGTTAACCACAGTCCTTGGGGCCACTTCACCCCGTCCACCGACCTTTGCATTGGTATCTGAACTTTCCCCTTTTCTTGTCTCTTCTGGTGTGATTTCTAAGATTTATCAAACGTTGTTCTGATGGAGGTTTGGATGTGGTGGTGGCCCCACCAATTTCTGGGTTTCATTTTTTTCCCCACTATACTTTTAAATGGTCCATCCTCTGGATGTACTGTCATAAATATGTATCCCAAGATAGATTACGTCTTATGCAGTTCCACATTTTGCATAACTTATACTATACCCCAACTAAACTGGTGAAATGGGGCCTTCTTGATACCGATAGGTGTAATAAGTGTTCCCAGGACACAGGATCACTTTTTCACCTTTTCTGGTCATGCCCCTGATAGCATCATTATGGGAGCATATAAAAATCAATCTGGATCCTTTATTGGGTTTACAAGTTTATTTTACACCGGATATTTGCCTGTTGGGGGATCTGTCCTACATAAAGGTTAAAATCCAGAGATTTCACATATCCATGGTGGCACTTTCGGTTAAAAAAGTCATTCTCAGGTGTTGGAAGGAAAGGACCGGTCCAACATATCAGGAGTGGCTCCATGAGATCTTAGCAAATATACATACAGAGAAGGCTATTGCTAGCCTTCAAAACAGACTACATAGGTATAAGGTCATCTGAGATCCCCTTCATACTTTAATTATGGTGGCTATGAAGTAGTGTGTAGTCGAGGTTATCACCTTATTTATTTTGGTAAAGGTAGTTAGCGGGGTGATAACAGTGCTAGAATGACCTGCTGTGCTGGGGAGGAGGGTTGGGGCAGTATGATTTGTTTAATGAATCCTATGTCAATGTGTTCATTACTGCCTCCTGTAATGTGGAAAATGTGGTGAATAAACTTTGAATTATAAAAAAAAATCTCCTCTTCCCCCGTCACTTAACTGCTAACAGCTACTGCTAAGTGAGAGAGGCCTGTGACCTGTGAATAGCAGAGTCAGTTATGCCTCTGCTCCATTTTGCTTCAGCTTTCAGAAGCAGCAGCTAGCAGCCGAAAGGGAGCTAGTATTTACTTCTGCTTCAGCTTTTAAAAGCAACAGTTAGCAACTGAAAAGGAGCTAATATTTACTTTTAAAAGCCCCTCATTTTGGAGAGGGAAGCTAGCAATAAAAGGGAGCTAGCATTTGCTGTTAAGTGTACCTCATTTTGGAGAGGAAGAGGGGAATCAGCTAAATCTCACCATGCCACCTTCCAGTGAGTTATAGATGGTAATTAACCTACATTGCAACATTGTTGTGAGGAGCCAGTGACCCCTTGTAAATTTCATTTCCCGGTGACAGCATGCTTATTACTCAGCTCTGCAGTGAGTGGGTGAGCATGTGCTGTAGACTTGCAAGTGGAATAGCACACTGGGGAAAGAGCCAGCATGTAGCAGTAAATAATTGAAGCAAGTGGAAATATTTTATTGTGTGTATGTGTGTATCCAGGAGTCCTGTCATTTTAAGCAGGCAGAGGGCACTGTCATTCTAAATACCTACACAGTGCTGTAAGTCCTATACTCCTAATTGGAGCATTTTATTTCACTCATGTGCCTTTTCCACAAATGAGTGGATAACGCACGATGAGTTATAGTTGGTAATTAATCTACATTACAACATTGTTGTAAGGAGCCAGTGAGCCGTTGTAAATTTCATTTCTGGGTGACAGCAGGCTTATTACTCAGTCCTGCAGTGATCAGGGCAAGCATGTGCAGGGCGTGCACATTGCCGTGTGCAGAAACACACGCGTCTTTGCGTGTCAGCTGTATCCACTGAGTACGCGGAGTGCTAGGGCACATTTATCTGATACAACCAAAGAAATCTGTTGGTGAGTACAAATAGATTTGCCAGGATGTCAAAACAAGGGAAAGAGAGGTAGTAAAACTAAAAGACTTTGCACCAAATGTAATATTTTACAGATGAACCAGCCTGCATGGATTTTGTGTGTGAGAACTGCACTTTAATTACAGATCTAAGGAAGGAAATTGAAATATTACTACAGAGATTAGAGACCCAGAAAGAAATTACTATCTTAGAAAGATTTATAGATGAAGCTGACCAGGCTATCACATCATCTGAAGCCCAAATTCCAATTGATATAGATAAGAGCATGCTGGAACAGGAATAGCCAAATTTTGTGGGGGGGGGGGCCAGCTACTTAACCTGCAGACAATATTTTGTGGGCACAACCTAAATATCCCCGTAAAATACACTGCACTGGCTGTAATGAGAACATCTTGCCAATTCAAAATATGTTTGAATGCCTGAATGACCAAGTAGATGTTGAGGACAGATCTATGCAAAATCCTCAAAGTACTTAAAACAAGCCTGACCCTGCAATTGACCAAGACACATTATCAAATAAGAAGATCTTGACCAAGGATATATTGGTCATAGTGGATTCAATAACTAGGGGAGTGGATTCTGTGGTATGTGATGGCAGGAAGAGCAGCACTATGGTCAGTACCCTACCCAGAGCTAAAGTGGGAGATGTATCTGATTTATTAGAGGGACTCATGGAGAATACAGAGAAAACCTTTGTTATTGTTTATATAGGTAACAATGATGTTAACAAAAGTAGCCCAAATGTATTTCAGACTGAAATAGCTGACATAAAAATAATTATAAAAAAAGTGGAGACATTATATTCTTGGGTGTACTACCAATACATGAGTACCTTGATTATAAGAATGGGGCAATCAAATCTATCAACAACTGGTTAGGAACCCTTTTTAAAAATAACAATCTTGGGTTTATTGATAATTCCATTACCTTTTGGAACAAATTCTATTTGAACCAGAAGGTCTTCATCTTAGCTTGGCAGAATCTAGGATTTTGGATAGGAAACTGAACAAAGTTATCAATTTCCATTTAAACTGGTACAAAGGGGGCAGCCCATACTAGAAACTAACCCATATGTAACCATGGATAATGATCACAATACTGTAAAGGACTGGAGGACTGTGTTCATTAATGCCAGAAGCCTAACAAATAAATTAATTTGATGAATTTAAAGAAATTTTGGTAACACATGATATACATATACTGTAGCTTGCATTACAGAAATTTGGTGGGATAACAACGATTCTTTGGAGAAATCTATTCCAGGCAATAACCTATATTACAAGTCTAGATTATACAGGAAAGGAGGAGACACAGCAATATATGTCCATAATTCCATAAAAAGCTTACAGTTACCTTATGTTGACCTTGACTTAGAAGCTATTTGGATTAAGCTAATACCATTAAGTGGCCCCAAAATTATAATTGGGCTATTTTACAGACCACCCTCTATTACCCAGGACAAGGATCTCATCTTCGTGGATTTACTTAGTAAACCCAGCAGATAATTTAATAGTGCAGGGAGATTTTAACCTCCCTAATAGTGATTGCAAGTTAATAAAGGGGGGTAACAAAATTTAACAAATGTATCTGGATGCATTCGATCGGCTGGGCTTGGAGCAAATGGTACATGAAAATACAAGAGGAAATAATATTCTAGATCTTGTATGAACCAATATGGGGGATTTAATAAATGGGGTAGAGATAACCCCCCCCCCTTAGGTAACAGCAATCATTCTAAGGTTTTATTCACACTAAATGGGATGGAGTTAACTGCCAATCTGGATTTACTTTCAAGCTCTGGGTGAGTTACAAAATTAAACTTAGCAAAAGCAAACTTCTCCCAACTTAGGAAAGATCTAGCATCATGGGACTGGTTTAAGGATCATAATGGAAATAACACTGAGGGTATGTGGAATATACTCCTCGAAAAGCTTAATTACCTAATTAGTTTATATATTCCCAAGCATAACATTAAATATATGGGTGGCAAAAAAATCAACTCCATGCTGGTTAATAAACATATTAAACATTTAATTAATAATAAGGATAAGCTATTGAAAAAATACAAAAAGGAAAATACTCTAAAGAACTACCAAGCATACAAAAAATTTACTAAACTAGTTAAGGCATCTATAACAAGCATTTGTCAATTCCGAATGTTTGCTTGCTGGCATTGGCACTGGTAATGTAGAAGTTACAGAGCTGCGTAATAGGAATGGCAGTGAAGTATTGAACTAAAGCCAACCCCACCACCACCCTGCAGAGAGTGACAGGCATTGGGCTGTGCATTTGGGTTGTCAGGCATAACGGCCATGCCATTTCACCACATCCCACCCTGCAGACACTGACAAGTGTCACGGTGTTCCTTGGGGTCTTTGGCCCTTATGCGCACCCCATTTCATTAGAAAATATGGTGAGATGGGTGCGATATAGGAGAATGGGGTGAAGTTTGGGGCTGAAGAGTCCAAGGCATACCTCGATGCCTCTCACTGACTGCAGGGTGTGGAATGGTATGAGTATCACAGGCAAGAATCCCAAGTCACATCCCTGATGCCTGTCATTCTCTACAGGGTTGGGCGTTATGGTTGGAAACCCTAATACCTCAGGCATTCGTTGGTATTTTCACTCCAAATTTTCAACATGTTTTTTTTTGTGACCCCACCTCATGAACAGGGGGAATATCAGTTTGTTAGCCGAAAGCTGCTTATGCACAGTGACTATGGCATTTAGCACCACAGGTGCAAAAACATTCTGAACAGGATGTAAAAAATGACAGCTGTACTGTTCATGGGGAGGTGTAAAAAATGGCAATGTTGCAAATCTGTAGTACAAATATTTAAAAAAATGGTGAAGTCACGAGCATACATAGAAACTGAGCAACGCACACCCATAATATAATTAGGTTGGGGATTTTTTACAGCAGATTGTCAACTCAGGCATTTTGGTGCCTCCAATCATGAACAGTGTCAATGTGATTTTCTTTATCTGTGCCGAACAATGATTTCCCACAGCGACCATGTATCTCTGCACTGAAAGTGTGAAAACACACTTCAGCCATGTTGTGAAAAATGACAGCTGTACTGTTCATAAGGAAGTGTGGAAAAATGCCACTGGTGAAAATCTGGACTGAAAATATGACAAAGTCATGAACTAATGAGGGTGCGTGGAAACTGCGCAATGCTCACTAGTAACACAGTCATTTTATGGACTTTTGTCAGCAAATTTTCAACATAGCCATTTTAAGACCTCTGCTCAATAACAGTGTAACTGTGATTTTCTTAATCTGTCCAAAACATTGCTTTCGCACACCAACAGCACCATTGTGCGCTACATGTGCGAAAACACATTTTGGGCAACATATGAAAAATTGCAGCTGTACTGTTCATAAGGAAGTGTAATAAAATGGCAATGTTGAAAATCTGGAGTGAAAATATTAAATTTGCAAACTTACGAGCCTGCATAGGAACTGTGCAACGCACGCTTGTAACACAGTCATTTTTAGGAATTTTTTCACCAAATTTTCAACATAGCCATTTTAAGACCTCTGCTCATGAACAGTGTCACTGTGATTTTCTTAATTGTCCGTACATTGATTTCGCACACCGACTGCGCCATTGTGCGCTACATGGGCGGAAACACATTTTGGGTGAGATGTGAAAAATGACAGCTGTACTACTCATAAGAAGGTGTGGTAAAATGGCAATGTTGAAAATCTGGAGTGAAAATATTGAAAATTTGCGAACTTACGATGCGTGCGTAGGAACTGTACAATGCACGCTCGTAAAACAGTCATTTTTTGGAATTTTTTAACCAAATTTTCAACATAGCCATTTTAACACCTCAGCTCATGAACAGTGTCACTGTGGTTGTCTTACTTTGTCCCGTACATTGATCTCACACACCGACTGCGCCATTGTGTGCTACATGGGCGGAAACACGTTTTGGGTGAGATGTGAAAAATGGCAGCTGTACTACTCATATGAAGGTGTGATAAAATGGCAATGTTGAAAATCTGGAGTGAAAATATTGAAAATTCATGACCTTACGAACGTGCGTAGGAACTGTGCAATGCACGCTCGTAAAACAGTCATTTTTAAGAATTTTTTCCCCAAATTTTCAACATAGCCATTTTAAGACCTCTGCTCATGAACAGTGTCACTGTGATTTTCTTAATTTGTCCCGTACATTGATTTCACGCACCGACTGTGCCATTATGCGCTACATGGGCGGAAATGCATTTTGGGTGAGATGTGAAAAATGACAGCTGTACTACTCATAAGAAGGTGTGGTAAAATGGCAATGTTGAAAATCTGGAGTGAAAATATTGAAAATTCGCAAACTTACGAGCCAGCGTAGGAACTGCACAACACACGCTCGTAAAACAGTCAATTTTGGAATTTTGGCACCAAATTTTCAACATGGGGTTTTTGGGATCCCTTCTCATGAATGATGTCACTGTCATGGCATTATTCAGGCATGAAGGGTGATTTTGCACAGTGACTGCGCAGTGACTGCGAAATCACCCTTCGGGCCTGAATAATGCCATGACAGTGACATCATTCATGAGAAGGAGTCCCAAAACCCATGTTGAAATTTGGTGCAAAATTCTAAAATGCCTGAGATATGCAACAAGTTAAACCCCCATCTAGCCCATTATACAGCTTACGGTATTTCCTCAGTTCGCGGTCGGCTTTGAAGAGTGCAGAGCGTGTTCCTGGTCCACGAAGATCGTTGCGCGCAGGTCGGAGGTAAGTATGGGGTGAGGGGTGGGAGGCAGTGCGCAGTGGGTGGGTGTGGGTTGTGGGGGCCAGGAGACTACGTGGGACTGTTTTTCTTTACAGGTAAAAAAAAAGAACAACGTGGGAGGTTTATCCACTGGGGTGGGCTCCCAGCGTGGCACAAGGACAAGTTGTGGGGTCCGTTCAGCCGGCCGGGGATTGGGACCCTTCAGCCAAAAGTGGATTGCCACACTGGGGTGGGCTCCCAGTGTGGCACTTAGTATGGGGGTGAGGACAGTAGAGCCGACAGGAGTTGGGCACCCCATCAGCTATATCATTACTTGCCACACTGGGGTGGGCACCCAGCATGGCATTTTCAAAGGCTTTGGGGAGGTGGAGCGCGAGCATAGCCGACAGGGATTGGGCACCCGTCGGCTATTCAGTGCGTCGCGTCTTGAGGGTGAGGTGCTACGCCTGCGTGGTGTCTGTGTGTGTGGGGGGCTGCGCATGAGCAAGCGATATCTTATCACTGCTCACTCAAGCGTAGCTCCCCCTTTGAACTGTATGCCACTGCATTTTGGAGCTTGTCATAGACAGCTCCAGAATGCATTGGCTTACAGGGGCCGCGCCTGCCAACACACTGACAGAATTGGAGGAGGAGGTGACACACCTCCGAAATCTCCGATGATGGCACTATGTTTCTTGCACATGCGTGCAAGCAAACATAAAAAGGGGGAATGCTCAGCAGGAAATTACCCTGGCCACTAAGATTAAGGACAACAAAAAAATATATTTTTTTCTTATATAAATGGTATGAAGAGCTATTCAACAATGCTAGGACCTTTTAAAAACTCCACCGGAGAACTGGTAAATGAGAAAGAGACTGTGAATATCCAAAATAACTACTTCTGTTCAGTCTTTAACTCTGGAGGTACCCCCCTATTTATGATGAATTAGCACCTATCCCGGGGAATGTTATAATTACACCTGAGGAGGTTAGGAGCAGACTAACAAAACTGGGTATTAATAAATCCACAGGACCTGACAATATTCACCCTAGAATTTTACAAGTACTTGCTGATCCCTTAACACTGTCACTCAGTTTCCTATTCCAAACATCCCTGGATAGGGGTGAGGTCCCTCAAGATTGGGGGGATGCTTTAGTGGTGCCTCTCCATAAAAAAGGTTCTAGGTCTAAGCCAGCCAATTTCAGGCACATAAGTTTGACATCATTAATGGGTAAAATCATGGAAGGGACCTTGAAAAACATAATTATTGATTACTTAACAGTAAACAATTTGTCTGACCCCGTACAACATGGCTTTATTAAATATAGGTCATGTCAGACTAATTTATTATCTTTTTATGAAAAGGTTAATTCTGAATTGGATAAGGGTAAAGCAGTGGACGTAGTCTTCATGGACTTCACCAAGGCATTCAACAAGCTACCCCATGAGGAATTAATACATAGATACATAGATACATAGATACATAGATACATAGATACATAGACAGTGTCGGCAGATAAGGGCCTATGGCCCACCTAGTCTGCCCATTTGAGCTTGTAAGTTCAGTTTGTTTTGCTAGAAGTCTATTTCCCCTTACCCCTGACCTCTAGAATTCCTTTATGTCTATCCCATGCATTCTTAAATCCCGTGATTGTTTCAGCCCCCACCACTTCCTCTGGCAGGGTGTTCCACTTCTCCACCACCCGTTCTGTGAAGAAATTCTTTCTCATGTTTCCTCTGAATCGTCCTCCCTCCAACTTCATCCCATGCCCTCTAGTCCTGAAACATCTTTTTCGCTTAAAAATAGTGTTTTCCTGCACCCTGTTCCTCCCTGTAAGATACTTGTATGTCTCTATCATATCCCCTCTCTCCCTCCTCTCCTCCAGGGAGTACATGTTCAGTTCCTTCAACCTGTCTTCATAGGACTTGTGATACAACCCATGCACCATCTTTGTTGCCCTCCTCTGAACCTTCTCTACCCTGTCTATGTCCTTACATAGGTATGGTCTCCAGAACTGTACACTGTACTCCAGGTGGGGCCTCACTAGTGTCTTGTATAGCGGAATTATGACTCCCTTTTCCTGCTGGTGATGCCCCTGCCTATACATCCCAGCATCCTTTTGCTTTACCTGATGCCTTGTCACACTGTTTCCCTACCTTGAAGTCATCAGAGATGACAACCCCAAGATCCTTTCCTGCTTGGTGCATGCTATATCCTCACCCCCCAACTGATATATTGTGCCAGGGTTTTTGTACCCCATATGCATTATCTTGCATTTCTTTGCATTAATTTCAACTGCCAAACCCTTGACCATTCTTCAAGTTTCAGCAGGTCCTTCTCATTCTGTCTACACCTCTGGTGTGTCTACTCTGTTACAGAGCTTTGTGTCATCAGCGAACAGTGAAATTCTGCCTTCTATATCCTGTGCAATGTCACTGATGAAGATGTTGAATAGGACCGGTCCCAGCACTGATCCTGTGGTACCCACTGGTCACTCTTCCCTCTGTGGGTGACAGCCATTTACCACCAACTCTGTGTCCTGCCACCCAGCCAGTTACCTACCCACCACACTACTGTCCTGCCACACCCATATTCCCCAGTTTGTGTAATAGTCTTCTATGTGGCACAGTGTCAAAGGCCTTGCTGAAGTCCAGATAGGCCATGTCCACTGCCTTCCCCTGATCCACCTCCCTAGTCACCCAGTCAAAAAATTCAATGAGGTTGGTCTGACATGACCTCCCCCTGGTGAAACCATAAGGCCTTGGGTCCTGTAGTCCATTGACAACCAGATGTTCCACCAATCTCTCCTTCAGTAGTGCTTCCATGATCTTTCCCACTACCGAGGTGAGGCTGACTGGTCTTTAGTTCCCTGCTTCCTCTTTGTTCCCAGTTTTGTATAAGGGGACTACATCTGCTGTCCTCCAGTCTTTGGGTACCTCCCCTGTTTCCAGTGATTGGCTGAACAGGATAGGCAGAGGTTCAGCCACCACCTCTCTTAGTTCTTTAAGGACCCTGGGGTGCACCCCATCTTGCCCCATTGCTTTATCAGCTCTTATTACTTCCAGTTCCTTCAGGACCCTTTCTCGTGTAAAGGGACTTGTGTCCATTTCTGTACCATTCTCACCCCTTGTACTCCCTTCAGACCCATTACCCCCCTCTTCCTTAGTAAAGACTGAGCAGAAATACCTGTTCAATATGTCAGCTTTACTGTTGTCATCCTCCACGTGGATCCCATCCTCCCCTTCAGTCTCACTATCCCTCCCTTTGTCCTTCTTTTTTCCTTATGTACCTGTAAAGGGTTTGTCCCTTTAACCACTGATTTTGCAATGTGTTCTTCTGTCTGAGCTTTGGCTTCCCTTACTGACTTCCCTGCCTCCCTTTGTTTCTCCTGGTACTTCTCCTATCCCCTTCTGCCTGTGTCTTTTGTATTGCCTGAATGCAATCTTTTGGCTTTCACTTTCTTTGCTACCTCTTTGGAAAACCATAATGGTCTCCTCTTTCTTTTCCTCTTGCTAACCTGCTTAATGCATAATTCTGTTGTTCTTATAATCCCCATTTTAAATACTGCCCACTGTTCCTCAATCCCTGATTCATGTCCCATTCCCTTAATGCCTCTTTCAAGCATCTCCCCATTTCCCAAAGTCTGCCCCCTAAAATCCAGGATACATGTTTTGTGTGGTTTGCTTCTGCTCTTTCTGTGATTTCAAACCACAATGACTGGTGGTCACTGTTCCCAGGTGCTCCCCACTGTTACCCCATCACACTGTCCCTGTTTGTGAGCACAAGGTCCAGTATTGCCTTCTGCCAAGTTGGTTCCATGACCAGTTGCTTGAGGAAGGCACCCTGAAGAGTCCAGGATAAATCTGCTCCTAGTTGATGCTGCTGCTGGGATGCTCTAGTCCCGTCTGGTATATTGAAGTCTCCAACCAGTACTACCTCACCTTGTCTGCCATCCTTTGGATGGCTAGCATCAACTCCTATCTGTTTCTTCCTCCTGGGCTGGTGGTCTATAGACCACACCTGTGTGAGATGGCTGGCCCCATTTTCCTTTCCAGCTTAACCCACAGTATCTCTCCCCATTTGTTCCTCCTGGATCTGTGTGGCCCTTATGTCATTTTTACATACAGTGCCACTCCTCCTCCTTCCTGCCTGCTCTGTCTCTTCTGAATATGTTGTAGCCAGGTATGGCCATCTCCCAGTCATGGTTATCATTACACCAGGTTTCAGTGATGGCCACAATGTCCAGGTCTGACTGTACCATGACAGCCTCAGATCTTCCATCTTGTTGCTAAGGCTCCTGACATTTGCACACATGGCTTTCCATGATTTGACCTCCTAGACTGCTTCACTGTTCTACTCCAGCCCCTTCCTTGGTTGTCATTTATCCCTGGTTCTCCTTGCTGTCTGCCCTTCTGCTGAATTTTGCCCTTTTCTGCTTATCCACCTTTTGGGCACTAATCTCCAACTTTTGCACACTGCTTTGCAGAGATAGCCACTCCTCTGGTTCACTGGTTCCATTACTAGCTGTGGGGGTGAGCAAGTAGGTACCATCCTTGCTGGTCTGCCACCCCTTTGCTAGTTTAAATGCTTGTCAATGTAGCATTTAAACTTATCATTAGTGCTTAGTTCCCTCCAGGATGGATGCAGGCCGTCAGGCTTGAGACAAACCTCCATCCCTCAGATGGGTCCCCAGTCACCAATGAATCCAAACCCTTCCTCACAGCACCAGTTCTTCAACCATGAGTTAAAGTTCCTAGTGCATGCACTCTATGCTTTCCTTGCCTCTCACAGGTAGTACTTCAGAAAGTGACAGAGTAGCTACTTGCTGAGACCCTCCCCAGTTTCCTAAACTCTTCCTGAACTTCCTTTGGCTCCCCATTTGCCAAGTCATTAGTACCTAGGTGGATAATGACATCCAGCTCACCCTCCTGTCTTGCCTTCCCAGTGATCCCCAGTATCTTCCTTCCATCCCTCCATGCCGTGGCACCTGGTAGGCACCTCACCTCCTGTCCTCCCCTCCTGTGTTCCTACCTGGATCCCTCTTATGATGGAGTCCCCACCAGGATTCACTTCCTCCTCCTCTGGGGTCCCTGCTTTCCCCACTGGAGTCACCTCCTTGCTAACCTCCACATCCTTTTCCTTCCACTTCCCTGAGGTACCTCTATTTGGTTGTCCTCATTTGCCAGTGTGGCATATGAATTCTTAGTGGAGTAGGATCTGGGATGTGCCTCTGCCTGACTGCTCTAACCCTCCCTGGCCCACTGTCATCCAAGTGCTCCTCGTTCTCGGCATCCTTTGGGGCAGCTGCATTGGACTGGGTGGTTCCTGGACAGGGTGATGGTACTCCTGACCCAGTTTACTTCCGCTCTGAGTCTGGCTACCTCATCCCGCAGTCCCGAAGATGCATGCAGATAGGGCAGCACCTCAGTGTCCAGAAGGTCTGCCTGAATATGGCTGCCCCACAGCCACTGCATTGCACCACTCCCCACATTATACTGCAATTCCACTGCTTATCTGCTACTGAGAGCTCTCTTAGTTCTCTTTTTATTTATTTACAGTACTAAAATCCTGCAACTGATCCTCAGATATATATTTTTAAGGAAAAGAAACCAGTAAATAAATAAATGAGTCAAAACACTTATCGTGCTGAGGGTGGTCTTCTTCCCCTTGTGCCCTCTACTTCACACCTCTTACTATACCCTGTGTTTAGCTCCTGTCAATCAGATTTATCAGGGCATATAATTAAGAGTTGGGGAAGGGGTGGGGGCGAAATTTGCAGCAATTAAAGACAGCACAGAATTACACCACCACGATTTTTAAATTTTCAACAGCCCAAAACAATTATAAGTAAAGACAACACAGAAAGAAAGTATAGTGTCTACAAAGCCTACAATCTAAGTTTAAAGAAAAATACCAGTTACCAGTTACTCTGAAGCACTGAATTGAATATGTTTCTTCCTTCACCTTCTGGCTTCTTCTGAAGATGAACTTCTGTTTGCTGCTTTAACTGTGACTAAGCCCCACCTCCAGTTATCACGTAGCTGAGGTCAGAGGCCAGACAATTAACACCCTTCACCCAGCTACAGGACAGTCAGACAAGCCAAGATAAAATTTGCAGCAATTAAAGACAGCACAGAATTACACCACCACTATTTTTTAAATTTTCAACAGCCCAAAAACAATTATAAGTAAAGACAACACAGAAAGAAAGTATAGTGTCACTACAAGCCTACAATCTAAGTTTAAAAGAAAAATACCAGTTACCAATTACTCTGAAGCACTGAATTGAATATGTTTCTTTCCTTCACCTTCTGGCTTCTTCTCATACAATACAATTACTGACTACGGTGGGAATAGATAGAAACATTCTAAGATGGATAACTGTATGGCTGACTGGGAGGAAGCAGAGAGTGGTAGTTAAAGGCATGATGTCAGATTGGTCTGCAGTCACAAGTGGGGTGCCACAGGGATCAGTACTGGGACACTGTCTTTATGATATTTATATTTCTACCTTGCAATCTAGCAATCCTAATATATGGATTTCTAAATTTGCTGATGATTGTAGATTAGGTACAACTGTGACCACTACAACTGAGGCCCTTTCTCTTCAGCATGCTATAAATGAAATCTATTTGTGGACAAATTGTAGTAAATTAAAACTTAACATCTCTATGTGCAAAATTATGCATCTAGGCCATTATAATAATAATATTTATGCATATAATATTGGGAACAACAGTCTAATAGTAACATGTGAAGAGAGGATCTAGGCATAAAAATAACCACAGATTTAAAGTTCAGTACACATTGCAAACAGCAGGTAAAGAGAGCCAATTAGAACTTGAACTGTATTTTGAGGTATATTTCTAGCAGAAGGTCCTTATGCCATTGTATGGAACCCTGGTGAGACCTCACCTGGAATATTGTGTCCAGGTGTGGTCTCCCCAAAAAAGTAAGCATATAGCAAGAATTGAGGGTGTACAGTGCAGGGCAACTAAATAAGTGACTGAATTAAAAAAGTTATCATATGAGGAGAGATTAAAACAAGCATTTGTCAATGCTGAATATTGCTTGCTTCTATGTGCTGTTTAGGTATTTGGAAGTCATTGGAGTGCAAATATTGAAAATTTGCGAACTTACGAGCGTGCGTAGCAACTGCCAACGCACGCTCATAAAACAGTCATTGTTAGGAAATTTTTCACAAAATGTTCAACATAGCCATTTTAAGACCTCTGCTCATGAACAGTGTCACTGTGATTTTGTTAATGTGTCCCATACATTGAGTTTGCACACCGACTGCATGTATGCGCTACAGGAAAACACATTTTGGGCAGGATGTGAAAAATGACAGCCTCACTGCTCATAAGGAGGTGTGGTAAAATTGCAATGTTGAAAATCTGGAGTGGAAATATTGAAAATTCGCAAACACACGAGCGCAGTATGGAACTGAAATGACACCATAAAACAGTCATTTTAGGAATTTTTCGCCAATTTTCAAAATTGCCATTTAAGATCTCTGCTCATGAACAATGGCACTGGATTTACTTAATGTGTCCCATACACTGAGTTCGCACACCGACTGCGCCATTGTGCACTACATGGGTGAAAACATGTTTTGAGCAGGATGTGAAAAATGACAGCTGTACTGCTCATGAGGAGGTGTGGTAAAATGGCAATATTGAAAATCTGGAGTGAAAATATTGAAAATTTGTGAACTTACGAGCCTGCATAGGAACTGCACAACGCACGCTCGTAAAACAGTCATTTTTAGGAATTTTTTCACCAAATTTTCAACATAGCCATTTTAAGACCTCTGCTCATGAGACAGTGTCACTGTGATTTTCTTAATTTGTCCTGTACATTGATTTACATCGACTGTGCCATTCTAGCTACAAAGTAGGAAAACACATTTTAGGTGAGATGTGAAAATGACAGCTGTACTACTCATAAGAGGTGTGGTAAAATGGCAATGTTGAAAATCTGGAGTGAAAATATTGAAATTTCACGAACTTACGAGCCTGCGTACGAACTGCACAATGCACGCTCGTAAAACAGTCATTTTTTGGAATTTTTGGACCAAATTTTCAACATGGGGTTTTTGGGACCCCTTCTCATGAATGATGTCACTGCCATGGTGGTATTCAGGCCTGAAGGGTGATTTCACAGTCACTGCGCAGTCACTGCGCGAAATCACCCTTCAGGCCCGAATAACGCCATGACAGTGACATCATTCATGAGAAGGGTCCTAAAAACCCCATGTTGAAAATTTGGTGCAAAAATTCCCAAAAATGCCTGAGATATGCAATACAGTTGAACCCCTCCTATCTAGCCCATTATACAGCTTACTGGCATTTCCTCAGTTTGTGGTCAGCTTTGAAGAGTGCAGGCGTGTTCCCGGTCCACGAAGATCATCGCGCCAGAGTCGAGGTAAGTATGGGGTGAGGGGGTGGGGAGGCTGGGTGCGCAGTGGGTGGGTGCGGGGTTGTGGGGGGTCGGAGATGCGCTGTGGGACCATTTTTGTTTTACAGGTATAAAACAAAAAAAGACTTTAGGGATATTTGCCACGCTGGGGTGGGCTCCCAGCATGGCACAAGGATGGGGGGCATTCCAGCCAACGGGGATTAGGAACTCTGTTGGCCAAATAACTGATTGCCATGCTGGGGTGGGCTCCCAGCGTGGCACCAGCTACGAGGGGGTGAGGGACGACAGCAGTTCAGCTGGCGGGGATTGGGCACCCCATCAGCTACACAGGACGTGCGGGGGCACACACGCCTGCCTGTGGGGGGGAGCTACGCTTATCGGTGCTCACTGAAGTGTAGCTCCCCCTTTCAACTGTATGCCACTGCATTTTGGAGCGTGTCATAGACAGCTCCAAAATGCATTGGCTTACAGGGGCCGCGCCTGCCAGCTTACTGACTGAATTGGAGGAGGAGGTGACACACCTCCAAAATCTCCAATGATGGCACTATGTTTCTTGCACATGCGTGCAAGCAACATAGAAATGTAATTTGTACACCTTGCATTAAAGAAGACTAAGGGGCAATCTATGCATGATGTTCATGATATCTAAAGATAGATCATTAAGGGAAGATCTTAGAATAACTTATAGACCAAGTTGGACTAGGGCTAGAAGACATAGTATGCAATTAAATTTGCCTAAATGGAATACAAATGTATGGAAACACTGGTTTACAATCAGGGTGGTAACTGCATGGAATAACTGACCAATAAATGTGGTTGAGAGTACAAGTATGGACATGTTTAAAACTAGACTTGACATCTTTTGTCAAGATAAAACTACCACCTTTAAATAATAGAATTGGCAAGCATTGTGGATGCAAGTCCCGCAGCATGAACTTACTTATGAAACTTAAGAAACTTAACTGCTAACAGCTACTGCTAAGGGGTGGTAATAGTACTATCCCCTCCCACCCCCAACCACCCAGGTTTTCTACATTTATAGAAGCCCAAGGAACTTCCTGCAGGGCTCCCAAAGGAAGACACCAGTGAAAACAGGAAGAGAGGAAAGAGAAGACGCAGTGAAGGGAGAAGGAAACAGTGACACCTACAGGTCAGAAGGAAAGCAGACACGGACATCCACATCTGCCAGAGCTGTGGAGGGCTGGTAGCAAGGCAGACACTCTGGATACTGGGTGCCACTTCTGCAGGACAGTTGTGGAACTATGGAGGGAGTTATGGCAGGCAAGAGAAGAAATCATGAGAGTGCAAAGGAGACTGGATTGGGGATGCCCACCCTCCATCCACCCACTCTGCCAAAGGTCCATGGGTCTTGGGGGATGGAGGGTGGTAAGAGGACACAGTGGGTCACCAAGAGCTAAGATAGGGCACTGCCAGCCACACACTATCCACATGCAGAATCGTTTCAGCCCCCCCAGCCAGGGGACAGAAACCAGGTGAGGAAAAAGGAAGAATTGAGCAGGACAAACCTGATACAAGAAAGCAGGAAGGAGGTACAAGGAAGGAGAGGAAGAATACACAGAGCAGCAGGAGGATTCTGGATGTCTGAGACTCTATGTTGTGAGAAGTGGAGACACAGTCCATCAGTGTGAAGGGAGCTGAAACCACAGTGAAATGCATGCCAGGAGTATCTGCAAGGAGAGTTAAGGGCAGAACAGAATGGCTGGTGAGAAGAGACCAGGATTTTGCGGGGATTATTGTCCACCTTGGGACAAATCACATAGCAAATAGGACTTTGGAAGAAGCAAAGGCAGACATGAAGACCCTAAGGGAGAGCATAAAGGATTACACAACATATCTGGTCTTCTCGGAGGTGTTGCCAGTTTGGAGGAAGGGCAGAAGTGAGGACAAGATCAGGAATGAAAAGATCAGGGCATTCAACTTGTGCCTCAGGGTTGGTGCACAGACAATGGGATGCACTACATTGGAGACTGGGGAACCTTCTGGGACAGGAAGCTCTTTAAGCATGATGGTCTGCATCTCACTGGAGAAGGGGCAAGAGCACTAAGGCATAAGTGGGAGGTCTTCATGGACAGTTTAAACTGGGTGGTCTCCATCACAGAGAAGAAGCCCTAAATGAGGATGCAGTAGAAATATACAAAGGTAAGGGGATCAGCAAATGGAAGGGAACCAACCCATCATCAGACTTAAGAAAACAGGCATGGCCATGAGCAAGGAATGGATATAGGTAAAAAAGGAGGAATCTCATGTAAAGTACAGGAGGGGCAGACACAGAATGGGGGGATGGCACTGGAGTTATAGCAGAGGGGGAGGACATGATTGGAAGGCTATGTGCACCAAAACCCACAGTCTGGGTAACAAAATCCCAGAAGCTGTGGCATTAATGGCCTCCAAGGACCAGGATATCATGGCAGTCAGAGAGACATGGTGCAATAGCAACCATGCCTGGGAGCTAGCCATTCCAGGATACATGCTGCATAGACAGGACAGTGAAGGCAAGAAGCAGGGAGGGATAGCATTGTACATCAGAGAAGGGATAAAAGCGACAGTCCCACAAGACAAAGGGGGAAAGCAGTGGCTCTATGGGTAACCCTGGAGGTGGGGATGGGAACAGTACTTAGAACAGGCCTCCAAGGCAGGGTGGAGGATATAGACAGATAACTGCTGGAGACTATAGAGAACATGGCAACAAAGGATGAAATGCTGCTGATGGGTGACTTCAACTTGACTGGAGCATCCTGGTGGCATCCTCAGCCAGGAGTAAGTGATTTCAACAATCCCTGCAACAAGTGGGTCTCACACAGCTAGTGAAGGAGCCTACAAGAGTCAATGCAATTCTGGATCTTGTCCTAAGCAATGGGGACAGAATAAAGGAAGTCACAGTGGGGGAAAGCCTAGGGACTAGTGACCATTGAGCTGTGGGGTTTCACGATAAGGACATCACAGGAACCTAGCCACACAAGGACTAGAATCCTGGATTTCAGGAGGACAGAATTTGGTAAGATGAAGGACAAATTCAGGAAGGCTATGCAGGGAAACGATGACATAAGGGGAATAGTGAAACAGTGGGATAAGATAAGGGAAGTCATACATCTGGTAGCAAACCATTGTGCCAGGCTCTGCAGCAAGAGCAAAAGAAAAAGGAAACCACTGTGGTTCTTGGGGGGAGTAGTACAGCTAATAAGAGGAAAAAAGATGGCATTTCTGAGGCACAAGGCAAGACAAAGTAAGGAGGACAGGCAAGAATACTTGGAAAAATGAAAGAAAGTGAACAAGGCAGTAAGGGCAGAAAAGGCCAAAACTGAGGAAAAGCTAGCTAAGTCAGTGAAGGAAGGAGGGAAGGCATTCTCTAGGTATATTAGTGAGAGGAGGAAGACAGGGGGAGGGATTGTGAGACTTAGGGAAGAGGGAGACAGGGCAGTGGAGAAAGACATTGACAAGGCGACTGTCCTCACAAATACTTCTGCTCTGTATTCATAGAAGAAGACAATGGGGATGGTCCATCATTAATGGAGAAAGACAAACAGGGAGAAGGGTGGACATTACAACTTTTTCAGAGGACAGAGTAAAAGGAGCTCTAGAACAGCTTAGGATGAATAAAGCTATGGGGTCCAATGGGATACACCAGAGGATCCTAAAGGAGCTCTGGGAGGAACTGGCTAAACCTCTGGCTAAGCTGTTCAATGGATCACTGGAAACAGGCATGGTTCTGGAGCAGTGGAAAAGGGCACAAGTGGTACCCCTGCACAAAAGTGGTAGCAAGGAGGAGGCAGGAAACTACCACCCAGTCAGTTTGACCTTGATAGTAGGTAAAATGATGGAAACCCTACTTAAGGAAAGGCTGGTGGACTACCTAGAGACAAGGGGGTTGCTGGACCCAAGGCAACATGGATTCACAGCAAGGAGGTCATGACAGACCAACTTGATTGATTTCTTTGAGTGGGTGACAAAGGAAGTAGAGCAAGACAGAGTGGTAGATATGGCCTATCTGGACTTCAGGAAAGCCTTTGACAGTCCCACACAGGAGACTAATCCACAAGTTGGCAAATCTGGGGGTGGAGACAGAGGTGGTCACATGGGTTAGAAACGAGTTGAGTAACAGAACACAAAGAGTGGTAGTAAATGGGGTTAGCTCACGGGAGGGATGGGTAAAAAGTGGCATACCCCAAGGATCAGTGCTGGGATCAGTGCTCTTCAATGTCTTCATAAGTGATATTGCAGAGGGTCTAGAAGGGAGGGTTGTCCTGTCCTAGGATGATACAAAGCTATGTAACAAGGTAGATACACAGGAAGGTATAAAAGAAATGAGGGATCTGAAGAGGCTAGAAAACTGGTCCAAGGAATGGCAGTTGGGTTTCAAGGCAAAAAAGTGCAAGATTATGCACCTAGTGAGTGGGAATACTAGGGCTGAGTATGAACTAGAAAGGGTAAAACTGGAGGCCACCACAGAGAAAAGGGATCTAGGGGTAGTCATAGAAGTCAACCTCAAAGTGGCTAAACAATGTGACAAAGCAGCTGGAAAGGCTAACAGAATGCTAGGGTGCATAAGGAGGGGCATAACAAGTAGATGGAGAGAAGTGGTGGTAGTGTTGTACAGCTCCCTAGTAGGACCTCATGTGGAGTCCTGTGTTCAGTTCTGGAGGCCCCATCTCCAAAAATGCATAGACAGGCTGGAGATAGTACAGAGGAGGCTGACAAAAATGGTGTTGGGAATGCAGCATAAGTCGCATGAGTAGAGACTCAGAGCTCTCAACATGTACTCTCTGAAGGAAAGGAGAGAGAGGGGGGACATGATAAATCAACAGGGTACCAGAGGGGAGCATAGAAACATAGACTTTGATGGCAGATAAGGACCGCTTGGCCCAACCAGTCTGCCCATTTCCCTATCTATTGGATAAGCTGCAGATTCTAGAAGAGCATCTTTCACATGAAGGGAAATAGCAGAACAAAGGGGGCACAGCATGAGACTAACAAGGGGAAAACTTAGAGGGAACTTAAGGAAATTCTACTTCACTGAAAGGGTGGTGGAGAGATGGAAAAATCTCCCCCAGGAAGTGGTGGGATGGCCACAGTTCAGGGATTCAAGAATGCATGAGATAGGCACATGGGAATTATCAAGCTAGGGTGAAAGGGAAGGGGCTTGTAGCATTTAGGGTACCTTAAGCATTTGAAAGAGGGATAGGGCAGACAGGATGGGGCACAAGGCCAACATCTATGTATCTATGTATAATGGAGGAATAGAATATTTGCTCTCTTTTAATAGCATTTATGTTATCTATGCTTTAGTGCAACTTGGAAATAAGATAATGAGCAAATCAAAGGAGTAAGAAACTAGTGATTTAACTAACTGCATACTAATATTTATCTGTGTGTGTGTGTGTGTTTATTTGTGTATGTATTGTGATATTTATTGCATTATATGATAATGAGATATGTTATTGTAGTTTGCTATAAATGTAACAAGTCTGTGATTTTAATAAATGTGTGCAATAAAACTTGAAACTTATTTCAGGAGTGGAAACACTTAGAAAAGCTAATGGTGGCATAGCAGCCTGTTTATTTCAGGAGTGGAAACCCTTGTAGAGACTGGTGTAGGGCACAGCAACCTGTTTATTTCATAGGAGTTGAAACACTTGGAGAGACTGGTCATGGTTATAGTAGCCTTCTTATTTCAGGAGTGAAAATACTTCAAGAGACTGGAGGTAGGCACAGCCACCTGTTTATTTCAGGAGTAAAAACCCTTGTAGAAACTGGTGGCAGGCACAGGAGCTTATTTTTGAAGTTGAAACACTTGGAGAGACTAATGGCAGACATAGCTGCCTGCTTACAGTACTTGACAAGTGGAAATACTTGGGGAAACTGGTGGAAGCATGTGTTTTTTATACCCGGTGTGCTCCTACTCTATGTTTCATGGGAAAAACTGTTTTGCTATTTATGACTAATACAGTATTCAATCAGATATCAAAAAAGTCAAACATGTCTTAAAAATTGTTATTTTTTTTTTTATTTATTGCACAAATTGATGAGAAACAACACAGTGTGGCACTCACATGGCAAAAGAAGGGAGCCTTTCACTAAGATCTGTTTAGAAGAACAAAGGTTGCCTAAACCAGAGATTACACAACAGCCTTGGTACTTTCAAAAGATTATAACATATAGTAATTTAAGTTTGCAAGGTGACATTTTGGGACCTGACAAAACTGAATTACCAAGCAAGCAGTACTAAATCATACAACAATACATTTATTACAAATACGCCGTTAATAAAGCTGGCAAGGCAAGTTAAGACTGTCACCATCATAGTGGGAATGAGGGTCTCACCAGTGCAGTTTGGGGTGAGCATAGCAGCAACAGCAGCACCACTGTGTTGGGGGGAGTAACAGTAATAACTGAGTTGGGGCAATGGGGCACCACCATTCCATGTGTGGCTAGCATAGCAGGGCAGCAACCCCACCAACAGTGCTTCAGGGGAGTGCAGAAATCAGAATTGGCTGAGCAGGGGGTACCACTCATCCAGTGGAGGGGGTGAAGCAACACCAGCATTACTATGTGGGGGGAAGGGACTCAGAGTACAGTATGTAAGTAACATTAAAATAACTGCCTGGAAGTGGAATGTCACCAGATTTGGAAAGTGTGGAGCAACTCCAGGTGGTGCAAATTCAGCTTAATAAATATAAGTTGCTCCATGTGATTGGGGTCCAATATCGACCAATGAGGCTCCATAACATCTCTGGCTATGAGGAACTTCTTCTAAAACAGCATGCTGGTTGGGGAAGGGGAGGGCAGTTGATTTACTTATGGCCAGCTTTGCCAAATGAGGGAATGAATCCAGTCTCTGTCAAAAATAAAGCAAAAGATAACTGGAGAATGACTCCAGTGAGTCCATAACATAGCAGTTACAGAGACTGATTGCAGACAGCTGCTGCTCAACAGTCCTTTTTCTTTGCTTAGCCTACAATAAGAAATTGAGGTCTGTCTAACGATCTGTTTCTTTAAGGGTGTTCTCCTGTGGTTCAGGTTCATCAGGTTCAATATATTCATAGCTGCCTACAGGTGTCACCATTCCCTGCATATAGAGACTGAGCTTGGAGCATAGCTACCTCTTGAACTCAAACACCCTGTGTAATAGCATCAACATATACAGAACCTTAGAAAGATGGATAGACAGATAGATAGATAGATAGATAGATAGATAGATAGATAGATAGATAGATAGACAGACAGACAGACAGTTAGACAGACAGACAGACAGACAGACAAACAGACGGACAGACAGATAGATAGATATTTTATTTATATAGTGCACCTTCCCAGAGGCTCAGAGCACTGAACAATTAATAAAAACATCAAATAGAAAAACAGCATAAAATAGAAAAACATCAAATAAACAAGAGACAGCAATCAACTTTTAACAGCAACCTTGCACTTGAAGAGTGGGTCTCGTATGGTAGAAAATATATTGGGCTTGCTTCCTCACAATTCAGAGAACTGGTTTTCTTCCTGATGACATGATGTTCTCAGCAAGCAAAGCTAATGCAAGCAAAGCGTGCTGAGGATCCATTTGTACTTGATCAGTACAATGTTCCATGGTTTTTGTTGAGGATCTGCACTGCTGAAATGACCTGCCTGGGAAAAAAATGATTGATCACACAGATCCTGTGCACGCCTTTCAATGGTGCAAGCATCTTGACACTACCTTCAATGACTGACAAGTTCTGGTGGCTGAGGACACCCTAATATTCATTTCCATGGTCAGTTCATGCAGGGCCTGCTTCTGCTCAAATAACCATTTGAGCATGAAGTATTTTAAATTCCACAGGTCATGACATCCTAGATCAGGTGATACTGAAGAACATGGAGGTGCTCCAGCAGCTGACACTGTTGTTTATTTGCCTTAATTGAGTAGTTGAAATACCCGCAAATACATCATGGCACTTTCACTGTTTTCTGCACCACAACTGTTCTGCCTAGGGCCTTGCTTACCACCAGATTTAGGGTATAGGCAAAACAGTAGATCCCCTCGAAATGCTGTTGTCCAGTAAGGCTTTAATCATGTTTTAGGCATTATCAGTCACAATAAAACTGACCTGCATCCTGCTGCCCTCAGTTCACAGAGGAGTCAGAATCCTTTGCAAGGAAACCAGATTATTCACCGGACAGTATTCTTTCTCCATTATGGCTACATCGAGCAGTGCCAACTTGTACTGGCCATCACCAGATGAGGATCCAGATACTCCTACAGTTTCTGAGCTATCCCCACCACTCAGTGTGTCTGCTTCAATAGACCAGTGTGCTGTCAAAGACACATAGGAATTCTTGAAATTAAGGCTGCTCAATATGTTGGTAATGCAATGGATTACACCACCAGCAGCCTTAAAAAGTAGATTATACACTGCCTTTCACATATCAGTGTAAATCCTATGCACAACAGTTTGGAAAAAAGTGGTTTGGGAAGGGCTGTTATATCGGGGGTATAAATACTTCACCTTCAGGTGGAATCCAGTATGTTCTATGACTGAGAATGGCTGAATCTCTAGAGTCATCATTTCTCCAAATAATTGCATTTTCTGTTGTACCATAGGACGTGCAACAATGTATTTAGTTTGGCATCGAATGTCTGCATAATGAGGGTGGTGCTGGAGTTGGAGAATGAGGCTTTTTAGGCCTACCTGGCACTGGGTGAGGGTGAAGATGTTGATATACCAACTAGGCCATATGGTGAGGCCCATTATTGTGTTGTTTCATTCCAGCAAGAGGGGCACTACTTATTCTATGCAATTTTTATGTAGCCAATAACCAGACAGACCTTGTGTTAAACATTCTCTGGAAGAAACCTGCAGTTTTCCATCACGGCACATCCAAATTTACCTGGCTGTCAACCAATTTTGACACCATACCCATTAAAGAATTTTTGGCTATGATTTCAACAATATTTGCTTAATCTGGGCCTAGGATGGCTTAAAATGACTGAAATATATCCAAAAATGTATTGAAATGATTAGTGAAAGCATCATGCAGCTTATACATGATACATTGTGGAAAATGTGTTTAAATGCACAAAAAATCCTTGCATTTTATCTTTGAATTAAGCATGAAATTGTTTATAGAGCCCAGACATCTTGCTCATCTAGTGTGTATTATTCACCAAAAGTTTCCTCATTGATCACGCAAACAGATAATGTGCAATAAACTATATTTTGGTAAAATTGGTTGGGCAAAACATTACTCCCCCCACCCAATTTATCTATCATCAGCAATACTCACAGTTCATTAGCTATAAATATGTTCCATATTAACTCCATGCAAAGTATTTGGATGATAAATGCATAATATTTTAAATTCATTTCCTCCTAAATATTCATAATACCACGTGTTTTCATGGCAAACAGCATATTTTCCTTAGTGGCAGTACTGAAAAAAAATTGCACCTAAAATATTTACACAACCATCTTATAGGGAGGATTTGATGTCTCAAATGATGACAAATTTAATTTCAAACAAAAAAAGAATACAGGGAAGAAACACAAAAAAGGTGCTTGCCCCTAGCAACCACCTGATTTTCCTAGCAACAACACTTAATATTTATGGGATATTGCAAGCACAGCAATGACATTGTCAACCATGTAGATTTTCAGGAAGTGACATTAATTCAGTCTCTGCAAGATAAGCTTTCTTCAAGACTTCAGTGTTGTTTCCTACACCTTGTTTTTCACTTTTCAGCATCCAGAGTGCAGGTATTGGAAAGTTAACCCATTATTGATCCAGCCACTTACAGCACATAAAAAGGGACAGTAGTCAAGCTTGGGGGCTTTGGATTTGACAAGTCAACACATGTATTCATGCAGAACCAATATAGCCATGCTCAAGGATGGTGATGAAGACCAGGAAAGCTGTTGTCAATCATCTAAGATTCACAAGAAACCAGTTTTAGAGCTGGTTTGCATTGTTTTATGCATCTAGATTTAATCAAGAAGGAGTCCGTTAATCATTTGCATGTGTCAGGTGGGATAAATGCTGTGAATGTGCTTAAGCATAGTTGGACTTGCATGGTGATGATCGATGCATTGCTGAATCATTTCAACTGCACCTGTCAAAGGAATTTGATGACATCTCCAATCACGCAGGGTTTCACCCCACCTTTTATAGGTGTTTTATAAACAAAAAGCACACATAGAGTACAGGAAAACACTGTGCTCAGCAGTCAATATTACAGAGGAAACAGGATGATGGACAGTCTACCTCTTCTTGCATCAGTTCCACATCTTTACCCAGCCCCAGGAAGAAACTTCAATCAAAAGCGGGCCTCCCTGTCCATGTATCTGGACCTGCCCTTCCTGCCATCTGCATCATATGCAAGAAAAGGGATCGATACAGCACTGTGGCCCATAAAAACCAGAATGATCAACTAGTCCCAGCAGAAACCATGAATGCAGGAATGTTAAAAAGAGCTGCAGAGTTGAATGAGGATCAGAGTATTGTCATTTATATACAGGATTGTATGTCAGTGGAAACTGGATATTATAAAACATGTTACAGAGACTACACAAGATTTTTGACAAAGTCATCAGATAACGATAAGCCTACTTGTGCTGAGCAGATGTACAGCAAAGCCTACAAGATTTACTGTGCCACTGTCATTCATCAGAGGGTCATTGTGGACCAAGAAGTGCTGCGGATTACAAGACTTAGCCAGATTTTCATCGCATTTGCAAAAAAGCATGAAGGTCTTGATGAGTCAAATTACAGATACGTGATACATAATATAAGCAGACCTTTTCAAAATAATTTAGACACAAACATGGTAAACACAATTGAAAATTTAAACATCACGGCATTTTTCTATCCATTATGTTTGTAGTGAGACTTGAATACAATATTAAAATCGAAACTTAAAACACAGTAGCAAGACTCATGCCATACAACTACAATTAACGTCCCTGTGGAGAACTCACTATTTCTCTATAGTGATGCTAGATAATTTAAAAGTGAGATCTTGGCCAGTACTAGAATCCAGTATAATTGTAATTAATTTTCAGTTAATAACACAAGATAAAGTCCTGGATGCAATATTGAAATTAAAGACCAACAAGGCACCAGGACCTGACAAGATCCCTGGAGAACTATTTAAATGTACGGGCCATAGTTGGGCTAATGTGCTTGCCACATTTTTTATAAAGGAAAACTATATCCCAGTGTAGTGGAGGGGAGCAGTGATTGTCCCCAGTCATAAGAAAGGGGACAAGAAAGATCCTAGTAATTACAGAGCCATTAGTCTAATTGATGTCACAGGTAAAATATTTGCTAGAGTCTTGTTAACAAGGTTATTGGTTGAAATGGATGGAGTCAGAGGTCTCTCACTGCTGCAAGCAGGTTTTCATCAACAATTTTCAACTATGGACAATTGTTTTGTACTTCATCATTTATGTGAAAAATATATAAAGCTAGCTGGCTCACCAGCTCAGCAGTAGTGCTACCACATGCAATGCCAGCAACCCAGATTAGGGAGTAAACCCAGGACACTGAAGGGCTGTCCTGGAGGGGAAGCTTGAGCTTTGACAGGCAGCTCACTTCCCCTGGGAGGGAGGGGGGATGAAGGCCCATTGCTGGTCTGGTGGAAGCCAGTGGCACAGCAGCCTGGTGGTGCACAGGTGGGGAGCACTATGGTGGACATTGGCATACACCTTAATGTGTTGATGCAGCCATGACTCTAGGGGACAACTGGGGAAAAATGGATCCTGGTGGAGCAAAACTGGCAGAGGAGGCACCCTTCACCAACCAACCCACAGGGCCACAATGGGGACCTGATGCAAACAAGTAAGACTGGGGAAAACCCCTTAACCCAACCTCACCTGGGAGGCACAGCCAAGACTACATGGGGGTCCGACTGGTAGACTGCAGTTCAAATCAGGTTGGTGGTAGCTCAGCCGGTATCCAGGGGGTAAAAATAGCAAGTAAAAAAAATATATATATATATATCTAAAGCTGTGACATCAGAAAATATATGCAGCATATATAGATTTCACCACTGCATTTGATAAAATAAATACGGGTAATTTGTGGGAAATAATAGCAGAAGGGTATTCAATAATAACAATAAATGCAATAAGACTACTATTTTCTAATACATGGGCCCAAGTAAGAACAGATATGGCAGGGAATCTTTCCCAAACATTTACTACAAATACTGGGGTGAGGCAGGGCTGTATTCTTTCCCCTACACTGTTTGCAATTTATATTAACAAGTTACTTCTTAATCTTGACATACCATTTTCAGATTCATCAAAAATAGGCTCAGATTATTGTCCAGTGATTGTATATGCAGACAACATTGTAATTTTATCATTGTCCTCAGCAGGCCTTCAAAAAAAGTTGAACATCCTGCAGATATTTGCAGAAAATACATCTTTATAGATAAACATGAGCAAATCAAAAATCATGATTTTTGGAAGCAGAAAGAATAAGTTCAAATTGTTCCTTAACTCTGATCAGATGCAAATAATTCTGGACTATACATATCTGGGCCTCATCTTTTCTGAAAATCTGTTACGGAAATCTGAAGCTGACATGCCAATAAAAAAGGTGTCTAACATAATATTAGCATTAAGAAGATTTGACTTTTGCTATGGGGGATCATCTATTAGACCTTTGTTATGGGCGGTGGAAGCCAAATACAATGCACAAATTCTGTATGGGTTAGAACTATGGGACAATAATTATATTGAATTATTAGAAAAAACAATCACATGCCTTCTTAAGTCAGTCATGGGCTTTTCCAGAACAGTACCAGCCCCCTTTGTCAGGACAGAACTTGGGCTACCAAATTTGAGAGCACTGGCTGAATTGCAAGTGATAAGCTTTTGGGTGAGAATCAGCAGATTACCAAAAGATAGAATGGTCAGAAAGTGTTTAGATGAAAAACATATCTGGCAGAAAAGTGCATGTTGGAAATCTCCCTGGTTAATGAAAGTAGAAAGGATCCTGACAACTGTAGGTCTGGAACATCTTCTTCCATTGGTGCAAACAAAGATTGTGATAGCAAATCAGTACAAGGGACATATTAAGAATCTTCTTATAGAGAAATACAAAGGAGATGATTTAGAGCAAATTAGTAAATCAAGATTCGCAATTTGGTAAAGTGAGAATGAACTGCAAAATAAATAAAGATATTACCTTGATATCATAGAAGATCCACAGCTTATGAAGATATATGCAAGATATAGCATAGAGTTCTTTGAGTGAATTGTGCTGTATGCCAGATTCAACAAATTGAGCAACTCAGTGCATACACTATGCATCTGTACTGGCAGTGAGAGGGAAGATTTGACCCATGTGATGTTCAGATGCCCCTGGTATGACAGGCCAACAAGGAAATGGTCGGGTCCTGTTTTAACCTCCATGCAAACTTGGGATGTAAATGTGCTTTTAAATATACTATTAACTATGGAAGATGAGTATATTGTGTCTAGAATGGCTAATTTCCTATCTATTATAAAAAAAAATCAGAAAAAAGATAAAAACAATAATGCAATGAGATTAGGGGGTTAAGAATACTGATGGAGATGACACTGTGAAATCATATTAATGACTGCACAAAGTATAGGAAGTTGAGGAACAATCCGCACAGGGGTTGTATACAGACCCCCATGTCAGGGGAAGGGAATAGACAAGGGTATGATAGAAGGCATTTTTAGGACGGCAGAGAAAGGGGAGATACTATTGTTGGGAGACCTGAATATGCCAGATGTTAACTGGAGCACATTTGCTGCAGCCACATCCAAGAACAGGGCCATTCTCAATGCCCTAGAGGTGGCATGCCTCAGACAGCTAGTTTTTGAACCCACCCATGATGGAGCAATCTTAGACCTCGTACTCTCAAATGGGGATAGTGAGTGGATCTCAGATCTAGAAGTGAGTTGCCATCTGTGAACAAGTGACCATCAAACAGTGTGGTTCATGATAAATTTGGCTACAGAGTCAAGCCATACAAAAGTGAGGGTACTGGACTTCAGGAGGGCTGACTTTGGCAAGATGGGAGAGTGCCTTAGAAAAGCACTGGCAAACAGGCTAGAAGGAGGATTGGAAAAACAATGGGGAAGCATCAAAACTACCATCACAGAGGCAACAAGCCTTTGTGTGAAGCAAATAAACAAATCAAAATGAAAGAAAAATCCACTATGGTTCTCAAAAGAGGTGGTGGGGAAAGTCAGGGAGAAAAAGACAACATTCAGGAAGTATAAGGAAACACAGAAGGAGAAGGACAGAGAATTGTACCAGTTAAGGCAGAAGGAAGCAGGGAAGGAAGTCAGACTAGTAAAGACCCAAACTGAGGAAAAGATAGCCAACTCATTTAAGAAGGGAATACAACCTGTTATTGGTACATCAGGGAGTGTAGAAAGACAAAGGGAGGGATAGTGAGGCTGAATAGAATGGACGGTGGGTTGGCAGAAAGGGACAGTGAAAAAGCAGAGATACTGAATGAATATTTCTGCTCAGTATTCACAAAAAAAGGAGGAGGGGGAGGTGCCTAATCCAATTAACAGAAGCACTTTTGATGGGGGGGTCAATCCCAGTCCTTTTACAGAAGAAAGGGTTTTGAAAGAACTCCTAAAACTGAAGGTGGACAAAGCAATGGGGCCTGATGGAATTCACCCCCGAATTCTAAAATAATTAAGTGGAGAACTAGTGAAACCACAGACTACCCTCTTTAACAAATCATGGGAGGATGGTGTGGTACCTGAGGACTGGAGGAAGGTGGATGTGATTCTCCTTCACAAAGGTGGGTCCAAGACAGAGGCAGGAAACTACAGACCTGTCAGTTTGACCTCTGTGGTAGGGAAAGTGATGGAATCACTTCTGAAGGAAAAGATTGTTGAGTACCTAGAGGCCAGTGGGGTACAGGACCCAAGGCAGCATGGGTTCACAGCGGGAAGATCATGTCAAATGAACCTAATTGATTTCTTTGAATGGGTGACCAAAGTAGTAGACCAGGGAGGGGCTGTGGACATGGCCTACCTAGACTTTAGCAAGGCATTTGACACAGTCCCACACAAAAGATTAATTGTCAAATTAACCAGCTTGGGAGTGGGTCCCAGGGTGTTAGCATGAGTAAAACAGTGGCTGGACAGCAGGACACAAAAGGTAATTGTAAATGGAGTCCACTATGAAGAAAGAGGGGTTACTAGTGGGGTACTGCAGGGTTCAGTACTGGGTCCAGTCCTTTTTAGTGTCTTTATAAGTGTCATTGCAGAGGGACTGGAAGGAAAAGTATGCCTCTTTGCAGATGACACAAAGATCTGCAACAGGGTTGATACACAAGGAGGCATGGAAAGGATGAGAAGGGACTGGGCAATGTTGGAGGAATGGTCAGAAATATGGGAGCTTGGATTCAGTGCAAGTAAGTGCAAAATAATGCACCTGGGAAACAAAAACCCAAGGGAAGATTACACAATGGGGGGTAGTAACAACACAAAAATGGAAAGGGACCTGGAGGTAATCATATTAGATGACCTTAAGGTTAGCAAGCAATGTGAGAAGGTGGTAGGGAGGGCTGGGTTATACTGGGATGTATAGGGAGAGGCATCACCAGCAGAAAACAGGAAGTTGTTATCTCTCTGTACAGACAGTTGGTGACACCCTGGAGTACTGCATCCAGTTCTGGAGACCACATCTCTGCAAGGACATAGACAGGATAGAGGCAGTCCAGAGGAGGGCAACTAAAATGGTGCAGGGTCTGCAAAAGAAGCCATATGAGGAGAGACTAAAGGTGCTTATTATGTATACCCTTCTAGAAAGGGGGGGGGGACATGATAGAAACTTTTAAGTACCTCAGTGGAATCAACGAAGTCCAAGAGGGTAGCATCTTTCAGAAAAAGAGATGTGCAAGAATAAGGGGACACAATTTAAAGATGGGGGTGGTTCAGGGGCAATGTGAGCAAGTATTTCTTCACAGAGAGGGTGGTGGACATATGGAACAGCCTTCCTGAGGAAGCTGTGGGGTCTAAAACTGTGGAAGAATTCAAGAATTCATGGGACAGACATAAGGCAATTCATGTTGGGGGGTAAGAAGAAATAGGCTGTTGGTTAACTAGAATCTGCAGCTTATCCTGTAGGTAGAAAAATGGGCAGACTAGGTGGGTCAAGTGTTCCTTATCTGCTGTCAAAGTCTATGTTTCTATGGTTCTATGCTGCTAGACTTTTCTAACTGATATTGTCCTGAGATGCTATGTGTTATGTATTTTGATATAATGTATTTTCTCTGTGTGTGTATGTATGTATGTATGTTTGTATTTAAATGTTAAAACTTGTAATGATCTATTATGATCAAACAAATAAAATTTCTATTCTATGTGGAGAACCCTGTTTTTTGAAATTATGCATGTTTTTGTGTTACAAAACTGACAGACCGAAATATTACCCAGAACGTGACTTCCCTCAGTACACCTGTCATAAAACCACACCGTAGAAGTATTAGTGAGAAGCTGTTTGTTGACATGCTGTCAACAAGTACACTTATTGACAGTCTTCCTTATCAATCAGAGGCAGGAACAGAAACAGATGCTACAGGGACAACTCAGAGTGAAGAGGAGTGAATTCGTTCTCAACCACAAGCTGATCTGCCATCTCATAGATCATTAACAGCAAGT
Organism: Neoceratodus forsteri; assembly: GCA_016271365.2. Classification (NCBI taxonomy): domain Eukaryota; kingdom Metazoa; phylum Chordata; order Ceratodontiformes; family Ceratodontidae; genus Neoceratodus; species Neoceratodus forsteri. Next base: position 1,676,406,871 of record CM057449.1, read on the forward strand.
ACACCAGCTTCTGATGAGCATTTAACTAGGACTAGTACAATGCCACATTGGTCATCAAGAACACATTGAATGACAGTCCCAGAATGAGTTGTACCTGGCCAACAACATCAATTGATTTGACTGTTGATGCTGCAAAATCTGTCATGCCAATTTTACTTTATAATTTGATGGCCTGGATTATTGGAGCATCAAAGGCACCAATACTGGTTGGATATGTTGATCTTCCAGATGATGTGGACTTTAAACTGATATAACATTGCCAAGACATTGTTTACCTTGCATCCAAGGGTCAAAAACAGACACTTAAATCCCTTTGCCTTGGATTGTCAATTCAACACTTGACAGGATCATCTTAAGTGGTCTCCATACTAAATAAACTGGGACATTATGCATCTTGGAATACAGTGATTAGCCATGACACAAGCCTTGCTCAGCTACAGTTTGTTAAAGGTTCTTATAAGGTCCCACCAGGCTTTGCAAAGAAGACTCCAACAGTTCTAGTCTAGGACAATATTGATTTTGGAGAAGTAACGCTATCTGGAGTGGCACCTCCAACCATACAAATGGAATAATGCTGCAGAGCCACATCACTCAATCCACCCCAACACCAGGCAGAGTGCCCCTGCCAAAAGGAATATGTTCTCTTAAAGCACCCCCTAGTTTTATGATAGAACAGTACCATCAGTGCAAGAGGCAAGGTCCACAAAACATGAGCCATGTTGCATGTGCCCCATTAGAGGCTGAAAAATACAGATCAAACCTGGCATCAGCACTTAGAACTGAATTGGCATACATTTTTATGAAGGCTCTTAACGGTGACTCATGTACACCTCCTGGCTGGACAGGTTTCAATACTGCTTTTCAACGTGATTGTACTCTCGAGAAGTGAGCTATCCATTACCTTCCAGTCATTGAGACATCACCAACAGAGATGTCTACTGTCAACACTATTCTGAGATGAACTATTGATGTACTGTAGCTGATCAGCTTGAACTTGAGTATGTAGTCATGGTCTTTGACCAGCAATATATATATATATATATATATATATATATGTGTGCTAAAGCACAACAAATCTACTGGGAAAATGATGACTACACAAGATGTTTGATAGTGTGGCTCAGTGAATTCCATACCTGCATGTCGTTTCTAGGTGTCCTTGGTGAAAGATTTGGGGATGCAGGACTTTGTGATATCTTGATAGAGTCAAACGTTGTCACCCAAGGATCAATCAATGATGTTCTGAATGATTACCGTTATAACCGGAGTGTGAGAGCACACAAACCTCTGTATGAAAGCATGCAGCATCTAAGATTCCAGACTTTCCTTAAATCATTACCACTGGACAAAGCAGATGAGTGCCTAGAGGTCATCAAAATAAATCAAGCTAGCATTCCCCATTGACTCATTTGATGGTCTGTGTACAGCTGATGAAGTCACCAATGTGATCATGAAATATGAAGACTTTGTCAAGAGGAAGATCCAAGAGAACACAACATTTGTCTTCTGGAGCTCTTACATCAACATGGTGCAAATCTTGTTCCTTTTTGTGAGAGCAACCCATGAGTCTGACTGGGAGTTGCACCTTTCAGCTAAATGCTTCATGATGCCCAGGTTCTTCTGTTATGTTCGGGTGGACTATGTTGAGTATCTTCCATTATATTGGCTGGAAATGGTGAGCCTGCCTATCACACACCCAGAATATTACACAGAACTCAACACTCGGGGACAGTGACAGTCCAACGTCAAAGTGGACATGGATTCTCTTCAATCACATGTTACCAGGCAATTGAAAAAACCTGCAATAAAGATTCAAAAACAAAAGGTGACTTGTTTGGATTGACACAAAACCTTGCAACAGTTTATCATTGGATCTTGTCACAGCATGAGAGAGCTGCTATAACAAAACAGTGTGAAGTGATGTCAGGCATGACTCCAGAGATACGCAAATGGAAAAATCTTGATAGCACAAGAATTTAGAATGATGAGACAGAAAAAATTATCACTGTGTTCAATAATGAGTGCATGATCAATTCTTTTGATGCTCCTCAAGATGGACAAGTGTGTTTAAGTTCAGGTGCTGTTGCTACCAGTGAGATTACAAATGACTGCTAGCTGCTCAAGAGAAAGGAAAAATTGCACTGATGGACTTCTTGAACCAGTGACTGCTTTCTGCTGCTCAGGACATTTTTTCTCCCATCAAAAGCCAGAAACTGGAAACCTTCAGTCAGACTGACTTTGATTTGTCTGTTGGAAGCTGAGAACCTTGCAATACTGCAAAGAACAAACTATAACTCCATTTAGGACCTGGAAACCTGGTAAGGCATAATACTGGTGGGAACTTGTTAAGAAGGGGCGCTACGCTTTCTACAAAAAGTTTCAATTTTTTTCCTTATTGGCATTAAGCAGAGAACTGCAGGATTCCATTAAAAGTGTAGTAATTTTATAACCAGAGGGAGTGAGATACAACTGAATTTGCTTGATTGCTGAGGTTGAGACCTAGGATTTAGAAGGATATTTTTGCAACATTTTAAAAGTATCCTGCTGGCTTGGAAGTTAAGTTTTTATCCCTGGTTTCACTGAAAGGTTTTGTGTATTGGAATCAGACATAGCAGAGTGCTTACATTGAAAGGCCTGATTACATCAGAGATGTCACTAGTCAATCAATTGGCTCTGAGTGGGGTTTCATCACTGTGCTGTCTTAGGCATCCTTCACAGTTAGAAGCCAGTCAAACTGACTTTGATTTGTCTGTTGGAAGCTGACAACCTAGCTACACTGCAAAGAACAAACTATAACTCCATTTAGGACCTGGAGACCTGGTAAGGCATAATACTGGTGGGAACTTGTTAAGAAGGGGAGCTACGCTTTCTACAAAAAGTTTCCTTTTTTTTCCTTATTGGCATTAAGCAGAGAATTGCAGGATTCCATTAAAAGTGTAGTAATTTTATAACCAGAGGGAGTGAGATACCAGTGAATTTGCTTGATTGCTGAGGTTAAGACCTAGGATTTGGAAGGATATTTTTGCAACATTTTAAAAGTGTCCTGCTGGCTGAGGAGTGAGTTCATTTTTATCCCTGGACTCAGTAGAGTGGTTTGTGTAGGAGCCATGGTCTAGTCAATTGTGATGTTAGTTGAATTACTATAAAGAGCAATACTCACCAGGGTGGTGGAGCAGTTGTGTATTTGATTGTTTCTAACTGTCACCAGTGGCTGTGGACTACCTACCCACCCTTCCCCACACCCCACACCACCAGTAGTGGCATTTCTTTTATAGCCACAGTTCTGACATCACTTTCTCAACAGGTCTTGGGGCAGAACTGTCATATTCTTAATAACCCAGCACAGTGCAAAAAGGGGAGGTACACACCACAAATAATATATGTATATATATATATATATATATATATATTACATATGTGGGGAGTGGTGCAATGCACTGGCTGTGGGGCAGCAGTTTTCCAGGATACATTCTGGAAACTGTGTTGCTGTCCTATTTGCAGGCAACTGTCAGCTCTGAGGGAGGAGGTTGCCCACCTCCAGGCTGAACTAGCAAGGACTAAGGAGGCCTCCACCTTCCAAAGAGCACCACTGCCACAGCCACTGCCTCAGAGGTTGCCAAGTATGAAGAGCAGTTGGACCACAGTGGGTTCTGGGAGGGTGCGGGTGGTGGACCAGAGGTGAAGCCCCCTAGTTGTACCTCTACACAAATCATATGCCATTCTGGCAGAGCAAGGTTCCTCTATGATGGCACCCTCAGTGGAGACCCAGAAGAATGCTGAGGACATCCACAAGGGAGACCCACAAAAGGGTGGCAAGGGACACAACAGGGGAAGGAAACAGCTTCTGATAAGGGACTCAATTGTTAGGGGGTAAAACTGGGGAAGGGAGAGGAGAAGGAAGTAAGGTGCCTGCCTGGTGTCATGGCTTGGAGGGACAGGAAGCGAATCCTCAGGATTGCAGAAGCAGCATCACAGGAGAGGGAACTAGATATCATAGTCCACCTTGGGACAAATGACCTAGCTAGGCATGGGATCAGTGCAGTGCAGAATGAATTTGTGGAGTTGGGGAGGGGCCTTAGATGGGTAGCAAGCATGGTAACCTTCTCAGAGGTGTTACCGGTCCATGGCAGGAGTGAGGCTAGGGTACTGCACACCATGCAGTTTAATGAATGGTTGCAAAACTGGTGCAGAGCACAGGGCTTTAGCTTCTTTGGGGAGTGGGGGTGCACCTGGAGAGATAAAGGTCTATACTGGCACGATGGTCTGCATCTGTCCATGAAGGGAACCAAGCTCCTAGTTGACAGGTTTAAATGCTTCTTTGGAAAGCTTTTAAACTAGCCAAGGGGGGAGGCGCTGATAAAAGGCAGGACATTTCAAGCCTCCCCCCACAAAACATGGCAGGTAGTAAGGTAAACACTGAGATACAGAGCTCAACACAGGGCAGGACAGGGGTAAATGGAAAAATAGACAAGGGCAATAAGAGCAGGGATGGAGGAAAAAGGATAAAGCCAACATTAAATGGAGGGCAAAGAGTACCAATGCCCATAGTCTTGGAAACAAGCTTCCTGAGCTAGTAGCCCTGATGGAAGATGAACAATTGGATATTGTGGCAGTCACAGAAACATGGTACACCAAGAACCATGACTGGGATGTCAACATACCAGGGTACACAATATAAAGAAGGGACAGGGAAGGTAAAAGAGGAGGTGGAGTAGCTCTATACATAAGGGAAGGGATCAAAGCTACAGAACTAAAAAGTAAAGGAGGAGGACAAGAAGCACTCTGGGTCACCTTGGAGGCAGGGAATGGCATCACAATCCGCACAGGGGTTGTATACAGACCCCCATCTCTAGGGGAGGAAATAGACAACAAAATGATAGAGGACATTCTCAAAATGGCTGAAAAAGGGGAGATACTGTTGATGGGGGACCTGAATATGCCAGATGTTAACTGGATAACATGTACTGCAGCCACATCCAAGAGCAGAGTCATTCTTGATGCCCTGCAGGGGGCAGGCCTTAGACAGCTAGTGTTAGAACACACTCAGGAGGGAGCAATACTAGACCTGGTACTCTCAAATGGAGAGAGGATCACAAATTTAGAAGTCAGTAGACATCTGGGAACAAGTGACCACTGCACAGTGTGCTTCACAATGAGCACAATCATGGAGATAAGCCATACAAAAACAAGGATACTGGACTTTAGAAGGGCTGACTTTTGCAAAATGGGTGAATACCTGAAGAATGCACTAGCAAATGACCAAAAAGGAGGGGTGGAAGAACAATGGAGAAAAATCAAAACTGCCATCATAGAGGCAACAAGCCTTTGTGTAAAACAAATAAAGAAAACAAAGTGGAGTAAAAACACTATGGTTCTCAAAGAGGTGGCAGGGAACGTATGAGAAAAGGCTGCATTCAAAAGTATAAGGAATCACAGAAGGAGCATGACAGGGAACTATATCAATTAAAGCTGAAAGAAGTGGGGAAGGCAGTCAGACTAGCAAAGGCCCAAACCGAGGAAAAAATAGCCAACTCAGTTAAGAAGGGGGATAAAACCTTTTATAGGTACATCAGGGAGCATAGAAAGGTTAAGGGAGGGATAGTGAAGATTAATAAAGGAGAGGGGAGGTGGGCAGAGGAAGCAGTGAAAAGGCAGAGATACTGAATGAATACTTTTGCTCAGTATTCACAAAAGAAAATGAGGAGGAGTTACCTAAACCAGACAATAGAAGCACTCTGGGTAGGGGGGTTGACACCAGTCCATTCACACAAGAAAGAGTCCTGAAAGAACTCCTAAAACTCAAGGTGGACATAGCAATGGGGCCTGATGGGATTCACTCCAGAATCCTAAAAGAACTAAGGGAGGACCTAGTGACACCACTGAATACGCTTTTTAACAAATCATGGCAGGATGGCGTGGTACCTGAGGACTGGAGGGCGGCAGATGTGATTCCCCTTCACAAAAGTGGAAGCAAGGCAGAAGCAGGAATCTATAGACCTGTATGTTTGACCTCAGTGGTAGGGAAAATGATGGAATCACTTTTGAAAGAAAGAATTGTTGAGTACCTAGAGGCCAGCGGGGCACAGGACCCAAAGCAGCATGGATTTACAGCAGGAAAGTCATGTCAGATGAATCTAATTGATTCCCTTGACTGAGTGACCAAAGTAATAGACCAGGAAGGGGCTGTGGATATGGCCTACCTAGACGTTAGCAAGGCATTTGACATAGTCCTGCACATAAGATTAATAATCAAGTTAGCCAGCCTGGGAGGGGTCCCAGGGTGGTAGCCTGTAGCAAACTGGCTGCACAACAGGACACAGAAGGTAATAGTGAATGGAACACATTCCGAAGAAAGGGGAGGTTACTAGTGGAGTACCTCAGGGCTCAGTACTAGGTCCAGTCCTCTTTAACATCTTCATAGGTGACATTGCAGCAGGTCTGGAGGGAAAGGTATGCCTCTTTGCAGATGACACAAAGATCTGTAACAGAGTTGATACACAAGAGGGGGCAGAAAAGATGAGAAGGGGCTTGGCAAGGTTGGAGGAATGGTCAGACATATGGCAACTTAGATTCATTGCAAAGAAGTGCAAAGTAATGCACCTGGGAAACAAAAACCCAGGAGAAGAGTACACAACAGCAGGGGAGGTACTAACAACAACAAAAATGGAAAGGGACCTGGGGGTAGTCATATTAGATGACCTAAAGGTGGGTAAGCAATGTGAAAAGTAGGTAAGGAGAGCCAGGGGGATACTGGGAAGCATAGGAAGGGGCATCACAAGTAGAAAAAGGGAAGTGGTTATCCCTCTATACAGACAGTTGGTGAGACCCCATCTGAGTACTCGTGCAGTTTGGAGACCTCATCTACGCAAGGACATAGACAGGATGGAAGCAGTCCAGAAGAGGCAACTAAAATGGTGCAGGGTCTGCAGCAGAAACCATATGAAGAGAGACTGAGAGAGCTTAATATGTATACTCTTGATGAAAGGAGGGACAGGGGGGACATGATAGAAACATTCAAGTACCTCAAGGGAATCAACAGAGTCCAGGATGGTAGCATCTTTCAGAAAAAGAGATGTGTAAGAACAAGGGGGTACAATTTAAAGATAGAGGGGGGATGGCTCAGGGGTAATGTGAGGAAATTTTTTTTCATGGAGAGAGTGGTGGATTCATGGAGCAGCCTTCCTGAGGAGGTTGTTGGATCTAAAACAGTGGGGGAATTCAAACATGCATGGGACAGACACAAGGCAATTATAGTGGGGGGTTGCAGGAAGTAGGCTGTTGGTTAACTAGAATCTGCAGCTTATCCAGTAGGTAGGGAAATGGGCAGACTGGGTGGGCCAAATGGTCCTTATCTGCCGTCAAATTCTATGTTTCTATTTTATCAAGTGAAAACAAAAACAAAAGCAAAAGTAGCTGGCAAAGACATGATACTTCACAATGACAATAAACTCTTTTCAAGACGTCTTGTATTAGGTCAAAGTAGGAACATTGATCTTTGGGAAATATTGTCCTACTCTTGGTGAGCAGTTTCCCACCCTCTTGCTAGTGCTGACAGTACTCTGGCAAAAAACAACAAATCAGCTGTGCCCAATTTTGTGCAATCCAGAGATGGAGACTGTTTTGTTGACCATGTTCCAGAGAATGGTGCAATAAGCGTTGATGGAATCACTGTTATCCAAGCACTATGTGGTCGTCCTTCAACATTTGGTGAGCTTGCAGACACCATTTTAGTGCACATGGTTAAGCTTGCAACAAAGTACAAGTGTACTCGTTTGGACTTTATCACAGATCAGTATCCCAATGTGAGCATAAAAAATGTGGAACGGTCCCGCTTAGCAGCTGGTGTCTCACAAATTATACAGATCTACAGAAAGGAGCATAAAACCCCCAGTCAGTGGAAGAAGTTATTTCTGATGGCAATGATAAGGAAGCACTTCAGAAGGCAGGCAGTATAGCACAGTGGTTTAAGGCTCTGAGCTGCAAATCTGGAGACCTGGGTTTGAAACCCACAGCCTCCACTTGAATACTGTGTGACCCTGAGGAAGCCACTTAACTTCCCTGTGCTCCCAGGTTGCACCTGTAAGCAAGCTTTCAGCTTAGTGTGTCTCACCTGGTCAAACAATTGGAAAAAAAATTCTTGTACACCATATCAAGGGATGCATATTTGCAAGCTGTAAGCAAGGACATCACTCTCTGCATAGCCCAGGGAGAGGAGTGTCACTACCTGGCTGTGCAGGAGGGTTCAGTGACAGGCAGTGCTGTTGCCGAATTAAGATGTGACTTTGAAGAATGTGGCATGCATATATGTCTTCATGTGAAACATGCTGCCATGGACTACCAAAATGTGATAATTAGGGGCCCAGATACAGATGTTGCAGTCATAGGTATCAGTTTGAAGTTATAACTGTTGGTTAATTTGTATTTCTTTACTGGTGTTGGGAATCAAAGCCGTATTATTGATTTGGAGTAAGTCATTTCAGCTCTAGGCCTGAAGGTATGTAGCTCCCTTATTGGACTCCACACATTTACAGGATGTGATTCTACAAGGGCCTTCTATGGTAAGGGAAAGAGAAAGGCATGTGCTGTGGCCTCTGAGAGTGAATAGTTCAGTGATGCATTCACAGACCTTGGGAAAGACTTCACACTGCAAGACTCAACATTCCTTGTTCTTGAGAAATGTGTGCGCCAACTGGATGGCCAAACTTCATCACAGGATGTCAATGATACCTGATACATGGTGTTCTGATTGGCATCCTCTTCATTGCCTGAGCAGAGCATGCCACCAATATGTGATGCTATACACCAACACAGCAAGTGGGCAAAGTACCAGGCTGCTATGAGGCACTCTCTTGTTAACTGGATGAGTGATGCTTCCCCTGTTGGCCATGGATTGCATTTAGAAAACAAGGAGCTTGCCATCTCCTGGATGACAAAAAGTCCAGCACCAGATAATATTTTGCAAGCAATACATTGTGCCTGCAAGCATGTGAAATGTCAAACAGGGAGGTGTTCCTGTCTTGCTGCTGGACTATCTTGCACAGACTTGTGTAAATGTCAGAAGTGCAAGAACATTGGCTAAAAAGCTGCTGAACCTGTCATTCACAATGCATGATGATGAGAGTGACTTTGATGAGTAGGATGCCATGATTTTTGGGCTGGGAAATAAAAATGTATTGTCCTCTGGAAATAAGCACAACAGTGCCACCAACAAGACACATGATTCAAAACTAACACTGGATTTAAATAAAAAAATAAAATCTTGATTTATATCAATAATTACATCAGCTCATACCAATCCAGATAAGCTGTCACTTATAATTATTGGAGAAATAAATCTCATATGCAAGGGGATTTCAGTAAAACGGTTTCTGTTGTACTGTTTTCAGTGCTGTTGCTGAGGAAATTGTGCTGGTAGTCAAGGAAAATAGTAATATTTTAGGTATTTACATAGAAAAATGCATCAGATGTATTACATTTATCATTACATGTAGTTAGGCTGGTGTACAAACACTTCTCTTGAGGGTAAATGGTAAAATATGTCAGCCTATAGTGAAAGGTAAGTATTGCTGAGAAAAACAAATTAAGAGTATGGGGTAATACCTTGACTTATAGTTACTACTAAAAGATGGATATGGTAATTTATTGCGCATTATCTGTTAGACTGCTTATTGTAGAACATTTTGATGCATAATACACCCCAGTAGGGCAATAATTGTTAGTTCTTTAGCACATTTTATTGACAATAAATACTTAAAATGAAAGAATTTTCATCTAGATTTGCTATAATTTGCAATATTGTTTTCTTGGGTATGACTTCTAAGTTCCCCAATCCATTTATTCTTGCCTTTAATATACTTCCATGTACACTTCATTCATTTTCAGCCAATTTGGACCTTTATAGGGAAAATGTTAATGGAATTATGGACAAGACCCCTTCATCAGTATGGTGTCAAAATTGGTTGACAGCCAGGTAACCTTGGATGTGTCTTGACAGAAAACTGCAGAGTTTCTTGCAGATAACTTTTAACACAAGGCCTGTCAGATAGTTGGGTATATAAATCTGCAGAGAGTAAGCAGTGCTCCTGTTTTCGGAAAGAAACTCATTTTCTAGGCACATATCTCAGTTCAGCATGTGGCCTAAACACTCACCACTAGTGGGCAAAGAGGCAAAGGTAAAACTGTGTGCCCACTGACAATCACTGGTGTGTGAGATAAAGATGAGCCAGTGTCTTATGCACTCTGGCCATATGCTGGTTCAGACACTGCTCTATGAGGACCTGGGGAAGTGATGACAGGTACAGCACTGGGAGGAACCACTGTTCTGGATGACTTTAGGGTGTAACAGGGGTGCTTCATATGCAGGTTGTTCATCTCCACAGTTGTCAAGTTAGACATATTTTTTCCAATGGCTAATGATAACCTGGCACAACCCACACTCTGCCTGTATTGTATCTACCTTCACCAGGCTGAAGTGCAACCACAGACCACCTTTTCTTCATGGACATGTGATGTGCTAGCCCCAATAGCTTTGCCACAGCCACCACTTCTTGAGTCACTCTTACCACTGTCAACCCTGGGCATTGCCATTACTGATTACTACCAGAGTGTCTGGCTAACGGTTCCTTGTGGTGCAAGTGGAGTCTGTGTGTTAGGGTAGCTTGCACAACTCTTTTAAAATCCAGGGTCAATTATTTGGTTTGCTTTTTGGAAGTGGTTGACCACCTTCTTTGCCAGTCCTGCCCTTGTATTCCATCAGTCCTTTTCTTATCATCTTATCATACCCTTTTGCTGGTCAAATGCGAGGCATGTTTGGCCCCATCCCCAAAATCACTCAGGTGAATGTCACTATCACTGCTTTGATCCACAAGCAGTTCCCCAGGCTCAAGCAAGTATTCTGTCCCAGATGAGTTGACAAACATCAGTGATGCAGGCCCAAGCACAAGCACTGCACTGGGGCAACTGCTATGGTGTGGCAGTGATTTCATCAGGAGTCAGTGACACTTTCATAGTGTCTGTGGTAATGACAGCTGGAAGGGAAGGTATGGGTACAGTTGGTGCATCAGTGGAGGGGGATATTAAAGTGGCTTTGGAGGTCACAGTGACCATGCTGGTGACAATACCAGCAAGTACATACTGTAGCAGTCACAGATGCTGTGGTGGCAGTGGCAGCAACACAGAAAGTGCCTGCTTAACTTGTTACCTCTAATAGCTCCATATAAGTCCGAACTATCCATTGTTTATCTGACACAATATGGCCACCCAGGAGGTAATGAGATAAGGATGGCACTAATAGTGGTGTGAACTTGGAGCACACCAGCTGGGAAAGTACAGTGCTAGTGTTAATGGTAACAGCCATGTTGGAAGTTGTGGCAACACTTCTGTTTCCAGTGACACTGGTAGATGCAGCTTGTGAAATAGTGTGTCTCAGCTCTAAGGACCACCTTGTTCCATAAAATGTTTCTGCTAAAAATGCTGTGTCACTGACATAGTTCTTGTGATTGCGGTGGTGCTGAGGAACCTGGCAGCAGTAGAAGTAGTAGATGTAGTAGATGTTTCTGCTTCCTCCACTCATATGCTACCTCTACCTGAACCTGGCTTGCTGGGAGGAGGAAAAAAAAGCTTGCCAAACCTAATTTGACTAGCACATCTATCACCATCTCCTGTACCATCTGGGACTGGCAGGCTAGGAGATTTTCCAGGGCTGGATCATGAACATTTCGGTGTGACTGATCACCAAAGATGATTTTATATAGCTATTACCTCAGTTGAAGCTATATAGAAACACATAATTTGATGGCAGATAAGGACTGCTTGGCCCACCCAGTCTGCCCATTTCCCTACCTAATGGATAAGCTGCAGATCCTAGTTAACCAGCAGCCTACTTCTTTCTACCCCCACCCCCTAGAATTGCCTTATGACTGTCCCATGCATGCTTGAATTCAACCACTGTTTTTGACTCCACAACCTCCTCCGGAAGGCTGTTCCATGATTCCACAACCCTCTCTGTGAAAAAATACTTCCTTACATTACCTCCGAGCCGCCCCACCCATCTTCAAATTGTGGCCCCTTGTTCTTGCACACCTCTTTTTTTTTGAAAGATGCTACCCTCTTGGACTTTGTAGATTCCCTTGAGGTACTTGAAAGTTTCTATCATGTCCCCCCTCTCCCTCCTTTCCTCGAGGCTATACATATTAAGCTCCTTTAGTCTCTCTTCATATGTCTTCCGGTGCAGACACTGCACCATTTTAGTTGCCCTCCTCTGGACAGCTTCCATCCTGTCTATGTCCTTGCAGAGATTGGGTCTCTAGAACTGCACACAGTACTCCAGATAGGGTCTCATCAGCTGTCTGTACAGAGGGATAACAACTTTCTGTTTTCTACTGGTGATGCCACTCCCTTTGCATCCCAGTATCTCCCCAGCCCTCCTTACTGCTCTCTCACATTGCTTGCCCACCTTTAAGACATCTGATATGACTACCACAGGCCCTTTCCATTTTTGTTGTTGTTAGTTATCTCACCCCCATTGTGTACTCTTCCCTGGTTTTGTTTCCCAGGTGCATTACCTTGCACTTCTTAGCACTGAATCTAAGCTGCCATACATTTGACCATCCCTCTAACCTTGCCAAGTCCCTTCTCATCCTTTCCACCCCACCTTGTGCATCAACTCTGTTGCAGATCTTTGTGTCATCTGCAAAGAGACACACTTTTTCTTCCAGTCCCTCTGCAATGTTGCTTTTAAAGACATTGAAGAGGACCGGTCCTAACACTGAACCCTGCGGTACCCCACTAGTAACCCCCCCTTCTTCAGAGTGGACTCCATTTACTATTACCCTTTGTGTCCTATTATCCAGCCAATTCTTTACCCAGGGTATCATCTTGGGACCCACTCCCAGGCTGGCTAACTTGTATATTAATCTTTTGTGTGGGACTGTGTCAATTGCATTGCTAAAGTCTAGGTAGGCCATGTCCACAGCCCCTTCCTGATCTACTACTTTGGTCACCCAGCCAAAGAAATCTATTAGAGTCATCTGGCATGACCTTCCCACTGTGAATCCATGCTGCCTTGGGTCCTGTGCCCTTCTGGCCTCTAGGTACTCGACAGTTCTTTCCTTCAGAAGTGATTCCATCATTTTCCCTATCACTGAGGTTAAACTAACAGGTCCATAGTTTCCTGCTTCTGCCCTGTCCTACTTTTATGAAGGGGAATCACATCTACCCTCCTCCAGTCCTCAGGTACCACCCCATCCTCCCATGATTTGTTAAAGAGGGTAGTCAGTGGTGTCACTAGTTCTACCCTTAGTTCTTTTAGAATTCTGGCATGAATCCCATCTGGCCCCATTGCTTTGTCCACCTTCAGTTTTAAGAGTTCTTTCAGAACCCATTCGTCTGTAAATGGGCTGGTATCAACTTCTGTATCCAGAGTGTTTCTATTGTTTGTTTTAGGTACCTCCCCCTCTTCATTTGTAAATATTGAGCAAAAATATTTGTTCAGTATCTCTGCCTTTTCACCGTCACTCTCTGCCACCCCTCCCTTTATTAAGCCTCACTATCCTCCCTTGGTCTTCCTTCGCTCCTGATGTACCTAAAAAAGGTTTTATCCCCCTTCTTAACTGAGTTGGCTATCTTTTCCTTGGTTCGGGCCTTTGCTGTTCTGACTGCCTTCCCAGCTTCCTTTTGCTTTAACTGATACAATTCTCTGTCCTGCTCCTTCTGTGATTCCTTGTTATTTTCTGAATGCTTACTTTTTCTCTTGAACCTTCACTGCCACCTCCTTTGAGAACCATCGTGGTTATAAAATACTATAGCTGGTTGCTGTAAATAAACAGCAAAGATAACTGACAACAGTTATGTAGTGGAGGTAATAGCTTAGGTAGAGTATTTGTGCCTATGTTGCTTGTGCAACTATTAGTGTAGTGCAAAAAAATCACATTCAAGGCAAAATAAACACTATTTGTTTTATATCACCGATATTACTTCTATAACAGAAGGTATCAGCTTGCTGACAACCTCGTCATTTCAATCAATCCATCAAATCTTTATTTATCCAGGCGAACATCATTGAGCACAGCTCATTTGCAAGATGGACCCGGTAAGGTCAAGGTTCGGTTTACATAGATACATAAAAAATATTCAATATACACACACTGTAGGATACTACATAGAATATTCAGTATACACACAGTCTAAGGATACATTCTAATCAGACTATACATTAAATTCAGGTGTATTCGTAATAAGGGGTGCGGGGAAGGGGAGCGGGAAGTGGTGTCCCTGGCTGGTGGGGGAGGAGGAAGATGGTTGGGGCCTATACTGTGGAACGGATAAACTGTGGGCCTTATGAAGAGGGCAGGAGGGTGGCACTGGGGGGTTTGTATAACAGGGGTATAGGGCTGTGATATATGACAAGGGATTAAGGGGAGTGGATGGAAAGGAGGGGTGCATGGAGTGTGAGGGGTGGTGACTCTTTGTAAAGGTGGATACCTTCCGTGAGTTGGCTGTCTGGGGAGGGAGATGGATAAGATTAGGAATACTCTACTGTTTGTGGAAATAATTACATTTTTCTTTGATAAGCCTCAAAATACAGATATTTAAAGGATGTAAATGAGATGTATCTGTTCACTTTAGGGTCTTCTGCATCGTATTCCGTAAGGCAGATAAGACATAGCTGATAGCAAATCTACCATATCGAGAATTGAATTTGGGCATATTAAGCATGATGAAGTTTAGACTTCTTAGGGCATATTTACTTGTTATGATTTGTGTGAAGCAGTCTGAGATGTAATTTGGTAGCATCTTTGATATCGCTCTATAAATCCATAGTGTGGCATTCCTGTCTCTTCTAAATTGGAGTGAGGTCCATCCAACTGCAGCATAAAGCAAGCAGTGGTGAGTCCTGAGAGGAAGATTTAACATGGAACTGAGCCCAGAACCTGATGACACTACACAAATTCACTTATTGATCAAGTGAGTCAAGACTGACCCAATGAGAAAACTGCAGCAGTCTACAAAACAAAAAACTATGTGAGCACAGCCATGCAGATGCAAGGCACAGACTCACCCAAAAAATACTACACCTACAGGCAAAATGAATGTGGTGAGCAGTGGAAAGGAGGGGTCAGCTGACACCATCCTCAGTTACACAGGGAACTGAGCTCAGAACCATAGGACAAACAGAAACAATTCAGTGAGTCAAGCCTCACCCACTGAAAGAGAACTGCAGCAGTATTTAAAATACCAATAACAATGTGTGCTCATAGCAGTCTGAATGTAGGATGCAGCCTCACAAAAATACTGAACACATAGACAAGATGTGCATGGTGAGTTGCATGAGGAGGGAATCAGCTGACACCTTTCTCAGGTACATAGAAACATAGATAATAATGGCAGAAAAGATGAACAGTCAATCCAGTCTGCCCAAGTTCCCTATCTAACCCTGGGCCTACTGTCTATCCAGGGTCCTAGCCTTTTCCCTCCACCCCCTGTTCTCCTTCTCAAATCTGTTGCTCTGTGTGACCACTATACAATTCGCTCCCAACCATGCTTGAAACCAGCAACTGTATTACCACGCACCACCTCAGCTGGTAGACTGTTCACAGTTCCACCAACCTTTCTGTTAATTAATAGTTCATCATGTCCCTCCTGAACCTCACTCATGCCAGTTTCCATTCATGGCCCCATGACCTCAAACTAGCATTCAAGTTAAAACTGTCCTCACAGTTCACCTGGTTTATTCCCTTTAGGAATTGAATATCTCCATCATATTTCCCATCTGCCTTGTGGCCTCCAGTAAATACATGTTCACTGCCTTGAGGCACTCCTCATAAGACCAGCCCTGTTGGACTGGGATCATTTGTGTCACCCTGTGCTGCACTGACTCCAGTCTTCCCCTATCCATCCTGAAGTGAGGGCTGCAGAACTGGGCACAGTACTCCAGGTGTGGGCACACTGAAGATCTGAAAAGGGGTAATATTACTTCTTTCCAGTGTTATCTGCAAAGAGACACAGCCTGCCACAGATACTCTCAGCAATGTTACTAATGAACAGATTGAAGCAGACTGGGCCAAGGACAGATCCCAGAGGCACCCCACTGGATGCCTCCCTCTGTGCTGATTTGACCTTGTTTTGTTTTTTTTTGTAGATTCTTTTTACTTGCTCCAGTGGACCAGAGCATCTCTCAGAAGTGCTCACTCAGCCGTCGTCTCTACTCCCCACCTGAGATCATCTTCCTCTCAGAATGAGATTGCTGAGCCCCACTTCAAAGGACCTTCAAGCTCCCGGATCACCCCTCGGGGGAGGGCCCATGCAACCTGTCCCACCTACCTGGTGGCCTTTCTGCAATTAGAGGGTGGGTCTTGGTCAGTGGGCTCAGTAGAGCCGGTGGAGGGATGGTCTGGCATTGGGGATGTGGGCTTGGCTCCTGGAGCCTTTGTCAGCTCCCTGGTCCCCAGGAGTATTTTTGAGTATGGTTTCCCCCTGAAGTGCAAACATGCAATGATATCCAGACACTGACATGCTGACGTCTGCCGATGCTTAACCCTCAAGTTATGGCACCACTTCCATGCGAGGCCCTCAGTCTCCATCAGGGGCCACTAAGGAGCGGTGCAGGTCCTGTAACCCACCCCGGGAAGGGAGAGCAGTCTTCTGGTTGCTCAATCCCTTCTCTCCCCTGCTGACCGCTGGTAGCCCAAGTCTGTTCATGAACCCAAGTCACCGGCATGGCACGAGGTATGGCATCCAGCACCTCAACCCTCAGCACCTTGTTGACCATAACTCTCTGCTGCCTACCCTTTAACCAGTTTCTCACTCAGTTCACTATGTCCTTAACCACACCCAGAACCTCCATCTTCTTTAACATGTGTCTTTGGGGCACTGAGTTAAAAGCCTTCCTGAAGTCAAAACACAGAAATTCCATGGCATGGCCTCTATCCAATTCCCCTGTGACCCAAACAATGAAAAGTCTCAGATTCATCTGACGGGACCTCCCTGTCATGAACCTAAGTTGCTTATTATCCTGTAGACCGTTGCTCTTGAGGTTGTCCATGAGGTCTTCCTCCATCAGCTTCTCTACAATGGAGGTCAGACTGACAGATCTGTAATTCCCCAGTTGTTCTATGGCACCCCCATGGAGTGGAATGATATCCACCACCCTCCAGTTTTTCAGAGCATCTGTTGTGAATGGTTGAATAGTCCTGTCAGGATATGAACCAGTTCCTCTGCTAGTTTTCTGAGAATTCAGGGATGCATTCCACCTGGACCCTGAGTCTTGCCTATTTTTAGGGCAACCACCCCGTTGTGGACCCTGTCTCTTGTAAAAATTGGCTGTCTCATCACTGGGATCTCCTTATCAGCCACTTTAATGCCACTCTCAGGCAAGGGTCCCTCTTCTTCACCAGTGAAAACTGAACAGAAATAATAGTTGAGGATGGCAGCCTTTTCCTTGTTCTCTTCTCTTCTATCACCCTGCCCTCAACAGCCTAATGATTCCCCTCCTTTCTTTCTTTTTTCCCTAATATATCAGAAGAAAATGTTTTTCTCTGCCCATGACCCCATCAGCAATATGCAGCTCTGTGTCTGCTTTAGCCTCCCTAACTGCACTCTTCCTTTGCTTCTCAGTAAATATTGGCCCAATTCTCCCTTTCTCTGCTTCTCCTTGTACTTGTAGAAGGCCTTTTTCTTAGCCCTCACTACTTCCCTAACTTTTGCTGAGAACCATAATGGTCTCTTGAACTTTAAATTAATTTTTGAGTGCATCTGTGCAGTAGCACTAATACTGCACTCAGTCAGCAGCTGGCCATGGAGGTGGGAAGTGGGTTGTGCCAGTCGCCGACTGGGGACGGGTGAGGGGGTGCTGGGTGGAGGGTCACTAGACTACCAGGGCAATGGGGTTTCTTTCATTATTTAAGTACATTTTGGGGGTGGGAGCCACTAGCCTACCAGGGAAATGGGGATTTGTTTCTTTATGTATGGACAGTTCAAGGGGGGCACTAGACTACCAGGGCAATGGGGATTTGTGTTTTATTTGTACAAGTGGGGGATACCAGACTATCAGGGCTGGATTATTTCCACATATATGGCAAGAGACTCAAGGTTCAGGGCATGGGTGAGGGGATGGCAGTGCCACCCTGTGGGGCTCCTGCCAATGGCTGTTTTGGGGTGCTGGGGGTATGGGTATCCCTGTGGGGCCCCACTTGGGTGTGCTGGACATGGGGGGAAGGATACTGTGCACTGTCCACTGGACAGCCGACGGGTCTATAGGACCCCCAGGAGCATCCGTAAGTTATACCAGCTAAATGCTGGTATAACTTACTTTGCCGGATCTCCTCCAGGGGTTCTATAGAATCCTGATGTGGGTACTTTATGGCTGCCCTTCTAGAATGGGGTACAACTGCTGCCATAAACCCACTAGTGCCATGTTGCAGGAGGTTTATGCGGCTTAACTGCTGTTTGGCTCAAGCGACCTGCTCCATGTCACAGGCCACTATGTAGAATCGCGCATGTTGCAACTGCTGGTGTAAGTTGCTACATGCACCATTCTACTTGGCACAACTGCAGTTATGCCAGGTGTAACCCTTCTAGAATAGGGCCAATCATCTGTCGACCTGATGGATAAATCTAAAGGGGCTGGTGCACCAGCTGGCAACTTTTTTGCTCCGAAGAAACAAAGCAGAGAGGAGAGGCCTGATCAAGGTGGAGAAGCAGGTGACTCTGGTGAAAAAACACAGGAAGAAGCCTTGCTTTCTTCCTTCCTGATTACGCTGCATCAGCTTGTTAAAACAGTGCAAGATCTTGACAGAAAATTTGACAACCGCGGCCAGAGGGTCACCGCACTGGAAACCAAAATGGACTGCCTTGAAGCAAGTGTCCAATGCTCTGAATCTTCCAGCCTTAAATCGGCGGATGTGACTCAAAAATTAATAAAAGAAAATTCTTATCTCTGTCAAAGGTTGGAAACAGCTGAAAACCAGACTAGGGAGCAGAATATTTGGGTGATCGGGCTGACCGAAGGGGTCGAAGGAAAGGATAGCCTGAATTTTGCCTGAACTTTTTTGCCAGCTATCTTAGGTCTCGATGATGCAGATCCTACTATGTTCCTGGAAAAAGCCTATTGAATTACCCCTAGAAGAGCTGTGGTGGATTTCTCAAACCCAAAGAACTTCTTAATTGTCTGCACGGGAGTAAGAGACTGAAATAGGGCGTTCAAGATCTCTCGGCACCATAGAGCACTGAAATTCTGTGACGCTGAAGTCATCCTAATCCCGGATCTTTCATTCAGTACCCGTTAACACTGAAGAGCTTTTGATGGGCTGTGGGGCAGATTTCGTTGACTTAAAGTTCAACATCAGCTACTGCTTCCAGTGAAACTCTGTCTACAGTGGGATGGGCAGTGCTATCTGTTCAACGACCTGAAGGATGACAGTAAACTGCTCCTCAATACTGAACAAGAACTGGACAGATTAGATGAGTTGGACAGTGGATCTGAGGGGGACTGATTCTCTTTATTACTCTGGTAATGTACTCAGTTCATGCATGTGGGGTAGTGTAAGAGGCATCAATTTCTGGGATAAAAAGCGTTATGTTATGGAACTGTTATTGAACTGTAGGTTGTACTGTGCCTCTCGTTTGCTGCTATTCATGGTTTTACTTTGGATTTGACCCATGGAATTACACGGGGACCTCAGGACTACTCCTTGACTCATTGGATTTATGGAATTGTTGTTGAGACTATTACAATCACTCCTCCATGTTAGTTAGGGATTGTCTTTGGGGAGGGGGTATTTATGGCTCCCATATCATTGTTTTTCTGCTCATTGAGAGAAAAAGGGAAAGTATTGTAAAATATTGGGACTCCTTTACACATATTAAAGAAGGGACATTTACTGTTTGGTATAGATTAGGCTAATAAACTGAGATTTTTCTGGCTTTGGGGGAGCTTGAGAATTTGTTTTTGACGTTAAATTCTTATGGTTTTACTGTGGGGGAGTCACTTAGATTTCATAGTCTCGTTGGTAAAAGGGTAATCTTTTTTAATCTGACCTTTTAAGACTCCCTATTGTCCTTCCTGGCTGTATGCGTTGGGTAATTCTGTCTGTTATATTTTTATTAAGGGGATCCCTTCTATGTTGTACCTATAGAGGGGGTGTCATTCACAAGGCCTTTGTAAGAGAATAGTGCCTGTATTATCTGCTCATTGTTATCCTCTTATGTAAATCTATATGAGTTTTGCTTGCAAAAATTAATAAATATATAATACAAAAAAAAGAACACCACAACCAGCCAATGTTGCCTTACCTATACTTTCTCAATATTAATTTTTTTATTAGAGTACTTTATTGATGCTTCTCAGTTATGATACATAACACAAAATAACACAGGCCTTACAGCATTAATTACCTCCACTACACAGGACATAGACCCCCACCACAATATAAAGATATATATATATATATATATATATATATATATATATATACAGTATATATACACAGAATATACAGTATCTTGGAAAATGTTATTAATGCATCAGTTAGGATTAAATTGACAGAATCAGGGCAATGAGGTGTTAGGGTTTCTAACCCTAACACCCCGGCCCACCCTTCACAGACAAAGAGGCATTGTGGGGCAGTATTGGGGTTGTAAACCCTAGCATACACCCCATTCCATTAGACAATAAATGTGGTCGGTGCAGTATAGTAGAATGGGATAAGTGTAAGGGCTTATGACCCCAATGCTGCCCCCCAATGCCTCTTTGTCTGTGAAGGGTGGGGGTGGGGTTTAAGAGTTGGAAACTTGTGCACCACATTTCCCTACTTTTGCCATATTAACCCTAATTGATGCATTAATGTAGGTTTTTGCAATTTCTTTCTTTTTTATAATTCTTTTTATGCACCGTTTTCTCCAAGATATCCTTCATAGGTGCACAAACAATCCTACTCCTTCTACTCCCCACCGAGTCCATCTAAACTGGTTCACCCTTCCTTCAAGGGACTTCCCAGTGCTCTGGATCACCCCCTTGAACAGGGCCCGCCCTCCCTCGGTGGCTGTATCTGGAATTAGAGTGTTCATCCCTCTAGGAAGTCAGCCATGGATCCCCAGTGTGGCCTAGCCCGGCATTGGGGATGAGAGAGAGAGAGATCCATGTGGCCCTCGTTATCTCCTCATCGAGTGGGGGATTTTTGCTTTGTTGGTGACTGTCCCTCATGGAGACCAGCCAACAAGGCAACGAAATGCCATGGCTCCGCCCCCAGGCATACATAGCACCGCTATGATCAGTGACCTCCAGCCTGCCACCAGAGGTTGCTTCAAGAGAGAGAGCACACCCCAAACCCTCCCCCCCGGGAACAGAGAGCAGTCCATCTGGATGCTTGATCTCTTCCCTCCCCTACTGACCCATGGTGATCCGGGCTCATTCCTGAAACCAGATCGTCGGCGTGGCACAAGGTGTGGTATCCAGTACCTCAACCCTCAGTGCCACCGGGCTGGCCTAGCAATTTATTTCTTTACTTTTTGAGACAGTGTAATCCTATCCTAATGTGCTTCTCAGAGTGCAGGGCCCACTGGTCACTGTGCTCCAATTCCTCCATAGAAGCATATATGTACATAGCTATGGGAGTGCAGGGCCCTCCGGGATGCGTATATGTACTTACCTATGGTTTCATTTATAGGCCAAGAGTGATACAATTTTTATCATAGCCATGTTATTACCCCACCTGATGCACCCAGTGGCAAAAAAATTCAAATCCCACTGAAACATAGTTCTGCACAACTGTAACACTATTTCTGCACTGCAGGTGTGAAAACTCATTTCAGCCAGGATTTGAAAAATTACAGTTGTGGCATACATTTGGTGTGGTAATAAGAATTCTATGCTCCACATTTGGGGTCAAAATATTTTAAATTGACAAAGTTATGAGAGTATGCTGAGAAAATCCAACACACCGTCATAACTCCATTTTTTGACATTTTGACCCCAAATGTTTAACATGGCCTTTTGGGGTCCCACCTCATGAACAATATGACTGTCATTATGCAAATCCTGTCCAAAAGGTGAATTTGCCAACTGATCCCAAAATCACCTTTTAGGTGAGAGTTGCATAATGACAGTTGTGTTCATAAGGTGGGGTCCCCAAAGGCCATGATCAAAATTTGGAGTTAAAATCTCAAAATATGGCAAAGTTATGGACATAAGTTACCATATATATATATATATATATATATATATATATATATATATATACATATATATACTAAAGGGGTGTAAAAAAGGGGGAGATCTGGGCCTGGTAGGGGACAGGAAAGGGGAGGGTGGATTGGAGTTGTGGGGTCCAGGAGATGCCATGGGGCAAAATGGAATCAGGAAAGAGATTCTGCTTGTCTTGTTCCCATATCCAAGGGCTCTGACATTAGCAGGCAGGTACCGAGGTCTTCCCTGATGGCTCATCCTACCTTGGCAGTGTTATGCAATGCTAGATCTATTAAAAACAAGACAGCTACCATAGCTGATATTGTTCAAACAACTGATCTGGCTTGCATCACCGAGATCTGGCTGGATGAAAATACAGGTCCTGCATTGGCTTCAGCAACTCTAATCAGGTTCTCGGTGAAACGCCATCCAAGGTTGGATCATAGGGGTGGTGGTTTGGCCATTATGTTTAAAACTGAGCTGGGTCTTGTGGATGTGACATTGAGAAGAACCAGATCCTTTGAATATATCCTGGGAGAATGTGTAGGCAGTGGGATTCTCCTCATCTACCATCCACCAGGAGATGAAGGAGAATTCCTGCAGGAGATAGCAGATTTCATCTTCGACATGGTGTTGAGGTCCCCCAGATGGATAGTTCTGGAGGACTTCAATGCCTGGATCAATGATTAACTCTTGTATTTTTTTCAAAATCTCCTCCAGATGATGACACTGGGCTTTACACAGGTAGTTACCTTCCCGACCCACGTAAGGGGTCATTAGTTGGTTCTGATCTTCCTTTTGGGCATGGAGATAGCTGTTCTGGGGGTGGAACCAATCAGCTGGTCTGATCATCACACCATAAGGTTCAGCTTCAGGGCCCCCCCAATAGGTCTGCCCCTATGGAGATGGTTCAGTACCACCCTTTAAGGGGGATTAACCCCAGTGACCTATCAGCAGTGCTGGACCTATCGGGCCTGTCAGGTGGATGCTTGACCCCAGATGATCTTGTCTTAGTCTATAATAAGGCTGTGAGAGATGCTGTGGACAAGATTGCTCCTGTTCATGTTCGACATCTCACCCTTTACCCAAGGATCCCTTGGTTTGATGGCTCCTTGAAGGAGTTGAGGCAAGTCAGTCGAAGGATGATGACAGCCTGGCAGAGGTCCAGCCATGATGCTGACAGGCTTAGGTTGATGGCACATTATGAAAGCTATCAATCAGAAAGCACCCGTAAGAATACAGAATTCCTCTCCAAGAGATTTCTGCTGCACAAAATTGACCAGCTCAGCTTTCATGGACTGTTGACAGATTGCACAATCCAATCTGTCTCTAGCCCAGAGAAGCTTTTTCTCAGCTAAGATGCAAGGAGTTGCTTGATTTTTCTCAGATAAGGTTGCCAGCATCAGGTCTGGCATTGGTCCAGCTTCTCCAATGAGGGATTGCAGTGACTGACAAGAGGTGGAATGCACTCAGTCTGTCTGGTCAGATTTATACCTGCCAGAATTCATGGACATTGTAAAGACCATCCAAACATTGCAGCCAACCAGTTGTAGTTTGGATCTGGGCCTTACACCCCTCTTAGTGGGATGTATAGATGATATCTGCCCTATCCTTGCTGAAATTGGCTTGAAGTCCTTGGAGAGTGGGATCTTTCCTGACCCCCTCAAGGAGGCGGTCTTTCAACCACTTCTTAAGAAATCCTCCCTGGATCCAGACTGTCTAGCTAACGACCAGCCTATCTCTATCCTGCCATTTGTTGGTAATGTTATTAAAAAGGTGGTTACACTGCAATTGGATAATCATCTTACAACACACAATATCTATGATTCTCTCCAGTCTGGTTTCAGGAAGAAGCATAGCATGGAGACTGCTCTTGTGCTGGTATTAAATGGGCTGCTAATGGCCAGAGACTGAAAGGCATGCACCATTCTGGTCCTTCTTGATCTCTCTGCTGCAGTTGACACTGTAGACCATGGTGTGCTACTGGAATGCCTGCGGCTTTTTTATGGGCTGTCTGGTGCAGTCCTTAAATGATTCCAATCGTTCCTTACGGGCAGGTCTCAGAGAGTCACCACTGGAATTTATTCCTTTGGTTCTCTCTCCCAGCTCTATGGGGTGCCGCAGGGCTCCATTCTGGCCCCCATGTTGTTTGAAGTGTACATGCTGCCATTGGGAGATATCATCAGGTGATACACTCTGAGTTTTCACTGCTATGCAGATGATACTCAGCTGTATATGTCCTTTCTGCCCAGACAGAATGATGCGCTCCCTCTGCTAAATAATTGCCTTGCTGAAATCAGAACTTGGATGAGTTCCAGTTGGTTGAGAATGAATCCAGATAAGACTGAAGTGCTGGTAGTAGACTCAGGTTGTCCGGGAGTGGGTTTGGTGGCTGAACAACCATCAGGCTTGTTGCTTTTTTGGTATACAGCTCACTACCTCAGACCACATGCCAAACCTTGGCATTATTTTTGATGATGGTTTGACTCTAAAGCTTCAGGTTTCAGCAGTTGATAAATCATCTTTTTATCATCTTAGGAATATCACCCAGGTGAAACACCTGGTTCCTCCGGATGATCTTCCAACATTGGTCTATGCCTTTGTCACTACCCATCTTGATTACTGCAATTTCCTCTACCTAGGGCTACCAGGAGTTGATATCTGCTGCTTGCAGCTGGTGCAGAATGCAGCAGCTAGGCTTCTGACTGGGACTTCTAGGACCATTCATATTACACCTGTGCTCTGTGAACTACACTGGCTGCCTGTTCAGTGGTGGATCACCTTTAAGGTTGGTTTGCTAACCTTTAAAGCCCTACATGATCAGGGACCTGGCTACCTGCAAGATCTCCTTGTACCCTACTGCCCCTATCTGCCCTCTCTGTTCCACTGATGAGGGAATTGCTGGAGATTCCCAAGGTATGACTGAAGACATCTGGTTCTCAAGCTTTTTCTTTCTTGGCTCAAACCCTGTGGAGTTCTCTACCTCATCGGTTGAGAGAATGCCTGACCATTGACAGGTTTTAAATTGAGTTAAAAAGGTATTTGTTTGATTTAGCCTTCCCAGAATATGGATGACTTGCTTTACTGTTCTTGTTTAATTCTGTTTATACTGCTGTACTTGGTTTTATGTACAGTGCCTTGGTTTGGAAAGGTGCTGTAAAAATAAAGTTTGACTTGACTTGACTTGACTTTTTCATCAGACGTCATCCTTTTTCTTGATGTGAAAATGGATTATGATGTCTCACAAAAAGAGGAATTAGCCTGATGAAAAAGGATTAGGGACTTCCTTGATCAGATGGCCCTGCCCGTATTTCTTTTTTGCCAGACAAATTCCTTTTTCGTAAGGTGTCAAAATCAGTTTGAGCATCATGAAAAAGAATTAAGATATCACACAAAAAAGGATTACTGCCAGGGCCATCTGGTCAGGGAAGTCCTAATCCTTTTTCACATCATGAAAAATGATTATGTCATCTCATGGAAAAGGAATTTGCTAGTGAAAAAGGATTTGGTCATCTCATGAAAAAGGATTTAAGAAAGTAATCCTTTTTCGTGAGATGCCCTAATCCTTTTTAATGATGCAAAAAAGGATTAGGAATTCTCTGATCAGATGGCCTTGCCGGTATTTCTTTTTTGACAGACAATTCCTTTTTCCTGAGGTGTCAAAATTGTTTTTGATGCACCATGAAAAAGGATTACAACATCTCACAAAAAAGGATTACTGGCAGGGCCATCTGATCAGAGAAGTCCTAATACTTTTTCACATCACAAAAAAGGATTATTTTATCTCACACAAAAAAAAGGGAATTTCCTGGAGAAAGAGAATTTGGTCATCTCACAAAGAAAGATTTAAGAAAGCCATCCTTTTTGGTGAGATGTCCTAATCTTTTTTTTGTGATAGGAAAAAGGATTTTGACACCTCATGAAAAAGGAATGGAATTTCTTGCCTGCACTGAGCTTTGTGAGTGAGTCCTTCTGTGTGTCAGAGCAACACTTGTAAACTACTTAGTCTTCTGAAACTGCGCGGTGGCTCCTCTCTGCAACTGTTTTTGAACTGGCTGTGTGTTTAAATCTCCCAGTGAATACATCTGAAATCTAGGCTGCCAGTGAGAGAGGCGGTGAAAGAGAGTGCCCATCAGCAAAAGAGGAGAGGCAGTATACCGATAAAAAGCCTCACTCAGGCACTTTTAAATTGCTCATTTCTTGCCTGCACTGAGCTTTGTGAGCGAGTCCTTGTGTGTGTCAGAGCAACACTTGTAAACTACTTAGTCTTCTGAAACTGTGCCATGGCTCCACTCTGCAACTGTTTTTGAACTGGCTGTGTGTTTAAATCTCCTGGTGAATACACCTGAAATCTAGGCCACCAGTAAGAGAGGCAGTGAAAGAGAGTGCACATCAGCTGAAGAGGAGAGCTGTATACCTATAAAAAGGCTTGTGCTGCTATCGCGTGAGCATGATAGCACGAGTGTGAGTGGTGCAAGTGTCACTCAGAGTAGAAATTTCCAAAATAAAGTTGGACATAACATTACAGTAATCACTCGATGCTTAAAACAGCTGTTTACTATATGTGAGAAGAAATGAAAGAGTTTGGAGTTACTATCATTCCTGTGAGGACTCGAGCTGATTACAGGGGTGAACAAATAGACTTGATTATTTTGGGCCTTTTTGAACACATATGGACTATATTATGGACTTATAAAGTTGTGCAATTGTCTATATGAATATCTGCTGCTGGAATATACTTGCTAAAATCTAGAGTCTTTTGTAGGTGCCATGTCTCGTGAGGGAAAAAAAATGATTAATACTAGATGTCAAAGACATGCTGATCTGTGTTTGTCACCATTGTGTGAAAAATTACCAGATAGGAAGGGTATTAGTAATACAAAGCAAACTAAAATTACTGATTATATATATCCTATGGCTGTAACTGAAACGAATGGTAGTAATACATCTACCCCATTGCCACTCAAGGAAGCAGGATTACAACATGAAGTGGTAACTCCACAGTCGACTAGGGTAGATGTGTATTCCTTAATAGGGGGATGAAACTAATTTCTGATATAATTATCACCTGATAAAAGTGCTAGGGCACTTAATGATACAGATTTGGAGAAAACGCCTCAAACATGGGATTTAGGGTACATTGAAGCAAATTCATGGACTTTAGATAATTCAGCATTTATTAGAGATGCTCAAACATTAAATAATGTGATCCATGACCTACAACAAACAATAAATTGTTTAAAACATTGTGAAAGTAGAATGTATCAGCTAAAAAGATGTAAAAAATGTAATAAAAATGTTGATAGGTCATCAAATCCATGACATACAGGCATTCCAGAAAATGGATGGTTTAGTCCTAGCTGGCCTACTTGCCTAAGTGAGGATGTGATTAAAATATTAAAACATCAATATTATGCAAACATTATGATAATGGAACAACTGATTGTTAATGAAGACCTGTTGGAGTAATTAAGGGCTGAAGTGGCATCAAATAAAGCTAAACTGGATGAGATTCTATTAAGGGTGCCATCTATGGAAAATAAAAGTATTTCAATAGAAAACTTGGATAAAACAGCAGATGTGGCACATTGACCAGATTATAGTAGCATTTGTATTCCAGAAAGTAGTATTGAAGACAATTTCACAGTAAAGTAGACTAGGGAAAAGCAAATGGAAAAAATCAACAAGCAGAACAGAAAGTACAGAAGGAGTAGGTATGTAGACCAAGTAAAAAAAGAAAAAAGGGGAAAAGAATAAAGGAAGAAATACTGGGAAAGATAGTGGTACTGCACAGATTGGTAGTAAAGAAGCTCATGAAACTTTACAGGATTATGAAGATTCTCCAGGGCTAGATAATCGTAGTTCTAGCATGGAGATAATTGATTTAATCACACCACAAACAGAATTATCTGCAAAAATAAAAGGATTAAAGAGGGATAATAGGCAGAGTGAATGTAAAAATCATAAAGGGAAAGGAAATGCTGAGTTGGTGTATAAGACATGAGTGGAATGTGATCAAACTCCCTTGTCAATCTTATGGTTTTTGGGCCCAATGGATTGGTTGGGTGAAAATGTTAATGATATTAGTACAGCTTTTGTACAAAAACTGAAGCAGGAGTTAGATTTTGATCGGGACATGGAAGAAATTGTGGAAATTGGGAATATTTCTGTGGAAGCTGCTACTATGATTGATGTCCTTTTTTGTTCTCCAAGATTGGCAAATCAAATGTGGTTAAAATGCTACTCTATTCAAAGTGGAGAATTAATAATAACATTTCCCAACAGGTACATGTTTAATAAACAGGTAGTTGCTCAAAGAGATACTAATTAGGACAATATATTTATTAGCATGTTTGGATTAAAAATTATGGAAAATGAGGATGATGACATTCTAACAACCACTACTTGAGGTCTGTTTGAAAATGTTCTTCATTATTCCATTGAAGTAAGGCAATGAAATAGTAGTAAGGAGATCAAAATATTCAAGTCAGGTAGATATCCAAGTTAACAATCAAGTATTAGTGGATTTAATTTTAGAGAAAAGTGTTATCTAGGATAGTCTTGGATTAAATATTTTTGATTCACAAATCTTGGAGGTTCCCATAGTGTTACAGTCCTCCTTAATCATGCATGAGCAATTTTCTATCCCTCTTGAAAACAGATTTAAGGCAATTGTGGGATATAATAATTGACACGTGAAACCCTTGGAACAATCTGCTTTAATAGTTAACAAAAACAAGGGTAGTATACACATTCTGTCTTGGAACATTGCTGGTTGGAATAAAGTCTATCATGATAAAGAATTAACAATTTTTTTGGAAAAATTTGAAGTGCTTTGTGTGCAAGAAACATGGCATTATTTACATTATCTTATTTATTTTAATGGTTATGAATGTTATCATGTTAAAGGGAAAAGATCTGTAACTCTCAGAGATATTCAGGAGGGCTCACCATCTTTGTTAAAATAGGGGTCTGTGACAAAGTTCAAAACATTGGAACAAGTGATGATTATTTAGTGTTTTGCTTGGCCTTTTCAGTAATGGAATTTATATTGATTAATTGTTATATCCTTCCAAGAAACTCTAAATTTTATGAACATTAAGTTTGGGATAATTTAAGATTGCTCATGAATGAGCTGAGTGTTACATATCCAAAAATGTATATTCTATTGCACGGAGACGTTAGTGCATGAGAGGGTAATTTTGATGGTTTATATGATAATGAGTTACACTGTGCAAAGGGTGTTTTAGAGACATGGCCAAAAAGGAAATCTAAGGACAATACATTGAACTGTTCAGGGAAAATTTTAATGGAAATTATGATAGAGTTTAATATGTTTCTTGTAAATGGGACAGTAAAAGGAGACCAAGAGGGAAATTTTACTTATTTGTCATCAAAAGGGGCTTCTGTAATAGATTTTGCAATCTGGTCAGGAGATATTAATTGCTGGGATAAGGTTGAAATTATTATTATATCTGATAGTGACTATCTACCATTAATAATAGACTTGAAACTGCCTAACGAACTGGTTATTAATTATGGTAAAAGATTTTACAGAAATCAGATCATCAAAAAGAATTATCTGGAGGAAAGATTCAGAGATTAAAATTACTCCTTTGATATGTAGTTAATTTTTAAACAGTAATGTAACAACTTTACTGACAATAGAATATGATAAATGTTTGATGGAGCTTAGTAATCTATTTGTTAAAATAAAAGATAAATTGATCCCTCCTGTAAGAAATGAACAGGGTGGTGAAGATAACAATAGGTTTGATAGAGAGTGTAAAATGATTACAGCAGAATTAAATAATCTGTTAAGGAAGTTAAGAAAAGGAAAAAAATGAGAATATTCTATTGGAACTAAAGAATAAAAGAAATGAATATAAATTAAGGATCAAGGAGAAAAAAAATAGCCTATCATATAAGACAGTGGGCAAGTCTGATGGAAACTATTACAACAAAGAATATGAAAGGATTTTGAGAACTGGTTGCAAAGGGTACAAATAATTGTAAAACATCTATAGATGCCTGTATCCCAGAAAGTGTTTGGGTGAATTATATTAGGGGAATATTCTTTGACCCAAATACTAAAGAGCCAATTGTTTTACTGAAGGATGATGTGAATACATTTAAATATATTTCATTTGAGGAAGTTTTCATGGCTATTAATACCTTAAAAAAGAACAAATCTCCAGGACCAGATGGGATACCTGCTGAAGTTTACTTATGTGAAACTGGAATATGGAGTAGGGTTTTAACAGTGTTCTATAATAAAGCTATTGCCTTAAACAGATTTCCAAGTACATGGCATGGATCAATAATTATTCCAATACATAAGAAAGGTAGCCATATTGATCCAGCAATGTACAGGCCTATAATCCTGTTGGATATAAACTTGAAATTTTGTTATAAAATCCTCCTGGAATGATTAAAATAACAAGTGACTGTACAGGGGGATTATCATATTTACAGGCTAGATTTAGATCACAATACTCTATACTAGATAATATTTTTGTATTAAGCCATATCGTAGAAAAGTATGTATTTGTTCGTAAACAAAAGGTATATACATTGTGTGTCGATTATTCATCAGCCTTCAACTCATTGTCAAGAAACCTGCTGTGGATGCAACTTTTAGAATGGGGAATCAATATAAATTTGGTAGCAGTAATTTCTGCCCTTTATTCTGATACAAGGGCCCAAATTCGATTTGGGGTTAGTGGCAAACTGTCTTCCTCATTTAATACAAATAAGAGAGTTCTCCAGGGGTGCATTTTAGCCCCTTGCTGTTTTCACTATATTTAGATAAACTACTGAGGGATATGGTTGAGCTACATTCAGATTCCCCTAAAATTTATAATGTTATCTGTCCGGTGCTAGCATATGCTAACAATATTGTGCATTTTTTCTTTATCTAAAAGTGAATTGCAAAAGAAAATGGACCAACTAAGTAATTATTGAAAGAAAGTGAATCTTAATAAAACAAAAATAATTATATTTGGAAACAAGAATTTGAAAGGCAAATGGAAAATGGGGAATAAAATGGTTGAAGTAGTTTCAACATACACTTGTCTGGGCATAAGGATAACAGCTAATTGTCTATGGAAGGCACATATTATTATGCCAAAAGAAAAACTTATTAAAACTATTGGGGGACTGACAAGATTTAATTTCAGATACAGAGGAAACTCTGTTAAAGGGCTTGTAGATGTAATAAAAGCTAAATTTGATTCCCAATTATTGTATGGGTCTGAAATATGGGAGCTGAGAAATATTAATTTCCTAGTTAGCCCTCTTTTTAAAATGTTATGGAATATTTTTAGGCTTGGACATTCATGTCCTGCTGCCTATATTAGAGCAGAAACAGGATTAAATAGTATGTTTGCATTGATAGATACTCGGAAGGTAAATTTATGGTTGCAATTAACTAATTTATCAGACTCTTCTCTTGTTAGGTCTTGCTTGAAGGAAAAGGAATTTTGGTATGAACTGGGCTTTAGGAAAAATCTGTGGATTAAAATGCTTAATGAATCAATGGTTAAATTTAAGCTCATACCACTGAAGTCATCAGTTGGAAAATGTATTAGATTACATAAACAATATAGGAAATATATTTCAAAGAAAATAAATAATTACTGGAATGATGTTGCACTAGAAATTATTAAAAAATCACATTATTCAATTAGGCATGCGGAAAATAACCAGGATTTTGGCTTCAAGCAGTAACTAGAAATTTTGGAGAGTCCAATATTATGCAACATTTTTATTGCTTATAAATTTAAGTGCTTTGAAATAAATGTTTTAAAAGCACGATATGATAAAAGTATTTTTTTTTTCAGATAAATGTGATTGTTCAATAGGTAAAAAGGAGAATCTGACCCATGTTCTTTGGGTTTGCCCATGGTACACTAAAGAAAGAAAATACTGGTTAGGTGATTTTTTTATATACTGGTTATAATATAGAGAATCTTGTTTAACATCAATATTAATGCATACAGCAGATCAATGTACTCTTGAGAGATTAGCAAAGTACTTTTTGGAAGTTACTAAAACCAGACAAAGATTAAAGGTTAAGTAAATAAATATTGGAATGATTATTCCCATTTTTATGAATTTAGTATGAAATATGCAGGACTTGTATGAGTGTGTATTTTCCTACTTTTAATTGAATTTTTGTATTGATTATCCTGCGAAATACCTATGTTTGGAGTGTTTCCTTTAAATTTTATAATGGCGTCAATTGATATTGTAATTGCTATATAGCTGATCAATAAATTGTTGTTGTTGTTTGAGTCATGAAAAGGGATTTTAAAACATAAAAATAAGCATTCTGAGGTAACATAAAATTAAAGTAAAGGCACACAACAATAAAGGATGTCCTGCTGAACAAGATACATACTAGGATGTCTGCAGAAGACATCGCTGGGGTTATGACAGTTTGTGCTTAAAAAAAATGGCGGCTGACAAAAAAGGAATTTTTTTCTCATGAAAAAGGATTCTATTTTTATCATATCTTATTTTACCCCTTTCAGCCACTGACCTACCTTAATCCAGCCACCACTCCAACTTCCACCTCCGATCATGACGTTGCATGCCCAGCTGGCATATGCAGCTCTGTCTTCGAGAGGGGCACCCCCTATTGCCCCCATGCCAGACAAGGAACCATTACTGCCACGCACATCAGGCATCTTCAGCTGGTGGAGTGTGGCCATCAAGCTGTCATGGTCTGTTCTGCTTCATTTTCGTGTCTTTTCCAGCCCTGGGAGTGCAAGCATGCAATGATGTCAAGGCATGGATGTGCCGACGTCTGCCACACTCCATCCTTCTATGCTAGCTCCAGCAGTGCCCCTACTGCAGAGTGATGGCTCCCTGGATCCCTCCCTGGGGATAGGAGAGTAGTCCATTGGATGCTCAGTCCTTATCCCCCCACCAAACTCTGACAGCTCAGGCTTGTGTCTGAATATGGGTCACCAGCATGGGGTGAGGTGTGGCATCCAGCACCTCAACCCCAGCGCCACCAGGCCAGGTGTGAAAAATGATTCTAATGATCCTTTTTCATGAGCTGTCAAAATCCTTTTTCATCAGACCAAAATCCTTTTTTGTTCCATGCAGTTATCCAAAAGAGTGAACTGAGCATACCCAGAACTTTGGAAAAGATTAATATTTTTGCACCAAACTAATGCTGGTTTGTTCTTTGGGGCAAGCTCTTTCTACCCTAAAAATGTCAGACCAAAATTCCAAACAGTTTCGCTGCAGCTTGATGAGTAAAAAGACAGCCAGAAAAGGCTAATTTTAGCATTATTTCACAACGTGCATTAAATCTGCCAATCTGACTGACACAAAACTTGATATGTTAAGAGATCTACCTCACAGGACAATGCATACCAATTTTGTACAACTCCATTAAATGGTTGCAATGTTATTAAAGTGCAAAATTTCAGCTTTAACATTAATCTGCCTACTCAGTCCTAACTATTGGGGCGCGACCGCACCCTTATAATTATAGTTAGGGTTCAGCCTTCACGTCTATGTTAAATTCAAACTTTTGTACTTTAATAAGTTTGCAACTGTTCAACCAATCTGCATACAATTTTGCATGCCCCATCAGGAAAACCAAGATCTCTTGATGTGCCAAGTTTCATTCCTGTCGGATGTGTGGATGTGCAGATATGGAGTGTCACATAATGTGAAAATTACCATTTTTCATAAAATTCTTTGTCACATTGCTGTGCAAAAATGGGCTTGGGATTTTGGCCTGACATTTTTAGGGTAGAAAGGTCTTGTGTAAAAGATGAGTTTTTTTTGAATGTTTGGTGAAAAAATATTAAATCATTTCAAAGTTATTATATTTTACAAGTTTCCCATTATTTCCTGAGGGAAAAGTTAGATGTTCACCTTGCCTAAGGATTTTTTTGTCACAAATGGGGACTTGTTGTACTTTAATAACTTTTCAAACAGTCAACTGATTTGCAAGACATTTTGCATGCACCATCAGGGACCACTAATCTCTTGATGTGCCATGTGTCATATGAGTTGTATGTGTGGGAGTGGTGATAAGGAGTGTTATTATAGGGGCACAGTTGTGCCCCTATAGTTAGGGTTCTAACTTCACTTCTATGTTAAACTCAAAATTTTGCTATTTAATAACTTTGCAACCCTATAACTGATTTGCATAAAATACTGCAGGCTTCATTAGAACTGAGTATCTCTCAATGTGCCAAGTTTCATTCTGGTCAGATGTGTGGGTGCAGAGATACAGAGTGTCAAAAATTGTGAAAAATGATCATTTTTTGTAAAATTCTTTGTCATACCGCTGTGCAACAATGGTTTGGGATTTTGGTCTGAAATATTTAGGGTAGAAAGGTATTGGCTAACAGATGTGCCTTTTGAAGATTTGGTGAAAAATATTAATCCATTCAAAAGTTATTAAATTTTAAATGTTCCCATGATTTTCAATGGGAAAAGTTCAATGTGAGCCTCAAAACAGGTTTATATGTCACAGATAGACAATCCTGTGTTGCAAATGAGTAATCCTTTGTCAAAAGAATGTGCATGGGGCAAATAAGAGAAACCCGTACCTTGGATCTCAATCTAAAAATATTTTATTGAATTTTTAAACTGAGAGCCAAGCTAGAGGTTTCTCTTTTTTTCCACTATGCACACTAGTGCCTTTTAGCCACTTTTCTGCTTCTTACATTTTGGTTTTCATCTGAGTGTGCTTCAGATGTGGACTTCCTTTGTCACTTTTTACACTCTAGTGCCTTTGTCACAAATGGGGAATCATTTTTTATGCTGCCACCATCTTTTTTTAATCTTAGTGAGGCAAACAAAGTTAAAAAAACAGAAAATAAATATGTTTTTTGAAGTAACCAACACATGTGTTCTGCTAATCAGGACCTGTTCTATTGAATTCTGGTATTTGTTTTTTCATAAATCACCAGGAAATGTCTTTATTAACATGCCAAAATCTTTTTTTGCAAATTTGCAAAAAAGGAATAATGAAACAGAATCCTGTTTCATAATTTAAGAAAAAGGATTTTTCTTTTGTTGCAAATTGCAAAAAAAGAATACATAACAGGATTTTGTTTCACAATTTGTGAAAAGGGATTTTTCCTTTTAGCAAATTGTGAACAAAGAAACCCAAAACAGGATCCTATTTCGCAATTTGCAAAAAAATATTTTTTATAGTTTTTTTGTCACTTCGAACTGAGGAAACAGTTTGTAATTTTGGTCTGAAATTTTTTGTGTGCAAAGGGTTTGCTACATGGATGTGCCTTTTGCTGGTTTGGTGAAAGCAGATTACTTTGTTCTGGAATTCTGGGGTTTAAATTTTCTTTTGCTTCCCATAGGATGACATTGTATTGTGAAGTGTACACAATCGTTTCTTTGTCACCCCACTGTGAAGATATGGCTTTCAAATTTTGTATGAAATTTTCAGGATGCAAAGGCCTTGCTCTACAGATGTGCTTTTTGCTGGTTTGCTGGAAAGATAGTCATTTGGTCTGGAGTTACACATGTTTCAAATTTTGCTGTGATTCCCATAGGATAACATTTGCATGTGTTTCCACATGCAAATGTAGATACTATTGTGGACTGATCAGAGTATAGGGCCCAGAAGGCCCTGCGCTCCCCCAGGGAAATGAGAATATGATTACAATATCTCAAAAAATTATAGATGGATACTAGTCCAGGGACCAGAGGGCCTTGTGCTCCCACACTCAAATACGGATAACATTATGGACTGATGCGAGCTTGGGAAATACGAATATGAATACAACATTATGCATCTCATAAAGTAAGGAAATTCTTTGCAGAAAACTCTGTTATTGCACTATTTTGGGTTTCAGTGTCAAAAGTAGGAGAATGTCATGTTAGGGTTTCCAACCCTAACACCTCACCCCTACACTGCAGGCAGCACCATGCATGGGGTGTGCCTTGGGGTTGTCAGCCTTAATGTTCACTCCAGTTTCATATGCTGTACCCATCTCAGTTTATTTACTCATGGACTGGGATGATCATTAGGGTTGAAAACCCCAAGGCACACTCCATGCCTGTAGCTGCCTGCAGGGTGTGGGTGGGGTGTTAGTGTTGGAAACCCTAACACATTTCTCCACTTTTGATGCTGGAACCCTAACTAGTGCATTGACAAAGTATATATATATATCTATATATAGATATAGATATATATATATAATTTAAAAAGTTATCAATCTATAATAATTATATGGGTCCATTTGGAGGGCCTCTTGTGGATCTAGGAGTGTTGTCTTTTGTGTCCTTAGGACCACAGAACTGCTCACCTTCAGTCTGCAGTCCTCTGGTCCTAAGAACATGCAAGGTGACACTCTTACATCCATAAGATACCCACCAACTGGACCCATATATCTACAGAAGAACTTGTCAAATGTTTACTTAAATCTAAAGCTTTACCTAAGTAATGAGGCATGACTGGGGGTACATTGGGTGGCTTGAAGCTCAAGGGGAATCTGAGTGCTTCCACCCTCTGTGAAGAGCAGTTAGTTCACCATAATGCACCCCCTGGAGTGCTTTATTGTAATTACAGAATGGGTCCTTTTTAGTAAATTGGATGCATTTTTAAACACAATTTTGTTGAGCTCTTTGAACTTGGCTGTTTTGCTGGGATAATGACTAAACTGAAAGTATCTCTTGACCAATCAGGTCCAGATTTCTTTCCACCCATTTCATAATGATTCTCAACAAAGAACCATTTTTTATACTGTAAAGGCAATGAAACATAGGAAAAGAAAATTTGGTTCCAAACTCTTAAGGTCCATTCCAAATATATTGCTTATTTACCTAAAAAGGAAAATTACAATTTCTAAGTGTGCTAAACCTCATGGGCTCAATTCTTAAAGAGCAGTGCAAGCCATGCCAATGGTGGCTTGCACTGATTGCTGGTGTTCCAAGGATCCTGTGCCCAAGTTACTATCAAGTAGGGTCCCAGCACCAAAGTCCCACAGCTTGTGGTATATGTGGCCATGTGACAATAAGATGGTGCACCTGAGAGGTTTGCTACAAGCTACAGGGTAGTCAGGCAGCATCTGTGCAAAGGAAAAAAGACCCACCAAGAGGCAGCTGGGATCATGGGGAATGGAGCAGTGCATGGGGAGAGCTGGTGACATACAGATGGGTGATGGGATGGGTGGCACCCACACCCTGAAATGGCATCAAAGGGGCCACTCCACTGCCAGTGTGTTGAGGGGTGCATGCACATTGGGCACCATGAAGGGCCACTGTAGGCACCATACACAAAGGGCTCCAGATACTGTATATTTGATTAGTTGGTGTTTGTTTACCAAGTAGATGCACTAGGCATATGCAAGGCCAGTGGACATACTATGCTGTCATGGGGCATGGGAGACTACAGGTGGGTGGTAGCACATGTTCCCTCCCACCCAGGGAGGACTCTGGGGTTGGCGTATGGATCATTAGACCAATGCTGGCTTGTCTAAGGGTACTTGAACATCTCTCCTCCAAAAGGGTTTACTGAATCCCCTTAGCCCACTAATGCACTCATCAGCTTGATGCAGACCTGGCACAGACAGGGCTGATCTGGTGCACAGGGTTCTGGTTTGGTGCAGGGGGGTCTTCAAGAATCAGGATATCCACAAGTGTTGACACAAGGTGCCCCTTGTGATGCCTCTGTGTGATGCAGGCATCTTGCATAAACGTCAGGGTTTTGAGAATCAAGACCCATATGTCTAATAATTCTAATTCTATGAAATACAAAATCACACATGCCCCTACAATGCAAAGCATCATGGGATACATATGCATATCACCACAGAATATCACGCTGGTTCAATTTTAAGCAGAAATGCATGGTGCTGAAAGGCCTCTCATACAGTTTGCAAAGGATGCCAACAGAAGACATAGACACATGTTTCATCCTACCAGGACTAATCAGTATGCCTCATCTGTTTGACACCCCAGTGGAATGAACCAGCTACCCTAAGACGGTCTAGCTGGGTTATGTTGTGGTGAACCCAATTAAAACAAAAAACAATTTAAAAGACAAGAAACCTCTGTGTGCAAGCACTGAGGCAATGGTTACCCCAAAGGGCATTTGGCTAGGAAGCCAAGTTTCAAAGAAATACAAAATCACACATGCCCCCACAATGCAAAGCATCATGGGCTGCATATGCAAATCACCACAGAATATCATGCTGGTTCAACTTTAAGCAGAAATGCAAAGTGCCGAAAGGCCTCTCACACAGTTTGTAAAGGATGCCAACAGAAGACATAGACATGTGTTTCATCCTACCAGGATTCATCAGTATGCCACATCTGTTTGAAACCCCAGTGGAATGAACCAGCTACCCTATTATTCCTACTCTGAACTTTGGAGAGAATAGGGTATATTATAATCTAGGGGTTGATACTGGCACTGAAAGTACTGTGATTTCTCTTAAAATCATCAGACAGTAAATAACAAATATACTGAGTTATAGGAAAATATTTCTGTTTTAAAATGGTCATATTCTATGTATCTACAGTAAATGTGCAACTTGAATATTTCATTTTATTTTCATTTTGTTATTTTTACCAGGTAATGACTGGGCACAGCCCTTTTTCAGTCATGCCTAGTAATGTACTTTTAAATCATTGTTATGGAAAACTAGTCAAACAATTAAGTTTTTCTACCTAACTACATACCTACCAACCTGCCTACCTACCTATAACAGTAAAACACTGACTTTTAGTTCCATAGACCCAAATATTGTAGTTCAGGGAAAGACTTTTCCTCGATTCTGTCTGAAAGTAATGTATTATTTACAGTACAAGTATGGATGCTGCTCATTGATGAGCAAGATCAAATACTGTTGATATAGATAGATAGATATAAACTTTATTTATATAGCACCCCTTTCCATGGACTTGTAGTGCTTAACATTAACAATTAAAACAACATGAAGACACACTCAATATTGGAATCACAATCAGGTAAAGTGGGCAACAATAACTTAAAATCTATCTATCATTATAAAAATAAATAATAAATCAGCAATTCAGTATCTATAAATTAAAAGCTTGGTTAAGCAGAAATGTCTTTAGACCCTTTTTGAAGGTTTCCACCGTGGATGCCTCCAAAAGATGGTTAGGTAATGAGTTCCACATGGTAGGTGCAGCAACAGAAAATGCACGATCACCCAAGTGCTACAACCTAACTCTGGGAACCTCAAGGAGGCAACCCTTGGAGGAACGCAGAGCCCAGGATGGAGAGTGGGGCACAAGGATATCTTGCAGCTAGACTGGTCCCCCTTCATGTAGGGTCTTATAGGTCAGTAATCCAACCTTAAAGACAATTCTCCACCTAACTGGCAGACAGTACAGTCCACAGAAGACAGGCATAGCTAGCAGTATGAGGGTTATTGGGATTTGCTCTTATGCCAGCAAGCACAGACCAGCAATCCAGTGCACATGTGCAAATGGCAAAATAAATTAGGACATGTAAAGTAGTAGTGTGCCTGTCCACTGGGCAAATATCCACTACTTACACTTTGATTTCTTTTTTACAGCAATATACTTGTCTCTAAATAAAGGAGATAGGGTAGGACATGGGGAAGACCCAATGGACATTAGGAATTCAGATAAGGGTAATAGGATTCAAAAAGAAGACCACCAAGAACAGGAAACCCAAAGACCTAACGTGGAAAATAACCTGAGGCAAAATAAAAAATAATAAGGGCAACAACAGAAAGCAAACAAGAAAAGGAAGCTGTTGAAATTTAAAAAGTGGTTGATGATTTAAAAATAAAAAAT
This sequence comes from Neoceratodus forsteri, assembly GCA_016271365.2. NCBI lineage: Eukaryota > Metazoa > Chordata > Ceratodontiformes > Ceratodontidae > Neoceratodus > Neoceratodus forsteri. The sequence continues at coordinate 1,676,446,838 of CM057449.1, forward strand.
GCAAGGCCTACAAAGAATGACAAAAAGCTTGAAAAGGTAACAAAAACATTACACAGATGGAAGCTGTTATACCATAGAATTTGGAAAAAAATTATGTGAGCCAGGAAAGAGAGATGCTCACTGTCCCAAGGATACAACACAAGGAACAAAGAAGTATGGGGGAGAATCAGAACATAAGGGGACAGCATATGATAGGAAATTAGATACAGTCTTTAGAAAAGAGATCCCAATGGCTAGAAGGGGGACTCTGTTTCTTCTTAAGATTACTGCACATGACTTACTAAAGCTGATTTTAAAGGAGGGGCTGAGATGGGATAATATTTCTTCTGTGTATAGATAAAAAGTCAAACCTGCAAAAGGAAAGATCTGCCTAGTAGAAAATTCAGTTATGGTTAGAGAAACAAATCCTAGAAGATTTTCTGATGTTAGCTGATAATGGTATTTATTTGAATAATACCATCACTGATATTCATGTAAATCCAGAAATTGTTCTTGAGAACCAGAACAATGAGAAGGACAAAAGGGAAGCCAAAACAAAAAAGCAAGATGGATTTGTATAATGGATTATATACAAAGGGAAGCTATAAGGGAATAGTCAACGAGTGGAACCCCTGAGAAAATTAGAGAACTAAGAGGAAGAAAAATTCTGAGGGAATGTGTAAACAACTATGTTTTGAAATCAGATTATGAAAGTTCAATAGAATTAGAAGAGACAGAATCAGTTTTTGTCAGAGTGGATAATAAGTGAAATGGTTTAACATCAGTAATTATACTGGATTGACATGATGATTATATAAGTAATATAAATGAATGTAGAGACCTCTGTTCTTACCTAAAAGTTATGTTAAAGTTGTCATTATCAATGGTATTTGGGAATGTTGCAGGGATTGCTAGTAAACTGGAGAACAGAGCATGGATTGGGGAAATAAACAAATATGATGTTATATCATTACAAGAGGCTTGGACAGGAGACAATCAGAATGTAACTGTAAATGGATATATGAAATTTGAGGTGAAAGGTATGAAACCTAAAAATAACTGAGGGCTAATTACTCTGATTTCAATTAATTTGCAAATGATTATGGAAGCATTAATTATATCAAAATAACATTGTCTTATAACAATTGTGTACTTAGAGGATGGTAATACTTTATAAATCATAAACCTATACATGGACCCATGTGTTTCTTGTCAAATATTTGCACAGAGACTTGAGAAGATAGAAGTAGAAATTGTAAAACTACTGTTGATATATAATGACATGATTTTGCTTGGAATGGGGATCTAAATATAGGAACTGGCAGACATTCCTAGTTTGGAAAAAACAAATGTATAGGAGAATAAATTGATATAGCCTTGGAAATTAATGAGATAAACTCTATGGATAAGTTAGTTAACATGAAGTGTAAAATCATGCTAAATTGGTGTGCTAATAATAATATCCATAGTATTAATGGATGCTGCTTGGGTCATATAGAAGGTGCTTTTATCAGCTTTAGTACACAATCTTCTAGGGGATCTGTATTGGACTATGCATTTATAGATACTTTCAATTGGAAGATAATACAGAATTTTATTAGGGGCCACTTACTTATTTGTCTTTGGTTGGGTACAGATGGTCACAAGAAACAATCTAATGTAAGTGATACCAATCAGTGTTTATATATATATATATATATATATATATATATATATATATATATATATATAAACAAAAAATAAAATGGAATCAACCCTACCAAAAAAAAATTGCAATACAGAACTCTGAGGAGGCGCTGAAACTAAAATGAGAGATAAAAAAGATACAGAGGTTTTGGACAAATATGACTCCCTGATGAAACTATTTTCTGATAATATTTGAAGTAACGAGAAAGAAATAACTAAAGTATACAGTATGTCAGAGACAATGCACCGTGGTATGAAAAACAGTATAAACATCTTAAATCAGAAATTAATAAGGAAGGAAGAATGATTACTAAATACCCAGACTTATTACTTCAGAAGGGCTTAATAGAACTTAAAAAGGAGCATAAAATATTGTTGAGAAAGGAAAAGAAGAACGTCCAACTAAGTTATGGGCACAGTTACAGGAGGCAATAGACAAAAAGGATAATAAACCATTTTGGAAGCTTATAGCATATGGAGATCAGAAAATAGCCAGTAATATTGAGGCAGTAATTCACCTCTAAATGTGGGAGAAATATTACAGAGGCTTCTATGCTGGTTTAGAGAATGAATCAAAACTAACTTTGGTAATTTCTAAAGAAGATTTTAACTATATAGTATTACATTTAGAAGAAGGGATTCAAATTACAAGCAATGAAATCAGAAATCATATTATGAGCCAAAAAACAATAAAGCAGTGGGGTTGATGGAATATTGGCAGAATTATTCAAAGTAAATATTGATTGGTTGGCAGATCTTTTAACACATCTTTACAATATTATTATTACTAATAATACATTTCCCATAGATTGGCTGGTCACTGAGATACTACTTATACACAAGAAAGAAGATAAAACTAAACCAGAAAATTATAGACCAATCTCAATAATATGTATCCCAGCAAAAATATTTTCTAGGGTATTGTTAGAAAGATTAGGATCTTGGGTGGAAGAAATTGGTATTTTATCTGAAAACCAATGTGGATTTAGAAGTAAAATATCAACTATAGATAACATCATTATTTTTGATTGTCTGGTACACAAACAGATCACCCTGAGAAAGGGGGCACTTTTGTGTTGCTTTTTGGACTTAAAAAAAGGTTTTGATAATGTAAATAGAAATACCATATGGGCTATCTTATCTGCTTGGGCAATATATCCTAAATTACTTGAATTACTAATCATGATGCATACTAACACCACCACAATTATAAGGTATTCAAAGGATGGGAAATTAACAGAGCAAATTAGTGTAAAAAAACCTGATAAAACAAGGCTTCTTCTTTGCACCCCTGCTGTTTAATATTTACATAGATTAGCTTTTATATGCACTGAGCCTGTATGATACTGATCCATCCAACATAATGGAATGCAAAGTAAATATGTTGTCATATGCAGATGATACAGTTCTCATATCTAAATCAGCATCAGGCCTCCAAAGAGCCCTAAATGTGGCAACAAATGTGTTGAGTTATCTTTAGATATGAACTGCAAGAAATCTAAGATTATGATCCTAGGAAATACAAGTATAAAGAAAAGTTTGTGGATGCTAAATAACAAACCACTTGAATTAGTAAAGGAATGTTTTTTAAATTTTTATATTTTACTCTTTTTGCTGCCTCTGCTGTCAGGACATTAGCCCTGGTCACGGCACCCACAGACTTCCACCATCCCTTACTGACAGCACTCCTCCAGTCACCCCTGGCTTGCCTCCAGAGGGTGGTGTCGTGACACTGTCTGGCTCAGTACCCTGAAACTGGTCCTGGTCGGGGGAGTCTAGCTGGGAGGCTAATCGAAGCCCAGGGACAGGGTTCAAAAAGATGGCAGGAGCAGAGTTTTTCCCCCTTGTAATCAGGGTCAGAAACATGCAGTGATGACCAGTGTCCATCCCGCCCCTGAAAGTATTTTGGTGTCAGTGCTATGTGATGCACCCAGCCTCTGCCAGATGTTACTCTTGCAGCAAACACATGCCACCCTTCCCCTGGAGAAGGAGAGCAGTCCTAAGGATGCTCGATCCTCCCCACCGGCCAGCCCTCCAATGACCCGGGTCCATTCCTGAAGCCAGGTCATTGGCGTCGCAAGCAGAAATCCAACAGCTGCTCTGGTGGGCCAGCTTAGTAGAGGAATTTAACTATCTTGGAGGCAATATTACTAGTAATATGAAATGGCACCAACGTTTAAAAATAAGTAAACAAAAAGGCAGATGTTTGGTACTAGGAATAAATAGATTTGGAAAAATGTATGCAGAAAACTCTTGTAAAGATATGCTCAGTGTGTATTCAGCAAAAGCAAAAGCAAAAGCAGCTATGCTACACACTTCTGAGATATGGGGATTAGGAGTACTATCCAATATGTTAGAACCGATATAAATGTTATTTTTTGGAAATATATTAGATCTTCCTGTGGCAGTTTCTAGAGCTCACCTTAGAAGGGAAATGGGCACGATATCCCAGAATTATCAGCAAGGATAAGAGCCTTAAATAATTGGAAACAATAGTAAAAGAACCAGACATCAAATTAAGATATGCATGCTGGCAAGAGGCTATTATACATCAAAATGAGAGCATAATATACCAATTGTGGTTCCACGAACTGAACTCATGGATATGTAGGTCAGGCATGACAAATATTTTTAATAATTGAAATTCAACCATCATAACAGGTTTCATAGATAATATAATGATAAGATGGAAAGATAATGAATTGCAAGCTGACAACATGAAAAGTTCTGCCTCAACAATGTTTGAACGGTATAAAAGAATTGATACACAGGTTGGTGTACAGGCCTACCTAAAATGGTTTCAAAATATGTTACATAGAAAAACATTGGCAAGAATGAGATTTGACATCCATTTTCATTATAGATCTCAGATGATCTCATGGGAAACATTGAAAGAGCCTCACAAATGTATATGTGGAAAAAATAATGTTATTACAACCATGCACTTATTATTTGAATGTAAACTATTAGACACTGTAAGGCATAAATGGTTGGAGTCCTTGTTAAATGAGTTAAAGGGACAAAAAAATAAGGTTCTATTTTTAAGGTTCATAAACAGATATAGTGTGGTTTGTTCATATGCCGCAATAAGATTGTATTTAGAAGCATACAATATATTAAAATTGTAAACATTGTACAATTAAGGTATAATGAAAAAAGAATATTTTTTATGAATGGTTTTTGTTTATGTATAATGTTTTTATAAAAAGATTTTTTGAGTTTTGTCATATGATTATACACTTTTAAATTAATAAATATTAACTTTGACTTTGACTTTACTGGTCTCTAAATAAAATACCCCTCTGTGCTAGTCTGAAGTCGCTGGATTTAGACTCTCACTTCTTTTGAAGCCCATAATAATCACCCAATGTTATAGTCAAGGCCCCTAGAATTCTGCGGCCGCAGAATTTTGTGCAGAACTTGCAATCTACCGCAGAACTTCTGCAGTGCCACAGAATTCACTCTTCTTGGAGATTTTTTATTAATATTTCTGTTTATACATAGAATCTGGTTCCCTTCTCCTCTTTTTATATCCAAAATCCCCCTATATGTTCAGAATGTGATGTTATATTGCTATAACATCATACATTAGCTAATGAAATGGCTGCATTCTGCAACAGAAAGGAACAGTCATTCATCTACCACAGCTCCCACTGCCAGAGATGGTGGCACAGCACATCATGCATGGTGATATTTGCTCAACCTGCACTTCAGTCTAGTACAATTTTTAGTCTTACATTGTTGCACTAGGGACAACTTAAACAAAACCTTGTCAATAGCACAGATCTGTTAAGTCCATACCTCACTTTGTGCAAACCTATTTGCGCCTTTAAGGTATAGAGACGCTATCTGAAACAAATAACTGGTAAAATGAATTTAACTGTCTAAATTTAAGAAAAGTAAAGCAATTATGCCCAGAAAAGTGAAATATAATAATGTGTAGGCCTGTTGAAAGAATAGACCTGTTAAATAAATAATTGCACTGTACGCATTTTTGCCAGGGTTATTGATTCCATATTGTCATTGGTTGATAGACTCGCCTAAAAGTTATTGAGAAATGTGTGCAGGGACAGCTGCTGGGCCAGAGGGTAGCATGCTGTGTTTCTGTGCCAGCAACTCAGGCTCAGAAATTAGCTCTGGGAGCTGGCTGGACAGTACAAGGATTGGTGGAACACATCACCCTTCAGAGCCTGGGAAGGTATGGTGCAGTGTTCTGTCACTTGGTGGACATGTTGTGATGGGCCAGAGAGCTGTATTTCACAATTGGTTCACATGCATGTCATGGCCTGATGGTGTTACGCAGTGTGTCAGGGAAAGCAGGTTGACATGAAAAATGAGTTTTGCAATAACTCCTCTATTCCATTTCCAATGGGACCTGTATGAATGAGGATGCAAGTTCATGAAAATAAAAAAATTATATATGTATATATATATATATATATATACACACACACACACACACACACATACACTATCTCTGACTATCTCACCACACACACACGCATATTTGTATGTATGTTACAGATTGCATATAAATATATAAGTGATACACAGTGGGAACCTCATGAGTGGTGTAGAAAGCACATACAAATATATAAGTGATAGAGAGTGGAAACCTCATTAGTGGATAGATAGCATGCATATAGAAATACCTTATTCATCACATGAGATCCCCTCTGCATATGTCATTTATGCAACAGGCTAGGACCTTAAGGGAGAGACATTTGTTTTGCTTTTTTAGGCATAAAATTATTTTTAGAAGTCGGTTATTTTTTGAACTAGTGTTACTGTGCTTTCCACCATCCTGATTGCTATAACCACTGCCATGAAAGTGAAGTCAGGATGACAAGCTAACACTGTGATGTGGTAGTTTTAGTGCCACAGAACTTCCACAGAAATTACAAACCACCGCCGCAGAAGTTCTGCGGCAAATGGTAGTCTTGCCGCAGAACTTGGTCCCACCTTGCCGCAGAAAAGTAGGGGCCCTGGTTATAGTAAAATAAATAATAAAAATATCTAACTAGGCTAGACCTCATACATCTGGCAAACATAATTATATTGTAATATATGGATTATGAAAATAATACTACCAAAATGCATACAAAAAATGACTTGTAATACATTGCAGGTAAAGTGATAATACTATCGTTGCCAAGTGATAATACTATTGTTCAAAACTCATAATATTATCGTTCGAGCTCTAAATGATAGTATTATCAGCAAACCAGAACAGCGAAATCTCAAAACCCTCCAATACCATACACTTAATGCATGCTGACATACCACAAATCGTGCCTCCTCATTAGACACAGTGTCTCTGTGGGTGGGCAAAACAGTTTGAAAAAAATGGTGTCTATCTCTCGCTTAGCGAGAGAAAATGATCTGATCACTCTCCTGCCAATTCTTTGCTGCACAACTGTTTCAATAATCCTGCATACGGCATCGCAAGAAATCAATGAAAGGTAGGACTCCCTTAAAAAATAAGTAGCTTAACAGAGACACTGACCGAGCGAGGGCGGGGGTGGTGTGAAGATGGAGAGAGTCACCGTCTGAGTCCTCCCTGCGATGGCAGCCTGCTCTGGAGTCACAGTACCTCATAAACTGCAAAGAAAACTCGCATCCATATATTACAAAAAATAAAAAATAGGCGAGTGTCTATCACTCTGGAATTATACCATCTCAAGGTTCTGGGGGCAAGGGAACCTCTCGAGCTTCACTTTTGAGGTTCTCTTGACCCCAGAACCCCTCGATGGTATAATTTCCTTGTAATAGACACTCTCCTATTATTCTATATATTGATGCTTAGACACTGATGGCAGGAAAAAGGCTCCTGGCCCATCCAGTCTTCTTTATTAATTCTCATCAAGGTACCATTTTTTATACTGTAATGGCAAGTAAATGTATGCCACTACTTACGGTTTGATTTCTTCCTCACAGATACAAACAGTACGTAGCTATGTATCTGTGTAGCAGGTGTATTTTCTATAATATGTAGATTTGGCTGCTTCCAAGAACAAGTTTACATAAACGGTACATAGCTCCCTCAATATTTTCTGCCTCACAGCAACATATTTAAGTAAGAATATAATAGTGAATTCACTATACAAGACATTATAAAAGGGGTAAGGAAAATCCTGTATCCTGATTGGTGGAGGCCAGCTGGAACTAAACTTCTAACTCAACATAAATCCTAGTAAAAGTTCTGATGCTGGTCTGCTCCATCAGATTCTATATTTAGGTGCCTTTACAATGTTAATTTTTAGCTAACTCTTATTTTTTAAACCACTGTGAGAAGCAAACTGCCTACATACAGTATATTCTATACATGTAGTATTTCCCTTACCTGATTCTACTTTTCAACCTCATTCCACCATTTAGTTGATGGTTCCTACTCTAGGCAGCCACACACTCAAACTGAAAAAAATGTTTTGCTTAAAAATTAAATGTTTCCCTCTGCACTAACATTGGGAGGGACTGCCTCCTGCTTGCTCATTCATTCATTGCACACCAGCTTGATCAGTCCCCACCTCTCTTACTCTTGACTGGCAACCCTCTCTCTCCCTCCCCATATTTGCACACAACCTCAAAAATGTAATTCTCCATTATTGCATAACGCTCCTAATTCCAGCACAGATCACAATGTGAACTAACTGCTCCCTGGATTCAGAAAAAATGCTTGCTGCACTCCAGTAACAACTAATTGAAAAAAAAATCAAGCAAGTAAAATAAAGTAACTAGCGAGCAAAATTAAAAAATAAAATAAAAATTATGGTGATTATTGTGGGAAGAAAGGGAATGGGAAAAGGAAGAATGATAATGCCAGTTGTGACAGCACAAAATCACAGAGCTCCCAAGAGACAACTGACTGTGGAGGAACTATGCAAGCAATAATACCCAACAGGGTGGTCGATATTGCCCATACCGTCCACCCTGGAGGCTATTATTGTGCTTAGAAAATAGGCTAACTGTTGACAAAAAAGACAGTCTGTTTTTTTCCTGAGAAGAATAAATATTTTTTTATTTAATTGTGTTAGTAACTGTTACTGCGAATAACACAAAAAATAGTCCCTTTTTTGGGATACCTGTAAACAAACCAAAATGCTTTTAAACCAAGTTTTTAAATTTTTCAACTTGGGTTTGGGTAAAATAATAAACTGGTGATGCTTGGCTTCATTTGTGATAGCTTATAAAGTTGATTGGGATGTTGAATGTACAATTGGAGGGCTGGAAAATGTGTTGAGTTCCAATTGTTCTTTCATCTGTAGGTGGCAAGCTGCTGCAGCTGGTGGTGTTTTGCTGGTCTTGTTGTGTCTTCTCCTGTAAGGTCTGGCTGGAGTTCTGTGTTTTCTGTTACTTTTCCTGTGGCCAGTATGGAGCTCCAGTTTTTCCGGTCTGATGCAGATGGGGTCCAGTATGTCACCAGGCTTTGTTCAGAGCTGTGTTCTGTTACTGCAACTATTTCTCCACTGGTGATTCTTGCTCTGGATAATAGGTGATCTGCAGTTGCTCTTATGCTGTGGTTCATGTAGCACTGCGAGAAATTAGATTCTTTACTTAGTATGGAAAGAGGGAGCCCAAGTAGTCTTTCCTCATAGACTCTGAGGTCAACCAGTACTGCTGGTGGTTCAAGACTTCTTGCAGCAGCCTTCTCGGATGTAAGTAAAAACTGTTTGCTTCAGGTGGATATTTTGTGAAGTATTTCTTGAAGGAGAGTATTGGGCATAGTGGGTTGCCTTTCTCCTCGAATATGAAGTCACTGGTATTTTCTTTGTTAACTTCCTGGGGTCTCTGTGGTTTTTGGTTTGCTGATTGTGGCTTAATGTTATGTATTTGTTGCCACTGTCATCCTCTTTTATTAAGGAGGACTCTCTTGTTAAGTCTCTGACCCCCTCATGACCATGCCTGGCCATGTGCAGTTGCACATCAAACCATACCTTTTTTAATAAGCCAGGCATGGTTTTGGGGTCCAACACTGGGCTGTTTCTAAGCTTCTAGAGGTCCTCTTCTGTTATTGATGGGTAGTGGGTGGCCACATCTTTCTGGGCTTTTCTTAGTCTTTTAAGTACTGCTTGAAGGACGTTGTTTGAGGACTTGAATTTTGGGTCTGATATTATGCTGACTGATCAGTGGACCTCTGTTGTGCCAAGGTGGCAGTTTATGCCCACCTGTAAGGTGCAGTAGCTGGTCATGGAGTACTCTGTTCTGCTGGCTGTGTGGACCTCTGTGTAGAAGTGCCTGAGATAATTATTCAGTGTTTCAAAGTTTATTGTTTGCCATTCACTGTTTAGCCCATTATGCTTAGCCCATTGCTCAAATACTGACACTGCCCATTTATCATTTTTTACTGTACTCTCTTCCTGCCTTTCTCTTTCTAGTTTGACTAACTGTTCCTGACTGACTGTGACAAAACCTGTCACTTACTTGGTCTTTTTCTTTGTTTTTCTTGTCAGGACAGCTTCAGATCATCTTTTGTAAGTATATTGTAATGCTTAAGTATGCTGACAAGTTTGAAATTTACAGACAGTTTTTCAGACTTTCTATTTTTCTGAGGTCTTCTGCCAGCTTGCATTTTCCTAGCCTCACCAGGTTTGTTGTGAAGTGGGCATTTGGGCACCAGGATATGTTAGCTGGTAATTAGGTCAGCTGACCAGGAGTTTTTGTTTGCTGGGCATCTATTGAAAGTTAATGTATCCCCCTGCCAGGGGTACCAGCCAATAAGATCCCAGCACATAAAAGGCCCATTTTCTAATCCATTAAAAATGATGAAAAAATGTTACTGTTTATTTGTATTTTTTTAATAATTTGCCTGATTAAGCATTTGTTATTTGCCTGGTTAACCATTTGATAAGCACAATAAAAATCTCCATGGTGTGAGTTAGGCTGAGATAGCCATATCATTGGTGGCTATAAGGTGGTCTGCCATCAGCTTTGGGTCTCACAGTGCCCCTATGTGACAGTTTAACTCACACACTGTCATATCATATTGTTTATATAAGCCAAGTTTTGAGTGGCTGAGGCTAAAGGCAGAGTACTTATATCCACAAGTAAATTAAGTTATTACAGAGGATGGCATCCCACACCCATATCACTATTATGCAAAAATTTAAAAATTAAAAAATATTTATAGCATGTCATTCAACTATTTGGTTTAGGAAGTGAGCAACTGTGCTCTCTTTTTTATGTTTGCATGAGCATGCATGTGCATCAAACATTTTGTTACAAAGAATAGGATTTCAGAAGTGTATCACTGTCGGACCCAATGCAGTTGAAGCTCAATGAATAGCCAGGCTGATCAAGACACTGGTCACTGCTTGTAGGATGGAAACTTCTTGCAGTTGAAAGGACCCATGAGAGAGTGCCTCAAAGTTGTTATCTGCATGAAGCTACCCCGCAAGCAGCTGAGTGGAATCTTGACATTCTGTTGTCATGCTGCATATCTTTTCCAACCTTGACACATGCCACCTGACCAGCAGCTGAGATCACAATATTTTCATTCCCTCCACATGCTGTCTGACAAGCAGTTGAGGTCTCCATTGCTTCCATGCCCCATTTCTATATACCACCCTCTGCCAAGTATCCCTCCCACCTCCCCATTACTTCCCATGCATGTTTCAATATCCCACCCTCTACCAAGAATTCTTCCTACTTCCCCATTTCTTCCTTTGCCTCTTAAAGATAAAACCAACACTGGAGTGCCCAATCCCCAGTGCTGATACCTGAAATAAAGAAAATTGTCCATCTGTGTCTTTTTTTTAAACCTTGTAAAAAAGAAAATGGTGCACTGATGTCTATGGCCACAGCCCCCTGCCTTTGCTACCCACAGCCATTACACCTCCATCCACCCACCCCACATTCTGCACCAACCACTCCACACCTGCTCCATACCTTACTTACCTACTGTAGGTCCAACACAGTAATCCTTTTTGGACCAGAGACACATCTTAACTCTTCAATGCCTGAGTAGGAACTGAGGAAATCAAATAAGTGCATCAATGTATTTAAATGTGTTTTAAACTTGTACTCATAACTTCATCATTTTTTTTATATTTTTCCCTATAACTTTCAACACAGCCTTTTTGGATCTCCACCTCATGAACAAGGTAGGAGAAATTTTGCAAATCCATCCCAAAACGTGACTTTTCAGAGTTGCTCTAAAAAAATCATATTTCAGGCAGGATTTAAAATGTTTCATCTACTGTGTTCATGAGGTGGGGTCATAAGAAGACTATATTGAACATTTAAGAAAACTACATTGAAAATGTGGGGTCAAAATATTAAAAGACAACAAAACTATGAAAGTGCATTGAAAGTGTTTAATGCTTATTCATAGCCTTGGTAATTTTCAAAATGTTGACCCGCAATGTTCAACAAAGCCAGTTTTATTCAAACCGCCTCATGAATCTGAAAGGTGTAACTTTTTATATTCTGGCCAAAATGTGTTTTCACACTTCGGACACAAAATGACATTTTGACCAGCATTTTATAAATGACACCTGTCTTGTTCAGAAAGAAGGGGTATAACAAGCACTATGTTAAACATTTGGAGTCAAAGTGTCAAAAGCAAAAAAGCTTTGAAGAAACATTGAATTTTCTTTGACATTTACCCATAACATTGCAATGTGAGCAGATTTTGGCCCCTACTTTTAAACATAGCCCTCTTGTTACCCGACCTCATGAAAGGTGTCATTTTTCAAATCCCTTTCTAAACTGGTTTCCACATTTGCTCTGCAAAGACTCCTTTCAAACTGGATTTAAGAATGTCCACATGCCATTATCATAAGGCAGGATCATAAAAAGATAGTGTTGAAAATTTGGAGTCAAAACGTCACATCTATACTCATAACTTTGTGATTTTTGCAGATGTTTGGCAACAAATGTGCTCATAGCCCTTTTGCTACCCAAACTAATGAACCTGACAGTTGTAATTTTTCAAATTCTCTCTGAAATATGTTTTTGCAGTCCCTCCATGAAACCACCTTTTGCATATAATTTAAACAACCCACTTGTCTTGATTATACATGGATAGAGATGCAGTGAATCTACATTTCAGCAGCACAGTGCTTGCAAAGTGGGCACTTAGCATTGTCATTCCGCTATGCAGAGTGGCCAATATGAAAGGCTCACTTCACCTTGTAATTATTACTCTGTGTTGTCATTCCGCCTTAACACGAAGGAAGGTGAAGTGACAACCATATTGGTAGCCCCCCACACACAGAATCACCAGAATTAATGTGCATCCCCAAAACTGCTACTGTTTTGAGTCCAGAAAATTTCCCAGTGCTGACAAAGTGAAAGGAGAGCACAACAAGAAATGCAAAGTCTCCCAGAATTGATGGCGCACTGAGTCATGCATGCAGTGGTCACACACAGTCACTAAAATCAATGTGCAGCCCCAAAATGCTACTGTCTTGTGTCCAGAAAATTCCCCAGTGCTGGTGAAGTGAAATGAGAGTGTAACAAGAAATTCAAAGTCTCCCACAATTAATGGTGCACTCAGTCATGTGCTCAGTGGTCACACTCAGTCATCAGAATTAATGTGCATCCCCAAAATGCTACTGTCTTGTGTCCAGAAAATTTGCCAGTGCTGACAAAGTGAAATGACAGCATAACAAGAAATGCAAAGTCTCTCAGAATTTATGGCACACTTAGTCATGTGCGCAGTGGTCACACACAGTCACCAGAATTAATGTGCATCCCCAAAATGTACTGTCTTTGTCCAGATAATTCCCGACTCCAGGTGAAGAAAATTAGAGCATAAAATGGAAAGAAAAGTCTCCATTTAATTCATGCCACACTCAGTCATGCATGCACACACTCCAGTAAGAACTAAAGTATGTCCTCTGCTGCTCCTTTTGAAATTTCATGTAATGCTTCTTGACCTGACTGGGCTGATGCACAGTGTCTTGCCAAATGATGTGCTAGAAAGATGACCCAAACATTGAGTTAACCATCCATGATCATGTGATAATGCTGTTGGTTGCCCAATGTCTGCTGCACTGATCCCCAACAGGAAGGATGCCCTCTGTGTGTACATTAATGCTACCCATGGTAAGTTAATGTACCTGGCACCATCATGGTTTTCCACAAAACCTGAGTTGACAATATACAGATATATATATATATATATATATATATATATATATATATATGTAATAGATATACCACTCTGAGGTGTGCAGTCATGTTCTGATATCGCTGCCTTGGTATATGTTGTATGCTTTGCAGGCGCGGGCTGGGTGCATCAACCGCCAAAGCGTGCATATATCAAACACGACCGCACACCTCAGAGTGGTTTATCTATCTTATAAAATGTCAAAATTGTTTTGGAGGGGAGTAAAAGTGCAGGTGTGTGGTCACACTCTGTTATACTGCACGGTCATGTGATGCTCATCATCCAATAAAACAGCAACAATTTCCCTACCCATTTTATATATATATATATATATATATATAGATAAATTATTTATTTATTCAGCATGTGTCTTAGTATAAATGTTAAAAAGTTGTATCTCAGGCAGGTAGTGGAGATATCACGGATATCTCCATGTTCCCATACATCATAGTGATATCTTTATGCCCCTATACATCATGGAGATATCTCTATGTTCCCATATGTCATTCTTAAGAAAATGAAAGCATGTTGCTGTCTATAACGTGCGACTCTCTGCCTAATACCTGCCCCACACTTGCACAACCTCCCCCACCCACACAGACATTTGATATCTGGTTGATCCTGACACTATTTCACAATAAGTAATTATTTAAAAAAAACTCTCTCATTCATGCCGCCACTGTCATTCAGTAACACTACTGAACGTTCACTTTCTGCCCCAACATGTAGTGTGACCGAACGGTCTGTAAATTGCACTGTTATGGGTCTTCACAGTTGTCAACTACTGCATTCTGTGTCAGTACTCCTGAAAAACTGTGTACATTTGTACACTTTCAATCTCTTTTCTGAAAATAAGCTCCCAGCTCTAGAGACAGGACAGCGAGCGGAGTGACCCTGCAGCTTCAGAATGGGAGAAGTAAGTGTTAGTGAGTGTTGCTATAGCAACACTCACTAATGCTTGCTTCTCCCATTCTGAAGCTGCAGGGTCACTTGCTGTCTTGTCTCTAGAGTCGGAAGCTTATTTTCAGAAAAAAGATTGAAAGTGTACAAATGTACACAGTTTTTCAGGCGTTCCGACACAAAATGCAGTAGTAGACAACTGTGAGGACCCATAACAATACAATCTATAAACCACTTGGTCATGCTATATGTTGGGGCAGAAAGTGAAAGTTCAGTAGTGTTACTGAATATGACAGTGGCAGCATGAACGAGACAGTTTTTTAAATAATTACTTATTGTGAAATAATGGCAGGATCCACCAGATAAACTTTTTTTAAATACATTTTAAATGACAGGATGAAGCACACAATTTCTTTAGCACATGCCATCTCTTATATAGGTGCACAATATGTGAAGTTATGTGTATATGGAGGGGGGCAATTGTCTTTCAATGGCCCAAAACATGTTGTATAAGCAGAACATGACATGGCCTTAGTGAAGACATCGTATTTATCTTCATTCAGATTGTGTCATATCATATATATATATATATATATATATATATATATATATATATATATATACATATCAGAATTACAATATGTAATCATTGCTCATTGCTTTTGTTTTGTATCACTGTTCATATAGTCAGACTTGGGGTGTGCATTTCTCGGCTTAATGAGGAATTGTGGCATTGGAATACTGTCAAGCCAGTGAAGGTAAGTAATTTTTTTTTGTGGGGGGGGGAGCATTATTTAAAAAAAAGTTTAAAAGATTCATTAATGTTTGGGTCATCTTTGTAGGTCTTCAGCATATCATCAGAACTGAAAAAAACAATTAACTGCTGTGATTCGTGAAGAACGTGATTTGTCTCATGATGAGTGTCTGGTGTGACATGACCAATGATAAACTGTATGAGAACACGAATACTTATGACTGTACTTCCCTGACCTTTACCATACAAAACTACCTGATTTGAAAACTCATATCAATGAGTACAATGGTGATTGAAGCCAGCACACGAGATACTATGAAATGGGCTTACATGGAACTAATTACAAAAAACTTAAAAGTTTTGTGATTCATTAATCGTGACCGTGAAGGTGAAGAATGTGATTTGTATTGTGAGTGACTTGTGATGATCGCCCTGACTTAAAAACGCACATCAATGAGTACAATGTTCATGCAGAGATATGCACCACACCAGTACTCTGGAGGGAAGCCAAACAAACAACTGTGACTTAAGTTACAGATGGAGATTGGGCCCTAAGGATATGCAAACGCACAGACAGATTAAGATTGCACTGTGCGCTCAAGAGATGCAGATGCAAAGGCACAACAACACCTAACCAGTGCCCACAAGTCATAAATCCAAATCTGGAAAATAATACCTTTTGCTGGTTTGGGGGTAATGCACAGCAGTAACAGTCTACTAGCAGTAAAGATACCACAAAACAGTACAAAAAATTCATGCAGGTGCAGTGTATAGCAGGTTCACACTGCTGTAATTACTCTGTGGCACAATAAAATGTTTCTGATTGGATGGCATGCATCACACACACACTCACTACACTACAAGTAATGTGTAGCAAATTGAAAACTTCAGCAATCTAACCAAATCTTTTAAACAAACTGAAATTATGCAGTGCCATACCACAACAATCAGCAAAAAAAGGTCAAGAATTGCTGAAAATATTACTGTGTGTACATTATCACAGTTGTACAAGAAAAATATAACCAACACAGAAAGATTGCCTTTTTCTCCAAGTTTTAACCTACCTCTACCACAGATATGCCCCTCCCCAAAGCACACTTCAAGTGTCTGTCAGTATACAGACTGAATGTTCTAAATTAACATTTAAAATCCACACACAAACAACAAACACTCGATGATATGAGAACAGGAGGGTTTCCTACAATTGATGTACTAAATATTGAGCAAAACAATTACTCAAAAAGGCTTTTTTAACAGCTTTTAGAGGATTTGAATCGCAGAGCTCTGAGAGGAAACTGTCTCCATCTTCCACTATACACACACTACACAGAACTGAAGCTGTGCAGAACAATCTAGAGCCCATGTAACCTGCAATCCCATGAATCACTGCAAAATTCACCTCGGAGCTCAATAACAAGGCAAAGCGATGCGAAGTGCATTGATTTCAAGGTACTTCGCCTTAAAATTGGTGGAGAAGTGGTTTGGGGAAGGTGGAATAACGCAAAGTCATTGGTTTCAATGGACTTCGCATTTCTCATTATGACATGAAGTACTCTGCTTTGCATTGCGGATTGCTTTGTGGATTCCATATAACTCCACAAATCACTTCATGGAGCAAATTTTGGCCACTTCGCCCATCACTATACATGGAGTCATAAAAAGGCTATGCTGACCATTTGAGGTCAAAATATTAAGAAAAAAACTAAGTTGTAAAGAAACATTGAATTGTTCCAATATTTACTCATAACTTAATTTTTGCAGATTTTGGCCCTAATGTTCAGCATATCCCTTGTGTTTCCTCACTTCATAAACATGACAGATGTCATTTCACAAATCCCCTCTGAAAAATGTTTTCACAGTTGCATTGAAAAAATCATCTGTCAGATAGAATATACAAAATTCCACCTGTCTTTATCACAACATCAAGTCATAAAATTACTTTAGAAAATGGGCGAGATAATCCCAGCACTCTGATTGGTCAAAAAGCTGACCTAAGCGGGCGGGTATTTTTCAATAGAGCCCGCACTAAAATAAGAGCCAATTAGGGGTGCCCTACCACCAACTGAATTCTTGGGCACCCCGAATGTTAACACTCGCCAGCCGCCATTTCCATTCTCTTCCCAGACACCTGACAAAATAGTGTCTGGGCCACTCTCTTACTTCCACCCAAGGCAACTATATAAAAAAAACTGAAGAAAATAAAAATGGCACCAAATGTCATAGAAACCATTCCGGTTTCCAAAAGAAACCCTGCGATCAGTTACAAAGAGTGGTATCTCCGACACTGCTACTAAGCAGCAGAGCAGCGGTGCTTTCTTAGTTTTCTTTACCGCCCATAGCTGTCCATCTGCGGTAAAGAAAATGAAGAAAATACCGTTCCTTTCATACACTGCAGCGGGAGATACCACTCGCTCTCCGCAAAGCAACAAAGCTTTTCTGGACCATAAAGAATACAGGTCTCAACCGTTTACATTCAAAATGAGAAAAAATAAATCTCCACAGACTGAAATGCCCATTTGTTAATTTTAATTGAAAGAAATACTGTACCCCTATAGCACTTGATCTCCCACACTGTGGCTTGCTTCCTGAACTGCTACATCTCGTCTCCAATATTTAGAGCTGCTCTATAAGGAACATGCGGGGGTGGGGGTGGTCAGACTGAAGATACAGAAAATGCTCTGGGGATCCAACAGCATTCAACCAGCATTTTCTTTTTATTTTCTGAACTACAGCATCTCAGTTAGACCAAAAGTCTTCTACTCCAATACAGGCAGAGGAACTATTTAATTACAAAACTTAGTGTTAATTAATTTTTTTATTAAAAAAAATCACAATAATTTCTTTTTACTGTGCTCATTTTCTAAGCACAATAATACCCTCCAGGGTGGGCTTTGTTGAGAAATACCGGACCTTCCAGGGGCTATAAGGCCCTCTGCCTGTGGCGTCAGGCCTCATTACGCCCTTGGGCTGTCCAGTGTTTCCCAATAAAGCCCACCCTGTCAGGTATTATTGCTTACATGTTACAAATTTGGTGTCTAAATGTGGGAGCCCACTTAAAATTAAATGTTGCCTCTCAGTCAGCCTACCCTAAGTAAACACAAGCTAAATATGTGTTAAAGCAGGACACTGCAGAAGATCAGACATTGCATCTCCTCTGGTCTGTCCTAGCTAAATATATATTAAAAATGTGTAAACACAGACCTCATTATAGCAAAGCCCCACTGAACAATGCATCTAGGCTACTCTATTCTGGGAAAAATACATTGTAAAAGCTGGACTGCTCTGAAAATGTAACTTGCCTTTCAGCTGAGCTATCCTGTGTAATTATAACAAGCATTTGTCAATGCTGAATGTTTGCTTGCTGGTATTAGCATTGGAAATGCAAGAGTTAGACAGATGCAGAGTATGAATGGCAGTGAGTTATTGAAATTCAAGCCAACCCCACCTCCACCCTGCAGAGACTGACAGGAATCAGGGCATGAGTTTGGGGTGTTGCGCATAATGTTCATGCCATTTCACCTCATCCTATCCTGCAGACACTGACAAGTGTTGAGGTGTGTCTTGGGGTATTTGGCTTTACAGTCATCCCACTGCATAAGAAGATACGCTGAAATGGGTTCACTATTGAATGGGGTGAACTGTGAGGCTGAAGAGTCAACGGCACGGCTTGATGCCTGTCAGTGAGTGGGGGGTGGGGTTGGAATGGCATGAGCATTATAGTCGGCAATCAAAAGGCAAGTCCCTGATGCCTGTCAGTCTGTACCGGGTGGGACGTTATGGTTAATAATAATAATAATAATAAATAAATACTGATAATAATAATAAACTTTATTTTTGTGGCGCCTTTCAAATACCAAGGAGCCAAACAAAATTTAAAATACATCATACAGCTCAGTGTCCTAAAAATTTAAAACAGCAATAAAACAACTAATATATTTGAAAGGAAATTAACTACCAAAAGCTTGTATCCACGGATAAGTTTTCAAGGCCTGTTTAAATCCCTCCATAGTCATGCACTCCCGTAACCGACGGGGTAGAGAATTCCAGAAGGTAGGGGCCGCAAACATAAATGCCTGGGCCCCTGAAGATTTTAAACACACCCTCAGGATCTATAGCAACCCCTCATTGGCCGAGCAGAACGATCAACAAGGGAGGTAATGAACCAGGAGCTCTTTCAAGTAGTCCAGACCCAGACTGTGTAGGGCTTTGAAAGTTAGAAGACCGACTTTAAAGGTGATCCGCCACTGTACCGTCAGCCAGTGCAGTCCGTGCAGCACCGGTGAAATATGACTGGACCAAGAAGTTCCTGGCAAAAGCAGGGTTGCTGCATTCTGCACCAGCTGCAGGTGACAGATTTCCACTCCAGGTAGCCCTAGGTAAAGGGAAATGCAATAGTCCAAGCACGGGGACACAAAGGCATGGACCAGCATAGGACGATTGCCAGACTGAATAAGGTGCTTGATCCTGGAGATATTCCTCAGATGATAAAAAGAGGATTTGATGATGGCAGACACCTGTGAATGCAGAGTAAGCCCTTCATCAAAAATTACCTTCAGGTTCCGCACCTGTACAGAGGTCGGGAGTGATAAGTCCCCAAGGTATTACCCCGGGGGTGAACCAACCCCCAAACTCCCTGTCCGGTGTGCCAGATCCACAACCAGCAACTCAGTCTTATCCAAGTTCAGCTTCAGCCAACTCGAATCCTTCCACTCCTGGATTTCTGTGAGGCAGTTGTTAAAGACAGAGAGAGCTCCAACCTGGTCAGGTGCAAAAGAAAGGTAGAGCTGGGCGTCATCAGCATAGCAGTGAAACCTCAGCCCATATCTTCTTACAATGTCTCTGATGGGCAGTATGTACACTGTGAACAAAATGGGGTACATTACTGAACCCTGAGGGAACCCACTAGACAGAGAAACTGGGTCTAAGGAATGGACCACAGACACCACTCTTTGTGTTCTCCCGGTAAGGTAAGATGTAAACCACCTGAGGACTACACCAGATAATCCACAGATGAACCTCAGATGGTTAAGCAATACCCCATGGTCCACAGTGTCAAATGCTGATGAGAGATCTAGTAGAACCAAGATGGAACGGGTCTTCCGATATCTAGTCATCAGATCATCATTGAGCACTCAAACCAGTGCTGTTTCAGTACTATGCCTGTTTTGAAAACTGGACTGGAGGGGTTCATGGATGTCATGGATGGTCAAATATTTCTCTAGCTGTATGGTCATTACTTTCTCAATCATCTTCCCTAAAAAGAGAAGGTTTGAAATTGGTCTGTAGTTGGCATGGCAGTCGGGGTCCAGAGAAGCTTTCTTCAAGAGAGGTGCTACCACCGCCTCCTTCAGAGAGCTAGGAAACTCACCTGTTTCAAAGGAGCACCCAACTATCCGTGAGAGGACTGGACTGATGGAATCAATACAACTCAAAATCAGGGAAGTCGGTCCAGGATCCAAACTACAGCACATAGGGCGCATACTCTGGACAATCCGCATAACATCCATGAACTCTGGTCGGTTGAAGATATTCCAGGACAGCTGTGGAACAGCAGCCACATGCTGGTCCAGAGCAACACTCGTAGAGTGTGCTGGATGGAGTGCCACCCTGATGTCGGCTACCTTATTTGTAAAGAATCGAGCAAGATCATCGCACTCTGCTTGCAAAAGAGCTTTTCACATTTGTAGGCAGACTGGGTTGCACAGTCTGTCCACAGTGCGAAAAAGCTGAGCTGGTCGATTCTGAGCAACAGCAGTCTCCCTGGACAGAAATTCTGCCTTCTTACGGGAGATTGCAGATTGATAGGCTTGATAATGCTCCAGCAATTTAAGGTGGTCAGCATCAAGGGAGGATCTCGGCCAACAATGCTCTAACCTTCGTCTTAGTCACCACATCTCCCTCAAGATCCCATCAAACCATGAGGACCATGGGTGAAGGGAGACAGGATGAACACAGACCAGAGTAACAACATCCACGGCCGCAAATATAGCTGTATTATAGGCTACCATGAGGACCTCTGGGTCGCTGTTTGCTACTGGAAGGAATGATAGGTCAAGTACCACTGCTAGGCTTTCAGAGCTAATGTCTCATGGAGTGCGGTACCTGATCATCTCCACAGGGGTAGGCCTATGAAGAAGGACATTTAAAATAAACCCCACAGGGTAGTGGTCAGACCATACAACTGGTTCCACCACCAAGTCAGAGGCCTCGATCCCCAGGAGGAAGATTAAGTCAAGGGAGTGACCATGTTTATGGGTAGCAGTGGTAACTATCTGTGTAAGGCCCAGAGATGACATTAACTGGAGGAAGTGTTGTCCAAATTGTGAGAGTTTGTCATTGGCCCAGGTGTTGAAGTCACCCAGAACCATCAGTTTGGGCGATTCAAATGCCATGTCAATGACAAAGTCCGACCACTTCCTAAAGGAAGCTCTTCTCATCTCTGGGTGGATGGTAGATGAGAGCAATCTAAAACCTACACCTGCTACCATGGTACACTTGAATGACTCAGTCTCCTCTACTGGTACATGTGCAAGGTTAAGTTCAGTCTTGAAACAGACTGCCACCTCACTCCCCCTCCCAATCCAATCTCAGGTGGTGGATCACAGAGTACCCAGCTGGAGTTAGAGACTCCAAAATGGGGCCAGAGTTCTCATCCAGCCAGGTCTCGGTGATGCAAGCCAGACCCACCATTTCTTCAAGATCTGCAATAATTGCAGTCTTGTTTTTAATGGACCTGGCATTGCATAACACCACCCGAGTTGGACGAACCTCCACAGCCACCCGAACCACCTGCCCACCAATACTGGTAGTGCCCTTGGGTATGGAAACCAAGCAAGGTGAACCAAGTTCTTGGTTCCATTTCACCCCAGGGCATCTCCTGGATCTCACAACCCCAATGCGATGGCCTTGCTCATTCACCCTCCACTGTTCACTCCCCCCCAGTTTCCCTCCTCCCCTTGCAAGCAATATCCAGCACCCTACAGCACTGGTATGTTGTAACCTGCAGTGGGGGTAGGAAAAAAGGGATGGAGAGTGCTGAGGGCAGAGGGCAAATAGCGCACGACCGTGGGGGCAGGCCTCCAACACATTCTGGCAATCACTTTATCAAAAGACTAACTTAATTACCAAACAAAATAATAAAACAAAATAATCCCCGTACCACTAAAATTACTTAGTAAAACCCCAGACCACACACTTAAATAAAATAAAAAAATAAAAAAATAAACAGAACTCCTACGTACCCCAACCCTGACATAAAAATAGCCCCTCAAATAAATACAAAAAAATTCCCCTCAGATCAAGAAGAAGACAACAAATGTAAATGAGGAGATAAATTCAGTCACTAATCCAGCTGCTTATCTGCTATACTGATGCTCTCATCCCCGTCAAGCAGATAATTGAATGTCCAATGGAAAGCACCAGACTCTCACTCTGGCAGTCCTCCAATCAACAGGATTTTGTGTGACAATGCTTAAGGGGGCTCTCTCACAACCTCCAATCGAAATTCAAAAGCTGAGATAACGCAAGCAAACCACCGGCACTCAGGAGCAGTTCTTCGTGCACAGTCTGAGATGAATAGAAGCTCACTCCACAAAGAGGTCACCCAAAATAAAGCCTTACCAAGTGGCCATGGCAGGGAAGGGCAGACCCATCAGGATAATCGGGCCCCCAAAAGGAACCCACCAGCTCCAATTGGGGAACACCATATGGAACTGAGGCCCAGCTACTCTCCAGACACAGTATCCCGGTACCCTACCAGAGAGGCAAACCGACCCAGGCCCAGCCACCCAGCTAGCTCCCCTGGAACAACCATTTCCATGACCACCTCAAACAATCAGGCAGAGACAGTTATATTATAATGGTACAAACTAAAGCCCGCTGGTAAGGGGCAGAGCTGAAGAGACCCTCTGATAACTCAGGGGATAGTCCTCCAAAACCACATGACCGAACCCCCTTCACTGCTGAAGCCCAAGCTCTCCAGCAAAAGCTCCAGCAGCAAGAGCCCCAAGCACCTGAGGCTACAAACAGCCCCCCCCCTCACACCAGCAGCTCAAGCACCAAAGTTCAAATCCTCCACCGATGCTAAAAACTGAGGTTTCCAAACAGTTCTTGTAATAGGAAAGCAATAGTTCTTAGTCCCAGATCAAGTTGGTTCACTCTCCCAGATGTACAGTACCTTCCAAATGACAGTCTCCATGACTTCCTCCAATGTCCTTTACAGACAGGCTCCCATTAGCAATGGTGATTGCTTGCAAAAAAGAAAACACAATGGGCTACAAAACAGCCCCTCTGCTCCACCAACAGCCCCAGAAAAGCTGCCCGCGACTACAAAACCTGCTGCAGACAACAAATGGAGGCACTCACTATAGCGTATGAGAGCTTCTAAAACAAAACAATGCTAAAAGATCAACGGGCCAAAAATACTAGACCTTGGACCAACTGAAAAAATACAGCCTGCCACACTGCAAGACAGCCTTTAACTCCCGAGACCCCCAGCTGTTGGAGAATCAAAAATGCCAGAGAAAAGCAGCCCGAAAAGAAAACTTTAAACCCTAATCTTCCTCACTTCTTCGACCCTTACTACTAAATTCACAAAAAGGATAAAACAGCACAATAATAATACATTTATTTATTTGATATATCGGTTTACAACCTTTGAGCCAGAGGCTCATTTCCAAAGGTACCTCGTTACATGTAAGACAGAAGCTAATACAGACAGGGTATAACAACAGTTACATAGAACATGTGCTACAGATATTTGTCACTGACATTTTTTTTACAGTATTTACAGTAAGCACAGGCTTTATTTACAATATTTGGATGATGATATTTACATCATCAAAGCAGAGAGACATTATTAGCTTGAGAAAGCATCTAAACAGAGTAGTCAGTCCTATTCATGAGTTTGGTACTATTGGCGTAGGTTGCAATCCATAATGGACTTTGTCAGAGAATTAGTATCAGAGAGGGTGAGAGTGAAATGTTAGTTGCAGTTACAGGAGCGGATATTGAAGAGGTGGTTGCCAAGAGTGGTTTTGAATTGGGCGATCTTGGGTGTACTAGTGATGGTGTTTCACATTAAAATAAATAAAAAGAGAACGACTCAGAGCTAATGATCAGGCTGACTCACAGTTGCCGCCATCTTACTCATACAGTTAGAAACCATAATGCCCAGGGCATGTGTTGGTATTAGCAGTACAAATTTTCAACATGGCCATTTTGAGGCCTCTACCTCAAGAAAACATTTGGGACCTCTTCTCATGAATAGTGGCACTGTGATTTTGCCAACGTGTCCCAAAATTTGAGTTTCCACAGTGACCATGCCATTGTGCGCCACATGTACGAAAACACAGATCAGGCAGGATGTGAAGAATGACAGCTGTACCATTCATAGGGAGGTGTGAAGAGAAAGTAATGTTGAAAATCTGTAGTGAAAGTATTAAAAATGTTCAAATTTGTGAGCGTACCTGGAAAGTGCACAAGGCATGTGCATAACAGGGACATTTAGTGGAATTATTTCACCAAATTTTCAATATAAGCATTTTGTGACCTCTGCTCATGAACACTGTCACTATGATTTTCTTAATCTGTCTTGATCATTGATTTCCCACAGCAACCGCGGTATTCTGCACCAGATGTATAAATGCATATTCCGGGCAGGATGTGAAAAATGGCAGCTGTACTGTTCATAAGGAGGACTGAAAAAACGCCAATGTTGAAAATCTGGAGTGAAAATACTACAAATTTGCAAAGTTATGAGGGTGCATGGAAACTGCATCATGCACGCTTGTAACACAGTCATTTTATGGACATTTGTCACCAAATTTTCAACATAGGCAGTTTAGGTCCCCTGCTCATGAACAGTCACTGTGATTTTACAAATGAACATACATACAAACATATGATCATACAAATCTGCCAGCAGAACACACCAATTGGTCTATGTAAGTCTGCCCAAGTGTACATCTAGCACCCTAGATTGCAGCTGTCCCAGCCTCCTCCCCCTCAGTTCCTCTCTGCTTGTCCCAGCCCCTTCTCCCCAACTCTTCCTCTTGCTTTATCCAACACCTCCTTAAAGCTATTGACTGTCCTACATGTTACCACCCCCTCTGGCAGCGCATTCCAACTAGACACCACCCTCTCTGAGAAGTAGTGCCTCCTCATTTCCCTCTTGAAATGTTCCCCTTTCAACCTTAGTCCATGCCCCCTCGTCTCTCTTCCACTCCTCAGTTTAAACACCCCCTCGGTGCTAGGTTTATTTACCCCCTCATGTATTTAAATGCTCTAATCATATCTCCCCATCCCTCCTCTCATCCAGTGTGTACATGTTCAGGTCCTTCAGCCTAACTACATATTCCTTTCCTTCCATCCTCTTTAATATTTTTGTTTCCCTCCTTTGCTCCCCCTCCAGTGACTTTATATCTCTCCTCAGGTATGGCCTCCAGTATTGCACATAGTACTCCAAGTGCGGTCTGACCAATAGTCAGTAGAAAGGTAGGATCACATCCCTGTGTCTGGATAAGAACCCCTGTGTGATGCACCCCAACATCCTGTTTGCCTTCACTGCTGCTCTTGTGCAGCAGGCTGAGTTGTTCATGCTCGCAGTTACCAACACCCCAAGGTCCTTCTCTTCCTCTCTGATCCTGAACCGATAGTCCCTTTTCTGGTTCTTAGCCCTGAAGTGCATCACCTTACACTTCTTTGCATTGAATCCTAGCTGCCACTGCACCAACCATGTCTCTAATTTGTTTAGGGTCCCCTGCAGTTTTTCCCATCCGTGCTCTTTGTCCAACACTGCCCCAAATTTGGTATAATGTGCGAATAGACTAACCCTGCTCCCCACTTGGTGTGCTATATTGGAGATAAAGAGCCCAAATAGCACCAGGGCCAGCACTGACCCCTGCAGCCCCCCTCTTGGCACTGCTGTGGGAGCCAAGAGCTCCCCCACCACCACCAGCCTCTGCACCCTCCCCTGTAACCAGTTCTCTATCCAGTAAGTCAGCTTTTTTCCCACCCCTACTGCTGTCAACTTCCTCCCCAGTCTCCCATGAGGCACTGTATCAAAGGCCTTACTGAAGTCCAAGTACAGAACATTTACCGCATGACCCAAGTCCGACTCCCTTGTCACCCAGTCACAATACTCTTTTAGGTTGGTTTGACAAGACCTCCCTGAGACGAACCCATGTTGCCACTCATCTTGGAGGCCATTACTGTCTAGGAATGCCCCCAGCCTCTCCTTCAGTATCAGCACAATAAGCTTACACACTATGGACATGAGACTTGCCAGCCAATAATTTCCTGGCTCATCTCTAGGCCAACTCTTGTGCATGGGCACCACATGGTCCACCCTCCAGTCCTGGGGCACACACCCCATTTCCAGGGAGGTGTTGAACAGATCTGTCAGTGGCTCAGCCAACAGCTTCGCCATCTCCCTCAGCTCCCTGGGGTGGATGGCATCGGGACTTGGTGCCTTGTTCACCCTTACTGCCCTCAGCCCCTCTAGCACCCTATTTCCTGTGATCACATTGTCTGTCACCTCCTCTCCCCCTTTCCCCACCCACCCAGCCCATTCTGGTAGTGGCCATCCCTCTCCTTAGTGAAAACAGAGCAGAAGTACTCATTTAGAATTTCCACTTGCTCTTCCGCCTTTTCCACCTAATCCCCTCCCCGCTTTATCCTCACAATATGTTCCTTGCACTTCCTCTTTTCCCTGACATACCTAAAAACGTCCTTTTCCCCTTCCTTTATGCCCTGTATGGAACTTAATTGCCTGGAGGCCTTAGCTTTTTTCACCCTCCTGGCAACCTCCCTTGACAAACTCCTGAAAGCTTCCTTATCCTCTCCCTTCAGTGTTCTCCTGTACTTCTGGTATGCAGCCGTCTTTGCCCTCACCCCTTGCAGCACTTCCTTGTTCAGCCAGCATAGTTTCTTGCCTCTGCTCTTCTTACTCCTGGCCCTGGTGCAGGCTACTGTGGCCTGTGTTAGCCCAGTCTTTATGACTCCCCACTTTTGTTCTGCATCCATCCCTGGCATTATATCCTGGAGTCTCCCTTGCAGTATTGCTGCCATCCTCCCAAAGTCCACCCTAATAAAGTCCACCACCTTAGTGTCCATGACTCCTGTCTCCCTGCCCAGTGCAACAACGAGCCACACTGTTTGGTGGTCACTACCTGCTAGTGGGTCCTCCACGCTTATCTCCCTCACCACCACCCCATTTGCCAGTACTAGGTCCTGCTGAGTGCTACCAAGCCTTGTAGGCCCACTTACCAATTGCATCAGAAGGTCATCCTGGAATGCATCCATGAGCACCTGCTCCCTGGTACTGCTAGTGACTGGGATGCTCCAGTCAACCAGTAGTAGGTTAAAATCCCCCACTATCACCACCCCCCTTCTACACACCCTCCTTATCTGCTCTGCCAACTCCCCATCCAGTTCCCTGGATTGGGTTGGTGGTCTGTACACCACTCCCAGACTCAGCTTTCTGCCCTGAGAGTCCAGGAGCTGCACCCAAAGTGCCTCTGTCCACTCCTCTTCACCCTCATCCCTTATGCATTTAATCCCTTCCCTCACATACAGTGCAACCCCCGCTTCCAAGCCCCCGGTCCCTGCTATATAACCTGTATTCCAGGATTGCCAAGCCCCAGTCATGGTACTCTGTGGTCTAAGTCTCTGTCACTGCAGCAATGTCGACTTTTCCCTCTGAAAGGAGCACCTGAAGCTATGCAATTTTGTTCCCCAGGCTTCTTGCGTTGAGAGAGACCACTTTCCACCTGTACCCCTCCTTCTTCTTACTCTTCTCCTCCTTGGCCTGTGTCCCTCCTCCCGGTAGTATGCACCCTTTCTCCTCCTTATTCTTACCAGGTGGTGGTGCCTTCAGTATTACACTCAGACCACTCTGCCCGCCCCCTCCCAGGGTTACTATGCCTCCGCCTTTACTTATATCTAGCGGGGTGATCTCATTAGGCTCCTCTGTCTGGATCTTTCTACTAAACTCAGTATTTTGGCCACCCCCCTCCCACTAGTTTAAATCCACCTTAGAAATATACCCCTCTAATCCTGCCTTTAATACTCCCCTTCCCTTCCTGCTCAAGTGTACTCTGTCCCCTGTGTACAAGTCACTATTTCCCCCAGACCCTACCCCAGTTAGTCACTAACCCATAATTTTTGCTGTGGCACCAATCCCTCATCCTCTTGTTGAACTCCTCAATCCTACCTTTCATCCCCATGCTTGCACATGGTACTGGAGAACCTCTGAGAATGCCACCGGCTCCTCCACCCCCTCACACTGCCTGGCCAACTACTCCAATCCCCCCTCACTACTTCCACAGTATCCCCCGCCAAGTCATTTGTACCCACATGCAACAGTAAATGAGGTTTATTTCTCCCCCTTGCTGCACACTTGAGCAGTGCCTGCCCTGCCCCTCCTGCAGTCAACCTGGGGATAGCTTCAACCCAAATATGGCTGTGCCTTCCCCCCTTCTGCCCCATCTCATGCCTTTCAGTATAGAATCCCTTAGGATGAGTAGCCCCCCGTCCCTTAGCCCCTTTCCCTTTCCTTTCCCTTCTAATGCCCCTTCCACCACCCCAGTATTTGATCTTCTCTGCTCCTTACCCATGCCAGCTGCACCCTCTGTGACTTCTGTATCTGTACCCTCTACTCACGCCTCACCCCTTTTCTTGGCCTTATTCCTCCCATTCCCCTTGAACCCCTTTTCAGACTGACTACTTCCTACTGGGCTTCCCATGTCGACCTCCCCACATCCCCTGCTGATTTCCAACCCCTCTCCTATCCCCGCTGTTGTCGATTTAGAGCCCCCATTCCCTTCTGCTCTGATAGTGATGCCCTATCATCCTTCCCCTTCCTGTAGCCTTCTGTCCTCCAGTCACCACCCCTCCTTCCTTACTAGACCCCTTCTACCTTTCATCCTCGCTATCTCTTCCCCTAGCTGTTGCCAACCCTCTCATGCCCTGCTTGTCCACCCCTTCAGTATATTCCTGCCCCCTCTTAGCAGAGGCTTGAATCTAATCCTAGTCAATACCCCTCCTACATCTCTTCTCCCATCCTACTTGTTCCCCTCCGTGCCACCCCTGGTCCCACCCCTGGTCCCTCCCTACCCCCGGCCATCTGCTCTCTCCCCTGGTACTCCTCATTGTCTCTTCTTCCCCTAACAGGAGGCCTCCCCTCGCCTCGAGCACACCCTCCCTTCTCCTCTCTTTTCTGCTAGTTCCTTTGATACTGGGGTCAGTTTCATCCCCTAGTTGTTCTTCCTCCATCCCCCTTGCCATCCCCTATCCCCCAGCCAGGATGCCTACCATACTCATCTGCCCTATCACTTAGTCTCCATCCTAACCTCCATAGTTCCTCACTCAAACTAGCCAGTCATCTACAGACCATACATCCCCCATCCTCCAAGCCCAGTCTTGGATCATGGTGGACCCACAACCTGTACACCCCACCATCCTTCCAAAGATGCCCGCCCTATTGACATGTGGCACCTGCCCCATTTTGGCCCCTATCTTATGTTACAGGCTCTTACTCCCAGATTCTGTACCCTACTACAACTGTTAGGTCTCTATTTACTCAAATTCCTGTTCCCCCCCTCACTAGTCCCCCTACTGGCCCCTTGCCGACCGGGGTAATTCAGTCTCAAATCTCATCCATTAGATACTGTATTACTGTAGCAATCCTACAGCTTCCTTGTCCATTTTTCACCCCTCAACTACCATACTTTTTGTTCTCAGCTCTCATATAGTTTCACTTAGCCCAGTTAGAAATCCTATTGCACTTCAAGTATTACTCAGCTCAGTTAGAGGAATAAACAGAACAACTAAATTTGTATTATTACAGCACTCCTCAAAGTATCGAATGATTGCTTTGTCTCCATCCCGGAGACCCTGCTGTAATATAGGACCATAGAGGAACTTGGGCGTGAGGGTGGGCAACTCTAAAGCCCCAGCAGCTCCACTGAGCTTGCTCACTCCCCCTCTCTCACTCGCTCATTCTGTTTTTCCCAGCGCTGCAGGCTGCCCTTTTCTACTGGGCTCCTGCCTGCATTGGCACCTTTTTCTGCCCACAAAGAAATCTGCAGCAGTCCCAACAGAGCTCTGTTGAGCTTGCTCACTCGCACTCTCTCACTTGTTCATTCTGTTTCTCCCAGCACTGCAGGCTGCCCTTTTGTACTGGGCTCCTGCCTGAATTGGCACCTTTTTCTTCCCACAAGCAGCAATCCCAACAGAGCACCATTGAGATCGCTCACTCCCCCTCTCTCACTCTCTCATTCTGTTTCTCCCAGCGCTGCAGGCTGCCCTTTTCTACTGAGCTCTTGCCTGCATTGGCCCCTTTTTCTGCCCACAAATAAGTTCACGGCTGTCCCAAAAGAGATCCTTTGAGCTCGCTCACTGCCCCCTCTCACTCACTCTCTCTGTTTCTCCTGGTGCTGCAGGCTATCCTTTTGTACTGGGCTCCTGCCTGCATTGGCACCTTTTTCTACCCACAATGAAATCTGCAGCAGTCTCCACAGAGTTCCTATAAGCTCGCTCACTCCCCCTCTCTCACTCACTCGTTCTGTTTCTCTCGGAGCTTTAGGCTGCCCTTTTATACTGAGCTCCTGCTTGCATTGGTGCCTTTTTCTGCCCACAAAGAAGGCCACAGCAGTCCCGACAGAGCTCAGCTGAGCTCATTCACTCCTGCACTCTCACTCGCTCAGTCTTAATCTGTCCCAAACACTGATTTCCCACAGCGACCGAGCTATTCTGCTCCAGAAGTGCAAAAATACATTTCAGCCAGGATGTGAAAAATGACAGCTGTACTGTTAATAAGGAGGTGTGAAAAATTGGCAGTGTTGAAAATCTGGCATGAAAATATTGCAATTTCGAAGTTACAAGGGTGCGTGGAATCTGCAGCACACTTATGCTTGTAACACAGTCATTTTATGGGCTTTCATCACCAAATTTTCAACATAAGCATTTTAGGACCTCTGCTCATGAACAGCATCACTGTCATTTTCTCAGTCTATCCCAAAAACTGATTTCCCCCAGTGACCACACTATTCTGCACCAGAAGTGTGAAAACACATTTTGGCCAGGATGTGTAAAATGACAGCTGTACTGTTCATAAAGAGGTGTGGAAAACTGTCAATGTTGAAAATCTGGAGCGAAAATATCAGGAATTCATGAAGTTACGAGCATGCATGGAAATTGTGCAACACACGCTTGTTAAACAGTCATTTTTTTGATTTTGTTCACCAAATTTGCAACATAGGCTTTTTGAGAGCCCACCTCATGAACAGTGGCACTGTCATTTTGTTAATCAGTCTCAAAAGGTGATTCCACACAGTGACCGCGAAATCACCTTTCGGGACTGCATAACTCCATGACAGTGGCTGAATTCATGAGGAGGGGTCCGAATAACCCCATGTTGAGAATTTGGTGCCAAAATTCCCCAAAAATGCCCAAGATATGCACCAAAGTTGAAAACCCCTATTAATGCCATTATACAGCTTACTGGCATTTCTTCAGTTCATGGTCGACTTTGAAGAGTGAAGACGTGTTCCTGATCCACCAAAGATCATCACGCTGGGCTCCGGAGGTAAGCATGGGGTGAGGGAGGGTGTGGGGAGGCAGGGTTCACAGAGGGTGGGCGTGGATTGGGAAAGGGGCAGTCGGACTCAAGGAGGAACCATTTTCTGTTTTACAGGTTTAAACAAAGATAAAAAAGTGGAAAATATTGCAGGACTTCTTTTTTATCAACAGGGACATTAGGCAAGCTGGGGTGGGCTTCCATTGTGCCACCTGAGTGTTTTGGTGGGGGCTGTAGCTGACAGGGGACTGGGCACCCCCGTCGGCACACAACAAATTTGGAAGGGGACATTATGCCAATGGGGAGTGGGCTCCCCATCAGCAAATTTACTGGGAAGGGTGGGGACTGAAGCCGATGGGGATTGGGTCACCCATCAACAAAGAAAGACTGTTGGGGGATGCATAATGCTGAGGGCAACTGGGCACCCCCTCAGCACACAACTAATGGGGGAAGGGTTACAGTATGCTGAAAGGGAGTGAGCTCCCCGTCTGAAAATGTACTGGGTCAGGGGCATGCAGACAGCAAAGTACTGCCCTGCAATGATGGGTTGCTCCCTCATTGCAGTGAAATGGCTGATGCTGCAATGATGAGGCAGACCCTGATTGCAGCGGTGAAAACGTTTCAACTTGGTGGCACTTCTGCAGAACTAGTGTCATCAGGACACTGAGCCTGCATTGCTCCACCAATGCCAAGCCCCCAATTGCAGTGCCCCATTGGTTGCCACAGTGCCGCACCTCCACAACCCATTTCTCTCCTAAGCTGCTACATGTTTCTTGCACTTGCGTGCAAGCAAACATAACAATGGATTAAAGTAGGGCCCCATGGAAAATGAGATATTGCATCCCAGCTGTGCTGTCCTGGGTAAATACAGTGTACAAATTGAGAAAGCAGGATCCCACTGAAAACAAGATAGTGTCTGAGCTGTGCTATCCTGGGTAAATACAAGTACAAAAATGTGTCAAAGCAGGACCCCTTGAAAATCAGATATTGCATCTCAGTTGGGTTAACCTGGGTAAATATATTGCAAAACTGTGTAAAACCACAACCCTGCAGCAGAACCCCACTGAAAATGAGATGCTGCATCTAAGATGATCTGTCCTGGAAAAATACCTTATTAAACCTGAACCCCACAAATAATGAGATACTCCATCTCAACTGTACTATCATGGGTAAAGGTACTATAACACTGTAAAATCAGGACCCAATTGCAAATGACATCTTACATCTCATCTGCTCTTTTCTGCATAAATATATAGCATTTTTGGGGATAAATATATAGTAAAAATGTGTACAAGCTGGACTCAGTACAACAGCATGAAAGCACACATTTGGCACTGACAAATGATTGTTTTTTGGCAGCTGTTGATCTAGTTTTGACCAATTTGAAAATAATGTCACCACAGTCATTTTATTGTCAATAAAATAACTGGTGATACCCCAAGAGTCATTTTCATGTGAACAAAATGACAACTGCATGCTATACTGACAAGCCTCTGCCTCAAGGCACTTTACCCTCCGTTATTTTCTGCCTCACAGCAATATACATTACTTCTCATCAATGTGCTTCCCAACAAGGCCTGGGTTGGACCTGAAAAGGGGCCTTTGGTCCAGTGTCATTTACCCGGTTAACAAATGAATAAATAAAAATTAAAAAAATTAAAGGTCGCCATTACAATTTGCTATTGTTGAAGCTGCTAATGTAAACAAATTATCACTAAACAAAATACATGTCACATTAATGTAACGTGACTCAACACGGTGTCACATGTATATCTGTAGGGGAGAGGTTGCAAGAAGTGTGCCTAACAATATTTTTTGGTCTAGGCTTGATTTATTCTATTTAAAATACATATTCTTATCATCGGAGTTTTTCAATTTAAAACAATCTACAAGTCACCACAAATCAGGAAAGTTAGAAATCAAAGTGGCAATATTTGTCAACAATTGCAATTTAAAACACTTATGTTAAAAGAATAGACTATTCCTTTTCTGAAAGCACCAGTCCGGGCCAGCCAGCCAAAGGCTTATGTTTCTCATTGGCTGTCACTGATGTCAGCTGCGCAACCTACAGACTGTTCTTCATTAAATGCTACTGGTTCAAGTAGAGCCCCCACTTCTGGATTAAAGTGTTTACATACTTTTTAACTGAATAAGTGGAAAGTCTCATGAAATGAATATATCTGGGAAAGTCTAACGCTGATGTTCGTAAAAAGATCCTGCAGTGTATTGTACAGATCCTTGACAACAGCATGTATTATCTAAACAGAGAGAAAAAAAATGTATCAGCAGAAGCAATAATTAAAAGACTACAGATTTTTTTTAAATAGCTTGTACACTTTCTATCTATACATATATATTTAAACTTACCACTAGACATATTCAATGAATGAGGCTTTTCAATGTATTCAAATTAGAAACTATGTACACATTTTAATCTGGGGAGTGAGATTCAACTTTAGGTAACAGACCTAACACACAGGATTAATAACCACTCTGTAATGTATTTTGAGTTTGAAAATAAAGACACCATTATCTCAGAATCTTTTTAAAACAACAGGGGTTCAATATACAGTAACCAACTGCAGAGTTACAAAATGGGTTGTGCGTTAGGGTTATGCACAAAACCCTTCCTTAGTCTGGGGAAGGCATTCCTCCTGCAACTACTATAAGTTGGACTGCAAATGATTGTTGCTACATGTTGGAGACCAAAGTGGTCAAAGGAACAGGGCACCTGCTGACCATTACATAGGTGATGGAAGCTTGTATTTACTTTGGATTTTCCCAAAAACATTGCACAGCAACTGTTCTTAGTCACATAGTGTTTCAGTGTGTGCCCCATCTTATTCAGCTACTTGCTGCACTCATGTAGGTCTGTGCATTGCATAGTGCCAGCTCCACGTGTAGAGACTGTACTAATGTAGCCCTCCCCCACCCACCTGACCCATTCCTTCAGCTTGTATCTCTGGCCCCCAACACCAACATAATCACCAAGGATTGCTGGCTATCCCTGGTGCTCTATTTGCCCCCAACTACTTCCCAGCAATAATTTTCCAACTGCCCCATAGGATTGTATTTAGGGTCCCAGTTCATACTGGGATACTGGGATGCATAGAGAGAGGCATCACCAGTAGAAAACAGGAAGTTGTTATCCCTCCATACAGAGAGCTGGTGAGACCACATCTGGAGTACTGTGTGCAGTTCTGGAGACCCTATCTCTGCAAAGACATAACAGGGTCGAGGCTGTCCAGAAGAGGGTAACCAAAATGGTGAAGGGTCTGCACCAGAAGACATATGAAGAAAGACTAAAGGAGCTTAATATTTATAGCCTCAAGGAAAGGAGGGAGGGGAGGACATGATAGAAACTTTCAAGTACCTCAAGGGAATCAACAAAGCCCAAGAGGGTAGCATCTTTAGAAAAAGAGATGGGCAAGAACAAGGGGCCACAATTTGAAGATGGGGGGAAGGCTCAGAGGTAATGTGAGGAAGTATTTTTTCACAGAGAGGGTTGTAGATGCGTGGAACAGCCTTCCTGAGGAGGTTGTAGAGTCAAAAACAGTGGGGGAATTCAAGAATGCATGGGACAGACATAAGGCAATTCTAGCGGGGGGGTAGGAGGAAGTAGGCTGTTGGTTAACTAGGATCTGCAGCTTATCCATTAGGTAGGGAAATGGGCAGACTAGGTGGGCCAAGTGGTCCTTATCTGCCATCAAATTCTATGTTTCTATGTTTCTATTGCAAGCACAGTTAGACTTTTATACATGACAAATAATATACATTTGTCTCAGCTCTTTCATTGGACAATCCATATTTCTGCCTGCAACAGATTTTTATCTCCAATTTTTAACTGTCGTAGGCCTTGTCCACACTATAACTGTTTTATTTAAGAAGTTTAATACAGCTAATCATGACTAATGAGGTAACCATAAATTCAAAGATTATTATATCACATAAGCAAGGTAATATACAAGTACATCAGAGTTGTTATTTTCCTTATAAAATTAATTCAAAGATATTTATTCATCCAAGTAATTTTATATGTTTCAAATTCAAGAAACAGATAAAGAAAGACAATCTGGATATATGGTTTCCAGATATTGATAAGATTCCAAATATGCATTATAGATCGCATTGGCTAGGTAGGCAGTTAGGGGGTTCCCAAGGGTGGGAAGGACTGTAGTTGATGGGGAGGGGCAAGAGAATAGTTAAGTGGGAGCACAGGCTGTGCATACACCTCTTGCTTCTCTCTCTTTTGGCTGGAACTGGGCTTCTTCACTCCCAAGGGATTCATCCAGCACCAGCTCTCATACCAGGAAATTGGAGTAGATATGCAAGCTGAAAGGCCCTAACAATGATTACTTTGTTTACCTTATTGCTGGAGTGCCACTCACTAGAGCAGAGTTAGGTTTCATAGTAAAACAAAAAGGAAATATTTTTTTCTGAAGGCTGCTCTGTTGGGGAGTTCAGAAAAAATGGCTCATCTGTTGCATGAAATTACAGATAGGAATATTCATTTTCAGATGGGTGGTAAACAAGTATCTATCTGACGTGAAGCCTTTGGAAAATAAAAATAAAATATCATTAAGAGCCAGCTGCAAGAAGAAAGTGCCCTTAATATGTAAATGAGTTTAATTGGGGATACAGAGCATTTTGTCAGCTTGGAAAATGGTCAAGTAATCCCACACATCTGCAGATACTCGCATGGTCAACCACACAGCACGATCCTTGCGGTTATTTCTTTCTGCTACCAGCTGTCATCCAGAGGGAGCCCTTAGCCCCATCCCCCAGCTTCTACCATCTGGCACTGGCCCGTACTCCCAGGGCTTGCCCCCCCCCCGGTAGGGCTGGCCGGATTCCCCAACCCCCACCAGAGACCGGATTCAGTGTGGCCAGCACAGTGGCTGGTCAGAAGCGGAGCCTGCTAGGCATCCTCCACCATTGTGCCACAGCATCTTGTGTTTTCCTGGTTTTCTCCCCAGGAGTTGAAGTGTGCAATGACACCCATGGAGAGGAGCGTGCAGGAATCCACATGTGCTCCCTCCAAGCATCTGCCCCAACTCCTCCCCCTTCTGCAGTGTGGTGCCCTGTCCTCCAGCCTCCACTAGGGAGCAGGCAAGTGCCAACCACTGAGGATCCCACCTCCCCAGAGAAGGAGAGCAGTCCATCGGATGCTCAATCTTTCTCCTCCACTGCCGACCACTGGTGGCCCGTGCTCATTCCCAAACACAGGTTGCTGGCATAGCACCAGGTAAGGCATCCAGTGTCTCAGCCCTCAGCACCACCAGGATGGCCCACCATAAACCATCTGAAAGGCAGAAAGGGGAGGAAAAGGAGAAGAACAACTGGAATGTGGGTTCTGATGACTCCTGGTGGGCTGCACGTGCTGGTGGTCCCCGGGCCTCAGTTGGCAGGTGAGTGGGCTGATGGGCAACAAACAATCATGTCATAGCATGCCTCTTTGGCTGGTTCTCCTCCCAAGCCATGTGTTCACATTTAGTGTTAGAATGGAAATTCATGTGGTCAGTTTGCCTATGAGCTTTAGCAGCATGGTTGAGGTATGGGTACACAATATGGAAGGCAGTTGGTTAGTAGAACAGATTTGGTAAGTAGAAGGCTGAATGGTCAGACGAGATCACAGATGTTACATTGCTCCAAGTGGGTTTCTTGGTCAGGGAACTGGTCATGACCAGACTTGGTTTTCACACAACTTATGTATTTTGTTGCCTGTGGGTTTGGGGTTGTTTTTGTCCAGAGTGAGTGAGTTCTTCAAGAAAAGTATTGGTGTTTCTCAGTTCCCTGAGTGATGTTGGTCGCAGCCTTGCATGACTTTGTGGACTGTGTGCAAGTCAAAAAGTCCCCTGAATCCGAGCAAGTGTAGGGGGGCACAATAAATGTACCGTAGACAGCTCATGTGTAGAAAATGTTCACAAAACTTTATTCTTATTCCAAACTGGACAAAATCTCGATGTTTCACCTATGGTAGTAGGCTTCATCAGGAGATGCCTTTTACTGCTCAATATTTTGCAGTTTCATATTTTCTCAAATAAAAAATAGTTCCTTCCAATGTTTTAACAGGTCAAAATTCCTGTTGAGAACTCTTGACTTCATTGACCTCATTTCGGATTGGTTCTTTGTTTTAAACTAGTTCTTATCCTTCAATGGATTATTACTTGGCAGTGTCTCTCTAGTCCTCTTGGAATATGAATAAAGTTTTGTGAACATTTTCTACACAAGAACTGTCTACAGTATATTTATTGCACCTCCTACACTTGCTCGGATTCAGAGGATTTTTTTATTTGATGTACACATCAGGGAGGCAGCATCAGGCAATACTAAGAGGCTTATTTCCCATGGGATTTTCTGGGGTTTCCCAGAGACTGTAAAGTTTTGGACTGTGTGCAAACACAGCAAATGGTGGGCAGTTTCCTTAAGTGATTCTGGGCCCAGTCTTCCATGGATTGGTGGACTATGAACAAGCACAGCGGACGGCATGCCGTGGTGGCAATGTGGCAGCAGGGCTCAGATGCTTACCTTAGACTGTTTTCAAGTGATCTGGGATCCAGTCTTACATGACTGTGTGGACTGTGAGCTAGCACAGTGGACCGCATTCTACAGCAGCCACGTGGCAACGGGCCTTCTGTAATTACCTCTACACCTCTCCATGGAAAAGCAAAGGCTGCGTGTGTGCAGAGGCTGACAACAGAGGCTGGACTGAGGGTTATTATTTTCCAACAACACAACTTTAGATCGTTGCCTGGCTTTTCATTTTGAGCAGCATATACAGTAGAAAACCAGCTGGGGGGAGTGTCACATTAAGAACAAGTGGAGGGAAGGCTTAGGTGTGCAGCTCAATGCTGCATCTCAGTCAATTACTTGGGAGCTTTCCTGTGGCTCTTCCTGCTTACTCTTTGGTGGTGTGCACTGATGTTTATGCATCACTCCACATGCAGAAAATCTTTTTGGAATATTTTATGCTGTGAGTTATTCCATGGTGGCATTATAGTGAGATGTACAGTTTAAGTGTGAAGTCCTAAAAAATCCCTCAATATGACAGAATTTAAAAGGTTTGTAGATGTTCATGGATTCTGCAGAGTAATTGTTGATAGCATTTTGTACATTAAAGTAAAAGAAGATGGGTTATCTAAGAACTTACTAAAGTTCAGGGTGATGGAACATGTAAGGGTCACTAAACGTGTATACTCACAAGGTTGATAACCAGTACTTAAACTGTACATAATATGAGAATTACATTAAAAACAGAAATGAAGGTTACTTAATTATGGAAGGCTTTGCCTTCTTTCATTGAGGTGGCTGTGCATATGCAGTAGGCTACCCTCTCATGTGCATTTTGGATGTGGCCGCCATCTTGGCTGCCATAAGCATGCCATATTGCTGATAACAAAAACAGAGTTAGCATCAGCCAGTAGTTTTGGGTACTCAAAGATAATATTTGCCCCCATCTCATGGCGCAATGGGGCTCGTGGGGTTTGGACTGTGATGGTACTGCTGTAACATTAATGATAACTGAGCAATATGCTACTGGCTCCTTCACTGTAGGTTGGGTCCAAGGTGCAAGGAATTAGGTTACTGTGCTCATGGCTCATCCACATGTGTTTTTTTGCTGATATTGTTAGTATTAAATGGCACCGCCAGCATCAGTTAGCTTCCTTGTCACTGAAATAAAACTTTACATTATCACTTGTTAATTAACAATGTTAGGAGCCCCTTTTAATTTCATTCACAGAAGTAAGAAAAAATATTCTTTTTGGTATGTCAGGTGATGTGATGTTAAGGCACTGGCCTGTCAGTGACCTTTTTAGGAAAGTGTAGGTGGAAAGCCAGGCTTCCACAGCAGGACCCTCCTCCCATGAGCCTGGGTTCAAGGTCATACATAAAAAGAGCTAATACAGGTCTAATCCAAGTTCTCCTCACATTGTAACCCTGTGGTGTTGTTGCAAGCAGAGGCTGACACTGCAGACAGGGTTTTTGTGTCCTCTGTGTTTGTGTTTTCACAGCTTATGGTGGCACAGGATTCCAAGAAAGGGAAGATGACAGATGCAGATTTTGAGTGCAGTTGGTGGCCTTTGTTCAGGCAAAAGGGAAGGCATGGTGGGATACTTGCTACTAGAACCCAGAAGGCCCCAGCCAATCTGGAGTTCCAGCTTAACCACCTCCGCAACCACAGTCTGAGGTGCCTACAGAGCCAATGTCAGTGAATCAGCTATCAGCAGTCCCAGCAAAGAAAAGGAGGACATGAAAACCCCCAGCAGGTGCCAGCTGCATTGATGAATCCTCTGCCAGGTAGGTCAGATTTTGAGAACTTGAGTACTGAGGAACTGAGTGAATTTCTAAGGCATACTTTGAGGTCTTATCCCAAAGGGCAAAGTGGCTCTTAATTGCCTGAAAGGGCAAAGGGAGAGGCTCCCGCTGGGCCATGTGATAACACTCTCCCAGTGCTGATGGGACTCCCAGACCTCAAGGGGATTTCTCCTCCTCTGGCTCTTCTGACAGGGTCATCCCAACTGGCAACCATGCCCCAGGCTCTAGTGCAACCTATTACCCCGTACCAGCTCTCACACCCCCTTGTGCAACCTCTGCAGCTCAGATTCTGTCACCAGTGCTCCCAGCCTATGGTCCCACCTGTGGGTCTGTCACAGTTCAAGCAGAAGCTTGATAAGGTGCTAACATTCATCAAAGCTCAGGTGTGCAAGCAGTCAGAACCCCAGTTGTCGGGGACAGCACTGGGCATGGTTCAGGGGCGGGGTCACACCCCCAACTCAGACACCCCCTGTATAGCAGGCTGGGCCACAGCCTCTGGCTATGAGCTTGAGGGAGCTGGTGGGATCACAACTCTCTGACAAGGTGAGGCAGTCGATAAGTTACAGAGAGTATGTGGATATATTCAGGTAAGTATGTGGATATATTCACATTGCTTAACAGACCCAAAGAGTCTGAGGACAAGAAGGAGAAAAAAAGACAAGTATAAATGGCTAAAACATAGAATCAGAAACATAGAATTTGCTGGCAAATAAGGACCATTTGACCCAACTAGTCTGTCCATCTTTCCCTGACTATAGTATCACTGCAGCTCCTACTTGATCTCTGGCCATTCAACCATCCCCTTTCCCTATGATTTCCTTGTGCCTGGCCCATATATTACAAACCCCACCACAATAGAAACATGGGGCTGAGGTTAAGAAGAAGGTCATGGGTGCTGATCCAGCCGCAAGGAGGGCTGAGGCACAGGGCAGCTCACCTCCTGCCATGCTGGCAACCCTGGTTCAGGAACTGATGCAGGCCAGCCACTTGGGGGCTGGCTGGGGGGAGTGAGGATTGAGTGTCCCAAGGAGACCTTTCCTCCTTCAAGGGATGGAAGTACACACATTCCACCTGGTGGCTGCCACTAGGAGAAATCAGGGTGGCAGCACAGCAAGATGCAAGGGAAAGGGATCCCACTCATACTATGCTGTGGGGGAGATATCTCCACAGAGGGGGAACATGCACAATGCTTCATTTAATGCATGGTGGATCCCTGGAGAAAAAGGAGGAAAACCCATAACTGCAGACGGATGATGGCTTTGTCCCCTGCAAATCCTACATGAGTAACTGAGCAGCTCCAAACATCCTATGGCAGAGGACAGACTGGAGCACAAAAGTAAGACCCAAAGAAGCCGGGTGATGGGGCTGTGGCAACTGATCCAGATGGAGGTAGGTCAGGTGACAAAGGAGATAGACTACTAATAGAAAAAAAGAAGAAGGTCATGATTCACCAAACTTAGAAAAGGCCAGCTGGGTTTGCAATTTTTGTGGGTATTTTGACCCAGATTAATCAGGTTAAAGCAGCTGGGCTGTGGACCTATTACAGCTGGGTGATGGCCATACATGCCAGCAAACCAGCAGACTGGAGTACGATGAGGAATTTTACCAGAGAAAGCAACAGGACCCAGCCAAGACCTTGGACATGTTGGACCTCCCATTTTATGGACCACTGATTTCAGTGTGGGGGGGGAGGTTGCACTCCAACAGTTGCTTTCTGGTCAGGTGACCACAGTCACCAAGAAAAAAAATGGGTCAAGGCAGTAGAGGGAAGGGTTCAGGGAGTGGGAGTGGGAGCAGTTACAATTTCAATCAGGGAACGTGTAAAGTACAGCACCGCAGGTACAAGTGTGAGTGTATAGAGTGTGGCTGCACACACCCATTTACCCAATGCAAAAGGGGTGCCAAGGTGTCATGGTCCATTTGGAAGTGGTATAAGGGTCTCCTCAGTAAGAAAAATCAAAAGGGGAAAAATCAGTTAAGTACTAATAAAAAAAAAAAACATTGCTGTTTTCGTAGTTGCAGTTTTGCATTCACAATAAGAGTGAATCACCTTGAGGTGCTGGACGCCTTACCTCACGCTGCACCGGCAACCCAGGTACGAAAATGATCTTGGGTCATCGGGGAGCCAGCATGGAGAGGACAGCGCAGGATTGAGCAGCCAAAAAGTTGCTCTCCCCTTCTGGGGTGGATGCCCGCACCCTCCCTAGTTCCGCTACCACTGCGTGGAGGTCCAGTGTGAAGCGTAGGCGCAAGGGTGCATCAGCAATAGCCAGGGATGGGGCAGAAGGGGCTGAGCCGGTACCTGGCATGTGTGTGGGCCTCCACACACATGCATGTATGTGTCTGCCTGGGGTCCCGGGTATGGGAAAAAAAGGGGAAAAATCAATATAGTACTAATTAAAAAAGGAAAAACATCACTGTTTTCACAGTTGCAGTTTCGCATTCGCAATAAGAGTGAATCACCTTGAGGCATGGCTGATTGATTATCCAGATAGTGCAGTCACTTATGCACTGGTAGATGGCTTCAGAACAGGTTTTAGAATACAGTAACAGTGGCCCCCATAAGTCATATGGGAACCTGAGGTCTGACAGTGAATGACTGGAGGTCATTCAGGCCATGGTAGTGAAGGAGCTGGCAGCAGATAGTATTAGTGGAACATTCACTGCACCACCCTTGCCCCAGCTCACTGTGTCACCCATTGATCTGGTCACCAAGAAGCTGCTGAGTGAGTTTAGGATGATTAATCATTTGTCTTACCCCAAGGGGGACTCAGTCAATTACCATATTGATAGGTCCTACACAGCAGTGTCTTATGAGCTGTTCAATAGGGAAGTCAAGCTGGTCCAGTCAGTGGGGCCCTTTTTGGTAAGGCAGTAACACAGAGGCCCCATTCTGGCTTCTCCTGGTACATCTAGAGGACAGGGATTTATTGGGTATCAAGTTTGAGGGCTAGTACTATGTTGACAACTGTATGCCAATAGGGTCCATGCACTAT
Source organism: Neoceratodus forsteri (assembly GCA_016271365.2). NCBI lineage: Eukaryota > Metazoa > Chordata > Ceratodontiformes > Ceratodontidae > Neoceratodus > Neoceratodus forsteri. Next base: position 1,676,490,160 of record CM057449.1, read on the forward strand.
GCTTTCATTCCTGGGCATTGAGATTGACACTGTGGCCACTGAGTTTCACCTGCCACAGGCTTAGATGGTAGCGCTGATGGAGCTGTTGGCCAGAGCAGCATAGATGGCAAGATTTCCTTGCACAAAACTGCAGCAGCTGCTTGGCCACCTTACCTTTGCCTGTAAAGTAATTCCCATGGGCAGGATTTTACTGCATTAATTGGTGAAGGCAGACATGGGATGTTGCAAGCCTCACTACAGAATCTGCGTGTCACAGAGCATGATAGAGGACCTTAGGCTGTGGCTGGATTTCCTGAACTGTTTTAATTCAGTGCTGATCTGGCCAGTAGCAACCACCAGACAGGTGCTCAAGCTGTTCACAGATGCATCAGAAGGTTTTGGCTTTGGGGCTTACGTTCAAGAGAATGGTGCATGGAATAGTGGTCCCCATCCTGGATGAGAGTGGAAAAGGCTTGAACAAGCAGATTATACTGTTGGAGTTTTTTTCCCATCATGGTCACCTTGGAAGGTATGGCAGTAGCTTTTTCAGGATAAAAAAAGTAAACCTCAGGAGGATCTATGTGATAACGGCATTTGCAGTATATTGATTGCCGTTAGGGCAAATGGAAATTGCCAAAAAAATATTTCGGCAATGTAGTCCTCAGCGCACAGCAAAAGGGTGCCAGGGACTTAGATTTTAAATGTAAATGTGGGGGGCTGTGCCCCCCGCACCCCCCTACTTAAGGATTCTCAACTCCAGGGGGGTGCATGTCAGGTCGGTTGCAAACCCCCTGAAAACTTTTCGGGTCCGCCACAACAAAAGGCACCTGTGCCCAGGCCCGAACTCAACACCATTAATGCCCCAGCCCTGAACCCACCCACCATGTCATGGGAGCAGCTCACCAGCTCACTGTGGCACCCTCCTCACAATCCTTCCCTCCTGTCCCACCTCAGCTCAGCATGCCCTTTACTTCGTATGCATGTAGCGACAGGATGTAAGCTATATTCACGCACCCCCCCATCCGGTCGCCCTCCCTCCCTCATTGGTGTGGTGTAAGGTGCCATGATTGAGTTGCCATTTCTGTAGGTGCCCAATCGCAGTTGCCGAACTCACAGGATAACCCTTCAGGACAGACAACGCTGGGGTGGGCAGTGAGGGGCCAAGGGTCTCCTGGCTAATCTAATGTGGGTCTTTCAGTTAAAATGTTTGATGCTTAACATCCAGTTTAAAGCTGTGCATGTGCTGGGTGTGGATAACATTATTGCTGATGCTCTTTACTATTTGGAGTTGTAGAGGTTCCAGGAGTTGGCCCCAGAAGCAGAGGTGTATCGCAAGAAAATGTCACCTTACCTCTGGTAATTTGTGATACAGAAGCTTGGGAGTTACTCATCAATTCTTTAGCACACAGCGCACAGGCAGTGTACTGGAGAGGATCTGAGAACTTTCAGAGTGTGCTGCAGGCCTGAGGGGCAGAATGCATTGCTCATTCCAGTGGATCCAATATACCGCTATTTAGTACAAGTGAAATGGAAAACTTTGATGCCTGAAGCGATGGGCCAGCATCTGGGAGGCATTTCCCAGTTCTCCAAGGTTGCTGGTCTGGAGAACAACACATGAGCATTTCACTTCTGCAAAATGATGGAGGAATGGTCTCAAAGTACTCCAACTCCAAAACAATTAGACAGGCATTGGCCAATTAGTCCAGCCCTGGTGAAGCAGCAGTGGGGGAACTGTCAAGGGTGTTCTTTTGTTCTGCATGATGTTTCTGGTTGCTTTTTGTGGGATCTTAGAATATCTAACTTGATTCAGCTGAGTAAGGTACCAGGAATTGCGATGGCCTTGGGAGATGAGGATGTGATAGTGACCCAAGAAGGAGTGTTTGTCCAACTTTGAAGGAGCAAGACAGACAGAATGGCTTTGGGATGCCGGTGCAACCTGAGCTTCCCCCAAGGGTTTAGTGGGATGTCTGCACCTGGGTTCAGTAGCATATAATGAAAAGGGCTGGTGGAGGGTCATGTTCCTTTGGCATGAAGATGGGATCCCACTGACATCGTTCCAGTTTTGTCACATTTTAGAAAAGACCATGAGGAGGTTCAGAATGGACTCGGTAGAGTTCACCACTCATTCCTTCTGCACTAGGGCTACCACTTCAGGGTAGCCCATGATGACAGCAATGCAAAAAATGTGACTGTGAAAACAGGGTTGGCTTGATGGCAAATGGAACGATGGTGACAGTCGAATTCCCCCTCCCTGAGGTGCTATGACCTTGCAGTTAGTATATTTAGAAAGGGGGGGTACAATGCCTCCTGCAATGAGGGGTACAGGGTGTGAAGTTCCCCCACACAAATTACTGTCGCCATCTTTCCAGTTCACCTTCAAAACATCGCTTTTTTCAGTCGGCCCGGTGGCACTGGGGGCTGAGGCGCTGGATGCCTTACCTCATGCTGCACTGGCAACCAGGGTTAGGGAATGACCTCAGGTCATTGGGCAGCTGGCATGGGGGGGACAGCACGGGACTGAGCAGCCACAAGGCTGCTCTCCCCTCCCGGGGTGGATGCCTGCATCCTCCGTAGTTCCGCTCCCACTGGGTGGAGGTCCTGTGGGAAGCATAGGCGTGAGGGTGCGGCAGTGATAGCCAGGGGTGGGGTGGAAGGGGCTGAGCCAGTACCAAGCATGTGCGTGGGCCTCCATGCACGTACCCGTACATGTCTGCTGAGGTCCCAGATACAAGACAAAAAGGGGAAAAATCAATAAAGTACTAATAAATAAAAAAAAAAATTGCTGTTTTCACAGTTGCAGTTTCACATTTGCAGTTCTGACATGGAACACCACTTCAGATCCTAGCACTTGTTCAATGGAGATTGCAGGCTTGTGAACGATATGTGCATCCACATTTGGTTTAACCTTTTGTGTTTGCTTCTGGTAGATGGTGGTTCACAAGAAAGGCAAGTGTGGTTATGCGGGCACATCTTCATTCCTTGGGCAGCTGTCAGAGTGAGGTGGTTCCCTGGTGAAGAGAACCTTTTTCTGGACCCTCAGCATGTATGGGTATACTGACTGGTACATCAATGGATGAAATGGAGGGAACTGCTCTCGTGGGTCATGGACAAAGCTCGATGGCAGGATCCTCACAGAGTTTTAGTAGTACATCTAGGAGAAAATGGTCTGGGAGTGGTAAAAGTCACTGGAGTTGCTAAGCTAGATGGAGGAGGACTTGGCATTGCTGCTGGAAGCTTGGCTGGGGTTGCATATAGTTTGGTCACATATCTTCCAACTGAGGCATTCGTGACATGCAAGGGACCCTATTGCAATCAAGAAACCCCTCTGATTGACCAACATGGCCATGCAGAATTTTATGAACCCTGTTGTGGTGTGATCAGTCCTAAGGCATGATGAGATAATCACCAAGTATCCCAGTTAATAAGTTGGGATAGTTTTTTAGCTGACTTACAAGGTGCCGTGGAGAAATTGCTAGCATGAAGTGCTCCGGGGGATAAGCACCGGGAGCAGTGTTCATTCTGTGGCAGCAAGTAATGTGTGCAAGTTTGATCAAGTGGGTTGTAGCTTTACTAACCCAATTATTGGGAAAGAAAACATCTTGAATGATTATGTGAATTGCAAAAGTACGTTTGCAGCTTATGTGGGGTGGTGCAGCTGTTGAAAAATGTATGTGGGATGTACAATTCACCCACTAAAGGAAAAAATCCAGGAGCACATAGATGCAATTCTTAGAGACAATAGGGAACATGCCCTGGGATATCATTTTGGAGATTTCCACAGCTACATTACTTTGACCTTTAGGTTTAGAGTAAGTGACAATATACCTCTACCCCAGAGGGAAACTGACAGATTGAAAAAACTATTGCAACATGAAGCCAGAGTGGATTTACAAAATGCAAACACTGTATCGAAAGGGACTTAAACAGCAACTCTGCACTTCAGCATGTGTTTTCATAAAGTTGTTTCAGCTGTTACAATTTACTAGAGAATTCACTTTTTCTTTGTAAATGTTCCTTTCCAAGGTTTATAGCACAACTTGGTAACCATTTAAAAAGTGTGTATAGAAAACATTTGAAAACATTTGCCTCTCCCCTGTTAACCTCACAGTGCCTTGGTTTACTACATCATATTGCTTACCGTGCCAACAGACAGTGATGTCACAGAAAGCAATTGTGTGGTTAGCTGGGGAGAGTGAGATACATTTTGGAAGAATCTGTGAAAGAATTGCTGCATTATCTTCAATACTAAGTGGACCAACAGCATGGGAAAGCAAATAAATAAATAAATAAAAACTAGAAAACAATAAAGTAAAAACATAATTGGTGCAAATCTACAGCTTTTAAACGTTTTATTTTAATAGAGAGTAGCTTTTCTTTAATTTTGACATGGATTTCAGGCTCTTCTTTAATCAGTGGTACAATAAAAGAACTACAGCAACAGGACCTCATGCGCTAGTTAGGTAAAAAGAATACAAACCTGATATGTACTTTAGACTTCATATCGTAAATGAAAATTTGTTTTGCATTTTAAATGTGTGAAGTGAACTACTGATGCTTTTTGGAATCTGACAGAGTGCACAGGAGCCACTGCCACCTGTCTGGATGTCTTCAAATTAGGATTTAATACAGGGTGTAGCTATTAGCCATGTCCCATTTGTATTGTTCTACTGTACACACTAGTAAGCTGTGGTAATAGTACTGAGCTAGAGTACTAGAATAATAATGCACTTTTTTTGCTAGCTGTAATAACCAGGTGTCACGCCCATTTCCTGTGTCCAATAGTATCAGTATTTGCCACTTTGGACGTTAGTGTTCTCTGGTGCACTTTTTAGATACCCATGTGAAATGGTTCAGATTATGCATTTAATTGAATGTCTAGTTGTTTAAACTTAGATAACATGACATGTAGAAACTGCAAAGGAAAGAATTCCATCTGTGCATGTTCAGTGCCCTTGGGACTCATTACATTCTTCATTCATGAACTTTATTTTGATTACAGTAAGCTGGTAGGGTCCTACATTGTAATGCAATGGGCTTCAAGTTTTTTCTTGCCGCCCCTCCCACTGCAACTAAAAGTAGTAGCTCACTCGTTAATAAGATTGCAGAACAGTGATGATCACTGTATGGGGCAGCACGCTATTTGCATTTTTAGTACTCTTACCTCCGTGTAGATATAAGTAAACATGAACGGCTAGATATTCAAAGGGGTTGCACCTGGTGCAACTGAGTTGCACCAGCACAACCCCAGAAATGTGCTCTGGTGCAGTATTCAACAGAGGGACTTGTGCAGTGCAAGTCCCGATGCACCGGGGCACAACAATAATGTATGCGGCGCATCCCCAGGGGGCGTGCCCATGCATATGCAGCACATCCCGATATTCAGCCCAGCATGTGAGGCGCACATGCCTGAACAACCCTGGAATGTGCCGCATACTGATGCCCAAAGTTGAGCCTTATAAAGAAGGCTCAAATGTTAGCCATCCACAGGCAGGCCACTGTAGTGTAGGGTGCAACACAGTGGCTGCCAGCTGTGGGTGCCTCTCCCTCCCCCCAGAACACCATCCACAAGCACCAATATAAGCCCCTGGTGGTCTAGTGATACCCCCTTCCCTCCCTGTAGCTGCAATTGCTGTAAATAAATGTTTAAAATAGCCCTGGCAGTCTAATGGTACCCCCCTTCCTGCACGTAGCCATGATTGCAATAAATATATGTTTAAGATAGCCCTGGTAGTCTAGTGGTACCCCCACCCCTCCCGTAATGCCAATTGCTGGTAAACCCTATGGAATAATATCCCTGGTGGTCCAGTGGCACCCCCCACCCCTCTCCCACACAGGACCCCCTGGCCACCCAGCTCCCCCCATATCATCGGCAGGCAACAGCACACCCACCGCATACCACCTGGCTGCCCGCCAAATGACTGACTTACAGTATCGGCCGTGGCCCATTGGTCCACATTGTGGACCAATGGGCTTACTGGCTATACTGTAACAGTCATTCACAAATATGTGAATGACGTCATTCATTCACATATTTGTGAATGACTATTACAGTATGCACTGCAAGCCCATTTATCCACAGTGTGGATTCAATGGGCTTACAGCTGATACTGTAAGCTGTCATTTAGCGGGCAGCCAGGTGGTATGCAGGTGGGTATGTTGCTGCTGCTGATGATGGGGGGGAGCTGGGTGGGCAGGGCGTCCTGTGTGGGTGTGGGTGTGGGGGGTGCCACTGGATTGCCAGGGATATTTTAAACATTTATTTATAGTGATCATGGCTATGGGGAGGGAGGGGGTACCACTAGACTGCCAGGGATATTTTAAACATTTATTTATAGTGATTGCAGGTATGGGGAGGGTGGGGGATACCACTAGACCCCCTCTGGCAGCACCGCATGCTGTGCAGGGCACAATGCACATTTCACTGGCCAGCTCTGCACAACTCATGCAAATGGGGCCATAATGATATGCAAATGAACCCATTTGCGTCTTGCATACATTATGGCCCCATTATACAATGGCATAAAGGAATCTTGGACTCTGATTGGTCCATCTGGAACTGGAGCCATGATGTTATCCCAGCACAACATCACGGCTCTAGTCCCAGTACACAGAAGACCACAGGAACATACGGAGAATCACTCCATGCAGCTAACTTCTACCCGCTCTGCAGCCACTTCAATTCTTACTGTGCAACTGTCTTCAAAATATGTAACCGGGAGCCGCTTACTTGCCGCCGCCACCATCCACAAACTCTGACGACAACCCCCCGAAACACTATGTCACTAACCAGATAAATGTTTGTGTGTTTTTAAAGAAAGCCATCATCTGAGACGGTGATTCTATCCTTTACGGCTGCAGTGCGAGACTTTCAAATACCATCACGCCCTCGGCTTTTCGTAACGGTCATTCCCACTACCTCTTTCCTGACCGAAAATTATCAAAAAACAAAGTGAAACATATTTTAACAGTCCCAGCGTAGGTGGGGCTGAATCAACAAACACCTTTGTTGTCAGTTTACATCGATCGTAGTCGCGATCGACATAACAGGAAAGGTCACGAGATTACTCACTCAGTACTGTTCAAAAAACCATGTTTTTCCCACTCCTGATCAAAAGCATTGGCCACAAACTAGAACACCTGTCCCTGCGAACAGGAAAAGGAAACTGTGCATGTGTGTCTGTGTGTATTGGGGGGGGGGCAGATGGAATTTGCACATTCACAGCCAATCTTTACCAGCAGCACCACCTACTGGCCAAAACAGAGCTATTTTTTTCCTCGGAATATCTCCACATTAAGAAATAAAGTGAAAATCTACCTAAAAATGCTGTTTTATCTTTTTCTTGTTTTTTCAATATAAGTGAGCCATTGTATAATAGCAATAATGCACTCCAGGGTGTGTGTTGAGCTGGGATAACATCACTTCTGGGGTGATTAGTCGCACTCGGCCTGCGGCCTCATGCCTAATCACCCCAGGCGTGACGTTATCCCAGCACAACACACACCCTGTCGTGCATTATTGCTTAATTTATATACTGCCGGCAGAATATCAGGAATTTGCGCACAGCATAACTCTGTTGCACTGGTGCAGTTCTCATTCGTGGTATTCAGCCCTTTTCTGGGGGGGATGTACCAGCAGATGGTATTTGCATAGTGCGCATTACCTGTTATATTCAGAGGAGATGGACCATTGCTCATCTCCTTTGAATATTTCTCTGGGTTGCACCAATGCAACACAGTTGCACTGTGCCACCACATGCGCCATTGCTGGGTGCAATTCTGTATACTGGGGCAGAAGAGTACTGTCTCAGTTAATCCATTAGTTTGGAGTTTTGAGTTTCTCCTGAAGCAAAATGAATGAACCCAGTAACAAAATAGCGAGTGTTGTTTTTTTAACAGTGTTCTTAACTAAACACATGGAATGACACAAGTATAGCCAAGGCCCCTAGAATTCTGCGGCCGCAGAATTTTGCGCAGAACTTGCAATCTACCACAGAACTTCTGCGGTGCTTCAGAATTCATTCTTCTTGGTGATTTTTTATTAATATTTCTGTTTATACATAGAATCTGGTTCCCTTCCCCACTTTTTATATCCAAAACCCCCCCCTATATGATGAGAATGTGATGTTATCATTGCTATAACATCATACATTAGCTAATGAAATGGCTGCATTCTGCAACAGAAATGAACAGTCACTTATCTACCACAGCTCCCACTGCCAGAGAGGTGTCACAGCACATCATGCATGGTGATATTTGCTCAACCTGCACTACAGCCTAATACAATTTTCATTCTTACATTGTTGCACTAGGGCCAACTGAAACAAAACCTTGTCAATAGCACAGGCCTGTTAAGTCCATACCTCACATTGTACAAACCTATTTATGCCTTTAAGGTATAGAAATGCTATCTGAAATGAATAACTGGTAAAATGAATTTAACTGTCTAAATTTTTAAGAAAAATAATTATGCCCAGAAAAGTGAAATATAATAATGCGTAGACCTGTTGAAAGAATTGACCTGTTAAATAAATAATTGCACTATACGCATTTTTGCCAGGGTTATTGATTACATATTGTCATTGGTTGATAGAATCACCTAAAAGTTATTGAGAAATGTGTGCAGGGACAGCTGTTGGGCCAGAGGGTAGCATGCTGTGTTTCCGTGCCGGCAACTCAGGTTCAGAGATTAGCTCTGGGAGCTGGCTGGGCAGCACAAGGATTGGTGGAACACATCACTGCTCAGAGCCTGGGAAGGTATGGTGCAGTGTTCTGTCACATGGTGGACACATTGTGATGGGCCGCGGAGAGCTGTATCTCACAATTGGTTCACATGCATGTCAGAGCCTGATGGTGTTACGCAGTGTGTCAGGGAAAGCAGATTGACATGAAAAATTAGTTTTGCAATAACTCCTCTAGTCCATTTCCAATGGGACCTGTATGAATGAGGATGCAAGTTCATGAAATTAAAAAAATAATATATACACAGACACACACACACATACAGTATCTCTGTCTCTCTCACCACACACACATGCATATGCATATTTGTATGTATGTTACAGATTGCATATAAATATATAAGTGATACACAGTGGGAACCTCATGAGTGGTGTAGAAAGCACATACAAATATGTAAGTGATAGACAGTGGAAACCTCATTAGTGGGATAGATAGCATGCATATAGAAATACCTTATTTATCACATAAGATCCCCTCTACATATGTCATTTATGCAGTAGGCTAGGACCTTAAGGGAGAGACATTTGTTTTGCTTTTTTAGGCATAAAATGATTTTTATAAGTCTGTTATTTTTTGAACTAGTGTTACTGTGCTTTCCACCATCCTGATTGCTATAACCACTGCAATGAAAGTGAAGTCAGGATGACAAACTGACACTGTGATGTGGTAGTTTGTTACTGCCGTAGAACTTCCGCAGAAATTACAAACCACCGCCGAAGAAGTTCTGCGGCAAATAAGTAGTCTTGCGCAGAACTTGGTCCCACTGTGCCGCAGAAAAGTAGGGGCCCTGAGTATAGCTTTCAGACTTGCAAGAGGCATCTAGGGCTGGACAGGGCCCCACTGCCTCCCCAGCTCACAGGACAACTCTCCCTCTATCTGAAGTCCTGCTTTGCTTCAGGAATGAAACTGGACTCTGGCGTGTGGCACCATCTTAAAGGGGCCAACCATGTGGTCGAATGGGTCCTGGTTGGCCTAAAAAATCTGATTGCTTTTCTACCTAATTATATGCTCTTATAGCTGCTTTAAGTTTAGCCCTTGATTTTTCCACCTAATTTTGAACTAGTATCCCTGTTTTAGCCAATGTTGTTTTCACTCTAATTTTATAGCATTATCCCTGTTTAAGACTCACAGTGTTTTGGCTACCTGTAATGCACTGTTTGTTAAACTAATTCTACAGGATACCAGGCAGTATTAGCATGATTCAGGGCCTTCAGAGCTAACTTTATGACCTTAATCAGACCCTAGCTTCACCTCCTGCCTTGTAACTATAGTCTTCATATAGTGCAGTCTTAGCTGTAGCTGTTTGCTTTACTATAACACAGTATAGGACTGGCACTAGCTCAATGTTTGGTACTTGTGCTGCTCTCAGATAGCCATGTCTGATTATCTTACTGTGCTCACTTCTCTGTGCCTGCCTGCCTTCTTTTAGTGCTCCACTCCCACCTCATCTGCTACCCCCTCCTTCTACTCCACCTCCACCATCTCCCATTATAACCACCCTCCCACAAACCTGCCTACTTAACCCTGGTCTTCTCTCCCCAGCTTCCCAAGACCCAGTTGAGTGCTTCCAGGCTCTCAAGAGGCATCGAGGGCTGGAGCAGGTCCCCCCCGCTCCCTCCCCAGCTAACAGGACAACTCTCCCCCATCTCAGGTACTGCTTTGCTTTGGGGGATGGCACTGCGCTTTACACAGCATCATAAGGCTCAGCCCACCCACCCTCCCTAGGCACCCCACCACCCAAAGGCAGCCTGTCATATATTGCAGTCCTCAGGAAACAACCAGCCCACTTTTTCATCCCCATAGGAGTGCATTAATGGACTCACCCTCGCTTGTGTCTACTTCCTCCCTCCACCCCCACTAACAAGGACACAGTGGTCTCTCCCCCAACCTGCCCCCTCCCCCCTTTACACATACATCTTAATGCTAATCACAGTCTCCTAGCTTCCATTTCTAGCTGAGATTAAATGACAATTGTGCCCAGCTTGTACTGAAAAACTGACACCTCCTACCTCTCTACCTTAGCTGTAAAATTCCCCTTCTACCTTTCTACCATAGCTGTAAAATTCCCTACTATCACTCGCAATAAAAATGCCCCCTACTAGGCATGTACTTATGATCTTTCTACTGCATTTAACTTCTGCATTAATTGAATTAGATGAACTGAGTCAGTCAAGCACCAATTAACCATTCACATTACCACTTTTGGCCAACATTATCTGTTGGCCGACTACAGACTTCAGAGCCCCATGTACCAGTCTTTTGGGTTCCAAACCCCCTGACTACTCAATCCCCATTCCCCTAGCACCGCCAAAAATCACACCATCCCACCTAGTTCTAGAAATAACACCCTCTAAAGGTAGGAAAAAATCAGGTGCACACGTACCCAGAGGCTCAAAGCTATAAAAAAAATCTACTGCACTGCAACCTGATGTTTCTGCTACTCTCTGGGAACATTCACCCTAATCCAGGCTCTACAGGGATATTACAGGTCAAGGGTAGTACCAAAGGGGCAATAAAACTGGCCTCCCTAAATATTTGCATCCTCCTCCCAAAGATAGATCAGCCTCAAGTCTGGGTCACCCAACACAATCCGGACATGCTCTCTACAGTGGATACATGACTCATCCCTAAAATCACTGACTCAGTCCTAGTACTCAGTGGGTACTCTATCTTGAGATGCAACAGACTGGGAAAAAGGGGGGAGGGGGGCTGTCTCATCTACTGTATGTCAAAAATTAATTCCAAGGCCATGCACTCCTCCAAATTATGCTGGCAAGGAGTGCCAGCTTCTAGCTATTAGTTTACTACTTGGAAACCAAATCAAATCCCTCGCTATAATATCAGCTTACATACCTCCTAAAGCACAATCACTCAGCTTCAATAAATTAATAGACTTCATTAAACCTGAGGCACAATAGAGAAATTGTAATCTTTGGGGACTTTAACATTAATTGGTTGTCAAGTGAAGCAGCCCCAGACAAGAATGCCTTATCTAGCCTTGGCATCACCCAAATGATTGAAGCCCTGACAAGGATAAGTGACAGGATGGGGTCAAAGACCCTGATAGACTGGATCCTTACAAACTGCCCAGAGTGAATCATGGATACCCATATCCTAGCTGAGTCGCTAAGTGACCACTCCCCAATCACTTGTCTTTGGTCCAATAAAACCTTTAACCCCCCCCCAAAATATAGCCACCAGTCGTGTTCTTAAAAGGGGGCAACTAAGCTGTTTCAAAGCACAACTGTCACAGATTGACTGGTCCTCCCACTGTACCTGCCAAGATGTGGATCAGGCCCTAGAACAATTCATCTAAACTTTCAATGCTGCGTGTGACACCTATGCACCGGTTAGAAAATGCATAATAAAGGGTGACAACAATTTATAGATAACACAAGCTCTTCTTGATCTAATGAAGACCAGGGACCACCTTTGGCACAAAGCAAAAGCTGTGGGCATGACAGCTGATACCCAGTGGTACAGATCAGCAAGAAATGCTTGTCCCATGAGATCAGGCTTGCTAAAACAAGATATTTTAAAGACAGCCTGAATGACACAAGGGGGAATACAAGAAATTTTGGAGCAACATAAAAGATCTGTTGGGAAAGGACAAGTCCTCCCCATCCATGCTACTCATAAATGGGGAGATTACTCAAGACTCAAAAACAATAGCTGATGCATTCAACATGGCTTTCTCAGACCTTAGTTACATCCTCCCACTGGACTACTCAAACATCGGCCTGAAAAACTCAGAAGAGACCCAAACCATCTATACCCATCCCCCCACAGGTACACCACTATTTTATTGCAAGTAAATATCACACTTGGAAGCTAAAAAGTATCTCCAATGCTCACTCAGAAAATCAAGACATGGCAGTGAATCCCTTGACCTTAAGTTAATTGCCCTCACCTTAGATGAACTAATCCAGCCACTCACCACCATTCTGAATTTATTTATACAATATGGGCAATACTCCAAGAAATGGAGGTGCACAGTTGTCATGCCAGTGCACAAAAATGGGGACTAGGTGAATCATGCCAACTACAGGCCTATCTCCATACTACCTCCTCTCTCCAAGGCTCTCAAACAAATATTATCAGATCAGTTGGTGGACTTCCTTAACAAGTATAACATCCAGTGTCCTCAAAAGCATGGTGTTCAGAAGACCCACAGCTCCACCACAGCATTAGTAGAATTCACAGGCTTCATCAACTCAGCACTTGACTGCAGTCAACTAGTAGGGTCAGTATTCATTGATCTCACAAAAGCTTTCGATACTGTAAACCACAGTATCCTCCTCAACAACCTCCTTGCATCCTAGTTATCACCTGACACAGTTGGCTGGTTTAAAAGCTACCTTGGGAACAGATCTCAGCAGATGAAAATCAATGAGATCCTCTCAGATAGCAGGCAGGTGACAACCGAGGTCCCTCAAGGGTCAGTCCTGGGCCCACTCCTATTTAGCCTGTTCCTTAATTCCTTCCCCAGGGCCTGCTCTGAAAACATCCTGTTATAGGCAGATGATGCAGCTTTATTCTCCAGCAGCCCACACCTGCAACTACTTGAGTCCAAACTTCAAAATAGTATCACAGTAATTGAGGACTGGTACATGCAAAACAAACTTCTACTGAATTACAAAAATAAAAAAAAGGTTATGATGTTTGCTAACAACTAAAGCAAATTTTTTATTTATTTATTTGAAAAGGTTTCACCAGGAACGACAACATCAGCTGTAAACAGCTTGTTTCCAGAAGTGTCCTGGGGGGAAGGGATTACAAAATTGGTGGGGATCAAGCAAAAGCATAACACAATAAAATACATACGGTGCAATTCAAATACATAAAGTGTAGTACTAATACAATACATTTCAATCCTAGACAACAGACAGTATCGTATAAGAAGAAAGTGGTAGACAACAAATAAAGGTCATAAACACAGGATGACATATACTGGGGTACACAGAACAGTATGCATAGATAACATATATAGAGGTAAACCAGGAACTGGTAACCCATAAGGTACAGGCCAGATGGTGAACAAAAAGTAGCAATCTGAGCACAGGATTACTAAGTGCTAATTTAGGTCTAGAAGATTCCTAAGTGCTAATATGGATTTAGAAGAGAGGATGTTATAACACAAGTGGTGGTGGGACTGGAGAAAGGACGGGGGGAGGAAGGGTAGGAAGGAGGGAGGGAGGAGGGGCAAGCCAAGAACTATTTCCCTCAGGATGCTGAGAACTCTGCAAGGGGACTGGACCTGGCAGAAAAGGAGAAGAGAGAGGAGCAGAAGGCTAGGAGGGAGGGAGAGAGGAAGGGGCAAGCCAAGAACTATTCCTCTTCAGGATGCTGAGAACCCTGCAAGGGGACAGTGCCCAACAGAAAAGGAGAAAAGAGTAGAGGGGTAAGCCAAGAACTATTCCCATTCAGGATGCTGAGAACCCTGCAAGGGGATAGTACCCAAAAAAGAAGGAGAAGAAAGAGGGGGAGAGGAAGGGGAGTAGTGGGGGGTGGGGTAGTGAGGGGCAGGAGGTAGGGTGATGGGGTGCAGGAGGCTCAAATAGGACAGGAGGAGGATAAATAGGGTTTCAGCTAGGGTAACCTAGAGATGGAGAGGTAGGCATGGGGGGAGAGTGGGTGGAGAGGGGGAAGAGAGGGTGGTGGGGGGAGGCAGTGGGAAATTATGTGGGAGAGAAGGGTATTAGGTGCAGTTACAGCAATGGTGAGTGTGCTTATGGAGTAGGAGTGAAAGTAAGTGGTGGGATTGTGCAAAGCAAATTTCTAGCAGGAGGGAGTTCCAGATATCGAGGAACTTATATGAAAATGTGGAGCGGCCAGACAAAGGCAAGAGTTCTGTGGGTGGAGGTGTGGAGGGCATAGCAGGATAGGAAGGGGGTTGATAAGGGGGAGGACAAATAGGGTGGCAGAGAACCGAGCCAGAACTTTCCAACTAAATTAGCGATGTGTGACAGGCACATGGCAAGGAGTGAGGGAAAGGAGAGCGAGGAATAAAGGTCACAGTAATGAGGATGTGGGGGGCAGTCGAGAATGTAACGGCAGAAGGAGTTGAAGAGAGTGTCCAGTCTAGATAGGGTGATTTTAGAAGGAGAGCTGTAGACTATATCCCCAAAATCAAGGACAGAGAGAATCATCTTTTGTGCAGTTTCTCTCCTGGCTTGCAGTGGGAGGCAGCTGTGGTGTCTGTACAGAGCACCGAGTCTAGGCAGTAATTTTTTTATGGATCACGTCAGTGTGTACCCCAATGTCCAGATTATTGTTAAGCCATAGTCCCAGACAATTAAATGTGGCTACATCATCCAGTGTTGAGCCAGAGATGGTGTGAAAGGTGGAAATGGAATCAAGCCTTGCCAGTTTTTGTCTGGAGACGAAGGTCATAGATACTGTGTGTTTTTTTACATTCATGGAGAGTTGGTTTGCAATCAACCAGCATTGGACAGTGTTAAAATCCAGCTGAAGACTGATGGCCATCTTGGAGGGGGAGTTCCCAGAGGAGAATAACACAGTATCATCTGCGTACATGTATATACATGAAGATGTGCAGGTGTTAGGAAGGTCATTCAGGAATATAGAAAATAATATGGGACCAAGTACTGAGCCTTGATGGACACTGGTGTTGATAGGGAGAGGAGGGGAGAGGGAGTTGCCTACTCTGACGGACTGAGACCAGCCTACGAGGTAGGACCAGAATCAGTTGGTGGCTGAATCAGAGAGGCTAGCCACAGTTAACTTGCTGAGGAGAAGGAAATGGAAGACAGTGTCGAAGGCTTTGGCCATGTTGACAAAGATGGCAGAGGTTATGCGTCCCTGATCCACACCTGAGAAAATGGAGTCAGTGAGACAAAGGAGGGAGGTGGTGGTGGAGTGGTCTTAGTGAAACCCATACTGGAAAGGGGTGAAAAAAGAGGATGAGTTGAGGAAGGAGAAGAGTTGTTCCAGGGCCAGATGCTCCTTAAGTTTAGCCAGGCTGGGGAGTATAGAGATGGAGCAGAAGTTACAATGGCTAGAGGTATCCCCACCTTTAGGGAGTGGGATCACGGTGGCAGACTTCCAAGCATCAGGCACTGTAGCATGACAGAAGGAGAGGTTCAGAAGATTAGTCAAGGGAGAAGCAACAGAGTATGCTGAAAGGTGGAGTAACTTAGGGTTGAGGCCATCAGGGCTTTTTCCAATGAATGGGTTCAGAGCAAGTAGTATACATAGGGTGCCATCTGGAAGAATAGGCTTCAAAGAGAAGTGTGGTGTAGAAGGGGACTTGGGGGAAGGGTGGGGTACGGGGGGAACTGTACAGTCCTCAGAAGCAATGCAGGGAAGGGATGCAAGAAGGGAGGAGGCACAAGTAATGAAGTAACTGTTGAATTCAGCAGCCACTGAGGGAGGGTCTTCAAATGTGCGGGTATCAATTTTTAGGACAAGAGATGAGGAGTTGGCAGGGGAAGAACATGGTATGGATAACCTTCTAGAATTTTGATGGATTATTGATGTTTTCCTGGAGGAAGGTTTGGAAGTACTCTGCCTTAGCGAGGAGGATGGCTTTGGTGCATGTGTTGCAGAGTGAGCAATAGCACTGGAGGTCGTGGGCGGTACCCGAAGTTTTATATGCAGCCCATGCTTGATCTTTTGCACACTGATATGCTATGAGTTCTGCAGTAACCCAGGGAAGGTGATTCCCATGGACCCTCACCTTTCTAAATGGGGCATGACGGTCCCAGACATTCAGGAACTGTGAGCTAAAAAAGACCAGGACTGAGTTAACAGAGGAGACAGTGGTAATTGGTGTCTAATTGATATTGGACATATCATTATGTACACCTACACCTGCAAATTTATTTCCAGTGTAACTGAGATTCGGGGGCCTACAGGTGTTTTTCACATCACCAAGGAGTTCTCATGCACCTCCACTAATGTAGTGTACTGTATTCTTTGCAGGAGGTGTTCAGCTATTTACATCGGAGAAACTGGTAGGCGTCTTGCTGACCATTTCAGGGAACATTACAGAGCGGTCAGGAATGGTGAAACTGCTAAACCCATTGTATCCCACTTTATCTCCAGGGACCACAATGTCAATGACCTTTCTGTTTGTGTCCTTCAGCAGGGCTTCGGGATCCTAACCATAGAAAAAACATGGAGCCAAGCTGATCATCGCATTAGCTCCCAGCAGCCCTCTGGTTTAAATGATAGACTTATTTTCCACTAACATCTTTCAGCCTCCCCTTTTTTTTCCTAAAGTCAATTTGTTTTGTACTGATTTATTTTTCATTTTCACCATATGTCTCCATTTCTGTCTCCTTCTCACACATTTGTCACCTTTCAACCTTCTTACAAGGCCCTGTTAATCTGTCTCTACCTGGGAACTTCCCAGCTCTTTCTGTCCCATTATGTTTTATCTTTCCCATCATCACCTTTTGTTTCACAGATTCTCTCTTAATCTTACCATTTATCACTTCTTCTCTCTTGCCTCCCCTTCTTCTTTCTCCACATATATATCTCTCTCATTACCTCTCCTCTACACTAACTTGTTTTTTTTCTCTTTTAGATATTTCCTGAAGAAGACCTAAGGTCGAAACGTAGATTTTTAACTCTATTTTCTATTTTCAGCGTGCATTTAATATAACCATTTTGTTTTGCTTTTAGACCACATGCTGACGCAGTGCCTTGTCTTTGTTTTTTTACAATTTGTATATCATTATGTAGCAAGGATAAATCTAGGGAGCAGAAGGAGCTGAAATTGAGAATGACTGGAGGGGACTTTGCATGTGTATTTTTTGCACACAGTAGACCATATGGTGATTGCTGAGTGCATCTGGGAAAATACCAGAGTTTATGATATGGTGGGGGGTGAGAGGTCAGCACCCAGTCGATTAGGGTATGCTTCCCTGATTTGTGAACAATACTAGTTGGGTCAGAAATAAGTTGTGTTAAGTTTAATGAAGAGACATGGTTACAGAGTTTTGACTGTGAGCTGGACAGTCAGTTTATTTTGAAGTCCCCTAGGATGAATAATTTACCAGGGATGGTAAGGGAGGAGATGAAGGAGAGAAGATCAGTAAGGGAGGAAAGGGAGGCAGCAGGGAGGTTTAGGCAGTAATAGACATACCTACAAAGATGGGAAAGGAGAAGGGGAGAGATGGTTTGTAGCAGATATTCTGCAGGTGGAGGCTACTTCTAACTGAAAGGTGAAATAAGGAACTTAGAATTATCAGGGAAAGACAGTATTTCAAGCAACAGAGGGAGGTGGATCTAGCTTTAAGTTTGTTACAATTCTTAAGATTTTCAGTGCAGGAAGAGTTTAAAGCACAGCTGACTTATTTTGGGGCTGATTGCTTTCAGAGCACAAACCACCAGGCTGTTTTGGGGCTGGGGAGGTTTACCTGTGTCTGACTTGGATGTCTGGATTTTTCTCTGTTTGATTAGCAGGGTATTTTCTCTGTCAAATTGTTGTGTAGGGCATCTTGCTGACAGGAAGGCACTCATCGCAGAGGTGGGTCAGAGCTCTTAGCTGATTGTTTTGTGAGGGCACAGTTTAGGCCCAACCCCTTCCCCACCCTCACCCCACCCACCCCTGGAAATAGTTCCTTTATACCTGGGGTTCTGACATCATTTCCTCAAGAGTGCAGGTGCATATCACTGTCATATCCTCTCTAGCACACTGCACTGACAATATAAGCATACACATTGTATAATATATATATTTCTATATAACAAACCAATCACACATACAAACACACAAACACTCACACAAAAAAAAAGTAGATAAACACGTGGGGAGTAGTGCAATGTAATGGCTGTGGGGCAGCAGTCTTCTGGGAGTCTTTATGGAGGCTGAGATGCTGCCCTACTTGCAGACAACTCTCTGCCCTGAGGGAGGAAGTTGCCCATCTTCAGGCCACACTGGACAGTAGTAAGGGAACCTTCCCCCAGGCCACACTGGACGGTAGGGAGGGAACCTCCCCCATCCAGGGAGCACCAGAGTCACCACCACTACCTCAGAGGTTGCAAAGAAAGCACAGCAGTTGGACCACAGTGGGCTCAGGGAGGGTGAGGATGGTGGAACAGAGGCACACCAGACAGTTGTTCCTCCACAATCCATACACCATTCTGGGGAGCATAGCTCCCTATGGATCACCAGAGGAGACTAAGGCTGAGGGACAACTGTCACAAGGGAGGCCCACAGGAAGGAGGCAGAGGACACCACAAGGAAAGGAAGCAGCTCCTGGTGGGGGACTCAATTATTAGGGGAATAGAACTGGGGGGAGTAGGAAAAACTGAAGTAAGGTGCCTGCCTGGTGCCATGGCTTGGAGGGACAGGAAGCTCATCCTCAGGATCACGAAAACAGCTGCACGGGAGTCTGAGCTGGATGTCATTGTCCACCTAGGGACAAATGACTTGGCTCAACATGAGATTAGAGCAGTGCAGAAGGACTTTGTAGAATTGGGGAGGGGCCTAAGACAAGTAGCACACACAGTATCCTTCTCACAGATGCTGCCTGTCAATGGCATGAGTGAGGTGAGGGTACTTTGCACCATGCAGTTTAATGAATGGTTGAAAAAATGGCTTGGAGCACAGGGATTTGGCTTCATTGGGGACTGGGGTTCCACCTGGAGGGACACCAGCCTATACTGGCAGGATGGTCTGCATCTGTCAAGGAAGGGAACACATCTTTTGAGCAATCGGTTTAAATGCTTCATTGGCAAGCTTTTAAACTAGTCAAGGGGGGAGGCACTGATAAGCAGCAGGAAAATCCCAGCTTCTTCCTACAAAACAGGGTACTAAATGAGAAAAAGACTGAGGTAGAAAGGTCAGTGGGGGGATGCTGCAACAGAAGGTAAAGTCATCAAAAAATGGAGAGCAATGAGTACCAATGCCCGTAGTCTGAGTAACAAGCTTCCTGAATTAGTGGCCTTGATGGAGGAGGAACATCTGGATATAGTGGCAGTCACAGAAACATGGTACACAAAAACCATGACTGGGACGTAAACATATAGGATACTCTATCTACAGGAGGGACAGGGAGGGTAAAGAGGAGGGTAGCTCTTTACATAAGGGAAGGAATCAAAGCAACAGAACAAAAGGAAAACAGGGAGGAGAAGAAGCACTATGGGTAAATTTGGAGACCGGCAATGGCACCACAATCCGCACAGGGGTTGTATACAGACCCCCTTCTCAGGGAGAGGAAATGGACAAGGAAGTGATAGAAAGCATACTTAGAATGGCAAAAAAGGGGAGATATTGCTGATGGGTGATCTGAATATGCCAGATGTTAACTGGAGTGCAGTTGCAGCAGCCACTTCAAAGAGTGGGGTTATTCTAGATGCCCTACATGGGGCATGCCTTAGACAACTAGTATTGGAGCCCACTCCAGAGGGAACAATCTTAGACCTGCACCATGCAATTCTGCTTAAAGTTGAACCAGCATAACATTCTGTGGTGATTTGCATATGCAGCCCATGATGCTTTGCATTATGTGGGCATGTGTGATTTTGTATTTTCTTGAAACTTGGCTTCCCAGCCAAATGCCCTTTGGGGTAACCATTGCCTCAGTGTTTGTGCACAGAGGTTCTTTGTCTTTTAAATAGTTTTTTATTTTAATGGGTTCACCACAACATAACCAAGACACACTGTCTTAGGGTAGCTGGTTCATTCCACTGGGGTGTCAAACAGATGAGGCATACTGATGAGTCCTGGTAGGATGAAACACATGTCTATGTTATCTGTTAGCACCCTTTGCAAACTGTGTGAGAGGCCTTTTGGCACCATGCAATTCTGCTTAAAGTTGAATCAGCATAACATTATGTGGTGACTTGCATATGCAGCCCGTGATGCTTTGCATTATGTGGGCATGTGTGATTTTGTATTTTCTTGAAACTTGGCTTCCCAGCCAAATGCCCTTTGGGGTAATCCTTGCCTCAGTGTTTGTGCACAGAGGTTCTTTGTCTTTTAATGTTAGACCTGGTTCTCTCAAATGGAGATGAAGAGAGGATCACAGATGTAGAAGTGGGTAATCATCTGGGAACTAACGACCATCGAACAGTATGGTTCACAATAACACAGCAATAGAGTCAAGCCATACAAAGGCAAAAGTACTGGACTTTAGGAGGGCTGACTTTGCCAAAATGGGTGAGTGCCTAAGGAATGCACTAGCAAATGGGCAGGAAGGAGGGGTGAAAGAATAATGGGGAATAATAAAAACTGCCATCACACAGGTAACAAGCCTTTGTGTGAAGCAAATAAAATGAAATGATGTAAGAAACCACTATGGTTCTCAAAGGAAGTGGCAGTGAAGGTTCAAGAGAAAAAGAAAGCATTCAGGAAGTACAAGGAATCACAGAAGGAGCAGGACAGAGAACTGTATCAGTTAAAGCAAAAGGAAGCTGGGAAGGCAGTCAGAACAGCAAAGGCCCAAACCGAGGAAAAGATAGCCAACTCAGTTAAGAAGGGGATAAAACCTTTTATAGGTATATCAGGGAGGAAGAGAAGACCAAGGGAGGGATAGTGAGCTTAATAAAGTGGAGGAGTGTGGACAGAGGGTGACTGTGAAAGGCAGAGATACTAAACAAATATTTTGCTTAGTATTTACAAAGGAAGAGGAGGTACCTAAAACAAACAGTAGAAACACTCTGGATACAGAAGTTGATACCACCCATTTACAGAAGAAAGGGTTCTGAAAGAACTCTTAAAACTGAAGATGGACAAAGCAATGGGGCCTGATGGGTTCATCCCAGAATTCTAAAAGAACTAAGGGTAGAACTAGTGACACCACTGACTACCCTCTTTAACAAATCATGGGAGGATGGGGTGGTACCTGAGGACTGGAGGAGGGCAGATGTGATTCCCCTTCACAAAAGTGGGAGCAAGGCAGAAGCAGGAAACTACAGACCTGTTAGTTTAACCTCAGTGGTAGGAAAATGATGGAATCACTGCTGAAGGAAAGAATTGTCAAGTATCTAGAGGCCAGAGGGCACAGGACCCAAGGCAGCATGGATTCACAGCGGAAGGTAATGCCAGACAAATCTGATAGATTTCTTTGACTGGGTGACCAAAGTAGTAGATCAGGGAGGGCTGTGGACATGGCCTACCTAGACTTTAGCAAGGCATTTGACACAGTCCCACTCAAAGATTAATATACAAGTTAGCCAGCCGGGAGTAGGTCCCAAGATGACAGCCTGGGTAAGAATTGGCTGGAGAATAGGACACAGAGAGTAATAGTAAATGAGTCCACTCTGAAGAAAGGGGTTACTAGTGGGGTACCGCAGGGGTTCAGTATTAGGACTGGTCCTCTTCAATGTCTTTACAAGTGACATTGCAGAGGGACTGGAAGGAAAAGTATATCTCTTTGCAGATGACACAAAGATCTGCAACAGAGTTGATGCACAAGGTGGGGTGGAAAAGAATGAGAAGGGACTTGGCAAGGTTAGAGGAATGGTCAAATGTGTGGCAGCTTAGATTCAATGCTAGAAGTGCAACGTAATGCACCTGGGAAACAAAAACCCAGGGAAGAGTACACAATGGGAGGTGAGATACTAACAACAACAAAATGGAAAGGGACCTGGGGTAGTCATATCAGATGACCTAAATGTGGGCAAGCAATGTGAGAGGGCAGCAAGGGGGGCTGGGGGATACTGGGATGCATAGGGAGAGGCATCATAGTAGAAAACAAGAAGTTATTATACCTCTGTACAGACAGCAGGTGAGACCCCATCTGGAGTACTGCGTGCAGTTCTGGAGACCCAATCTCAGCAAAGACATAGACAGAATGGAAGCTGTCCAGAGGAGGGCAACTAAAATGGTGCAGGGTCTGCAACGGAAGACATTTGAAGAGAGACTTAAGGACAGGGCCCCAGATGTTCTGCGGCAGACTTTTCTGATTTCTGCGGCAGGGCTCCTTGACTGCTGGGGCAGCATTTTCTGACTTCTGCGGCATGATTTATTAATGTCTCTGGCAAAATGCAGTCCTGTCATTGGCTAAATATGATGTGATGTCATTGATGACATCATATGCTGAGCATAGAGGAGGGGCTTCAGGATAAACGAGGTGGGAAAGAAAGCCTGACACTATGGAAAAACAGTATATTTATATGAACATTCACCAAAAACAATGAATTCTGTGGCACTATATATATTCTGCGGCATGATGCAAATTCTGCCGTAAATTCTGCAACCATAGAACACATGAAATTCAGGAATATAGCTAAGGAGCTTAATATGTATAGCCTCTCGAGAAAGGAGGCGGGGGGACATGATTGAAACTTTCAAGTACCTCAGGGAATCAACAAAGTCCAAGAGGGTAACATCTTTCAAAAAAGAGGTGTGCAAGAACAAGGGGGCACAATTTGAAGATAGAGGGAGTGGCTCAGAGGTAATTTAAGGAAGTATTTTTTCACAGAGAGGGTTGTGGATGCATGGAATGGCCTTCCAGAGGAGGTTGTGGAGTCAAAAACAGTGGTGGAATTCAAGCATGCATGGGACAGTCATAAGGCAATTCTAGGGGGTGGGGGTAGGAAGAAGTAGGCTGCTGGTTAACTAGGATCTGCAGCTTATCCATTAGGTAGGGAAATGGGCAGACTGGGTGGGCCAAGCGGTCCTTATCTGCCATCAAATTCGATGTTTCTATATTTCTATACTGTATAGAAGGTTATTTTCACTGTCTGTTTATTTTTGCTATATTTGCTATTGCTGACAATCAGTGAAAATAAATGAACAGTAAAAAATAATGGACAGCTGATCTTCAGTAGTACTGTATTGAAGTGTAAGCTGTCCATGCTAATGCTATCAGATGTGAATATGTGTAGAAGGTTGACTTCCACTAAATATAACCGAAGCTAATTCAACCTGTTATACAGTAATTTTGCTAGTAAAATTTTGTAGGCAGAGGGAGAAGTTGTGGAGAGACAGACAGAAAATTTCATAGATGTGGATATATATATGGCAGCACCACCTCCCCTAGACTTGCGATCCTGGCGGATGAGGGAATATACAGGGATGGAGATGTCTGAGTCTAAGATTTTGGAGCTGAGTCATGACTCTGTTAAAGTAAGGACAAAGGGTTTAAGTTGAGTCATGAGTGGCCGAAAAAGGTACAGTTTTGGGGAGTAGGCTTTTAATATTCAGATGTAGAAGTTTTATTCCTTTAGGCAATTCAGGTGATGGGATATGGGGGGAGGGCAGGGTTAGGCTTGATGTCACCAGATGTGAGTAGCAGTAGTGAGATAAGTAATCTTGAGAGGATAGCCAGCCATCTTTTAGATGGGGTGAGAAGACAGCTGTGTGCTGTAGCGGGCATGGTATTTGTGTTGCTGTTTTAAAAAAAAAGGGCATGCAGGGAGGGCAAGTGGGCTCCAAATCTAATGAAGATGCCGGCTGCAGTGCTCCAGGAGAAGTGCAGTAGTGGAGGATACCAGGAGGAGGGAGGTGGGGAGGGCAAAGTGGGAGGAAGGGAGGAGTGGATGGAAGAGTAGTAAAGGGGAAGGGATGTCAGGGAGAAAGAAGAGGGAGGCAGACCAGGTGGAGGGGAGGCATGTTGAGTGGCTGGTGGTAGAGAAAAATAAAAAATAAATATAGGGGAGAGAAGAGTAGCAGTAATGGGACAGTGGAGGGGTGGGATGGGAATCAGATGCATGGTAGCGATAGGTGAAGCAGGGATGGGAAGGTAGCGATCTCGCTCTTACAATATGTAACGTAAGTCCAGGCCTATACAGGGGCAGTCAATAGATGAAAGTAGGGAAGGAGGGGGCAGAGAGTTAAAGTAGGAGGAACACTAGAATGCTGCTGGGTGTATATATGTGGCAGAGAAATAAGTATTTTGCAGCCTGGAATCACTGCAGGGGTGACAGGCAGAGAGGAATAGTGGGCAGAGTGTGCAGTAGCATGGACCTAGTAGACAGGAGAGCAAACTATAGGAAGGAGCCAATGAGAGAGGAAAGAGTGGGAGGGAGGGAGGGCTCAACTGTATTTAATAGAGGCCGGGGTCAGGGGGAGGGTGGGAAAAAATTAATCAGTTCAAAATTGCAGGCAGTAGCAAAACTGCAGAGAGCTAGCTGCTGTAGAAAAATAGCAGAGAGCTACACCGAGCAAAATCAGTGCAGAGAGGGCAGCCAGTGATATCTGTAGAACAGGTAGGAACCACCAATGGCACATGACAGAGATGGAGCAGGGACCAACAGAAGGAGGAATTAGGAGACAGAAGCTTCCAGCGTACCTGGTCCACGGTCTGGTGTTGTGGGCGGGTGGGTGGTGTAGCTCGGCAGGATGTGGAGCACCGAACCACAGCTGCTTCCTGTCATGGGTTGCCTGGTCAAGGGCTCAGCTGAAAGAGGGAGAGAGGGAAAGGTTAGCTGGATTTCAAATAGCCGCAGAGCTGGCAGACTAAGTTAAATCGGAGGCTAAGAGGGGATAGGGCTAAACAAAAGAGAAGACAGCAGGATGGGGAGGGGATTACAGAAAGCTATCAGAGTGTGTCTGGCCTCTGGTGCCAGCAAGGTAAACAGGTCTGCAACAAAACTGAGTAGTGTTAACGACAGCAGGGTGGGGAGAGGGAAGTAGAGCTGGGGAGGTTACAGAAAGAAAAAGTGAAATTTACAGGAGAGAAGAGGGAAAAAATAGCCAGTAAAGACAGCAGAGAAGGGAAGGGAAAATAAATAGTAAACCACACTATATTTTTTTTTTGATTACTTTGGCAGTAGCAAGTTACCCAGAATAAGTTAACTAAAACAGGTTAAGTAATCAGTGAGGGGAAAAGGTTAAATAGTAAATCACACTAATATTACATTTGGATTAATTTAGCAGTAGCAGGTTACCCACAGCAAGTTAACTAAGACAGGCTAAATTAAACAAACATCAAACACAGTGCACAGTAGTTTCAAAATAGGCGGGATACATTCAAACTTCATCAGTTCAAAATTGCAGGCAAATACAGAGCCAGCCAGCTGAACATCCATAATAACAAACAGGAGCTGCTCGATCAGGTCAACACCATTAAATATTTGGACATCACACTGGTTATACACTACATAGACCATGTTGTAGAAAAAGCCAATTCCAGAATTGATCTGATTTACAAACACAAACACAGACACAACATGACCCCTGCTGCACTGTCTCTAGCTGTCAATATCTCCATAGTCTTTGTGCTAGACTATGGACCGGTTGTCTACAGTACTGCAACAGACACAGCCTTAAAATTTGTCAGAACCATGCTAAACAAGTCTTGTAGGATTGTACTAGGTGCACCCTGACTTACTTACACCTGTGAACTTTACGCCCAGTCTAAGTGATTTAATCTTCAGAGGAGGATAAAATATCAGACCTGCTTGTTTGGGAAGAAATCTCTCCTCAGCCTCACATCCCCATCCACTGCAAACCTCATTAAACCAGTGTCTAATCTGCACCAGACTAAGGGAAAAACACAAAATGCCCTACACTTCCCTTTTCAGCATACCACGCTTGCACAGAGATCATATGCCTACAAGGTCACCTTTGGCTCAATGAACTCACAGCTGAAGTAGCAAATGTCCCGAAGCTCAGAACTTTCAAGAAATCGCTACTCAAACACCTCACAGTCCTCCGCTCTTGTGACTGTAGGCTATAACCTCCCTCCCCATTTGCTGGGCTCCCCCCGTTGTCTCTCTACTCCAGACGAATATGAATGTGAATGATGAAAATGCAGGTCCTATCTTAGACTCTGCTGCTCCAGCTGGGTTCTCGGTAATGCACCGTCCGAGATTGGATCGTAGGGGTGGGGGAGTGGCCATCTTTTTTAGATCAGAGCTGAGTCTTGTGGAGGTGCCAGTGGGTAACACCAGATCCTTTGAGTGTATCCTGGCAGCAGGTGCAGAGCTCAGGATTCTTCTCATTTACCGTCCACCCGGTGATGGTGGTGAATTCCTCAAGGAGTTCGCGGACTTCATCGTTGACATGGCACTGGAGTCACCTAGATGGTTAATTCTGGGTGACTTCAATGCCTGAGTCGACGATGAACTCTCGCACTTTGGAAAGAACTTCCTCCAGCTTATGTCTATGTTGGGCCTATCGCAGGTAGTTACCTCTGCTACCCATATAGGTGGACATTCATTGGACCTGGTGTTCCTACTGGATTTGGATGTCTCGCATTTGGAGGTGGAACCAAATGCGTGGACAGACCATCACACCATAAGATTCAGTTTTGGGGCACCCCCTAATAGGCCTATCCCTACGGAGATGGTCCAGTATCGCCCTTTAAGGGGAGTAAATCCAGAGGGCCTAATGGCGGTACTGGACCTATCGGGTATTTCGGATGAGAGCATGGGTCCAAGGGACATGGTTAGTGCCTATAATAAGGTGGTGACCGGGGCCCTGGATCGAATTGCTCCTGTTCGTGTTCACCCACTCACTCAGCGCCCAAAGACTCCTTGGTTTGATGAGTCTTTGAAGGAGCTGAGGAGAGTGGGGCGAAGACTAGAGAGAGCATGGCGGAAATCTTGCCTGGATGCCGACAAACTTAGATTGATGGATCATTATGTTATCTATCAATCGGCAATATCCGTAAGTCAGAATTCCTGTCCAGGAGATTGCTGCTGCGAGAAACCGACCGGCTCAACTCTTCGGACTGTTGACAGATTGTGCAATCCACTCTGTCTACAGTCTGGAAGAGATTTTTCACAAATAAAGTGTGATGAGCTTGCTCGATTTTTCGCTGATAAGATTGCCGGCATTAGGGCGGATCTCAGCCAGGTTCAATCTACAAGGGCTTGCAGTGGTCGGCGAGGGGAAGCAAACACCTGTGTCACCTGGTCTGACTTTGGTAGGCCGGAATTCATGGACATTATGAGGATTGTCCAGACTGTTTGGATCCGGGCCTTACGCCACTTTTATTAGGTTGCGTAGATATTATCTGTCCGATCATTGCTGAAATCATCTGGAAATCCTTGAAGCAGGGGATCTTTCCTGAACCCCTAAAGGAGGCAGTCGTTTCACCACTCCTAAAAAAACCTTCACTGAATCTGGACTGTCCAGCTAACTACAGACCTATCTCTAACCTCCCCTTCTTGGGTAAGGTTATTGAAAAGGTGGTTGCACTGCAACTGGACGACCATCTTATAAATCATAATGTCTATGATACTCTTCAATCAGGATTTAGGAAAAGACATAGTACTGAGACTGCTCTTGTCCGGGTTCTAAATGATCTCCTGATAGCGAGGGATCAAAAGGCTTGTACTATTCTAGTCCTTCTTGATCTCTCTGCAGCTTTTGACACTGTGGACCATGGTGTGCTTCTGGAATGCCTGCGGTTCCACTGTGGGCTGTCTGGTACAGTCCTACAGTGGTTTCAATCTTTTCTCACAGGGCAGAGACATACAGTTATCACTGGAATTTATTCCTCTGATGCCATCTCCCTGCCTTGTGGGGTTCCGCAGGGTTCCATTTTGGCACCCATGTTGTTCGCTGTCTACATGCTGCCATTGGGAGACATTATTAGGCAATATGGCTTGGGTTTTCACTGCTATGCAGATGACACCCAGCTATATTTGTCCTTTAGCCCCGGGCAAGAAGATGCAGTCTCTAAACTTAACAACTGTCTATCCGAGATCAGTGATTGGATGAGTGCCAGCTGGCTAAGGTTAAACCCGGATAAGACTGAGGTGTTGGTGGTGGACCCAGGTCGTCGTGAGGCGGGTTGTAGGGCTGGTCTTCCCTTGGGCATATGGATCGATGGAGCCCAGCTCTCGACCTCAGACCGGGTGCGTAACCTGGGCGTTTTTATTGATGACAGTTTGACGCTGAAATCCCAGGTGTCATCTGCCGTCAAATCCTCTTTTTACCATCTGAGGAATATCGCTCGGGTGCAACACCTTGTTCCTCCGGCTGACCTCCCGTCATTAGTCCATGCCTTTGTTACTTCTCGCCTTGACTACTGCAATGCCCTGTACCTAGGGATGCCGGGGGTTGATATCCGCCGCTTGCAGCTGGTACAGAACACTGCAGCCAGGCTTTTGACGGGGACATCAATGAGGAATCATATTACGCCTGTGCTGCGCGAACTGCACTGGCTGCCGGTTCAGTGTCGGATCACCTTTAAAGGTCGGTTTACTGATCTATAAAGCCCTACGAACCCGGGACCCACGATATCTCAAGATCTGCTTGTTCCTACCGTCCCTCCGCTCCTCCGCTCCACCGGCGAGGATTGCTAGGGTTCCCAGGGTTCATTTAAAACATCCTGGGGCATGAGCGTTTTCTTATGCTGCCCTACCCTGTGGAATTCTCTACCTCGTCGGATACGAAGCTGCCTGACCGTTGAAAGCTTTAAATCAGAACTGAAAACCTATTTATTTCAAAAGGCTTATGGGGAGTAGTTACTGCACTGAATTGAAATTATATTTTATTGTTGTTTGTTACGTTGTATGTATGTTTTATATGTATTTAATTATTGTACAGCGCTTTGATTTCGAAAAGCGCTTAAAAATAAACTTTTACTTACTTATTTAAAGACTACTCTGGCCCCTCCCCCCTCCTCTCTACTCGCTTGTCCCCTTCCAAGTCCTTCCAACCCCACCCCATCCCCATATCCTGTTACGCCTACACATTCCCTCACTATCCTATCCCACTCCTATTGCACTTTTCCAATTACACCTCTTACTCTCTCCCATTACTGACAAGGACATTTGCTGACTGCACCGTGCATTTAATACACTATCCCTCTCTACACCCCCTTAACTCCCCCTCAAAGCCAGCTCTGTCTGTACAGCCATCTACCCTCGCCACTCTTCCCATTTGTAAATTCTACTGTGCTCAAGTTTACCTGAACTGTCACTAATTCAGATTTTAAGTTACAGTATGCATTAATTGCACTTTTTATTGTATATAAAAGGTTTAATTTTGGACCCATTACTGTTTTCTCTTTTTTTGAATTCTGTTCCAACAATCTGTGATGGGTCGAAATTAATTATGTATGCAGATGATGCGGTTATTGTCTCTGATGGTCCAAAACCAGACCTTGCTTTAGTCAAAGTCCAACAGGATTTTGACATATTACAGAGGTGGCTCTTGTCTCTTAACCTTGTGTTGAATTCAGGGAAAACTAAATGTATGGTTTTCACAGGTACTAGGAAAGCCAGAGATATAAATGTACAGGTCACTGATTTGAAAGGGAATCCTACTGAGTTGGTGAAAAGTTTTAATTATCTGGGGGTCATTTTTGATCCTCAACTAACTTTTGATCTTCAAGCCACCATAAAAACTAGGAAAACACATCTGAGATTAGGAATGCTTTTTAGGATTAAATCCTTTCTTATACCAGAATCCAGGAGACTTCTGGGTCATAGTTTTCTTCTGAGTATGTTTGAGTATGGCCTGTTAATTAATTCAGGAACTATTGTTGAAGCAATTAACAAGCTACAGACAACTTATCATAGTGTTTTGCAATTTATGACATGTCTTCCAATCAGAACCCATCATTGTTTACTGCTAAAAGAAGCCAACTGTCCTTCATTTATAGATAGAATAAAAATAAAGTTGGGAGTCTTTGCGTTTAGAGGATCATGGGGTTTACTCCCTCAGGTTATTCAAGATCTCTTTCCTATATATCAAGCCACTTGTGAGACAAGGTCCCAGACGAGAGGTTTATTTAGAGTCCCCCTCTATAAAAAAATAGTAGGTCAGAGGTCAGTCATATTTAGGTCAATTACATTGTTCAGTGGTCTTCCACATGCTGTTACTGATGTTACTGTATGTAAGTTTAAGAACAATCGTGCTCAATGGTTGAATACATTCTCTGATTGTAACTAATTGTTAATATTGTACAGTATTACAATATCTGTCTTGTATTTATGTCCTCTATTATTTATAATAAGTATGTCTTAATGTTTTTATTGTTATATGTACTTGTCGCTTGTGGAAACAGGCACTTTGCTCATCTTGCTAACAAGTATAAAAAATAAAAATGAAAATGAAATTAAATATAGTACAACTTTTGCCTTCTGTAACTGTATAAGTTCTATCCTCTATTACCACAGAGATTCACCAACTGCTTTAAATTTGGTTTGCACTTGTCTACGTTGAATTTTTTGGTTTTGTATACAACTGTACCAATTGTTTATACCTTCCTTGATGTGGAACCTTTGTAAAAGAGCTTTTAGCTCAAAGATGTTACACCAAGATGCAAATAAAATAAAATGAAATAAAGTAAACAGAGATGTTTCTATACATACTAGAATGCATTGTTATTTATATATGCTTATTCTAAAATAGCACTATTTACACTTTATTCAGCTGCACTGGATCATGTGTTGTAATGAATGTGTATGCGCTACTGAGTATGGTAATGAAGAAGCCATTTGACCATGTGATCCATGTGCAAACACGGCCCCCTGATGAAGCCTTGTGTAGATGCTCCTTATGCAGTGCTTGCTCCAGTAAATATTTATTCTACTCCTTCTGCAGTGTGTGCACCATTATTTTTTTTATTTTCTGAATTTACAAGTATGACTGATACTTGATGGCAGCACCTTTAGTGCCAGCTGGTAGTGTGCGGTCTTCTGTTTTAAGACAATGGATACAGCAGTTTCAGCAGAATGGCTGTCTTTAAGATAGCTATGTTCCCCATATTCCTGACAAATAAATTATTCCTTCTCTATAATTATGTTTCATTTCACCAAAAAGTTGTGCAATGTTTAAATAAGTTAAATTCTATACCTTATTGATTATGTATTGTAAATCCTAAGATGTTTTATTTTCATATCAACTTTTTTAAAAGTACACTTTTTGATCAAGAAAAGGATACTGTTTTAGTCTTAAAGCCAGATTTTTACCACCTCTGATTTTACCACCTCTGAAGTGTCTGATTTTTGTTGATTAACTTTATAGCCAGACATTTCAATATAGTATTTAATATGTTCTATTAAAGCATTGATTGATTCCAGAAAAGTCATTAAACTAATTTTATGTCATGTGAGTATGCATATTGCCAACCTTATGCTCTTGACTTTAGTCCCAGCTGAGGCACTTACTTCTTTCTCACCTCTGTTTGTATGTGTTCCATAAATATGCACACCACACTCCTGTGTGATTGTGACTTTAGAAATGCAGTTATCTTTCTGGAAAGCTATTAATAGAGATTCAATGGCTATATTCAACAAAAATTTAATAAATAAATAAATATTGAAACAAGGGAGATAAGGGGCATGACCCTCTATTTAATGTCACAAGATCTGATTCAATTTAATTGATACACATTGTTGTTTTAAGAGCATCATGTAATGCTTTAGTGTGCTTTATTTTTTTCTGTCAGTGCAGCTTTATTTGTTAGTTATCACATAGTTTTATTTAGCAATAATGTTCTTTTGGCAAAAATATTAAGATACCAATTTTTCATTTTGTTTTCTTTCATTCCTGAACCAGGATGTGGGATTTTGAAGTTTTTCAAAGTTCTCACTCCCGTGCTATGCTTGCCAAAAGAAAAAAAATCTTACCACGGTGTTGTGCTGTTTACCAACAGAATCATGTGATAACACCATCTCAGTACATCTGCGTTATGAATCTAGCATGTATATTCAACAGATAATCTCAACCGAAAACATTTTTTTTTAAATTGCTAGTGGCAGCCATCTTTGATGACATGAGTTATTAATTATAAAATTAGCTATAAAAGCTGTTTTGAACATATCTAAGAAAACTAAAAATATACTGAAGATGAATCCAAGAATGCTGAAAGTCCATTTATGCTAAAAAAAAAAAGCATATGATGAAATTTTTGCCAACTAACAAATACTGCTGCTTTAAATCCATTTTTTCAAGTACCGTAAATGAGTACTTTATGGCCACTCAAAACAGTCAGAAGATTTTTCAGAATCAAATGTTAATAAGGCCATATTGAGTGGCCCCTCTTCTGCTTTTTGGATTACACTGAAAATAGATTTTCATTTTTTTTGAATTGATCATCCTCTTATGAATCCATTTTGATCCTATTCTACTGGGGTGGAGTAATAATTTCTAAATGAGTTCTAGTAACTTAATTTGCAATCCATGTTGATTAAATAAATTAGCCTGTAAGATTCAACTTTAACAACCCATTTCCTTCTTTTAGTATCCTTATAATAGTGATTTTATTTAAGGTATAAGGTAGGAAAATGTTTTTCATGGCATTATTCATACATTTCACCAGTAGAAACATAGAAACATAGAAGTTGTTGGCAGATGGGAGCCGTACAATCTATCAAGTCTGCCCTTGGCTTCCTACCCCCTACTTAGCTGCCTGCTTGTGTATCCCACAGTGTCTGTCCCATGCTAGCTTGAATTCCCCCACTGTCTTGGCTCCCACCACCCTCTCCAGCAGGCTATTCCATGGTTCCACAACACGCTCTGTGAAGAATAATTTCCTTGTATTGCTTCTGTGCTTTCCTCCTTTAAGTCAAAGGTTGTTCTCTCTAGCCCTGCTCTAGTTCTTTTATCTGAAAGAGATTCTGCACATGCACCCTCTTGTTGCCTTTAGGGTATTTGAATGTTTCTATCATGTCCCAGTGATTCCTGCTTTCTTCTAAGGAGCATAATTTGAGGTCATCCAGTCTTGCCTAGTACAGTTTGTGATGCAAGCCTTGCACCATCTTTGTTGTTCTTCTCTGCACCGTCTACAGCTTATCTATGTCCTTCCTAAGGTGTGGCTTCCAGAATTGGACACAGTACTCCAGGTGAGGCCTGACCAGGGACCAATACAGGGGCATGATTGCTTCATGCCTTCTGCTTGGGATGCCCCTCCCTATGCATCCCAGGCTACCACTAGCCTTTAGTGTTGCCTTTTCACATTGTCTGCTGACCTTGAGGTCATCTGATATGATCATCCCTAGGTTTCATTCCTGCCTGATAGCCACCAGCTGCTCCCCTCCCATTGAGTACAGTTTCCCTGGGTTACGCTTTCCCAGGTGCATGACCTTACATTTTTTGGCCTTGAATTTCAATTGCCAGGTCTTGGACCACTCCTCCAGTTTTCAGAGATCAGCTTCCATGCTTTGCTGTCCCTCTGTTGTGTCTACTCTGTTGTCGATTTTGGTGTCATCTGCAAACAGGCACACCTTTCCCTCCAGTTCATCCTCAATGTTGTTGATGAATATGTTGAATAGGATTGGCCCCAGAACTAAGCCCTGTGTGACCCCGCTAGTCACCCTCCCCTCCACAGACAGAGTGCCATTTATTAATACTCTCTGAGTTCTCCCATGTAACCAGTTTCTGACCCAGTTTGTAACCTTGGGCCAAGTTCTCATGTTCTCCAGTTTTTTGACCAGTCGTCTGTGACAAACAGAGTCAAAAGCTTTGCTAAAGTCCAGGTAAACCACATCCACTGCCTCACCCTGATCCACTGTTTTGGTAACCCAGTTGAAAAAATCAACCAGTATTAGTAGTAACAAATCATCTTATAGTGTCTTATTGAATTAGCTAACAAGAAAAAATGTAGCAAACTTTCAGACCCACAATAATCAAATCACACAGAGGTACAGAGGCCATGATTCCATAAGCAACAGCATTTATTTGTAAAAAGATACACATTCTGGAAGTACTTCACAACAATGCAAGCTGTGCTTCCACCAGAACAGCAAGCACAGAAGGCACAGTCAAAAAAAGGAAAAAAAGCAGTAAATATGTACAGTAACTGCAAAATGTATTTTATTTAGCCTTATAAAATGGGTAGAGAAAATGTTGCAACCTGATTGGCATGGACCCATGTGTTATGGTAGCACAATGCAAAGGTAAAATGATTCCTGCCAGCCAGGACATACTGTATTACATAAAACAAATCCTTGTGCCAACTTGTGGAACCTTGTAAATTTAAATGGCTGCAATATTATCTCCAATACATCTTGCTAGCTAGTAATAAGCAGTATAAAACATTTTATTTATAAATACAGTATATTGTATTTATATTATATATAGTTTTATAGTTTTAAGTCATATCAAAATTAAACACTTTTAGTAAACCCCATTTTATAAGCACAATAAGACACTCTGGATTTTGTGCATTATGCTGTTATAACACACACCCAAGGGATCACTACACCCTGTTATGACTTATTGCTTATATAAAGCATAAACTGGAAAGCACAGCACATAATATTCATATCATGAGCATGACTTTTCATCAGGAGTAGGATACTTATAAAAAAGCACCATATGTAGGTGCAAAATGTCAAGCTGTCTTTGGGAGCATTGTCTGCATTGCTATGTACTATAGTACTTCCTGGTCCCGCACAATTTCCTGACATGAATAATCCCAATGCTTCTATTCCCCGACACCAAAATCCCGATGCTCTTTTCACCATCTTGTACAGTTTGCCGACAGTTCAAAATCCAGTCCACATGAGAGGAATCGAATAAATTTACCGCTACAAACCATGTTAGCTGACAGTTTAACCCTGTACAGTGAAGCACCAGCACCAGAAGAGCAAACATAGTAACCTTTCATACTTAGCCCTTAAAAGGATGCATTGCCATATTCTGGATTAGTGCTGTGACTGCAGCACTCCCACAGATAAAGCAGGTACTACAGTAACTAGCTGCTATACATATATATTACCACTGAAACATCTTCTTCTCCCAACAACACAAGGAATGTGCCAACATACAAACTAAAAATTGGAGAAAAGAAAAAGGGTGAACCATGAAACTTTGTAAGTTTGTCATGCCATATCCACATGGACAGAGAGACAGTTCAAGAAAGTCAACAGACAGTGACCACTAAATCACACCGATCAACTTACCAAGAGAGAAAGAGTAAGGCACATCCAGTCACACATGGAAAGAGAGGCACCGAGACAAACTTGCTCCACCCATTGGCAAGAGTGGCACTGTCCCCAACCCGATTGAAATGTAAAGTCTTTTTCTTTTAGTGTATTTAATTAAAGAATGGAAATTTACACAGCTGGTTGATAATTGTTTTGTTTGAAATTGTCTAATTCCTATGAAATTCAAACACTAAGGACTTTAATTGTTGCCCGTAATGTTGGGATATTGTGTGTTGGCAACTAGTATGAAGGGATCACGTACCAGATGGGAACTCAGAGTCAGGATTTTTTTTTTTGGGAATACCTGTGTCGGGATTTTATATGGATCCCAGTACTTCCAGCATGGATGTATCTTTTCACAAATAAATGTTGCTGCTTATCAAATCTTGTCCTCTGTGCCTTTGTGTGACTTGATACCTGTGGGTGGGTAAGTTGCTGCATTTCTCTTGTTAGCTGCTTCAGTTTATTTTAAGTTCAGCACACCCCGTGCTTCTTCTGAGCAGGCCTTTGTTTTTTTGGCTGTCTTAAAGAATTCTATTCTGAATCGATCTGGACTGGGACTTTTACCAGATGGTACATTTTGCATTGCTTGTGTAATCTCTTCTGCTGTTATATCCTTTCCAAAAGATCCTTCCTTATACTCCTGTGTTAATTCTTAAGTATCTAACATACTTAGAAGCCAGCACATTAGGCCTTATGGTCTATCGAGTCTGCTCGATGATCAGTGCCTTCCCAGGGCACAGTTATTAGTCCCCATCATCCCGCCCCACAAGGTCCCCACCACCCCCCCAGCGGGGCTCTGGGATGCACCCACTCTCCATACCTATCCCAGCCTTTCTTGAACCCCTCCACAGTTGCAGCAGCCACCAACTCCCTGGGCAGTGAATTCCAGGGCTCCACCACCCTCTCAGTGAAGTAGCATCTCCTTCTTTCCCCCCTCAGTCTCCCCCATCCAGCTTCATTGAGTATCCTCTGGTGGCCCCTACCTTCCTCAGCTGAAGCATCCCCTCAAAGCTTACCCTATTCATTCCTTTGAGATATTTGAAGACCTCTATCATACCCCCTGTTCCTTCTCTCCTCCAGCAAGTACAGGTTGAGTTCATCCAGTCTCTCCTCATAGAGCTTTTCCCCTAGTCCCAGTATCATCCTGGTCACCCTCCTCTGCACCCTTTTCAGAAGAGCAATGTCCCTCTTTAAGTAGGGATGCCAAAACTGCACACAGTATTCAAGGTGTGGTCTAACCAGGCAATTGTACTTTGGAAGAAGCACCTCTCAGCTCCTTGAGGTTATCCCCCTGGCTATGCACCCAGCATTTTATTTGCTTAGGCTGCAGCCCTTCTACACTGCTCAGAGTTATTCATCTTGGCATCCACCACTACCCCAAGGTCCTTCTCCCCCCTAGAAACCTACAGTGCCCCCCCAAGGTGTATACATGAGCCAGGCTTTTGGCCCCCAGGTGCAGATTCCTGCATTTCCTAGCATTAAAGTTTAGCTTCCAGGCTCATGACCACCTCCCCAGAGTCTCCAGGTCCTCCTGGAGAGCCAGCTTCCCCTCCTCCCCTTCCACCACTGCCCACAGCTTCGAGTCATCAGCAAAGAGGCTCACCCCATTCCTGATACTGCTTCTGATGTCTGAAATATAGGCATTAAACAGGAGTGGGCCCAGCACCAACCCCTGTGGGAACCCGCTAATGACTCTCCTGCAGAATGAGACCTCCACCCCCCCTCACCTTCTGTACATGCCCTGCTAGCCAGTTTCCTATCCACCTGACTATCTGCCCCCCCACCTCCATATCCTCCAGTTCTCCCAGTAGCCTGGGATGTGGCACCGAGTCAAATGCCCTACTGAAAGAAGACATCCACTGGCCTGCCCTGATCCAGCTCACTCGTCACCCTTTCATAGAACTCCACCAGGTTGGTCTGACATGATCTGCTCTCAACAAAGCCATGCTGGTGATAATCTGTGTGACCCCATGCCTTCAGAACTCCCTCCAGCCTCTCTTTCAAGATGACCTACATCACTTTGCCCACTACCAATGTCAGACTAACCAGCCTATAGTTTCCCGGCTCCTCTTGTGAGCCGCCTTTGTGTATAGGCATGATATGGGCCATCTTCCAGTCATGAGGCACCCACCCCAACTGCAGGGAGGAGTTAAAAAGGTCCACCAGGGGTGCGGCCAGGGTATCAGCCAGCTCCGTAAGCACCCTGGGATGGATCCCATCTGGGCCCGGTGCTTTCTCCCCTAAGGGCCTTGAGGGCATCCCACACCCTCCCACTGGGGATTTCTACATCTATTTCCCCCACTTCATCTGCCAGTCCCCCTTCCCTCTCCCCTTGCAGTGCCACCCCCTTTCTTCTTGATAAAGACTGAGGCAAAAAAGTAATTTAGTACCTCCGCCTTCTCCCCCTCCTCCTCCACCCACCCACTCCCCATCCTCAGCCTACTAATCTGCCCCTTCCCTTTTCTTCTTTCCCTGATATGCCTGAAGAACCCTTCCCCCCTTCTAATCCCCTGTGCCCATCTCAGCTCCGCCCCACCTTGGCTGACCTCACCACCCTAGTGACCCTCCTGGCTACCTTATCATACTCCCCATTGGATATAGCCCCCCGAGAATGTTTGTATCAGCAATAAGCAGCCTTTTTTTCCCCTCACCTCATCCTGAACCTGCCTTGTCCACCAGCTCAGCCGCTTAGCCTTGCCCCACTTGCGTCTCCCTTGTGCTGGCCTTGGTAGCTTTCAGGAGCCCTTTTTCAATAATTTCCCACTGGGCCTCCATGCCCATGCTTGGCCTGCTCTCATCTCATCTAGGTAGCCCTTAAGGATTGGCTCCATCCCCCCGAAGTCCGCCCCCTAAAATCAACCACTGTGATTTTTGTGTGTTCTACCCAGCCCCCTAAATCAAGGAAGAACAAAACTGTGGAGTGATCACTTCCCTCTAGTGGGTCCCCAACAACTAGACCCCTGATGAGCTCACCATCTGACAGGACCACATCCAGGATGTGCCCCTTCCTTGAAGGATCAGTCACCAGCTGGGCAAGGAATGCATCCATGGAAGACATCCAGCAGGCACTGCTCCCTGCCTGAAAAGGATGCCATAGTTCACCAGTCTGCTCCTGGCATATTCAGATCTCCCAGCACCACAGTTTTGCACTCTGCCCTACCACAGTGATCCTTAAGGTTAGCCACCAGGCCTTCCTCCTGTTCCTCCCCCTGCCCAGGTGGTCTATATACCACCCCCTTCTTCACTCACTTACCCCCTGGAGTCTGTAGGGTGACCCATAAAGTCTCCACCTGATCCCCCACTTCCTCAACCTTGCTTTTCCCTATGACATCCCTAATGATAAATGCTACTCTCCCTCCCCTTCCTTCCACCCTATCCCTTCTGCACGTGGTGTACCCTAGTAGGTTTAGGTCCCAGTCATGTCTGGAAGTGTCCCTAGTATCTGTGACAGCTGCCACATCCACTCCCCCTCCACCAACAGTGCCTGAAGCTCAGGCATCTTGTTTCCCATGCTCCTGGTGTTAATCAGGACCACTCTCCAACATGCTCCCTTGCCCCGCCGCCCTGAGGTCTCCATGTTCCCTGCCTACAAGGACTCCCCTCATGCACTATCAGGTGCTCCTATCCTGTGGCCCCTCCCCCCACCTGTGGGAGAAGGCCAGGGCCTTTCTGGCCTGGCCTGGCCTGCCAGAGAGCCCCCTACCTCCCTCCTCACAAGTTTAAACCCCACCTGGAGTGGATGAATTCTGCCACTCTAAGCTACAGAACCTCCTTTCCCTCTGAGCTTAGGTGAAGCCTGTTCCTTGCATACAATTTCATGTCCTACCAGTTTGCACCCAGTCTCCCACCCACTCATGTATACCCCCTGGCCTTTCACCATTCACCGTGCCACACATTTATATCCCTTATTTTGTGTTTATTCTCCACACTGGCCCTAGGCACCAGTAGTATCTCTGAGAAGGAGACCAGCCACCCCACATCCTGACAGACTCTGGCCAGTTCCCTATACCTAGTCTGAATATATAGCTCACTGTTTCCCTTTACATTGTTTGTACCCACCCAGAGCACATCAATCTTACCCCTTGCTGCATGAGCCACTGGCTCCATACAGGTGGATCTGATTGCTGGCTGGATTGGAAGGACGCATGAACTATGCACTTTGGAGCCTGTGGAGGAGACTTAGAAAGCAGGATTACACAGCATGTTTTATTTTATAGCAGGTTTTTTCCTGAAGTGAGTGGAGTAAAAGTGTTTTAAATTCTTAAAACTGCCTCAAGGAGTTCTTCACTATATCTACATAACAGAGACATCAGTCGGATGATGATCGATGAATAAGCATTATGCCTACCAACATATAATGGAAAGTTTTCCAGCCGCAGAATTTTTATTTTATTTTTTATTATTTTAAAAAAAGCCTTCGTTATCTCGCTCCAGAGTTTCTTATTTTATTTTATTTTAAGTTTGTATATTATATTGCTGTTACAATTACATTGTTTTATTTTATTTATTTTTTTTTTCCTTTTTATAGGACTGTATTTTTCTTTAAAATATTAAACAAAGGGATTTTTCAGTTTTGCATGCTATAGTCACGTGACATGTTAACATAAAGAGATGCATGGCAACCAGGTGAACAGATCACGTTTCTTGTTTCTGAGATAACAGCATTCCTGTTCACACGGCTGCTTTTTTTTTTAGATATTCCAGCGCTCAGATTTATTAAACTGGCTCTTTGGTTATAAAAGTAAGTTAAAAGCATTTGATATTTTTGACAAATTGTGTTGTTTTTATAATATAAAATTAGATGAATTTAGCTAGTGTTTTAGTGTTCTAGCGTTTTAGCATTTGCTTTTTAAGAAAGCTATAGGATAGTTTTTAAGATTTATACCTCTAATTGTTGCCTAAATAACAACAGTCTTTGTTTTATTTAGTGTCTTTTATAAAAAGAACTCTGCAAGTGCTTATATTGAGTCTGAACCAGAGTGGGAACAACAGAAGCGAATTTATCATCAGGCTGAATCAACTCTGCTTCTGGTGCTTAAACTCTACCTGGGCATTGTTCCTGATGCTTTATGTCCTAATGCAAACAAAGTTGAAATTGATGGAGCATCAGATCTAGAGTGTGAGTGACAACTACATAACAACGCAATACTAGAGCATTTGAAGATGCCATTTAGCGAACTCCTGCTTTGTATCCTGAATCCGTGTTAATTATTGCACAAACTGAGCATTTGAAGGACGCTTCCAAACAGATTTCTGTTTGGTATTTTGTTTTAAGCATCTGAAAAACATCATTTAGTGGTTTCCTGTTTGGCAATTTGATTTTGTGTAAGTTGTTGCACAAACTGAACGTTTGAAATACGCAATTCAACGGAGCTTCATTTGGCATCCAGCTCCTTTCCCATTTAATGCTAAACTCGTTTGTAGGGAGTATTTCACGTCTGGTGGAGAAGTTTCAACTGAAGCTGAAGTTTTGGAGATTTTGGAGTTTTGGTATTGGACTACACTATATTTATAAGTTAGATTTTTTTGAACTGCAGACGACCTTGAGACACTGTATAATATTGTGAATTACAGGTCTTTAAGTCTGTGTATCTAAAAAAATTCTAATTGTTGTATTGGATATAGTATTAGTTTATGGTACATACCAGGAAACAAATTTTAAAAATGGGGTGGGGGGAATTTAATGGTTACAGATCAAAATGAAGTAATAACCTGGTTTTGAGTTCACAAAAGGGTAATTCAGAAACAGAGTTCAATCAAGACAGTTTCAGGATTGATTTAATGCACATGTCATCCAAATTGCAAGCAACTCCGGTTATAATCTGTTCTAATTATGAGCATTCTGAGAAAAGAAATAAAAAAAAGCATAAGTAAATACAAAGGTGGAAGAGTAAAGAAAAAGACTTTTAAAGGTAAAAATTATAGGGGAAGGGGAAAGGAAAGTAATAAAAATGATGAATCTATAAAATTTTGCTTAAACAGTACTCCTCCTAAGATAAAAGGGAGAGGTAGGCCCCTAAAACAATCTAATATAAAAGATCATTATAGTCCCTTAATTACAGTTAATTTATGCAGTTCAGGCAATACACATAAAGAATTGCTACATCTGGGAAAAGCTAGCTTAAATGCTGATCAAAATGAGCATATTGAATTGCAAGATATGGAATCTATAGGGGCTAGGAATGATATTCATAAGTCTACAGTAGATTTAAATTCAGGAGTGTATATTAATTTGGATGCTTCTAAAAGTATAAATGAGTTTTCTGCACGTACTACTAATTATCTGGAGGAAACTTTGGATTTTTCACCAGAATACTTTAAGGAATCTAACCCAGAACCATGTTCTTACTGGCAAAATGATTTAAAAAATATAGCTGGGGAATTACAGGAGACCATAAATGGATTAAAACAGTTTACTGGTCTGAATTCATATAAACAACCTGCTAATGGCAGATCAGTACATTTTACTACTGCTATGAGTAAAGAATATTGTACAGCTGTATCTAACACACATACTGTGCATCTGATGATTCTGGATCATTTAGTTGATCTGAAACATGAAATAGATCTTTTGAAAGAAAACATAGCTATAAATGGTTCTAGATTAGATGACATTTTATTCAGACTTGATAAACTACCTCACTTTGAGAGTATAACCTCTTTATCTGTTATTGAACCAGATTGTTCCCAACATTTACTTTATCCAGATTTTTTAATGACTGATTCAACTGATATGCCTTCCATACTTCCAGAATCCTTAAATCCTCCACCAACAACTAAAAATGCTCCAAGTAGTAAGAATCTCAGTACAAGTAAAAGTAAAAAGAAATCAAATAAGAGTAGGGGTAAAACTAAGAGTTTGAGTAAGGGAAAGATAAGCAGTCACCAAGAAGGAAAGAAGATTTTAGGAACATTAGATAGGTATAACATAAGTACGGTAGAATTGGTTACCAATACAGCAGGGTTACCTGCAAAAGAAAAGGGGAATCTTGGAGAGGGATCCGTTTTGGATAAGTCTATTTATACCAAAAAAATAAAATCAGATGTAAACAAAGATCCTGTTTTAAAAAACAATCTTGACTTGATGTCAGGGGAGATTGACATAAATATGGAAGGGTCAATCATTGATGAAGGGGGGAAGTCAGGAGGGAAGTTAGCTTGGGATAAGCATATTTATACACAAAAATCAAAGACAGATGTACAAAAAGATTCTGTTCCCAAAAATGGTTATGATCTGGTGCCTAGGGAGAACACTGTTTTAGATCCAGTCTATAAAGAGTTGCATGGTCAAGACACAAGTAGAGTATTGAAACAGGATCTGGAGCTAGTTAAAGAACTGGAGGAAACATGTATGTAAAATGCTACAGACCTTAATAGTTGTGCTATTTTGGCATTATATGGTTTTAAGATCCTACACAACTGGTCATATGAAGATTTAAGGGATAAGATTGTGAACCTAATAAGGGCAGTGACTGGTGCTGATCTAACTGTTTCTGATATTTTACAGATATGGAATGATAAAGATATTATGGGCATAAATTGCTTATTTATATTTTGTACAGCTCCTCGAATAGCAAATCATATCTGGATTAACGAAGTAGGTCTGAGGAAATTTGGCTGTAGTTTAGAATATGTTAACAGGGAACTCTTGAATGAGAAATTTCAAATACAAAATCATGAGTCTTGTCAATTAAGTATTTTTGGTGTTAAATCACCTTTTAGTAGAAATACAAGAAAAGTCAAGAGTACCCTGATGAACATATTCGGTCAAGTTCTAAAAATCCCAGACCTAGAATTTCTAATAGAAAAAGTTTACAGTTGGAACAAAGGTACAAGTTTGGGACAGGTGGACATTCTTGTTAAAAATGCAGAGGTAGCAAGATGTATATTAGGTAAGGCAACATTATTAGACGAAGTGGGATTACACATAATGGAAAGGAAAATACTAAATGAAGGAAGTAAATATAATAGTCAGTAAGCAAGAGCATCAGATCAGGAAAATATGGCTGGTAGAGTGCCTAAGATATTGTATTTTTATGGTCTGGAAAGAATCAAAAATGAGAATAATAACAACTTAAAGAATCTTTTAGTAGACATACTAGAACAACTTTTGAATGTTTCTATTGAAAATCCTAATGCATTAATTA
Organism: Neoceratodus forsteri; assembly: GCA_016271365.2. Taxonomy (NCBI): domain Eukaryota; kingdom Metazoa; phylum Chordata; order Ceratodontiformes; family Ceratodontidae; genus Neoceratodus; species Neoceratodus forsteri. The sequence goes on from CM057449.1 coordinate 1,676,533,782, forward strand.
TCACAAGGCAGGGATGTGATCCAGATTGCGATTTAATTATTGTTAAAATAGGCCTTTTAAGCTTATATAACAAGATCATTGATAACAGGAGTCTACTAGATGCCTTAGGCATATATATAGCGAATATAAATGACTTTTCTCACCAGAATAGTCCTACATGCAAATCACTAAAAGGGACAAATCAGGAAAAAGTGATATTTAATGTTTCTATTTGTAATACATTTGAGTTGTTGGAAACACAATTAGACTGACTTACAGAAGAAAAAACACTATATACTGGAACAAAATGTAATGCACTTCTTTTAATCTCTTGGAACATTGCAGTTTTTTTTTCTAAATTAATGGATCAAGAATGGTTAGACTTTATACTTAAGTTTAATAATATTTGCCTACAAGAGACTTGGCATTCTAAAGATCAAGAAATTTTATTGAATGGTTTTCAAACCTTTCAGATTCCAGGAGAAAAAGTTGCTAAAATGGGAAGAACTGTAGGGGGTTTAACTACTTTAATCAAAATAAATGCTGATATTACTGCAGATATTTTATATACTAATAAAAACATAATGGTTATTTACATTAAGGCTAATAAAAGTAAACATGTTTGCTTAATTAATACTTACATACCTCCATCTAATTTGAATTCATATTATCAATCAATCAATCAATCAATCAAAATCTTTATTTATTCAGGTGAACATCATTGAGCATAGCTCATTTACAAGATGGACCTGAGTGGTCATAACAATATAAGGTTACAAGTTTTACACAAAAAACATGGTACTGAATAAACACAGATACAATGATTTATGAATGTGACAGATATACAAATATTTACATATATACAAGGCAAAATGACAGTAAACCTAAATCATATTAAAAGGAAAGAAACAAATAGTATAGTAGGGATAAAGCTTGGATAGTTGGACTTGGGTGAGCATTTTTGTATGAAGTTGGTTGGAGAACAAGCTAGAAGAATGATAGAGAAATAGGGGGTAGCATAAAAAGGGGGTGGGGAAGGAGGGTGTGGGAGGACTAGGCCTTATGGAAGCAGTTGCATGATTCTGGGAATAGACTAATGTACAGTTTTTTGAAGGATGTTAAAGGAATGAGGGTATCCAATTTCAAGGTCTTTTGAAGAGAATTCCAGATAAGTGCTAGGGAATAGCTGATTGCAGCCCTTCCATACCGGGTGCAGGTGATAGGAATCTTCAGCATGATGAGTTTGTTGATCCTTAGGGTGTAAGGCCTGGATGTGATCCAGTTGAAACAGTCTGAGATGTAGGAAGGGAGTTTGTTTGTCAGAGCTTTGTAGATCCAGATAGCAGCATTTTTGTTTCTTCTGTGTTGCAGGGATGTCCAACTGACTGCATTGTAGAGAGAGCAATGATGGGTGCTGGAGGGAAGATCTGTAATGAATCTAATAGCTCTAAGATACAAGGTGTCTAATTTATTTAAATGGGAGAGGGAGCAGTGGCCATAGAGAAAGTCAGCATAGTCAATGAGGGATAGGAATGATGCCAGGATTAGCCTTTGTTTGGAATCTCTGGTAAGGTAGTGTTTGATCCTATAAAATAGGCCAAGTCTTTGTCTAAGCTTTTTCAGTAGCTCTTCAATGTGGCTAGTGTAATCAAGTTTATTGTCAATCCAGACTCCAAGATATTTGAATTAGTCCACATATTCCAGGTTTTCACCAAGGATGGTAGATAATTGTGGGAGGTGAGTGATGGGACAGTGGAAGAGCAGTTCCTGGTGGCAAAGAACATAGCTTTCGTTTTCTTGGCATTTAGTAGTAATTTTTTCTAATAAGTTATGCTGTAGGAGGGAGAATCAGACTGTAAAAGCTCACAGGCTTTTGATGGTGAGGGATTACTGACATATAGTACAGTATCATCTGCAAAAGGTGAATATTAGATTGTGAGAGATTGGAGTCAATATTGTTGATGTAAATGCAAAGAGGATGGGGCCAGGATGGAGCTCAGGGTACACCTCTTAGGAGTGGTTTAGAGGTAGATAGGTTACCTTCATTTTTTACCAGTTGTAATCTTCCGGAGAGATAGCATCTGAACCATTTAAGAGAGAGTGAGCCAAGGCCTATGGAGTTCAGAGAGGAGATTAGTAGTTCATGGTCCACAGTGTCAAAGGCTTTGCTTTAGATCCAGAAACACAGCACAGGTGTTATTCTTTTTGTTCTAAGCAGTCTGCCAGTCATTTGTAACTTTTGCTAAGGCAGAGATGGTGCTGTGTATAGATCTCAAACCCAGATTGAGCTGGGTTAAGGAGATTGATGGTATCAAGGTAGGCACTAACTGAGAGTTTACTAACTTTCAAGCATCTTGGACAGTACTGGTAAGATGGAAATGGGCCTATAGTTGTTGAGGTCCATGGGATCACCTGCCTTAAGTAGTGGAAACACTTGAGCTGTCTTCCATATTGAGGGGATAGAACCAGTGGCTAGGGACAGATTGAAGAGGTGGGTGAGGGGGGCAGCTAAGGCGTGCAGTGCTACTTTTAGAAAGTAGGGATCCAGGGAGTCTGCACCTGCACTTTTAGTTGTATCTAGTTGGAATAGAAGGTCTTCTACTTCTTTTAAGAGTAGTGATTTGAAGGAGAATGTGGAAGCAACCTTTGTCCCTCAGTAGATTGTATGTTTAGTGATGATCTCATTAGGTTTGCAGGTGAGGAGTCGAAAAGCTAGGCCAGCTGTAGTGAAATGATCGTTGAAGGCATTTAAGATTTCTTGCTTGTCAGTGATTTCAATACTATTTAGGTGCACTTTGGGTGGTAAGACAGGGTGAAAGTTTGACCTAGGATCCCTTTATGGTACCCCAGAACCTGGAAGGGTTGTGATAGGAGGCATCCAATTCAGCTGTGTAGAAGGCAGCCTTGGCATTTCTTACTTGTTTTGTGCAGGAGTTTCTGGCTTTTCTGAATTGAAGCCAGTCATTTAGATCCTTTGTTTTTCTTGCCCTTTTCCAGAGTTTATCTCTGGCAAGCAAGTGGATTTAAGGTCAGCAGAGACCAGCGACAAGATTTGAGTTTGGTTCTGACACTGGTGAGGGGTATGTATATTGAGGGCACTGTGATAATATCACTTAAGATCTGAAGAGCTGTCTCTATTGAAGCTGTGAGATAGAATTTTGCCAATGTGTGGTGTGGCACAGATCATGGAGATATCCTGAAATATTAAAGTTCTTTTTGACCTTCTTGGGAGAAATTTTGCAGGAGTTGGGTGGCTTGATTGTTGATCTTATGCCAGCTATGGGACAGTGATCACTTATGTCACTGAATAGCACTCCAGCATGAGAATACAGATGAGGCTTATTTACCAACATGATGTCCAGGAGTGTGCTGTTGAGAGTATTCTTTGGGTTAATCCTTGTTGGTTCTTTGATTAATTGAGTGAATCCATGAGTGTCACAGAAGGTTACTAGGGTGCAGATGCATTGGCTAGCAATTTAAATTCAGATCACCTAAAATGATGGTGTCTTCAGGGCCTAGATTAAGTATAGATCCTAAGTGGGATAGGAGTTTGAGGCCTGCAGAGGGGGCCTGTAGCAGCCAATCAGTTGAAAGGATGATATGTTGGAGGAGTTATTTTAATTGATAAGCATTCGAATTCCTTTGGCTGTGATGTAATATTGAGGCAGGATGCAGAGATGTTTGCTTTGACATAGATGGCTACCCACCACCCCTGGATGGACGGTCAGATCTAAGAGCTGGTAGTTGGGAAGATTTATTTCACTGTCTTTGTTGCAGATTTGAGCCATGTTTCAGAGATAACCAGAAAGTCAGGTAAGGTGTGTGCAACCCAGGCCTGTATTAATGAGAACTTTTTAGGAGGCTGCAGGCGTTGATGTGAAGAAAACCCAGCCATTTATGGAGGCTAAGTCAGATGGGGAGATAGAGCTTTCTGTGGGTCCAGGGTTGATTTCAACAGTGCCAACACAGATCAGCAGAAAAAAGATTAGTTTGATGAGGGCATCAAGTCATAGGAATAGGGAGCAGTCAGAGGATTTTGTTTTCTTCTTGCTTGGGATCCAGTGTATAGTGGGTGATGATCCTGCTGTATGGTTATGGATTTTGTCATAAAGTACCAGCTTAATGGACAGGCATAGGGGGTTATTGTAGTGCCAGTAAGGTATCAGGGGGCTTATGGAGTTTCAAACTGGTTGGAGCCTTTTTGTGGGATACCCCAAGGATTACAGTGCAGAGGTGGCAGTATATACTTGGGGAATTGAGGGGCATCCATTGGGGACAGCAGAGGGGGACAGGCCTGAATAGCCACCATAATCACCATGGCATGGGCTACATCAGTTTTCCCATCTGGATCCGAGGAAGGTGAGAGGCAAAGCAGCAATAGGAGGCACAGTAGCATGGTGGAGGGTAGGTAGGGGTTAAAGATACTAAAGGTGATGTGAGGAAATGAGCTCGGGAATTGGCTATTATATATATTATCCAGCACTCTGGGATCAATTGGAGGATTTTATTCATAGGAGTTGGGCAGTAACATCTTGTGAGAATATATTACTTTGGGGGGACTTTAATGCAAGGATTGGCCCATATGATGGTTACTCTGATAGTAATTTCCATAACTGGTGTCATCTAGAAGCCTCTAATTGGCCCAGATGCACAAAGGATAAGAAATTAAACAAAATGGGTCAGAAACTAATAGAATTATTAGCCTTATATAATTTAGCACCAATAAATGGTAGGTTACATGGTGATAAATTGGTAAGTTTTATTCATTTTTCTGTAAAGGGACCTTCTATAATAGATTATGTGTTTTGGAATGGGAAAATAACAGATTGGGAATCTGTGGAAATTCCAATTAGGGGTGAAAGTGATCATCTTCCTCTTGTTTTAAAAGCAAAAAATATACAGTGTGTTCCAGATGTACCAAATAAACCTATACAATTTGTAATCTGTAATAACAAAATTCAATGGCAGGACAAGTTTTCTCCCCTCATTAAACATCTTTTGCAGGACTTATCCAATAAGCTAAATACTGAAAATATGGGGTATGGGCGTCTTCACCATTTAATATTTTCAAACCTAGAGGAAATAACAAAATTACTTAAATCTTCAAAGATTACAAAAAGTACAGAATACAAAAATACATGGTTTGATCTGGAATGTCGTAAAGGAAAAAGAGAATTAAACAAAAAAATCAGGCAGGTAAGGCAGAATAAGACTTCACAAAACATCATAGAACTAAATAGATGTCAGGAAAAATACAAGAAGTTGCCTTTATTAAAACAAGAACAATATCAACAAAGAAATTGGGATCGTATACTTGAAGCTATTTATAACAAAGATTTCCAGACATATTGGTTATTAATTGCTAAGGGAACTAATAATATAAAGTACGAATTGGATACCTATATTACATTGGAAACCTGGGTTTCTTACTATTCTTTAAATTTTTTTTCCCCCAGTATTGAAAATGTGAGAATATTTTTGGACACAAATATGCAGGATTTTCTACCCTTTTTAATTACAGAAGTATATTTTGTCATTGCAGCTTAAAAAAAAAGAAAAGCACCAGGCCCAGACATGATTCCTTCTGAAGTTTACCTGAGTACCCCTGCTTTATGGTCTACAATTTTGACTAAATATTTTAATTTTTGTGTCCAGAAACTGGTTTTCCCGAATTCCTGGAAGGGAGCTATACTATTTTCTATTTATAAAAAGGGTGATAAAACAGATCCTAAAATGTATAGACCTATTTCATTATTAGACAATCTAGGGAAATTGTTTTCTAAGTTAGTTCTAAATAGATTAAATGAAGAATTAATAGGCTTAGGGGGACTTTCTGAAGCACAAGCTGGATTTAGGGCCGGTTACAGCACAACTGATAACTGTTTCATAATTAGACATCTTTATGAAAAATATGTTATGATTAGAAAGCAGTCTTTTTTTGCTGCCTTTATAGATTTCAGCACTGCATTCGACTCAGTAACAAGGAATGTTCTTTGGCTTATAATGAAGGAAAAAGGATTTACAATGGAACTGATACCATTTATAAGAGAATTGTATACTGCAACATGGGCCCAAGTGAGGTCAGGTACTCAGGGGCAATTCTCTTCAACTTTCCCTACTAACATGGGAGTAGGACAAGGGTGCATAATTGCTCCTCTTCTTTTTTCTATATAGATTGACAAATTGTTATGTGACTTAAATTTTAGTAATTCTGATTCTCCTAAGAGTAGGGATAAATGTTGAGGTGTACTGGCTTACGCTGATGATTTAGTCTTATTCTCTCTTACTGAATTTGGACTTCAAGCTAAATTAAATATGCTTGCAATAACTGCAAGTGAGCTTAACTTGTCAGTAAATATTCAAAAAAGTCAGATTCTCCCATTTGCAATGAAAGCTAAAAAATATAGTAAAAAGAAATCTTGGATGCTAGGTTCTGACAAATTAAAGACTGTAGATAGTTACACATATTTGGTCCTACAATTGACTAGGGATGGAAAATGGAATGTACAACTGGATACAATTTTAGCAAAATTAAAAAGGACGGCAAATTCCCTACTCATATTTAATAAAAAATTTGGTGGAAACACAATTAGACCTATTTTAAAGGCAGTTCAAGCCAAATATTATGCTTAAGCTTTATTTAATGCTGAAATTTGGCATAATAATAAAATGTATATGTTAGATATTCCTGTTAATAAACTGTTTTGAGAAACCTTAGGTTTACCAAATTTTGTTCCTGCTGCGATACTGAGGGCTGAGACAGGTTATTATTCTTTCAGGCAGCGGCTGATGCTCGAAAGATTAATTTTTGGCTTAGAATACTTCACCATGATCAAAATAGGTTAATGGCTTTATGCTTACATGAAAAATACTGGTGGTCTTCTTTAGGGCACCTAAAATCAGAATGGTTATCTCTAATATTTAATTTATTACAGAAAATGAGGTTAACCTACTTATATCAGTATAGGGCAAGAGGAATCACTATTAGTTTAAAATATCAACCCCTTATCACAAAGGCATTTAGAGAATACTATAAGATTTAAATATTATTAAAAAGCTTAAAATGTTCCCATTTTTGAGGCTAAATGATCCCTGTCATTATTACAGATATTACTTAGATATTCTTACAGAAGTAGAAGATAGAAAACAATACACCAGATATAGGTTAGAAGTATTTTCAAATAACATCCTGGAAGCAGTTTACACGAAAAATTCCACTTCTAATTCTGGTTTCTGCTCTTGTACCTGCTCCACACTGAAAAACTTGGAACATGTCATGTTTGTATGTAAATGGTATACCATACTAAGAAAAAAATGGATATGACCTTTATGCCAATCCATTCAAACAACAGACCAGAGCACCTTACTTATTATTTTCTTTACTACTAATGATGAAATTATAATTAAGGCTGTAGCTAAATATTTAGTAAATATCTCTAGAATACATCCTGGTATAAAAATGAAACAAAAGCGGACCTAATATTTATATTATATAGTGTCAAATAGGACAATATTTGTACTCTTGACAAGCTTAAGCACTTTGCTTATAGGTAATTGCACATAGTCGATTATTACCCATGTTTTTGCACTAAGCACTTTGAAGGGTTGGAAGAGATGCTTCTCCTGTTTAGTATCTACCTATTTATCTATTTATAAAGAGTATATTTCATGTTGTAATTTTCTGTATATTGTAATTATATTTTATGTATAACCTGTCTTTTTGTCATGGTCTCTGACTGCTCAATAAACTTTTTGATTGATTGTTTGTACCCAGGTGCACTAATATGTCAAGGCTCCCACCACACTCCTGAGCTAGAGAATAGAGCAGATGTTTTGCCTGATGCACCGTCATGCCATATATACTCCTGGACTTAACACCACAGAAAGTCCTTCCTCCCTCGCCACCTGATCCCCCTAATCATGGAGTCCCCCAGGAGAAGCACTCTTACTGTTTTCTTTTCCCTAGATCTGTTCACTATCCCAGTTGCCCCTCCCTCCATTTTACCATGCACATCCCCTCCGATCCCCCTCATGCCAAATTCTGACATGTCCCTTCCACTCCAACCCTTATCTCTCACTGACCTGATCTCCCTGGCCTCTTCCCTTCCTGCTATAGCACTCTGGTCCAATCCTGTTTTTCTCCCAGTAGCAACCCCCCCCAAAAGAAGTTAATCATTTCCTTATTTCCAAAATGTTCTGCTTTATATATACAATACATCTCTATAATAATTTTTAAAACATTTTACAATTTCTCTTTTAGAATTAGTTATTGTGTCATATTTTCTTCTAATTAGATTTGTTTTGTGTTATTTGTTTCTAGTCTGGGGGTGGTAAATTCAGGGGTAATGTTAGGATGCACATTTTTTTTCCAGAGAGTAGTGAACATGTGGAACAGCCTGTCAGAGGAGACAGTGAACATTAAATATGTACAGGCCTTTAAGTTAAGCCTGGCCAAATTTCTGCTTCCCAAGGTAATCACTGGTACCTTGGGAAGTAGAGTGAGTAGGGAATCCCTACCAATTGATATGTGTTTGCACAACATACTTATTTCAGCCTTGCTTATGAAGTGTGTGGAGGGAGTCGAGCCAGACATGATGAACCTACAGTTCATTCTGACTATAAATTATTATGTTATTGTGTTGTAACAACTTAGTAATTTCCCTGGGGAGGTTCCTTCTTTCTTCCATTTTATCTTTGAATGCAAGACCCGATTCTGTGCATTTTCTTAGTAATTGTAAGCCAGTCATGCTTTTGCCTGTTCCCACTTAAGCTCATTTAAATGTACCTTAAGAGTCTTTCTTTCTTTCTTTCTTTCTTTCTTTCTTTCTTCTTTCTTTCTTTCTCTCTCTCTCTCTTTCTCTCTTTCTTTCTTTCTTTCTTTCCCTGTAATACAGAATTTAAGTATACCAAAGTAGGACTGCTTTATCCTTTCTGTATCATTATATTCTTTAAATTGTCTTACTGTTTCATCATCTTTAACACTGACTCCAGCATTTTTACTCTTTTCTAATAATGTACTTTGTATGATCTGTACTGGGTTTCTGTATTTTCACATTTATTGACTTGTTAAATAAGGGATAGGTTCTGCACTTAATATAATTTTTTTTACTAAAGAGTATGTATTAAATGCCTTTTTAGTCACTATTGTTATTGGCACAGGTCACCTAGTAAGGATCTAAGTAAGTGTCATGAACACTGGTGAATGATGTGACCAATGTGCTGTCTCCATAGTAACTGTATACTTAATGGTAATGTGATGACTTACTGATATTTAAAGGACCCTTTAACCCCTCAAGACATGCCCCCTGGCAATGGTCCTGTGAACCACTGGGGTTTTTATTTGCTAGTTTTCTGAGGTGGTAAGATAACTTTACTTACATAGGCTGCTATGCATGAAAAGGGCGGAGGCACGCGCAAAAGTTGCATACCCCACCCACAGAGCCATGCATCTGCGGACAGGTACACACATGCTGGTATGCAAAACCAGTGCCCAGCTGTCTGCAACTCCTCCCCTCCCGGCCTGCAGGACTCTGCAGGATGGCCAGGGGCAGAGTTCTAGACCCAGGCAGGCATCCAATCGAATGCCCATCCTGGGTCAGGAAGTAGATCACTTGTGCCTGTAGGTGCAGATCTGAGTCATGAATAGCTCCTGTGGGCACCCAGACCCACATGGCCATGCCCCAGTGACCAGCCTTCCCCATTGATAGACCTCCCCCACAGTGCACCCCCTGACCCAGTGTTCAGCTGGCATACCCCCCACAGCACCAACACCCCCATCCCTGTACATGTGGCTAGTTCCACAGCACTTGCCCGATCATCTACCCCTGCTCTCCTCATCTGCCTCATAGGCTCAGGCAGCACAGAGGGTCAAATCCCAGTCCCATCATGACCGGTAGGCAATGTCCATGGGGCCATGCAGTGGGTTATGGCATGCTCTGCCCTGGCATAACCTGCACCCTACTTTACCCCCCAGCACACTGCACATTATGGCTTTGTGCATGCCGCTTAGTGCAGGCACACCCCCTGGCATGCCCACTGCCTGCCCCCAGCACATTGCTATTCATACGGTCAGGGGGTCAGGCACATAAGTGCTGCATGACCCTTTGTAAATGCCACATAGGTCCCTCTCTGAGGCATTCATGTATATGATGCCAATGTGCCTGGTTTCTGAGGGCATTGGCATCATGCATAGCACCCAACATTTGTAAGTACACTATAGCACTTTGGTGGAACCACTTGCACTGTGGACATTTGCTTTATAGTGGGAAATATTAGAGACAGAGAGAGAGAGAGAGAGAGAGAGAGAGAGAGAGAGAAGATAGATAGATAGATAGATAGATAGATAGATAGATAGATAGATAGGTAGGTAGATAGATAGACATACAGACCAACCGACAGACAGACAGATAGGGCTAGACAGGTATAGATAAGAGTTAGATAGATAGACAGACAGAGATAGATAGGTAGGTAGATATATAGATAGATATGATTACCACCACAACTGCAAGACAGTTGATTTGAGAAACATAGTTTCATATTTGGGGCTAGTCAACACTTGGGTTGCACTGTTCTGGTAACACTTGTGCTCATCTATATCATGTTTGTAGCAAACAAAACGTACCAGATGACATCTTAGCCCAGTTAGAGCCTAGACCAGGGAAGGAGGGTCTAAGATCAGCTGCAGGGCTTGAATATTGTGCACTGCTCCTTGAAAACCAGAGCAGATTCAGGCTGCTTCTCTCATGCCAGCACTCTGGTCTGGAGTAATCTGCCTATTGGCTTGTGTCCAATCTGTGGCCCCCAAATCCTTGATTGGACCTACACATAGATGGTACAAACTGCATTGCTCATAGCCTAGGTCATGCTGTTGCTGAGTAAGCACCATCAAGTGCATATATAGTACATGACTATACATGTACTGATGTATACTCTATGCCTGCTATGTTGAATTCCGTATCTCCATATGAGATCTATGTGGAATGCAACTGTGTCTAAACTGTGTATTACAGTATGTATTGTACGTAAGCTATACTGTCTCACCTATACCTTTTAATTACTTAATTGTTTAATTACTCAATGACTTATTTTAATTACTTAAGCTATACTGTCTAACCTGTACCTTTTTAAAAGACAAAGGACAGATTGCATGTTTAATAAAGGAGGCAGGGGGTGAAAGATACAGCAGCAGTCCATTCAAAGTGTTCTCTCAGCATTTGGGTGAGAAACTGGATACATTGTTTTAGTTTAATTTCCTACCTTATGGAATTTGAACGTGAAGAGGAAAAACATATCCTCATTGTCCTCCCAAGTCTGTTCCTCCCTGAAAATTCACCTGCTTGAAAAAGTTTTTTCAGTCACCTACCAGCCACAGTGGAAGTTTGAGATCAAGGATTTCTCCCAGACCAGCTCCACGCTCGGCAATCTCCAAGCAAACATCTTTGCCAGACTGGTTCAGCAACACACTGGCAAGTTCTTATGTGGAACAGACTGTTTCAGCATACTAAGAAGGCAAAATTAACTGTGACACCAGTGGAGAATCTCACAGAGATGCAAACAAGTCAGTGAATGAGCAGGCTGAGGTAAGTCATCCATTCAAATAATATGATGAGTGAGATAGAGAGTGAAATGCTAACACTGCAAAAACAAAGGCAAGCTGCAACTACCGCAGAGCAGTTATTGGCTATTGGCTGCTAAACCATCAGATATAGCATAAAAAATGGCAAATATTCCAGAACGAGAAGAAAAACAATATACAACGGATTATTTGGGGTGTTCTATTGATCAGATATTGCTTCTATTAGAAAGATACAATTGACAGTATGCTGCACTAAATAAGAAAACAGATTTCATTCAAAACAAGGTCAGCCAAAACAAATAAAACATAACTACTCTAACTTCACAAATAAAACAAAATGTGGAAACAACTCAAGCTTTTGATAACAGAATCAATGCAATTGAGGCAACTACAGTGGCTATAGTGAAAGAAAATTATTAATTACAAAGGAAAGTGGAGAATTTAGAGAATTGAGTCAGGTACACAAATTTAAGAACTGTGGGTATCCCTGTAAAATTGGACTCAGATTTTGAAATGATAAGAGACATGATAAAAGACATCTTTATTACTGTTTATGAACTTCCATTTGATAATCCACCATTTCTCAATAAAGCATTTTGCATGCAAAAGAAGAGAATTACAAGTCAAAATTCCACTGCTATTATGAAACCACAGCCCGAGTCTGATTTGGATCAAAAATTAACAATTTTTATTTCTTTCGCTTTTTACTGTTATAGAGACTTGATCATTCATATCTCTTGCCTAAAAGGTGTCCTCATGTATAGAGGTCACAAATTCTATGTCTACCCATATTTTGCTTTCTTTACACAACAGCATAGAGGGCACTTCTTCACTTATCAGCAGAAATATTTTGGAACTAGGTACCTCTTTTCAGCTGCTAGCACCTGCCAAAGTAAGGATCGACCATCAAGGAAAACAGTACATATTTTTGAAGGCTGACCAGTTGTTGGCTTTTTTTTCATTCCCAATATAAGAAGGACTCATCTAGAGAAGGTGAATCCTGAGCAGACTCTGACAGCTTTCTTGTGCTGCTGAAGAGATTGGAAATATGTTAGGAAAAAATCTGTAATAATACAAAAATGATTGGAGAATAGGGTTAATTGACACACAAATGAGCTACAGACTGGTCAGTCTTGTGACCAGGTTAACTCCCCAGATTGGATACTGTTATTAAAATAAATATTTCATGTTATGTTGAATGCATTGAACAAGATTATATAATATTAATTAATCTACAGTTGTTTACATAAACCATTTAATACCCCTCTACAGCTTGACTAAGTCTGGTATGGACATTATTGGAGTTTGAATTTCAATATGTTAAAGGTTAATATTCTGGCCTAGAAAATTATAAATATTTTGGACTGCATGCAATGTGAAACCTTATAGAAAGTTTATATTGTTTTTGTTTATCTTGTCCTCACTCAACCAAGTAATTTGGACTTGTTCTATCCTGTATGTATATTGTTATGTATCCATCTTATGTTAACATTAAAAAAAAATTATTAAAAAAAAGAGGCAGGGGGCTATACTGAGGAATACAAAGAAAAGTATAGACTTTTTAACAGTTCACTAGAGACCAGCATCATCCCGGAGGACTGGAGAAGTGCAGATGTAGTCCCACTTCACAAAAACTGTAGTAAGGAGGAGGCAGGAAATTACAGGCCTGTCAGCCTGACACCTGTAGCAGGGAACTTGAGAGAAACACTATTAAAAGAAAGAATTGTGGAACACCAGGAATCCAATGGCCCGCAGGATCCAAGCAAGTATGACTTTACAGAGGGGAGGTCATGTCAAACAAATTTGATAGATTTTTTTTGACTGGGTAACCAGAGTCTTGGATCGGGAGGAGGGTTGGACATGTTCTACTTGGGCTTCAGCAAGGCCTTTAACACTGTTCCACATAGGAGGCTGGTAAACAAGTTGTGCCGCATGGGGGTGAGCAATAAAGTGGTAATCTGGATAAAAACTGGTTAGGGGATAGGAGGCAGAGGGGGGTGGTGGTAAATGGAGTTCGCACTAAGGAGGGCTGAGTGACCAGCGGGGTACCATAGGGGTCAGTACTGGGGCCAGTCCTCTTTAATGTTTTCATTAGTGACATTGCAGAGGAACTAGAAGGGAAGCTATGCCTCTTTGTGGATGACACCAAGATCTGCAACAAGGTGAACACTCCAGAGGGGGTGCAAAGGATGGAAAGAGACTTGAAACATCTGGAGGAGTGATCAGAAGTTTGACAGCTAAGATTTAATACAAAAAAGTGCAAAGCAATGCACTTGGGTCACTGAAACCCAGGGTGCAGTACAAAACTGGGGGAGAGATACTAGCAGCACCCTAGCAGGAATAAGACCTAAGGATAATCATATTGGATGACTGGAAGGTGGCCAGACAATGCGACAAAGTGATTGGGAGAGCTAGTGGGATGCTGGGCTGTGTAGGTAGGGGATATTACCTGCAGGAAGAGGGAAGTGGTGTTGCCAATATATAGGTCTTTAGTAAGATCCCACCTGGAGTACTGCATACAGTTTTGGAGGCCACATCTTAGAAAGAATATAGACAAGATGGAGGGCTACTAAGATGGTACCGGGTCTACATCAAATGTCCTATGTGGAGAGGATAAAGGAATTAAACATGTACAACCTGGAGGAGAGGAGGGAGAGGGGGGATATGATTGAGACCTTTAAATACTTCACAGAGGTGAATAAGGTACAAGTGGGAGGTATTTTTCAGAGGAAAGGGTGTTGGAAACCATTGTAAGTGTGTCCTTGATTCAATGGTGTATCTGTTTCTCATAAATGCTTATTATTGATATTATTATACTGTGGGGGGAAACCCTCCTACAAAAGTATATTTCATATAGTACCATCTTAGTGATGAATTTTCACAGCAAAAGAACCACCTTAATTTTTGGGAGGCTCAAAAGGCAATAAAGCACCCCACAATCCTTTGGAGCTCTCACCCCCTTTTGCCTAGTAGGTCCTAAGCTTTTCTTTGCTAAATCTTTGCAGAGTGTTTTCCCCAAAGTAGTCCCTTATCAATCTATTTATGTCATTAAACCAACACAGTGGGATGAGTAGAGGCAGTTACCTAAGCACATAGTGGAGTTTGGCTGCAAAAAATATCTTAAGTGCTTCTATTATCCCAGGTAAGGTTAGAGTAAAGGTATCTTTACACTACCTACCCCATTCTTATTTGGACTGTGATTTAGGCAGCTCCATTCAAGCTGCAGTGAAGCCACTCCTGTTCACACATCTGCTCCATATATCAGTGCAACTGACCTTCTCGCATTTTGGGCGAACCTCCATAAGGGAAGGGGTGCTGCTGACAGTATGCTGTTGTATGTGGATTATAACCTACACAGTAGGAGAGATGAAGCTGGGCACTTACCAACAAAGCTGCAATGGAAAATGACTTTATTTTTAACAAAATTTCATAGCATGGCTAGAGTCTGGGCTAACACCCTTAAATATCGACTCAGCAAGTGAGTCTTCCTCAGGGGGTGAATTATAACCTGCTGCTATAATTTTTAATAAATAGAATAGATTTACATACCTTCAGCATCGGGAAAAGCAATTGGGGCTGCTGCACTTTTGAAAATACACTAAATAGAGAATACTGGATGGGCAACCATGCAGAACCAGTGTGTTCTGCCACAGAGTGGTCTGATTCCCCATGACTTCGAGAGTGAAGCTTGAGAGGTCCATGGAAATCAGACCCTGAGGTGGCAGAAAACACTGGTTCTGCATGGGATTGCTCCTCTAGTAATTTTTATAGTGCATGGTGCCCCACAAATTATTTAAATACTGTTTTTTGAAATGTACATAGTGTTTTCACTAAAAAAAGAAACTATTGTCTCTGGAGCTGCAGCTTGTTGTGAGTTGTGTGGTTGCTAGGGACTAGGCATCCCTACATTAGCAGCGCACACACCAATTGGCTGGCACTCTAGTGTGGGAGGGATTGCCAATAAAAAAAAAACATGATGGCCAAACGTCTCGCTAAGAGAGAAAAAACTAGCTGAAGGGATATCATGCAGCGTAAGTACTTAATCTATGTATACATCTGGTTGACCCTGCAATTTGTTTACTTATCTGCCACATTGCGCCATTTTATCTGGTTGATCCTGTGGTGCCTGCTGACCAGACTGTTGCCTTGGTTTTTGTGTTTGGAACCGGGCATGTGGAACCTTTTGCCGCCTTTTGAAATAGTAGATTGCTGTTCTGCACATTCGGGTTGAACAGCATTCTATAAAATTTTTTCTCTGTGTTGAACAGCATTTCAGCACAGATAAAAAATGAACTAGAACAACCTTCCACCATCAGCTATATACTGTGTGTATATTGTGTTTCAACACCTTTAATGCAATACATATATATATACAGTTTTTTTACAAACTAACACTGTGCAACTAAAATATGTTTCTATATGTGATCTCAGAT
Source organism: Neoceratodus forsteri (assembly GCA_016271365.2). Taxonomy (NCBI): domain Eukaryota; kingdom Metazoa; phylum Chordata; order Ceratodontiformes; family Ceratodontidae; genus Neoceratodus; species Neoceratodus forsteri. Next base: position 1,676,549,769 of record CM057449.1, read on the forward strand.
TTATCTTGTCCAAAAATCTTCCCTTATATGACAGAAAGGTCAGACATATAAATGAAGTATAAATGTGTATCTGGTTTGTATTTGCACACTGTACAAGGTTTATATTTTCAGAAGAGAGCCATGACCCTCCCAGCTGGTGTACATATTAGAGCTTGGTCAGTGGAGGTTACATCAAGAACTGTAAGAAGGCTCTTTTTTATGTATGTGAATTATTTCCTTTTTTTTTTTTACAAAGTTAGCAGTTTTCTTATATATTTTCTGACTTTATAACAGTATAAAACACCTTTCATTTTAGAAACTGAATTCTACAGAAATATATTTCAGTTGCACAGTGTGTTTTGTAAGAAATCTTTAGGTATTTATGTACTGTTTCGAAGGTGTTCAAACACAATATACAAATCGCTGTAGTATATTATCAAGAGTGCAGCAGCCCTGACTGCTATTCCCAATGGTGAAAATGTGTGCTGGCATGTCGGAAAAGCAGAGAGATTTGCTGTTGTTAACAGTACATCATGGCCATCCCTGACTCTATATGCATCCCAGAATGTATGTTGATCTATTATATTTATTAAAACTTATAGAAGCAGGGGAACAGGGCAGACTAAGTATGTCAGCTGATTGGAGGTTTGGTATGCGGTGCCGCAGGTCTGCATCGGTGCAGGTGGAACAGCATTGCTACACACCTACAAAAAATACCTGTACCAGTACATGATCCCACAAAACCAAGGATCTGGTTTGCTGCAATGGAGTGACCTGCAATGCTCTGCAAGTCATTTTACATGACACGATGTGCACTTGTGCAACACATCTGCACCACTCACATTGGTTCAGATCAGGTCCTGAAAACAAGCCTTAAGAGTCTTCCATCTGTGGCATTCAGCCTTGAGGATCTCTCCCAGTGGACTTTTGATCAAGGAGACTACTGTGTCCAGATCCTGTATTAGGTGGACACACAGATATATGATGCACTCAAGGGACCATTTTAATGCATGCTGAATAAAGTAGGTAGAGACACATATAATGTTCAATGACAGAACCTTGGTTTTCCCAAAATTATGTTCAGGCTACAAGCATTTGCAATCTCCTGAGGTAGCTGCAGAGTTGCTGGTGTGCTGCAGGCAGGATTTGAGATTGGGACCAGGACATCATGTGCATACAAGTTTGTGGTGTGTCCTACTTCCTGTTTGGATATCCTGGCTGCCTATTGTGAAATGTAGGCCATCTACTAGTGACTCCAGGGCCAAGACGAAGAGAAATGGTGACAGGGGGGCAGCTCTGATGATCTAAATTTTGATGAGAAAAAGGGTGTGAGAGTGTGTATTTTGTCAGAATTAAGGCTGCTGGGGAATTACATATATAGTATGGACCCATCCGCAGGAAGGAGGTCTCAGACTCAAATGTGTGTAAAGTCTGGAAAAAGGTGCTCCCGTTAGACAGAGTCAAATGCTTTCTCAAAATCTATAGCCATGGCTGCTGCTGAAGTTGGAGCACCTTTAACATCCCACATTAAATTTGTCAAGGAGCATGTATTGTATGAGCCTACTGAACCCTTCACAACAAGCATTTGTCAATGCCGAATGTTGCTTGCTTCTATGTGCTGTTTAGGTATTTGGAAGTCATTGGAGTGCTAATATTGAAAATTTGCGAACTTACGAGCGTGCGTAAGAACTGCGCAACGCACGCTCATAAAACAGTCATTTTTAGGAATTTTTTCACCAAATTTCCAACATAGCCATTTTAAGACCTCTGCTCATGAACAGTGTCACTGTGATTTTGTTAATGTGTCCCATACATTGAGTTTGCACACTGACTGCGCCATTGTGCGCTACATGGGCGGAAACACGTTTTGGGCAGGATGTGAAAAATGACTGCTGTACTTCTCATAAGGAGGTGTGGTAAAATGGCAATGTTGAAAATCTGGAGTGAAAATATTGAAAATTTGCAAACTTACTAGCCTGCGTAGGAACTGCGCAATGCACGCTCGTAAAACAGTCATTTTTAAGAATTCTTTCACTAAATTTTCAACATGGGGTTTTGGACCCCTTCTCATGAATGATGTCACTGTCATGGTGGTATTCAGGCCTGAAGGTGATTTCACAGTCACTGCACAGTCACTCTGTGGAAATCACCCTTGACGAATAACACCTTGACAAACAAACATCATTCATAGTCGACTCCATAATTAATTATGTAAAAATTCCAAAAATGCCTGAGATATGCAACAAAGTTGAAACCCCTATCTAGGCCATTATACAGCTTACGGCATTTCCTCAGTTACTGAGTCGGCTGTTGAAGAGTGCAGGCGTGTTCCGTCCACGAAGATCATCGCGAGTCAGAGGTAAGTTTGGGGTGAGGGGCACGTGGGGAGGCTGGGTGCACAGTGGGTGAGTGCGGGTTGTGGGAGGGGTGGGGAGGCGCTCAGCGGGACCGTTTTCGTTTTCAGGTTAAAAATTAAAAAAGATGTTTGTGGGACAGTTTGCCATGCTGGGGTGGGCTCCCAGCATGGCACAAATGTTGGGGGTCATTCAGCCCGTGGGTATTGGGCACCCCGTCAGCAAGGATTGATTGCCACGCTGGGGTGGGCTCCCAGCGTGGCACCTGAAGTGGGGGGAGGCAGCTCAGCAGATGGGGATTGGGCACCCCGTCGGCTACACAGTACATGCGGGGGCGCACGCCTGCGTGTGGGGGGGAGCTACGCTTTAGTGGGCTTCTTATCTCTGCTCACTGAAGCATAGCTCCCCCTTTCAACTGTATGCCACTGCATTTTGGAACGTGTCATAGACAGCTCCAAAATACATTGGCTTACAGGCCGCGCCTGCTAGCTCACTGACTGAATTGGAGGAGGAGGTGACACACCTCCGAAATCTCCGATGATGGCACTATGTTTCTTGCACATGCGTGCAAGCAACATAAAAATTAGTAGAGATGGATAGGTGATGATCAGCAGGACTTTGCCCAAACAAAGAGACAATGCTTTTGCCAGGACCTTACAATCAGTGTTTATCAGCTAAATGGGGCAGTAACTTGAGCATTCTTTGAGCTGTTTCAGCACATTTTAACATGACTGTGCATTCAGATGAGGAAACCATAAAAACACCAGTTGAAGTTTAGGTACCCAAATGCTTACAACTTAAATCATCAATGCCGAGCTCTCCTCATTCAACATTTTTTTTTTCTAAATAGCATCAAGGGCTTTAGGGGGTTCAAATGTTTATTATTTTTAAAGGATAGTAAGGTTTTTAAGTTATAAAAATGGTAAAATTCTAAAGCTGTGCAGGTGTATAGATGTAAAGCTGTAAAGCAGTAAATTGGTATAGCTGTACATGTATACCTTATGCCTTTCTTCAACTATCACAACCTCTCCTTTAGTTCCTTTTTCCCTTCCTGGTCTCCTTGTGCACCACGTTTCTCATCTGGGCTTCCTATTTTGTCACCAGGATCTATGAATGAATTCTGCTGCAGTGACTGCCACGGTGGAGTCAGCCACAATGCAATGCACTAGCTTGCAGTAAATGACATGTCACAGAATATTGAAGTAGAAAAGGGCTTAATTGCCATTGAACTGCATTGTTCCTTGCAGCATACTGCAGCACTGTGTGATATACTGCAGCATTACTGCATTGCATTCTGACTGGCGCTACTCTAGGTGCTGTGAGATACTGTAGCAAAGCCATAAAATGCTGATCCAAAAAGTCTGCTTTGAAAAAAAGCCTTTGCTGCCATGTTTCAAGTGTTCCTGACATTCTAGTTTAGAAACTGATTCAATCACAGATCAATCACATGGTTAATCATTTCTAAGGGGGCCAAACCTAATGAAATTTGGAAATAATCAAAATTTTGTACACGTTACACTTCTCTTTGGAGTACAAACATAAAATTGCAAAGACAAAAAGGCAGTCAAGTCAGTAAATCATTTCAGTTCAACTTAGTCAACTCAGTGTAAATGCTAAAAAGCAGGGAGAACTCCAAAGAGAAACTGTCTTCACACTCCATGGTTTCATACTTCTACTCATCCACTTTTCACTCATCCACTTTTGTGCCTGCTGTCATGGGAGCATTTTACTGCCTGAAATGGCAGGAAAATGTAAACAATTAGACCTCATATTCTGCATGTTATTAAAAGATGAGTTTGTGCATGATAAAGTAACACAAGCAAACTCAAATTACACAGCCATTTTACATAAACAATCTGAAAGGGTATTTTACAGGCCAAGGTGTCAGCACAGCAGAAGAGCTACTACTTGCAATGTCAGAAACCTGGGTTCAGGAGTGAAAGGACACTGGGTCATCAGGGAATAACTGAGGGAAAAAGACATCCCCAGGGAAACTAACTGATGTTGATCTGAGAGATTAGAATGGAACCATCTGACCAAAGAATTAAAAGTCCCACCCTCCTCAGCTTATACTGGAGGAAGGGCTGAGCCACTTTATCAAAGGGCTTTGCAAGGTCAATAAAGATAGCTTTGGTAAGATGACCTAGTCTATCCAGTTGAAGTTGGAGTCTGTGACCTAGGGGAGGAAGAGACACTGGAGTGTACCTTGCAAAACTGACAGGAAGGGTGACAGTAAACTGGAAGAGTCCAAGAAAGAGGCGAGCTGGGAGAGGATGAGTTTTCTTGGATTTTGGCCAGGGAAGGGAGAAGCAATATGTGGCAGTAGTTCCCAGGAGTGTAGGAGTCTCCATCTCTGTGAAAGGGAAGACTTCAGCCATCTTCCATGCATGGGGAAAAGACGTGAGTTGGATGAAGAGGTTGAGGAGAGCAGTAAGAGTGATGGCAATAGCTTTAGCAGAATGATGCAAGAGTTCTGGGTTGAGGCCTTCTAGGCTATTATCCTTAGCAGAATTTAATGATAGGAGGACAGAGAAGACAGAGGATTGAGTGATGGGGAAAAACAAAAAGGAGCTGAATGGAGTGAGAGGATGGAGGAAATAGAGGAGGTGTAACCAAGGAGGGGGAGGAGGAGAGGGGATGAAGGATAGAGCAGAAGTATTGAAAAGGTTGAAAAAGCAACAGGGACATCAGGTGGGCTTAAGACAGGGAAGCCCAAAAGCTTCAGTAGTAGAGTGGTCAAATGAGACTGGGGGAGGGAATTGAAAATAAAGTGATTATCCTGCCATAATTGCCTGGGGGAATTAAGGTTTTACTTGGAAAACAAAGACAGTAAAGGACACTTAAAGGAGAACTACTTGGTAAAGTGAAGCCATGACCACTTCACAGACTGGGGATTCACTGTTCAAATCCCCCCTGCAGTTACCCTGTAAAATGTATATATAAATTACCTGCCGGCTCGTAAAATTCATGGAAGCCCCAGTGTAGCCAGCATTTTTTGCATGGCACCAACATCTGCTTCTGTTCTCACTAGTATTAACATGAGATGATGACGCATCATTGACTACGCCTTATTGGTAGCCCTATGTATGGAACTATTATTACTAATAAATACTAAATGTAGATAATTATTTTTACACCAGTCGCCTAAATGCCATGTGTATGGCTAGCATATACATGTCATTTAAGCAACTGGTATAAAAATAATCTGTATTTAGTATTCATTATTAAGAATAGTTCTGTACATAGGGCTACCAATAAGGCTGAGGCAATGATGCATCATCGTCTCGTGTTAATACTAGTGAGAACGGAAGCAGATGTCAGCGCCATGCTTGAAAATGCTGGCTACACCGGGGCCTCCCCCGATTTTATGAGCAGGCAGGTAATTTATACATTTTACAGGCTGACTGCAGGGGGGATTTGAACAGTGAAGCCCCAATCTGTGAAGCAGTCGTGGCTTTACTTTACCAAGTAGAACTCCTTTAAGGTCCATGTAATGCTGTACCCTCACTAGTCAGTGGTAGTATTCAGTCAATCCTGTCTCATTCATATATATCAAATCTGGGTTTAAACATTTTTATGTTTTCCCTGTCTCATTCATATATATCAAATCTGGATTAAAAAATATGTATGATTTCACTGTCAGAAACTTCTGACGATAGTGTATTCCAAATTCCAACCACTCTTTGTGTGGAAAACAACTTCTGCTTATTTGTTTTGAATGACTGTGGCTGTATTTTTTTTTACTGTGCCCTCTAGTTACAATTGTATCTGGTTTGAATTTCATATTTATATTAGTGAAGAGACAGTTATCGTTATGTACAACATACAGTAGTAGTAAAGCACCTCTAATACACCTCCTATGGAAGGTGTAGAGACCCAAACTGTTCAGCCTTTCTTCATATTCAAGTTTCTCTAACCATCTTATACATCTAGTCACCTTTCTCTGTATATTTTACATTTTATTTCTTTCTTCAGTTTTTAATCCTTCCCAGAACTGTGAGCAATAATCAGTATGTGGTCTGACATAGGTTAAATATAAAAGCAGTATAATGCCTTTTGATTAAGTATAAAGTGTCTATTAATGGTGTTAACTAAGCAGTTGGAGGTTACTCTGCAGGTTGGCTTTAAAGTAATTAGTATTTTTTTGTACTCTAGCAGCCTTGGTTCTGGCATTTTGGAGCTGTTTATACATGTACAGGTCCTAAGTGGAGCCAGAGGAATTATGGAGGCAGCAAATAGAGCCACACTCCTAAAATAGGGTGGTTTGCTCCAGTGACACCCAGGGAGGCTAGGACCCACAAACTGAAGACTTTGTATAGAGGGCAGATTTGTTCCTTACTGCAGATAGTTTAGAGTGGAAGAGAGCATTATTTTACCTGAGGATATAGCAATAGGGGACGGACCAGTCAATATTTCCAACATCATCTAGGAGGGCAGGTAAGTTGAGGGACCAGAAAGACCTGGCCCAGATGTACTTTGTGGGGAACTTGGAATGCTGAATTTTGCAGACACAGTAGACCATGTAGTGGCCACTTAGGAAGTTTGTGAGGGTGCCAGCTGAGATGATAAAGGGATCAACAGCAACAACACATGGTACATTAGAGAGCATGAGATGACTTGCATTTGCTTGTACTATGCCAGGACCATAGGGTTCAACTGCAATTTTGCACACCCACACTGGACATGACATCACACACAAGGCCACACTACAGAACCATTTATCAAAACCATTTTCCAAACCAGTTATTTAAAACAGTTCAGTGGTTTCACACTATGCAGTAGCCATTCTTAATAACCACTTAGTGTGTCCACATGCAAGGTAGCTGGTGTTAATTCTGCTCACCTTGTAAAAAGTTCTTTTTGAATGTTAACACACATTCACACTGCTGTTTTAGTTAAACTGTTACAGCTTAAAAAATTTCTGAGACTATAGTTCCCTTGATGGTCTCATCAATGGTTTAAAAACTGTTCTTCTGGGACAGCAGTATGGATGCTAAACTCTCATAAGCAGTATAGTTCATCTTTGCAAGACTGATGTAAGCATGCAATGTGGACAGGGCATCATAGACACCTCTACTTTGCAATGCCAATCTTGAGTGCACAGCATTTCTGTTTATAGGGACACAATGAGTTAGTCAGTCGGGTGAACTAAATTAAATTCTTGTCAGAGAAGAGCAATTATTCATTAAGTCCTGATACAACTGCAAGGCTCCCAGATCTACAGAGATTCCTGTATTTTAGAGGAATTTGGAGTCATTTACAGGGAAATTCTTCCCATAGACTTGCATTTGTTATACAGGAAAACAAAGCAATTCATCTTCCATAGGAAATAATATGAGCTACTGGAGATACAGGCAAATGCCAAGTCAATCTGGAAGCACTGCAACTGGATCAGGGGATGTTCATAGCTGCTATATTTATTGGCTTTCCTAAGGATTTCAACTGCTGCTTCCCATCAATTCCTACTATACTTGACAAACTCACAGAGGTGGGACTATTGGACCTAAAGGTCAATGAGTTCTGTTTCTACTTGTTTGATAGACACTAGTTGTCCAATTAGGTGATGCCCTTCCCTCTTCCATTAAATCAGGAGTCCTTAATGGCTATCTCCTGGGACCTGCCTGTCATATATTTTAAATAATTACCACACATCAGGTTTGATAGACACAAGTGGTCCAATTAGGTGATGCCCTTCCCCTTCCCATTACATCAGGAGTACTCAATGGTTCTTTCCTGGGACCTGTCCTTTCTTATACAGTATTTTAAATAATTACCTCCCATCAGTATGTGTCTCTCCATATGCTCTACCCACGTTTTCATAAGATACAGTACATTTTGCTTCTGATGCATCAGTCTCAGAGATGGTATTTATGCTACAGTATGATTTTGACAAAGTTTAGCACTGGTTCCACTCTAATCATCGCCCACTTTGTGCTAAAAGAAGACTTTGTGAACTGTAGAAAAAAAGTGTCTAGTCAGTCTCCACATTACCCCTGTCTTCTGGACATTGGATAGCCCCAGCCACTAAGATGTTCCCCCACTTTAAATTCCTTTGGGTGTTGCTGGATCAAACCATGGACCAGAGTCATGAAAGGGTAGTCACCATCATGTTAAATGCTGCAAAATACCACAGTGACTGCACATCATATCCATGAAGGAGTGCAGGACTTTTTACTGATGCTAGCTAATACCTGTGAGGTATATAGTGGCATTACAGCTTGCATGATCTGTGAGAGGCAGCTGATGAAATCACAGTGCCTAGTGGTTAAAGCTGGGAAGGGTCTGATTAGTGTATGATCCACAATGAGCAAACACAGCACACTACAGGGATGTGAGCACAAGAAAAAGGATCTATAGCATTAGAGGTAGCCCTAGTTCCCCAAGACTAAAAATAATCTGCTTGTGGAATTAGTCATTTCATAGTACACTGCCTTGTTTGACACCAAAGCACTGCCTGCCAAGGACTACAAGCTATATGGAGATTTAGAAGTAAAAATATGTGCTCCATCACTGTCTTCCCTAGGAGTATCACTGACATTCAGCATTGCTGGAGGGACACAAAACTTGGTGTGCAGTGCAAGGCAGCTAGTCTTAAGTGCACAAAGACAGGTGATGGGTGTGCACCCAGGTTAACCATCAGCCCAGCTGAGGAGCACATCCTGTCATTCACTGACAATATCTGTCCATGCTGTTGAACAAGGGGTGGACACAGGTGACAGTGGCAGAAGTGCTGGTGTGTAAATCAGCCATGTGTAGGTATTAGTGGGTTGTGTATTATGAGTTGCATGAGAGATGGGGAACAGCATGGGATACATGTGAGCTGGGAGCACAGCACAGGTTGTATATGAGCTTGGAGCACTGCTTGTATTGTATGTGATCTGGGGAACAGAGTGGGTTGCATGTGAGCTGGAAGTATAGCAAGGATTGCACATGAGCTGGGGACATGGCATGTGTTACATTTGAGCTGGGGGACACAGCATGAATTGCATGTGAGATAGGGATTCTGCATGTGGTGCATGTGATGGGGGACACAGCATGGGTTGTATGTGAGCTGAGTGCTCAGCAGGAGTTGCATGTGAGCTGGCGGTACAGCAATGACTGCATGTGAGCTGGGAGTCACAGCATGGGTTGCAAGTGAGTTAGGGGTACAGTATGGGTTGTGTTTGAGTTGGAGGCACATCATGTGTTGCATGTGTGATTGGGTACAGTATGGACTGCATGGAAGCTGGGGCACAGCATAGAATGCATGTGAGCTGGAGACACGGCATGGAGTACATTTAAGTTGTGCGGCACAGCATGGAATGCACATGAGCAGAGGGGCACAGCATGGGTCACATGTGAGCTGGGGGCTTAATATAAGTTGCATGTAAGCTGAGGGGAAATTTCTGCATGTTTGGCAGTGCTAATAGTTACTGATCATGGTACATTCTAAATGTTATTATTCATTTTCACAGATCTGGATGACCCGCATGATGGACCAAGCAATGACCAGGAAATCCAGATTGATAACTCAGACCATGATATGTTAATGTGCCACATATGGCCTGATCTGTAGTAGTGACATGCTTTGAATGGCCATAACCTATATATATGTGTGTGTGTGTGTGTGTGTGTGTGTGTGTCATCATGACACATGTGTAACAGTACTGACACCTAACAGCTGTTTCTCCACAGGTATGGATGAGCCCAGTAATGACAGGAAGCAACACACACCTGGGTAGACAAGACAACATGTCTGATAATACAGTCCCACACCAGACACATTGTTATAAACCATAATCAATTGTGTTCACACAAGAATGATGACAAATTCACATATGTGGATAAGTGGGATAGGCATCAGGACATGCAAGAAGTCATCCACAATCAGCAGTTCTGTAATGAGAAACTTTCAAGAACAGAATATCACCTATCAGCCATGTACCACGCTCTGACGGTACTCACGGCTGCTTTTTGATACAATATTAGTCTCATTAGGTAGCCTTGCTACTGTGCATCAGGGACAACCTAGGAATACTGCTGTGCATACTCACACAGAGGTCCAGGCTGCAGAGATTCTTGAGCCACCCGTTTGTCACCCATGCATACATAATTCAATGCCCCCGCTATCGTAGTGGCAGTCAGTGCTAAAAAGACCATGAGTTAGTCCCAGAGATCATTACATAGGTCTAGTCATTCTCATATCCTATAATATGTGTACCCCACATTGTATACCGCCCTGCACATCTTCACATTGAACTGTGTAGCACTAATATGTTTCCGGAGTCCAAAAGCATCTGCAGCTGTACACAGAGTATGCTAATGCATAGGTAACTGAAACCTCAGGGGGCATCAAGAACACATCTTTCCCAACACCTTTTTCTGTAAGCTTTTCTTTCTGCTTTATCCTTCAGTCTTTTTTTAATCCTGCTTGGAGGGGCAGTGGATGTGATGAAGTGAAGGGAGAAATGTTGGAATGAACTGAAGCGGGGCAGAGCATGACAGGGTACATAGCAGCTGAGCTGATTGGATATGGCCTGGTACGCACCATATTACAGTACATTGGCTATGTCTCAGTTGGGGGGTGGGGTGCACAAACTTTTAAAGCTTAGATCTTGGATAAATGATGCTGTTTAGTGACACGCAGTGTTACTATTCACCTCCTGTATTTGGTTTAACAGCTGGATCAGCAGTGCCACCGTCTGATAGACTAATCAAGTAAGGAAGACAACACAGAGATGATATGACTTGGTGGACACAGTCTGAGCATTGAGTGAGCAAAGAAGCATCCAACTACCTCTCTGTCAGAGTCAGAGGAATTGTAGAGGATGTTGTTTTATACAGAAAGCTGCTACTTATTTTCTCTTTTTGCCAGTCCCTTTTGCCAATCTTTCCAAGGTATAGAAGGTATGTATTTATTAACTCGTGTTGAGCCTGTAACTGGGGATGGCTGTAGAGGGTGGGGCCAGGGGGGCTTGTGGCAAAATCAATTTCAGATGATTAAACAATTAGGTTGTCTTAGCTAATTTTGTATACTGTATCAATGCTCCCAGGCTCTGTGGTTGGTAGCATTTTGTGGATCAATATGATAATGATTATTTTTTTAATTTCCCACCCCCTTCCCCAAATGCTGTCTGCTTATTTTTTGTGCCTGTCATTCATTCATTACATCGGTTTGAGCCTATAACTGAGGCTAGCTGTGGGTGTGTGGGGGGATTGTTGTGAGGGGGGTTACAAACACAATTTCAGAAGACACACAGTTAGGAACTGTGGTGCATGGCCTTAATCAGCATAACTTATAAAACTCATTTAAACGGGCCTGTGAACTGTAACATTCCAGATAACATTCCTTTAAAACTTAGGCCTTCTGTCAAAACTATTTGTCCCTAGTCACTGACAGACCCTTAGATAGAGAAAGTATGTCAGACTATAACTTAGCCATAACATTGGCAACTGATACAAGGTCCCCTGTAAGATCAGCAAAGATACTGCACCCTGTCTTACATAACCTTGTATATTATAGCACTACTTCCAGGCTCTGTGGTCAGTAGCATGTTATGGATCAATATGATGATGAATAATTATTTGATCTTTCCCAGTGCTGTCTGTTTAGTTTTGTTTTGTGTCAGTCAGCCACTGCTTGATTATTCTCATACAACCAGCCAGCCACAGGTAAAACAATTTTGTGACAATAATCTATATCTCAATTTGAAATTAAGTACAGATGCCAACCTTTACAGACTGAAGATCCTGCTGCTAACGTGTCTTAGTGAGGCTAGTGGAGAAATGAAAATGTACTACTTCACAAGGGCAAATGAGGTTCCTACAATGACTATTTATTTATTTGCTTTTGGTAACCAGGTGGGTGCACTAGACATAGAGATGTCTATTTTCAGGCATGACCCAGACTATGAAGTTAATATTTTTAGTAGTTCATCTTTAGGTTTGTTTAATGTGTACAGCTATAATGGAGTGGCATGAGACTGTGCCACTGGTGAAGTGAACCCAAGTCTGGGGCTAGGGTCAGGATTCATTTGTGTCTGGTGTTGGTGGGAAAACTGTGTGGCTGGTTTTGGGGAGGAGTAAGACTGTATGGTATTTGGAATGGTAAAGAAAACTTATATTGGGGTGGGGGGTCACCTGTATCTGGTGATGGAGAGGTGCTGAGACTGTCTGCATGGGGGATTGATTCTGAGTATGCTGCTTTGGGATTAGGGTTCATCTCTGTCTGCTGTTGGTAGTGAATCTGTTTGTTCTGGGGGTTGAGACTGTGGTGTAGGTGTGTGAGAGATGCAAGGCTTGAGACTATGTCTGAGCCACTGCAGGGGGTGGGGTTGAACCACAGTCTGGTGAGGGGGTGGGTGGTGGTTCATTTGTTTGCTGTTGCGAGATGCTGAGACTATCTGCATTGTATGCGTGGGCTTGATACTGTGTCTGCCCCCTCGTGGGTTGAACCACAGTCAGGTCCTGGGCAGGTTCATCTGTGTCTGCTGCTGGGCAGAAGGAATCTGTCCGGCTTTGGGGAGGTGCTGGATTGTCTAGTGTGTGTGTGTGTCTGGTGTTGGGGAGATGCTGAGACTGTCTGCAGCGTATGTGTGGACTTGTTACTGTGTCTTCCCTTTCTGGGGTTGAACCAGTCTGGTGCTTGGGGGGGTTCATCTGTGTACTGTTGGTGGGAATTATCTTATTTGGGGGGACTGGATTGTCTATGGTGTGTGTGTGTCTTTGTGTGTTTGATACTGTGTCTGCTGCTTAAGGGGATGTTGAACCAGAGTTTAGTGTTGGGTTGGGGCACTCATCTGTGCCAGGTGTTGGTGTGTAATCTGTGTATCCAGTTTTAGATGGGGGGTGCTGACTAGAGATTGGTGGGTACTAAAATACACAACCCTCAAGACTACCCATGGATACCTCTAAAGTACCCTAAAAATACTTAGATGAAACTGAGTAGTTGGGTTGGCTTGGGTAGTTACTATGCGATCCATTCTACTACCTGATTACCCGACCCTGACCATAACAAAAATCATGTAAAAGACTGTGTTCTTTGTACTATTGCACTGTTTGTTAGATGCCTTGAGTCACTATACCCATGGGGGCATTGCTGAGACAGATACAAGAGGTACAACTGCTTTTAGTGAGCCTGCTGCTTTTTCCAAAAATTATACCTATCGCGGGCACTGTTCAGGCAGGTACAAGAGGCACAGCTGCTCTTGATTAGCCTGCTGCTGTGTCTAAGAATGATACCCACTGTGGGCATTGCTGAGGCAGGTACAAGTGGCATAGCTGCTGTGAGTGGGCCTGCTGCTGTTTCCAAAAATTATATCCAAGGTGGGAATTGCTGAGGCAAGCATGAAAGGTGCAACTGCTATGAGTGAGGCTGCTGCTGTTTCCAATAATTATACCAAGGCGGGCATTGCTGAGACAGGTATGAGAGGTACTGCTGCTATGAGTGAGCCTGCTGCTCTGTCGTAAATTATACCCAGCCGGACCAACAGCGAAGTGGTTTAATTTCTGCTTGCAACTCCAATGACCCAGGTTCGGGAATGGACCCAGGAGTTGGAGCGCCAGTCGGGGTAGAGAGATAGAATGTCCTAGGGACTGCTCTCCTTCTCCCAGGGGAGGGTGGTGAACAGTGTACGGTGCTAGACGGACTCCTGGCAGAGGCTTGAGCAGCGCAGTGCAGTGACTGGAGCTGGTATGTTAGGGGGGAAGGGAGGACACTGGACATCACTGCACAGCCCCACCCACTGGGCACCAAGTGGCATAAATGCTGCCCCCCCCAGCATGACAGCCCACTCCACTCTGCCACCCACTGCCTGCGACTACATGTGTATAATAAAAATGTCACAACAGCACATGTGCAGTCTGTGAGGCTTACTCAGGGAGTAAGCCTGAAACTCTGCAGACGGAAGCAGGCATCTGGAGCAAGAACATAAGTACTTTCTCTGTGTTGCTTCTTTTCTTTTATGATTCAGGAAGCATTTAATGAGATTGCAATGTGTGCTGTGTAATTTAAACAGTGTAAGTGCAAAACAAATGATGTTGTCTTGGTTGGGAGGAGGGGGCATTTAACTGAGTGGGGGAGAGGTTGGTAAATACACAGGAGGGGAGGGATGGTTATCTGATTCAGACCAGCTAACAGCAGATCTGGGATCCATTTATATTTCAATGGAGACCAAGTGAACCCAAAGCTTGAGTGCCACGAAGCAGGAGTGTAGCATCTTAAGTAGAGTCTGCAGGGCATCAGCAGGGAGGACAGCAGGCAGCAGGCCATGCTGGTAGACAGGGAAAAGCCTAACTGGGAGGGCCATATATTTCCTGTACAGTCATGGGAAGTCCAAGGAGGGGGAAGGGTTCCATGGAGTGGAGTAAGAATAGGATAAAGGAGGAGAGGATGTGCAGGGGCAGTCAAATAGGGCTGGAGACAGGAAGGGTTGTTTGTTGCCAAGGATGTGGAGCAGCCATATTCCTGGGAATGGCTTGGAGGGCAGTGGGTCATAGGGTGTGTTGACAGGTGGGCCAGCTCAGGCAAGAAATAGGGTGGTTGAGGTGGGAACTGGAGACATGGAGGAAACAGAATGGGGGGAACACAGTCAGGAGGGGAAACTAATGAGGTATCCAAAACAGGCAAAAAAAAAGGGGGAACTTGGTGGGACAGCCAGAAGGCCACACAAGCAGGTGAAGTCAAGGGAAGGAAGTGATGACTGGAGGAGGGTCAGGCACAGGAGCCTAAGACTGGGTTGGAGCAAAGATATCAGCCTGTGGGAAGGGGGACTGGACTCATTCAAGGAAAGCAGATTAGCACTGCAAACAGATTCTCAGTGTTGGCTACTCCAGAAGACCAGGTAGCAGAGAGAAGGGAAGCTAGAGTGAAAGAGCAGGGAGAGAACATGTCGTGGAGTTTGGCTACACCCTCAGCTATAACTGATGGACCACTTTTCTATCTCCTTATTTCCTGGCAACAGTTAACACTTTTCTCTTTGCTTTTCTTCTTTTTTCCCCACTACATTAGGTTGGCCACCTAGTGTAGCTCTTTACTATCCTTACTAAACATCCTACTAGTTCTCTTTTTCCATTCTTTTTCAATTTCTATCCATTCAGTCCTTGAAATGATGCCAAACACCTGGGGAGGTGTTGTGTAAAGTGTATAACTGCATTTTGTGGACAAAAAATATGAAGGCTATTTTAAATAGGAATGACTACAGTTAGATACATAGACAGTGTCAGCAGATAAGGGCCTATGGCCCACCTAGTCTGCCCATTTGAGCTTGTAAGTTCAGTTTGTTTTCCTAGAAGTCTATTTCCCCTTAACCCTGACCTCTAGAATTCCTTTATGTCTATCCCATGCATTCTTAAATCCCGTGATTGTTTCAGCCCCCACCACTTCCTCTGGCAGGGTGTTCCACTTGTCCACCACCCGTTCTGTGAAGAAATTCTTTCTCATGTTTCCTCTGAATCGTCCTCCTCCAACTTCATCCCATGCCCTCTAGTCCTGAAACATCTTTTCACTTAAAAATAGTGTTTTCCTGCACCCTGTTCCTCCCTGTAAGATACTTGTTGTCTCTATCATATCCTCTCTCCCTCCTCTCCTCCAGGGAGTACATGTTCAGTTCCTTCAACCTGTCTTCATAGGACTTGTGATGTAACCCATGCACCATCTTTGTTGCCCTCCTCTGAACCTTCTCTACCTGGTTCTATGTCCCATGAGGGTATGGTCTCCAGAACTGTACACTGTACTCCAGGTGGTGCCTCACTAGTGTCTTGTATAGCGGAATTATGACCTCCTTTTCCTGCTGGTGATGCCCCTGCCTATACATCCCAGCATACTATTTGCTTTACCTGATGCCTTGTCACACTGTTTCTCATCTTTGAGGTCATCAGAGATGACAACCCCAAGATCCCTTTCCTGCTTGGTGCATGCTATATCCTCACCCCCAACTGATATATTGTGCCAGGGTTTTTGTGCCTCATATGCATTATCTTGCACTTCTTTGCATTGAATTTCAACTGCCAAACCCTTGACCATTCTTCAAGTTTCTGCAGGTCCCTTCTCATTCTGTCTACACCCTCTGGTGTGTCTACTCTGTTACAGAGCTTTGTGTCATCAGCGAACAGTGAAATTCTGCCTTCTATATACTGTGCAATGTCACTGATGAAGATGTTGAATAGGACCGGTCCCAGCACTGATCCCTGTGGTACCCCACTGGTCACTCTTCCCTCTGTGGAGTGACAGCCATTTACCACCACCCTCTGTGTCCTGCCACCCAGCCAGTTACCTACCCACCACACTACTGTCCTGCCCACCCATATTCCCCAGTTTGTGTAATAGTCTTCTATGTGGCACAGTGTCAAAGGCCTTGCTGAAGTCCAGATAGGCCATGTCCACTGCCCTCCCCTGATCCACCTCCCTAGTCACCCAGTCAAAAAATTCAATGAGGTTGGTCTGACATGACCTCCCCCAGGTGAAACCATGCTGCCTTGGGTCCTGTAGTCCATTGACAACCAGATGTTCCACCAATCTCTCCTTCAGTAGTGCTTCCATGATCTTTCCCACTACCGAGGTGAGGCTGACTGGTCTGTAGTTCCCTGCTTCCTCTTTGTTCCCACTTTTGTATAAGGGGACTACATCTGCTGTCCTCCAGTCTTTGGGTACCTCCCTGTTTCCAGTGATTGGCTGAACAGGATAGCCAGAGGTTCAGCCACCACCTCTCTTAGTTCTTATGACCCTGGGGTGCACCCCTATCTGGCCCCATTGCTTTATCAGCTCTTATTACTTCCAGTTCCTTCAGGACCTTTCTCGTGTAAAGGGACTTGTGTCCATTTCTGCACCATTCTCACCTTGTACTCCCTTCAGACCCATTACCCCTCTTCCTTAGTAAAGACTGAGCAGAAATACCTGTTCAATATGTCAGCTTTACTGTTGTCATCCTCCACGCGGCTCCATCCTCCCCCTTCAGTCTCACTATCCCTCCCTTTGTCCTTCCTTTTCTCTTATGTACCTGTAAAGGTTTGTCCCCTTTAACCACTGATTTTGCAATGTGTTCTTCTGTCTGAGCTTTGGCTTCCCTTACTGACTTCCCTGCCTCCCTTTGTTTCTCCTGGTACTTCTCCCTATCCCCTTCTGCCTGTGTCTTTTGTATTGCCTGAATGCAATCTTTTTGGCTTTCACTTTCTTTGCTACTCTTTGGAAAACCATAATGGTCTCTCTTTCTTTTCCTCTTGCTAACCTGCTTAATGCATAATTCTGTTGTTCTTATAATCCCCATTTTAAATACTGCCCACTGTTCCTCAATCCCTGATTCCTGTCCCATTCCCTTAATGCCTCTTTCAAGCATCTCCCCATTTCCCAAAGTCTGCCCCCTAAAATCCAGGATACGTGTTTTTGTGTGGTTTGCTTCTGCTCTTCTGTGATTTCAAACCACAATGACTGGTGGTCACTGTTACCCAGGTGCTCCCCCACTGTTACCCCCATCACACTGTCCCTGTTTGTGAGCACAAGGTCCAGTATTGCCTTCTGCCGAGTTGGTTCCATGACCAGTTGCTTGAGGAGAAGCACCCTGAAGGAGTCCAGGATAAATCTGCTCCTAGTTGATGCTGCTGCTGGGATGCTCCAGTCCACATCTGGTATATTGAAGTCTCCAACCAGTACTACCTCACCCTTGTCTGCCATCCTTTGGATGGCTAGCATCAACTCTCCCCTATCTGTTTCTTCCTCCTGGGGGTGGGTCTATAGACCACACCCTGGGCTGGATGGCTCATCCCATTTTCCTTTCCAGCTTAACCCACAGTATTCTCCCCCATTTTGTTCCTCCTGGATCTGTGTGGCCTTATGTCATTTTCACATACAGTGCCTCCTCCTCCCTTCCTGCCTGCTCTGTCTCTTCTGAATATGTTGTAGCCAGGTATGGCCATCTCCCAGTCATGGTTATCATTACACCAGGTTTCAGTGATGGCCAAATGTCCAGGTCTGACTGTACCATGACAGCCTCCAGATCTTCCATCTTGTTGCTAAGGCTCCTGGCATTTGCACACATGGCTTTCCATGATTTGACCTCCCTAGACTGCTTCACTGTTCTACTCCAGCCCCTTCCTTGTTTGTCATTTATCCCTGGTTCTCCTTGCTGTCTGCCCTTCTGCTGAATTTTGCCCCTTTTCTGCTTATCCACCTTTTGGACACTAATCTCCATCTTTTGCACACTGCTTTGCAGGGATAGCCACTCCTCTGGTTCACTGGTTCCATTACACTAGCTGTGGGGGTGAGCAAGTAGGTATCATCCTTTGCTGGCCTGCACCCCTTTGCTAGTTCAAATATGCTGTCAATGTAGCATTTAAACTTATCATTGAGTGCTTGGATTCCCCTCCAGGATGGATGCAGGCCGTCAGGCTTGAACAAACCTCCATCCCTCAGATGGGTCCCCAGTCACCAATGAATCCAAACCCTTCTCACAGCACCAGTTCTTCAACCATGAGTTAAAGTTCCTGGTGCATGCATCTATCTCTCCCTTGCCTCTCACAGGTAGTACTTCTGAGAAGTGACAGAAGTAGCTACTTGCTTGAGACCCTCCCAGTTTCCTAAACTCTTCCTGAACTTCCTTTGGCTCCCCATTTGCCAAGTCATTAGTACCTAGGTGGATAATGACATCCAGCTCACCCTCTGTCTTGCCTTCCCAGTGATCCCCAGTATCTTCCTTCCATCCCTCCATGCCGTGGCACCTGGTAGGCACCTCACCTCCCTGTCCTCCCCTCCTGTGTTCCTAGCTGGATCCCTCTTATGATGGAGTCCCCACCAGGATTCGCTTCCTCCTCCTCTGGGGTCCACTGCTTTCCCCACTGAGGTCACCTCCTTGCCCTAACCTCCACATCCTTTCCTTCCACTTCCCTGGGTACCTCTATTTGGTTGTCCTCATTTGCCAGTGTGGCATATGGAGTTCTTGAAGGAATAGGATCTGGGATGTGCCTCTGCCTGACTGCTCTAACCTCCCTGAGCCCACTGTCATCCAAGTGCTCCTCGTTCTTGGCATCCTTTGAGGCAGCTGCATTGGACTGGGTGGTTCCTGGATAGGGGTGATGGTACTCCTGACCAGTTTACTTCCGCTCTGAGTCTGGCTATCTCATCCGCAGTCCTGAGAGATGCATGCAGATAGGGCAGCACCTCAGTGTCCAGAAGGTCTGCCTGAATATGGCTGCCCCACAGCCACTGCATTGCACCACTCCCACATTATACTGCAATTCCACTACTTATCTGCTACTGAAGCTCTCTTAGTTCTCTTTTTATTTATTTACAGTACTAAAAATCTTGTAACTGATCCTCAGATATATATTTTTTTAAGGAAAAAGAAACCAATAAATAAATAAATGAGTCAAAAAACTTGTCTTGCTGAGGGTGGTCTTCTTCCCCCTTATGCCCCTCCTACTTCACACCTCTTACTATACCCTGTGTTTAGCTCCTGTCAATCAGATTTATCAGGGCATATAATTAAGAGTTGGGGGAAGGGGGGAGGAAACTAAAATTCAACAATTAAAGACAGCACAGAATTACACCACCACTATTTTTTAAATTTTCAACAGCCCAAAAACAATTATAAGTAAAGACAACACAGAAAGAAAGTATAGTGTCACTACAAGCCTACCATCTAAGTTTAAAAGAAAAAATACCAGTTACCAGTTACTCTGAAGCACTGAATTGAATATGTTTCCTTCCTTCACCTTCTGGCTTCTTCTGAGAAGATGAACTTCTGTTTGCTGCTTTAACTGTGACTAAGCCCCACCTCCAGTTATCACGTAGCTGAGGTCAGAGGCCAGACAATTAACACCCTTCACCCAGCTACAGGACAGTCAGACAAGCCAAGATAAAATTTGCAGCAATTAAAGACAGCACAGAATTACACCACCACTATTTTTTAAATTTTCAACAGCCCAAAAACAATTATAAGTAAAGACAACACAGAAAGAAAGTATAGTGTCACTACAAGCCTACCATCTAAGTTTAAAAGAAAAATACCAGTTACCAGTTACTCTGAAGCACTGAATTGAATATGTTTCCTTCCTTCACCTTCTGGCTTCTTCTTTTAAAGAAAAAGGATTCAGAAGCCGTATAAAACAATGATGATTTCATGATTAGTACAGTTATAAGAAATCCTTAAGGTATTTTCATAAGTTCACACTATAAACCTGTTACTGTATAAGGTTTTATGTATAAGGCTGATTGGTATGCTTTAGAAAAGTTCTTAGTCACTGTGGATCAGAGATATAGAGAGTCAATATCTGAGGAGATATACACTGTACCTTAAACTGAACAAGGAAATCCCCTGGAATAAAAAAAACCTTGGTTTTTAAACAGCATGACCAGACATGTAAGGGCTCAGTCAGGTGACCCCACTAAAATATATAAAAACATTTTCATTAAGTTCAGTTCAGTGAAGTCCAGTGGGGCTCAGCCCTGAGGTAGGAGAGAGGCAGACAAGATGTTGAATGCAGATGAGAAGGGTCTTAGGAGCTCTACGATCCAGGACTGCATTATGTGAGAAACTACTGATGTTAAGTAGTGATGTTCTTTACAATTTTTTTGTTTTCATTTATTATTTTTCGAACTTTCGAAAAATAAATATCACACGATGGTGTTCTTTAAACCTGTAAATTTGCCTCATTTGAAACTTATTCCCACACACTGTGACGGGACACTACAGGGGAAAAGGTATACAGTGGGGAGGCAGTAGGCAGTACACCAAGAAGACGCATTGGCAAATGAGGGCAGCAAGATGATGATGATGATGATGATGCAGTCTCTCCAGAGGGAAAGAAGGAACAAGGAGACAGAAGGAAGGGGGAAGCAGACGGCAGCACGGGGAAGGCTAAGGATATTGAGAGAAGGGGAGTCTGAGTGGTGGAAGGCCACATTTCAGGGAAGACATGGGGAAGTAATAGTAGAGGAAGTGGTAGCATGGTGGATGGAGCAAGAAGTCGGTGCAAAGGGGGGGGTTCCACAGATGGAAAATAGTTCGGAGGTGGAGGTCAGTACCCCAGTCATAGTTATGAGGGGGGATAGGACAGGGCAAGGTTATGGTGTAAGGGAAATGAGACAGGGGGATGAGAGAGGCGTTGCAAGTTGGGGGCAGAGAATGGAGGACACCAAAAGGGTGAGCAGGAAAAGCGTTAAGTGTCCTTAATTCTGGGTGAGTTCTATACTTGGGGTATGGGTAGGGGGAGGTTGTGCCAGAAAAAAAGTAACATCTGGGTAGAGTGCATGCCAGACATGACAGCGAGTAGAGTGGGACAATATATGGGCAGATACGTGGGGAAGGTGTTGGGGAAGCTGCACATTGTGGTGCACCTGAGAATGAATCGTCTGGAGGGGAGAATTATAGAGGAGGTAAAAGACAGCTTCAGGAAAGTGGGAAAACTATGCTGCAAAGAGGGAACAATGATAACCTTCTCAGAAGTTCTACCAGTGCCAAGGACTGGTACAAACAGGAAGGAAGAATCAGTAACTAACAAGTGGCTAGAGGGTGGTGTGTTGAGATCAAATGGGTATGGATGGTGGGGGACTGGGGTAGCACTTGGGATAACACAGAACTTTTTACAGGGGATAGGTTGCACCTCAGCAAGGCAGGTTCACAGTTGTTGAAGCAGAAGCTGGGGGATTTCATCAACGAGATGTATCATTTAAACTAGGTAGGGGGCTGGGCCTGGAAATCACCAGGAGAGGGGCCCCAAGGATCTCCCCACCACAGGATAGATCACGACTTTAGGCAAAACAGGGTTGGAGTAAGAAGGTTAAGGAAGCAGAAAGGACATGTGAGCATGGAGAATGGTTGCACTAAATGCTGGGAGCCTGGGAACAAGTTGGCAGGTTGTAGGCACTGATGGCAGAGGAGAGGTGGACATAGCTGCCATTACTGAGACATGGGCGACTAAGCACCAAGACTAGGACCTAACCATCCCAGGGTACAAACTTTTCCAGAGGAATAGAGATAAAGGGAAGGTTGGGGAGTAGCCATTTGTGTAAGGGAAGGGATCAGATGTAACAGGGAGGAAGGAGAGGAAAGCAGCTCAGAAGTAATCTGGCTGCAACTATGTATCCAGAAAAGGACCAAGATCGGTCTGGAGGTTGTTTATAGACCTCTGGCCCAGTATGAGGACATTGACAGGGAACTGACGGAGTAGAAAAGGAGGCATAGTGGCAAAGGGAGCACAGTGTTGGTGGGGGACTTTACTCTACATGGGGTGGATTGGAGCATCACAGCAACCAACTGCGTTAGGGAGCAGATCCTCCTGGAAGTATTCCAGGATGGCTTCCTTATCCAGAAACCACCGTACAGTGTGGTTTTCAATCAACCTGGGTAGGAAAGTAGCCACTACAAAAACTAGGGTCCTGGACTTCAAAAGGGTGGATTTTGGCAGGATGGGAAGTATACTGGAAAATCATATGGCAAGCATCCACCCAGAAATGGACACGGAACAAAAATGGGCAGTCATCAAGAAAGGACTGGCAGGACATTGACAGGGAACTGAGGGAGTAGAAAAGGTGGCATAGTGGCAAAGGGAGCACAGTGTTGGTGGGGGACTTTACTCTACATGGGGTGGATTGGAGCATCACAGCAACCAACTGCGCTTGGGAACAGATCCTCCTGGAAGTATTCCAGGATGGCTTCCTTATCCAGAAACCACCGTACACTGTGGTTTTCTATCAACCTGGGTAGGGAAGTAGCCACTACAAAAACTAGGGTCCTGGACTTCAAAAGGGTGGATTTTGGCAGGATGGGAAGTATACTGGAAAATCATATGGCAAGCATCTGCCCAGAAATGGACATGGAACAAAAATGGGCAGTCATCAAGACAGGGCTGGCTAAAGCCACTAAAACTTGTGTCAAGAGCCAGAGCAAGAAAGCCAGGACCAAGAATCCTAGTTGGATGAGTAGAGAGTAGTGGGGAAGGTGAGGGAAAACAGGAATGCATTTTGGACCTACAAGCAATCCAACAGGACAGAAGACAAAGAAGAATATGTGAAGAAATCCAGAAAAGTGAGCAAAGTGGTATGGGCAGCAAAGGCAGCTAGGGAACGGAGGTTAGTGCAGGAGATCAAAGGAGGAGAAAAGGAATTTTTCAGATATATCAGAGAGAAGAAGAAGAGCAAGGATCAAATTGTTAGGATCAGGAGGGGAAGTGGGTGGGTTTAAAAGGGGGCAGAGGAGGCAGACATACTTAATGAATGTTCTGTTTCGTCTTCACGAAGGAGAGGGATAGGCTCATACCTGAGAAGAAGGGCAAGGTGGGAGAGGGTGGGGGAGAAGCAATCACAGATGGGGAAAGCACGGTGGAAAGGGTGAGGGAGGGCCTTAAGTCCCTGAAGGTGGACAAGGCACCTGGGCCAGATGGAGACCACCCCAGGGTTCTGAGAGAATTGGCAGAGGTACTGGCAGGGCCATTGGCAGACCTATTCAATACCTCTCTGAACTCAGGGTACATGTTCTGGGACTGGGGGAAGCACATGTGGTGCCTCTCCATAACAGTGGGCCCAAGGACGAGCCGGGGAACTACAGACCAGTGAGCCTTACTGCAATTGTGGGAAAACAGATGGAGACAATCCTCAAGGAAAAGCTGGAGCAATTTCTTGAGGATAACAACCTCTAGGACAGCAGGTAGCACAGGTTTGTCTCAGGCAGATCGATCCTGCCAGATGAACTTGGTTGATTTTTAAGACTGGGTTACGAGGGCACTGGACAGGGGACATGTGGTGGATGTCCTCTACCTGGATTTCAGCAAGGCCTTTGACTTGGTTCCACATGGTAGGCTAACCTGTAAGTTGAAGAGTCTGGGAGCAGGGAAGAAACTGGTCAGATGGGTCAAGAACTGGCTGCAGGGTAGACAGCAGAAGGTAGTAGTGGGGAGGAGGCATCTGAACCTAGGGCAGTGACAAGTGGTGTACCACAGGGCTTAGTGCTGCTACTGGTTCTGTTTAACATTTTCATAGCCGACAATATAATAGGGATTAAGAGCAAGATCAGTATCTTTGCAGATGACACAAAGATTTTTGCTGTGGTAGATGGGGGGGGAGCAAAAAGTACTTCAGGAGGATTTGGAAAAACTGGAGGAGTGGTGTCACACTTGGCAGCTTCGTTTCAATGCCAAGAAATGCAAAGTGATGCATCTAGGAGGCAAGAACCCAGGACACAATTACTGGCTGGAGGGTGTCCCATTAACAAATTCCATGGAGGAGAAGGATCTGGGAGTGCTGGTAACTGGGGAGACAAACCACTGTGCTCAGTGCAGGAAAGCAGCAGAGAAGGCAAACAGGATGCTTGGGTGCATAACACGGAGGATTACTTCTAGGAGTGGGGAGGTCATCTTGCCCCATACAGGTCCCTGGAGACACTGCACTTAAAGTACTACTTGCAATTCTGGCACCCCTACTTGAAAAGGGACATCAAACTACTTGAGGGGGTAACAGCGCAGGTCAACAAAAATGATCCTGGGGTTGGGGGACAGACCATATGAGGAGAGACTGAGACAGCTCAATATGAATACCCTGGAGAAAAGAAGGGAGAGAGGGGATATGATTGAGACCTTCAAGTAACTGAAAGGTTTGAACAGAGTAGACACCAGGTATATGTTCAATCTGAAGGATGGAAGGGAAACCAAGGGACACTCTATGAAGTTGGAAGGGGGCAGGTTCAAGAGGAAATGGAGGGGGCACTATTTCACAGAAAGGGTGGTAGCAGGGTGGAACGCTTGCCAGAGGAAGTTGTATCACTGCAGAGTGTTGGGGGATTCATTAGGGGGTGGGACAGATTCAAGGGAGGGTACAAACCAGGAGGGGTGCGAGATGTGGAGGGCATATGGGGGGCAGAAGCAGTTTAATGGACTGAAGTGCTGCAGAATTGAGAGCAGACTAGATAGACTGAATGGCCTGTATCTGCTGGCAATTTTGTATGTTCGTATGTTAGTACTCAGTGAAACATCTATTTACCAGTCCATCCCTGAATGCCCTACCCCCAGGGATGGCATAATTGTGCACTTGTGCCACCTTCTAATTAGGTTCAGGTCCCTGAAGTTACCAAGGGATGTCCTGCCCATCAAGGTCATCTAACAAATATTTAGACATTGTAGCATTATGGAGGCCTGCACAAGCGGTAACAATCCTGCATGCAGCCTCTGGTGAGTTCTATTATACATCTTGTGCTTTATTTAAAAAAATTGGGGTGTGATTGTTAAAAGGCTGGATGCAATACTGACATCCATTTTTTGGACGCAGGCTACATCCACACTGACACATCCATGTGTCCTGTTCACTTACATCTGGACAAATTTGCAACTGTTCCCGCAATCTATGGCAATTTCTGCCACAACTGTGGAACTCTCATCCATTTGTCAGCTGCAGCTGCAGAAATTCACCCAGAAAGTTAGACTAACTTTTTGTGGTCTAACTTTTCAGGTGGAATTCTGCAGTTGCATTCGGCAAAAAGATGTATCATTTTGAAAATATTGCCTTTGAAGTACATTTTTAGTATTCCAAATATTTTCTCTCTCACTGCTCTGGTAAGTATGATCACAGCATTATATTGTATATTCCCTCTGCAACAGAGACCAGTACTCTGATGGGGGGATCATTGGATAGGGCCTCAAAAGCTATCTAGAATCACCTGTGGGGTAGAAACATACTGTTATGTAGGTGTGTGCAATGTACCCTACATACAGGCCACAGCATTGTACAATGCTCACCTACGAGGAAACCGTCGGGAGCATGCTCACCCTCCATGGTGTCATGAACAGAAGACTGTTCCCAGATAAAAGCATCATATCTGTATCCGGGGTATTTTGCCATCACATTAGTGATGGGTGATCTGTAGCACATATCATTTGTACATTAACAGAGTAAACCCATTCCTCTTACAAAAGGTGTATGTACTGTGTTTAGGGCCAGATATTAGAACATGTGTGCAGTACACTGCAACTGTCACAGTTAGCATGCCTGAAACATCAAAATACTCCTGCTTGATTTTAGTTAAGCATTTATTGTCCATTGGAATTGTTATGTACAGCGGTAACCTTTTGAATACGACTTTCATGACCTGATAATTATTTGCAACATAGTGGGCTAGCTGATTCCAAACATATCATCAATGCACCTTTGGAAGGAGCCTGAAGAGAGGATCAGCAGGATTGCCATGAATCGAGCAACAGTTTCTAGTGGACAGCCTTGTTTTGTAGGTTGCATAAAGTCATTCTCCATTTCTTTGTCCAGTGTGAACTGTATTTTCAAATAATGTACATGCAATCATAAGAAATTCATATGTTCCCTAACCACCACTGGACATATAATCCTAGGTGATCTCTGTAGCCCAAGCACACTGTCCTCCTCATCGGATGCTGCAAGAACAGTACTTGCATGCATGCCACATCAGTATAGTTGATGCTGATGGTGTACACAGCAGTGTTATAATTAAGTGGTACTTAGCTTCCCTGTTACTTAGCACTGCCGTTTGCATGTCCTATCACTTCCTGAATGCTGTGTTGCCTATTTCCAAGGGTGTGGTCTATATGCAAATGGAGGCTAGGATGTGCATGCTGTGTGCTGAGGTCCTGCAAGATCAGTGACATAACAGGCTGTAATAGCTGCATGCAGTGTTCGGTTCACACTGCAACAGCCTCTAATGGTGTCTTTACAAAAACAAATGATTTCTCTAGAGATTGCACAACACTGTAACTACCTGAACATTTGGAAGTCACATCTGGAAGTGAGAAGGTAGTCACACAAGAGTATGTTTTGAATTAGGACCAGAAACAGACATCACAATATGCATTAGCTACAGACCACATTATAGAAATTTCAAAGACTGAGGAATGGAACTGTATCAAGAATAATCAGACTAAGAGGGTACCCAATCCAGCCCGAGGAAAGGGTTTCCACCCCTGAAATACTGGTGGTGTATGAGGCATTCTGAATTCAGTCAACCCATATGAAAGCAAGAGTCTTAGACTTCAGAAGCGTGGACTTTACCAGTATGGGACTACAGCTAAAAGAAACCCTGAAAAAGAGGGGGATTGGTGAGGACGTTGAGGAGAAATGGGTACACATCAAGGAGGCTATAGCGGAGGTAACAAAGCAATGTGCTAGGTCAATAGATAAGGGTAAAAGGAGAAGAAACCCACTTTGGTTCTCAGCAGGGGTGCAACAGAAAAAATAAGGGCCAAATCAAATCACTCTTTATTTATAAAAAGGCGCCTTTCTAGAAATCAAGGCGCCTGTACAATGTCTAATTAAAACATCAATAAATAACTAATACAAAAAAAAGATTAAAACTAATAATAAATAAAGATAACAGCAGCATTTAAAGATCAGGAAATGCTAGGCTAAAAAGGTAGGTTTTCATAGCCTCCTTAAAACTTTGGATGGTCAGGCAATCTCATACCCGGCAAGACAAAGAATTCCACAGGGTCGGGGCCATAAAACTAAATGCCCTTGCCCCAGATGTCTGCTCGGTGGATCGGAGAGGGTGGAGGGGACAGTAGCCGAGAAGAAGATCTCGCAGGTAACAAGGTCCCTGATTGTGTAGGGCACTAAAGGTCAGCAAACTGACCTTGAAGGTGATCCACTACTGAACTGGCAGCCAGTGCAGACCAGGGAGCACAGGCATTATATGACTGGTCCTAGAGGTACCAGTCAATAGCTTGGCTGCCACATTCTGCACCAGCTGCAGGCGGTGGATATCAACCATAGGTAGTCTGAGGTAAAGAGCATTGCAGTAGTCAAGGCGGGAGGTAACGGAGGTGTGGACCAAAGTTGGAAGATCATCAGGGGGAACCAGATGCTTTACCTGGGCAATATTTCTCAGATGATAAAGAGAAGATTTGATGACTGCCGACACCTGTGATTTAAGGGTCAAGCAGTCATCAAACAAAATGCCCAGCTTCTGAACCTGGTCTGAAGTAATCAGCTGGACACCTCCAAGCCAAAGACACATCAGTGTCAGTGGCTCAGCAGGTAGCACACTCGCCTCTGAGGCTGGGAGGTCAGAGGGCTGTGGGTTCAGTTCCCACATCTGGCACTTGAGTTAATATCCCGGTACTGACACTGTAGTGCAGCATGAGAGGGGTGCTGCACTTCTGAGGTGCCATCTTTCAGATGAGACGTTAAACCGAGGTCCCATCTGCCTGGGTTGGTAGTAGTTCAGGTGGATGTTAAAGATCCCATGGCACTTATCGAAAAGAGTGGGGAATTTCCCCGGCGTCCCAGCCAAATTTCTTTCATTCACCAAAAATACCACCAACAGCTTAATCTTTTTCAAGGTCAGTTGGCATTCATCTGTATCCCCCTTCCCCAGGTCGTGCCTGAAAATAGGCAGGATTTGTCTAGTGCACCTACCTGGTCAACAAAAAATAATTAAATAAAATAAATAAAAAGACCAGAGTGTGATCCTGCCAACAAACTCTTCTCCTGATGACCTGGGTTCACAACCAACACCTCAGTTTTTTCTGGGTTTAACCGCAGCCAGCTCACATTCATCCAGTCCTGGATCTCGGCAAGACAGCTGTTAAAGACCGAAACAGAATCATCCTGGCCGGGCACAAAAGACATGTACAGCTGAGTATCATCTGCATAGCAGTGAAAACGCAAGCCATACCACCTAATAATCACTCCTAATGGCAGCAGGTACACCACAAACAACATGGGCACCAAGATGGAGCCCTGCGGCACCCCACAGGATAGAGAGAATGGAGATGAAGAAAAGAAAGGTCCCAGACACCACCCTCTGAGTCCTACCCTCGAGGAAAGATTGAAACCATCTGAGGACCATCCCAGAAAGTCCACAGATGAACCACAGGT
Organism: Neoceratodus forsteri; assembly: GCA_016271365.2. Classification (NCBI taxonomy): domain Eukaryota; kingdom Metazoa; phylum Chordata; order Ceratodontiformes; family Ceratodontidae; genus Neoceratodus; species Neoceratodus forsteri. The sequence goes on from CM057449.1 coordinate 1,676,578,902, forward strand.
GCTCCAACAGCACATCATGGTCTACTGTGTCAAAAGCTGCGGAGAGATCTAGAAGGACCAAGATGGAATGGGTCTTCTGATCTCTCGCTATTAGGAGACCAAGAAGCTAGCCTTCAGGATGTATAAGAAGACACAAAGGGATGAGGACAAGGAAATGTACTAGAAGTGACTGAGAGAGATGGAAAAGGCAGTGAGGAGTGCTAAAGCACAAATTTTGTATTTATTTATTTTTTTTACCAGAAGAGACACCCTAAGCTGAAAGCTTGTTAACAGTTGTGACCTGGGATCACAAGGAAGTTAAGTGACTTGCTCAGGGTCACACAGTATGCAAGTGGGGGTTGTGGGATTCAAACCCAGGTCGCCAGGTTTGTCGCTCAGAGCCTTAAACCACTGCACTATACTGCTTCCAAATGGAGGACAGAATAGCGCAATTGGTTAAAAAAGGAGATAAGCCCCACTACTGTCTTGTATTGTTTTCTTTTCCTTTTTGTATTGTGCAAAACCAATTAACTTTAATAAAAAAAAGGAGATAAGACATTCTTCAGCTACATTAGAGAGAAAAGGAAGACAAAAGGGGGGTAGCAAAGCTTAGAGTGGCAAGTGGGGAGACAGTGGATGGAGACGGGGGAAAAGCAACGATCCTGAACAAATATTTCTGTTTAGTCTTCACTGTGGAAGGGGATGGGCAAGGCCCACAGCTGGACTTCAAAGGAGCTAAGGATAAGGAGGTAAACATCAGCCATTCGCAGAGGAGAGGGTCCTAGAAGAGCTGGTGAAGCTAAAAGTGGAAAAAGCCATGGGGTCAGATGGCATAAATCCCAGGGTCCTAAAGGAACTGAGGACTCAACTGGCAGCCCCTCTGGCAGCCCTGTTCAGTGAGTCCTTAGACACTGGACTGGTCCCAGAGGACTGGAGAAGGGCAAACATGGACCCTCTTCACAAGAGTGGTAGTAAAGAAGAAGTGGGGAACTACAGGCCAGCTATTTTTTTTTATTTTATTGAGAAAATCGGAATTACAACCCTTTGAGTCATAGACTGTTTTGCAAAGGCTCATCAGAATAACATAGTATACAGGCAATTACAGAGAGAAGTTAACAAGGTGCATAATACAATCAACATGGAATAGTGCAAATAGGCTAACAGAGGAAGTAATAACCTGTTCATTAAGATTCTGTGGGTAGAGACAACCCAGAGTTGAGTAAGACCAGTAAAAACACAGTGTGTAAATGACATTGAGCCATAGTAGTACCGTAAGTACATAGCACAATACATTGTCATTGAGCCGTAGTAGTAAATATATAGATACATTAGTACCATAATAAGTACATTCAGTGTAGATGCAGTGGGTCGACTTGCCCCAAAATAAATTACAATGTTAGGACAGATGCTTGACTTGTTGAGATTCCGAATGGATTTCACAGTCCAATTATATCGCACAAAATGAGTTGGGGGAGAGGAAGAAAGGTGCTGTAATGGTGGAGGGAGACTAGTTGCAGTCACAGGAGGAGACTAGTTGCAATCACAGGAGGAGCTCTCAGAGAGAAATCATTAGTCTGACCACTGTAGTCAGAAAGATAATGGAGACACTCCTTTAGGAAAGAATAGTGGAACACCTGGAAGCAAATGGACTGGCGGATCCCAGGCAACATGGGTTCTCTGCAGGATGATCTTGTCAAACTAACCTGAAAGATTTCTTTGACTGAGTGACAAAGGCAGGGTAGCATGTTATAATAGTGACTCCAGTTGAGTGACTCAGTGTGGAGTGACTCAGTTGGAGAGCATGTGAAGTGGGCTACCCTGAAAGGGTAGCAAGGTGCGGTTATAGTGCCAAGGTAGGGGACAAATCAGTGAAGAAGTAAGATGGTGAATAATCAGAAGAGAAGGGTCCAGGAAGCAGAAAGAGTGTGTGGTGAAGCTTGGCAGTGTGTTGTCAAGTGTTTGTCCTGGTGTGGTGGTGAGGGTGGCGGGCTGTAGTGACGGAGGTCCAGGGTTTGGGGCTGGGTAAGGGATGATAATTTTTTATTAATCATGTGCAGGACTTAATTTTTATTTGTGTTCCCAGCTTTCCCCCTTCCTGACATGCACCCCCTCCCTGGAGTAGAGAATCCTAATTTAGGTGGGTGTGGGGGGCATAGATGTATTTTTGTTTCATGGTCACTGTTGCGAGGTTCACCAGGGAGTGTACATCGCTGTTTTGCTTTTCGGAGATGTACATTCACTGTTTTGACATGAAACCCAAAGGCAGTAGACCTGGGGCAGTAGATATTGCCTACCTTGATTTCAGCAAAGCCTTTAATATATCCCCACACAGGAGACTGGTCAACAAGCTAGCAGCCTGGGGTTGGGACACAAGGTGGTGCACTGGATTGGAAACAGGTTTAGGGACAGAAAACAGAGGGTAGTGGTGAATGGAATCAAATCAGATGAAAGGGAGGTGACCAGTGGGGTACCTCACAAGTCAGTTCTAGGGCCAGTCCTCTTCAATGTCTTCATCAGTGACATTGTAGATGGGCTGGAGGTAAAGGCTTGCCTGTTTGAGGATGACATGAAGCTCTGCATCAGGGTGGATACTCTAAAGGGGGTGGAAAGGATGACAAAAGACCTGGAACTGCTGGAGAGATGGTCAGGGACATGGCAGCTAAGGTTTAATGCAAAGAAGTGCCAAATGATGCATGTGGGGAACAAGAACCCTGGGGTGAGCTACAGGTTGGAGGGGAGCTGCTGGTAGTAACTAAGGAGGAGAGGGACTTGTGGGTCATAATCACAGATGACTTGAAGACCGCTGGGCAGATGGCAAAGGCGGTGGGAAAGGCCAGTGGGATGTTGGGATGTATTGGAAGGGGAATCACAAGCCGAAGGGGGGAGGTAATAGTTCCGCTGTACAAGACCCTGGTGAGACCTCACCTTGAATACTGTGTACCATTCTGGAGACCCTACCTTCCAAAGGACATTGACAAAACAAAGACAGTGCAGAGGAGGGTGACCAAAATGGTGAAGAGATTACATTACAAGCCTTATGAGAAGAGAGTGAGGGACTTCAATTTGTACACGCTAAAACAAAGGAGAGAGAGAGAGAGAGGTGACATGATAGAAGCATTAAAGTACCTAATGGGCATTAACAAGGTGGAAGGGGACAACATATTTTTGATTAATAGTAGTTCCAGGACAAGAGGACGTGACATGAGACTGAGGGGTGACAACATAAGGGGAAATGTCAGGAAGTTATTTTTTGCAGAAAGGGTGGTGGATGCATGGAATAGCCTGCCCCAGGAGGTGGTGTCAGCCCATACAGTGGTGGCTTCAAACATGCATGGGACAGAAACAAAGAAATAATAGGAAGATAAGCTAAAGCCAATGACCATGGTTTAGGATTCATCAGCTGTATCTGGAAGCTTTTGTACAATACTTTTGTTTTTTGTCATGAATCACGGATTTCAAAATGAGAGTATGAGGTTATGTTTTTCTCTGGGTAGCCTGCATGGGTATCCACCAGTTATATAAATTAAGATATATCAATTTCAAAGTGAGATGCAAATTCAGTTATTTGCTTTTTAACAAAATGTTTTCTCTGGCCCAGATATTCAAAAGGGTTGAGCATGACACAACAGTGTTGCGCCATGCGCAACCCACTGATGTGCCCTGATGCGATATTCAAAAGGGAAAAGTGCTTGGCACAAATCCTGATGCGCCAGAGCACATCAGTAATTTATGCAGGAGCAGGTAGGGAGGCGTGCCCATGCATACCCTGCACAGCCCGATATTCAGCCCGGGATGTGCAGAGCCATGCATGCGCAACCCCTACCTGCGCCAGCACAAAGCTGTTCCAAAAAAAAAAAGGAACAATGGATGGCCAACCACATTGAGCTGCCGCATTGCAGGGTGCAACACGGCAGCTGCCACCTGTGGGTGGCCACCCGAGCTCCGGCTACACCTGGCGGCGCCCCCCAATGCCTGATCGCATGCATTTGTAAAAGCAATGCAGAATTCTGTCAAATATCCCTGGTGGTCCAGTGGACCGCTGTCAGCCCATTCGCGGGTAGTTGTAATAATTAAATAACCCCAAACCCCCTGGTGGTCCAGTGGACTGCTGTGTGCCCAATCGCGGGCATTAGTAATAAAAACTAAAAATATGTCCAATATCCCTGGTGGTCTAGGGGTACCCCCCTCCTCACCCTCCCACTGAGCCCCACCGCCCCGCTCCCCCTCGGTCAGCCGGCGGGTGGCAGCTCCCCACCCGCCTGCTGCCCTGCTGACTGACACCATTGGTAGGGCTGTCGCCCATTGTCCCTAGCGTGAGCCAATGGGCGTGCACCCGACCACGTACTACACATTCCAGATATGTGAATGATCCCATTCACATATCTGGAATGTGTAGTACGATATGGGCTGCACACCCATTGGCTCAGGCTGTGGACCAATGGGCATACAGCCCTACAGACGGTGTCAGTCGGCGAGTGGTGGGGTAGCAGGAGGGTGGGGTGCCCCCGCCCGATGGCTGACCGAGGGGAGAGCAGGGTGGTGGGGCTCAGTGGGCAGGTGGGGAGGGGGTACCCCTAGACCACCAGGGATATTAGACATATTTTTAGTTTTTATTACTAATGCCCATGATCAGGCACACAGTGGTCCACTAGACCACCAGGGAGTTTGGGGATATTTATTACAAATGCCCGCGATCGGGCACACAGCGGTCCACTAGACCACTAGGGAGTTTGGACTGTACTATATTTTACTTCAGCCCACAATTGGGCTGTGGAGCACATTGCTGGCTGCAGGGGGCATCGGTCCCTGATGGATGCTGCCTGGCAAGGCACCAGGCACAAGTCGTCGGGGATCAGAGCACCTGCATGCAAATGGGGCCATAATGACATGCAAATGGCCCCATTTGTGCCTTGCATACATTATGGCCCCATTTGCATGTCAAGTTTTGAATATCACAGTTGCTGTGCATAGCACAATGGAACTTGAGCTAGTGCATCCCCATTCTCCACTCTGGCCACTTGCGCTGGCGCAGTGCCACTGCACCATGCACACTGCGGGTGGCCAGGGTGTGATATTCAACTATGCTGTGCCATGGTGCAGCTCCGTTGAATATCTCCCAGTCCACACCCCTGCGCAGTCAAGTTGTGCTGCGCCCAAGCTTGCACCACAGCCTGGCACAGTTTGAATATCTGGGCCTCTGTGTTTAAGACAAGCTTTCAGGAATAGAAGACCATGAAACACAGTAGTGAACTTGGTGTCCAGTGTTGAAGAACACAAGTGACAGTTTTACATCTAAAATGAAAGGACTGATTCTTCATGTCAGGTAGGCACGCATTTTCCATTCATCTCTGATTTTTCTAGTATATGTTTATGTGATGGTTCAACTAAGGTTGTGGTATTTAAAGTAGTTTGTATTTTGAGCAGTGTTGACAGACATGAACGGAGGTGGAAAGCAGCTTGAATGTATCATGTCACTGGTGGTCTGTGCTGAAGTCACAGCTTTGGAGCTGTACTGCTAACCCAGAGGGGAAGCACATTACCCTTATGTATTAACTACCTTCTACATTGACAATACTGGAGTGAACAGAAAAGGAAATTACAGTATGTATAATAGAAAATCTACTTTCTGGCAAATTAGAGGGCATTCTAGGGCAAGAAATACTTGCATGCCCAGAATGTGCTTTAGTTATGCTAAGAGGTGGGTATTCATCAGAACATTGGACAGGGCAGTCTGGGGTATTTAATCTAAAGGACAGGTGTTGAGGAGGCAACCAGTGCAGGTGGTCTCTCGTGGCAGAGTAGTACAGGAGTTCACCAAGAAAAGGACTGCTAAGCAGGGAAGCACAAGAACAGTAGACCCCCAGCTGGAGCAGCAAGGAAGCATAGAGGGACAAGAAGTAAAACTGGAATGCAGATTGTATAAAATCACTCCCAGCAAAACTGTCTAGCCTGAGAGTCTGATGTACTTGTAGGTCTAGGACTTGGAGGCTCTCAAAGAAATGCAGTAGGTGGTGTTGACTGAAGCACCAAGTTGAAGAGATTTTTACTATTCCGATGGGATAAGAATGACAAGAAAAGGAGTAGGTGACTCTTTTTAAGGAGTGTGTTACTGTAATGAACAAGGAGGATACCAAGGAGACAAGCCATTCTACTTTGTCTGTCTGGTCAAGCTAAGAAAGAAAAAAAGAGAGGGACCAAAATAGCCTCCCAGTGACCTAGGAAAGAATTACAGGACTGCAAACAGCTCAACTTATCAGATGCATAGGTGATAAGTGCTTTGCGATGCTACCATGAATATTTGAGAACATTTTGCTAGTAATAATTTGTAGCATTTCCACTGTAAAATTCAAACTACTAAATCAAATTTCAACAGCTCCGTTAGATACCAGGACCCACTAACATTCGTTATTCAAGCCTAATTTCAGGTCTATACCTAGAACAGCAGGGAAGTTACAAACATAAAAATTTTTAGAAAGTATTCACAAAATTTCACAAATCAGAATTTCACTATATAATTAACCTGTGTAACTTGAAAAGTACTAAAGCCCTTCTATGAAGGTTATTCATGCTAACGTGCAGATATCTACAGCCCCTAAGGTGCCTGGGTTATAAGCAGATATTGTACATATCATCACAAAATTTCACCCAAAAAATAAAATAACAGACCTTGAGTCACAGTAAGTTCAAAACTACTCATCCAAATGTTACTTTCTGGCTAAATAGGAAACAGTTATGATCAAATAAATACATGAAAACAGTTCTACAGAATAACATGAAATTCCTCGGAATTCTACAGAAATATGTAGCGTTTAACAAAATTCTGCAAACTTGTAATTTTCTAATTCTGCACAGCTCTGGTTCAAATTCATGGGAGCCAGAATAAGGTAAGAAAGCATTAGTTCACACACTGAGTAAATGACATACAGAATAGCCTACTCAGTGAGGTTGTGGAAGCTAACACTGTTCAGACCTTCAAAGCAGAAGTAGACAGATTTCTGGGAGATACTGGCATTGAAGGTTGCACAGCATAAGTAGGGGTAACATTCCAGCTGTTAAACTTACAGTAGTGTGTCCATACTCAGACTAAGTATAGCCAATGTCATGTAGTGGAAGGGGCAGGCAGGATGCATGCTATGTCCCTTCTGTCACACAATACTGTGTTGCAATAGAGTATAGTATAAAGGAGAGCAAAATGAAGGCATACAACCAAAGTTGGCAGATAGTACGGTTAAAGCAATGTAAAAATAAAGCAAAGCTCCTGCAGCACTCCCAGCTGCAGGATACCTATTGCCTTCTGAAACAAGCATTTGTCAATGCCGAATGTTGCTTGCTTGTATGTGCTGTTTAGGCATTTGGAAGTGATAGTTCCATGCCTTCCTCCCAAGTCATCCACTGTGTCACTCAGTATTCACAGAAGAGTGGGAGGGGCAAGGGCCACAGTAGTACAGCAGTTGCCAAGGGGGTGAAGAGGTGGACAATAGTCCATTCAAAGGCAAAAGAGTCCTGCAGGAGCTCACTAAATTGAAGGTGGACAAAGCAATGGAACCAGATGGCATGCGCCCAAGGATATTAAGAGAACTGCAAAGTACCTCTGGCAGCCATGTTCACTGAGTCATTCAACATGAGTGAATTGGAGGAGGGCACATATGGTTCCTCTACACAAATGCAGCAGCAGGGATGAGGCAGAGAATAATAGGCCATTCAGCCTCACCTCAGTAGTGAGGAAGATCGTGGAGGCATTGCTTAAAGAAAGGATAGCGGGACATCTAGAAGCCATCGGAGCCCAGGACCATAGACAATATGGATTCACAGTGGGGACATCATGTCAGACAAATCTGGTTGATTTCTTTGACTGGGTGACAAAGGAAGTGAATCATGGTGGGGCAGTGGACAACGCTTACCTTGATTTCAGCAAAGCCTTTGGCGCCATAACACATAGGAGGCTGATAAACTAGCTGGGTAGGCTGGGCATGAGGGAAAGGGTGGTAAACTAGGTTAGAAACTGGCTGACAGACAGGAGGCAGAGAGTGGTGGTAAATGGGGTGCAGTCTAGGGAGAGGGGGTGACCAGTGGGGTGCTGCAGGGTCTTCATTAGTAACATTGCAGAACAGCTAAAGGGAATTTTTTCACCAGATTTTCAACATAGCCATTTTAAGACCTCTGCTCATGAACAGTGTCAGTGTGATTTTCTTAATCTGTCCCAAACATTGATTGCGCACACTGACTGCGCCCTTGTGCGCTACATGCACAGAAACACATTTTGGGTGGCATGTGAAAAATGGCAGCTGTACTGCTCATAAGGAGGTGTGGTAAAATATCAATGTTGAAAATCTGGGTGAAAATAATGAAATTACGCCCAAACTTACAACGTACATAGGAACTGCATAGCATAAACTTGTAACACAGTCATTTTGGAATTTTTACCAGATTTTCAACATAGCCATTTTAAGACCTCTGCTCATGAACAGCATCACCGTGATTTTCTTAATGTCCCATACATTGATTTCATTTACCGACTACGCCATTGTGCTACATGGCGAGAAACATGTTTTGGGTGAGATGTGAAAATGACAGCTGTACTGCTCAAAAGGAGGTGTGGTAAAATGGTAATGTTGAAAATCTGGAGTGAAAATACTGAAAATTTGTGAACTTACGAGCGTGCGTAGGAACTGTGCAATGCACACTCGTAAAACAGTCATTTTTAGGAATTTTTTCACCAAATTTTCAACATAGACCTTTTGAGAGCCCACCTTATGAACACTGGCAGAGTTGTTTCATTAATTGGTCCCAAAAGGTGATTTCACGCAGTCACCATGAAATCACTCTTCGGGCCAGATTAACACCATGACAGTGCAAGAATTCATGAAAGGGGTCCTAAAAACCCCATGTTGAAAATTTGGGCCCAAAATTCCCAAAAATGCCTGAGATATGCAACAAAGTTGAAAAAAAACCTATTTATTCCTTTATACAGCTTACGGCATTTCCCTCAGTTCATGGTCGGCTTTGAAGAGTGCAGGCGTGTTCCAGGTCCACGAAGATCATCACGCTGAGCTCCGGAGGTAAGTATGGGTGGGGGGTGGAGAGATAGGTACAGTGGTGGTGCGGGTTATGGGGGGCAGGAGACTACGAGGGACCTTTTTTTATTTACAGTTTTTTTTCACTAAGGCGATGCGGGACATTTGCCACATAGGGTGGACTCCCAGCGTGGTAGCTGGAAAGGCTGTTTGGGGGCTGGAGCTGAAAGAGTTGGGCACCCCATTGGCCATAACAAGCTTTGCCATGCTGGGGTGGGCTCCCAGCGTGGCACCTGGAAAGCTTTTGGGGGGGCGTGCAGCTGTGGAGCTGGCGGGGGATTGGGCACCCCTGTCAGCTATAACAAGCTTTGCCACGCTGGGGTGGTCTCCCAGCATGGCACCTGCAAAGCTTTTGGGGGGGCGTGCAGCCATGGAGCCGACGGGGGATTGGGCACCCCCATCAGCTATAACAGATTTTGCCATGCTGGGGTAGGCTCCCAGCGTGGCACCTAGACAGCTTTTGTGGGGGGGCATGGAGCCAACAGGGGATTGGGCACCCCCATCAGCTGTACAGTGTGTGCGTGGGTGGGGAGGGAGCGCATCAGCACGCAGTGTGGGTGTTTGCGTGTGTGTGTTGGTGGGGGGCTCTGCTCACTGAAGTGGCACTCTCTCTTTCAACTGTAGACCACTGCATTTTCAACTGCTGTCATAGACAGCTGCAGCAGTGATTGGGGAACTGGGGCTGCGCCTGCAAACACAGTGACTGAATTGGAAGATGGGTGCCACACCTCCGAAAACTCGGATGATGGCACTATGTTTCTTGCACATGCATGCAAACAACAAAAAAAGTCTTAAGAACTGCCTGTTCCTCCTCACTTTTCTGACTCACTGACTGGAGCCCCCTGTTGACCATGGCTTAGCCTCAGTCTGTTATGGGCCATTTGCTTTGTCCCACAGTCCCTGCATATCAGAACGGGTAGTCGCTGACAGTAGCCCCTCGTGCACAGATGCATACACATGACCTAGACAGGATGGAACATTACTTCACAGTCCTCACACCCCCAAAACCTGAGAAAGCAATTATATAACCCAAAAAATAAAATATTTTGATTTATCAAATATTATTAACTGGAACAAATTTAAAAACAGTTAAAAAAGCAAAAATCACTTGACTGAAAAGTGGAACATTCTGCAATTTCAGACTTTTATTGTGAAGACCTGCATGTGGTTTCAAGAGGTCCTCGTGAATATTGAAATAGACTGATTGTTAATACAGATGTCCCTTTTCAGGTTGTAGGAGTGGTCTCAGAAACATTCTTAGGGTATTAGAACAGAAAACTGATAGTGAGCCATTCTGATACCCTAAGAATGTATGACATCTCTTACAGTGAGACCACTCATACAACCAGAAGTGTGGTCTCAATGGCTGTATTAATATATTATTGGTCTAGGTCAATCAATAATTCATCAATTTGGAAACCTCTCCTGAACATGTCAGTTTCCAGGGCACCTGTGCATGTGACATACTTCACAGAACAAGAGCGTCTCAAATGCAGCAAATACTGAGGCAATTTTTATGTTGTCTTGCGCGCAGGTGCAAGCAACATCTTACAGTAGTACCACATTGAGAGGTGTGTCAGCGTTGGCAAATGCAGGGCTCGCTTTAGTAGGTGCTTCCTTCATCTCCTAATTATTGAGCATGCTAGCACTGATACAGAAATTATGGAAAGTGCTACCAACTTGAAAGAAATCTGCCACTGCAATCAGAGACAAGCTCATCATACAGTGACAGATGACATGTCTCCCCAACGTGCCATTTCTGGTGAAACTTTTCAATAAACATTGTGACTTCTGCCATCTGCCACAGACAATCCCCATACATAGATACATAGATACATAGACAGTGTCAGCAGATAAGGGCATATGGCCCACCCAGTCTGCCCATTTGAGCTTGTAAGTTCAGTTTATGTTTTCCTAGAAGTCTTTTGCCCCTTACCCCTAACCTCCAAAATTCCGTTAGGTCTATCCCATGCATTCTTAAATCCCATGATTGTTTCAGCCCCCACCACTTCCTCTGGCAGGGTGTTCCACTTGTCCACCACCCATTCTGTGAAGAAATTCTTCCTCATGTTTCCCCTGAATCGTCCTCCCTCCAACTTCATCCCATACCCTCTAGTCCTGGAACATCTTTTTCACTTAAAAAGAGTGTATTCCTGCACCCTAATCCTCCCTGTAAGATACTTGTATGTCTCTATCATATCCTCTCTCCCTCCTCTCCTCCAGGGAGTACATGTTCAGTTCCTTCAACCTGTCCTCATAGGACTTGTGATGCAATCCATGTACCATCTTTGCTGCCCTCCTCTGAACCTTCTCTACCCTGTCTATATCCTTACGTAGGTAAGGTCTCTAGAACTGTACACTGTACTCCAGGTGGGGCTTCACTAGTGTCTTGTATAGTGGAATTATGACCTCCATTTTCCTGCTGATGATGTCCCTGCCTATGCATCCCAGCATCCTATTTGCTTTACCTGCTGCCTTTTCACACTGTTTCCCTACCTTGAGGTCATCAGAGATGATAACCCCAAGATCCCTTTCCTGCTTGGTGCATGCTATATCCTCACCCCCAACTGATATATTGTGCCAGGGTTTTGTGCCCCATATGCATTATCTTGCACTTCTTTGCATTGAATTTCAACTGCCAAACCCCTGACCATTCTTCAAGTTTCTGCAGGTCCCTTCTCATACCAACATCGGGGGTGGCCAATCCCCCATGTTGGCATGTTTCCCCCCACGCACACACTTTCTTTGCTGATGGGGCCCAATCCCCATCTGCATCAGTGCCCCCAAACTCATGGGGCACACTAGGAGCCCTCTCCAGTGTACCCAGCATCCCACCTGAAACTTATGGTGCACATTGGGCACCCACCCCGGTGTGCCCAACATCACCCCCCAAAAAAAAAACTCATGGGGAACACTGGGAGCTCACCCCAGTGTGCACAACATTCCCCCCATAAAAGCCATGGGGGACACTGGGAGCCCACCCCAGTGTGTGCAACATTCCCCTCCCCAAAAGTCATGGGAAACACTGGGATCCCACCCCAGTGTGCGTACCATTTTTTTTAGTTTGCCTGTAAAGAAAGAAAACCATCCTTTGATGTCCATTTTTTGGTTTTCCTTGTAAAAAAGAAAATGGTCCCTCATAGGCCCTGGTACTCCCTCCCCCAACCCGCATCCACCCTCTGTGCACCCCACCTCCCTGCACCCTCCTCACCCCATACTTACCTCTGGAGGTCCAGCACTGCGATAGTCTGTGGAGCAGGACACGTCTGGACTCTTCAAAGCCAAACTGCAAAATGAAGAAATGCTGGTAAGCTATATAATGGCATCAGTGGGGGTGCAACTTAGATGGATATCTCAGCCATTTTTTTGAACTTTGGCTCCACATTTTCAACATGGGTTCTTGGGATGCCACCTCATAAACACATTATCTGTCATCTCATTATTCAGTCCCAAAAGGTGATTTCACAGTCACTGCATGGAATCACCTTTCAGGACTGATTAATGAAATTACAGAGCCACTGTTCATGAGCAGAGGTCCCAAAACTATGTTGAAAATTTGGTTAAAAAAATTCCCCAAATAATTGTGCTACGGGCGTGCATTGTGCAGTTTCTATGCACACTTTTAACTTCACCAATTTTTCATGTTTTCACTCCAGATTTTCAACATTGCCATTTTTTCCCACCTCCTTATGAACGGTACAGCTGTCATTTTTCATATCCTGCCCAAAATGTGTTTTCACACATCTGGCGCACAATGACATGGTCGCTGTGAGAAATCAACTTTCTGGACAGATTAACAAAATCACAGTGCCACTGTTCATGAGCAGAGGTCCCAAAACTATGTTGAAAATTTGGTTAAAAAAATTCCCCAAATAATTGTGCTACGGGCGTGCATTGTGCAGTTTCTATGCACACTTTTAACTTCACCAATTTTTCATGTTTTCACTCCAGATTTTCAACATTGCTATTTTTTTATACCTCCTCATGAACAGTACAGCTGTTATTTTTCACATACTGCCCAAAATTTATTTTCGCACCCGTGGCACCAAATTGCACAGTCACTGTACAAAATCACCTTTTGGCTAACAAACTGATAGTGCCACTGTTCAAGAGGTGGTATCATAAAAAGATCATGTTGAAAATTTGGAGTGAAAATACCAGCAAACACCTGGGGCATTAGGATTTCAAATCGTAATACCCCACCCTGTAGAGACTGACAGGCTTCAAGGGTGTGACTTGGGATTGTCAGGTGTAATGTTCATGCCATTCCACCCCCACCCTGAAGCCAATGACAGGCATTGAGGTGTACCTTGGCATCTTCAGCCCCAAAGTTCACCCCATTCTCTTATACCGCACCCATCTCAGCGTATTTCCTTATGGAATGGAGTCAGCGTAAGGCCCGAAGTTCCCAAGGCACACCGCAATACTTGAGAGTATCTGCAGGGTGGGCTGAGGTGAAATGGCATGAGCATTATAGCCAATGACTGAAAGGCACACACCAATGCCTGTCAGTCTGGGCAGAGTAGGGGTGGGGTGGGGTTGGGGTGGCGTCAGTTCAATACATCACTGCCATTCCTATTATGCATCTCTCTAACTCCGCACTACCAATGTCAATGCCAGCAAGACAACATTCGGCATTGAAAAATGCTTGTTATATTTGAAGCCATTATTCACCTAACTGAGACTCTGGGGCCATAAAACAGAAAATCTTCAGCAAAGCTGTAGACAAGAGGAACACTATCATTTGTCATATGTAGTATGCTTCACTATGACTACATTTCTTACAGCTCTGCTTAAAGCAGCAGTGCAAAGAAAAATGTTTTCCCAAAATGCTAGTTTAAGCTACAATTTATAAACAAATGAGCATATCTGTCAAATCTACTTTTCCAGGTACCCCCTATGCTGCTCATCATGACTTTAGTTTCCTTTGCTCAATCCCAGCACTTGACAATGTGATTTCTAAGCCAAATGTGGTGGACATGTATTTTTCCTAAATAAATAAAAAAGAACTGAATTAAAACATTTATGGAACACTTAGATTTTAGGGGAACAAGAAACTCTTAGCATCAAATAAAACTGGAAAATGCCTGGATCCTTTTACAGTGACAAAAGGTAGGGTAACTTTTTTTGCCCATTTCCATTGCACTGCTGCTTTAATATACTAGCTTTTTGTAATGTTCTGAGTTGTGGCAAACTATAGAGAAATCAACCTGTTGATTAGTTTCTTAGTCAATAATACTGTCGTCCATTAAAGGATCTAGTTATGTATTGAAGCTCTACCCACTACCATCCAGGCCAGTGGACAGCAGCTAATTTAGCCTAATCTGAGTTTGAAAAGGGAACATAATGCATTTTTCAGGAGAAGGAGCCCCACCACTGATCGATATTGGCACCTCCTTAGAACAACTGTGAGCTACCCCCATTCCTAACTGGCGTGGTTTATTAAAATACTCATGTTCATTTCATTGTAATGCCTATGGGGCCTGAACTATGCCTACAATGCCATTAATTTTCAACGTAGCCGAAAGTGTTTAGAAACACAAATGAGAGAATTTCTTGAGGATGAGGATCTAAACAATAGCAGGTCTTTTAATCAATGCATGCCTTTGAAGCTAGCCCTTCTGTGGTGCTAGTAACAAGTTACCATTGTATTTTTTTCATCCAGTTAGAAGCAACCTGCCACAAGTAAGAAGGATCTGTTGGGTCTGTGGAGCATGCCACCTCTGCTGTGTTAAAGGTAACTGGGCTCAGTGGCAGCTGACAGTGTTGCTGCTTTAACCCCTTCACTCAGTGAAAACCAGAGCTACATGTGCACTGAGGGTAGGGAGCTAACTGATCACATGCAAAAGCAGGATGTGGTCAGGCAGTGAATGCTCTAATTTGTGGGACAGGCCAGTGTTGCATATTCAAATAACTGTGTACATAAATCTCCCATGTGATATGTACTGAAGTACTGGAATAAATATGTCCACCTCAGGAATGGAGAAAATGCTTTGAGTTAAATTGACCACAGTGTGCCACATTCCACCCCTCAAAACAGACCAATGACTCAACAGGTCAAATGTTCAAATCAAATGTTCAAAATTGTCTGCTCTCTTTTTTGTTCTAAATATCTATTATATTTTCATGATCTAATATAAGAAAATCAGACAATGTTTGAGTTATTTAGAAATAAGCAAATGGGGAAAAGACTGAAAACAGCTCTATTCAAATAAAGGGAGCTGTCTCCTGCCCATCCAGGTTCCCCTCTCTTTCATCTTAAATATGTCTTTTAAGTTTGGTCCTATAACATCCAAAATATGTTAAATAGAGCTTTACTTTGGTGGTCTGATGAACCCGCAGACTGGTAATCATCACTTTTGGATGACTACCAGTCTTGTAACACTTAATCCCATCTCATATTTCCAAATTTCAGATGTTTGCACAATCAAAGGAGGGGAATGCCCCCTCTGCAGTTGTGTCTGGCAAGCTCAGACAAAACTATTTGCATGTTTGCCAAGAGCCTCACAGGACCCTTTTCAACATGGGTCACAAGAGTGAAATGAAGAATTGGGTTAGGTGCACACCTGATTTACACTTTTAATATTGGGTCCTGAAAATGTCACTGACAGTATATGTATCAGTGAACAACCCCAGTACCGTTGTCCAGTTCAACAAGGCATACCTTTCACAAAAGCTCATTACCCACATACAGTGTCCCTGCAATTATGGAATGGAGGGAAAGATAAAACATTGAATGTGTCATCACATGGATACAAGATTAGAACATAGCAGAAATTAGGGATCTGTATGTACAGAAACATAGAAACATAGAGTTGGACATTAGATAAGGACCACTTGGCCCACCTAGTCTGCCCATTTTCCCTACCTACTGCAACACTGCAGACACTATTTGATCTCTAGCTTTACCTCCCCCTTTCTCTACCACTAAGGTTCCCTTTTGCCTATGCCATGCCTTCTTGGATCCCATTACAGTTTTGCCTCCACCACCTTACATGGGAGGTTGTTTCAGGCATCCACCACTCTTTCTGTGAAGAAGTACATCCTTACATCTCCCCTGAGTCTACTCATCTCCAGCTTTTTTAGCATGACCACTTATTCTTGAGCATCTTTTACTCTGAAAAAGGCTTCCTTCTTGAACCTTATTTATAGCCTTAATGTATTTGAAAGTTTCTATCATATCTGCTCTCTACTTTCCTTCAGGGTATACATTTTGAAGTCCTTCAGTCTCTATTCATAGGGCCTTTGATACAGACACTGCAACATTTTAGTTGATCTCCTCTGGACAGCCTCAGCTCTATGTCCTTCATGAGATGTGGTCTCCAGAACAGGACACAGTACTCTAGGTGAGGCCTTACCAGTGACTTATACAGTGGTGTCATTCACCTCCTTCATCTTTCTGCTGGAGATAACCCTTCCCATGCAACCTAGCATCCCACAGGCTCTCCCAACTGCCTTGTCACACTGTTTGGCCATGTTTAGGTCATCAGATATGACTACCCCCTGTTTGGTGGTCGCCAGTACTACTCCCCCCAATTTAGACTCTGCCCTTGTGTTTCTGCACCCCAAGTGCATGATTTTGCACTTCTTTAAACTGAAATTTAGTTGCCGCACTCTTGCCCATTCCTCAAGTTTTCTTAGATCCCTTTTCATTTTTACCCCCCCCGAGTGTCAACACTATTGCAGATCTTAGTGTCATCAGCAAAAATTCATACCTTCACTTATAATCCTTCTACAATGTTGCTAATAAATACATTAAAGAGGAATGGTCCCAGTACTGATCCTTGTGGCACCCCACTGGTCACCCTCCCTTCCTCAGAGTGAACTCCATTTACCACCACCTTCTGTCTCCTATTCCCCAACCAATTTCTTATCCAGTTTGCAATCCTCGGTCCCTCTCCTAGGTTTCCCTCTCCTAGGAGTCACCTATGTGGAATGGTGTCAAAGGCCTTACTGAAATCTAAGTAGGCCAAGTCCACTGCTACACCCTAATTCATTTCCCTGGTCGCCCAGTCAAAGAAATCTATCAGATTTGTTTGACATGACTTCCCCTTTTGAATACATGCTGCTTTGGATCTTGTAGTCACTGGATTCAAGGTATTCCACAATCCTTTCCTTCAGTAGTGATTCTGTTTGTTCCATATCATCAAAGCAATCGCGGAAAGGCAATTGCTGTTACGGTGAGTGTATATCGCCAAAAACCAATTTTGGCAATGCACACTCACAGCGTGGGCAACAATGGTGCCTAAGACCTATAGGTCTCATTTTTAATGTGGGGGGCCGTGCCTCCCACACCCCTAACTTAAGGATTCTCAACTCCAGAGGGGGTACACATTGGGGACGTGAAAAACCTAAAAAAAATACATGCCATCTGCCAGCAAAAAAAAAAAACACACTGCACCATGCCGGAACTGAACCCTGTACCCTGCATCTCCCAGCCGACTGTCCTGCCCACCATGCTGGCAGACCAGCATGGCAGCTGCTGCAACACCCCCTCCCACATACCATCCCTTCCCTGCCTCTCCCCCCACATGTGCACACGCACATGTACCCACTACTTTCTGTTGTATTCACCCACTCCAGTATCCGGTCGCCCTCCCCCCCATGGTAGCCGTGAACAGAGGTGCCGTAATGGAGTTGCCATTTTTGACAGCGCCCAATTCCTGACGCCTTGTTCACTGGATACCAATTCCATTAATTTCCCCACCACCGAAGTCAGGCTGACTGGTCTATAATTTCCAGCCTCCTCTTTGCTACCACTGTTGTGAAGTGGGACTACATTTGCTCTCCTCAGTTCTCCGGTACCACTCCCATCGCCAATGAGTGGTTGAACATGACTGTCAGAGGTGCAATTAACACCTCTCTGAGCTCCCTCATTATCCTTGGATGTATCCCATCTGGCCCCATTGCCTTGTCAGTTTCAAATTTTCAAGTTCCTCACTACTATCAATACCCCTGACACTTACCTGTGGACCCTCGTCTTCCCCTTTCTCTTTGAATGCTGAAATAAAGAATTTGTTCAGGATGTCTGCTTTTTTCTGGTCCCCTTCCACACTACCCCCTTCCCTCTTTAGCCTTATGATCCCTTCTTTGGTCTTTCTCCTTTCACTTACATTTCTGAAAAATGTCATGTCCTCATTTTTTACTGGCTGTGCTATTTTCTCCTCCGTTTGTACCTTTGCACTCCTGACTGCTTTCCCTGTCTCCCTCTGCTTCTCCTGATACTCTGCCCTATCCTCCTCCCTCTGTGTCTCCCTATACCTCCTGAATGCTAACTTTTTTGGCCTTACCTTCCCAGCCACCTCTTTTGAGAACCATAGTGGTCTTTTCCTCTTGCGTTTTCTTACTTGCCTGATGCAGAGGATTGTTGTCCTCATTATCCCTGCTTTTAGTTTTGCCCACTGTTCCTCCACTCCACCTAAGTCACCCCTCCCCCGCTGCCGTGACATCCCAGAGGCATTCCTCCATCTTTATAAAATCAGCCCTCCTGAAGTCCAGGACCCTCACCTTTGTGTGGTTCACTTTTGCCACAGTTCTTATATTGAACCACACTGTATGAGGATCACTGGTCCCCAGGTAGCCATCCAACGTGACATCTGCAGCACTGTCCCCATTGGTGAGTACAAGGTCCAAAATTGCTCCCCCATGAGTGGGCTCCCCCACAAGTTGCCTGAGTAATCTTCCCTGCAGGGAGTCTAGGAAGTCCTTACTCTCCTAGCTGAAGCTGCAGCTGGGATGCTCCAATCTACATCCAGTAGATTGAAGTGCTCCACCAGCAGCAACTCTTCCTTATTTGCAATGTTTTGTATGGCTTCCATCTGAACCTTATCCATTCCCCTTCCCCCCATGCTATAGGTCTGTAGATCACACCAGTGTGAATAGCTGCTCCATTACCCATTTCTAGGATGAACCACAGTACCTCTGTCCCACCCTGTATTCCCTCTATCTCTGATACTTTTATGCTATACCCTCACATAAAGAGCCACTACTCCCCCTTTCTTACTCATCCTGTCCTTCCTGAACATAGTATATCCTGGTATGGCTATGTCCCAGTCATGGTTCTCATTGCACCATGACTCAGTAATGGTGACAATGTCCAGATCAGCTTGTGCCATAATGGGCAGTAGGTCTTGGATTTTATTTCCCAGACTTTAAGCATTTGTACACATGGCCTTCCATAGTCTGCTCCTATCCTGCTTGTTAACCCCCCTTTTCCCTTTTGCCTTTTCTCCTTATCCATTGCACCCTCATTTCCATCCCTCTTCATTTCTACCATTTTGATTTTCTTGTTATTAGATACCCTTGGGGATTTCATCATTTAGGTTACTCCTTACTGTCCACTCCAGCTTGCGGGGGAGTTTATGTCTTCCTGCTTCCTTCCACCACCACCCATGGGTAGTTTAAATGCTTGCTGAAGAAACATTTAAATCGCTCACCCAGGACCGTGGTTCTGTATAGGCCTTTATCCCTCTGGGTGAAACCTCAGTTCCCAATGTAGCTGAATCCCTCCTCCCTGCACCACTCCTCCAACCATTGGTCGAAGCACCTGGTATGGAGTACCCTATCCTCCCCCATGCCATAGAGAGGCAGCACCTCAGAAAAGGTCATTGAGCATGTGAGTATATTATGTATGTATGAATGTGTGTATTTTGTTCAGAGGACCTTTGAACTCAAGAGCCCTCTTCAAAGGTGTCCAAGTCTATCAGGTTACATAAAACAGAAGAAAAATTTGTGTTTGACAGCAGACCAGTACAATGCAATACACAACAAGTATAACAAAAATTATCATATTATAGTGAGCAGTGAGTTAACAACAGATTTCCACAATTGCAGAGTGCATAACCAAGAGGGGGAGGCTAATGCAACTAGCAGATATGGTCTAGATAAAAATGAAGTGCAGCTTCTGGAAAAGGTGGGTGTTGACTTGGGCCTTAAAAGGTGAGAAGCAGGGGAGAGCGGAGGTGGCTGTAGGCAGGGAGTTCCAGGCTTAGACTGCTCTAGTTGCAAAGGAGTGTTGGCCAAGAATAGATTTTCTGAAGGGCAGGAGGAGTTTTGGATCCCCCATTGATTAAGTGCCATATCTGTTTATCATGGAGAAGAACAGGGTGCAGACACCTTGTGATGTTTAACCAAGAAGTGCTCTCTTGCATAAAAGGGCTTCACTGAGGTTAACTCAGAGGAGGAAAGGAAGCCAGTTGGAGGGGAGGTATAGGCCACAGCAGTGAGAATCTGGTTTCATGTTAAGTGCAGCTCTGCAGGCTCGCTTAAACGCTACTGAGATTCTTTTGAGTAATGTGTTATTGGCTGCAGGGTACTGTAGATGTCTGCACCATAGTCAGTCCTCAAGAAGATAAGGCTGGATACCAGGAGTTTTTTTTTTACTTCTGGGGTGAGGTTGTGCCAATTTCTGTATAGCAAGCCAAGGTGTTGGCAGACATGTTTGAACAGGCAGTCAATATGAGATGTGAAAGATAGGGTTGCGTTAAGTTGTACAGCCAGGTAATTGAGGACCTGAATCTGTTCAATGAGGTCCCCAGCTGGTGTGATGTGTGGCTCTGTGCCACTCTTCAGGGCATGGGAGCTCCAAAACAGAAGAGATCTGGTTTTCTTGGCATTAATGAACAGCCTGTTAGATGTGAACCAGTTGTAGACCTTCCCAAAGTCAGATTGTAGGTTACATTTCAATGTCTCCAGGTTGCAGAGTGAGATGATAATGACTGTGCCATCAGCATACAGTAACACTTTCGAGTTGACACAACTTTTCGGACCTTCTTGATGAACAGGCTGAGTAGCAGGGGCCCAAGGATTGAGGTGTGTGGGACTCCAGTGGTTAGAGGTTGCAAGTTAGAGTATACCTCTCCACACCCTATCTTTCATGATCTGTGGGCTAAGTAGTCAGAGAACCACACTGTGACTTCATCTGACTGTTCCAACTCTCAGAGCTTTATGATTAGGAGGTCATGCCTAACTAAGTCAAAAGCCTTGGAGAGAACAAGAAAGGCTGTGCTAACATAGTCACTTTTGTCTAGGACCTTGCTGAGTTTTTCAGATAGCTCAGTTAGGGCTGTTGTCATGCTATGCAGCTTTCTGAACCAGTGTTGTTCAGCAGCAAGGAGGTTGTGATCCATGATGTAGGATACCAGTTGGTTGAAGACAATCTTTTCCAAGGCCTTAGAGAGCAGGAAAAGGATAGAGATAGGTCTATAGTTAAAGACCACCATGCTGTCACCAGATTTAAAGACTGGGGGACAGATTTTCAAAACCCCAGAAGCTGGTATGAGTGCAGGAAAAAAAGTGGTACAAGTGGGTCTTGACTTGTGGAGCCACAGTTTTTCCGCAAGTGCCACATTTTCAAAGATGGAGCCTTTTTACAACTGGCTCTATTGTTTACAGCAACTTGCAGCCAATTTCTGGTGTTACTGCACCAAAATGTTACACCTGGTTGGATGAGGCATAACAGCCTCCCCAGGTGCACTTGCCACCTGTGCGGAGCATGGGCTGAAAATGGGAAAGTCTGCAGGTGCAGAAATGTTTTTCTGCACAAGCAGTTGTGGTGTGGGACTAAGTTCCAGGATGGCTGAAATTCCGGTCCTGGGACTAGGGTGGCCTGTTTGCAAAAATTGAGAAGATAGCCAAATTGGAGGGAATAGTTGAATATTTTTTTTGGATAGGTAAGGCAAGTTCCTCAACGGCCATTTTTATTATCATCATGTCCAATCAGTTGGGTACGGTTCTTGTTGTGGTTGCTCAGTGTAGCACATACATTTTAACTGTATTGGTGCTTACCAACTTAAAACAGAACTTTGATTTATTTCTGCTGGAGACAATTGTGAGACTGGGGAGAAAGGTGTGGTATGCTGGGTGCCAGTGGGCAGGTCTTTGTCCACGTCCATGTAGAAGGAGCTAAACACTTCAGCGATGGCTTGAGGATCAATAGTGTTCCCTTCATTGACATTAAGGATGTTGGGGGTGCAGCAGCTTTTCCATCCTAGAACTTCATTGACAGAATCTCAAAGACTCCTAGGATTGTTACTGGAACAAAGGAGTTTAGTTTTGCTGAATTAGCTTTTGGATTTATGAATGGCAGATGTATACCAGTTTCTCATTTCTTTGTACATCTGTAGGGCCTAGCAGGAGCCCATTCTTTGTACAAGGCCTACAGTTTGTCCCATGCTTGAAAGAGAGTGAGGAGTTCTGAGGTGAGCCAGTGATTGGTGTCCTCTGACAATCTTCTTTCTTAGTGGAACAAAGGAGTCGCATGCAGTTTGGAATGTCTGTAAGAAGAAGTCAGAAGCAACATTGATGTCAGGAATGCAGTTCAGGTATTGCCGATCCATGTTATGAAGGTGGTTCTGAAGATCAGTGAGTCTCTCTTCCTTTAGGCAGCAGTTGTAGATGAATTTTTGAGGGGGTCTCAACCTTTTAAAGCTCTGTGTTGATCAGGCACTACTGAGTAATAAGAATATCGGGGCACTTTCTCTGTGGGACAGAGGGCTTCTGAGTTGGTAATAATAAGGGAAGTTGCTCTTTTTGCAGGTCAGCTGAGTGGTACAGTATGCACCCGATTTCATGTAACTTCACTTTCTTTCTCTGTTCCTTTTATGACAGAGTTATTTTGCGTATCTTCAGAGGTTTTTTAGCTGTACTCCCCATATACTGTAAATGGTAAATTAACAAGCAGAAGGCAGAGGATAAGTGTAGCAAACAGACTATATAACAGTAGCAGTGATCTCTCCCGTCAGCTCCCTCCAAATTCCTCTAGTTTTTTATACTAGGATACAATTTATCTAATTATCCCCTATTTGATTGTAATCATGCAACAGCATATGGCAGATACTGTGATCCCCTTCCTCACACGCTACGATGTTTAAAGGGAATTTCCAGTTTCAAAAAAAAATTCACAGGTAGCATCAACAAACCTGGTGCACAAAATTACCTCATTACTTCAAAATGTGAATCTCAGAACTTTCCATTCTTTATTACTGAAGAAATACAGAACAAATGGTTTGATAACCTTTTAATAGACCAACAAGGATATTACAAAAATAACTTTTGTAACATCCTTGTTGGTCCAATAAAAGGTATCAAACCATTTGCTCTGGATTTGGTCTTACTAGGACCAATACAGCATTAAACATTTTGTTTATTACTGAAGATAGCATCATTAAAACATGGTCTTGTTTCTTTAAGCTCCCATCTAGTCACATAACGCATGCCTGCTGTAAAGCCAAAATTCTTTGCCCGTGAAATCATAGCATGTTGCAGCAGACATTAGTCTGATATCACTAGCTGAGTATTATGACTTCACATCAGGAAAAGCAGCAAGAAGAGATAAAGGGCCCCATATGCCATTGTGCCAGACTGTGTTGTGCATAAATAGCACAACTGGGTGTTGCAGTGCCACCTGCCACTGCAGGGGCCAGTCCCAGCCCTACATCTGTAGTCCCATTGGTGCTGACTTCATATCACTGGAGGCCCCCATGGAAAAAAAGGAAAACTCATCAGCATGCAGTGCACACACACTGCAGGGAAAACGTGACTAGCAGGCCATGCCATGCAAATTTAACCCAGGTCCTGACACTGGAAGACATGCCAGAAAGAGGTAGGGAAACCCAGTCTGCTGTGATGGTAGCAGATGTGGTACAGACTCACAATAGGCCTCTGTGCCTGTACTGGCAACAAGGACACATGGATGGAGGTGGCATGGTTGCAAAAGAGCCAGACACAGGTAGGCAGGAATCACAAGACTCCAGCAGACAAGAACACACTGCACCATCAGGTGCACCACAGCAATACCACAGCAGTCCGCAGCAGTCAGTGACATGGGCCTCTATAGCAGATGTAATGGACCCATCCATCCAGCATACTGTGAATACTTTACACAGAACCATACATGTATGCATGTACAGGACACAAGACCTACAGGACCTGCTCTTGGCCTACATTTGGGAGAGGTCACAGGCCTGTGCAACACGGATGTGGCTGCACAGCACAACTGTAGTAAGAAATATACTGTCGAGGCACAGCAGCACATGTGAATACACCATGCACCATGCACAGCATCAACATGACAATGACTACAACAACAGTGACAGGTTCCTAACAGTAGCAGACCCAAAGAGGGGCATGGTACCTGCACAAGACACTCCAGGATTTAATGCTATTGAGTGCCATCCCCCAACTAGTGCTATAACCCCCCCCCCAAGATGTGGGGCTCACCTTTCGGGGGTATGGTCCTGCTGGTATCTAGTGATTCCAGGAGGGATTCTGGAATTGGAATCTGCTGATTTTCGCAGCTGAGACTGCTGACAGTATCAAATTCCTTGGCTCATGTGGAAAAGGGGGGGGAGGCTGAGGCTCAAACTGTTTGTCTTGCACCTCCAGGCACTGTTGGGGGCTCAATGTGGTCTGGGGAGGAGCCAAGATGTGGTGGACCATAGTGTCAATAAAGAACATGGCCATCATTCACCCACTTTGCATACGTAGCGAGAAAAGGAAATTTTTTAAAGGAGCCACACTCCATTTTGGGACAGTGCTGTGAAAGATGCAAAACAGGGCTGAAATGAAAGTATTAGGAGCCCTGATGGCAGCAAGGGGTGCTCCCACAAATAAAGTAAAAGGTTTACTGGCTTCCACTAGCTAAGCGGAGCCAGGACATATGAATACTAACTCCTGGAAGGGCTTAAAATAAAAGTTATGGGGCCAAGTTCTGGAACTGGTAATATAAAAGCAAATATGGGAGCCCTTGAGGGATTCTGCAGCAAGGGGGCTCCTGGGACAGTGCCAGAGGGCATCCTGTGTGCCCTGGTATCTGCAACCAAGCAGGAGTGGAGCTGGTAAATGTGATAAAAGAGACAATTTTGCCCACCAAGGGGAGATCAGCTAGAGGATCTGAGGAGGAAAGACTGTATGGGGCTACTTAGCCCCGGGTCTGTTTGCAGCTCAACTACCTTCTCAGCCCCTCGAGCAGCCAAAAGGCAAAGTGCCTTGCAACAGCAGAGCAAGCTGAGAACAAGTGAACTGTTGAGTGTTTGCCTCTGAAGCTGTTTGGAACTGGCTGCTGCAGTTTTGCAAATCGAATGTGCAGCAGAGATAAAGAGTTTGGAGTAGAGGTTAAAGAGCTGCAGCACAGAAGAAAGAGTTTTCACCTGACAGTAAGGTGTCTGAGCAACCCAGGATCCCCCCTCAGTGGAGCAAGCATTGTGAGATTGCCATATTGCTGCTAGCTAAAGACATTGCATGTTCTGGGGCTAGAGACTGAGCTGGAACCCCACAGCAAGTGTGTATGTGTTAGAAGCTGTATGCCAAGCAGCAAGTCTGAGGACATACAGCCTGCCCTGTCCCCTGACTAGCAGAGAAGAAGACCGGAGAGAAAGATGTCAAGAGGCCTGCCTAGTGAACACTGTCCACGAAGGCCTAAGAGGTGAAGTCTGGAAAGGTCAGGCAGGTGAAGATCAATGTTTTTCAATCAGTTCTGCTGCTGTGGTGTACCACTGACTCCAAGCACTAACATGGTACTGTTGAACCAGTTTGTGAAAACACTCCTCAACAAACTGTAACTACCCCTGGGCTGCGGCTCTGAGGAGCCCTTATTTTAGTGAGCTAGTCAGGAAAGGGGGTTAAGGCCTGGGCCAGACTCTTTCAGCCAAAATAAGCCAGGCAGGACTCTCTAAGGTGTTTATTTACTGTTTAAAGTTGTTTGGCCCCAACAAAAGTGTTTTAAAGAATGTTTCCCTCCCAGCATCCCATCACCCCCGTGTGGTACCCATTGTAGCTAACAAAGTGTGTCTTAGATTCATTGATTCATAGAAGTAGCCGGCAGATAAGGACCTTGTGGCCCAACTAGTCTGCTCATAGGAACCCCCCCAGTGTGCCATCTACTGGGGGGTCACCAAACTTGCCCCTCCCCACTCGAGTATACCCATGTGCTTGTGCCATGCATGCTTGAACTGCGTGACTGTAGTCGCCCCCGCCACTTCTTCTTGCAACCCATTCCAGTCATTCACCCTCTCAGTGAAGAAGAACTTCCTCATGTTGCCCCAGACACTGCCATCCAACAATTTCATGCAATGACCCCGGTGTTAATAATGCTGCTCAATTGAAACAGCCTGTCCTCCTGAGCCATGCTGATCCCCTTTAAGTATTTAAATGCCTCAATCACATCCCCCATCCTTCTCCTGTCCTCCAGGGAATACAGGCACAATTCCCCAAGTTTCTCCTCATATGACACCCCCCCCCCCATACCTAGCATCATCCTATTCACCCTCCTCTGCACGGTCTCCACCATGTCCCTGTCCCTCTGGAGATGAGATCCCAGAACTGTTTGCAGTACTGGAGATGTGGCCATACCAGTGATACATAAAGGGAGTGAATCACCTCCCTCCTTCTGCTGGTAATTCCCCCTTCCTATGCATCTGAGCATCTAATTTGCCTTTCCCACTGCTTTCCCACACTGCCTGGTCACCTTAAGATTATCAGTAATAATTACTCCCAGGTCTCTCTCCTCTCCTGTAACCTTCAACACCTCCCCCCTCCCAAGCATGTATTGCACCCCTTGGTTCCTATGCCCAAATGCATGATTCTGCATTTCTTTGCATTGAACCCCAGTTTCCACATTCTGGATCACTCCCCTAATTTTCTCAAGTCTGCCCGCATCCTAGCCACCCCCCTGACTGTCCACTCTGTTACCTAGTTTAGCGTCATCAGCAAACAGTGATACTTTCCCTCCAACCCCTACGGTTATATCACTTATAAATATTAAAAAGTACTGGCCCCAATGCAGACCCTTGAGGAACTCCACTGGTCACCCTTCCCTCAGCTGGGCAAATTCCATTCACCACAACTCTTTGGTTTCTATCTCTAAGCCAATTTCCAACCATTTCGCTATCCTAGCTCCCCACCCCAGGTTCCTTAATTTCATAACCAACCTCCTATGAGAGACGGTATCAAAGGCCTTCCTGAAGTCCAGGTAAGCCACATCCACTGCCCTGTCCTGGTTTATCACCTTGGTTACCTCAGCAAATAACTCTACCAGGTTGGTTTGACAAGACCTACCCCTGGTGAACCCACGTTGTCCCTGGTTTTGCAACCCTCTGTCTTCCAGGAAATCCACAGTCCTTTCCTTGACAAGTGTCTCCATCACCTTGCCAGCCACAGAGTTGAGGCTTATGGGCCTGTAGTTCCCTGGCTCCTCTTTATTACCCCCCATGTGTATCGGGACCACGTTAGTCACCCATCAGTCTCTTGGCACCTCCACTATCTCAAGTGATCTGTCTTACAGGGCAGCCAGGGGGTTGTCCAGAACCTCCCTGAGCTCTCACAATAGTCTGGGGTGCACAGCATCAGGTCCCATGGCCCTGTTGACCCTGAGTCTAGCCAGCTCCCTGTTGACCCTGACTGTAGTGAAGGGTCTAGTGTCCAACTCCAGTCCCATAGGTCCGTTCTCTTGAATTATGGTCTCATCTCCCCTCCTCAACTGTGAAAAAGAAGCTAAAGTAATCCTGCAAAATTTCAGCCTTTTGGCTGTCTTCCTCCACATCAGAGTTCTAACGGCCATGTGGGGGAAACCGGGTGCACCCACAGGTGGCAGGTGGGGGTACAGTGTGGGGTACCAAGTGTTGTTGCATGATTATTGTTGTGCTGTTTTCACCCCTCTTACACCTCCTCCCTTTAATAAAACAAACAACTGGGTTATGTTACAAGTTACATGATAGAAACTTTCAAGTACTTCAAGGGAATCAACAAAGTCCAAGAGGGTAGCATCTTTCAGAAAAAGAGGTGTGCAAGAATAAGGGGACACAATTTGAAGATAGAGGGGGGACAGCACAGCGGTAATGTGAGGAAGTATTTTTTCATGGAGAGGGTTGTGGATGCATGAAACGGCCTTCCTGAGGAGGTTGTGGAGTCGAAAACAGTGGAGGAATTCAAGAATTCATGGGACAGACAAAAGGCAATTCTAGGGGGTTGGGGTAGAAGAAAGTAGGCTGTTGGTTAACTAAGATCTGCAGCTTATCCATTATGTAGGGAAATGGGCAGACTGGGTGGGCCAAGTGGTCCTCATCTGCTGTCAAGTTCTATGTTTCTATGTTAAGTTAGTACTGCTGGTTATTGTACACTGTGTGCATCTGCTGTGTAGGGAAGGTACTGTGGGGGGTAGTT
This sequence comes from Neoceratodus forsteri, assembly GCA_016271365.2. Classification (NCBI taxonomy): domain Eukaryota; kingdom Metazoa; phylum Chordata; order Ceratodontiformes; family Ceratodontidae; genus Neoceratodus; species Neoceratodus forsteri. The sequence goes on from CM057449.1 coordinate 1,676,607,113, forward strand.
ACTGTATTTTCTTGGTGGTGGTAACCTGCAATTTATCAACAGGTATCCCATATCAATACTCCAGGTGGCAGTAATGCATCATTTCTCCTTCTGCCCCCCCCCCATGAACCCAGGCTGACCCCCTCAGAAGTGCATCCAGGAGAGACCCGAGGGCACCAGAAAAGGCCAAGGTGCGTCAAGGGGCTGTTACGAAGTGGAAGCACTACTGGGATTACTGCCCCTAATGGCCACCCCATGCATTTGAATTCTGAGAAATTTTGTATCCCCCACCAAATAAAATTTGTTCAATAGGCAAAATGGAGTTCCAAGAGGTAGAGGACTGGTGGGTATTTCAGGTCTTGAACCCCCAGAAAGTGGTCTTGATAAAGAATGTGTCTGGAGAGCGAGACAAGAAGTTTATTTTTGGAGTGCTGGAAGGGGGCTATGAAGGATTGTGGGAGTCTAATGATTCAGAGAGCAACTAGAGAACCAGGTACCCAGTTTAGAAACTTAATTGTGGAAAATTAAAAGGACTCAAGAACTGTAGATGTGCCTCCCACAGTGGCCCACAGGGGGTTTCACAAAATTTGGGTGGTGATAAGTAGAGGGAGAGCTGCGAGCCTGAAACCTCCATCCCCTCCCTTGTCTCCCCCCATCCAAACGGGGGGGGGGGATTATTTCAAGGCTAAGCTTGAGTCTCTGCTGGCTAGTGAGTAGTGAAGGAAAGACTTTGCAGGATGTATGAGCTTTGATGCCTCTGGGGATAACCTCTGAAACCCCTGGGTTATTCTGACCTGCTAGTTCTGACTGTTACCGACGCTTACAGGTTTTCTCCAGCACCCTCCCCACCTCTGCTGGAGAAGATGATTAAAAACTTGGACTCACTATGCTGTCTCCATGTTACAAGTATGGCAGTGTTCCAAGGCCAAGAAACATAAGAGGCTGGTAAAGAGTTTGAAAGGGCCCACCTTGGATGCTATCCAATCCTAGCGTATCACAGATCTCGACTCTGGACAGTGTATTTAGGTATATGGAATCATGTGATGATTTGTACTGGAAGTTTAAGACAATTAAACAGCGCCGAGGAGCTCCTCTCAGCTTACATTCAGAGTCTAGAGGAGGCTTCGCAGAGAGTGTATCAAAAATGGGGGATAGTGTCTAAAGATTTGAACAAAATGCATCTAGGACAAGTGTTAATTCTCAGAATTAATGTTGTCAAAGTTACAGATTAAAGAGAGGCTGACTGATCCCCCTTCCCACTGAGTCCTGCTGTGGGAGATTAGATAAGCAGAGGAGCAAGATGAGCAATGGGGACCCTCACCTACTGCTACCACTACTGCCCAAGTGTCAAGCAGTGGGGGCTCCATGGAGGTCAGAGAGCTTTGGAACCTGATTCAAGAATTGCGAAGCATAGTGTGTCAAGTTGGTAAATCCAGTCTCACCTCCGGGGAACCTGACACTTCATTATCCAGCATGCCAGTGTCGAACAAGGTTGCATTACTGCCCTTGGGAATTGGGGGTCGACGTTCAGATGCAATTTCACTGGAGGAAGTCCATCCTCAGCTGATGGAGTTACAGAAAATGGTGGAATTAAGGAAAGCGGTTGGAGACTCCATGAATCACCCCAACCTGCCATCCTCTGTGGCCCCTGCCCGGGAGGAGGGGCACCCAAGGAGCTCCCCAGCTGGAACCTATCAACCACTACCACATTGAACTGATGTATACTGTTATCAGTGTGGGGAAGATGGGCATCTCCAATGGCAGTGTATGTCCGAAAGCAATTTTCAGATGGTCGCACAGTGGCTGATCCAAGAGAAACTAACTGCAAACACCTCTGAAGTGTTAGGTGCTAAAGCTACCATCAGTGCCAAAGCCAAAGCTTCCAACTCTGAAAAATCAAGTGTCAAGGGATTGGAGTGAGATCATGGGTCCTACTGCTAAGGTGGAAGCCCACGTGGATGGACAGTGCACCCATGTACTACTGGATAGTGTCTCCCAAGTTACTATAGTGTTCAAGGACTATTATGATAAGTACCTCTCGCATAAAAAAATTGGAACTGTTGGAGAGTTTGGATGTGTGGGCCTCAGTGATGCTTCATACCCTCATTTGGGGTTGATTTGTATTTGTATCTCCTTCCCGGTGGACGTTGCTGTAACTGCCAGTGCAGTTGAAACCTGTGCCCTGGTGTGCCCATGAATAAGCATGGACAAACAGACCCTAATTATTATGGGGACTAATGACAATATTTTCCACTGCCTGAGTCAGATGTATAAAAATTTTGAGGGAAGACAAGGGAAAGTGTCTGTGTTTATTTATTGAAATGTTTCATCAGGAAAGGCACACTGAGCAACAAGATGCTTCTCTCCTGGTGCGACCTGGGGGGAGGGGGAACAGAGGAGTGGATAACTCGCAGATTATCAAGTGAGATACAATTAACATAATTATACAGTGGGAGGAGGTTACATTTAGTACAACTTACATAGGTTACTGTAGGCACAATGCCACATAGGTATAACCATTGAAGCATTTAATACAAAGAATAACAAGTCCAAACAAATGACAGCACAGAAAGACAAAAAAATAAGTGAAGATGTAGGTGCAATAAGCCAGCATCTGTAGCGTAAACTAGGTGCCACTGATCAGGCAGTCGGAGGAGGGTGGGGGGACGCAGGTGCAACACAAGCAGATATTACATGCAGAAGCAATTTACAGTGAGATAATTTGCCAGGGCAGTAGATAGGGAGTGGGCAGTGGGGGAGAGGGGGATTTGAGGGGGCTTGTTCCAGAGTATAGGAAAGTGGTATGAGAAGGCTGCTTGGCTGATGGAGGTCCTCCGCCTAGGTATAAATATTTGGCAGGAGTCAAGGGATCTAAGGGCATGAGTGGGGGTGGGGGCTGAAGATAGTATGGCTGTAAGGTAGGATGGGAGGGCACCAAGCCAGAATTTTGAGACAAATTTAGCGCAATGCAGTAAGCGGCGATTTTCGAGGGATGTAAATGCAAGGGATTGGTAGAGAACACAGTGATGGGTGTGGGGGGGGACATCAAGAGCAAAATGGCAGAAAGCATTGAAGAGGGGGTCCAGTTTGGATAGTGTAGACTTGGGAGCAGCACTTGTAGACTATGTAGCAGTAGTCAAGAGAAGGAAGTATCATCTTCTGGACTAGATCACACCACCCCTCCCCCCATTGTTTGGTTAGACAAGCCTACAATCTCAAAGCTGCTGTCTCAACTGAGGATGAGGCTGCAGGAATAGTGTGGCATCAGGAACCATAAGAAATAGTGTTATCCCTCAAAGCTGAGTACGCAGTTGATGAGGAAGTGTGATTCAAGAGACGCTGGCATGATCAGCTGCTACTGTTGGACAGCCTAAAGGAAGCTGATCTGCCCAAGGAGCTCATAGTTAAACCTAGCCTACTACCAGCTAAAGCCCATGTTTATATCAGATGAATAACTGCACATGTGACGAATGTTACTGACTGTCCAGTGACAATCCACAGGGGGAGGACCCTGGCACAGGTCTACTGTGCTGATTTAGCTGTGCAGCTGCACAAAAGAGAGAATGGAGCTCCAGGCCAACTAGACCCTTCATTGTTCAAGATTGGAGACCCCTCTCTACCTACAGAGCAGTGTAATAGAATCCAAAATAAGTTGGCCTAGTGAACACAGGTTTTCTCCTTGAACAAACAGGATGTACGGTGTGCCAAGGATGTGGAGCATCATATTTGGGTCACAGATGAGAGGCCTTTTCAGGAAAGATTAAGACAGCTGGCTCCAGCTGACTTAGATGATGTTCACAAGCACTTGCAGGAAATGCTGGCTGCAGGTATCATTCAAGAATCCAGGATCCCTTAAGCTTCCCCTATTGCGGTGATCAGAAAAAAATAGTGGGGCCATCAGGATGTGTGTGGATTATACAATGATAAACAGGAGGATGGAACCCGACCAATACACCATGCCATGAGTGCAAGATGCCCTAGATTGCTTGAACAGAAGTAAATGATACAGTGTCATGGACTTGAGATCTGGTTACTATCAGATTCCAATGGCTGAGATAGGCTGGGAAAAGACTACATTTATTCACCCACTGGGATTCTATGAGTTCCTCCGACTGTCACAAGGGATCTCAGGTGTGCCCGCCACTTTCCAATGGCTAATGGAGACAGCTGTGGGTGGCATGAATGTACTGAAGTGCCTGGTGTCTTTGGACAATATTATCATGTTCGGGAAGACCCTAGAAGAGCATGAGGCCTGGTAGTTTAAAGTGCTTGATCAATTGGTGGAGTATGGTCTTAAGCTGTCTGTTGACAAGTGCTAGTTCTTCAAGACCTCAGTCAAGTATGTTGGCCACAGTGTGTCTCAAGATGGCATCAGTACCAATCCCAATTCTGTTCAGTTGCTACCATGCCTAAATTCATCTGGTTGAAAGAATTACAGAGTTTCTTGGGATTTACTGGTTATTACCACAGGTTTAAAAAGGACTACACCAATAACATCAAGCCGTTGCAAGATCTAATCCAAGGGTAGCCTCCTGGAAACCAGAAGATCAAGTGAGTGTCACAGTCTGTTCCTGGGAAGGTTTGCTATAAAGTGCAAGAACTGATGGGGCCTAGATGGAACAAAGCTTGTGATGAGGCCTTTGAAGAGATAATAAGACAACTGACCCATGCCACCATGTTGGCCTATGCAGATCCCAGTAAGCCATACTGTATGAGCTGCACATGGATGCCAGTCTTAGTGGGTTGGCAGCATTGTTATATCAAGAACACCCAAAAGGTCTATGGCTGATAATGTATACCAGCCACAGTTTATCACCATCAGAATGGAATTACCTGGTCCATAAGCTGGAGTTTTTAGCACTAAAATAGGCTACTGCCAGTCAGTTCCATGAATACTTGTATGGAGCCCACGTTACTGTCCATACTGATAACAACCCCCTCACATATGTACAGACAACAGCAAAGTTGAATGCTGCTAGTCATAACTAGTTGTCAGACCTTTTGTCCTATGACTACTGTGTAGAGTAATGTCCTGGGAAGAGCAATGTAGATGCAGATGTACTATCCAGAAGACCCCACCAGAGGTGGCAGATCAAGAATGAGTTCAAATTCTCAAAGCTACTCTCAGAGCTTTGTGTAAAAGGTATGATCCAGAAGAAGGACTAGACTCCAATTCTGCAGCTTGCCTGGTAGACAGCTTGGGCACCCCCTCAGCCTGCATACCCATAGCCTATTGTAATGTTGTGTCACTCAGAAAATCCTCATTGCCACAGATAAGCCTACAAGACTGGCAAAAGAAGCAGAAGGAAGATCCTGCAATCAGAGATGTCATCACTCCTTTTCAATGAGAAAGCAGCACAGAACTTGTAAAAGTGAATCATCCTGACACCTCCATTTTACTAAGACCATGGAGTAACTTGAAAGTGCATAATTGTGTGATTTACAGAGAACCCCAGAGCAATGATGGTTCAACTCTTAAACAGTTATTTCTCTCAGCAAAGTTCAGAGAAATGGTACTTAATGCTTTGCATGATGGGATGGGACATTTGGGGTGGACAGAATGCTGGACCTAGTCAGAAGGAGATTCTACTGGTCTAGAATGAGTACAGAGATGAAGAACTATTGCAAACAGTGTATAAGATGTATCCAGTGGGAAACATTGTCTTCTCAAGCCACTCTTTTGGTGAACATCATAACCAGTGCCCCTATAGAGTTAATGTGTATTGACTTTTTGAGTTTAGAACCAGATCAAAAGAATATAACTAGCATCCTAATAGTGGCCGGCTATTATTCCCGATATGCCAAAGCTGTTCCAGACAAAGACCAATGGGCAGCCACTGTAGCTAAGATTCTGGTTGAAAAGTACTTTGCTCACTATGGACTTCCTAAGAGAATCCACTCTGATCAGGGCTGGAATTTTGAAAGTTGTGTGATAAAACAGTTATTGTCACTATGGGGGATCAGGAAATCTCAAACCACTCCCTATCACCCCAGGGTAACCCTCAACCTGAAAGATTCAACAGGACACTATTAGATATGTTGGGCACATTGGACCCTCATAAAAAAGCAAATTGGGAGTCAACAAGTGAATATGTTGGTTCATGCCTAAAATTGCACTCAAAATGATGCTATGAGGCAATCCCCCTGTCTGTTGATGTCTGGAAGAAAGGCTAGACTCCCGGTAGACCTTGCATTTGGAGTGTCATCCAATGGAGACAAATTTAGAGTCTTACACCAAATATGTCGAAAGATTGAAACAACAGTTGGATGACACTTTCCGGTTGGCCAAAGAATTGTCCCACAAAAGAAACTTGGCAAACAAGATCCATTGTGACAAGCATGTCAGAGCTCGTGAGTTACTCCCTGGAGACAAAGATTTGGTCGGGAATTTGGGGTTGCCTGAAAATCATAAAATTGCAGATCACTAGGGCAACATCCCTTCCTTTGGTCACTGAAAAACTTGTGGACTTGCACATAGTTTGTATGGAAGGGGAACCTCAGAGAAGTAAAACATTACACTGCTACCATTTGCTCCCCATTGGACAATTAGAAGTTCCCAAGCTAGAACCAGGCCCCATGCAACCTCAAAAGAATGAGAACCAGGGGTTCTCACAGCTACATTAACCAGACTACTCAGCCCGACAGTCAGTTGGATACTGGTTCACCTGGGCCTTCTGAAAGGCCTGCACCAGACCTGAATACTAGTCTGCCTGAGTCTTCCAAAAGGTCTGCATCAGACCCAGCTCCCAATGACCTGGACTTTTCCAATGATGAAGATGACCTGATGAGGTATTATTCTACAGTGGACGTTCCCCAACTGTTGAACGATCCTGATGAGTGGTGGATGCCAGATACATCATCTACACCACTAAACCCAAAAGCAGAGCCTTTTCAACCTTCCTCTGTACAAGCTCCTGTGGCAGATCCATTAGAGACGTCACAAGAGAGACAAGGATGCAGTAGATCCATTAAAGACTGAACAAAAAGTGAATATGGTATCTGAACCAATTGAACAAGCAACAAATCTGGTACTTGAACTGACTCCTGCTGCAGAGCCTCCCTTGTTCCCAGGGAGGAAGAATGTACATCCTCAGTTGGCCTGAAGGTGAAGATGTCTGTTTGAGGCTTTCTGAATGGCCAATCAAACCCTTCTTAAAACTTAGTTATGACTAACCTGGTGTCCCCACTGACCTGCCTCTATATATAGTGCATCATGGCATCTATGTCAATCCCCACTCACTGCCCTGTACTGTGTTCAACAACCCTGAGGGTAATGTGGGAATGTGAAAATCTGGGCATGTTGGTTAGATAGGAATCAAATGTCTAGTTAGCACTGTTCATGGAAGATTTGATAATTCTGGTTTGTTTATTAGGTAAAATTGTAATTTGAAACTAGCGTAGATAGAATGTTTTTGTCTAGGTAGAATTGTTACTACCATTATGTTTCCTATTTGTGTGTCTTCCAAATATGCACTGGATGGAACTCGTGCAATTGTCAGGATGACAGGTAGTGACCCAGAGGAGAGTGTAACCCCATCTAGGATGTGGGGCTTACCTTTCGGGGCTACAGCCCCATTGGAATCCAGTGGCTCTGGGAGGGATTCATGCATTGGCCTCGGTAATCTTTGTGGCTGCAGCTGCTGACAGTGTCCAGCTCCTCCGACCATGTGAAAACAGGGGACTGAGGCTCAAAATGTTTGTCTTGCACCTCCGGGTACTGTTGGTGTCTCAGTGCAGTCCGGGGAGAAGATGAGAAGTGGTGGACAGTAATATAAATAAAGAACATGGCCACCATGCACCCATTGTGCATGTGCAACAGGAAAAGGACATTTTTTAAAGGATCCATGCTCCATTTTGGGACAGCACTGCAAAAGGGGCGAAAAGGAGCTGAAGGTATCGGAAGCCCCAATGGCAAAAAGGGGGCTTCGACAAATAATGTAAAAGTTGTCCTAGCTCCCACTAGCTAAGCAGAGCCAGGACATATGAATACTAGCCCTTGGAGGGGCTTAAAATAAAAATTATGGCTCCAAGTTCTGGGACTGGAAATACAAAAACAAATATTGCAGCCCTCAAGGGACTCTGCAGCAAGGGGACTGCTGGGACAGTGCCAGAGGGAATCCTATGTGTCTGAAAAGTGGAGCACCTCATATTTTAATTTATATGCTCCTTCAGAAAAACTAATCCAGACTTCTGCCTCCCCAGCTGATGTGCATGCCATCCATTTCATACTTGATGTGCCCACTGGCATATAGCCTGCTGGGTTCTCCCCTCATAGGTTTTTTTTCCCAACTTATCTTTCTCTCTCCCCCTCCTTTGTTTCTTGGTCCTGATGGAATACAGGGGATGGAGCTGGAGCCAAATGCCATCCCATTGCTCTATGGCCTCATGCCAGATCCTTAATAGGGCCACACAGTTCAGTTTCCACCTTCCTATGAGGCTGATCATTTGATGGGACAGATGTGCACCTCCTTAGACAAGCTGTCCCTTCCTTCCATCACCTGCCATCCTAGCCTCTGTTCCTATGCATGACAAAAGGGGACACAAACACTCATTGCCCTCTCCCTCAAGTACCACAGAGCACATCTGAAGCTTACTAAAATGAAGTTAGTAACTTGTTCCATGTAAGCCGTTCAGTCCCACTAGCAATACTAGTGTCCATCACATTCACTCCTTTGATATGGCAAAATATAAATACAGAAAAAAGTTGCAAAATGCAGCCATGCTGGTCTCCTCTCTCCTCTGGTTCCTTGTCTAGTTATCACTGCTCCCCCTCCATATTCCCATTCCATGGTCATAGCTCCGGTAACTCTTCGCCTGCTTATGCATGTAGTGCACTTCTGTTTCAGCTCCCGATTCTGTCCTTCCCATCTGTTTTGTGTTTCAAAGTGTATTGCCAAGTTTCTCTGTGTCAAGTGAAGGCCTCAGTGAATTTTGAGATTGCCACCTGCAGTGTAGTTGTGTGTGCCCAATGAATATTTTTTTCCTTTCTTTTTGGACAGATCACTGACTACAATGAATGACTTGTGATTTTTTCCAGTTACTGGCTTATGGAAGTATCGCCATTCATGCCATCTGCAATATTAAAAGGCTGTGCATTTGTACTCTTGATGCAGCACATCTATTAATAGAGATGGACAAACAGAGAATGTGACGCGATGAGAGTGAGCTATTTTCCCTTTGAAAACTTCTGCAGTATGCATGACTTCCATTGACACAATGAGAAATGTAGTCAAAATTATAACGTTTTAGTACACAGACAATGCTGTAGCTTTCAACATCAAATCAATGCCATTATAACATTAATCATGACTCACTGGTTTCTGTAAGGGGAAGGTCACTATGACACTAGAAAACAACTAAAGTAATCTGTATTTCTGGTTGGGTGGCATTCATTGATTTACAGACTGGAAACAGTCGGTAATCCAAAGAACATGTAACATTACCCCTTACACCATTACTGTGTGAGTCAGAATGTATATATGCTTAATGCCTCATGTTCAAACCTCTCTGTCAGAAACCTGTGTTTCATCCTAGGTTGTAACAACTGACAATGAAAATTATGTGTGTTACGGGTGTATAATGGAACAATGTGTTATTTTTTCTATGTAGAAATTTCAGTTTTGTCCATAGTGGCAATGGTACCATTGAGGTTGTAATAATGAGCGTCCAGTGAGTCTGTCATTTTATGAGCATGCTGCTTTGTATGGTACTGTCCCCATGGCTGAAGGGGGGATAAGCATTTGTAGCTGGTGAACTACTCCTTGCCTGGCATTCAGCAGCCACTATTCACACATACCCCTTGTCACTGGCAAGTGTGACACAAAGATGAGAGTGAGTAGTGGTCTGAATATTATTGCATGATAAGTGGCTGTGCAGTTCATCCAATGGACTACCACACTTGTTGTGCCTGCCGTATATCACCCCCGGTATCTTTAGTCACTGAATGTGAATCCGATTTTCTCCACTTGGACTTACACAATTACAGTTTATCAGTTTGTGACAGAAGGAGTCACCCTGCCTAACATCGCCAACTACCTGAGCTTCGTTGACAATGCGTACTTTACCAGAAGCATTAGTACAAACAGGAAGGGGGAGACGATGCAGGAGTCAGGCCATGTATGTTCATTTCTATTGGCTGCTGCACCACTCCAAGCAAGACAAGTATAACACCAGCCCACAGACAGAAGCATCCTCAGGGATACTCCTAGTCCTTCCTGCTGCCATCCACTCTTGATATTGCAGCTCAGCAGTATTGCCAGCCAACACCATCATGCCTGGCACCACAAAGATGGGTCAGATAGTTCAGTGTGTGGGGATTTTACATACCTCGCTCCCCATAGCAGATTTTGGTACAAAAAACAAAAAGGAAATGCACAAGTCGCCCATTGGCCCTGTCACTGCAACACATCAGGCTGCCAATTCCATGATGGTGTGAGTGTATGTGCCCCAGAATCCAGGAAATGGTTCCAGGTCTGCGAACCAAAGGTTCGTGAGGGCATGGGCTTCCCAGCATCCATACTCCCCCACTTGGTAGACCATGGAACAGCATTATCATTGAGACTGAAGGCAAGCAAAGAAGCTCAGCCACCCTCCCAGCTGGACAAAGATACTGTGACAACAACCCCAGTAAGGGTGGATTTGGACAAAATGTTTTATATCTTTTACTATTCCCTGTTTCCTCCCACAGCTACCTTGTTGACCACCATCCAGACAGCCCACCCTGCCCAATGACCTGTCGTACCATGATGAACCCCTAGAAAGTGCAATAACATATCCAGCTGAATGATATCAGATGGGTATGCCCTTGCTCCGCCCTTGTTCTCCCACAATTGCCCATTGAGATACTCACTTTTGCTCCCAAATTCATGTTAGTGGCATAGTGAGCAGAGCCCTATTGTTACAATACCGAGAATATTGGATAAAAACAGTTTTAAAAATTAAAGAGAATTCCAGTGTAGGCACTAAGTGAACCTTAGATACCATGATTCTTGGTGTAGAATCAGTGTACCACAGTTCGTAGTTTGCCCAAACAAAAGAACAATGAAAAGCATAATCCCTGGAAGCTTACCCCCAACTTCCTAGTAATAGCAGCCTCTTGGATACTGGTGAATAGAAGGTTAGCCACCTCTGTTCAAGAAATAATGCTAAGCTGCTTGGCCTTTACACACAAGCTCTGGGCTAGCAGTGTCAGTCAGTCTGACTCCTGCTTTATAGGGTGGCCTACTGTGAGAGACACCCTCAAGTCAGTTCTCCCCTAATACCATGTCCTTGGTTTTGTAACCCTGTTACTGTCGAATTCCACATTGCTTGGAAGGGAAGGGGACATTGCTGCTGAAGCTCCCTCCCAAGTCAATGTCCTCTACAAAATTGCAGGTTGATGGGAGGGTGGTCGTGATGGGTACACAAACTCTAGTCATTTGAATAATTATATGGATTGCGTGTTGTCTCAAGTACTGTGTTTTATGATTGCATTACTGGCAGCAGCATATGTATCACTGCTTCTTTTATGATATTACTGGTGTACCTGCTCATTCTGCCAGGATATGCCCACCCCTGAAGATTGTCGTTTCTGCCACTCTTACATGCCAATTCATGTCAAGATCGAGCAGTTTAATGGTATAAACTGTATCACCATGAGTCCTGGGTCCCAGAACAATTGCCTTGATGAGTACGTTATGGAAGAAGCCCTTCATGAATTTATTTATCTTGATGGTCATGTAAGCAAGGACGAAACCACTGAGCAGTAAGTGTGTGTTTATGTATGGCATATGTGCAAAGACAGGCTACATAGAGCAGTGAGTCAGTCTAAATATGGGCCCACCCCATCTATGTGCGTGGCACACTTGGAATGCTCATTGTGCTCAGTTAAGGCCAAGGTGTGTCCGTTATCCACCTGCCTATGATATCATTACATGGTCTGTGCACTGGCATCACTGTTGTTGTGCCGATGGTGGGTTGAGTTTCATACTCTTTCACCCTTGACTCCAGATTAGAATCAGCAATGTGGCATTTGATGAATGCATTGCTGTGTCATCATGTGTTCTCCTCCTAATGGTGTAATGGGTTGGGGGGAGAGAAAGGCACAGTAAGACAGAAATTGTTTCCAAGTGTGAATTTGCAGCTCATGGAACTTAATTAACTTGCACAGAGTCACATGGTATGTCACTAAGGGAGAATGGTATTCCAAAATAGGTCTCCAGGTTTGGAGATCATTGCTAGTAAACACCATGCTGTAGTGCCTCCCATTCTTTTATACCATCTTTATGGATATCACGATATGAAAACTTTAGTTACAGGTATTCTTGTTGTTTAGCTCCCTGTAGATATACTCAGACATTGACTCCTCTATCGTCTCCACTGCCTTACTTCATGGTCCTGTGTGTACTGTCCACAAAGGTACAGTCAGTGCCTGCCAAAATGTTGCCTTCCAGTCAATTACTTGACTAGAAAACTAAATAAGCAGTCAGGAAAGAAAATATTCCAGCTGTTGAGTAAACTGTTTTATTTCTGCTGTTGCCTTGCTTTTATACATGACATAGTATGTAACTTTTATTTTTTCTTTTATTTTCAGATTGTATTGACATCTGGCCTATAGGAAATTTGGCATGGGGTTAAAACCCTGAGAACAATAACAGCGTGGTCAAAAACTGCAAAGGCAAAATGTCAAAACCAAAGAGAGTGCTCAGCAAAAACAGCAAGTGCTACTTTAGCTAACAACCACCAATGAATAGACTGTGTGTGTCTGCGCTTCAACCCCCACACCTTTAATATGACAAACCCAGGGTGAGGCAACTCAGGGATGGGTAGAAACCTCGGGGGGATTGTTCAGAAGGGTAGGGGAAACACAAGCAGTCCCAGGGAGACACAAAAAATAAAAAGTATTAGATGTCCTGGGATGGGGAATCGAACTCTGGGACATATATGCTCCACTGCTTTCCCTGCCTGAGGCCCTATCCCGTGAGCCACAAAAACTGCTTGGCAGTGCACTGACAAGTAGAGTCTTTAACCTGTTTTCCTGAGCAATACAGCTACAGGGATAATGCTTTTAGCTAATTGGACTGTTCGCTATACTATCCCTGTAGCTATTTTTCTTTTAGCAGTTTTAATCACAATTTTTTTCCTGCACTTTATTGCCTTCGACATTTTAAACCGGTACTGGAAATTCATATTCTGGAATTTTGGTTGACTTGGAAGAGGAAACAGATGCATATTACCATCATGTGTTGTACATAAAATTTGTTCCCATTGTCCATCGGATGAATTCACTGGGTTTAGAAATTATGGACAACAATGATGTTGTTCAACTCAGGTTGCCAATGTGATACAATAATTGCACTAAAATGATGTACAACTGCAGTCAGTTGCAACACATGTTCTGCTTAGTTACAAATGGTATATGTTTGTTGTTTATGGTCACTTTAGATAATGATCTTATGAAGTATAACTTTCCATCTTCGATGTGTTTGATGTGATGAACTGGCTTTGGAACCCTAGCCTAAAGTGTGACATGGTCTGCATGTATGTGACTTTTCAAACATATAATTGTACATATATTTCAACATACGTGTATTGTGATGGTGGATAATGGTCACTTAACACAAGAAGCCATGAAATTTGTCTTTAGTTGTATTGTCAGTTTTCAGTGTAACTCACTTACAGAGGCTAATCTCTATCACCCTAAAGTGTTACTGCCATCTGCATGTAGTGTTTGTGTTGGAAACTCAAACTGCCGGTACACCAGGTACTGTTTTGAGGGCATAACGCAGGTACGGTCAGTATACCATCACTACAATGACAATTATACAGTGAACACCTCCACAGTGTCAAATCTTGCCAGGCCGCTGTGGTGGTCCACTGTATACCGACACTGCAACTCCTGGTGTTTCGCGCCCACCCCAAACCAACTGTTTTCTGCCCGTCAACCAGTTTGTCACCCAGTTGACCAACTTCTGACCCACTTCGAGCCTATCCAGCTTATGAATCAATCTTCTATGTGGAAGAGTATCGAACGCTTTGCTGAAGTCAAGGTGGGCGACATCAACTGCTCCCCCTTGGTCCACCACTCTGGTTACCCAGTCAAAGAAATCTATGAGATTAGTTTGACAGGACCTTCCTGTTGTAAACTCATGGTGTCTTGGATCCTGGGCTCCTATGGATTCCAGGTGTTGTACTATCCTTTCCTTAAGGAATGCCTCCATAATCTTGTCCACTACTGAGGTAAAGACTGACTTGTCTGTAGTTCTCTGCCTCCTCCGCACTACCACTCTTGTTGAGCAGGATCACATGAGCCCTTCTCCAGTCTTCTGGGACCTCTCCTGTGCTCAGAGACTCACTAAACAGTTCTGATAATGGATCTGCTAGTTCCACCCTTAGCTCCCATAGTACCCTGGGATGTAGGCCATCAGGTTCCATTGCCTTGTCTACCCTGAGCTTATCAAGCTCTTGTAGGACCCTTTCTTTTGTGAAGGGACTAGTGCACACCCCCCCAGTGTCCATGGTGCTGAGCTGTGGGCCATGCCTTACCTTCTCCTCAGCAAATACTGAGCAGAAGTATCTATTTAGGATAGATGCTTTCACATGGTCCTCCTCCTCACACGCCCCCTTATTCCCTTTGATCTTAGCAATACCCCCTCTGGACTTTCTCCTTTCACTAATGTATCTGTGGAAAGACTTGTCACAGGCTTTTACTGTTCGTGCTAGTGTTTCCTTGGTTTGGGACTTTGCCTGCCTTACTACCTTCCCTGCTTCCCTTAGGGAAGGTTGGTCTGCCTCCCTATCTTCATCCTGCTGCATTCCCTTGTAGTTCCTGAAGGCCAGCCTTTTGTCTCTGACCTTTTCTGCTACTGTTTTTGAGAACCAAAGTAGTTTCTTTCTTCTTTTGCACTTCCTTTTTCTCTCTAACGCAATGGTATTGCATCCTTAATACCTGCCCACTTTGCCTGTACCCCCTCACCTGTATTTCTTCTTGCCGGGGTTAGCTTAACTCTGTTGGCCATCTTATCAAAGTCAGCTCCTCTGAAGTCCCATATTTTTGCCTTGGAATGGGATGATTTAGTTCTAGTAGTCAAATTGAACCGTACCATGTGATGGTCACTGGCCCCCAGGTGACCTTCTACTTGGACGTCTGTGATCCTTTCCCTGTTAATCAGTACTAGATCAAGGATAGCCCTGTTTCTTGTGGGTTGCTGTACCAGCTGTTTGAGGTCCTCCCACTGCAAGGAAGTCACTATGTGTCTAGTTCTGGCAGATGTTCCTGCTGGTATTAACAAATTTGTATCTGGCATGTTGAAATCTCCCATTATCAGAACCTCCCTCTTAGCTGTCATGTTTTGTATATCTTCTAACAGTAATGTGTCTGTGTCCTCCACCTGGTCTGGAGTCCTGTAGGCAACCCCAGTTTGTATGGATGTCCCATTTCCTGTTTCCAGGGTGATCCATAGTTCTTCTGGCTCCTTATGTGCATTCTGAATTTCTGTAGTTTTGATATTTCCATTGACATAAAGGGCCACTCAACCCCCCCCCCCCTTTTTGCACCTCGGTCTCTTCTGAACAGTGCATAGCCAGGTAATGAAGTCTCCCAAGTGTGGTTACTGGTGAACCATGTCTTGCTAGTGGCTACTATGTCCAGTTTAGCCTCTGTCATTATTGCCTGTAGGTCTTGGATCTTGTTTCCCAGACTGCGAGCATTTGCGTACATGATTTTCCACTGGCCAGATTTTGGCGTGTTGGTTGTTGGGTGAGGTTTGGCATTTCCCCTGTGTGTCGTATGGGGAGCTGGACCTTTTTCCTTACTTGGTGATGCAAATGAACTACAAACATGCTGAACTCCTGTTTGATCACTAGCTGAGGGGTGACGGGTGTTCTTTTTTCATTTTTTTTTATTTCAACCTAGGATTACATTACCTTTGAGCCGAGGCTCTTTTACATAGGTTCCACATCAGTCATCATTTTTAGTTACAAACATATAGTCACTGACTTACGGACATGTAATAACAAGTACAAAGACTTGAGCTATGAGTAAGTCAAGGGAGGAAGGGTTGGTGGGGAGAAGTCAGGGTAGGAGATCAAGGGGGTAGGAGGTGCAGGGGTTAAGAGGGAGTACGGGAGGTGGTTGGGGGCAGGGGCAGGAGTGGAGATATGAGGGAGAGGTGGGCAAGGGCAGGAGACAGTGCAACCAGGGGGCCTTGTCAAGGGAATATGACAGGTAAGGTGCTAGGGGTGCAAAGACTGATTGTAAGTGCTGGGTGCTGGAGCATGTGCAGCTGGAACAGTGGAAATGTAAAGATGTGCAATCGTAGGATACTCGCAGTGAGAGGCACAGCTTGGACTTGAAGAGGCCGAGTGTTGGAGCAGTCGCTATGTCACTGCCAAGAGACTTGAGCCAGTTAGATGCCCGATAGGTGAATGATCTTTGTCCTTGGGTCGTGCGACATCGTGGGATGTGTAGTAGATGGGAATTGGATCTCCTTGTAGTGACATTCCTATGTCTAGGCTTAAGGAGGGCACAGGCACCAGGTGGGGCAAGTCCCATTATAATTTTCTTGGCCGTGATGCAGGTTTGGTATTTTATGCATTTGTCCAGTTGAAGCCATCCAGATTGGGAGTAAAGGTCACATGTGTGGGTACGGCGATGTGAGCCAGTGATGAGATGACAGGCCTTATTCAGGGAGGTCGCTATACATTTGAGAGCAGTGGTAGTTGCAGACCCATATATGATAAGACCATAGTCTATGATGCTGACGATGGAGCTTTGGACAGCTACCAACAGTGCTTCTGGGGTTAGGTGTTTCCTGTGCCGGAAGAATATGCCTAACCTCACATTGGCAGACTTTGCAACATTGCTGATATGGACAGTGTACGAGAGGTGGGGATCAAGGGTGATGCCAAGGTACTTGAACAATTGTGTTTACTTTAGGATGGCTTCTTGTTCGGTTGCAATGAAGAGGTGGAGTTGTTTGTTTTTGTTGTGGGGGCTGCAGAAGACCATAGACTTATTTTTTTTTTCTGATTGAGAAGCAGTTTATGATTTAGGAACCAGGATTCGACGGAGGAGAAGGCCTGCTGAAGTTTATTTTGTAATTGGATTGGATCAGGGTCTGAGGTGAGGATCACAGCATCGTCGACGTAAGGAATTATTTGTTCTGGGCAGCTGTCCAGTAGTGAGTTTAAGAATAGGCTGAAGAGGAGGGGTTCCAGAATGGAGTCCTGGGGGACTCCCATGCGGACCGGTCTAGGGTCCGAGAGCGTATCAGCGATTCTTACTGTTTGGGACCGTTCTTCAATGTAGCTCTTAAACCAGCCAATGGTGTCGGTTGACAGCCCAGTGTGCAGAAGCTGGACAAGTAGGAGGCGGTGATTGATGGTGTAGAAGGCTTTAGTTAAGTCAATGTAGATTGAGCCTAGTAGTTCACCCGAGTCAAGTGAATTGTGGATTGCGCCGGTGAATTCAAGTAGGGCTGTGGAGGTGCTGCGACTTTTGAGGAACCTGTGATGTTGCTTGCACAGGATGTTGTATGTATCCAGGTATTCTGTGAGCTGGTCCGAGACTATGCGTTCTAGTGCCTTGGAGAGTGGAAGTAGTAGGGAGATAGGTTTTTAGTTATCGTGGGCAGTTTTGTCACCACTTTTATGGACTGGGGTGACAGTGGCAGATTTCCATCTGTCCAGGAACTGGCTAAGACTGAGGGAGAGGTTGAAAATTCTGGTCAGAGGACTAAGCACTTCATCAAGTGTGAGAGAGAGGATTTTGAGATCGAGGGAGTCATTACTGATTTACCAAGGGCTTTGGTAACATATTTGAGTACTTGGTGAGCCTTGACTGCTTTGAAGTAGAAGCAGGGGGAGCTGGTGGGAGTAGTGTTCATTGCAGACAGAGGGGCTTCACCATCTTTGAAGTAGTCCTGCAGTAGGACAGTGCTGAGGTCGGTAAAGGCTTTGTTAAAGGTATCCGCAATGGTTTTTGGGTTGAAGGTTGTGGTTCCATTGATGTTGAGTATTGATGGGGGGATTTTGGGTGGATTCCTGGTGAGTTCCTTTATGTTCTTCCAGAATTCCTGACCATTGCTCCAGGAGTTTATGAGGGCATGCTTATAGTAGGTGGACTTCAGTTGCTGGATGGTTTTGGTGCAGTCATTGCGGGCACGTTTGTAGTTTTGGATGTCGTTTTGCCTTCCAGAGTTTCTGGCCAGCTCCCATAGGTAGTCTCTTCTTTTTAGCATCCTGAGGAGGTCACCTGTGAGCCAAGGGTTACTGAGTGATTTGACTTTGCGTTTCTTAATAGGAGCATACATGTCACAGGCCACAGTGAAGATGTTTATGAAGTGGTCAAGGGCAGTGTTTACGTTGGTTGCATTGAAGATAGGGGACCAGTCTTGATGGAGGAGGTGGGATTTGAGTCGAGGAAGGTGACCACTGGGTAGAACCCTGATGGTGATTGTTTTTGGTGGTTGATGAATTTATTTGACCAGTTACATCTAACAGGAGAGCGATCGCTGAGAGAGTCAGGGTGGACATTAGTGTTAGATATCCGCGATGGGTGACTGGTAAGGATACAGTCCAAGAGTGTGCTGGTGCCAGTCCTGTAATTTTTCCTGGTTGGTGAGTCAACCACTTGTGTGAGGTTCGCCGCAGCAACAGTATCCCTGTGTGCACCAGTATCGGCCACAGACCAGTTGATGTTGAAGTCGCCTAGGAGGATGGATTCAGTGTCTGGTGGGAGTGACTTAACAAAGTCAAGAACAGCTGTTAGACTAGTTTCCTGTTCTTTGGGAGGGATGTAGATGGTGGCAACAGTGAGGGTTTTGTTTTGGGTTTCGAGGAGGATTCTCACTGGCAGTATCTGAGCAGTTGTGGGTTGGAGCAAGGTAATGATGTGGTACCCTTGTATGGAGTCTTTTAGATAGAGAGCACAGCCCCTGCCTCTTTTGGAGAGACAATCCAGCCTAAAGACGTTGTAGCCAGGAAGGCTGATTGCATGGTCTGGTACTGATGGTGTGAGCCAGGTTTTGACAACTGCCAGGATGTCAGTGCAGTGTTGGCTGGTGAAGGCCTGTAGGGCATAAATTTTAGGAAGGAGGCTGCAGATGTTGATTGATATGAATGAGAGGGCACCCAAAGGCTTGCTCAGATTAGTGGCTTTAGAGCAGAATGGGCCAGGGTTTGGGTGCACGTTGCCTGACTGCATTCGATGTTTCAGGTGCTGCACCCCTCTCCCCATTTGCTAGTTTAAAAATTCTGCAAAGACATCAAACTTCTGCCCCAATGTACTGACTCCCTCCTTAGTCAGATGCAGTCCATCAAATTTAAAGAAATTCCGCTCCCAAAACTGTTGCCAGTTACCTAGAAATGTGTGTCCTTTTTCCTTGCACCAGCCCTTGAACCACATGTTTAGCTCCCCTATCTCCCCTTCTCTGACCTTCCGTCCATCTGTTCCCCTCTCCCAAACTAGCAGGATCTCAGAGAAGGAGATGCCAGATGAAATGGATAATAGTTTGTCACCCAGCCTGGTCAGGTGTTCCTTGGTCTCCACAACTGACCAGTTGGTGTTACATTAGTGTAACCACCCAGTCCCCTGGGGTTACTAGAATTCTGTCAGTGTTAGACTAGGAAGGTTCCTGGACAGTCTATAGGGAGTTGTTAAAAGCTCCTTACAACATGACATCATTATTTACTCAACTAATCTGAGCAGAGAATGGATTATGCCATTTACAATTCTTGCAGCAGCATAAGCCACTTTGGAATCACCAGTTGCTAGGGGGAAGTTTAGAATGTTCAAACAGGAGCCAGTGAGTCTGTAGTCAGCAGTAGTTCAGTGTGGAGCTCTGAGTGAGCAGGAGTGCTCAGAGTGTGGAGGTGCCTGCCAGTCTCCCCTGAGACTGAGTGAAGAACCTCCAGTAGTTTGTCACTCCAGTGTGTGAGACCCAGCAGTATCAGAAGAAGTGATGGAGACCATTGCCTGCAGGACCCAAGTGGGTCATTTCCACAGAAAATGTGGTTTGGAATATAATTCTGTGGATCTAAGAGGCAATCCCCTGAAGATCCTGAAGATTGTCAACTGCCCAGAAAGAAAGAGTATGAACTTTGAAGCTATGACAAGCTACCTGTGAAGGGAAGAGGTGTTTTTCTTCTTGCATCCATGTCTGTATAAAACCGACAAACTAAACCGTGGGTACAGGCTCATGGAACTGTTTTTAGGTGTTGGTCTGAGGTGTATGTGCCCAGAGATAAGGCTAGAATGCACCTGTCAGGGCCCCTTTAACACCACAAAAATGTACTGAATGATCAGTTAAAGTTGAGAGTCCTTTAGCATTTCGAGGTAAATGAAGGTTCATTGGTGTAACCCAGAAGAAATGGCAGAGACTGGTTGGGGCCAAAGTGAGCATAACTTCATTTTAATACTTAGTCAGGGTGGAGTGATGAAAAGCCATTGATCACATAGGGTCAGTGGACACATACAGTGTATAGGGCCTATGGGAAGACCGAATGGGCCTGGCGGTCCAGATCCGCTGATGAATTCTATGTTTCTATGTTTCAGGGCTTACTGGTTCGTGTATGGGCACCAGGTTTCCCTGGGCATGTTAACAAAGTTCATCATGTCAGGAGGAATTTGTGAAATGTTTTAAAGTGTGTGGCGACTCCCACAAGATATACACTTTTGGAAAGTAAAGTTCAAGGTATCTCTAGTTCAGAGGGATGAACAGTTTTAATTTTTTGAGGAAATGCATGTTCTAAAAGCCCAAAGCAGTTGTTGTTCTGGAAAAGTAAGTTTTTTTTCATCTGTGTTTACAGTGACAAACCTGAGGCACCACCCCATTCTGTTTTCCTAACTTCTGTGAATAAAGCCATACTGTACAATCCCATCTTCAGTAGTGGACATCACATCTGTGGTTCCTGAGTGTGAATTCTTATGGGACCCCCTCAGAAGTTAGGCCTAGCATAGCCCTAGCACCTCTCTCCCAGAACCTGGAGTAAATATAAATGTTTGTTTTGCAGTCTAACCCTCCACCTTCTAGATGCTGACTGGGTATTTGCATCAGTGCCAGGGGCAATACCTATTGTTTATGCCAACTTGTGGCTTGATGCCTTGTTTGGGTACAAGTTAAGGGAGTCCTGGTTTCAAGATGCTGTTCTTGGCTGGGGTAATGGTTGCAAATATGTGAGCTCCTTCGGGATCTTGAGGGAGAGAAAAAAGGTTGCCCTGTCAGTGCAAATGTTGATGGTACATCTATGTTATTTTTGTCTGGTGGTGGTGCCCCATGACAGGAATCATTGCCAAGGACAATAAAGTTTTGCTAAGGACAAGTAAATCTATGCCAAAGTAAAGTTGTGCCCAGTAAAGTGCCATCAAAAGAGAATTTGCTGCCTGTGTTTTTCAGAGGAATTTTTCTGCCTGTGTTCTGTGAAAAAAATGTGCTGATTGTATGCTTAGAAAAGTTGTAATGTAAAGTGCTTAAGACTGTTGAACTGAGCAATGTATGCCCCTGCCATACAAAGTGCTTAAAACTGTTAAAAAGTCTAAATTTCAAAGTTAAAAGTTGTTGTGGACAAAGAGAACATTTGTGCCCAAGTCTGCAGAAAGTTTCAAGTGTTTGTCATGTAAAATGGGGAAGTCGCTAGAGGAAATACACAAAAAACTGTGCCAAAATGCCTAAAAAGCACTTCTGCCTGTTGAAATTTCAAGTCGAGAAAAAAAGTTTCAGTTTGCTGATTAAAATTGGCTCCTAGATGATCATCGTGAAGGAATGCAAGCAGGAGAATGAGCGAGAGAGAGAGAGAGAGAGAGAGAGTTTGCATGGCATCATGTGATTGGTCAAACCAACCAAGTTCCGCTCATTGCCTGGAGTCTCAGTGCCAGAGGAGTGTTTGAGGAGGAGAGAGCAAGCAGCATGCAAGCAGGCAGCAGCAACAGAACCATCATGAAGGAAAACTTCATTGTTTTGACCTAAAGGCTCTAGAAAACATTTCCAGCAGGCTTCTTCTGACTAGCAACCAAAGAGGTAGCAATCACGAGTGTGCGTGGTGCTGGCCCGTGGGCTGGACAGCCCAACTGACCCCAAACAAGCTTCAAATTCAGCAGCAGGCCGAAAAAACATCTATGGAGGGAACCATCTACTTTTAAGTACAACTATGTCAAAACAAAAGTACTGTGAGCAAAAGCAATAGATCTGTGCAAAAGCAGCAAAAAAGATTGAGCTAAGCAAATGTGTGTGGGTCAAAGGACTGAAGTTGTGGTAGCTGATCACTGGGAGCAAGCAAACAAGCTAAAATGTCTGTCCAGAGCAGACGTAAACTAAAGTGTAGGAGATTGTGCAAAAATTTAAGAACCCTGCTGATTTTTCAAGTGAAATTGCAATGGTTGTGCATAGAAAGGGCAAACGCTATGTTTAGAATGGAATGCAAGTTGAAGCAAAGTGTGTGAGATGAAGAAAAGTTTTCCATGGACATGTTGGGGCATAGTCTGCAGAAAGTAAACAAACTACCAAATGACATGCTGGGCAGAGGGTCTCGTAATACAAAACGTGCAAATTCAGGCAGCAATTACAGTAAATGTGTGCAAATGTGTGAAACCAAGTGCAAGTCAGGCCACAGTTTCAGCAAAGATGCAAAGAAAGAAAATTGTGTTTGGAACTGAAAGGGGTCTGTGCAGATCAATACCTCTTATTGAGTAGAGAGTTATAGGTGCCAAATGGCAGGGGTTTTAACTAACATCCTTGCTATCTGTTTTCACTGTTAACTGTCCCATTTGCACTTTCTTTCATGCCTTATACTTCTAGGCCCGTTTTTAAACTTAATGGCCCCAAAAAACTAGCATGAGATCAACTTCTTTATTAAACATACTTTTTTATTCTTTCTTTTTATATATACAGTATCTAGGCATCTTCATTAAAAAAGCCTTATTTGATTTCTTTTTTAACAGTTCAGTCACCAGAGTCTTTTTTTGCTAAATGTTTTACTTGACCTGGACTTTCCTCATTTCATCTCGGGTCTCCATTTTTTCATGGCTCAATTGCCTATATCCACATCATTTCTCTCTGTGGGACTCAACCTCAGTCGACCATTTACTCCCAGTTCTGCTTAAGGTTGAGCCAGTCCAAATTCTCTCATAGGGATTTGCATATGTTTTGCATGATGCTTTGCATTATTGGGGTATGTGCAATTGTGTTTTCTTAAAAATTAGGCTATATGGCCAATATCCTCCTGGATAACCCATGCCTCACTGTATTTGCTCTGGGTCCTTTTGTAGTTCTTTTTCTTCTCTATTTTGGGGTCCCCATAGCCCAAACAAATAACATCTCCCTTAAGATGTGCCTGGCTCCCTCTCCCTGGGCTAAGACGCAGATATGGCACACTGATGAGTCCAAATGAGGACAAAACATGTGTATGTGTCTGCTGTTCTTAGCCTTTGCTGGTTGCACTGTGAGGCCTTCTGGCACCATGCAGTTCTGCTTACAGTTGAGCAAGTCCAAATTCTCTCATGGGGATTTGCATATGTTTCCCATGGTGCTTTGCATTATTGGGGTATGTGCAATTGTGTTTTCTTTAAAATGAGGCTGTATGGCCAATATCCTCTGGGATAACCCATGCTTCAGTGCATTTGCTCTGGGGTCCTTATGTAGTTATTTTCCTTCTCCAGTTTGTGGTCCCCATGGCCCAAACAAATAACATCCCCCTTAAGGGGTGGTTGGCTCCCTCTCCCTGGGCTAAGACACAGATGTGGCACACTGATGAGTCCAAATGAGGATGAAACAGGTGTATGTGTCTGCTGTTCTTAGCCTTTGCTGATTGCACTGTGAGGCCTTCTAGCACCACACAGTTCTGCTTAAAATTGAGCCAGTTCAAATTCTCTTATGGGGATTTGCATATGTTTCCCATGAAGCTTTGCATTATTGAGGTATGTGCAATTGTGTTTTCTTTAAAAGGTGGCTGTATGGACAATATCCTCCTGGATAACCCATGCCTCAGTGTATTTGCTCTGGGGTCCTTTTGTAGTACTTTTCTTTCTCTATTTTGGGGTCCCCATGGCCCAAACAAATAACATCCCCCTTAAGGGATGGCTGGCTCCCTCTTCCTGGGCTAAGACACAGATATAGCACACTGATGAGTCCAAATGAGGACAAAACACGTGTATGTGTCTGCTGTTCTTAGGCTTTGCTGATTGCACTGTGAGGCTTTCTGGCACCATGCAGTTCTGCTTAAAGTTGAGTCAGTCCAAATTCTCTCATGGGGATTTGCATATGTTTCCCATGATGCTTTGCATTATTAGGGTATGTGCAATTGTGTTTTCATTTACTCCTTGGGCTTCTTTCTTTCCTGCTTTTCCAACCTTCTGCTCACTTGTCCGAAACAATAATGTGTTCTTTTAAACTACAAACCCTGCATCCAGGATTAGCCATTTTTGACTTTCCACTCATTTCTCCAGCTTTCTGCAGTCCGGTTCTGTTTGTGGTTCAAAGCCCAGTCCTGCAAAGAGCAGAGTGGCAATTTGGGACATGTGTTTCTTTTGCAGAAATATGGCAACTGGACAGTCAGGTTATTCCCTCCATGCCAGAGTATGGATCACCCAATGGGAAAGGAAACTTGCCCAGTATGAACAGCTTTATAATTGTGAAAGTGCCTCAACAGATGTTGCTCTATCAAACTTCCCAGTCAACGTCTGTGTAGTTTGTATGAGACTGGGAGGGATGTCCTCATGATTCAGCACTGTAGACACTGCAGGAAGCAGTATGGGATGTGCATGGAAGGTGGCCCTCTATATGCTAAAGGCAGAACATTCTGTTTAGCTCCAACTTGGACTCTGGTAGAGGGCTCAACCTGTTCAGTGCAGCAAAAAGCTGAATGCAAGCAGGAAACAGAGGAGCTAGTTAAAGAGTTTTTCAAGGGTGTGACTCAGAGTAACTTGCAAGATCAGGAAAAATGGTCTTTTCCACTCCAGAAAAGGTGGAAAGAGACATACTAGAGATGGAGTCAATAGATCCATGTGCAGCAGGCCCAAGTCCAAGTCTAATCAGAGAGGATGAGTTAGAAGATGCTTTGCAATTGGAGGCACCTACCTCAGAATGCAGCGAAGAATGGACTGTGTCTCGGTCTGAACCAGCTATCAGTTCCTGGGCAGAACTTGTAGAGCAAGCAGAATTGGAGCAAGTTGGTAAGACAACTGGCAGTGAGAATGGTCTTCCAGTAGCCCCAATTGCAGATGAGCCACAAGAGACTGATCAAGGCTCAGAAGTTGTAGAAATTTCAGGGACGGACTGCTTTTTCCCTGTCCAGAACATCTGAAGCTGGCTTGACCAGATCTGGTCATCCTCCAGTCAGGCCATTGGGTTGAGTCTGCCCAATAGCAGCAAGGAAGAACATCTAGTTAAATGCAGGGCTGAGGCCTAGTATAGACAAACCTATCCATTTTATGCAAGACAGATATGGGAGGCCATAGACGAAAACAGAGATACCTGCATATGGGAAGAAGCCAGAGCTTCCATTAGACCTCATGTGAATAAGTTTATGAGACTCAAACTGTGCCATGGTAGACTAAAATTTTAGAAGTTAGGTTTCACCCCCCTACCTTGATTCAGTCAGAGTAATAGACAAATCTGGCAAAGAGACTGTTCACGACAAAAGAATTGTTCATCTAGATGGGACAATAGTCTATTCCCCCCCATCCTGAATGGTACTACCCTTGAGTGCCACTACTTCAGCATTGTGCCGATGTGAAAGTCAGCCACAACAACATGGGTGCAGCTTTAATGGTGCATGTCTCCTGCCAAGCGTTAAGCTGAGGAAACCAATGTGGGTGCAGTTTTAATGGTGCTTGTCTTCTGCCAAGTGCCAAATGGAGGAGAACAACATGGGTGCAGCTCTACTGGAAGACACAGATCATATTCAGCAGCTACCAGGTCCAGCAGGTGGTGTGGAAGAGCTGATCAGAAAATTGTCTTCCATAGAGAAGAGGTCCAGCACAGATCCAAAGAGGTGATCCAGATTGTCTATCTGCTCCTAGAGTATGGTAAAGTGTAGAACTTCCCCTTTACCTTTTAATTTTAATGACTGTGTATCTAATAGAAGATGTCCATGGAACTGTTGGTAGGAAAATCGGGGGGGGGGGGAGCAGCAAGATGGCTGTGGTGCTGCTCTGTTCCATGCTGCAGGGTTTTGTCTCTTGCTCGCTGACCTTAATCAAGGTTTTCAGTGGGTTCATGTGACTTAAACCATCTCCATTTTTCTGATTTTAAATGCTGGAAAGGTATTTCCTTTGTGTCTAGGAAAGCTTTAGAGTGGTTTCTATTTGAATAGCTGACACCCACTAGCTCTGTCATTTTGTTGGTCATTTGCCACTTTGAGTGAGTGTTGACAGAGCATTTATAAATTACTGTTATAGTTCGTATGAAGGAAACTCAAATTATTTTTATCTATAGTCTCCAGAGAAGTGCGTTTTGTAAGCTGGGAGCAAGTTGTTTTTTAGCCTCTCTTTGGTCGCATGCCAACCATTTGTCGATGCCTGGTGTTTAGCCAGTTATTTACTATAATTAAAGGAAAAGGAGTCTGAATTGAAGCTGGTTCTGAGGGCTCAATGCAAGAAAGGAGAAAGAGAACTACTGGAGTCGAAGAATAATGAGTGGAGCTGGAGGAGGAGATGACTGGAGAATTGGCTTTGAATCCACTGAGAGAGTCAGCCTGATGATCTGTTAGCGCTTTAGTGCTTAAGGTGCTTTTTCTTCATATCAATGGTATGCCACTGTTGTCTTAGGGGAATGGTGCTGATACTTTAAAATAAGAATATAGTATGCTCAGAGGAGCATTTTCTTTTATTATATTTTTCAAATGTACTACCTCTCCGAGCTTGAATTACAGAGAAAGTGAGACGGATCCCAAAATTGGGGAGACTCAGAACAGTTCTGCCGTAAAACCAGCTGCCTTTAATGATGGTAAATCACATATAGTTGCTAACCCTCAGGGGCAAAGTTTGGTGAGAGACTAGGAATTCATGCCTGCTTGCTGGTTTTGGGTTGAAGACTCTCTTTGTGGGGGTAGTGTTAAAGATTCAGTCCTAAGTGACCCCCTGTTTACAGAAGGTTTCATTTGGCTCAGGATGTTATAATAACTGAACGGAGAATACAAACTCCCTTGTTTTCAAATGTCAGGCATTGGCTTGTATAGAGGCTAGAAAAAGAGTACTTTGAATAATTTCTCTTGTTCTGTGACTTCTGAACCAGAACCGATGAAAAAGGCTTAGAGTGTTTAAACAGGGGGCATGTCAATCTGAATTATTATGCAAACCAAAGTGCTTGTAAAACTGAAGGAAGCCTATGGTATGCTGTCTGATCTCCTTGACCTAACCAGAATTCCCCTATATTTATATTTTGATTCTTTGTTTGTTCTCTGTTTGCTCCTGGCTGTAATATCTCAAATGTTTACTGCATTTGGGAATCTGGAACTAAAAAGGCAGTCTGATTCTGACTGCAGAGTGGTACAACATGAGTCTGGTATGAATTATTTTCCTGAGGCCATTTTTACAGGTGACTCCTAGTGATGGAGCTGATTGGTTCTGCCTGGTATGTATAATGGCCTTAACCTTTATAAATGGCACTTCAGAGACTCATGTGAAAATGAGGTTTATAGTGGGGAATTATTCCCCTTTTACAGCTCATATTTTTCTGTATCTTTTATATTTTAAGATGTTTGTTTTTACTCTATAATTAATGGACTCCTGAATAACACTGGAGCCTTCAACTTTATTTCAAATAAAGGACTCCTGAGTGAATGGAGCTGGACTTTTGATTTTAGGTAGAAAGGTTCCGGTACCAACTTTTAAATGTTCTTATAAGTTTCCTATTTGACCAATTCACTAGCTCTAATTGTTTGCCCCAATAATATGTTGAAAACAATGTAATACTGTAATAAGAAAGATGAGTTAGAAAAGTTTGTGTGCTCAATTGACATGCCTAAATAATATGAACTTGCAAGTAGCTGCCAAAGACTTAGTACTGGGCTAGGTACTGGTAGCCACTCTAGGTCCCAAAAATGGGTTCCTGAGGCTTGGATGTGAAAGAAAAGTGTAGACAACTGGCAACAGGTATGGTCTAGGATAACCAGCATATAACTTCCTATTTGAAGTCGGCATACAAATCCTCCCATACCTGGTGACATTAGGAGCATGGGGCAGCATTTGCTGTGGGGTGCACCTTAGGATTTCATGAGAAAGGGGAAGGTATTACTGACAGCATGGGATTTCTAATTGCATGTTCAATTATGGAACCTTTCCATTTTGTCTGTAACAAAGTACTTCAGCAGGCAGTCTCTGTGCCCTAGATGGGACCTAATTATTTTGGTATTATCCTGCTTTCCTAGATAGAAATTGGCAGACACAAATGGCCCCAAAATGGGTCCCTGTGGCTTGAATGTGGAAAGAAAAGAAATAACAAATGGAAATAGCTATGGTCTAGATCCTCGGCTCTAGGACCTAGACCATAGCTGTTTCCATTTGTTAATTCATGCTGCCCCATACTCCTTTTATCAGTCAGGTATGGGAGGAATTATATACTGACTAAAATGAAGAATGACTTGTGAGTTTACCTAGACTCTAGGTAAACTCATAAATGCTTCATTTTAGTCAGTATATAATTCCTTCCATTCCTGGCTGACAAAAGGAGCACATGGCAGCATGCGCTGTGGGGTGCACCTAGGAGTGTCACTAAAAAGGGGAAGATATTACAGACTACATGGGGACCTTAAATATGGTTTCAGTGACCTAGCCTTTTTATTTTGCTTGTATCTAAGTATTTCTGCAGGACGTCTCTGTAGCCTAAAAAGGGACCTAAATATTGTGTCTTGATTTTCATCTCAGAATTTAGCCTTAGGATGGCTGGTGGAATGGGAATATTGATGGCTATTACAATTGATCATATCCAGGGAAAATTAAGTATTTTCTCCTTGGTTGTATCCTTTCTATAGAAAGGTGTTTTTAATATTAGGTAATATCGATCCTTTACCTATGGGTCATGCTTTGATACTGAGGGTTCATCTAGGGTGAAAGTGTTTTTCAACATATATTTATTAAGAATTGATATTTAAAGTTTACTTTAATTAACGCTTTATTATTTGGATAAATAAGATTTATTTTGTAATAATTACCTGGAACCGTTCCCCTTGTGCAGTTGCTGGAGATGTAATTTTATATATTTGTGTGTTGTCATTTGTAATGTTGTAATGGTTTTCTAACCAATCAACAATAAACTGATTAACTAACTAACTACTTACATACTTACTTACATACAGTTTACTATTTTCTTTAATTGATTATGAGTCTATAGTATATTCTCATACTTCTGACAGAATGTTTTCTAAACTTCAGGTTACTTATCACTCTATGTTACGCTTTGCTACTGGCCTATCGAGGTTAACACATCATTGTTCTCTCTATAAATGTTTTGGTTGTTTGTCTTTAGAGGGGCGTTTTAATTTTAGATCGTTGATGTTTTTGCACAAGGTTCAGCTAGGTATTCTGCCACAAAGTATTCTTAGTTTATTTCCTAGGAATATAAAATCTGGTTGTACAAGATTACAGAGTAGGGAGTGCTTTCTGGTTCCTTTTTTTCACATATCTTTTGGCCAAAATTCAATGAACTTTGCCACTGTTAGGATGTATAATTATCTTCCTTGTAATGTTACTAGTCAAAAGCAGTCATCATTTTTTAAGACAGCTCTTAGAAATAATTTATTGGAGAATTCAATTTGCAAATGTTTTACATAATGTGTATTTATTGATTGTATATCGTCTTGTAAAGTCTGATGTGTTATGTTTGTTGTAAAAAATGGTCATTTGTGAAAATGGGCTTATCCCACAAACTTATCAGTATAAAAATAACAAGCATTTGTCAATGCCGAATGTTGCTTGCTTCTATGTGCTGTTTAGGTATTTGGAAGTCATTGGAGTGTAAATATTGAAAATTTGCGAACTTACGAGCGTGCGTAGGAACTGCGCAACGCACACTCGTAAAACAGTCATTTTTAGGATTTTTTCACCAAATTTTCAACATAGCCATTTTAAGACCTCTGGTCATGAACAGTGTCACTGTGATTTTGTTAATGTGTCCCATACATTGAGTTTGCACACCGACTGCACCATTGTGCGCTACATGGGCGGAAACACGTTTTGGGCAGGATGTGAAAAATGACAGCTGTACTGCTCATAAGGAGGTGTGGTAAAATGGCAATGTTGAAAATCTGGAGTGGAAATATTGAAAATTCGCAAACCTACGAGCGTAGAACTGTGCAACGCACGCTCGTAAAACAGTCATTTTTAGGAATTTTTTCACCAAATTTTCAACATAGCCATTTTAAGACCTCTGCTCATGAACAGTGTCACTGTGATTTTCTTAATTTGTCCCGTACATTGATTTCACACACCGACTGCGCCATTCTGCACTACATGGGCAGAAACACATTTTGGGTGAGATGTGAAAAATGACAGCTGTACTACTCATAAGAAGGTGTGGTAAAATGGCAATGTTGAAAATCTGGAGTGAAAATATTGAAATTTCGAACTTACGAGCCTGCGTAGGAACTGCGGCACATACGCTCGTAAAACAGTCATTTTTTGGAATTTTGGCACCAAATTTTCAACATGGGGGTTTTGAGCCCCCTTCTGATGAATAATGTCACTATCATGGTGATATTCAGGCCCGAAGGGTGATTTCGCAGTCACTGCACAGTCACTGCGAAATCACCCTTCGATGAACCGCCATGACAGTGACATCATTCATGAGAAGGTCCAAAAACCCTATGTTGCAAAAGCAAAATACCACAGAGATATGCAACAAAGTTGAAACCCCCTATCTAGCCCATTATACAGCTTACCGGCATTTCCTCAGTTCGCGGTCGGCTTTGAAGAGTGCAGGCGTGTTCCCGGTCCACGAGATCGTCGCGCGAGTCGGAGGTAAGTATGGGGTGAGGGTGTGGGGAAGCTGGGTGCACAGTGGGTGGGTGCAGGTTGTGGGGGTCGGGAGACGCACCAGCAGGACCGTTTTGTCTTACAGGTAAAAACAAACAAAAAAAAGGCGTCAGTGGGACCGTTTGCCACGCTGGGGTGGGCTCCCAGCATGGCACCAACTACTGGGGAGGAGGCAGTGCAGCTCAGCTAGCGGGGATTGGGCACCCCGTCGGCTATACAGTGCGTGCGGGCGCGCTGCGCCTGCCGTGGGGGGAGCTTTGCAGCAGCTTCTTATCGCTGTTCACTCAAGCATAGCTCCCCCTTTCAACTGTATGCCACTGCATTTTGGAGCGTGTCATAGAGAGCTCCAAAATGCTTTGGCTTACAGGGGCCGCGCCTGCAAGGACACTGCCTGAATTGGAGGAGGAGGTGACACACCTCTGAAATCTCCGATGATGGCACTATGTTTCTTGTACATGCGTGCAAGCAACATAAAAATGAAATAAAAATGAAACTAACATGGAACAGTTGATCCTAGAGAGGCAATCCTGGTATCTGAACTGCAGTGTCAGCAGGCCTCAAACCTGTCCAAGAACAGTTTTCCACAGGCTTTGGCCTATAGAGATTCTTCTTGCATGGAATGCCTTGTGCACTCAGGACATTCTTCCTTTAGTGTCCAGGACTTTGTAGGGACCCCTCCCCCAAAATGTTATTGTAAGTATGTTTCTTTTATATTTTTATATTGCCTTTTGTAGAAAACCATTTAAATTATTTTTGGGATTGGATAGTATCTGCTGGTGAGAGATTTTGGTCACTGTATTTTCCTGCGGGTTGTGTTTTGGAATGTTTTTTTTTGCAGGTGCCACTAAGCGAAGAAAAGAAGACAAGAAGAGGATGTTTAGGGCTCCATGGAGTTCTCCTTTAGAATGTTTTGGGTTTTTAGAAATGTTTAACTAGGAAATGTTAACCATGTTATTGATATTCAGGGTTAGTATATATTTGCTATGGTTTGGGAAATGCACAGCAATGCCTTAAGTATGTTTCTAACGCAGTATACAGTTTGGTAAATTGTGAAAAGTGTGTGGGGATAAGTTACTCCAGCAGGTAGCATAGGTCAGATAGCTTTTTCCTAGAGGGCTAGGGTGATAGGCAGGCTGATGGTCCTGATCTGAATAGGGATCACCAGTGCTGTCTGTTAGGGCATAGTTCAGGTAGTCTCTTGGAGCCACTGAAAAGTCCCAAGATAGTATGTTAGGTGAAGCTGAAGTTGCTTCAGCGGGCCTCTGTCCTCTGGTGCAACCTGCCTAGGTTTCGGTCTAGGTAGGTGCGAGCCTGGCCATCTCGCTCCATATGGCGATCAGAGGACAGCAAGCGCATCTGGTTGATGGTGAGTGTAACTACCCAGTCCCCTGAGGTTACTAGAATCCTATCAGTGTTACACTAAGAAGGTTCCTGTGCAGTCTGTTGGGAGTTGTTAAAGGCTCCTTACAACATGACATCATTGTTTACTCAGCTAGCCTGAGCAGAGAATGGATTATGTCATTTAGAATTCTCACAGCAGCATAAGCCACTTTGGAATCAGCTGCTAGGGGGCAGTTTAGAATGAATGTTCAGACAGGAGTTAGTGAGTCGGTATTCAGCAGTAGCTCAGTGTGGAGCTCTGAGTGAGAAGCAGTGCTCAGAGTGTGGAGGTGCCTGCCTGTCTCCTCTGAGACTGAGTGAAGGACCTCCAGCAGTTTGTCAGCCCAGTGTGTGACACACAACAGTACCAGAAGAAGTGGTGGAGACTGTTGCCTGCAGGACCCCAGTGGATCATTTCTACAGAAAATGTGATTTGAAATTAATTCTGTGGATCCAAGTGGCAATCCGCTGGAGATCCTGATGAGTGTCAGCTGCCCAGAAAGAAAGAGTGTGCACTTTGAAGCTATGACAAGTTACTTGTGAAAGGAAGAGGTGTTTTCCTTCTTGCATCCATGTCTGTATAAAAGGAACAAACAAAACCATGAGTACAGGTTCATGGGGCTGTTTTAGGGGTTGGTCTGATGTGTATGTGCCCAAAGATACAGCTACAGTGCACCT
The DNA here is from genome assembly GCA_016271365.2 of Neoceratodus forsteri. Lineage (NCBI taxonomy): Eukaryota > Metazoa > Chordata > Ceratodontiformes > Ceratodontidae > Neoceratodus > Neoceratodus forsteri. The sequence goes on from CM057449.1 coordinate 1,676,640,093, forward strand.
GTCAGGGCCCCTGTATCACCACACAAACGTGCTGAATGTTCAGTTAAAGTTGGGAGTCATTTAGCATTTCAAGGGAAATGAAGGCTCATTGGTGTAACCCAGAAGGAATGGCAGAGACTGGTTGGGGCCAAAGTGAGCATAACCTCATTTTAATCCTTAGTTAGGGCTAACAGATTCATGTATGGGCACCAGGTTACCCTGGGCATGTTAACAAAAGTTAATTGCGTCAAGAGGAATTTGTGAAATGTTTTAATGTGTGTGGCGACTCCCACAACATATACACTTTTGGAAAGTAAAGTTCAAGGTATCCCTAGTTCGGAGGGATGAACAGTTTGAATGTGTTTGTGAGGAAAAGCATGTTCTAAAAGCCCAAAGCAGTTGTTGTTCTGGAAAATAATTTTTTTTTCCATCTGTGTGTACAGTGACAAACTTGGGGAACCGCCTCATTCTGTTTTCTCAACTTGTGTGAATAAAGCCATACTGTATAATTACATCTTCAGTAGCGGACATTACACCTGTGCTTTCTGAGCGTGAATTGTTATGGGGCACCCTCAGAAGTTAGACCTTGCATAGCCCTAGCACCTTTCTCCTAGAACTTGGAGTAAATATAAATGTTTGTTTTGCACTAGAACCCCCTGCCCGCTAGATGCCGAGCCTAGTATTTGCTTCAGTGCAAGGGGCGATACCTATTGTTTATGCCAACTTGTGGCATGATGCCTTGTCTGAGTGCAAGTTAGGGGGCTCCTAGTTTCAAGACACTGCTCTTCGCTGGGGTAAGGGTTGCATTAACATAGGTCAACGCACAGAATTTGTTGCACTTATTATACTGGATAAACACACTTTGCAGTCCATTCTTGTAAGTGTAACAGTATGTGTCCTTACGATTTTATGCAATAACAGTGAGTTTTTAACTGTGCCAATCACAAACAGTGAACACAAAAGCACCCAATATCAAAAGGTCAAGCAACATTACACCGACTGTCACAAACAATGATGGTCGCTTACTCCCTGAATGATGACAAGTGAAATAAGTGTTTTTATGTGGGTGGCTATGCCCCCCGCACACCCCATTGCAGTGGGCAAGCCCTCCACACCCTCACAACTAATATAATCAACTCGAGGGGGGGCACAAACCCAGAAAATAGTTAGAATCACACAATAAAATGTCCTGTACATCTGACCAGGACCCAATCCCAGATCCACTAGCTCAGAGGTAGTGGCTCAAGCCACTATGCAAAATGAACAGCTCAGCAGGGCTTGGCCAAATAAATCCCCATATCCTGCTATAGCAAGTATAGCACACTGCTACACTGGCACTAAAGCAGTTGTAGCTGTTATTCACCACTAGCCCTTAGTATGAGCAGTTTTATTGAGTCGCTCAAACTGAGACGCTCATTTAAAACTCACTCACAACACTGTACACCATCCTTACATATATTCTGTATTGAAATTAACTACTCTTTTCACTGCAGCTCAACAAAGAAGTAGCTGTACAGTAACAACATAATCAACCATTATAGTGGAAGGTTAACGAGTCTGTGAAACTGTAACTGCTTAAGTAAACATTAACTTCATAACATATTGTAACAACTATCTCACCCAAACTCACAAACTTATCTAAGGGCACAGAGGTACAACACAGAACCCCACACTTGTACAGCCACAAATCTCTTTCCACACCAGGGATTGAAGTAAGGTGGTGCTTAGTGCTAATTCTGTTCTGTATTTCTACAATCTGCTCCTATGGTGGCTATGAATACAGTGCAGGGCTTCAAAAATGCATGGGATAAGCATAAGGGAGCAATACACATGAGTATGAATAGATAGGCCACTGACAGCAAAGGACGATGGCACATTTATAAGGTAGAAAAAGAAATGGGCAGATTGGATGGGCCTTGTGGCCCTTATCTGCCGTCAACTTCTATGTTATGTTTCTATGTAAATGTCAGCAACTCAAATGTGCTTTCAGAAGGTCTAAATGTTTAGGTTGGGTGGGGGGGAGACAAAGAATGAAGGTACAACTAACAAAGATTTTCAGGGAGGAGGGCTGCTAGCTGGCATGTGAACCTACAAGTGACTGGGATATTCACCCAGAGGGAGATGGCAGTCTGACTGTTTGCTATGTGCACTGCTGAACCACTGAAAGCACATTTTGTCTGCTCTAAGTCCTCATCAGTGGTTGCTGCCCCAGGTCTATAATCTGGTTCTTCCCATACCGGCAGTCCTCTACTGCTTACTTTTGTGGCAGGATATCAGGCTTTCCAAAGCTACTTTGCACTTAATACGAACATGCAAAAATGCCAGCAGATAAAAGGCCATATGGTCTATCTAGTCTACTCAAGTGTGCAGCTCCCAGTCTATTCTAGTGCAACTGCCCCCCCCCCCCCACTCCTTTCCCTTCCAACTGATTTATCACCCTGGCATGCCACCTCCCACCCTCACCATCTTTCCCTCAGTTTTGACCATATATTTAACCCTGTCCCACCCCCTCTTAAAACTGCCCATAGTTTTCAGAAAAATCACCTCTGCCGGCAGCTCGTTCCACCTCACTACCACCCTCTCTGTGAAACAATGACTCCTCATTTCCCTCTTGAATCTTCCCCCTTCAATTTCAGACTGTGTCCTCATGTATTCCCCCCTTTAGTCTGAAAATGCCCTCAGTACTGACCCTATTCATGCCCTTCAAGTACTTGAAGGTCTCAATCATATCACCTCTCTCCCTTTTATCCTCCTGGGAATACATGTTGAGCTCCCTCAGTCTTTCCTCATATGGTTTGTCCCCCATTCCAAGGATCATCTTTGTTGTTCTACACTGGATCCCATGCAGTAGTTTGACATCTCTCTTTAAATAGGGACACCAGAACTGCACACAGTACTCCAAGTGCGGTCTCACAAGTGACCTGTATAACAGCAGGATGACTTCCTCTCTCCTAGAGGTGATTCCTCTGGCAGTGCACCCCAGCATCATATTAGCTTTGGCTGCTGCCTTCCTGCACTGCGCAGGATGATTCATGTCCCCTGTGACTAGTACCCCCAGATCCTTCTCCTCCTCTGAAGTGGATAACTGCACACACCCCAGCCAGTAGATATTCCCAGGATTTCTGGCTCCCAAGTGCATGACCTTGCACTTCTTAGCATTGAACCCCAGCTGCCATGTGTCTGATCAGCATTCAAGCTTTGCCAGATCCTCTAAGATCTTTTGTCTCCCTTCTACACTCTCCACCTCAGCACAGATCTTTGTGTCATCTGCAAAAAGGTTGATTTTACTCTTAATCCCATCTGATATGTCACCAATGAAGATGTTAAATAACACTGGTCCTACTACACAGCCTTGTGGGACTCCACTGGTAACAGCTCAAGGAGTTGAAAGTTTGCCCCATACAATTACTCTCTGCTGCCTGTCTTGCAGCCAGCTCCTAACCCATCTTACCAGTTCCTCCCTGGCATCCAGGTTCCTCAGTTTACTAATCAACCTTCCACGTGACATCAAGTTGAAGATCTTGCTGAAGTCCAGTCCAGATACAGGACATCCACTGCATAGCCCCTATCAAGTGCCTTTGTCACCCAATCAAAAAAATCAACCAGGTTGGTCTGGCAGGATCTACCTGAGATAAACCCATGTTGCCTTTCATCCTGGTGATCATTTGCCTCCAGAAAGATCACCAGCCTCTCTTTAAGGATGGCCTCCATTAACTTCCCCACAATGGAGGTAAGGCTGACCAATCTGTAGTCATCTGGTTCATCCCTAGGCCCACCCTTGTGGAGGAGTACCACCTGTGCCAACATCCAGTCCTGGTGCACATACCCAGACCCCAGAAAGATGTTGAACAGGTCTGCCAAGGGTCACACCAGGACCTCCACCAACTCACTCAGGATCTTTGGATGCACACCATCTGGCCCCAGCACCTTATCCACCCACAGGGAACCTAAGGCCCTCCAATACCCTATTCACCAAGATTTCCACATACAGTACTCCTGCTCCCCCTGTGCCTACCCCTACTTCTCCCCTGTGGCATAGGCTCATCCTTCACCATGGTAAACACTGAACAGAAGTACTCATTAAATGCCTCTGAATGTTCCCACCCCCTTTTCTGCCCACCCCCCATCTTTCTTGATCCTGACAATCTCATCTTTACATCTTCTTTTCTCCCTTATATACCTTAAGAAATCCTTTTCCCCATCCCTGACCTCCTGTGCAAGCCTTAGCTCCCTTGAAGCCTTGGCTGCCCTGACTACTCTATTCACCTCTCTGGATTTCCTTGAGTACTCCTCCCTGCCCTCCTCTCGCTTGGATCTCTTATACCTGTTGAAGGCAGCCATTTTTTCCCCTCACTTTCTCTACCTCCTTGCATAACCAACTCGGCTTTTTGGTCCTGGCCTTCTTACTTTGGGTCTTTGTACAAGTGTTAGTGGTCTCTGCCAGACCCAGCTTGATGACGGACCATTTCTGGTAAGCATCCATGTCTAGGCGGATATTGGTGAAGTGCCCTTCTAGTATGTCTTCCATCCTGCCAAAGTATGCTTTTTTGAAGTCCACCACCTTGGTATTGGTTTTTATTTATTTATTTAAAAGTTTTCCACAAAAGTCACACTGAACAAATTTCTTGTTTCCAGGTGCATCCTGGTGTAGGGGGAAATAGGGATAAAACAGCATACAGTACTAAACAAATTAAAAATATAAAGGAACAATTTGGATAAGATAACCAAAACACTACTATATATATATATATATAAAATGGTTGCACATCCAGTCTTCTGATTGTATAAAACACATCACATGACTGTGCGTGTATCAGAGTGCGACCACACACCTGCATTTTTAACCCCCTTGAAAACAATTTTGACATTTTATCAGATAGATAAACCACTCTGAGGTGTGCGGTCACTCTCTGATGCTCCTTTGCCACCAGGTGAGCCAGCACGACTAACCCTGCGGCTTCATGGCAGCTGCGACGCATACCAAGCGTGCAGTATATCAGCGCAAGCCGCACACCTCAGAGTGGTTTATCTATTACTTATAGATATATCTATTCTATATATCTATATATTTATATATATATGTGGGGGGAGTTGATCACATACCAGGTGAATTCAATAAAGTGCAGCATGTAGGAAGAGCCAAGAGAGTGAGGGGAGAGAGGGAGATAAAGGCAATTACAGGTAGTGGACAGATAGTTGCATAGGAAGGATGAGAGAGCAGCAGGGAAGCTGGAGTTGTTGGGAGATGGTGAGAAAACATGGACTGGCCAGCAGTAGAGAATCTAGGAGGGATAGCCATAGTGCATGAGTCATAACTCCGGAGGGAGTGTGGGGGGGTAAAGCTGATAAGCATGAAGCAAGATAGGAGGGGAAGGAACCAAACCAAAGTTTAGAGTTGAAGGAGTTACAGTGAGAGCAGTGCTTGTTATCGAAGGAGAGGAAAGATAGAGATTGGTAGAGATTACGGTGGTGAGCACAAGGAGGACTAACCAGGGCAAAGCGGCAGAAGGGGTGGTGGAAGGTGTTCAGTCTGGCAAGGGAAGTTTTTAGGGCGGCACTGAAGACTACATTACCATAGTCAAAAAGTGGAAGGATCATTTTCTGGACTAGTACCTGCCAGGTGGGCAGTGGTATACAATCTCAATTTCTGTACATAGCACCTACTGTAACCCGGGGTGCAGTTTTTTGATGATAACATCCACATGTCCAGAGAAGTCAAGGAGTCAGTCTAACCAGACACCAAGATATCTAAAAGAGGAGGTATCCCCCAGTTTTGTCCCATCAAGGGTATGGAAACTGGAGAGGGAAGGAAGTCCAGAGAGTCTCTGCCTAGTGCCAAATGTCAGGGAGACTATCTTCTTGGCATTCATGAAAAGTTGGTGTGATTGTAGCTAGTGCTGAACATTACCAAAGTCAAGCTGGAGTCTGGTAGCCACAACAGAGGAGGAGGAGTTTGGCGGTATACAGAACAGTAACTTCTGCACACATGTGGATGCAGGAGGAGGAGCAGGTTATGCCTGATTAGAGGCAAGTGCCCAGTGGATGATGTGGGGCTGATGAGGAACATTGAAAGATAGAAACATAGAAACATAGACTTTGATGGCAGATAAGGACCGTTTGGCCCACCTAGTTTGCCCATTTCCCTACCTAGAGGATAAGCTGTAGATCCTATTTAACCAACAGCCTATTTCTTCCTACCCCCGACAAAAATTGCCTTATGTCTGTCCCATGCATTCTTGAATTGTCCCACAGTTTTAAACCCCACAACCTCCTCAGGAAGGCTGTTTCATGCATCCGCTACCCTCTCTGTGAAAAAATACTTCCTCACATTGCCCCTGAGCCGTCTCCCCTCTATCTTCAAATTGTGTCCCCTTGTTCTTGCACATTTCTTTTTCTGAAAGATGCTACCCTCTTGGACTGTTGATTCCACTGAGACACTTAAACATTTCTATCATGTCCCCCCCTCCCTCCTTTCCTCAAGGGTATACATATTAAGCTCCTTTAGTCTCTTCTCGTATGGCTTCTCTTGCAGACCCTGCACCATTTTAGTTGCCCCCTCCTCTGAACAGCCTCCATCCCATCTATGTCCTTGCAGATATGGGGTCTCCAGAACTGGACGCAGTACTCCAGATGGGGTCTCACCAACTGCCTGTACAAGGGGATAACAACTTCCTGTTTTCTGCTGGTGATGCCTCTCCCTATACATCCCAGTATCCCCCCAGCCTTCCCTACCGCCTTCTCACATTGCTTGCCAACCTTAAAGTTATCTGATATGATTACCCCCAGGTCCCTTTCCATTTTTGTTGTTGTTACTACCTCCCCCTCCATTGTGTAATCTTCCCCTGAATTTTTGTTTCCCCGGTGCATTATCTTGCACTTCTTTGCATTGAATCCAAGCTGCCATACTTCTGACCATTCCTCCAACCTTGACCCTTCTCATCCTATCCATGCCTCCTTGTGTATCAACCCTGTTGCAGATCTTTGTGTCATCTGCAAAGAGGCATACTTTTCCTTCCAGTCCCTCTGCAATGTCACTTATAAAGACATTAAAAAGGACTGGACCCAGTACTGAACCCTGCGGCACCCCGCTAGTAACCCCTCTTTCTTCAGAGTGGACTCCATTTACAATTACTTTCTGTGTCCTGTCATCCAGCCAATGTTTTACCCAGGCTACCACCCTGGGACCCACTCCCAGGCCGGTTAATTTGACTATTAATCTTTTGTGTAGGACTGTGTCAAATGCCTTGCTAAAGTCTAGGTAGGCCATGTCCACAGCCCCTCACTGGTCAACTACTTTGGTCACCCAGTCAAAGAAATCAATTAGATTCGTCTGACATGACCTTCCCACTGTGAACCCATGCTGCCTTGGGTCCTGTGCCCCACTGGCCTCTAGGTACTCAACAATTCTTTCCTTCAGAAGTGATTCCATCACTTTCCCTACCACAGAGGTCAAACTGACAGGTCTGTAGTTTCCTGCCTCTGTCTTGCTCCCACTTTTGTGAAGGGGAATCACATCTGCCTTCCTCCAGTCCTCAGGTACCACACCATCCTCCCATGATTTGTTAAAAAGGGTAGTCAGTGGTTTCACTAGTTCTCTGCTTAATTCTTTTAGAATTCTGGGGTGAATTCCATCTGGCCCCATTGCTTTGTCCACCTTCAGTTTTAGGAGTTCTTTCAGATTCCTATCTTCTGTGAAAGGACTGGGATCAACCCCCCTATCCAGAGTGCTTCTGTTAATTCAATTAGGCACCTCCCCCACCTCCTTTTTTGTTAATACTGAACAGAAGTATTCATTCAGTATCCTGCTTTTTCACTGTCCGTCTCTGCCTACCCACCATCCATTCTATTCAGCCTCACTATCCCTCCCTTTGTCTTTCTACACTCCCTGATATACCTATACAAGGTTGTATTCCCCCTGCTTAACTGAGTTGGCTATCTTTTCCTCAGTTTGGGCCTTTGCTATTCTGACTACCCTCCCTGCTTCCTTCTGCCTTAACTGGTACATTTCTCTGTCCTGCTCCTTCTGTGTTTCCTTATACTTTCTAAATGCTATCTTTTTCTCCCTAACCTTCATCGCACCTCTTTTGAGAACCATAGTGGCTTTTTCCTTTGTTTTGATTTGTTTATTTGCTTCACACAAAGGCTTGTTGCCTCTGTGATGGCAGTTTTGATATTTCCCATTGTTGCTCCACCCCTCCTTCTAGCCTGTTTTCTAGTGCTTTTCTAAGGCACTCTCCCATCTTGCCAAAGCCAGCCCTCCTGAAGTCCAAAACCCTCACTTTTGCATGGCTTGACTCTGTAGCTGTTGCTCTTTCCCCTTCCCATTGGAGTCCCAGTTTCCACTATGACAAGTCGTCACCCAGGTTGCAGTATTGCAGCAGAGCACATTACCCTCCCTCCCTCCTTGGTGGAGGACAGCATCCCATGTGATGTGCAGTCCTCCTCCTCCTCCATCTGGCCGGCCCCTGCTGACCCAGGCTCCTTCACAAATCCAGATTGCCCATGTCACCTGTAGAAGCACTTCTAATGCTATAATGGGCAGGCTTAACCTGGAACCTTTTTCCAAATGTTCTTATCCACCAGCTGTTGTCCATCATTGCATGGATATACCTTGTTCAGGCTGAGACTTCATACCTGTTGTATAGATTGCAGCCATGTTTTTCTACCTTGTTTTTATCTCCTCCCATCCCAGGTGTGAGCAGTAACCAAGCTGACCTTGCCAGGCACACTGTCCACAACATGGCAGGAGCAAGCTCCCTGACCCAGCTAGAGGGGTTGCTGTTGCTGCAGCACCTTCCATCAGCATTTCCCAGCTAACAGTAACTAGCGTATGGCAGGTGTCTTACCTTAACCTGACTCCCAACACGATGCACTGTTTTTGTTCCTGATCCAGGATTATCCACACTGCATCCGGATTGCCTGTAACTTTGACACTTGACACCCTAAATCATTATTTTGGACCCTCAACATATGAATACAGTTTCAGTTTAGGACATACTTCCACAATCCCCTTCCTCTGTAAACTACTACCCCTCTCTCTCATCTCAGCACTGGACAGAGTGCAATAGAAGCTTGGTTTCTTTTTTTTTCCATACACGTTTCTGTGCACCCTACCAGGATGGGCAGCTGTATCACCCCATCCTGTGTTATACCAGCTGTCCTGATCCATATTCAACCTCCCTGGACTGGGGGGGCTGTCAGTGTTCACAGGTCTGGTTTCATTAAGCCCAGCCCCCCTATTTCCCTTCATACTTTCTGCCCTGTCCCATGGACATGCAGTGGGAGCATTGTCTGACCTCCACTTCCATGGAGATGATCCCAGTGCCCTGAACCCAGGTTCCCTTCCCAGTGAGGTGACGCACGTGTTCTGCCATCTAGTTATCACTGAGTGGCAGGCAAGCTATGCGGCACACCATCCCCCATCCCTGAGGAAGTATAGTTGTCTTGGGATGCTCAATCCTTCCTCACCCTGCCAGTTCATGAGCAACCTGAGTCCATTCCCAACCTCAGGTCTCCGGCGTGGTAGGAGGTAAGGCATCCAGTGCCACATGCCTGCATGCCACGTGCCCACACAGAAGCTGTCTCTCTATCAGTTTTCCTTTCCTTTCCTTTCTTGATTTTGCCTCATTCTCCTTCTTCCATTATGGCATTCATAAAAGGTCATTCCACAGTTTCTTCTGTTCTCCAGATCACTGACTCTAACCTGGAGGGCTTGGGATGTGCTGTCACTTCCACATATTAATGTTGTGTGGGCAAGGGAGTGTAATCTGCTGTCGGTGTAATCTGCAGTTATTCTATGTTTTTAACCATCATTAAAATTCATAACTTTGAAAACATTTTTCCCTGGACCTTGTTCTTTATATGGCGTCCCATAACTGACTAGATAAAAGTTACAGAAATTCTGTGTGTACCTCTGGTAAGACACAGTGCTTCAGTATGTTGGCAAACAAGCAGATGTACCTGACTTAGAGATCGCTAGTGTGACACACACTGAAGCTGAATACAAGTGAATTGTTAATGTGATGAAATGGTTTGGCAGCATGTGTCACTTCATGTGCCAGGTGGCAGTCATCCCATGTGATGAAGTTGCCTGCCCTGGGATATATTTTAGCCATATTTTTTTCTTTGTTTTTTTTTTTCACAACCAAAAGTGTACTAGGTATGAGCAGAGAGTCCGGCGAAAGCAGCAGCAGCAGCAGCACCCATACCAACTGAACTATTATGACATGAAGTAGGTAACAGGGCTACATGTGTTCCACAGATACTGTAATAGGATGATGGATGGGGTGCCACCTAATTGTACTTTGATTGCCTTTTATGGGTAATAAACACATATGTTGTTAATATTTATCATATATATCACACCAGTGGTGAATAAATTGGGTAAATAAATCATGTTATTTTGGGATAAAAATTTAATCTTACTTATAACACCATTTATTTCACTTTGAACACAATTTATTTAACTAAAAGAAAATTATTTCCACCTAGAATCTGGAAACAGAACACAGAGAACAATAGGCCAGATAGAGAACTTACAACGGAAAGAATAGCAGTTTTAAGCTAAAACAAGGTGAAACACCAGTAAAAACATTGCAGATGGTGCGGTATATATCAAATCCATAATTGGTTGCAGCAGAATAACACATTTATCTCCTCAAATGAATGGTAAGACCTTTACAACTAACTCGTGGCTTCACCACTCGTGAGTTATGGGTCTTACCACTCACTAGTGGAGATAAATGTGTTATTCCACTACAATCGACTATCTATTAAAGGAATAATGCATGACAGGGTGTGTGTCATGCTGGGATAATGCCAGGCCTGGAGGGGGCTGAGCACAAGGCCGCAGGCCAAGTGCATCCAATGCCCCAGGCGTGGCATTATCCCAGCACGACACACACCCTAGAGTGCATTATTCCTATTATACAATGGCTTGTTTTCATATACAGAATAAAAAATAATTTAAAAAAATGTTTTTATTAGTGTGGAAAAATATTTTTGTTTCTTAAGAGGAGATTCAAAAAAATAAATGTAACTCCAAACAATTAGTCAAGAGATTGACAGTGCTAAGACTAGACCTGTGGTGTTATGCTGGGATAACACCATGGGTCCAGCCCCAGACTGACCAATCACAGTCGAAGATTCTTTCTTGCCATTTTATAATCCCTATTATAGCTCCATGCATGTATATCAGCCAGCAAATGTAATCTAAGTAGATAACCTGTTGCCCTCTCCTGGGTCTTACAATGGCCTCTATAAAGAGACTGTAGCACTGATCACAACCTTGCGTAATCACAGTGCATTTTTTAGTGCATTTTTAGTGGCTGTGCTGTTGTGATTGCTGGCTGCTCCTTCTATACCAGGACTTTACAAACAGCCATTCATGGAAAATATATCTTTAATTTTTAATTCAAAATATGGATAAAATAGATCACAGGGTAGGCAACTTCATGATATATGTTACCTGAATGGAGCATGACAGTTGCTCTTGGAAAGTCATCAGCAATTCCGAAAAGTAGTAACATGTATTTTTGTCACTGATGATAGTTAGCTGCTAAGCTGTTAAACTTATATATTGCAAAAGAATGTCACTGTCCAGCAATGCCTGTCACCACAATGAATTCCCATTTCATTTTGTCAGGGAAGGATAATGAGATTGCGTTGTGCATTTTGTAATCATTATGACATCATGTACTGTGCATCACACAGTTGCAAGGCATATCCAGGGTATGCACTGAGACACATGGTGGTTTGCCAAGTGCATTCAGCCCCCAGGAAATGGGTCTGTATGCGCTACATGTGGTTTCTAGTGTGACAGGTGCATTGCACGCTTGTAATGTGTGGGCAACAAACAATGGGACTGCTTGAGACCATATGTCAGTTTTGTAGTAAACCTGTATATTCCTTGAGGCATGGTGGGACACCAAACATAGCTACAATGCTACATATACATTACTATAGTGAATTACCAGCAGTACTGTTTCCTAAAGAGGCACTCACCATGATCTGAACTGTTTGCTACTACATTACTATCCCGAAGTATGCTTCAACTTCATACAGGTCATACACTCTTAATCCATACGCTGGTTTATTCAAAGTTGTATCTGTGTTACACAAACCTAGTAGGAAGAGGATGACAATGATGGTAAGGAAATATAATTGGGCATTAAAGTAAGAAAGTTCCCTTCAATTAGGTATTTTTGGGTTTCTTTCATTGACACTCAGAGATGCACCTCTACTTGGGGAAGGCCCTTCCTACATTATTCCTACATTATTCAATAAAGGTTATAAGAAACAGTTTTTACACTTCTAGATGCTGTCCATTTGTTCTTTCATTGACTACCCAGTATTCTGATATGTTTTTGACCTTTTTTTGTTAAATTAATAATTTTTTTGCCTTTGTAACTACCTTGAATCCCTTTCTCCTCAGCAGGTGCTGTTCTCTCTTTTCATACTGACTGAGCATTCAATGATACCAGTAACACCCATTCCAGGCCACTCAAATGAATAGCATGGAATGGGAGTTATTGATGTAATAGAATGTCTTAGAGATTTGAAAACAAACAGAAGTAACTGGTGAGACTCTGTGTAGATCTGAGGGCAACCCAAAGCTGGATTATTTATTCATCAAAAATCATCAAAGCATATCAGAATGCATAACTGGCATAGATGGGAAAATGGAAGGGCAGTTAACTATGTAAAAATAATTTCCTATCTCCTATAAGGTAGTGTGTAGCACGTTGTTTCTCTGGGTATAATTCCATCACTTTCACTATGCTGTTGAGCCACAGTGAAGACATCGTGGACAGTAACTTCACCTATCGCTGGTACAACCATATTGTAATGATTAACAGACCACATGGACTGATGCACTGTTGTGCCTTGTCTGTCATAATGTTGCCTACCCGACCTCGGCTGGCTGGTGGTTGTCCTGGGATGGAGATGCTTGAAGGCATGCAGTGGTGGTATCCTATCCAAGACAGGGGAACTGCACACCACACCAAATGCCTGACCCCAGTTGGAGGCCTGATGTCAGTGTGCATCGAGGACAACAGTACGGAGGAGGTGCTGTGTGAATCTACAGCAAGAGTCTGCCTCCACTCTTGCATGTTGACACATGTTCCCCAGTGTGGGGAATGTGGGAACGTAATATGGAGGAAAAATGGCAGCACAGGCGATCTTGAATTTCAAGGCCACAGGTGGTCAGAACCCCTCTGTGGATAAATGCACTCCTGGTTGAATAGATGCCCGTGCATTACTGTCTGTAACATACCTATTTTACAGAACTTCACATGTTATCACATTGCTACGGGTGCCACCTGATTAACCTTCACTAGGTAAATGATGGCATTACTTGGTTCATGACCCGGAAATAAGAGTGGCAGTGATTACCATAAGTTGGTGGTATACTTATTGCCTTCATGACTGGTGTACCACCTTGGCATTTTGGATAGGACATGCTCCATATTATTTTACCAGCTTTTATCAGCTGCTGTGTCCTGCTGTATTTCTCATTAAAATGTAGTATCCTGTGATGAGCAACCTAAACATTTCAATGAGAAGAATTACCAGTAAGCATTATCAATACCAAGAAAGTATTGGAATACCAACCATACATAAGTATGACTTTTGAAAAGCATCTTGCCTCCATAGAATTGTAAAAGAAATGTAGACACTTTGAAGCAAAAAAATGTTACAATCCGATGATAGGATTCTAGTGTGGTTGTTTGCTCAGCTGGTGACACATGTCTCATATCTTTGCACAGAGTTTTATTATGTAGAATGGCCTCTAATTATTTGTGTGGCTTACTTCCTGTGAATAATAACATTGTCAATAGTAAAAACTGCAAAGAGGTACTAATGTTGGTAGTATGGCTACCCCAAAGTAACATAACATGCTCTAACCTTCCTTTATCCACAGGCATTCAGGAGGTGGCCCATGGGCACATTCGTTGTATGGATCCCCATGGCCTGTATGAATGTCAGCCACATGATTACTTATAGCCTTCCATTTTGCAGAAATCAGATCTCCTTCACCTCCACTGGTGGACGAAATCCAGTACACATGATTGTTTATCGCTTGTGCCCAGTCCTTGAGTTGAAGGCAGTCTTTGCTTTTACCTTTGGCTTCCAACTCCTTCTTAATACTTAATATAAGCAATAAGTTTTTCCTTCTTTAGTTTGTGTGCTACTAGTCTGACTTGCTTGTAAGCAACAAATACCCCCAAAAAATAAAAGACAAAAAGGAAAAAAGGAAATGGTGTTCCAAGTTGAAGCCACACAGTCCATTCCACCAGCACACTGCAGCTCTGTGCATTTCAGCATAACTATTACATGTGTAACTTAGTGAATACTGTACAGGACTGTCTTGCAAACTGGGCCTCACAGCCCAAATGACATGTTTTCTTCCTGTTTAAAGATAATTTTTTTTTTACTTACTTACTTACTTACTAGAAGACTACTCATATGATTTGTTCCATGCATCAACCACAAGATAAGGCATGATATTGCACTTGTTTCATGACATGTAACACACAGTCAGAGATGTTGCAAGGTTCAAGACAGAAAGCCAAATGCCTTCACTACCTGACCCTGGGGACAAACGGTATGCCGTCGTTATGGTGACAACTTTACCGTGACCAACACTACAGCAACAACAGTGCCAGGTCACTGTAGTGTTGGCGCGGGACCACAGCACTGCTTTCTGAGGGTATTGCATCCCCTTCCTCGAAGCAACTCTGACTCAGAGTTGATTAATTTAGTAGCAGGGCTTGAAGGGACAGAGCCCCCTGCTTGGGGGTTTCAGGGGAGCAAAGTACCCCTGAAGGAAACACAGTCTGAAGTGACTTCCTTTAGGCCAACTGCAAATACGGTCGACATAAAGGAGTTGAAATGTCGGTCGACAACAAAATTGTCGACCGACTGTCATGGATCCAGGGCAAACCTAGTTCAACCTACGTCCCTGCAGTGAGAAATTTTATTCATAGACAGGACCATTAGGCACATTTTACAGTAGGAACACTGCAGGAAATGTTCACAGCAAAATTACATACAACGAAATTGTGGCAAATAATGTAAATTATTCTAACCACCAATGTTTTACCCCAGATAGGAGCTTCAATAAGGTGAAATTATTCAGTTTCTTAGATTCCTTTCATGTTGTTTTATTTATAAGGTCTAATTAAAGTGTTTGTTTTTGTTTGGTGAGGGTATGAGAAATGTGGCAGCCTAATTAGCACTGGCAATTCTGAAGGCAGTTCCTTATGAATTTCGCATGTCGGTTTCCACAGTTGGCAGTGACCTCTTTGCAGATACTGCTAATGGTGTCTTAACACAATGTGTAAAAGTAAAACCATTCCTGAGAAAGGGATGTGTTCACCCATGTTAAACTGTATTACTTTTCCTCACTACAGCCAGTATTCACTTACTCTTTGCAATGTGCCAAACATCCAATTGGGGTATGATGCTTGACTGTTCCTCCCATATAAACCTTTTGACACCCACATGCCGATCAGTAGTGAGACTACTGATGGTGACACCAGCTGCTCTGACACTTTCCTAACCTCTCTTCAGTCCTTCCAGTTTCATGCTGTTGGAACGGCATACTTCATCACTCTTTTAAAGAAAAATTAAAAAACAAATCCCTTCTAAGTATCAGTTTGTAAGTGAAATCCTCTGTGGCACTTTGACCACACAACCCTCTTCCTCCCCCATTAGGTGCAATACAAAAGAAAGACTTGATTAAAATAATTTAGTCATTAAGTGTCATCGGCCCCCCGGGAAGAGAGTGTGTCCTTCCACCATCATATATCAGCAATAAGGGCATGAAGAAATGAATGGTGACATTGAAATATTTTCATATAGTAAAACCTGATTGGCTGCGTGTCAGCCCATCTGGTTTTCTATAGACACATAAAAGTCACCACCATTCCTTCATTCATGGTCATACCTGCAAATTACTAGGGTAACATCAACATAGTGTACAACAACCCCTGCAATTCTAAATTTGGCTTTTCAACACATATTTTGTAAACAGCTATGGAAACACACAATAAAATGTACAACATACACAATGTTATGTTGCATTACCTGTATGAGTTGCATATCCACTACTTTGGCATGCGCTAGATCCATTAAGGAGTAAGAGCCATATTTTGTGATGTGATCAAGTGAGCAGCCCCATGCATCACCACCGAGTACTGTGATTGATCCGGAAAAAGTGGATAGTAGATGTTGTTGTCTTGTCCATACTGCTCTTACAGCAGGCACAAGGTAACTGGATTATATTTTATGATAAGTATGCAAGAAGATACAGGGATGTTCAGGTGTCTGAAGAGATTAAAAATGTGAAATGGACTTGCTTCAGTGAACAGAATAGCAGATACTACCATTAAGTTGCCATGCGGTAGTGACTGTAGACAAAGCTGATTCCCCTAGGAGCAATGATGTCTATTTATGCATATCTGTTCAAGGGTGAGATGAGACTGCCCATGACAGTTTGTAGGAAAACACAGCAGCTGGATTGACATCATAAATACACCTGAAGTAGAGCAAGTGAGGCACTTTTGAAAGCCAGAAACTTTCTATCATCATGACTCGATTTGAACGTAAGCTCTTCAGACCTGAAGAAAAAAGTAATGTAAACATTATTAACATGTAATAACACATTTATAAGAAATGGCTGAAATCAAACAAGCAATCTGATTGGTCAAACCCGGTTACAGCACTGTGCATTAAGTTCAAGAACTGCACATCTCAAAGGTTGCTGTCATTTTTCTGGGTTTTAAAATTCTATGACTGCAATGTAACCCTCCTGAGTGTGAGGTGATTACATTACATTAATGCACTTCCTAAATGGTTGAAGGTACTCATCAGCTCCCACTGCCCTGAAGCCTACATGGCCTGTGTAGTAACTTATCATTACCACACACACTGTCATGTTATCAATTAAATAGCCATATTTAAAAAAAAAAAACAACCATGCTATTGTGAGAGACACAAACCACAACTGAGGGCAAGTATGACTGTAATCACAACATATACTTACCCTACATGATGCTATAATATTGGAATATGTAGGCATCCACACATAGCCTGCAATTGGTGCATTGTATGAACTTCTTGTGGGTTGGAGAACATGTGTACATCATACTTGTCAACAATCAGAACATATTCATACAGCAATCGTGTGCCACGGTGCACATGTGGCTGCAATGCAACACATCATCATGGTATTTCCACTGTCAAATATAATCTATGCACTGTCCTCATAATACAGCGATCACTTTTGTGCCAGTCAGATGAGGAAACATGCATGTAGCACCATCTGCACAGAGGTGCCTTGTACAAAGGCGCATGACAACGACGCAGTACACTCCAGAGTACCAAAGTTGGATCTTGATCTGCACCAGTGGGAACAACACCACATTAGGAAAAACATTTTACATCCTTAAGGGGCCGATAGGTGGTAATAAATACTGTGGCGCACTGTCTAATGAAATAGTGCATACACAGAAAATAAACATTACTCAACAGACTTTCAATGTTTTGGTGAATAGAGTAGTGCTTGTGTATACTTATAAGTTTGAACTTTGGCCTTTCTCTATTCCCACTCTTGTTAGGTAAATCGGGTAGCAAGTAGGGAACAGAATTTATTTATTTAGTTTTTGTTGACTGGGTAGGCACAATAGACAGCTTGGCTGCCTATTTTCAGGTACAACCATGGAGGTTACAACAGGGAGCATGTAGGCAACAGTATATACAAAGAAAAAGTGAATAAGAATTGGTACAAAAACAGGCTAGAGATCAGTCACAGTACAGCTATACAAAATATACAGCAATGACAGTACAGCTGTAAGAACAATATGTAAGAACAGATACAAGTGCAAATAACTAGCAGTCTTTGATTCAACATCTAGTGGGTATTTGCTGGGTTTGCTGGCAAGATTTCACAGGCAGATTTGAGAGTAGTAGTAGAAGTAGGTGTCGGTAAGCAACTAGGAGGAACCAGCAAAGGAGCGAGTGAATCCACTACAGGAGCAGTGTTCAGAGCTTAAAAGAGCCTTATTAAGGTCCTGTTTGGAGTTATGTGGAGAAGGGGAGTTTCTTAGATTCAGTGGAAAGGAATTCCATAGTTTAGGGGCACAGACCTAGAAGGCATTTTGATCCATTTTGGTTTTCATCTCGGTTGGACAAGTAGGGGTTTGTCGTCTGATCTCAGGGGGTAGGCAGAGATTACAGGTTTGAATAGTAAAGCCAATTTGTCAGGTATCTGGGAGGAGATCATATTCTTTATAAAACAGAAGGAAGTAACCTGATGGAAAGTTGAGGGAGTAAGCCATCCTAAGCTGGAATATACTGAGCACTGGTGAGTAAGCTTAGGCAGTGACAGAGCAAAACGGCAAATGTTGTTGTAGCAGATTTCCCACTTTCGAGAAGCCCTCTAGTAGTTGCTGGAAAGGCTATTGACCCATACACCAGTTTGGGTCTCAGGATCCCCTGTGCAATGGCCAACCTAGCAGCAGATGTTAAGCTATGTCTGACCTTATATGCCAGACCCAGCTGAATATTAATGGATTTGATGACTGTAGCTAGGTGCAGGTCAAAGTCCAGAGCAGGATCAAGGGTGACTCCTAGGTATTTAAAGGAGGTAACTGTGTTGAGGGGAGTGCTATTTAGCACTCTGATACATAAAGGTTGGATGCAGGACTGAATTTTTGAACCCAAGCTGAAGAGCATAATCAGAGTTTTATTTTTACTGAGGGCAAGCTTGTTCTACAGTAGCCAGGGCTGAAAGGTATTGAAATTATGATTGAGATTATGGTTGATGTCTGAAAGGTTTGGAGAGAAAGAGTAAAGAACCAGATTGTCATTATATAACAGGGCTGAGCAAGGTCCAGTAAGATGTGGGAGATCATTTATGAAGATCGTGAACAGGAGTGGGACAAGAATTGAACCTTGGGGCACTCCAATCCAGGTGGGAGTGAGGGAAGACTTAGCACCTCCAATCTGGACAAATTGCTGATGCTCCAAAAGATAATTTTGGAACCAGGTGGTAGCAGAGGTGGAGAAGCCAAGAGATGACAACTTTGATAGGAGCAGTGGGTGGTCAACTAAATCGAACGATTTCGTAAGATCAACGAAAGTAGCCCCAGTGAGACAGCCATTATCCATCGCAAGTCTGACATCATTTGTAAACTTATGAGAGCAGTTGGATATACTGTGCCCTCATTGAAAACCATGTTGATCCTGGGTGTGGAGGTTGAAAGCATGAAGGTTATCTGAGATCTGGGTGGCTACAATTTTCTCCAGGATTTTAGAGTAGGTGGAGAGGATGGCAATAGGGTGGTAGTTATCCAGGTTAGTGGTGTCCCCCTTTTTGTGGGCAGGAACTACTCGAGCAGTCTTCTAGAGTAAAGGGACATGTCCTGAGAGTAGAGACAGGTTGAAGAGTCGATTCACTGTAGAGACTAAAGAATGGGCAATGGTTTTTAGGAATTTTGGCAGGAGTCCATCCACCCCTACCGACCCAGAAGGAGAGATGGACTTAAGTAAGCTTAGGATTTCAGTCTTGGAGACTGGGCAAAGGCTGAAAGGTGGGTTGGAAAGTTTAAAGTTGCCCTGTGGGACTCAGGTAAAGGCCCTGGAGGTGCAGTACAGGAGGAGAGGTCTGTGAATTTGGAGTTAAGAGCATCGGCGATTGATAGTGAGTGGGTTATTGCAGCTACAGCTATCCATGACCATATCAGAGATGGCATTGCTATTGTTTTTTCTCAGAATGGTGTTAACATGACTCCAAAAACCACGAGAGCCACTGACAGAGGTACTAAGAAGTTGATGGTGGTAATTGCCCTTTGCAGCTCTGATGGAAACCTTACATAGGTTTCAGAGTCTTCTGTACTCAGTCCAGTCCAGTGGGGACTGGGCTAGTTTTGCTTTGCTCCAGGCTTTATCTCTCTGTTTGAATGAGACCAGGAGTGAAGAGTTTAACCAGTGGGTAGCAGTTCCTCGTATACGGAACCTTTTTACTAGGACATATATTGAAGATTCAAAAGCATGGTAAGGCGGTATTGTGCAGCATGTTCCATATTGCAGGTATTGTATAGAGGTGCCCAGTCCATGTTCTGTAGCTACAAGATTAGGGCTCTCTTATTTATTTTTGAGAAATCCCTGAAGAGAATTTCTCTAGGTGGGGGTTTAGGAGCCCTTGCTTTCCAAACACAGTAGACCGGGAAATGGTCACTGATTGAGTCCTGTAAAACTCCAACAGCACTGATCCATTCAGGCCTGCTGGAGACAACCCAGTCTAGAAGAGACTGGAGACTGCTGTTACTAGACTTTCTGATCGAGGAGGTGACCAACTGAGATAGGTGAAGCCTGGTAATCTCTGTGGCACAGAGATTAGAGTTTTTCCCCAACCAATACAGGTTTAGGTCCCCCATTATAGTGAGCTCTTGTCTACCTTTTAGCAAGGAAAGATAGTCAATTACCTTAGTCAGGCTTGAAAGCCCATTTTTAGGAGGGCTATAAATACACACTGTGTTTCGCGTCTTAGGCCAAGGGTAATAACTATGTGAATTGTTTCACATAGGCAACTAGTGTTGACCTGGCAGATCATAACATCAGGAGCTTCTCTGGTATAGAACAAAACCCCTCCTCCCTTCTTAGCATTTGGACAATTACATCTATGGAGCTTATATCCACTGATCATACATAAGGAGTCAAGTGTTTGGGGTTTGAAGCATGTCTCAGATAGACCTAGGATATTGGGGGAGCTGTGAGCCATCCAGGCTTCAAGCTGTGCCAAATTAGCTGTCAAGCTTCTAATGTTCATATGTGCAAGCCCAACACCCCTTTTTAGTGAACCAATAAGGTGGGTCAATAGAAGCGGTTCCATCAGGAGGTTTCAGTTTAGGTTCAATGTCACCTGAGAAAGAGAGAGACGGCATAAGGGTACCCAGGTTTCAATGAGAGAGGTTCGGAGTTTTCTCCCTAGTGGCACATAAAAAAGGGAGTGGCTAAGGTAGTCAGCTATGCCAGCAAATGGGATAAGCTTTAGGAGCCAGATTTCAGGGATGGAGGAATCACCCCTGACAATTAGGTTTGAGAAACAATAGCTCCAGTCCTCAGAGTTATGTAAGTAGCCAGAGTCGAGAACTGGATGACTGAGGAGATCTGCTGAGAAGTGGAGGGTAAGCACTAAAGAAAAACTCCTACAGAGTTGCAGTGAAGTGAAATCATTGCCATAGTGCACACTGATAGAGAACAGGACAACAGATAGAACTAGGGAAAAAAGAGAGAATGCAGTGATTCAGGGTCAGAAAGGAGACTAATATGTGGATGTGCAGTTGATAGTAGAAGTGTGAGAATATCTAAGATTGAGAACAGTCTCTCTCTCTTTCTGTCTCTCTCAGAATGTGAGCTGAGGATCAGTCAATTTAGTTAACAGAGTTGGCTGACTGAAATCAGAAAGCGCCGAAAGCGCAGAACTGCAGTGCACACAGAAAATCCTCAGATTAAAATTGCATGCTGGCCAAAAATCAGACAAAGGATCTGCAGTGCAAGGCAAAATTATTTTTACAGGTTAGCAGGGCAGAAGCAGATTATCACAGTCTGCTAAAGGGTTTTAGAAGCCTACTCATCTGCAAATGCAGAGCAAAATTCAAATATAAATTCAGCAGCAGAGTGGAGTAGTGAGCCACTAAAAAAGGTGCCAGAATTCAAAGCTAGGCTGCCTGAGGACTTGAACGGTACCTTGCTTGCTTTGGTACTTTGCTGACTTCAGGATGGGCTGGCAGGGTCTCAAAGAGGTCCGGAAGCTGCATGGACTGGCACGGTGGCCTGTTCAAAGGGTGCTCAGGAGCCTAGGGGAGAGGAGAAGGGTCACAAATTAAATTAAGTCAGGAAACAATAGAAAGAGGCAGGGACAGAAGGAGGATTAACTGGGAGGGATGGACAGAAGCAATTAGCTAGGTGGGAGGGTTACAGAAAGTCGGGGGAGGGGTAAGAATAAGCAGGAGAAAAAAATTCAACACAGTAAGCTGAAGAAGCCTTAGACTAATAATTAACAATACTACTCCACAAAACCTAAAAATGCAGTTAATTAAGAGGGCACAAATATTTTCAGTAGCATTTAGTAAACTTTTGCAGTAGCACATTAATTAAAATTTGAGTCAGCTTCTCTCTCAGAATGCGAGCTGAGGAGCAATCAATTTAGTTAACAGAGTTAGCTGACTGTCTGAAATCAGATAGCACCAAAAGCGCAGAACTGCAGTGTACAAAGAAAATCTTCAAATTAAAATTGCAGGCTGGCCAAAAATCGGACAGAAGGCCCAGCACCAAGAGTAAGCAGAATGCAAGAGACAGAGGAGGCAGGCGAGGATGGTGGGTGTTTCACAATTTGCTAAGCGGGGAACTGCTGAGGGAGGCTGGCTTTTATTTGGGATGTGGGAGGAGCTATTCTACCACACTAAACCTCGGGCTTTAGCCCTCCCATTCAATGTTTTGGTGATAGAGTAGTGCTTGTGTATACTTACAGGTTTGAACTTTGGCCTTTCTCTATTCCCACTCTTTGTAGGTAAGCCAGGTAGCGAGTAGGGAATATCATCATCATAGGTAGAGTCAAGCTAGAGAGACTTGCATCCATAATGCTTGCCCATCCCTCTATAATTTAGAACTTAGTAGTTCTTTTGCTACAAAGTTGTCCAATCTAACCTTGAAGGTATCCATATTTTTGCTGTCAGCTACTATAGAAGGGAAGTTGTTCCATAAGGAAACAACCCTTTGGAAAACCAATATTTCCTTAAGTTAGTATTCCAATTGGACACAAATACTTGCTTATTATGTCTCCTGCTACTAGTCCAACTGGTTTTAAAAATAAAACCTACTATTGTAAATAGTTGAATTTGTTATAGTGTAGAATAGTGGTTCTTTGTGTTTGACTTTATTCAGGGTGTCAGAAGCCTAGACAGCACCCGAACCCACGAAAACTACCTTGACGGACAGTAGTGCAGCATGGAAGCCTTACCTCTCCAAGAAACCGAAGCCTGATTGGTCCATCACAGACAGACTGGAAAGTACATAATAAACTATTACTGAAATACATATCTGCTGTCGAGTTGTATCTGTAACCAACAACTCTCACCCTTTTTGTTTACCTTCTGTTTGATCCAGATTTTTGTAAAAAATTGAAAATGTGAATAAACAATTTAACAGCAAAAAAATAAATAAAACCTAGTTCTTCTCGCAGTTTGATATCCCTTATGATTTTATACAGTATGCACAAATCTCTTCTATACCTTCTATAATGTAAGGAGTAAAGATTTAATCGTTCCAAACTATCAGCATAGGGAATACATTTTAGCCCGGATACAGATCTTGTAGCCCTACACTGGACACCCTCAATCTTTAATATATCTTCCCTGTTGTGTGGTGACCATACTTGGGTGCAGTACTCCAAATGCAGCCTAGCCAGAGCTCCATACATAGGCATTAGAACCTTCTCGTCCCTACTGGTGATATGTCTCAAAATACAGTTGAGATTTTGGTTAGCCTTTTTAACCTGTTCCTTGCAATGGGAGCTGACCTTTAAGTTAGATGTAATTTTAATGCCCAGATCCCTGTCTTCACTGGTGACAGATAGTGTATTGGTTCCAAGCGTATACAAGTAATTATTATTGTGGGGGCCCAGATGCATTATTTTACTCTTAGCAATGTTCAGCTCAAGTGTATTATTCTTAGTCCACTTATAAATTTTGTTGATAGCAGTTTGCAAGGATAAAGCCTCATTTCTGTCATTCACAATCCTACCCACCCTACAGTCGTCCACAAATTTTGACAGCCATATGCTAGAGTCTTTTAATTTAAGGGTGGAAATGTAGATATTAAAGAGACAGGGCCCCAAAACCAATCCCTGAGAGACCCCACTTGATATTGGTGACCAATCAGACAGTACCCCTCTCACAGTGACTCTTTGTTTTCTCCCATTGAACCATACTGCTATCCACTTTAGTATGTTATTATCCAATCTAAGTGTTGTCAATGTATCTATTAATTCAGCGTGGGGTAGTTTGTTGAATGCTTTAGCAAAATCCATAAAGGCCACATCTATTGCATTTCCTTTGTCCAACTCAAGGTTAACTTTTTCATAGAAGGTAAGCAGGTTTGTTTGACAGGACCTTGGCTTCGTAAATCCATGTTGTGCAGTATCGGACAAGTTATGTCCTGCTAAAAGATCCAAAATATTTTCTTTTAATAACCCTTTTAATAATTTCGCTATTAACGATGTAAGACTTATTGGCCTAAAATTAGCTGGCTCAGATTTGGGCCCTTTTTGTGTAGTGGCACCACAATTGCAACCCTCCACTCCTGTGAGACTTCACCTCTGTTTAGGGAGGTCTGAAAAAGGCAAGTAAGAGGTAATGATAAGGGATCTGCCAACTCATGCAAAACTCTGGGGTGTATGTCGTCTGGTCCAGGGGATTTATTGACATCCAGTTTATATAATCTATCCCGAACTTCTTCAGTGTCAATTATAATTAGTCCAGGAATTGGCTTGAGTTTGGTAGTACTAGAAGGAGCAGACCTATCATTAAAAACTGAGCAAAAATTGTTGTTTTGTTATGTTTGCATTCTCTTTTTCAGAAGCCAATGACCCATCATTGTTTTTAAAGGGACCTATAATATTAGAATTACTCTTCATACTGTTAATATAAGAAAAAAATGACTTTTTACTGTCCTTAAACCTGGCTGCTAGGAACACTTCCTGCTGAGCTTGTGCCTTTTTCATTGACGACTTCATCTTCCTGATAAGATTTCTATACACCTGGTGGTTGTGCTGGGTTTTATCCTTTTTATATTTTTCAAACATTCTGTCTTTTTTTGTTAATTAGTTTTTTTAGAGTTTTACTCAGCCACTCTGGGGTTTTCCTTTTTTAGCATTATGTTTATGTCACATAGGGATATATTTGTTGCTAAGTTCTTTTAACTTTTTAAGAAAAATATTCCATATACCTTCAACTGTACATCCCTTAAAATCCTTAGTCCAGTCCCACAAGGATAGATCTCTTTTCAACTTAGAAAAATCAGCTCTGGCTAAATTCAGCTTGGTAGTAGACCCCTGCTCTGTGGGTAACTCTAACCCTTTTAACCTGAATGATACTATGGAATGATCACTGTTACCTAGTGGGGAGATACATAGATACATAGACAGTGTCGGCAGATAAGGGCCTATGTCCCATCCAGTCTGCCCACTTGAGCTTGTAAGTTCAGTTTATGTTTTCCTAGAAGTCTGTTGCCCCTTACCCCTGACCTCCAGAATTCCTTTATGTCTATCCCATGCATTCTTAAATCCTGTGATTGTTTCAGCCACCACTACTTCCTCTGGCAGGGTGTTCCACTTGTCCACCACTCGTTCTGTGAAGAAATTCTTCCTCACGTTCCCTCTGAATTGTCCTCCCTCCAACTTCATTCCATGCTCTCTAGTCCTGGAACATCTTTTTCACTTAAAAATAGTGTATTCCTGCACCCTGTTCCTCCCTGTAAGATACTTGTATGTCTCTATCATATCCCCTCTCTCCCTCCTCTCCTCCAGGGAGTACATGTTCAGTTCCTTCAACCTGTCCTCATAGAACTTGTGATGCAATCCATGCACCATCTTTGTTTCCCTCCTCTGAACCTTCTCTACCCTATGTCCTTACGTAGGTAAGGTCTCCAGAACTGCACACTGTACTCTAGGTGGGGCCTCACTAGTGTCTTGTTTAGTGGAATTATGACCTCCCTTTTCCTGCTGGTGATGCCCCTGCCTATTAATCCCAGCATCCTATTTGCTTTACCTGCTGCCTTGTCACACTGTTTCCCTACATTGAGGTCATCAGAGATGATAACCCCAAGATCCCTTTCATGCTTGGTGCATGCTATATCCTCACCCCTCAACTGATACATTGTGCCCGGGGTTTTGTGTCCCATATGCATTATCTTGCACTTCTTTGCATTGAATTTCAACTGCCAAACCCCTGACCATTCTTCAAGTTTCTGCAGGTCCCTTCTCATTCTGTCTACACCCTCTGGTGTGTCTACTCTGTTACAGAGCTTTGTGTCATCAGTGAACAGTGAAACTCTGCCTTCTATGTCCTGCACAATGTCACTGATGAAGATGTTGAATAGGACCGGTCCCAGCACTGATCCCTGTGGTACCCCACTGGTGACTCTTCCCTCTGTGGAGTGACAGACATTTACCACCACCTTCTGTGTCCTGCCGCCCAGCCAGTTACCTACCCACCACACTACTGTCCTGCCCACACCCATATTCCCCAGTTTGTGTAATAGTCTTCTATGTAGCACAGTGTCAAAGACCTTGCTGAAGTCCAGTTAGGCCATGTCCACTGCCCTCCTCTGATCCACCTCCCTAGTCACCCAGTCAAAAAATTCAATGAGGTTGGTCTGACATGACCTCCCCCTGGTGAAACCATGCTGCCTTGAGTCCTGTAGTCCATTGACAACCAGATGTTCCACCAATCTCTCCTTCAGTAGTGCTTCCATGATCTTCCCCACTAGCGAGGTGAGGCTGACTGGTCTGTAGTTCCCTGCTTCCTCTTTGTTCCCACTTTTGTATAAGGGGACTACATCTGCTATCCTCCAGTCTTCGGGTACCTCCCCTGTTTCCAGTGATCGGCTAAACAGGATAGCCAGAGGTTCAGCCACCACCTCTCTTAGTTCTTTAAGGACCCTGTGGTGCACCCCATCTGGCCTCATTGCTTTATCAACTCTTATTACTTCCAGTTCCTTCAGGACCCTTTCTTGTGTAAAGGGACTTGTTTCCATTTCTGCACCATTCTCACCCCTCGTACTCCCTTCAGACCCATTACCCTCTTCTTCCTCAGTAAAGATTGAGCAGAAATACCTGTTCAATATGTCAGCTTTACTGTTGTCATCCTCCACGCAGCCCCCATCCTCCCCCTTCAGTCTCACTATCCCTCCCTTTGCCTTTCTTTTTTCACTTATGTAGATTATCTCAAATGTATTAATTGAGTCCCCCATATTGGTTAGTACAATATCCAAGATGTTATTGCCACTGGTGCTGTCCAACACCTTTTGGTCCAATCCTATTTGATTAAATGCTTCAATAAACATATGATTTATTTTACTAATTCCCTTAGATAGCTTCCAGTCTATATTAGGAAGGTTGAAATCCTCCAACATTAGTATTTTATCAGCAGGGTCTAAATTGCTTAGCTGTTTAATTAAAACATGGTCATTAGCTAATGTGGAAGAAGGCAATCTATAAATTAAACCCATTATTATTTTGGGACCTGCATGTGGGAATAATTTCACCCGTATAAGCTCAAGTTCAGAGTCTTCCTGATAAATTTCGACACTCTTAATGGAATCATGAACATACATAGCTATGCCTCCCCCCCTTCCTGTAGACTCGAGATTTATAGCACAAATTGTAACCCTGAATAGATTTTTCCCAGGTGTCATTATTGTCCCACCATGTTTTGGTAATACAGGTTAAGTGCAATGTTTGTGTTGTAAGTAAAATTTTAATTTTGTCAAACTTGTTCACTAAGCTTCTGCCATTAATTAACATGGCCTTCCAATCCAATCCTTGCTTATCATCATTATACATGAGTGAATTTGAGTTGCTAACGGTCATTTGTTCACCCCCCATTACCAGTTTAAATGAAATTGAGTAATCTGATTCCATTTTCTACCCATTACCCTTGTACCTGCTTTATTAAGGTGAAGACCATCAGATTTAAATAGGGATTTGTTACCGAACGTGACCGAATTATCCATAAAGCCTATATTTTTGTTTTTACAAAAGAGTCTCAACCACTTATTGATGGATTCTATAGCCCCATTTTTGTATTCAAGGTGCCCAAAAGTTGATAATAAGCCTTAAATAATAATTACCCCTTCTTTTTCTCTAATCCTTGTAGTTATACCACATACTTTAGACTGGAAATCATTTAAACTAGTTTTATTAACATAATTTGTTCCTATATGCATAATAACCAAGGGTTTGCTCATATTTTCCAAGAGTCCATCTAATAAATTGGAAACATCTCCTAGTTTAACCCCAGGCAAGGTGCTAACAGTAGTACTTGACTTCCTACCTTTGCATACTGCAGAGCCCACACCCCATATTATGGAGTCCTCAATTATCACTATGTCCTTTGTTAGGGATTTATTAGAAGACTTTGGATCATGGTCATTGGGAACATTGGGATCTGTGTACTTTTTTGGGGCTTCCTCAAACGGCTTCAGATAATGGATAGTGGGATCATGGGTAGGGCTGACCTTAGGTACTAGTTTGGGTGAGTTATGCTTTAAACTGTCCCCTGAAGCACAGCGCTTAGTGAGAGTTTCAAATTTGTTCTGCAGTTTTAAGAGCTATTTGGCAAACTGGTTTGTGCGTGGTGCTTTAGTACAGCTTTTAGGTTGTTCTTAAGATACTTACTTAGGAGACTGAATGACCCCCAAATACTTGTCCCTCAGCTTTAGCTTGATCCATTAGCATTAACTCTGTGCCTTGGTCTGGCAGAAGCACCTTTTGAATAATGCCCTGAACAGCCATGTCAAGGAAGTTTTCTAGTAACTCATTCTTCTTATGTGTTTCTAGCCTCTGCAAAAGTAAATCTGTTCTTCCTTTAAAGTATTTATGAGTACACAGTTGTCACATACAAAGTCTTTATATGCCGGTTCTTCAGTAAACAGTTTGCACCTGCTGCATGCCTTTTTTTTTGCTGCCCCTTCTGCCCTTAGCTTGTGACATGGTAACAATTTAATGAATCCTTTGTAAAACAATCTGAAAGGATGTTTTGTGAACTTACTGGCTAAGAGAGAGAGAGAGAGAGAGAATGTTTTACCCTTGTTTTGTAGCTAGCAAGATGCTATGCCCTTGTACCCAGTGTATCCAGTGGACACAGCCAACATGCACTGAATCACATGTCCTTGTGCACATTTCTGCATAAAGCACTGATCCGCCTGTGCTTGCCCTGCTTGCAGTAAGGAGTTATGAGGCCTTACTGATCCAGAAGTAATCACAGGGGGTCACGGGTCCCTCACAACCACAGTTGCAATAAGTGCTTATTTCAAAGTAAAAATAACTATGTGTCACCCACTCATGCATGGGTAAGGCACAGAATCATGTAGTACAGCTTAAATAGGTTTAAAAAACAACCAGTGGTTTTTGTAGTTCATCCCAGCTCCTTGGAACTACTCCACTCTCTTCCTGCTTCCTGCTATGAAACAGGAGGCAGGGTTCCTTTAAAACAATGTCTAAAAGATGAATTACATTCAATACAATCACACACTATTGGTTCCTGTAACACAGTCCCCGCTAGGAGAACTGCTCCCTTCAGGCTTTTGTTTGTTTGCCCAAAAAGGTTACCTCCTACAACTCATGGAGAGTATGACCAGTAACACACAGGAAGGGAAAAATCCCCAGCTGGAGGAAACCTCTGAGGACCCATGGCTACTGACCTGCCCATCCTCAGGGCAAACTAAGAGGAGAAGATCCTAAATGCTAAGAACTAAGTTCTAATTTAGTGTAAGGTGTTATGTCTGTGGTAAAGTTCCATGTTCCGAGTCTGTTGAATAATTTGTTCAGGAGGGTTAATTCATGAGATTGAAGAGCAAGATCTGGTCTGAGGGAATGTCCAGATCCTGAATATTGATTACATCTGGTTGTTACAAGGGGTTCAATAATACCCAGGATGTATTTTTGATATTAGATGATATTTGATGAAAGTACATAATCAATATGAGCATGAGTAGCATGTATTTGTTTACATGGGCTGCCAGACTCCAATTTATGGGATACATGATGGGTTATGAAATCCTTAAGGTAATGTATTGAACTTTGTAGAATGTGAGGGCCGGATGCAATGCGTCATTCCTTTTGTAGCTTGGCAAATGTTTTGATGTTTGAAAGGGTCTCAGAAACACTTTTTCTGAGAATGTTGGAGAACAAAATGCGGGAATAGAATGAAAGCTGGATAACGAAGTAGTAGAAACTCTGATACTTGAAGCAGAGTCTAATGGCTTTGAGTTCAGTAATTTTGCAATGTTTCACTGTGTAGTGGTCTACAGAGAGACAATCAAGGATTTGAAAGGAGTGGAGCTTTGGATTCCAGGTAGGAGTAAGATAATTGAAAGATTGATCTCTTGACAAAGTGCAGTGTGCCTGCGTGGAACGTCATGTTTTTCTGGCTTGGTGTGGTGAAGATTCTGGTATTGCTGAAATTTGGAAATAAAGGACTTTTTAGCATCAGAATTTTTGGATGGCTTATCTCCTGGCGAGTGTGTGTGACACAATTTGTGGCTTTTCTTAATTGAAAGATTTCAGACCAATGAAGGCAGGGTGAAATATGCTGAAAGACAGTAACTGGATATCGATAGGTATAAGTGAATTATTCAGTACAATAGATTCAAGGTTTGAAGTTGAGTTAGAGTTGCTGTGATGAGGTTTGCATGGGCACAAATTCAGCAAGGGCTGTGGGTGCAGGATGGTGGATATGACAGTTGCTGCAGCATAATAACCCAGAGGCAGGAGCTTGAGTGGCCCTTGTGACACTGACTTGCTGGTGGATCCAATACTCGTATGCTGAGGGAGTGCCCAGAAAAGATAAGTCTTTGACTGAGTCTACCGATTGATGAGACAATAAGGAGTTGATATAAAAAGTAGAACATAATGGTGCATTGACTGCTTAGTCCAATGTAGAACTGTTGCAGAGTGTAACAGTGATAGGGAGATAGCGAGATCAGTTGTGCATACACAGGATGATGAATTGAATGAAGGCCTGCTCTTGGTCATGATATTCGCTGAAAGAAATATAAAGGGGAGAAATTCTGTCAGATGAATTAGAAAGACCCCTAGATACAGTAGGTGACTGGCATGATTGGATCGTCATGACAAACAGGTGTAGATAACTTCAGGAAGTATGATGATGTCCAGAGGCCAGGGAACAGTGACTTGGTATAGCATACGTTTAGCAGGGTAGCTATGCATTTGAAATCCATTGGTACATATTCTGAGATACTAGATGGAAGAAGGGTCTTAGGAGATCATCCAATGGTTATTCCAGGAAATACTTGTCAAATAACATGGTCGACCTGCGTCAGCACTGTAGAGAATAGAGTATAAGTGGGGGAGATATAATGGCCAATGTCATTACTGCAATGTAGTACACTGTAGTTCCTGTTATCCTTGAGAGGTATGGTTATTATGGAGTTGAAACCCCAAGAGAGAAATAGGTTCACGATTCCAGTGTAAGATAATGGGCTTAAAAAAAAAGACTCCACTATAGCTTGGATCCTGTGGAAGATATCGGGAGGTAGTGATGTTCATACTGTTTAAATTAAATGAAGATATATAAGGAATGATCCTGCAGAGTTGATAGAGATATAAGATTCTATAGTCCAGTCAAATAGGATTCTGGAATTAATCCTGGAGGGATTATCAGGAAGTATTGCTATATTGTACACTGATTTAGACTATATATGCTGTGTTGTTGAGGAATGTCACTGGACAAGGGTTTTCTTTAGGCGAGGAGAACTGGTGATCGTTGTAGTGCTGGACAGAAACAGTAATGACAGCTGAGGTAGGAGTATGGGATAGATAAACTGGTAGAAGTAATTGAATGGGTGAATGGATGCTGGACATCAGCATTTGTAAAGAACGAAGCCCAAAAAGATACATAGCAGCCAATGTATAGGAGCCTCGAGCTGTTAGAGCAGTGAGGAGGAAGGTAATAATGCAATCATTGATAAAAAGTCCAAATTGGAAGTCTGCTGATGGGAGATGGAGCTTGGGAGGAAGTCAGCTGAGGCCAAGTGGTACCAACATCAGAAGATGCAGGTAAGGTAACGAATGGCAGTGGTCACCAAGGTATGAAGACATAGAATGCATGGAAGGTGAAATGGGCCACAGGTGGTAGATCCAAGTAAAACTGAGAGGAGGATCCAGGTACAAGGTGCTGCAGAGCTGGGGTAAGAGATTCCCAACTCTAAAGGAGATGGCGTACTTGGTCTGCTGATAGTAACAGGTGCTGCAGTAATGGGGAAGGAGGTTCCCACCTCTGAAGGATCTGGTGAGCATGAATATCTGATAGTCAAAGGAGCTACAGTGCAGGGATATGGGGTTCCCACCTCCTAAGGAGATGGTGAACTGGACTTGCTGATAGCAAATGCGGCGGTGATGGGGAATGAGGTTCCCACCACCAAAGGAGATGAAAAACTTGAAATGCTGATAGGAAAAGGTGCTGCGGTGATGGGGTACGAGGTTCCCATCTCCGAAGGGGATGGCAAACTTGAATTGCTGAGAGTAGCTGGCCCAGTGGTACTGATGGCTGAGGCACTGGATGCCTTACCTTGCACTACACTGGTGACCTGTGTTCAGGAATGAGCATGGGCCGCTGAGGGTCAGCAGGGGAGAAGGATCGAGCATCTGTAGAACTGCTCTCCTTATCCAGGAGGGGGGCACCAGCACTCGGTGCATGACTGGCCCCTAGTGGAGGCTAGGGCTGGGGCGCCAATGCTTCAGAAAGGGGAAGGGATGAGTCAGATGCTTGGAGGAGCGTGTGTGGACATGTGCATGCTTTCTCCTTGTGGTGTCATTGCATGTCTCATTTTGGGGAATAACAGAGGAGGAAAAAGTGTTATGATGTAGCCTAATGAAGCCGATCCCTGCAGGCGCCGCCCCTGTGATTAGCAGTAACCTCCAGCACTGAATCCGTGTGTTTGGTGGGTTGAGGGATACCCACTACCCCGCCATGGGGGGCAAGCTGTGGGGAAGCTGGAAGGTAAGCTGTAAGTGGGAGACAGGGCTGGGGGATCTGGTAAGATGTACCGCCATCAGGGACCAGGAGCATAAACAAATTAACTGCAAAAAAGAATTGCTGAGAGTAAAAATGCAGCGGTGATGGAGTATGAGACTCCCACCTCTAAAGGAAATGGCGAACTGGAATCACTGAAAGTAGACCCATGGTTTGAGACAAGTCCAGGATGAAGGTTGTAGGGGAACAGGGACATCCAGAGTAGCATTAATGAAGGAGCTGGCAATTGAGCTGAAGTTCTGGAGACTGAAAAAGGCCAAGCTGGAAGGCAAGCAGCAGCAACAATGCATGGGAGCACTGGATGAAGTGGAAAGCAAGCAGCAATGAAGTATGAAAGTCCAGTGGACCGGGTGGAGTTTGAGATTGAACAAGCAGGTGAGGTGCAGATCCAGAATATGAGGGGGCCAAGGGCGAGGAAAAGTTCCCTAAGGGAAATGGTGAGCTCATATTGATGGTACAGGATGCAGTTAGATGAGATGATGACACACAGTGAGATGATGGAGAACAGAGGTCCCATTCCTGAAGGCAAGTGGTGAGTCTTGAGTGCTGGTATAGAAAGCCAGTAGTCGAGATGCTGGCGTATGGAGGTCACATTCCCAAAGGTAAGTGGCAAACACAGATTGTTGGTTTAGGATGCAAGTGGTTGATATGATGGAGTACAGAAATGGCATTCCTGAAGGGAAGTAGCGAATTCAAAGTGCTGGAACAGAATGTAATTTGGATGAGTCAGGAGATTGGAGGCTAATGGGGTACAGTGGTCCCATTCCTGAAGGGAAGTGACAGCCAGGTTGTAAGTATAGAATGCAGTTCTGTGATACAGTAGATGGAATGACACAAGCTCCCATCCCCGGTTGTCGGGGTGAGCTAACCTTCACTCAGTGCCACACTGGGCAGAGTTAGGGATGAAGACTGATGGCAGTTGGCAGGGAACATAAATGGATGAGACTGTAGGTGAAGGAAACAGGCTCCCATCCCCAGTAGCTAGGGGAAGCCTACCTGCACTGCTATGCTCCAGTAGGCAGAGTTAAGGATGGGGCTTTTGGACTGCTGGTATGGGCTGGCAAGAAAAAAGCAGCTGATGCTGCTTGAGGGGAGGCAATGCAGTTCAAGAGAGTAGAAGGTTGAGGGGAGCAAGGAAGGAGGGAGAAAGCAGCCAAGGGAAAACATACATTGCCAAACAAAATTTGAGGGAACAGACAAAGGCACATTACACAGGAGCAATAGATAAACAAATGAGGAGTAATAATTAGTTGATCAGGCAGCACAAGGTATTCTGGGTGGGTCACAGAAGGGTAGAAACCTGTGGGGAAATAATTGGAACGATACATCTGCAGTATTGTGTCCGGGTCTGGTCACCATACAAAAAAAGTGATGTTAGAACATTGGAGGGGGTGCAACATAGGGCCACAAAGGGAATTACAGGTCAGGGACATGTATCATATCAGGAGAGATTAAGCAACTTAGGTCTTTACACATTACAATATCGTAGAATAAGAGGGGTGTATATGCATGATCTACAGGGCCCTCCAGGATGATCACTTGAAGCAGGAATTAGGACTAGAGGTACTTACATGAACCTAGAAAACATAGATTACAATTAACACAAGGAAAATGGAGAACCTTAAGAAGGAAAAACTGGTTTAGCCAGAGAGGGGTTAAACTATGGAACAGTTTGCCAGATGAAATAGTAAGTAGCGGTTCAACGGGTTCCTTTAAATATGGTCTGGACAAATACTATTGTAATAAATCAACTATGGTTTAAAACAAGGCAAGCATTAAGGACGAAAGTATATGTAGCTTGAACAACCTATGAAACATAGGGAATAACTAAAGAATGGGTATCGAAGAATTAAGGTAGGATGAGAGAACAAAACAACAACAGGGAATGTACACAAGGAAGGGTTCAGCAGGAGCATGGGAAAGAATTAGGATAGGCAGATGAGGTGCTGTAGGACACTTTAGGACACTTTATTTATTTAGCGCCTTTCAGATACCAAGGCGCTGTACAAATAAATCATAAAATCAAAATATACATATAAAATCAACAATTCAAAACAGCATCAATCAGTAAAAGCCTTATTCCATAAAAAAGTCTTAAAATCCCGCTTAAAGGCTTCCACGGTCGTGCATTCTCTAAGCCGGCAAGGCAGAGAGTTCCAGAGGGTAGGGGCCACGAACCCAAAGGCCCTAGCCCCAGAGGACTTCAATATAACCCTCGAACCTCTATAGCAACCCCTAGTCGGCTGAGCGAGCTGTCGCATGGGGCGTAAGGAACCAGAAGCTCTTTCAAGTAGTCAGGGCTGAGTCCGTAGCAGGGCTTTGAAGGTCAAAAGACCTACTTTAAAGGTGATCTGCCACTATATAGGCAGCCAGTGCAGATCACGCAGCACAGGGGTGAAATGTGTCCTTCTAGTCACCCCCGTCATTAACCTTGCAGCAGCATTCTGCACTAGCTGCAAGCGGCGGATATCAACCCCAGGAAACCCCAAGTAAAGGGAGTTGCAATAGTCAAGGAGAGATGTCACGAAGGCATGGACCAACATGGATAAATCGCTGGATGGAACAAGGTGTTTCACCCTGGCGATATTCCTAAGATGGTAAAATTCGGACTTAATGACTGCTGACACCTGATGACAAAGGGTCAGCCCGTCCTCAAGTACCACACCCAGGTTACGCACCCATTCAGAGGAAAGGATCAGATCCCCCCCCCAGCAATACGCCAGAGGGCTGACCGGACCCCAACCCACTTGTCCCATGCCCTGGATCCACGGCCAAAACCTCAGTCTTACCGGCGTTCAACTTTAACCAGTTCGCATTCATCCAGTCCTGGATTTCAGCGAGGCAGCTATTAAATACCGAGAGAGCACTAACCTGGTCGGGGGCAAAAGACAGGTAGAGCTGGGTATCATCGGCATAGCAGTGAAACCTCAGCCAATACCTTCTTACAATGTCTCCGAGGGGCAGCATATACACTGCAAACAACATGGGGGAGAGCACCGAACCCTGGGGCACACCACAAAGCAGAGGGAAAGGGTCAGAAGAAAAAATTCCCGACACAACTCTCTGCGTTCTCCCAGATAGAAAAGATGAAAACCATCTGAGCACTGTACAAGACAGGCCACAGATGGACTCCAGATGTTCGAGCAAAACCCCATGGTCTACAGTGTCAAAGGCTGAAGAGAGATCAAGGAGGACCAAGATAGAGCGGTTCCTCTGGTCTCCCGCCATCAGGAGATCATTGAGCACCCGAACCAAAGCAGTCTCGGTACTATGCCTCTTACGAAAACCAGACTGGAGAGGTTCATAGATATTATGGATGGTCAAATGGGCCTCCAGCTGGTTTGCCACTACCTTCTCAATAACCTTCCCAATAAAGGGAAGGTTTGAGATAGGTCTGTAGTTGGAAAAAACATCTGGGTCCAAAGAAGCCTTCTTCAAAAAGGGAGTCACCACAGCTTCCTTTAGGGAGCTAGGAAACTCACCCAATTCTAGGGAGCACCAGATTATTTGAACCAGAAACGGGCCAATGATCTCAATACAACCCAAAATTAGGGAGGTAGGGCCTGGATCTAAACTACGGCACGTAGTGTGCATCCCCTGGATGATCCGCATATCACTGAACGTCGGCAGGTCAAAGGAACACCAGGAGACAGAGGGTTTCGTGACCAAATGGCAACCAAAAGCTTCCCTCTTAGAGTGTGTTGGATGGATCTCGGATCTGACGTTGGCAACCTTATTCGTAAAGAATTGAGCGATCTCATCACACTCCTTCTGTGAAAAGGCTCGACGGAGCTGGAGACAGGCTGGGTTGCACAGCCTGTCCACAGTTCTGAAGAGCTGAGCCGGTCGATTCTGAGCTACAGAGATCTCCCTGGACATGAATTCTGCCTTCTTATGGGAGATCTCTGATTGGTAGAGCTGATAATGCTCCTCCAAACCAAGGCAGTCGGCATCCAGAGCAGATTTCCTCCAACGACGCTCTAACCATCGACCCACACGTCGCAACTCCCTCAAGGACCCATCAAACCATGGGGCCCGAGGGCGAAGAGAGAGGGGACGAACACGGACAGGAGCAATTGCGCCCAGAACCAAGGAAATGGCCTGGTTATAAGCCAAGACCATAGCCTCTGGACCCATGCTGGCAGTCGGAAACTCTGAGAGGTACAACACCGCCATCAGGTCTTCAGGGCACACATCCCGTAATGGGCGGTATCAAACCATCTCCACAGGGGCAGACCTATGAAGAGGAGCAAAAAAGTTGAAGCTCACGGTGTAATGATCGGACCAACTGACAGGTTCCACCACCAAATCAGTGGCCTCAATCCCCAGGAGAAAAACTAAATCCAAGGAGTGACCGTGATTATGCGTAGGCGAGGAAACAATCTATGTAAGGCCCAGTGATGACATCAACTGGAGGAAGTGCTGACCAAAGGCAGAAAGTTCGTTGTCGACCCAGGCATTGAAGTCGCC
Organism: Neoceratodus forsteri; assembly: GCA_016271365.2. NCBI lineage: Eukaryota > Metazoa > Chordata > Ceratodontiformes > Ceratodontidae > Neoceratodus > Neoceratodus forsteri. The sequence continues at coordinate 1,676,677,385 of CM057449.1, forward strand.
CAGAACCATCAGTCTGGGCGACTCCAACGCCATATCGGCGATGAAGTCTGCCACTTCCTGCAGGAATCGTCTCTCATCTCCTGGTGGACGGTAGACGAGGGCTATCCTGCAACCCACACCAGCCACAACGGTACACTCAAAGGATTCCGCTTCCTCAACTGGTACACCCGTGAGCCCCAAGCTGGTCTTAAAACAGACCGCTACTCCCCGCGATCCAATCTCGGGCGGTGAATCACCGAGTACCCAGCTGGAACAGACGCCTCTAAAAAAGGGCCGGCATTTCCATCCAGCCAGGTCTCGGTGATGCAGGCCAGATCTGCCGATTCAACAAAATCAGAAATAATAGCTGATTTGTTTTTAACAGATCTGGCATTGCACAACACCGCCCGAGTTGGACAGGGATCCAAAGCCGTCCCGACTACTTGCCCATCCAAATAGGAGGAGCCCTTGGGTATGGAGACTAGGCATGGAAAACCACGTTCCAGGCTCCATTTCGCCCCAGGGCGTCTTCTGAGCTTAACCACCCCAATGCGAGCAGTCCATTCGTCCATTTGCCAAGCCCACAACCTCACATTGCCCACCCCCTCCCACTTTAGCAATACCAAGTGCCCGACAAAGCTGGTAGGTAGAAAATGGAAGGGGGGAGGGAAAAAAGGGCGGAGGGCATGGAGGTCGGAGGACGAATAATGCACGACCGGGTTAGCAGAGTAACACATAACAAAAACGGGAAACAGACTAACTGCAAGCAAATAAATAAAAAGTCCTAGTATCTCAAAAATAAAATACCCACAAATTACATTTATACTAAAAAACCCACCAAAACATAAACCAACCTACTAACTACACAACCACAAATAAACAATAAACAAATTATTGAAAATCCAAATAAAAATATAAAAGGACAGGGAGGCCCTCTCACTGCACCCACTGTCCTTTAAATAATAAGGTAGGGCCCCAAAAAGAAAAATTACAGTTGTTTTTCGGCACTCTCACTGCCAATGAGTATAATATTGAAGTCCAAACATATAAGGACAATGAGGCCCTCTCACTGCACACACTGTCCATCCAATAAAGTCGATGATAGATAAAAACAAAATCCAAAGTATAACAAAATGCAAGCGCAGTGCAACCTTATGCATGGAAGGAGAGAGTAGCTCTTTGAAGATGATATCAATTTAGCTGTGAGGCATCCGGAGGCTTCACTCCCTCCCACACCCCCAAAACTGCCTAATAAGGCCCAGTTATGCTGCTGAGATCCACAGCTTCAGATACCCCTAGACCAGCTGAATAAGGCCGGCCCTAGAGTAGCTTAGAAGCCAAGGGCTGAGTGCCATGGGGTGATGTTACACCCCAGAAGCACCAGAGCAGAGACGGAGCAGGGAGCAGAAAATGGAGAAAAGGTCAAAAAAGCAACAGAGAAATAGGATTAATTAATGTGTGTTTTTTTTTTTTATTCTATGGCAAGCATGCATAGAGCAGCAGGGAAAATACATTTTAAAATGCCACACGGGGCAGGCCAAGACAGGGGCATGGGAAACTCTCATGAAGCAGTCAGAGGCCACACTTTGGGGAGTGATGGGAGGGGAACAGGTACTATCCCCCCAAAGGGTGCACAGGAGGCAAAACAAATGGAGCAGGCAAGGAAACCCAAGAGCAGGTAATGCCAGGAGAAGGGAAGGCCAGAATCTGGACAAAAGGAAATGAAGGAATAGCAGAGCAGGGGCAGGCAGTTGGAAGCCAGAAGGAGTGCTCAAGTGGAATAAAATGGTGACTGTAGGTGTATTTTCTTTTTTTTTTTTTTTTCAGGCAGAGCACAAGGGCAGCGTACAGCATGATTTTATTGGATCTCTTTAGCAGCAATACACAAAAGTCCCCAAAAGGGGAATGCTAGGGGCTCAATACTAGGACAAATAAAAAAGAAGTAACAGCAGGCATACCTGCCAAGCACCTCACTGGACATCCACGTGGTCTGAAGATGCACTAATCACAACAACACTGGCAGAGGGAGCAGGGGAAATAGTATGGATTCACACGAGGAGGTATCACCTACAATAAGACTGTCGAAGGAGTCAAACAAGGATGATCAATTTCTGGCATCAAATGCCAGTTCCCCAAGGCACACCAGAAAAGAAGCCCGAGTTCAGTGTGCCTGTCCGAGTCATGAATAAATAAATACATAGGGTAGGTAACATGCAGCATCTGCAGGACCACAGCTGTGGGATGGGGCGGTTTGGGGCAAGCTGGATGGAGACAGGCCATCAAGGTAAAACTGGACAAATTGCCACACACCAAGGGAATCAAAGAGCTAAGGTACTCTACAACGAGGGAAGCACAACCCGGAAGTGCCAGTGGGGAAGGAGTGGTGGCCCCAAGCAGATCAGAGCCCTGAATGAGCCAAGTGCCCAAAGGTGTGGAAAATGCAGGACTGAGCACAAAGGGAGGTATGGGGAAGGGGAGAAGGCAGACAAAGGTGGGAACTGAATGCCAGAGGAGGAAGACAACAAGAATGGGGGATGGAGGGAGGCCAAAACAAATCCAGGTAGGATGGGAGAAGGGGAAAGAAAAAGGGGGGCACAAGAAACAGGGAAAAGGGAGTGGAGAAAGGAGAGGGAAGGGGGAGCAAAAAAGGGGGTTAAAGAGTAGAAAGGAAAGGAGGCTCAGCCACATGAGCCACTCTTGCGGGAGGGGGGTGATTCACAATGTGCTAAGCAGGGGACTACTGATGGATGCTGGCTTTTATTTGGGATGTAGGAGGAGCTATTCCCCTATGTTGAACCTCAGGTTTTAGCTCTCTCGAAAAACAGAAGAAAGGAATTAAATACTTACATATCCACACCGCGGTTATCCAAACAATCCCCAGCCAGTTTCATCAGAGGAGTCCAATTTCTAATTCTTCATTAGAACTCTCACCATCAGGCAAAGATCCATCATTACTCAAAGTACAGTCTGCAGTGGTATGGGATTCCACCAGCGGGTCACATTGAGTGGATATTTACTGAAGTAATGTTACTGGCTTGTCAGTCTGAATGCCTCTATCAACACCACGTAATGCATACATTCCTCTGGACAGCTTGGTTTTCCCAGTTCCTAGTGGGACATGTTTTATTGTCTGGGTTGCCCTTTTGGTTGTCTCCTCAAAAAGGTGAACATTGAATAAACATGTTTAAATCGAGGACAATCACACCTCTGTCAGGCAAAACAGTACGTATGTAAGACAATCAGTGCAGACATGTGTCACAAAAATAGGTATTGTGTTTCAGGACTTCCGGTGATACAGCCGGTGGAAATGGCTGAATAACTCCTAGCTCTGATTCCACAGAGCGACTCTAGAAGAGAATCTGATACTTAGCGGTGACATTCTGGGGTTTTAAGCAGCAATATTGGCAGAGTATACACCCTGCAATGGTTCGTACAAAGAAAAGAGGTTCTTTAATAGCCAAATCCATCTCCGAGAACCTACGAGGCAGACAGATGGCAGGCCTCAGCCCAGCCCCCTCGCGCGCATCAGTGCTTTCAGTGTCAGGAGCTGATGACTCATGCTCCAATTCAGGATTGACTAGTACAAGAGCAGAATCAAGAAAAATTATCAAATTGCTTCACAAATTAGGTGCAAAAGTTACGGATATCCAAAGGGATTTCCAGAAATTGGAATCAAGAACTACCTCAGTCGAACAACACTTTAAAGGGGTTGCAGTCAGAACACATGGCCTTTGGAAGATCATTATCATTCCTATATGCGAGGGAGAAGGTTTTAACAGCAAGGACTTAAGACGCAGAGGCGCGCTCCAGGCGCAATAATATCAGAGTGGTTGGTATACCAGAGGGAGCCGAGCAAGCGGACATGGTGGCCTTTATGGATTGCTGGTTAAAGACAGAGCAACAAATTGGAGAAGAATCTCCGCTAGAGATCGAAAGAGCACACAGGGCCCTTGCACCAAAGTCTAGACAAGGCGCTCTCCCCCAGAGCCATTATTATTAAATTCCTGAGATTCCTGACTAAGGAAAAGATACTGCGACTGGTATGGGCGAAAAAGGATTTGAATTTTGATGGCACGAAGGTATTTGTGGACCAAGATTTTCCTCCAGCTCTGGCCCAATGTCGGAAGAGAGTGTTGGGAGTGGTGAAACAGCTCAAGGAGAAGGGCTGGAAGGCCCAACTACGATATCCCGTCAGATTATGGGTAGAGACACCTGAGGGTCTGAAAATCTATGATTCCCTATTGATGGCTCGTGACTTTTTGGTTGCCAATGATATTTCAGTCCCTGATATCAAAGAAGAAATTGCTGAGAAAGAAATCGAACAACTACTTTGGGCGGTGGCCCCAGGCTTGAAAGATGCTAATCAACCCCATTCAAGGATGGACGCGGTGTTACCTCTACATGTGGACTTATCTAAATGGATTGCCAGAAGGAAAACCTCAGAGGAGACTGGCTGAAACACAGCAATGTTTATTTAATGTTCTATTCAAGTTATTAAGGCCTTGACAGTTGAAAGTGTCTCATCCTCAACATTACAACGTTCTTTGCTTTCTTTTAATCTCAATATGCCTAACATAAAGAGAATGGGTGGTTAGGGGATTACCTGTGGGCCTTTTTCCTTTTTCTCTGGTGGTTCTGTGTCCCTGGTGGCTCCCCTGCTCCTGGTTGGCGGGGGGGGGGTCTCCGGGCGGTGGCGGGTTTTGACTAGTGGTGTGGGGGGTGGGTGGCGGACTTTTGTTCTGCTTGTCGGGTTACACACAACCATATTTCAGGGGAACTCCTTCCCTAAGTCTGTCTATAATTATGGTCCTCTTGACTACACAGAGGTTTTTCGGGCCCTTTCACCTCACCCTACCTCTAAGGTGGGTGCTTTTGGCAGCGGGCGGGGTGACAAGAGGCTGAAACCATTGGGTGTTGGCAGAATAGTGCTGGCGGCCGGGTTTCTTTCAAGATTAAGGGAGATGAGCCATCAGTTTTGAGGGACAGGGAGATTCTCACTACCTACTCCCACCAGGTAACTTAGGGTAACCTAGGATAACAAGGATCAGATCCCTCTGCCTGGGGCTTTGGATATACGAGATGGGAGTGCGAAGGGTAATTCTGGATGGATCGGCTCTCGTGCTTTCTCCCTCACAGGTTTTTTTTGGGGGGGGCAGGAGAACATTAGTGTTCTGAAAAAGAGATTAATGCCATAGGCCGTTTATGGTGGGGTAGCTTACGTCGTCCTCCCGCCTTGTCACAGGTGACATCTTGCCATAGGCCCCAGGACCACTGAGGGGTAACCAGATTTGGTAATCTGAGACCCCGTATCGATGATGATTCCACAGGGCAGGGTTTTCAGCCTCGGGAATGAATTAGGAGGGATGAGGAGGAGGTGGTTTATGGGGGTGCGGGTTTTTTTTTTTTCTTTCTCTTCCTCCTCTTCCCTCTTCCCCCTCCCATGGACTCAGTCAAACTGGATTCTCTATCAGGATTGACAAAAGGGGGGACAGAAGAGATTTCATGAAGGAGTTAGTGCCGGAGGACTGCGGGGTGCTTCTATATCATAGCCCCTTCCGGAAGCTTTTCAACACATAAACAGAGGGCACAGGCTAGTGACTCCCTTGAGAAGGGGAGCCTTCTAACCCTTCCACCTTATGTGGAGAGTTGTTCCCTCTAGGGGGGAAAAAAGGTTGTTCCCTCCACAGTGCACCTGAGGGCCGACTGGGCCGAGATTCATCGGCACAGGCGGCGGCTTAAGTTGCTAAAGTTCTCATTTGCAACAACTGTTTGTTGCTGTACTCCCATAAGGGAGGCAGGCCCTGTGCATTAGGTACTGGACCAATAAGCCTTTTAGAGTAAGAGTGTGTTAGTGTGGTTGCAATGTTGGATATTTTGTCTGCTATCTATTTCTTCCTTCTTCTCTGTTTTTTTCTTAGTATTTTAGGGAGAGTACCTCTTTGTGTGTCTGGGTATCATAATTCTACAATTGGATGTAAGACTTGTAAACATGTTGAATTTTTGTTTGCAAACAATACATGGCTGACTTGATAATAGGTTCCCTGAATGTTAAAGGGATCAATAATGTTGTTAAGCGTGCCAAGATATTAGCTGAATTTAAAAGGGAAAGGTGTGATATTGCCTGTCTACAGGAGACAAAGCTTACCCAGGGAGAACATATGAAACTGCGTAGAGAATGGGTGGGCATGGTTCATTCGGACGAGCACCCACAATTCAAAAGGGGAAGGGTGGCAATCCTATATCGGAGGAGCCTCCCATTTCAGATTCAAAAGGTAGCTAAATCAGGCTCTGGTCACCAACTGACAGTCTCCGGACTTTATAAAGGGTGGATAATCCACCTAGTGGGCGTTTACGCCCCTACCCCACCCTCTGGAGAGTTTTCCCGATCTCTTTTTGACTCGATAGCTAATTTACCTCCTGGACAGATCATTTTAATGGGGGACTGGAACTGTGTCGAGGATGTGAGCATGGACAGAAGCACCACTAAAACCCCAGGGTCTAAGTCTTGCTCTCGATTACTCTGTAATTTAATCACAGAGGCTGGGTTAACAGACCCATGGCAGCAGTGTAATCCCTCTGCGAGAGACTTCACCTTTTTTTCCCCAGTTTCCAACACGTATTCAAGACTGGACAGATTTTACACCCAGGAAAATGCTGTGCACTCTTTTAGAGATGTGTCTATCCTTCCCATTATGATTTCTGATCACGCAATGATCAAGGCAAAGCTCACCTGGGATTCGGGGGGGGGGGGGTTTGGAGATTCGATCCGGAATTACTTAACGACAAACAATATATAGAATCTACCAGAAGAGTTATTCAATGCTATTTAAATGAAAATACAGAGGCAGTTTCTAGACCAAAGTTTCTGTGGGACCCCCTGAAGGCAGTGGTGAGAGGACATACGATAGCCTTCGCCTCCCACAGAAACAAACAGCATCAGGCTCACATGAGGGAAGTTCTTGCCTCTACTGCAGATTTTGAAACAGCCCATAAGCGCACCGGGTCCCAGAAGGTATTTAAGAAATTAAAGGAGGCTAGGGAGATATATAACTCCCTGTTGCAGAGGCGGGTGGAGAATTCCCTTAGATATGCCTGGCAACATTATTACGAGAGGGGAGGGAGGGCTGGCAAATTGCTGGTGCTCAGACTGTGCAAACAAGCTGCCAATAGGTACGTAGTTAAGGTTAGCTCCGACCCCCCCCAGTCTCCCTTGCAAGACCCTCCTGGGGGAAATTGCTCAGGAGTTTGCAAAGTTCTATGAACAATTATACAAGAAAGAACAAGCACTAGACCATAATAAAAAAATTGCGGATTTCTTGCAAAGTGTAGAGGTCCCCGTACTGTCTGATACTCAAAGGGTTGCCTTGGAGGCTCCCTTCACTGAAGCTGAGGTAGGGGCTGCCATAAAATCCCTGGATTCTGGGAAGGCTCCTGGACCTGATGGGTTCACCTCTGAATTTTATAAGTTGTTCCAGGAAAATCTGGTTCCGTTGCTTACGAGAGTTTGTAACATGGCCCAGGAACTGGGTGCCTTGCCGGAGACGTGGGGGGAGGCCCTTATTTCGGTTTTGCCGAAGGCAGGGAAGGATCCTGCCTCTTGTGCAGGGTGTTGACCTATCTCGTTACTTAACCAAGATGCAAACATTTTTGCTAAAATTATTAGCTTACGGTTGCAAGGAGTAGTCCCTGTTCTGGTTCACTTGGACCAAACTGGGTTTATTCCTGGGAGACACATCCAGGACAACATTAGATTACTGTTAAATGTAATTTCCTCAGCCCAGCTGCCTATTGACTCCCCTTTTTCAGCTATATTATCGCTAGATGCTGAGAAAGCCTTTGACCACCTAAACTGGCAGTATTTGGCTTCAGTATTGGGGGTTTTCGGGTTTGGAGAAAGATTTCGGGCCTGGATCTCCAATTTATATACCCAGCCAAGAGCAAGAGTCTGGGTGAATGGGACGATCTCCAGGCAATTTGGGACTGAACGCGGTACCAGGCAGGGCTGCCCTCTCTCCCCTCTCCTGTTTGCTCTTAGTCTGGAGCCTATGGCTGCTTATATTCGGCAATCAGATTTTTTTCCGGGCTTGTAGGTCAGGGGGGTTGAAGTTACGGTTTCGCTTTACACGGATGACATCTTACTATATATCTCTGAACCGGCAGAAGTGGTATCCAAGATTTTTAGTTTCCTCTTGGAATTTTGAGCCCTCTCCAGTTATAACTTTAATACGGATAAATCCGAGTTGTACCCACTGGGGGGTACTAGGAATCAGCCCTTACCAGGCATGCAACAGATTAAATGGTGTAAGGTGGGGTTTAGATATTTAGGGATATGGATATCTAGGGATTTTAAGGCCTTATACAGCACGAACCATTTAAAGATCCTGGAGGACATCAGGGAGGATTGTAATAGGTGGAAGGAACTTCCTCTTTCCATTTCAGGCAGGGGCAAATCCATTCGCATGAATATTCTTCCCCGGCCATTGTTCATACTGGGAGCTGTCCATCTAAGGCCCCCCAGGAATTTCTGGAGAGATGTAAGATCCACCCTTTTCAAATTTTTATGGTCCGGGCGGAAGCCCCGAGTGAAGTGGAAGATTATGGTAGCCTCAAGGGAAAGGGGGGTTTTTGGGATACCAGATATCCAGAAATATTTCTGGGCATCACAATTGTTACCCCTAGTGACCATGGCCCGCAATCCTCCACCTAAGTTGGTTCAGATTGAGATGGCTGACTCCCCTCTGGGAAATATCACAGATCTTATTTTTCTGGATGCACCCAGGTTGGGCCAGCTGGATTTCAGAAACCCTTTTACAAGGTTGATTTCACAGGTATGGAAGGACATGAATTCAAAATTAGGTATTAGTTTAAAGCTTAATCCACACACGACTATTCAGAGCTGTTTGGATTTTGGCCCACTTAGGTGGGACATGGGCTTTCACCAATGGGCCAGAATGGGGTTGGTTAACCTGGGACAGCTTTTCAATCAGAAAACATTTAAATCGTTTCAGCAACTATAGGCCAAATTTAACCTTCAAGGTAGTGATTTCATTCGTTACCTTCAGATAAGGCATTATGCCCATATAAATGAACAACAAATCGAGGTGGGTACATAACCCTTGGATAACCCAGTCCTACATACCCTTTCCTCCCTGATCAGGCAGCCAGAACATCAGAAAAAAATAATCTCAAGTTTAGTTATAGAGATGAATTTGGTGGAAGGAGACTCTTTGCTACAGGTCAAGGATAGGTGGCATGGAGAATTGGGGACGGTCCTGTCGGACGCTGATTGGGCTTCTATTTGGAAGTCCATTCACAATACTACATCCTCTCTTTTCTGGTGGGAATTCTGTTAGACGTTAGCTATTAGATTTTTTAGAGTCCCTGCAATGACAAAACATTTTGGAACACACTACTCCGAACTCTGTTGGAGACACTGTCGGTTGGTTGTCACCTACAGTATTTACATATATTTTGGGAGTGTAAAGTTATACTAGAGTATTGGAGGGAAGTAATAGATAACTTTAATAACATTTTTGAACTAACACTGCTGAGTTCCCCGCAGTATTGGTTATTAGGATTGCCGCCCCCCCCAGTTGACTTCCAGATCCTCTCGCCTCCTGTTTGGTACCCTGGTGTCAGTGGCTCTCAAAGCTATTACTCTTTCATGGCTTACCCCAGATAAGCCCACTATCACTACATGGTATGGTGTCTGTACCAGGATTGTAGACATGGAGTACTTAACGGCCAAACTGAGGCTGTCGGTAGATAAGTTTAAAACGAGATGGCTACCTTTTGTACACTTCATGGCCTCGCAAGAGGGGAGGCCAGTAATGGACTTGCTTGCTAAGTACGCCTAAGAAGAAACCCGGTGCCCCAACTGGGTATATTTTTCCACTTCTGTCCATAGTAGTTGTCCTTTTATACCTACTACGGTAACTGCTTATCTGATGTTGTCCTTAAGTTGTAACCAAATGAGTAAAAGAACTTGCTAAGTGTAAGTCATTTGTTGTAATGAATGTGTTCTAGTGACACACCGGGGGGCACAGCTTAGTTTTTGTATTAACTGCACTACAACCTTTCCCTCTGCCTACTCTCTTTAACTTTTTCATTCTTCTTTTTTTAAATTGTGGTTTTTACACTTCTGATGGTACTCTTCCCCCTTACTGTAACGTGTTGTACTCTATTTTACTTCATTCTCCCGAAGTTTACTTTAATCCTCTTTCTTCTGTTTTTATTTTATATCCCTCCAATCTTTTCCCTTTTTTTCCAACAGCTAACTACTGTTTTCCTCTCTTTCTTCTCTTGTATTGGATTTATATTGCTCTATTTTCCTTTCATAGACATTAATAGTTGTAATGGCACTTAATGGGAGTGAAACTGTATGGTTAATATGTCTATTTTTATGTGTATCTCTCTTGGAAAATATTCTCCAATAAATTACTATTTAAAAAAAAAATAGGTATTGTGGACCAAATGTTCAGATAACGCCACATGCAGTGCAGCAAACCTTGTCTGCTGTCATTTGTGGAACTTTGGTACGAAGTGTGACTGTCCATACACTTGGTGGGTGCACATTGGCAGAGCATTTGGGTTATTACTAGGAATTTGGGTATAGGTGAGTCAGAGTTGTTCATTCATGCAGCAGTCACTGCACCACTGAAACATGAAGGAGTTAAACAATAAGGCACAATGGGGCATTGCTTGAGGAAATGTACTCCACAGTCACAGGCAGTGAAAGCACGAGGAGAAACAGAGTGCCTTCAGCCATTGCTTGTCAGTTAAGCATGCTGCAGCTGCTGGCCCTGATATGCCATATTGCTTATATAAAATGGGCACATTGGAAATCTTTTCAAAATGATCAAGGTACACTTTTGAAAAAAAGCCATAATGCAAAACATTAAAAAACTTGGTAAATATTGCAAATTAATGTCTCAGCAGAGATTTTCCACCAGTTAGTCTTCTTACTGAATACAGTTTAAACACATTGTGCGTTTGTTTACAATGGAATGAAAAAAAAAATACTAAGATCTGCAGTATACCTTTAAAGTAATGCTACCCTTTTCACACAAACTTTAATTGCTAGCCTCCTCTTTGCAACCAGTTTTGTAAAGTGGGACTACATCTGCCTCCTCCAGTCCTTCAGAACCACTCCTATCTGCAACTTGACCTGGTAAATGTGACTTTCACTGTTTCACCAGCACTTTGATGAATTCCCTCAATATCCTTTTTTTTTTAATTTTATTTATTGAAGAGTCAGTGGAGTGAGAAGCAGTTAACAAATACATTATTATAGAATACACTTTGATTCATGTACATATGTAAGTGAGATCATCTGAGCCGGACCAAAATCACATCCTGAGCAGTGAGCCTAAATGGACTCTAGTACGTTCAGGCTTTTTCAACATGATGCTTCACATCTCATACCCCGGAGCCATTAGCTCTAATTATTAGAAAAGAGGAAACCACATTTCACCAAGCGCCTTTTCGAGAGGGGTCAATACCTGGTCATATCTATCTAGGCATCCCAGAACCTTGTATTGAACATGTTCTGATTTCATATTATTTATTAGGGCTTTAGCCCATTGGGCAATAGTAGGGGTGGCCTGAGCCATCCAATTTTGGGCCAGAATCTTTTTGCCTACCACCAGGGCCAATCTCCTTAGGGGATGTGAGGATTTCCCTTGACCCCTCCCACTTCTACTTACCCCCAACAAAATATCTACAGGATCCAGCAGGATTTCGCACTCCAGAACCTTATTATGTAATTTATTAATCTTGTTCCAATAAGCCCTTATGTTTGGGCATGCCCATACCAGTTGGAAGAATGAACATCCTTGTAGAAAACATTCTGGGCATTGATCCAGGGTCTGGGGGTTTATCTTATGTGCCAAAGCTGGAGTGTAATAGACTCTATGCACAATATTATAGTTGATATTTCTAAGTCTATTATTTACTGAAATTAACTTACTACTCCACAGAGCCAAATTCCAGTCTCCCCCTGATAAAGAATCCCCTCCCAAATCCTTGTTCCATCTATCCTTTAGTTTCTGAATCTTGTCCAGTTGAGCCCCTAACAAAGCTTTACACAATACACTCAAAGGTTTCACATTGATGTGCATTTTACAATATTGAAAGATATTTTCCAAGGATGTTCTGCTCAGATAGGGCTCATTCCCTTCCAACCTGGCCAACCTAAATAATCTGGACTTCATCCAAAGATAAATAAAGTAATGCAATGGATGGATGTTATATAATTGCCTTAACCCAGAAAAACTTAAGAGGGAGTCATTTGAAAATAAATGGGAAAGGAGGAAAACATCCTGCCCCTCCCACTGTCCCTGGGCTCTCCTAACCTGAGAGCCCCCCCCATCTTTCCATAAACTATGTAAAATAGAGCCATTAGGTGACATGCCTCCCTTCTCCCCCAAAATCTGTAAAGCCAGTCTCCACATCTTGAGCATATTTTTGGTGAACGAATTTTGAGGCTTCTCTCCCTCTCTCTCTCTCTCCTTTGAACTTAAAGGCAAAAGGTATTGAGAAAAGGGTGTGCAACTCCATGATAACCCAAGCCCTTGCTCATTCTTCCTTCTCCTGGCAGTCCAAAATATGTGTTAACTGTGCCACAAGGACATAAAGCTTCAAATTGGGGAGTACCAAACCCCCTCTGTGGATCGGCAGCCGAAATACCTCTTTCCGAAGTCTAGGTCTATGGTACGCCCAAATTAGGGAAGTTATCGAGCCCTTCAGTGACCTCAGATAACACAAGGGAAGCGTAACAGGCAGAGTTTGGAAAAAGCAAAGGCAATGAGGCAATATTTGCATCTTTACTAAATTTATTCTTCCCATCAAGGACAAGGGGAGTAACTTCCATTTATTACAATGTTCCTTCATTTTTATTGCCAGGGGTTTATAATTTAAGTGACACACTTCTGCTAATTTCTGAGGGAGTAATATTCCAAATATTTTATTACTGGTTTAGGAGGTATATCTACACCATCAATATGTATTAGTCCACCATTATCTCTCAAAGGTAGCCACTCACTTTAGCTCCAATTGATCTTGTGCTCCGAGAGAGGGCCTTATTCATTAAACAGAGAAGTGAGAGCAGGCATAGCCTTTACTGGGTCTGCCAAAAATAAGAGAACGTCATCAGCAAAGAGAGAAATGATATGTTCCATTCCATTTATCATGAAGCCTTTTATTTCTTGGTGACCTCTAATAGCTGCTGCCAAGGCCTCAATAGTAAGGACATATATCAGGGGCGAGAGGGGGCAGCCCTGCTTCGTACCTCTAAAGAGCTGAAAGGGGGTCAACAGAGTATTATTAGTGAGAATTTGAGCCCATGTGGACTGGTATAAACATTCCACCCATTGACTAAAGACCGGGTGTAAGACGCATTTTTTTAATACCTCAAACATGAAGGCCACTCGACCCTGTTGAAGGCCTTTTCAGTGTCCAGGGTGAGAAGGACCCCAAAACTGCCCCTACCTCTTGACCCATGCCAGATGATATTCAGTACCCATCTTAAATTATGTCTAGCCTGCCCTTCCCTGACAACACCCTCCCCCGATCAGGGTAGACGATCTGTGGCAAGATACCCTCTAGTCTCCTTGCCAAAACCTTTGCTATTATCTTATAATCTGCATTGAGCAGTGAAATGGGGCTGCAGAACCCACATTTTTGGGAGTCTTTGCCTGGTACAGGCAAATTGTTATAGTGGCCAACTGCTGAGATGGTGTCAGGCTTTCTCCTTCCAACACCTCCTGGAGCATAGCTATGAACAATTGGTTTAATTCTCCCCAAAACTTTTTATAAAATTCCAAAGGTAAACAGTCTGGACCCAGGGCCCAACCTGTTCTTGAAACCCATATTGCCTCCTTAACCTGCTGCACAGTGAGAGCTCTTCTGAGCAGCTCATTTGCCTCTTTCAATGCAACAGGAAGGGTAATACTATTCAGAAAACTCTCTGGATTTGCTCTTTGAGGGAACTCTGAGGTGTATAGTTTTTCATAGAAGGACTTAAAGATATTATTTATCCCTTGTGCAGAGGAAGTACAGTCCCCATCCTCATTTTCTATAGCAATAATAGATCTCTCCACTCTTTGTTTTTTAGTTAGCCAGGCCATCCACCTCCCTGATCTGTCTCCCTCAAAGTACTGTCCCGCTCTTGACACCAAAATATCCCTTTCTATATGCTTGGAACTTATCTGGTTATACTCCCCTTTCATACTCTTCAACAATGCCAGGTCCCTAGGAGACTGATGTCTCATAATTTGCTTTTCTATTGTCATTATACAGGACTCTAGCTCATTCTCTCTTCTCCTCTCTTGTTTCCTTTTAAATGCTGTATAGGAAATAGATTCCCCCCTTATAAATGCTTTAAGAGTTTCCCATGTAACCCTAGCTGAAGTGTCTCCTACCTTATTATTCTCTAAAAATTCCCTAAGCCGACTGGACAGTTGCTGAACAAATTGAGGGTCGATCTACAAAGTAGGGTCCAGTCTCCATTGTCACATACTCCCTTCCTCTGTCTCTTTATTCACTTCAAAATATAGAGGAGCATGGTCCGGCACTAAAATAGGGCCATATTGGACCCCCCCATTCGATCCAAGAAAACAGGGGAAGCCAGAAAGTAATCTAGCCTTGTATATATTTTATGGGCATGGGAGTAAAAAGAGAACTCCTCAGCGTCTGGGTGCTTAAATCGCCACACTTCCTGCATGGCCCTTTCCTCTACTAGCTTCTATAAGGCCATCACACTTCTAGGGTATCGCCTAAAGTGGGGCTTTGAGTGATCCAACAAAGGGTCCCAGTAAGTACTAAAATCTCCCCCATAATCATCTTTTCTGGGAACACCGCTAAAGTAATAGCTAAGTGTTCAAAAAATTCTGGACAGTCAAAAGCGGGCCCATAAAGAGACCCCAGAACTAACAATTCTTCTTCCATCGTGGCCTGTACTACCACATATCTTCCTTGACCATCTATTTGAGATGAGTGAATCTGAACCCTGATCCCTGGTCTAAAACATATACAAGTTCCTCTGGCCTTGGATGTAAAATGAGATGCTATCAAAGTACCCCCCCCAATTTACTTTCCAGTCACTTAGTCTCCTCACGTGTTAAGTGTAGTTCTTGTTACATCACTACATCCGCCTTTCTTTTCTAAATATAAGCCCATACATGCTTTTGTTTCACTGCTTTCTTTAACCCATTTACATTCCAGGATAACAGTGTAAGACTATCCATCCGGGAGAACAGAATTTTTGCCCAGTCCCGATACCTCCCCACCACACTGCACATCAATTATATAAACCATTTCCATTCCACTTGACTCTTGTCCTTTTTTGGTTTTAATCCCACTAGAAAACACTCTCCCATATCCCTTCCCCAACTGACACCCCTCAAATACCCCTACAACTGCAAGTTTCTCCTTCTCCTTGTGGGGCATTTAAGCCTCCCAACTGAAAGAAACCTGCTCAACAGGCACTAACTTAAACTATTAACTATACCCCTCAACCAAACTTAGGCGGGGCAGCAACAAACTACCCTCACCCCCCCATTTCCCTCTTCCCCTTTGTATTAACCTAGTAACGACCCCCTTTAGTATCGTGGGTTAGCCACCTGGCCAAACCGCTACTTCTCCATATTAATGCCATGTGACAATCAAGCCTCCCGAGTACATTCCCTGACGTACTATACTGAAGACATGACCTGAGACCAAACCACCCTGTAAAAAAAATCAAAAAGCTTTAAGAGAGCTATGTGGAGACACCTAAGGGACCATCCCCCCCAGGAAAAACTCCTGATTGAGAATCCCAACGGGGTGGAACGGACCCTGCATATAATTTTTCATGCAGTCTCAGTAATGCTCAAATGTCCTTTCAGTCCTTTCTTGTCCCCGCTCCCCTTTTCTTTTGTTAAGTCACTCAGGCCATATCTAGAGGTAAAAAAAATTTTAGTCAAACTCCCTGCATGGTTCTTGACTCACCACACATGACAATGAAAATAAGAAAACAATTGCCCCCCCTTCCCCTGGGACCCCTATCTATTAGAAACATTCAATATGCCCGAAACCCACATACACAAAAAAAAAAAAAAATGAATATTTGTTATTTCAATTCAGTAAAAATTCCCAGCATATAAATTGTATGTTATCAAGTCCACCAAATGTAAGTCCAAAACATTGAACTCAAAACAAAATTGGTCCGTATTCAAAGTCATACTATAGTACTTAAAACCCCACGAAAGCCCTCTAAAAACACCTCAGAAAGAAGTAAAATTAGAAGTTGCTCAGGGGAAAATGGGGGAGGCTGCCTGATCCTGCCATTATAGGCCTCAAACGAGTTACATAGCAGACCGGGCAAAGCCCAACTCCCCCTTCCCCCCAATCTGACTCCCGGTGTCTCCGGAGCATAATTATAAGCCCTACTAATTCTCACCACCATCTTACAAGAGTCATTTTTAACACATAAAGGAGATTCACCCAGCAGTATTATACTGTTGCCTTACTTCCTACTCGATATACTGCATCACCGCATCAAGGCCTGTAAAGGCCTTTGGAGCAGTGCCCTGTCTACGTATAATCAGTCGAGCAGGGTAGACTAATGCAAAGGGCTAGTCTAGTTGGTGTAATCTTTTCACAGGCATAAATGCATTCCGCTCAGTCTGTACCAATCGGGATAAATCTTGAAAGATACTAACAGTGCGAGTCTCTACTGGAATAGTACCCACTTTCCGTGCAGCGTTCAATACCATCATCCTATCCTGCTAGTGCAAAAATGCTATTATAATGTGCTGGGGTCTTTCATTTGGAGCAGGTCAGCGACCGGGGGTTCTATGTGCTCATTGTACTTCCAGTGTGCACTCAGACGGTAATTCTAGGTTTGCTTTCAGCCATGTTTGACAGTAGGTTGCACAATCACAGCCCTCCACTCCCTCAGTCATGCCCACAATTCAAATATTTGTTCACCTCTCCCTGTTCTCATGATCGTCCAGAACTGCTTTCAATTTCTTTATTTCAGCCAGGGCGGACTGCAGTTGGGGGTTCAGTTGGTTATAACGATCCTCCTGTGTGCTCACCCTACCTTCCACCTCTGTTAGCCGAGCCAAATGCTGCTCTGTCATTTCTCCTAAGGTGTTTACTGTGGTTTGGAGATGTGCTAGCTGAGCAGAGACATTTTCAAACCCAGCATTCATTTTACTTGTGAGATCATACTTTAGATCGTTTAATAACTTTTCCAAAGCCAGGTGCAAAGGACTCACTGCATTCTCATCTGTATTTGTTGTTTGTCGTGTTACAGTCGCATTCACCGTAGCTTCGGCTCATGGTGGCAGGGCCTCAAACCCCGATTCTTTAGAGCCGCTGCTGGAACTTTTAAAAGTTAAATGTCCCTGTTTTTTGGACATTTTTGGTGGCATACCAGTTTTATCAACTAAATCCTTCAAGTGTATCAGTTGGATGGGTCCCAGGGAGTCGGTGGAGACGATTTTCTTGACGGTTAGGCACAGAGCTCCAGAGCTATGCTGCCATTCTGGATACCGGCTTGGCCACGCCCCCTCCTTCAATATCCTTGCATGCACCACATCTGACCCCATTGCCTTGCACACTCTCAGCCGTGTGACTTCCTTCAGCACTCTCTGCTCCATCCATGGACTAGTGGCTAACTCACTTCTTTCGATGCTCTTGGCTCTTATCTGTAGTCCCTCTCCTTCCCCTTCCTCTGTGAACAGTGAATAAAGTATAGTGAAATCCAATTCTGTAGCATTTTGCAGCACTGCAGAATCCTGGAGCAGACCTACTGAATAATGCAATGCAATTTCAATGGCAATTAGTCCCTTTAGTCATTCAGGAAAATGAGACACTGCCAGGATGAAGTGAATGCCACAGTTTACTGCATGACAAAAAGGACTGATTGCCATTGAAATTATATTGCTTTATCAGGAGGTCTGCTGCAGCATACTGCAGAGTTCTTTAAAAGTGGGTTTCATCCTGGGGGATGCCACTGTATGTCCACTTCATCCTAATCCTTCTTCACACACTCTACTCCTTCCCTCCTAAGCCTTTGTAATGATCCCCTGCTCCACCAGTTTTCGCTTACATACCATGAAAATACCTTGTCCTCCTGCTGTACTGCTTGTGCTATCTTCTACTCTGTTTGCACATTTGCACTCATAATCGCTTTCCCTGCCTCCCTCTATTTGTCCTGATACATCTCACTATCCTTCCTCCTCTGTGCCTCTCTATACCTCCTGAATGCTAACTCTTTTTTACTTCATCTCCCTGCACCCTGTTTTGAGAACCAGAACTGTCTCTTTCTCCTTTTGCTGTTGCTTACTTGCCTGACTCAGAGGTTTGTTGATGTCTATATTCCTTTTTTAGCATTGCCCAATGTTTCCACACTTCCCCCAAAGTCCTCTACCCCTGCTGTGGCATCTCATGGCACTCACCCATCTTGTTGAAATCAGTCCTACTAAAGTGAAGGACCCTCACCTGTGTGAGGCTCGATTCTATCACAGTACTTATATTGAGCAACACATATGGTGATTACTTGTCCCAAAGTGGCCACACACTGTGACATCTGCAACACTGACCCCTTTGGTGATTACAAGGTACTGTATTGCTGCCTCACAAGTGGGCTTATTTACTAGTTGACAAAGGAATGCCCACTGCCAGGATTACATGATGTCACTGCTGCTAGTTAAAGACACAGCTGGACTACTCCAATCTACATCTAACAGATAGAAATCCACCCCAAGAAGCATCTCATACTTTTCTGCCATCATTTTGAAGGATTCCAACAGATTCTTATCCAACTACCCACCATTGTGCTGGTGAACTCTAGATCAAACTAGTATGAAGGGCAGCTCCATTCCCTTTCTCTAGTGTGAGCCACAACACCATCAAACATCCATGATTTGATTGTATCTCAATAGCTGTAATGCTACTTGTGACATTAAGAGTCAATTATCCCCCCTTTCCTTCCCACCATGTCCTTCATGAACAGACTGTCTCCTGGTATAGCTACTGTATAGGCCATTGCGGATTGTGGTTCCCCTCCCACAGTAATGCTATCTATCCTCCTCAATGGCAGTTTGTTTTCTGTATTCCAATCACCTTCCCCTTTCTCTCCCTTCTTCCATGATACCTCTTTTGGCTTCTGTTCCTTCCACTGTTGTCAATCAATACCCAAGGATTACTTGTCACCTTTCTCAGCATTGTAATATTATGCTTCATACGTTCTTATGTATTTTGCAGTATTGCCGCTGTAATCAAAATCCTAGTCTGACACATTATTACTAACTTTGAATTTGTACTCGATACTTTGCAGTCATATTATTCAATTGTATGTCTGTTCTTCCCTGTTCCCCTTCCTGCAGTTCGCACCTCAAAACTCACTTAATGATGCATTCATGGACCTCAGCAGTGTACTAGCAGCAGACTACTTTAATCCCTTTTTCCCAGATGACCCTAACACAGTCCAGCAACCATCCTTCAACAGACCGCTCTTCCGTTTCCAGGTAATCTCCAAATCTGAAGCAAGAAAGTACCTTGTGCGAGTTCTGGGAAAATCAAGACACAGTGGAGATACTATGGACCTTAAGTTCATCAGCATGGCACTGGAGAAAGTCCTCAGCCCTCTCATTAAGATTATCAACCTCTCCCTCTGCCACTCCAAGTTTCCCCATGATGGAAATTGGCATCAGTAGCACCTGTGCACAAAGAAGGTGATCAGACTCTACACAACAACTACAGACCTATCTTCATACCCCCAAAAAAGCTCTAGAGAGGATTGTAGCAGATCAGCTTGTCGAGTATCTGAATCAATACCAAATCCTCTGTCCTGAACAACATGGCTTTCAAACAGGTCACAGCATCATCACAGCATTACTGGAATTCACAGGTTACATCTACCACTCCCTAGACCAAGGCCTTCTGGTAGGAGCAACATTTATTGATCTATCAAAAGCTTTTGACACAGTGCACTACGAGCGCCTTCTGAA
The DNA here is from genome assembly GCA_016271365.2 of Neoceratodus forsteri. Taxonomy (NCBI): domain Eukaryota; kingdom Metazoa; phylum Chordata; order Ceratodontiformes; family Ceratodontidae; genus Neoceratodus; species Neoceratodus forsteri. The sequence goes on from CM057449.1 coordinate 1,676,697,364, forward strand.
TCAGTTGTCTGCTATTGGGCTCTCTCCAGAATCCATTTCATGGTCCAACAGCTACCTTCACAACTGATGCAAAAGGTCAAGCTAGGAGACACCACCTCTCTTAGCAGACCTGTCCACTCCAGGGTTCCACAGGGGTCAATTCTGGGGTTCCTACTATTTAGCCTTTTCCTAAACCAACTGCCTGCCACATGTCTGACCCGGGTGCTCCTTTACACAGACGATGCAGTTATCTTCACCAGAAACTCCCATCTGGAACAACTAACAGCAGAACTCTAAAGGGGATTCTCATCTGCAGAGAAATGGTTTAAGGAGGATAGACTAATCATGAGCTGTAAAAAAAACAAAGAAAATGTTGTATTCCAGCACCCAGAGTAAGTTCAAAGCATTACCCCTTGCGATCAGAAATGAAAGCGGTGGAACCCTGGAGCATTTCCTATTTTTCAGATACCTGGGTATCACAATAGGCTCCATTCTGTCTTATATCCAACACATTGATAACACTGCAAAGGCTATCAATACAAGAATAGGGATTCTTCACCGCCACAAGCACTGCTTAACCTACGAGGCATTGAATCTGGCCATCAATAGCTCAATAGTCTCTCGTGTCAATTATGGACTGGCTATCTATGGATCGGTAACCGACACCACCCTACAATGCATTTCAATCATGCTTAATAAGGCATGTCACCTTCTCACAGGTGCTACAAGACTCATGCACACCTGTGACCCCTACTCACAAGCTGGTTGGCTCCAACTAAAGGAAAGAATAAGATACCAATCTTGCCTCCTTGCCAAGAAATGTTTTCTCAATCTACTACCTGCAGGGGTCCAGAATCTCCTAACCATGCACTCAAGCTCTTATTTCCACCACCCCAATCTACAAAATTCCTAGACTCTGCACTGCCTTGGCAAAACACACATTCTGTTACCGTGCTCCTCATTGGACCAATGTCTTACCACCTGACATTTCCGGTGCTGCAACTATTAGTGTTTTTAAATACAAACTACAACAGCACTTTATCTCAACCAACAGCTGTGGCTGCCTCCACTAACACTCCTCCTATGCCTTAAGGGTACCCTAGCACTTTTATCTCATGTCTAACCTACACATCTGACATGACCGATCCTTAGCACTTCAAACTCTTTAAAGACTTCTGTTCAAATGGAAAAACACAGTGGTACAAGACTTCGAGGAAAGGCTACATGCAATTGGTTGACATATTTGGTTGAATCACATTTACAGTCTTGTAATATTTCAAATAGTTTACTCCCGTTTCTGTCTCACTAACAAACTGTTGTGTATAAAATGCCTTATTGTACAGCATTTGGTTGTATTAATAACACCACCAGTAGTCAGAGTTTTTCCAAATTTCCGAAAGACAAAAATCATTGTAATCAGTGGATAATAGCCATGAAGTGTAATGGTTGGCAACCTATGGAGCACAGTTATCTCTGCTCGGATCACTTAAGTCCAGAACAGGCTGTCATACATCCGAGTATCTTGGAGAGCATCAGCGTCAAACCCAGACAAAGATGGAACAGCAAATACAGGCATTTAGCAACTAAATCAATGGCATGCAATTGATCTTTGAAAATAACAGGTCTTACGAAATACATACTAAAGATGTATTATAAACATAATATATTTACCTTACTCTTACTAAAATAACAATATAAAACATAAATTCTTTCATGAAGCTTGAGAAATAATTATAGCATTCAGACAGGTAAAGGTATAGGAATTTAGAAAATACAGCCTTGTCCTTTCAGACACATGGATTTTATCTATTGCAATGTGATTCAACCAAATATGTCAACCAATTGCATGTAGATTCTCCTCAAAGTCTTGTACCACAGTGTTTTTCCATTTGACCAGAAGTCTTTAAAGAGTTTCAGTTGCTGCCAATAACACTAACTGTTGGTGTCTGGGAACATTAAGCAAGATGGAACAGCCTTCACGAATTAAGGTTTTGGGATTATGACTGATTTGTGTCTGTAGTATTTTTTCATGCAACACATTTATTTTATTCTAAATGAGTGGAATGTTTTTACAAGTCTGTAAAATATGAGTGAGAGTACCTTTTTGGTCATTACAGCTCCAACATGCACCTTCCTCTGTGAGGTCCATCTTTGCCGGCCCTCTGGGGTAAGATATGTATAATAAAATTATCTTAAATTGAATTTGTCTAATTGAACCTCCTTACAGCTCTCTGTTGTATTTTTCATAGACTTATCCACTCAAGGGGGTTAGAGCTGTTCAAGTCTTTTTTCTTTTCTTAATTGGTGTGCCTCAGTTAAATCTTCCTGTGACTCTAAAAGAGTCCTATATAATCTTCCAGCACCCTCTTTCTATGTTCTGTCTTAATTAAACATCCGATTCATTCATATCCTTTGAATATATTTGGCTCTGAAGAAAGGATAGAATACTTAAGTTGAAGGAAGTTGCAGAATTCCCATACTCCTAAACCAAATTTTACTTTAATATCTGCAAAAGTCATTAATGTACCTGTTTAACTATCCAGGAGATTCCCCAATGTCTAAATGCCTTTCTTTCCCCAAGATAAACAGTTAAACATTTTTTCTTCAGTTTAAAGGTTGAGTTCCCCCATAAAGGTGTCATTCTTTGTGGAAATGTGTCAAATTTCAATATTTTGCCAATGTTTTTACATGCAGTAATGCCAAAAGATATTGTGGTGTGTAATTTAATTCTTAATGGAATTAGGAGGAAAAGGAAGTCAGAAAATTTGTTAGGACTTAAAAAAAAGAGTTCTTTTCTGAGAACCATGTTCAACATGCTAACTAAACAAAAACATATGGGGAGCTACAATTAATTTCAAAACATTAATCTTGCCCACATAATAAGGTTTAACTTCCTCCATACATTCAGGTGTTTATTTAGATCTTCTTTAATCGAGCCAATGTTTAGCCTGATCATTTTGGTTAAATCTGAATGAAGTATTATCCCCAAATACTGAATTGTACTGTTTGTCCATTTGATTTTGAGAGGCAACTAGCCATATTATGGTTTAGTGCAACATTGTAACTATCCAGAGGAAAAAGTTCAGATTTCTCTCAGCTAACAGAGGGGCCAGAAATTCTATATTGTTCTATTAATATGTCAAACTCCTAAGGGAAGATTGCAGTTCTTGTATGGTAATTAATATATCATCCTTGTAAGCCAACATTTTAAAAACTGATCTTGCTAATTAAATTCCTTGGATATCTTTTGCTTCTTTAATGTTTAGAATCAAAGGTTCGAAGAAAAGGGTGGGTGAGCTGACCAAGTGGCTCAATAGTAGATCTATCATATGCCATGGATTCAAATTAATGAGGGTTAGCCAGAAGGAGATGAGTGAGCACTGGACTGGTCTCCTCCACAAAAGAGTCTCGCTGCTTCACCATTGACTGCCACCAGGCAGAGGGCTGATGGGAAGGCAGGCACATGCATTGTAAATGGAAGGAGCTGTAGCACCAATGCAGTGCCTGTGTGACTCCACATGGCACATGCTGACATTCACACCACACCAGGGATCGGGAGAAAGGGGAAAACATAGTGGAACAGGTATAAATGAAGTTCTGCCTACTCACCTCTGGCCTGCACAGCTGTCCAGGATGCTGACTGCCAAATCTGGATAAGTGCCTATGGTGGGAGAATGGTCTTCCCCTTCCTGGACCCACTGTGGGGATATCTGTGGGGGAACCTTGTGGGCAAGGAAAGACCCGAGGGCTGGCTGCCAACTGGGGGAGGCAGGGATGGGGATGAGAACTGCCTGCTCTGGCCACAGGAGGACAAAAACCTTTATAAAGATTAGAAAAGATTTGGTGATAGTGGATACCTTTGTCTGGTGCTCTTCTCTAATTCACATTTCTCAGACATACCCCCGTTTGTCGGAATTGCTGATTTTTGTTCTGTATGTACAGTAGGACTTTAACAGAATTGTTAAATGAATCTTGAAGGCCAAATTTATCTAAAACAGAGTAAAAATAATTACAGTCAGTTAAGCGGAATATTTTTTATGGCACCCGGAAAACAAACTTGTAGTAAACTGGACAGCTCTTTGGCTGGGCCTCCAAACAGTATCTGTGCTGATGTTCTAGCTGATTTCCATCATTTTTCAGTATTCTCTACATGTGTCTGGCTTGTTCTGCTTAAAATAAAAAAAAAGGTTTCCTCTTGTCTCTACAACCTTAGGTTTACTGTGAATCTATTGGAAGAAACAAGATGTGAAGACAATTAGAAATTCAGCAGTTAAAGCAACGTTTACCTGTCCACAGAGAAATGTACTTTGAACCATCAATGTGATGTAACAGGTTACTGATAGATGCAAGTGAACCTTTTGTGCTGCTCTGATTAAGACCCGTAAAATGAACTCTAGACAACTTTCAAAAACCATTAACACCTTACTCAGCCCCCACCATACTTGAATTCTACCTTTTTGCTCTCTTCCTCTTATTTACACACCTTTTTGACTCCAGGGTGTGGTAGTTTGATCATTCCTTCGGCTTACTTTTTACCAAATTAGACTTAAGTTCTTCATCCCATTTTGTTCTTTCCACCCTCTCTGAGGCTGGCATTTTTATTCTACTGAAAAAAGCTTCTGCTAAGACATGTGTTCTTGATCGTGCACCTACATGGCTCCTGAAGGACAATTTTCATCTTTTTGTTTTCTTGTTATGGGTTGAATCAATCCCTCCTCTTACAATACAGTTGTTATTAAACCTATTCTCAGGAAACATACTCCGAGCATTGCTGATGCAATCAGCTATCATCCCACTGCTCAGTTGCCTTTTAAGTCTAACATTATGGAAAGGTGGCTTTAGCACTAATGACTACCTACCTTATCAAAAATAGTTTCTTTCCCCACTTCCAATCTTGCTTTTTTAAGTGTGCACACTGTAGCTATGAAACACCCCTAAAGGTACTGAACAACCTGCTTCAGTTTGTTGACAGTTACACCCCTGTTATTCTCATGCTTTTGGATATCTCATCTGCCTTTGATACTGTAAATCAGGGGGCATATGCTAAGAATAGAGTGGGGAAGATTTAGGAAGGAAGTGAGTAGACATTATTTCACAGAGAGGGTGGTAGCAAAATGGAATTCCCTACCAGAATGGGTGGCATCGTGTAAATCTGTGAACAGTGTCAAAAGGGCATGGGACATGGAACAGGGGAGAGTGAGGGTGACGGAGGTGGGGGTGGCAGTGGGATGAAAAATGGGAAGGGGTGGGGCAGCTGCAAACTAGGGGTGCAAGCTGCACACTCGAGTAGACTTAGATAGACTGGGTGGTCTGTTTCTGCTGGCACATTTGTATGATCGTATTTTCGTATGACATATTGTTACACTGACTGCAAGTCTCGTTCAGATTTACCAATATTGTCCTCTGGTGGATTCAGTCATAACTGAACAACCATAAACAAATGTGTAAATTTAATGGGCATGATTCTCAAAGCGCCACTTAGATCAGTGGAAGCTGTGGCAAAAAGCAGCTTGCATCGATCACTGGTGCGCCAGGGACCCTGCACTTGATTCTCACATGGGATAGGTCCCAGCACCAAACTCTTACAGCTTGCAGCAAGAACTCCTGTGCATTAAAGGAAATGTGAATGGAAGTGGAAGGCCACAAGCTGCAGACAGTCTGGCAGCAATGCCACCACCAGCAGCAGTGTTGCCCACAGTGCATGGCCAATGTCTGCCACCCTAATCCAGCTCCACTGCTGGCACCCATGCAGTCAGGCAGTGCTGGCACCCCCCGGCTGGCATCATGACAAATGTCCCTGTGTTCCTGCCTACCCACAGCAAGGTGGACAGACTGTAGCGTCTGGCCTACAGGTGCCCCTGGCATGGCAGAAGGTTTACCTTCCCTGGTATCATGCCATGCTGCCATGATTGTGGGCAGCCCATGGACCATGTCTGGCAGCAGACCACCACCAGCAGTGCACATGGGAGGCCTTGCAGGCAGCAGGCCTGAGTCCCCGAGAGCCTCATGGGACTACCGACATCAGTTATGGTGCAGAGCCAACTCACCACTCCATGGGTTCCTGTACATTTTCAGCCCACAGTTAGTGCTTTTGTGTGGCAGGTGGGTGCTTTCACTGCCTCCACCACTCTCTGGGGGATCTGCAGATGGCACCCTTTTTGGAGCATGGGGTTAGACCAGCTCAGGACTGGTCTAACTTTGGGCCAGCGCTGCACCTTGCAGAATCCCACATTAGGGGATATGGCATCCAATGTCTGGTGCACTACCCATGTGCCATGGTACACCTTGGTGTTTGGTAAGGGGCTGGTGCTGGGCCTGTCTGGCTCACAGGCACCCAGCTTCAATGCAGCCTACATTTGAGAATCGAGTTTGGCACAGCTTTTGACAGAAGGTTCCCCTTGTGTCAATTCTCTTTGATGCATGCACCTTGCATCACTTGCAGGCATTTGAGAATCGGGCCCAATGATTCTACTTTATCTCCACAATGGTGTCCGACAGGATCCATCCTAGGTCCCATTTCATTAATTTTGTATATGTATCTGCCTAATGACAACATTTCTTCCCCTTGGCTGCTCTTGACTCATATGATGATAACACATAAATGTATGCCCCTACCTTTGACACTCCAAAGCCCACCCTCGCTAAGATGTCACCCTACCTCTCTGTTACTTCAGTTTGAATGTGTTGCTAAGCTTTACTTTTTTGTTAATACCACAGTGATAGTTTGGGATTTGTACCTGCAGGTTGCCAGCAGTTCTCAACATGTTTCTTATAATGATAAGACCCTCCTTTTGTTTCCGGATCTTTCTTTTGCAACCAGATCCCAATGAAATAAGTTTTATGATATCCGAGCCCTTCTTCGCAGCCTCTGAGTTGTTTGTTCTATTTTGATGCATGCCTGCCTACCTCTGTATTCATTGCAGAGGTCATACATTTCAATATACAGATCCCAAAAAAGCCAGCAAAAAAGATGGTTGCTAAAGAATGGAAGTTTTCTGCCACTCCGGTGCCACGAGAAATCGACTCAGAGGACAACGCAACCTGAGAGGAAAAAACTCTTTTTCTACTCTATTTCAACTGCCATCAAGCTAAAATGACTGGCATCAGAGACACACATACTAACATACTATTTGCCAGCAGATTAGGCCTTACTGTCTATCGAATCTGCTCGAACCTCAGATCCCTAGTTGGGTGCCGAGGCCCTTCCCCCTTGTGTTTCAGAAACCCCTATCCTCCATCCCCACCCCTCCTGGGACAGGCCATCATCTGATACATCCACTTTCTGTGTCTGTCCCACCCTGTCTTGAAGCCCTCCACTGTGGATCTCTGAATCAGCTCACCAAGTAGTGCATTCCAAGGGTCCACCACCCTCTCAGTGCAAAACCTCCTCCTCTTTTCCCCCCTCACCCTTCCACCTTCCAACTTCAAACCATGCCCTCTGGTGATACCTCCCTGCTTTACACCTCAATCATGTCCCCCCTGTCTCTCCTCTCCTCCAATGAAAACAGGCAGAGCTCCTCAAGTCTGTTCTCATACATTAAATCCCCTAGCCCTCGTATCATCTTAGTTGCCCTCCTCTGTACCCTCTCCAGGAGCTGTATGTCCCTCTTCAAGTGTGATCTCCAGTACTGTACACAGTACTCAAGGTGTGGTCTAACCAGTCCATTGTACAGCTGCAGTATCACTTCCTTGATCCTAGAGGTGATCTCCCTTATGATGCATCCCAACATCCTGTTTGCCTTGCTAGCCACTCTCCTGCACTGCTCAGAGTTATCCATACATGCATCCACCATGACCCCTAGGTCTTTTTCCCCTACTGAGGCCTCCAGCACCTCCCCTCCCAGGGTGTACCTGTGTTTAAGGTTTCCCCGCCCAAGATGTTACACCTTGCACTTGGTGATATTGAAATTTAATTTCCATGTGTGAGCCCAGCTTTTCAGGGTGTCCAGGTCCCCTTGCAGGGCCAACCTCCCCTCTTCTCCCTCAACTACTGCTCCCATCTTGGAGTCATCAGCGAAAAGACTCATTTCACACCTTATACCGTCCCTGATGTCCGATATGTATACATTAAACAGGATCGGACCCAGGACTGAGCCCTGCGGTATCCCACTACCAACCTCTCTAGGGTACGAGAGCTCCCCACAGACCACTACTCTCTGGGTGCATCCAGCTAGCCAGTTTTCAATCCATCTGACCATCAAAGGGCCTACTCCCAACCCCATCAGTTTCTCCACCAGACCATTGTGGGGGACAGAGTCAAACACCGTGCTGAAGTCCAAGAATAATGCATCCACAGGCTTTCCCCTGTCCAGTTCTGATGTTACACATTCGTAGAACTCCACAAGATTGGTTTGACATGATCTACCTGGCACAAACCCATGTTGACGACTATCCAGACCTCCCACCTCCTCCAAGTACACCCCCAATCGTTCCTTTAGTATACTCTCCATTATTTTCCCACCACCAAGGTCAAACTGATGGGTCTATAGTTACCTGGTACTTCCCTCGACCCCCCTTTATGGATTGGCACCACATGTGCCTCTCGCCAATCCCTAGGTACCCTCCCTGTCTCAAGTGACCTGTTGAACAGCTCCGCCAGAGGTGCAGCCAGTATGTCCACCATTTCCCATAGTACACTCAGATGAATGCCATCCGGCCCAGGAGATTTGTCTTTCTTTAGGGCCTTGAGGGCTAACCACAACCTTTTGGCAGAGATAGTATCATCCGTCTCCTCCACCTTACTGGCCTTTTTATCCTTATCCTAATGTGACACCCCTGGGGTACCTCTCCCTTCCTCCCTCTTGCTCCATTTCTGTTGCTCCCCTGATCCCACTCACTGCCGCTTCTATCCCCATCGTGCCTTGCTTTGTAGATATCCCATCCCCCTTCCTAGTGAACACAGAGGCAAAGTACTCATTAAATACCTCTGCCTGGTCCCTCGCCTCTTCCACCCATCCTTCTTCTGATCTCAATCTGCTGAGATGGCCCTTAATTTTTCTCCACTCTCCAATGTACCGGAAGAACCCCTTTTTCCCTCCATGTATCCCCTGTGCCAGCCGCTGCTCTTTACTGGACTTTGCCCCCCTCACCATCTGGGTGACTTTTCTAGATGCAAGGTGGTACATTTCCTTATCCCTATCCCCTCTTGTTATTTTATATTTTTTGTAGGCCGCTTTCTTTTCTCTGACCACTACCTGAACCTCACTGGACCACCAGCATGGTTTATGTGACCTTGCTCCCTTCGTTTCACCTTAGCGCGGGTCCTGACTGCCTCATGAAGTCCCCGTTTTATGACCTCCCATCTCCTTTCCATACTTGTCATTGATGTAATCCCTTCAAGTGATCCTTGAGAATATTTCCATGCCTACAAAGTCTGCCCCCCTGAAGTCCACTGCCAGTGTCCTAGATCTCCCCCCACCCCATGCTTATTTGAAACCAGACAGTATTGTGGTCGCTCCTAGTCAGGGGGTCTTCTACAACCAGGTCCCTTACCAGATCCCCATCTGCCAGAACCACATCCAGGACATGCCCCTCCCTTGTGGGCTCCATCACATGCTGTGCTAAGAACACATCCTGGAAGCTGTCCAGCAGCCTCTGCTCCTTGACTACCTTAGAGAACATGGTTCCCCAGTTTGTACCTGGCATATTAAGGTCCCCCATCAACACCACTCCTTCCCTTTTTGGTCCACACTGGGCAATGATGTTGTCCAACAAACCATCCTCCAGAACATCATCCATCCCGGAGGCCTATATACTACACCCAGCTTGACCTTATCTCCTGCTGGGGATCGTAAGGTGACCCATAAGGCCTCCATATTTCCCTCTGCCTCTTCTACCCTAGCAATTTCTATGTCATCTCTAATGAACATAGCCAATCCACCCCCTCTGCCCTCCTGTCTATCCTTCCTAAGCATAGTGTACCCCCGCACGTTTAGGTCCCAGTCTTGGTTTTTGTTGGTCCACGTCTCCGTGACTGCCGCCACATCCACCCCCCCCCTTTGAACAGCATGGCCTGGAACTCTGGCAACTTGTTTCCCAAGCTCCTGGCATTTACTAACACCAACCCCCAACCCTTATCCCTGATCCGCTTTGTCAAACCCCAACCAGGTTCCTTATACTTCCATCCTCCCTCTGCTCCTCCTGAAACCTCCACCCCAGTCTGTTTCCTTCCCCTTGGGTTTGAAGGCCTACCCTCATCTGGAGGAGAGGGCTTGATCAGCCCTCCTTATTCCTTCCCCCTCACAAATTTAAACACCACCTTTCTTGAATATAGTCAGCCATCCCCTGCTTAAGGACTTCCTTCCCTAACGGGGCAAGATGAAGCCTGTCCTTGGCATACAGTCCCTTATCCTCCCAAACTCCTTTCCAGTTCCCTAACACCCCCAACCCACTCTCTTCACCCCCACTTCCTGAGCCAGTCATTAACCTCTGTGAACTTCATTTCTTTCTCCACTGAGGCCTTTGGTACTGGCAATATCTCCAAAAAGGAAATGTTGCATCCATTATCCCGACAGACTCTGGCAAGTTCTTGGAACCTTGCTTGGATTTCCAAAATGCTATTTCCCTCTAGATCATTAGTTCCCAAATGCCCTGGGAAATTCGGTTTCCCTCCACAATCTCTAACCAGTTCGTACACCATGAACTTTGCTCTGTGCACTGTCAGCCCAGAGATACTCACTACCTTCACCTGGCTGTGGCATCCACCCCCCTGTCCCTCCCAATGGATACCCCTAATCATCGAGTCTCCCAATAGCAGAACTTTAACACCGCCATCATCCTTATGGTTACCTCCACTATGCACTCTCAGCCCCCCATCCCCCCCTTTATTCGTGATCTCAATTCCATGGGAGTCTCCCTGCCTTATTAGAGACCCCCTTGTCACCCTTCCCTTTCTGCCTCCCTCGTTATTTTGACCACTTAACTCAGACCCCCTCTCAATAGGTGTCCCCTTTAACCCTCTCTTATCCGAACCATTTATCCTGGCCCTGATGGTTTCCCTTCCCCACACTGCCATCCTCCCCTTGTAATAGTCACCTACCTCCAGAGGCTCTCTGTGGGTCCCCTTAGCTAGGGCCCCATCCTTGGTACTGGACCCCTGCTGAAGGGGGCTCTCCCACCTCATTGTCTCCCAGTTTCTCTCCAGTCATGCTCTCCTCCCTCATGTCTGCAATATGTTGCATCTCCCCATCTGCTTAACATTTATGTTTCCCCCTTCTCCCTCTGGAACTATTTCTATCCTTTCCATTGCCGGTCTGTGATGCCCTATGGGTATCCGACTTCCTCCCCCGGGCCTCTGTATCAGTTTCTTCATTTCCACCAACCCCTTCCTCCCCCTCTAGGTTGCTTAGTGGAGCAAATTTATTGTGACACTCTATGTCAGCCTCCGTCAAGTAACCTGAGTTTCCCCTGACTGCACCTCTGAACTGCCCCTCTTCCTCCCCTCTTGCTCTGTTCTCCTTAGGAGCTCCCTTCCCACAGTCTGCTGTTTTAGCCTTCCCCACAACAGCCCCTCCCTTCTCAAAGTCTGCTCTACTAGGCTTTCCCACAACAGCCCCTCCTGACTCTTCCCCCTCCACTCTCTTTGTATTCGGAATGTTCACCCCGTACGCTTTCCCCTTAGCGTCGACATCCCTATCTAAGGGTCCTCTGTGCCTAATATCCCCCTTCCTGCTTGCTGTAACATAACGTCCTGTAATTTCAGAGTGTTGCCCCAGCCTCCCCTCAGCCCCTCCCTTCTGCTGCCCATATCCACACCTCTTATCCTTGGACACCCCCCCCAACTCCCCCAGCTTACTCCTTAACCAATACACTTCACTCCTGATACAAGATAGCTGTCTACAGAGTGGGCAGCCTCCCTCTCTCCAGGCCCAATTGAGAATTATTGCCATCCCACAGCCTGTGCAGCCCACAATCCTTCTGAAGATGCCTGCCATGGTGGAATATGGCCACCCTGTTTGTCCCCCTCTGTTTATAATGGCACACACCCCTTTTCTCTGTCCCTTCCCCCTGCAATACAGTTTCTCCCTATACTGACTGTAGTTATTTACAAACCCAATTTCAACCCCACCAATAAAGTTCCCAAGTCTCACAAACACACACAGTCCAGTGAGTGTCCAGTCCCACTAACAGTGTGTGTATGCAGACATCAGGTACCGTATGATGTCACAGGCCCACCAGTTCCTGTTACTTCAAATTTCAGTCCCAAACAGAAATACACAGCCCTTCAATCCCAACCCCCAGTGGCTTTTCAGTATTTAAGAAAGCCTACAAAATAGGTGGGTGGGTGGGAGGCCTCTTACCAACACCAGGCAAACATCACATTTAAATTTCACTCTAATTATCACTGCCAAACAAGTGTTCCCAAGCCCCAAAAGTTACAATATCACAGCCCGAATAACAGTTCTAACTCAAAGTAGTAATTTTTAACACACAGAACTAATTTCACACACACAACTATTCAAATATTTTAGTTAAAACAGAATATAAACCCAGAGCTCTGTCCTTACCAGCCTCCTGCTTATGTTCCCAAGTGAACAATGAAGGACAAGGTGATTCTTGTTAGTCCCCCCCCAACACCAGGCAAACAAGAAACAACACATTTAAATTTCACTCTATCACTGACAAACAAGTGTTCCCAAGCCCCAAAAGTTACAATATCACAGCCCAAGTAACAGTTCTAACTCAAAGTAGTAATTTTTAACACACAGAACTAATTTCACGTACAAAGCTATTCAAATATTTTAGTTAAAACAGAATATAAACCCAGAGCTCTGTGCTTACCAGCCTCCTGCTTATGTTCCCAAGTGAACAATGCCCAAGTGAACAATGCATTAGACCGGGGTTTGAGTTTAGCCCTCTCTTTTCTTTTATTTATGTTTTTACTTACTCCCATCTGCTTTCCTTATTTTGGATTGAGAGTGAGGCACCTGTTAACTGATTATTTGCAATGCCAAATGCCACAGGCAGTTATTTCTGCTGTTTGGATTAGCTCTGATGCAGGAAAATTAAAGTAACTCCGAGGTATATGATACTTTCAGATTGCAACAAGTAACAATGAATGAATAGTCTTCTTGTTTGAAAACAGCTGTCCCAGGCATACCACAGGGCTCTATACTGGGACCTATTCTCTACAATATGTACATACACAATTTTGTTTTAAAGAAGCCCAGTGTAGAACAACACCTGTATGCTGATGATACTATAATACATGCTAGGGGGTCATCTGCCATTTCAATCCAAACATCTTTACAAGAGGCATTTGATGAGTTGCAGGATTTTCTTCTCAACTTCTTAACTCCAAATTGGTTCTAAACTCAAAGAAATCACAAGTAATGATGTTTTCCAGAGGAAAGTTGGTGAATCCAATTGAGAGAGCCATCCAAATTGAAACATTTTCTGGATATAGACTGGAACAGGTCTTATCCAGTAAATAACTAAGGGTTCATTTGGATGGCTCTCTCAAATGAAATATATATACTGATTTCACCATAAAGAAGGTTGGAATATATCTGGGGTCCTTATACAGAATTAGGAGTTGCATGTTCGACGATGTAAGGAAACACATAATTAATGCTATGGTGGTACCTTTATCAGACTATGGAGATATTGTGTTTGCTAGAGCTTCTCAAACACAATTAAATAAACTGGACACCATGTATAACAAGTTAGCTAGATTTATATTAAATGTTCCCAAGGGAACCCACAGGCTTGACACGTATGGAGCTCTAAACTAACTGACCCTAGAGAATAGAAGAACCCTTCATACCTTATCATTTATGACTAACTGTATTACTGGAAATGTTCCTGAATATATTGCAGATAAAATTCAATTTAGAACTCCAAAAACAGGCCTTAGATCAGCTGAGGGTCTAGAGTGTCTCCTTTCTAAACGCAGAACAGAACAAGGTAGAGACCACTTTTTCTATAAGAGTCCCTCTATTTGGCATAAACTGCCAATTCAGGTCAGACCTATTAATAGGAAAATTTATGTACGGGAACTAAAAACTACAACACATGTATGTGAGGAGTAAGTGGTCTCTGGTGACCCTCCCTCCCCCCCTGCCCATTTTCCAATATTCCCCTATGTCTATCCCATGCATTCTTAAAGCCTCCTACTGTTTTTACCTCCTCAATTTCTGCTAGCAGTCCATTCCAGGCATCCACCACGCTTTCTGTAAAGAAGTGCTTCCTCATATCCCTCCTATCCCACCCCACCAAGCTTCATCGCATGATCTCTGGTTCACGTGCCCCACCTTATTTGAAAGAGATCCCTCCTGCACCCACCCAGTTCAGCCTGTGAGATACTTGTAGATCTCTAACATATCCCCTCTCACTCTTCTGTCTTCTAGGATGTACATGTTGAGATCTCTGAATCTCTCCTTGTAGGATTTTTGCTACAACCCCTGCAGCTTTTTAGTTATTCTCCTCTGGACTGCCTTTACCCTGTCCATGTCCTTTCTGAGGTGTGGCCTTCAGAATTGGACACAATACTCCAGGTGGGGTCTCACCAGTGAGCAATATGGAAATAAGCTCTGGCTTAGTGTGCCTTTTCTGGTTAAACAATTTCCCCTTCCCTTCCCTTCCAATACAGTGGCAACACCACCTCCCTCTTCCTTCAGGAGATGCCTCTCCTTTTGCATCCCAGCATCCTCCCAGCCCTACCCAGTGCTTTGTCACAATTTCCTGCCACTTTGAGGTAATCAAATATGATAACCTCAAGGTCCCCTTCCTTCTAAGTGACTAACAGAATCCCCCCTCCATCCTATAGTCAGCGCTGGGGTTCCTTTGCCCTACGTGCATGATGTTATACTTTTTGGCATTGAACCCCAACTGCCATGCTAACATACTAACATACTAGATGCCACCAGATCAGGCCTTATGGTCTATTGAGTCTGCTCATGCTTCAGAACCCTGGTTGGGTACCGAAGCCATCCCCCTGCCTCCTTTTCCTGTTTGTCCTTCCCTTCCTCCCAGCCCCTCCAGGGCAAGCCAACCCCCATTTCATCCCCTGCCTATACCTGTCCCACCCTTTCATAAAAAAAACCACTGAAGAAGCCAGAACCAGCTCCCTGGGCAGTGCATTCCACGGTCCCACCACTCTCTCAGTGAAATACCTCCTCCTCCTCCTTTCCCCCCTCATCCTTCTACCTTCGAGCTTCCAACTACAGTATGTCCTCTGGTGATTTCACCCTCCTTCAGCCTAAGAATACCATCTTGATTTACCCTATTGATTCCCTTGAGGTACTTGAAAACCTCAATTGTGTCCCCCAAGTCCCTCCTCTCCTCCAGTGAGAACAGGCCAAGCTCCTCTAGTCTCTCCTCATCTGTCAACTCCCCCTGGCCCAGGATCATTTTGGTTGCTCTCCTCTGAACCCTTTCCAGGAGCTGAATGTCCCCCCTTAAGTGCGGCCTCCAGTACTGCACACAGTACTCAAGGTGTGGTCTAACCAGGCCATTGTACAGTGGCAGAATCACTTCGCTGCTCCTTGAGGTAATCCCTCTTGTGATGCAGCCCAGCATCCTGTTTGCCTTGACTGCAGCCCTCCTGCACTGCTGAGAATTATTCTTGTTGACATCCTCCAGGACCCCCAGGTCTTTCTTTCCTGACGTGGCCTTCAACTCATCCCCTCCCAATGTGTACCCATGTTTGGGGTTACCCCGCCCAAGGTGTAACACCTTGCACTTGGAGGAGTTAAAATTTAATTTCCAGGTGCAAGCCCACTTATTCAGGGTGTCCAGGTCCCCTTGCAGGGCCAATCTCCCCTCCTCCCCCTCAACCACTGCACCCAGCTTAGAGTCATCCACAGAGAGACTCATTTCACACCCGATATCTTCCCTGATTGGGCTGGGTTTATTAGGTCAGTTTTATCGAGATAAGGTAGGATACGTGCCTCTGTCACATAATTCCTGCCCATTGGTGCATAGGGCCCACTGTATCTGTCTAGTTAGAAATGTTCTAGCAGAACAGGGGAGAGATGGGCACAAGACCCGGGGGAGCGGGCTGCGGTACTAAATGAGTACTTCCCCTCAGTTTTCATCAAGGAAAATAGGGGTGCTGCATCATACATGGGAGGAGACAGTGATACTGAGGAGGGGGGACCCTTACCGATCAGCGGGTCTGGGGAGAGGGGGAGGCATCAAGCATCACTGGCAGGAGGGGGAAGGCTAAGCAGGGAGAAGATGTAGTGGAAGTGGAAATCACAGCAGAGAGAAAGCACTGGGGCCAGATAAATTACATCCCAGAGTGATGAAGGAACTTGCAGATGTCCTGGCAAAAACCCTGGTGGAGTTTTTCACCATTTCTCTGAGGATAGGGTGGGTGCCCCAGGACTGGAAGGTGGTGCATATAGTGCCTATCCACAAGAGGGCATCAAGGGAGGTGGTAGGGAACTACAGGCCTGTCAGCCTGACATCGATGGTGGGCAAGGTGATGGAGGGCATTGTCAAGGAGAGGGTAGGGGGGACCTGAAAAAGTCAGGGTGCCTGGATGATAGACAGCATGGATTCATCCTGGGGAAATTGTGTCAGACAAACCTTGTGGAGTTCTATAACTGCGTGACGAGTGCCTTGGACCTGGGTAGACCAGTGGACGTCCTCTTTCTAGACTTCAGCAAGGCATTTGACTCTGTTCCTCATGTGGGCCTGTTGGATAAGCCAGGAGAAATGGAGGTGGGGAACCAGATAATGAGATGGATAGGCAATTGGCTCCAGGACCGGAGGGATGGTCTCATCCCCAAGGAGGGTCATTAGTGGGGTCCCACAGGGATCAGTCTTTGGGCCCTTCCTGTTCAACACCTACGTCTCTGACATAAGGACAGGTATCAGGAGTGAGATGAGTCTCTTTGCGGATGACTCAAAACTGGGGGCAGTGGTGGATGGGGAGGAGGGGAGGGTGGCCCTACAGGGGGTCCTGGAGGCTCTGGAAAGATGATCTAGAAAATGGAAGCTGAGGTTCAATGCAGGGAAATGCAAGGTACTGCACCTGGGGGCCAGAAACCCAGGTAAAGGGTACACCCTGGGGGGGGGAAATGCTACAAGTCTCGATGGCTGAGAGGGACCTGGGGGTGGTGGTGGATGTCAAGATGAACAACTCGGAGACTTGTAGGAGGGCACAAGCCAAGGCCAACAGGATGCTGGGATGCATCGCTAGGGGGATCACCTCCAGAAGGAGGAAGTGATACTCCTCTGTATAACTGCTTGGTGAGGCCACACCTTGAGTACTGTGTGCAGTTTTGAGGTCACACTTAAGAGGACATTAAACTCCTGGAGAGGGTTCAGAGGAGGGCAACCAAAATGATTTGGGGCTTGGGGGACAGGACCTATGAGGACAGGCTCGAAGAGCTACATATGTACACATTGGAAGAGAGAAAGGACCGGGGGAACATGATAGAGGTCTTCAGGTACATGAAGGGGATAAATAGGGGAGAAACAGTCAGGGTGCTTTGAAGGAAGGAGGAGGGGGCCACTAGAGGGCATGGGTGGAAGTTGGAGGGGGGAAGATTCAGGAGAGAAAGGAGGAGGTGTACTTCACTGAGAGGGTGGTAGAGCCATGGAATGCACTGCTTTAGGGGCTGGTGGAGGCAGAGATGGTGGAGGGGTTCAAGAGGGGGTGGGACAGGTACAGTGGAAGGGTTCTGGAAGCAAAATCCAATGCAGCGAGAATATCCGGAACTGGGAAGCTAGAAGCCAGAGAAGGTGAGGGGGGCAGCAAGGTCAGCTCCCAGGGTGGGGGCTGACCAAACGAGCAGACGCAAAAGACTGTTAGGCCTATTCTGCTGGAATTTTAGTATGTTAGAAATGTTCTAGCTGCCTTAAACAGCCATCTCCTCGCTCTTCTATCAGAAGCTGTATAATTCAGTCAGATTCATCTGTCATGACCCCCTCCCCCCCTTGAAGCCATGCTGCCTTTGATCTTGCAGTCAATTGGATTCAAGATACCATACCAACATTTCCATTAGCAGTGTTTCCATTAATTTCACCACCAGTGAGGCGAGGTTCACTGAACTATAGTTACTATCCTTTCCTGTGCTGCTGCTCTTAGGTTGCGAGACCATGTCTGCTTTCCTCTGGTCTTCTGGAACCACACCTGTTTCAAGGTAGCTGTTGAATAAGGCCATCAGTGGGGCAGCCAGCATCTTCCTGCTTTCATTCAGTACCCTTGGGAGTATCCTGCTCAGTCCCATAGCCTTGTCCACTTTCAGAGCTGCAAGTCCCATCAGGACTCTTTCCTCTGAAAATATACTTGAGTCTACCTCTCCTCCCCCTTTGTTCCTGCTTGTCACTGGTGGTCAGTACCCCCACCCACTGTGGAGGCAGAGCAGAAATACCTGTTCACATTTTCTGTTTTTTCTTCATCCATTTCTGCACCATCTCCCTCTGTTGCCTTCCTTATCCTCACTGTCCCTCTCCTTGTTTTCCTCTTCTCACTAATATACTTGAAGAAAATCTTACCCTATTTGCTACCCATTTTGCTATCCTTTGCTCTGTCTGTGTCTTTGCTCCCCTCACTTCCTTATCTGCTTCCCTCTGTTTTACCTGGTATGTCTTCCCTCTGTGTTTCCTTCTATCTGCTGAATGCCACCCTTTTATCATTCACTACCTTGGCCGGCCACTTCCCTAGACTACCATAATGATCTGGTTTTCCTTTTGCTTTTACTAGCTTCCTTCATGCAGAGGCTGGTAGCCTTAATTATGACCTCCTTTATTTTTCCCCACTGTTCCTCTACTCCTCCCTGCCCTTCCCCCTATACCCCACTAGGCCGTTTCTGAGGCAGTGTCTCATTTTCTTACAATCCACCCTCCTAAAATCCAGGACCCTTGTACTGATGTTGTTTGCCTCTGCTCCCATCTTAATTACAAGCATCACTGTATGGTGATCACTGGCACTTAGGGAAGTGCCCACTGTGATGTCTGCAATGCTGTCCCTATTTGTAAGTACAAGGTCCAGTACTGCCCCATTCCTCACGGGTTTGTTGACTAGCTGCCTGAGAAAGGCCACTTGTAGGGAGTCAAGGATGGCCCTGCTTCTTGCTGAAGCTGCAACTGGAAGGCTCCATATCTGGCAGACTGAAGTCACCAACTAGCAGCACCTCCCCCTTCTTTGCCCTACTGATGATGTCCTCCCCAAATGCCTTATCTATCTCTTCTCCCTGTGTTGGAGGTCTGTATATCTCCTCTATTGGATAGTGGCCCCAGCGTCTGTCTTCAGGATGACCCACAGCAACTCCAGTCCTTCCTTTTCTTCCAGGGTGCCATTGTACCTCCACAGCCTTGTTTTCCTCCCTCCCTCACATACAGTATAACCTCTACTTGCCTCCTCCCTTCCCTGTCTCTTCTGAACAGAGAGTAGCCTGGTACGGCAACATCCCAGTCCTGGCTGTCAGTGAATCATGACTTCATTACAGCCACCAACTCCAGGCTAGCCTCCTCCATGATGGCCTTCAGGTCTGGAATTTTATTTCCCAGTCTCCTTACATTGGTCTGCATGGCTCTCCATTACTTACTTCACCCATCCTTCTACCTGTTTTTTCCTTCTCCTGCCTGTGATTTTTCCTGAAGCTCCTCCTCTTCCCTTGTTACCCACTCCATTACTTGTCTCATTTACTCCTCTTTGCTTGCTACTCTGATTTATACCCCCCTTATAGTGTATGGTGGAATGTTGTTAAGGACGGAAATCCATCCCTTGAATAGGCTTGTTGTGCTGCAGTAGCGTTGTGTTGCACTAGATATGTAGCTATTGTAGCACAACAACATGGAACGCATTCCCACAAGAATGCATCGCTAACCTCCGCTTGTCACAAAATGGCTGTGGCAGTAAGAGTGGGACCCAGAGGAGAACAGCAGTGAGAAAACACTCAAAAGTAAGGACAAATCCTTCTATTGATGGTTGTTCATACACAATAAAAGACAGTGTATGAGTGATCATATACAATATGGATGTTTTTTACTCTCAAGTTTTCTGTGGTAACGAGACCTCTCCCGCTGCACCTTTGAGGTCTACTGTTACAGTGGAAACTTCTCGAGTGAAAAACATCCTTGTTTTGTATGATCACTGTTCAATAACTTCTATGTTCTCCACCTTGTTCCCACCCCTGTCTTCCTACATCCCTACCCTACGGGAGCTTCCTCCACTCTGGCCCTCACTCCTTGTTGCTTCTTCGACTGGGGGGAGGCAATATTTTCTGCCATTTATTTTACAGCTTCGACTGCTGGTTAATTTAAATGCTTATCCAAGTAGTTTTTAAAACTCCCAATAAGGACTGTGATCCCACTCCTGGAAGAAATGTAGGCTGTCTCCCCTGTAGATGTCCATATCCTCACAGGCTGGTCCCCAATGTAGTTGAAGCCCTCCTCCATGCACCCTGCCTTCAACCAAATTTTAAAAGCTGTGGTGCAGAGTTAGTCTGTTGAGGGAGAACACAGTAGGGAGGCGAGAGACACACCAACACCTTGTAGTGGCTGGATAATAATGTGGTCTGCAGAACAGATGGACTATTTTTCTATTTGTCCTGCATATTAAGCATTTTTTAGTGTGTTTCATTTAAATATTATATACATTTTTTTACTGTGGGGTTCATGAGAGGGGGGCCCATTTTATAAGCGCAATAAGACACTCCGAGGTGTGGGTTATGGCCTGATAAGAGCACTTCCCAGATGTTAAAGGCACTCAGCACAAGCCCCTCATGCTTCATAACGCACCTGGGGTGTGCTCTTATCAGACCATAATCCACACCTTGTTGTGTGGTATTGCTTGCGTAACACCTTGGCTAATGCCACGTGCATGCTACCTGTTTCTGGCCCCTTCCCATATTCCTGAAATTGGTTACTGTAACTCATTCCTAGCAGACCTCCTTGCCCAAATTATCCAGTGGCATCAATACATTCAAAATGCTGCAATGAAGCTGCTCTTTAGCATAAAAATGTCTAGTCACATCACTCCACTTCTTCCTCAACTACATTGGTTTTCTGTACAGTAAAGAATCGAATACAGCATTTTACTCATGGTATATAAATACAGAAATGGTTATGCTCCAGCCTATCTATGTGACCTGCTGTCTACCCACCTCTCCCAGATGGAGGCCTGTTATGCACTTCTACTAATGTCTTCATATCCGAGCTGCTAGACTTGTTACTTATGGCAACCAGGATTTTTCTGTTTATGGCCCCAGCTCTGAAATTTCCTACCTTTGGACCTGCACTTATCTTCAGACATTCTAACATTTAAATGCAAATTGCAAACATTTTTATTAAGCACAGATACCTGCATACACTCAACCTCCCAAAATAGAGATCTCACCTTAAAGAGACACTGTCAAACCCCTTAAGCCTCAAAGTGTACCTAGTTTAAACAAACTCTGGTCAGAGCCGATATGGCTGTGGAGAGCTTTTAGGAGTGGCAAGAGCATGGAAAAGAATATGTGGTGCTTTTGCTGCAGCCATAAGTAATACTGCAGCGATTACAGTACCGTGCATGCGTGATACTCGCATATGTGCAGTTTGCCCTGCTGTCAGCCCTGCTCAACATGGCGGTGCTGACATAAATATGTATGCACGATAGTCATGCATGTGCAGTTTAAGTCAATGTCACCATGTTGCACACGGTGGCCATCACAGCTGCAGTTGCGGAAAAAAAATGTAGTGCGCCAGGAAGTGGGTATGTTTATGCAGCCATGAATGGGAAGAGCTGCATAAACAGCATCACTGGAAGCCATGTCAGAGCATTGTGACAGCACGTCAGACAGTGGTCCAGTTATATGCTTGCACAGTGCTCTTGTACAAATCTGATGATGGGATAACATCTGTGGAACTTGGCCCATGCAGTCATACAAGTCAGACTCAGGAGGAGTCTATTAACAAACCACAGATCTGGTCTGGGACTTGGTTGTCATCATAGTCACTTTCTCATTCTTTTGTAAGCAGTAATTTCTGGTGAATGTGCCTTAACCATATCGACCTCAGTGCTGGTAGACTACTTCTGGTTTTCCCCTGATTGTATTAGGCAGGGGTAGTAGCAGTCTTCAAATGGTAGCTGCCAGTGGTGACATGCTCTGGAAAAAAGTGGTCCTCATGCTCATCTGCACATTTTAGAAATGATGCCTTTCCTTGTTTTAGCTGTAAAGAAACTGACCCCTTTAACACAAAAAATAAAAGTCACTTATGGCCTCTAACCCCCCCCCCCACTTCGCTTGAAGTGAGAAACATGATTATGAGTTTGCATCAGATGTACAGCGGCAGCCATAGATGTATAATATTGTTAAACAGTAATCAACTGTATGTAAAAGCATTTTATTTTATGTGTGCTTTCTTGTTGTTGTCAATACCACTCCACCCATTTGTACTCTACCCCTGGATTTCTGTGCTCCAAGTGCATTATTTTACATTTTTGTATTTGGCACAAAAAGGCCTTTCAAATGAGGGTAGTCACTAATCTAAATTCTTTATGGTTTTTTATGTTTCCTTGAGCATGCGCAAGAAACATCTTGTGGTAGAACTACATTTCAGAGGTGTGTCAGGGACGAGTCCAGTGCACTGCAATCTACAGTGGCTGTTTCCCTGACAGACCAATGAGCATGCAACCAGACTGTGACACTGGTCATAGTTTCACAGCTGGAAGTCATTCTCTAGTTAAAAGAAATGAAGCGCTCCAATGAGAGTGCTTCATTCCTTTCATTCATCCCTTTACTGATCCTACCATTTATCTCCCCTCCCACCCTGCAGATGTCTGTGTACCCAGCCATAAACTGCATCTCCCTCTCTCTGTGCTATAAACGGTAAACAGTGCTAGCAGTAAAGAACAAATAAATATAATTTATTCTTCCCCGACAGATGTCCGTGTTGAACTTGTTTGTGTCTCTGTGTGACTGAGAGTGCATGTTCTTGTCCCTGAGCTCCGTTTTCTCCGGTGCTTCCTCTGTGCCACAATGCCCTGCCTGAGCATTGCTCTCTGTGATGGTACCCACTGACCCACCCCACGGATTGGAGTGAGAGTGCTGAGAAGTGAGGCAGCATTGCCTGAAGAGCTGTAGCTTAACCCTGGACTGCAGGGAGAGAGAGTGACATGAGCTGCAGGGATAAGCACTGAGAAGGAGAGGAAACAGCAACCCCCACCCCACCGAAAGAGAATGCAGGATCAAGCAAGCATTTGTCAATGCCGAATGTTTGCTTGCTGGCATTGGCGTTGGTAGTGTAGGAGTTACAGAGCTGCATAATTGGAATGGCAGTAAAGTATTGAACTGAAGCCTACCCCACCACCACCCTGCAGAGACTGACAGGCATTGGGGTGTGCCTTTGGGTCATCAGGCATAATGGCCACGCCATTTCACCACACCCAAACCTGCAGATACCGACAAGTGTCACAATGTGCCTTGGGGTCTTTGGCCCTTATGCGCACCCCATTCTGTCAGGAAATACAGTGAGATGGCTGCGGTATAGGAGAATGGGGTGAACTATGGGACCGAAGAGTCCAAGGCACACCTCAATGCCTGTCGCTGACTGCAGGGAGTGGAATGGTATGAGCATTACAGGCAAGAATCACAAGTCACACCCATGATGCCTGTCATTCTCTACAGGGTGGGGCGTTATGGTCGGAAACTCTAACACCTCAGACATTCGTTGGTATTTTCACTCCAAATTTTCAAAAAGGTTTTTATGTGACCCCCACCTCATCAACAGTGGCAATATCAGTTTGTTAGCCAAAAGCTGCTTTTGCACAGCAACTACGGCATTTAGCACCACAGGTGCAAAAAGACATTCTGAACGGGATGTGAAAAATGACAGCTGTACTGTTCATGGGGAGGTGTAAAAAATGTCAATGTTGAAAATCTGCAGTGCATATATTAAAAAAACTGGTGAAGTCACGAGCGTGCATAGAAACTGTGCAACGCACATCCGTAATGTAATTAGTTTGGAGATTTTTTTACAGCAGATTGTCGTTACAGGCATTTTGGGGCCTCCGATCATGAACAGTGTCACTGTAATTTTCTTTATCTGTCCAGAACAATGATTTTCCACAGCGACCATGCATTTCTGTGCTGAAAGTATGAAAACACATTTCGGCCATGTTGTGAAAAATGACAGCTGTACTGTTCATAAGGAAGTGTGGAAAAATGCCACTGTTGAAAATCTGGACTGAAAATATTACAAATTCATGAACTTACGAGGGTGCATGGAAACTGAGCAATGTTCACTCATAGCACTGTCATTTTATGGACTTTTGTCACCAAATTTTCAACATAGCCATTTTAAGACCCCTGCTCATGAACAGTGTCACTGTGATTTTCTTAATCTGTCCCAAACATTGCTTTCGCACACCATCTGCACCATTGTGCGCTACATGTGCGGAAACACATTTTGGATGAGATGTGAAAAATGGCAGCTGTACTGCTCATAAGGAAGTGTAATAAAATGGCAATGTTGAAAATCTGGTGTGCAAATATTAAAAATTCGCAAACTTGCAAACGTGCATAGGAAATGCGAAATGTGCGCTCCTAAAACAGTCATTTTGGGGAATTTTTTCACCACATTTTCAACATAGCCATTTTAAGACCTCTGCTCATGAACAGTGTCACTGATTTTCTTAATCTGTCCCAAACATTGATTGTGCACACCGACTACGCCATTGTGTGCTACATGAAGGGAAACACATTTTGTGCGACATGTGAAAAATGACAGCTGTACTGTTCATAAGGAGGTGTGGTAAAATCTCAGGAACTGCGTAACACACGCTCATAAAACAGTGATTTTTAGGAATTTTTTCACCAAATTTGCAACATGGGCTTTTTGAGACCCCACCTTATGAACACTGGCACTGTCATTTTATTAATTGGTCTCGAA
This sequence comes from Neoceratodus forsteri, assembly GCA_016271365.2. Lineage (NCBI taxonomy): Eukaryota > Metazoa > Chordata > Ceratodontiformes > Ceratodontidae > Neoceratodus > Neoceratodus forsteri. The sequence goes on from CM057449.1 coordinate 1,676,722,174, forward strand.
AGGTGATTTCACGCAGTGACTGTGAAATCACCCTTCAGGCCTGATTAATGCCATGACAGTTCCAGAATTCATGAGGAGAGGTCCCAAAAACCCCATGTTGAAAATTTGGTGCCAAAGTTCCAAAAAATGCCTGAGATATGCATTAAAGTTGAAAAAACCTGTTTATTGCATTATACAGCTTACCGGCACTTCCTTAGTTCGCGGTTGGCTTTGAAGAGTGCAGACATGTTCCCTGTCCACCGAAGATCATCGCGCTGAGTTCTGGAGGTAAGTATGTGGTGGGGGGGTGTGGGGAGGTAGGGTGCACTGAGGGTAGGCGCGGGTGGGCAGAGAGACCGCCAAGGGAACTTTTTTTGTTTACAGGTTTTTTTTTTAGGAAGACGATGCGGGATGTTTGCCACGCTGGGGTGGGCTCCCAGCATGGCAGCTGGAAGGCTGTTTGGGGGGGCCTGAAGCCAAAGGGGGATTGGGCACCCCCATCAGCCATGACAATTTTTGCCATGCTGGGGTGGGCCCCCAGCATGGCACCTGGAAAGATTTGGGGGGGGTGTGAAGCTGACGGGGGATTGGGCATCCCCATCAGCCATAGAGTGTGTTCGTGGTGGGGACCGCATGAGCATGCAATATGCGTGGGTGCGTGTAGGGGGAGTACTGCTCACTGAAGCGAAGCTCTCCCTTTCAACTGTATGGCACTGCATATTCAAGTGCTGTCATAGACAGCTGCAGTGTTCATTGGAGAACTGTGGCCGTGCCCGCAAACAGACTGCCTGAATTGGAAGACAGGTGCCACACCTCCGAAAACTTGGATGATGGCACTATGTTTCTTGCACATGCGTGCAAGCAGACATAAAAAGGTGGTGAGTGGCACCAATGTCTGGGACAGAGTAGAGAGAGTCCCAAAATAGTGACAGCAACATGCTGAGATGTGGAGAGTAAGCAGAATGAGAGTGATCAACAGGTGACAGGCTGTCACTATTGCAGCACACCTTGGCAGTGTGAAATTGGGGGCAGTGCAATGTAAATGATCATAACCATGATGACTGGTGGCTCCCAGACCTGCAACTGAACAAACATTCATTTCAATGGATAGCCCTTCCCGTAGCCGTGTCCACTCCCCCCCCACCCACTGAGACAGACACTGCAACAGCAAGAACCACATTCAATGTGGCATATATATGCAGGTCCAATCTGTTCCAGTCAGAAACTGTGTCAACCCCCCCTTAAAACAGAGAAGTAGAGTACAGTGTGCACCCGAGCTTGGTTGCCATCCATTTTATTGCCACTCACTCTTCCAGCACCCTGCTGTCAGTCTGACTCTCTCTTTCTGAAGCCCAGTGGAAGCAGACAGCACATACTGAGAGGCAGAGAAAGTGGCAGCAAGAGTGCCGTGATTGGGACAGAGAGCAGTGCTGCACAGTTTTCCTTTCGCTGTGAGGTCAGAGAGAGAGACCAGGAGAGACACAGTGTAAAACAAACTTGGTGCATCTATTGCACCACTGCACCAGAGGAGCACCCAAAGAGAGACAGAGACAGATATGTGGGTCACATATCTGCCCCTTCACATTGACTAGCACAGTGTAGGGTGGGCATTGGATGGGCACCCCTCGGCAGTTTCTGCCCCTACATGTCCAGCTTACATCAGCGCATATGGAAAAATCTGCATTAGCCAGAGACTGATGTAGGTTACTCATCTTCCCCTCCACACTCACTCCACTCTACACAGGTTGACACAGTGACAAGGTGACCTCCAGGTTAGCAGCATAGGTAAATAGTGGACTGCAGCCTGACATAAGTTGGTGATTGGTGCCCTGTCCACAACCATCCCACCACTGCACATTGGCTGCCCCAGCCAGAGACAGAAATGTGAGTTGCACATTTGCCACACCACATCTGTTTCTATCTAGCCTGGTGGGTTCCAGGTGGATGGAAATGGGCCTGCAGTCCAGATCCACTGGGTTGCCCGAGGCCATTGGCACCCAACACACCATTCCTCATCCCTGCACATGTGAAGCATTTTCTCCTTCCATTCCAGCTCCTGCACCTAAGGAGCACTCTGCAGGAGCCAGTGGCAGATGTGGTTCACACATCTGTCCATCATCACCCATCTGAGTTCCATGAAAGCTGAAACTGGCATTGGGTGGGCTCCAGGCAGGTGGCTCTGGGAGAATGATGCCCCATCCTCCCATCCCACCTCTACACAAGGGTAGCACCCTGCAGCAGCCATGGATAGAGATGCATGTTGCACATCTGCCCCTTCATATCCATCCCTGCTCCACCAGGGCAAGCATGAAGGTTGAAGTGGGCTTTGGGTGACTGGCACTTCCTCACCCTATGCCACACCTCTACACTTGCAGAACACTCTGATTCAGCCAGAGGCTCTCCCACATAACATGCTTTGCCCATGGAGAGCACTCTGAGGTACTGAGATATAAAAATGTGGATCTTGTATCTGCCCCTCCACAACTGTTCCCACCCTGTTGGGTGGGTTGGGGGGTCAGGATACAGTGGGTTCTCCTGCATGATTGGTACCCTCTCTTGCACCCCCATCTATCAAACCAATACTTTACAGCAGCCAGACAAGAGATGTGGGTTGCACATCTGCACCATCATAAGCTGTCCCCATTTCAAACAGTTTCACACACAGGCTGGAGTGAAGTCTATGATGGTTGCCCCAAGTTAGTTAGTTAGTTAATTAGTTTTTGTTGACTGGGTAAGTGCACTAGACAAATCCTGCCTATTTTCAGGCACGACCTGGGGGAGGGGGATACAGATGAATGCCTACTGACCTTGAATCAGATTAAGCTGTTGGTGGTATTTTTAGTGAATGAGGGAAATTTGTCCAGGACACAGGGGAAATTCCCCATCTCTTGCTTCCTGTGAGCAGAGGGAACCTTTTTCATGTGGGACCAAGATGGCTGCCATCCCAGACCCTGGAGGAGGTGAAGGTGACTGCATTGCTGTCAGTAGAGGGAAACCTATGACCGAGGAAATGGCCAGTCCAGATCTGCAGTTGGAGAGGATGGAGGTGCAAGCTCTACAGGGGTCTGAATTACCTGTTAGTGCAAAGTATGGAAATGCAGTATTTGGTTGAAACCTTGTTACACTCAGATGAAAAAGGAAATACTCCTACAGAATTTTTTTCAACAGAGGGTCTTACAGCTAACCCAACAAATGAGGTAAAGGCCATGAGTTCTAAGGATACAGTTGAAAATGCTGAACAGACTTTACATTTATTTCTACAAAAGGATGAATTGAGGCACGCTCAGGAAAAAGCCAAGCTGCAAGCTAAACTTGAGGAAGTAACACGTTTGGCTTTAAGCACAAATACAAAGGAGAAACTGGTCAGGGAACCCTCTGACGCAGCAAACTCAAAGGCCCAGCTGGAGCATTGTGAGTCAGTCACAGTTGTCAATCATTCCTCTACTGTCTTTGAAAAAGTAAAAGGGGAGAATCAGTTGGCTGGCAGTTCAAATGTAGCAGTCTCAAACGTGTGCCTACAGCCGAGCCCCTTAGTTGAACGAACTGGGATTAGTAAGGTTGCCGAGACACCCATCACTCAGAATAACATTAAAACTATTGATACCACCCCTAATTCAGAGCCTTTAATGCTGTCAAAAATCTCGGGGTATGTGGCCTTACCTGATGGTCAAGTGGCTGTCAGATTTCAGACAAACAACTTGGAAACACAAGCTATGGCAACGCATTTTTCTTTTGCAAACTTAAACAAGTTCAGCCAAAAAGAAATGAAGAAAGATAAAAGGCTAGCACAAACCTTAGCACACAGATATTTAAATATGAAATCTTTACAAACTGTATAAGTACCAACTCTCAAGACAGCTGAATTGCAAGATACAACCTGGACTCCGGGTGGAGCACTGTCCCAGTCAGGTTGGAAACAAAACCCTGCAGGGATTTGGGTACCAGATCCGGAGTGGGAAATAATTTATCATTCACTCCTTCTTCATCGACTTGGACTCCAGGACATGGTTTAGAACAAGCAGAAGTTACTCTTAAAAACCAAGAGACGCCAGATTCAAAACAAACAGATGTTGAGGTGGCCATTGAAGTACATTCTCCAACAGGAGGAACTGACACTGCTAGACAGGTTGAAGAAATCCCTATAACTAGTGCAGATCCTGAGATTGAGCACAATTTGGATGAATCTGCTAATAAACAACCTCTGCTTTCAGAACTGTTTGCAAATATAAAAAAAGAAGCAGCTTCTAGGAGGAACACGGTGAGAATCCAGTATAAAGGGGGCATGGAGGACAGACCAGACAGGCATTTTATAGGAAAAACATTATTGAAAGGCTCTTTAAGGTCCCCGAGAGGTGTTTGCCTTCATAAACATCTCAGGGGAGGACAATTTCGACATAAGTTTTCGATCTGCTCACTTTTTAGATCTCTTTTGGGAAAGGTATGCCCAGGTAAAATACTCCCCTATCTGGTCTCCTTTTGTGGTTATCCCACTTTCTAAACCGTTGGTCAAATTCATTACTGAAATTTTTCATAACGAGGGTGTGCATGTAGCAGATATAACATATTGGTTATCCCAGCATTGTGAAATGTTAAGTGACCCTGAGGCTATTTTGGATACTGAACTCTTTTGGATCGGGGGTTCGCGATATAAGGTTAAACTGCAAAATACAGATTCAGGCATAGTCCATATCCCTAACTCATTCATGTTAGGTAGAGACAGAGGGGGTGCTTTTACGCAGGACAACCCAGAGCTTGCTACAAATGTGGTTCCCGTACTCATATATCAAGCACAGGTGATAAACCTAGATGTGGGAATTGTGGGGAGGTGGGACACATTTCCTTTCAATGCACATCACACACTAAATGTGATTTGTGTGACGATGTAGGACATGCATTTAAGGATTGTCCCTGGGCTGCTAAAAATGTGGCTTGCAATGTCAGTCCTGATCTCCTAATTCAACAAGCACAAGATATAGCTGACATACCTTCACAACCACTACAAAACGAATCGGAGAAAGAGCCTTGTTCTGAAAGAAGTTTGGGCCAGGTTGCAATTCAGGCTTTAACCACCCAGACTACCATCCCTATCCCTTCCCATCCCTCATAAGTTGGAACAACAGGGGTTTCAGTGGGAATGCTTGATTCCAGTGTGTTATAGCAAACCAGCTCAGGATAATGTTCTTGAAGCTTTATCCCCACCTCAGAGGCATAGATCCTCAAGAAATCAAAGGTCACTTTGTATTCCCCCCTCCACTACTCTTCCTTTGGATGTTGTGTCGTCCAAAAATTCTTCAGAGGATGTACAGTCCAAAAACCCTTTTTCAGCGCTAGCACCAGAATGTGGTGACTCAGATATGGACCAAGAGGAAGAGGACAGTAATACTAGGGACCAAGACATGGATACTCTAAAAGGGTTTGCAGGGTACAAAGGGAAAAAAAGAGAAGGAAAAAAAGTTGATCACCAAGAAGGTCTAAAAACGTTTTCATCTGCTGATGCTTAAAATCGGATCAATAAATGTACACAGTTTGTTAAACTCAGGGAAAAGACAGATTGTGTTTGATTACTTGCATATACTTAATTTGGAAATCTGTTTTTTACAAGAAACTTGGTTTTTTTCTACTCATAATATATGAAACTATCAGAGTGAATGGTTTTGGAGACCATCTTATTGGTCCTTCAGACAGGATACTGCAGACGGGGTGGGGATTGTATTTAACTCTTTTTTCTTTTCATCTTCTAAAAATTGGTGGATATCCTTCCAGGAAGAGCCTTGCTATTGGATGGGACATGGAAAAATAAGCATTATAGGTTAATTAATATTTACTGCCCACAGACTAAAGCAGGGAGAGTAGCACTGCTGGCGGCAGTCAAACCTTACCTAATGACCACTCACAATATAATTTTTTGTGGCAATTTTAATTGTGAAATTCCATCTAATGTTAAAACTAGAAAGCCTATGGCTAAAATATATTGCGATTCCAATGCTCTGATAGATTTAATATCCTCAGCTAACTTGATTGATTGCAGTAAATTCAAGGAACGGGGTCCAAACTTTACGTTTAGGAAGGGGAATATAAAGTCCACTATAGACTATATACTGGTGTCTAAGGCTTTATCTAGAATTAAAATGGTAAATTGTCCAGTTGAATTTTCATATCATGCTTTATTAATAGTACAGATAGACGATATCCCTGAATGTACATTTGCTGTTACCAGATGGAAATTGAATATTAAAGCCCTGGACGACCTAGGGGTCCAACAAGGAATAAGAGCCATTATTAAGGCAAGATGTTCTGTTTGTTTTTTATATACGGATATAGGCCAATGGTGGCTGGACTCAAAAAAAGATTTCCAAGACTGGTTAAAAAAATATGGGAAACATAAGGTGAATGATGATTTTTAAAGTACCTCTCCCTGCAACAACAATTATGTAAACTGTACACTTGGGCTAATACTTCAAAAATTAATTATTCTGAACAAATCAAGAAAATTAAATCAGAAATGTTAGTCTATCAATATGATAGAGCTAAAACCATGAAAGTATTATTTCAGAATGGGATAAAAAAAACAGTGGGGCGATCCTTTTCAGGCATGTAAAACTATGAGAGAAAATACAGAAATGACAGCTCTGTTTGATTCTCAGGGGTGTTGCTAAGTTCAGTTTATGACCTTTTTTCTATCATGAAAGATTACTGGGTAACATTATTACCAGATAGTTAACCCACAGTTCAGGATAGTGGGGCTTACCTAAATCATATTCAAATTCCTCCTATACCTTCTGACCTCCTACACAATGTCACGAGTATTGATTCTTCAGACATAAAAATAACAATTCAGAAAATGACATCAGGGAAATCCCCAGGGCTGGATGGTTTGCCCATTGAATTTTGTAAAACATTCAAAGTGGAATTATCTGATTGTTTAGCAGTAGTTTTTGGCTAATTTTTTTTTCAAAACGAACAGAATCCCCCCAGCTTTTTTAGATGGTATTCTAATATATCTTTATAAATCAGGTGACAGACAGCACATTTCTAATTGGAGGCCTATTACCATACTTAATTCGGATTATAAAATTTTTACGCACTTTTTAAACAATAGGTTGAAGCTTTTTGCTGATCAGGTTATATCTCCAGCTCAGTACTGTAGTTTACCCTCATGGAAAATACAATCAGCCCTAATGATAGTGAGAGATGTTATTGAACATCTTTCTCTTTCAGGTAAATTTGGCACTTTAATAACAATAGACCAAGAAAAGGCATTTGATCAGGTTTTCCATATATATTTGTTTTCAGTTCTGAAATATTACGGAATTCCGGAGTACTTAATCCGATTAATTAAACTGATTTATAGATCTACAACAGTTTACCCAATTATACAAAATCCAATTATTTATAATTTTAAAAAACACCTTGGGGTGTGTCATGCTGTCCCCTGAGTCCTCTTCTTTATGTCTTCTCTTTGGATCCTTCTTTAAGATTTATAACAGATAAACCTAAATGGAAAGGTATTCAGGGACTAGGCTTGCAACCAGCTATAAATGCTCAAGCTTTTGCAGATGATCTCTGCCTGTTTTTTTCAGACATTTCATAATTTCGGACATTTTCAAACATTATGTTGGATTTTACTAAAGTATCCAACTCTAAAATGAATATAGCAAAAGGTCAAGGTTTATATATTGGGGTAGGATTCCCAGAGGCTCAAATAGTACAGGGTTTACGTATATCCTCTGCACCATTGAAAATATTGGTATTACTTTTGGACCCCAGAATGTGGCTTTATTTAATTGGAAAAAATCATTATTAAAAGTTGAAACCAAAGTATCCCACTGGAAATCATGGAGTATGTTGAAAATTAACGCATACAGATAATAAAAAAATTCCTGGTCCCACTTTTACTTTATGTAGCTATGTTGTATCCCCCACCAAAACAGTTAGAGGTAAGATTAAATGGTGTTTTCTTTCAAATGCTTTGGGGAAACTGTTTAAACCCTATTAGGAGGTGTTTTACTTGTCTCCCCCCAAAAAAGGGGGGATTAGGTATGTTAGATCCTATTGTTTTTTTTTCACACCCTTTTCTTATCGCAAACGGTTAAATGAGGTTTAGGATCATCATCATCACCACAAAGGTCATGGTGTAGATTACGTTTAGACAGATATTTTAGGACATGGGGGGCGGTGACCTCAAGATTAGGATCTTTTTTACATGTTCCTGATTTTTTTTAAATCAGCTGTTTCTAAATTATACATTTGGAACCTCACAAAAAAAGAGATTCAGGTTCAATCTGGGAAGCAACTGAATGAAACTGTTTTAGATAAAATCTACCCAATAGAGCCAAGTTTTAAATTCTATACCCCGGACTGTAATAAATATATTTTGGCTCAATTAGTAAACCCCAGAATCCCGCCTCAGATGTGGGAACACTTGTGGTTATCAGTTTATGGTAGAACCCAGGTAAGGGGGAATGCTAAGCATAAAGCTGTCGAGGAACGGAATTGTCCCTATCCGGATTGTATAAATGTGGAAGAAACCATGGAGCATCATTTATTTTTTTGTTCCTGTTCTACACAATTATGAGGCTATTTGGCCAAAGTATGGAATATACCTTGGCTTGTTAATTTAAATTATGAGATATGCATTATAGGCAATTATTCCTTTTTGGGCTCCAGCTTCCACTCAGAAACTCTTGCTATTTTTTTTCTTGTTGTTTAAAATTTTATCTATGGCAGGCAAGATGTAGCTGGGTACTTCACCAGAATAGAATGTCTTATGAGATGGTTAGGATCTTTATCTGTGATGCTATGGGTCAAGTATATGTTACTGACACTACACAGACAACGGATAGGCAAGTCCAACGATGGTGGAAAGGTTTTTTTTATTTTTTATAAAATATAAATAAGGTGTTTAGAATAAATTTGTTTTAAATTATTTATTTTTGGGTTTTTTTTTCTACTTCATTTAAATGGGGATTTTAGGGTTAAAGCAAACACTAATGGTGAAATGTTATAAGGTGTATTATGGAAAGTTTTTTTTAATTTTTCAAGGAATTTGTTTCTTATTTTATTTACCCTTCTCAAGGTATGACTTCTTATATTTTTTTCTTTCTGTATTATAATTGTTTAATTATGTTTCCTTGCTCTGTTTCAAAAGTTGTTTATTTGGATGTATTTACAATGTTTTCTTCTTAATAAAACTACCCTACTCTTTTGATAAGTGCCATGGGATCTTTAACATCCACCTGAACTACCACCAATCCAGACAGATGGGACCTCGGTTTAACATCTCATCTGAAAGACAGCACCTCAGAAGTGCAGCACCCCTCTCGTGCTGCACTACAGTGTCAGTACTGGGATATTAACCCAAGTGCCAGATGTGGGAACTAAACCCACAGCCCTCTGATCTCCCGGACTCAGAGGCGAGTGTGCTACCTATTGAGCCACTGACTAAGTGACTGTCCCCCTCTCCTCTATCACACCTCCACACATGTGGAGCACTCCTCCCCCTCCATTACACATTTGCACATACAGAGCACTCCTCCCCTTCATGCCTTCTTTGCATATGGGGAGCAATTCTCCTTCTCCAGCCTCTTCCACATAGTGAACATAGTGTCTTATGTAATCATATTTGGTCTCAATCTTTGTTGAATTCAGCATTGTACATATTCTGCCAGGGGATGCCTCCTTGGAGTCCCCAGGGTTAGGTTGCAGCATACTGGGGATAGGGCATTCTTGGTGGCCGCACCTACCCTGTGGAACTCCTTTCCTGTCTATTTAAAGGAGGCTTCCTTGGTAGAAGCTTGTAAGAAGGGCCTAAAAACTTACCTATTCCAGCAAGCTTTTATTGATTAATTGTTTGATGTTAGTGGGATAGATAGATAGATAGATAGATAGATAGATAGATAGATAGATAGATAGATAGATAGATAGATGCATTTTAAATCTGCTCCTAGTTGAATTTTACTTACATTTTTGGCACATGATTTTGTATTGTTGTTTGCTGTTTATATTGTACAGCTCCCAGAGTCCCAGGAAATGAACGCTTTTATAAATTAATATCTATCTATCTATTGTATATACTAATGTAAAGAAAATTGCTTTATTTTAATTTATATTATGTGTCCTTACTTTTTGTATCTTACACCACGTATTGTCTTTATCATTGCTTGTACAAGGGACCTCCTTGCAAATTAGCTTTCTCAATGGATGTTATCTCCTCGCAATAAACTTGAACATGGAGAGCACTCTTCCCTCCTTTCCATCTCCACACATCGGTATCATTGCTCCACCTCCACCTCCATACTTTGGGCTCTATATACTAATGGGCAGAGTGGCTATGCGCACACATCTTGGGCACACAACCACTCTACACCCTACATACCCCCCTTCATGGGATGCACAAAGGTGGGGTGCAGCACATAAGTACCTGATCCTCCAGCCATGCAAGGAGAAATGTGCCAGGGGAGGGGCTGGCACTATGCGCCATGCACTGAGGCATGTAGCGCTGGCCGCAGGGGGTGTGTAGTGGGTTCAGGGTACACCCAGGGAGAACCCTGTCTTAAACCCCCTATGTGCCCCAAGCACACCTTGCAGGACAGGGTGACTAGCCCAACAACCCCCCAGGACCACAGGATATGTCTGCCAGATGCCACCCACCCACCCCAGCACACTGCGGTGAGTATGGTGACCCCCATCACTCACAACACCCATTCTCCTCACAGGGGCACTGGCACAAGGCTGCATCCTCTCCAACAGCACCACATAGCAGCCCACCCCCCTGCTACTGGTGGTACTGTTCCCCCCAGCCCCCCATGCCTGCAGTCATGTCTCCTACCTGTCCCACTGTACCAATCAGTGCCATCAGAGGGCCAGTAGCATTGCCCTCCTTCACCTGCCACAGCCACCGGCCATCAGATCTCCATGGAGTGCACTGCCAATGCGCACCTGCCATGTGAAGATTCAGTGCAGGACCTTGTCCAGGCATCCGATTGAATGCCCAGCCAGACCCGTGACCCCACCCCTAGCCACCCTGCGGAGTCCTGCATGCCAGGGGGGCAGGGTCATGGACAGGTGGCTGGCAGTCATGAATGCTGCCAGTGCGCACCTTTCCATGGGTGCACAGTTACGTGGGCAGGGTATGTGCATGTCACATGTACCTATGCCTGATTGGTACATACAGCCCATTGTTAACACTGATCCCCTGACCTTCCCAGTGTTTTTTCCACTACATTACACCTCCCCCACATGGAGAGCACTTCTCCCATTGTATCCCACCTCCAGCACATAGGGAGCATTCCTCCTCCTCCATTCAACCTCCACACATGGGGAGCTTTCCTTCTACTTCATATCAACTCTGTACATGGGGAGCAATCCACCCCTTCATCCCACTGCCCCTACATGGGGAGCATTTCTCCCCATCCATCCCAGTCCTACACATGGGGACAACTTCACACATTTGCATCACTCCTCCTCTACCACCATCCCACCTCTACATATAGAGAGACTACTCCTAACCCCATTCTACCTTTGCACATGGGAGCACTCTGCAACAGACAGAGACAAAGATGTCAGTCAGGCATCTGCCTTTCCACACCTATTCCCACTCCACATAATAAGCTCCAAGTTGGGAAGAACATCAGTGGGGTTGAGATGTAATGAGTGGGTTGACCTAGGAGATGGTGTCAATACCCTCACCAACTCTCTGAATGAGAGAAGTTCCCTCCTCTGAATCAATCTTTCTTCTTTTCTCCACTCACCAATTTTCTGCTGATTTCCTGCTGTTGGCTTGCCGTAACAGTCGCTCCCCTCCCAAGACAGGACTACAGGCCACTAAGCCAGGGCAGATTTTTTCTCGACCTCTCCTGTCTTCTCTTCGGAACACACCACCAGTCCAGCCAGTGCCCAGGACAGTCAAGAAGATGCACCGCATGTTACTCACAGTTGACTCCAGATGGGTCTGTTCTTTCTGTGGTAGATCATACTTCAAGTTCTCCCACAGTTCAACTGAGGCTAGAGAAGAGCAGCACACAGTCCTACTCTATAGTACCACCACAACAGTCGACAGGACACCACAACTTGCTTGGCGTTGTACAGATGAAGCAGCACAGCAGCATGCTCACTAGTCTGTCTCACCAGGCTTCTACCGCTCTCTCTGTTGATAACGTCTCCATCTCCCCTAACCGTCAATGGTCCAGTGCATGCACACTGTGTTGCAGCTAGCTCCAGCCACTATGGAGACTGCTGAGACACTAAGTGTTTTAGCAGTTGAGCCTGATCCAATCCAAAAATAAAATACAGGAATTTGAAAATTTCTGAGATAATTTCAGGGAGGGGTTGAACACCCTGAGCACCCCCTTGTCTATGCCCATGCAATCCACAACAGTTCATAAACATGCAGTCCTTACACTTAAAGGCACTCGTCCTAGCCCAGCTAGCCCTTCTGCCTGCTCCAGCACACTAATGAACATCAACTGCTACCCCTCCCACTTCATTTGCAGGCAGCAAGGATTTCTCACTCTCAAGCAGTCAGTCCTGTACAAGTAGCACAGTTGAGAGTCTGGGGCTGCAGTCAGACCTCTTGCTGTAATGGAGCTCGAGCCTGCCTGAATACAACAGGACAGCTAAACTGAGTTCCCTTAATCCCCACAGATGGAGGGCTGCTGCACAGATGATTGCTACAGCCACTCAGGCACCACCAAGGATTTAAAACAAGAGCTGGACTATGGCAGGTAGCCTGCCATCTGCCTCCTCCTCCTCCTACACTGACTGCTTGCAGCACTTGCCCAATTCCTCCTCTGTTATCAGTGCCCACCAGATGTCAGTAGTGTTAGTGGGTGGCCCCCACTGGAGTGGTCAATTGAGCTCCTTGACTTGTTACTAGCCACCATAACCGATACTCTCTTTTGACTTCCTTCCATGTCTGGTTGCACTTGCCTGTTTCCAAACACCAAATAAACTTTTTTCTAGTGTCTACTTAGATACAGAATATTAAATATATTAAAATAAAAGATTGCTTTCAAGAATATAGAAGCCTTTATTATGGCGTTGCTTCAATGTATGGTTGGATAATGCTAAAATCTCAGCTTTATTGTTTTACTTTCTTATTGCTATTTTGTATTGGGCTAAAACCCATGAGGTAATGTCTGGAGTGCCATGGATGCTCAACCAATCACAATGGTTGTATAATTGTAGGTCTATATTCAAATGTCTTTAATTCATTATAATTACACACTAAGAATAATGGTCTTAATGAGTGCATTTAAGATTTCATAATTTGACCTTTGCAGTTTTAATGACCTTCCAATCCTGGAGTCATCAATTTGTTTTATCTAAACATTTATTTGCTCAGTTCATCAATAGTCCAAACAGATTTAGAATACAATTACTTTAGAACAAAAACTATATAAACTTTAGGTTTGATTTGCACAACTATTAACTTCTCTCCAAGTTGAAAATGCATAGGAGATTAGTTGTACATACTTTTCTATTTCTCCAAACTCTTACTTTGGAAATTTGTAAAAAAAAAAAAAGTGAAAAAATAACACTAGACGTTTTGCACAGATCTTGACCTCTCATAAAGGGAATGGCTTAAAACCTATTTAGGAGTCATTAAAGAGTTATCCCAAGGTCAAATATATATATATATATATATATATATATATATGTACATAATATAGATTCCTAAAAGATATCAAACCATTTGCTTCTAAATGTTTCACAGACAGCCATGTCTTCTTTACATGTGTGAGCATTCTTTTCTTCTTTGTCTTCCTTCTTCCCCCTATCTGGTCAGTGTTGGCTTCACATATAGATATTGCTGGCTAATAATGAAATTAATCTGCTGCTTTTTTCTGAAAAGATTTAACATGATCCTATCCTGAAAAGATCTAATGTGCCCCCAAAAAGCAGATAATTTTGTTTCAAGCTGTTTTTTTTCTTCATATTAAGAACTAAAGAATTCCATTGATGTGTTCTATATTCCTTGAATAAAGCCAAGCTCTGTTGTTAAATTAATCATGGCAAGATATAAACCATATGTTCTGGTCTCACTGTAGTGGTTTCAGAAATCAGACTGTCAGAAATTCCATAGGAGTCATCCCAAACAAATGTAAATATATCTAAAAGTATAGGAGTTACTCATAAGCCATCAATATGAAAGTTGCTCAGGATAAAAGTAGCTTTCAAATGAGCCTATTCATTAATCTGCACTAATTATATTTTTTTTAAACTATGGCCATCTGATTAACTGAAATTTAATTTTTCTTCACAATTTTCACCTTTCAGATGGCTATATTTAAAAAAAAAATCTAATGAATTCAGGTTAGTGATTACCCTCATTTGAAAGGTCATTTTGTCCTGAACAATGTTCATGGTGGTTGTATATTGGTGACTTGTATACTTTCCGAGATATTTACATGTGTTTGGCATGACTTCTACTGTGTTCACTCAGAGAGAAAAAAATGAGGTTGTTTGGAAGACCATATTTTACAAAATGTAAAGAATTCAGATTAGTGACTACCCTCATCTGAAAGGTATTTTTGCCCTGAACAACTTCCATGCTTGTCGTTTTTACGCACCTTGAATAATTTTGAATATATTTAGATTTGTTTGGAAGGTGTGCACATTTGCTCTCAGAGAAAAGCAGCTTGGAGTTCTGTGTCCATTATTCTAAACAGAAAGAAGGGAGTATTTTTATGTTGATTGCACGCATGCGCAAGAAACATATTGTAGCAGCTTTCTCCAGAAGCAGGTTGTGGAGGCGTGGCACTGTTGTGGCCAATGCCCCCACAGCCTTTAAAGGCTTGGCCCACTTCCCCCAATGCAGTGGCACGCTGCTGCTGAGACTAGTTCAGCCAGTGTGCCACAACCTTGTAAGGTTTCAGCTGCTGCAATCAGGGGCTGCCTCATCATTGCAATGTCAGCCATTCGCTGCAATGAGGGAGTGACCCGTCATTGCAGGGCAGGATCTTGAAACACTGATATTGTTTGTGAACATGGCAATGGCTTGCTGCAGTGTTCACAGACAATATTAACCCCCCCACAGAGGGGTGCCCAATCCCCCTTGGTAGCATGTGCCCCCCAACTGTGTTTATTTGCTGACGGGGGCCCCAATCCCTGTTGGCTTCAGTGCCACAAGATTTATGTTGCCAACGGGGTATCCCACTCCCCATCGGCATTACATAACCTCACCCCACTTTTGTTGTCTGGCGATGGGGTGCCTAATCACCATTGGTATAATGTCACCCCCCTTTTGTTGTTTGCCGATGGGGGTGTGAATCCCCATCGGCATAATGTAATACCCTCCCTTCATTGTTTGCCAATGGGGTGCCCAATCCTCCATTGGCTACAGCTTCCCCCCCAAAAGAAAGTCTCCGTTGGTACGCTGGGAGCCCACCCCAGTGTGCTACATGCCCTGTAAAATAAAAAATGGTCCTGTGATTTTTTTTTTAACCTGTAAAAAAGGAAACGGTCCCTCGGTGGTCTCCCTGCCCCCTTCCCACAAACCACACTCACCCACTGTGCACCCTGCCTCCCCACAACCCCTCACCCCATACTTACCTCCAGAGTTTGGTGCGATGATCTTCGGTGGACTAGGAACACGTCTGCACTCTTCAAAGCTGACTGTGAACTGAAAAATTGCTGGTAAGCTGTATAATGGAATAAATAGGGTTTTTTCAACTTTGATGCATATCTCAGGCATTTTTTTTTTATTTTGGCACTAAATTTTCAACATGGGGTTTCTGGGACCCCTCCTCATGAATTCTGGCACTGTCATTACGTTATTCGGTCCCGGAAAGTGATTTCGCAGTCACTATGGAATCCCCTTTCAGGATCGATTAATGAAACAACAGTGCCAGTGTTCATGAGGTGGGCTCTCAAAAAGTCTATACTGCAAATTTGGTGGGAAAATCCAAAAAATGATTGTTTTATGAGTGAGCGTTGTGCATTTCTTTCATGCAGGCTCGTAACTTCTTAATTGCAATATTTTCATGCCAGATTTTCAACACTGGCATTTTTTCAGACCTCTTTGTGAACAATTCAGCTGTCATTTTCCACATCCTGGCCGAACTGTGTTTTCGCACTTCTGCCACAGAATAGTGCGGTTGCTGTGGGAAATCAGTGTTCAGGGCAGATTAAGAAAATGACAGTGGCACTGTTCATGAGCAGAGGACCTAAAATGACTATGTTGAAAATTTGGTGATGATACTCCATAAGATGACTGTGTTAAGGGTGTGCGTTGCACAGTTTGCGCACACACTCGAAACTTCATGAATTAATATTTTCACTCCAGATTTGCAACATTGCCAATGTTCTGCACCTCCTTATGAACTGTACAGCTGTCATTTTTCACATTCTGGCCGAAATGTGTTTTCGCTCTTCCGGCGCACAATAGCGCGGTCGCTGTGGGAAATCAGTGTTCAGGACATATTAAGAAAATCACACAGACACTGTTCATGAGCAGAGGTCCTAAAATGCCTATGTTAAAAATTTTGATGAAACTCCATAAAATAGTGTATTACGAGCATGTGTTGTGCAGGTTCAAAGCACCCTTGTAAGTTTGCAAATTAGTAATATTTTCCGCAGATTTTCAACACTGGCATTTGTTCACACCTCCTTATGAACAGTACAGCTGTCATTTTTCACATCCTGGCCAAAATGTGTTTCCATGCTTCCGGCGCACAATACCGCAGTTGATGTCAGAAATCAGTGTCTGGGACAGATTAGGATCGAGCGACTGGGGGGGGGAGTCACAGAGCTCAACTGAGCTCTGTCAGGACTGCTGTGGATTTCTTTGTGGGCAGGAAAAGGCAACAATGCAAGCAGGAGCCCAGTACAAAAGGGCAGCCTGTAACGCTGTGAGATACAGAATGAGTGAGTGAGGGAGAGTGAATGAGTGACCTCAACGGAGCTCTGTTGGGACTGCTGCGGATTTCTTTGTGGACAGGAAAAGGCAGCAATGCATGCAGGGGCTGAGTACAAAACGGCAGCCTGCATTGGTGGGAGAAACAGAATGAGCTAATGAGAGAGAGGGAGTGAGCAAGCTCAACGGAGCTCTATCGTGACGGCTACAGATTTCTTTGTGGGCAGAAAAGGGTGGCAACGGAGGCAGCAGCCCAGTACAGAAGGGCAGCCTGCAGCGCTGGCAGAAATGGAATGAGCAAGTGAGACAGTGGGGAGTGAGTGAGGCCAACAGAGCTTTGTCAGGACTGCTGCAAATTTTTTGTGGGCAGTAAAAGATGCCGACAGAGGCAGGAGCCCAGTCCAAAAGGGCAGCCTGCAGTGCCAGGAGAAACAGAATGAGCGGGTGAGACAGGGGGAGTGAGCGACCTCAATGGAGCTCTGTCAGGACAACTGCGGATTTCTTTGTGGGCAGAAAAAGGTGCCAGCATAGGCAGGATCCCAGTACAAAAGGGTAGCCTGCAGCGCCAGGAGAAAAAGAATGAGCAAGTGAGAGAGGGGGAGTGAGTGAGCTCAATGAAGGTGTATCATGACTGCTGTGGATTCCTTTGTGGCCAAGGCAAGGCGGCTATGCAAGCAGGAGCCCAGTACAAAAGGCCAGTCTGCAGCGCCAGCAGAAACGGAACGAGCGAGTGAGAGAGGGGGAGTGAGCTAGCTCAATGGAGCTGTGTCGGGACTGCTGCAGATGTCATTGTGGGCAGAAAAAGATGCCAATGCAGGCAGAAACCCAGTACAAAAGGGCAGCCTGCAGCAGTGGGAGACACAGAATGAGCAAGTGAGGGAGGGGGAGTGAGTGAGCTCAACGAAGCTCTGTTGGGACTGCTGTGGATTTCTTTGTGGGCAGAAAAAGGCAGCAATGCACACAAGGTTCCAGTACAAAAGGGTAGCCTGCATTTGCAAGAGAAACAGAATGAAGGAGTGAGAGAGGGGGAGTGAGTGAGCGAGCTCAACGGAGCTTTATCATGACTGCTGCAGATTTCTTTGTGGCCATAAAAAGGCGGCAACATAGGCAGGAACCCAGTACAAAAGGGCAGCCTGCAGCACCAACAGAAATGGAATGAGCGAGTGAGAGGAGGAGTGAGAGAGCTCAACGGAGCTCTGTCAGGACTGCTGCAGATTTCTTTGTGGGTAGAAAAAAGTGCCAGCAGGGGCAGGAGACCACTTCAAAATGGCAGCCTGCAGCACCAGGAGATACAGAATGAGTGAGTGAGACATGTGGAGTGAGCAAGCTCAATGGAGTTCTGTTGGAACAGCTGCAGATTTCTTTGTGGGCAGAAAAGGTGCCTACACAGGCAGAAGCCCAGTACAAAAGAGCAGCCTGCAGTGCTGGGACAAACACAGTGAGTGAGTGGGGGATGGAGTGAGTGAGCTCAACGGAGCGCTATCATCACTGCTGTGGATTTCTTTGTGGGCAGAAAAAGACGGCCACGCAGGCAGGAGCCCAGTACAAAAGGCCAGTCTGCAGCGCCGGCAGAAACGGAACAAGCAAGTGAGAGAGGGGGAGTGAGCTAGCTCAATGGACCTGTGTCAGGACTGCTGCAGATTTCTTTGTGGCAGAAAAAGTCACCAACAGAGGCGGGAGCCCAGTGCAAAAGGGCAACCTGCAGTGCCAGCAGAAACAGAATGAGCGAGAGAGAGGGGGAGTGACCCACCTCAACAGAGCTCTGTCAGGACACCTGCAGATTACTTTGTGGGCAGAAAAATGTGCCAACACAGGCAGGAGCCCAGTACAAAACAGCAGCCTGGGGCACTGGGAGAAACAGAATGAGTGAGTGACACAGAGGCAGTGAGCGAGCTAAATGGACCAACGCAATCAACATTCGGCATTGACAGATGCTTGTTTTAACTGCCATAGGGATGTGCAGTGTTATGGAAGGATACACTAAAAAGTCCAAAAAGATGTGTTCCACAGGAACACCTTTTTTCCAGAGAAAGCAGGATGGCTGTAAGCTCCGCCCTTAGCCATAAAAGCACATTATGCTTGTTCACATTCTGTAGAGACCACAGATGTAGCTGGTTGTTTGATTCTGATTCTGTTTTTCTTTTAAAAAGTGAAAAACAGACTGCTCACCATACTGTTGTTGCAATACAAAAACATGTCTGTTTGCATTCCTTGATCAATTCCAACTGCATCTTTCCTGGACTTAGGGACACCCCCAACATAATCAAGCCAATCGTCATTCAGTGGCAGTAGAGGACACTATTGCATCTTGAGGGCTGCACTACTTGTGGGAGTTTCTAATGTTCAGGAAGTATACAATAAGAATAGATCCAGGATTTGAAACAAAACAAGGTTGGTTATAAGTATACATTTGCATGCATTTCAGTTTCACTAAGCAAGGAGGCAGATATGGCCTGCAACATCAGTGACATTTAGAAAAGGTAAGCAGTCATAAACTGTGGTGTTTTAATTAGAAATAATATGATGCAAAAAAAGGTTGACAGTGTCCCTTTAAGGCATAGCTATATCACATCAGAGCTCGAGCTTTGATGAAGCCCCCCCCCCCACATGAAATGCTGTAAGGTCAGCCTTGCAGGTTTTTTCCCCACTGTGATGGCCTATAGATAAGTTTTTTTGATATATGCACTTAATAATAACCTTAATAAACTCTTAATTCATGCATAATCTTAATTATCAGCATTAGCATATCGATCTAAGCCTCAAAGGTATACAGTATCCCATTTTGGGAGGCTGAATTTGTGCAGATTTCTGTGCTTAATAATACTGTTTTTACAAAGCACCACACAGACCCCCTTAGCAGCTTTTTTCTTTGTTTATGAAAACATTTGTATTCCTGTTACCTTTGCTAAAGCTGAATTGTTCTATTACTTGACCTGTTTTGACTTCTTTCTTGCAACTGTGGTACAGCCCTTTGAAATTTTGTAACGTGCTCAATAAATTCCCATTATTCTTATTATATTGTCAGACAAAGCCTGCTGATCTAATTCCAGCTGCATTAACTCATTCTATAAAATGTGGAACTAGACCACCTTAAAAACAAAGTATTTTATTAAGGAAGTCCTTCATTTCAGAAAAGTGAAAATTGGGTCCTCAGCAGGACATAGACATGCTAAGTAGACAACTTAGTAAATTATTTTGAAGCCCTTACTTCTGCATGGAAAGTAATGGCCCTTCAAAATGGCACCAGATAGCATCTGTAAACCTCAGCCCCCCCTCCTCCCCCCCAAAAAATAACTTGCCTGTAAAGTTTTTTGACTTCTATCCAAGATTTTAAGATAAAGTAGAAACACCCTGCAAAAATGTCTGAAATAAAAAGCACAAAGTTAAACCAATAGACAGTACACATCATTCAAGCACATGTAACTTACAGGCCTGTTTTGAATGAAGTTCAGTTCAACCATCTCACCCATCCATCTACCTCAAGCACCTTATGGAGATCTAATTCAAACTGGTGCTGGGTAGAACTACAAATATCCACCTCTGCTGGAGTTCTGCAGAATTTCATAAAATTCTATACAGTTCTGCAGAATTCTTTTGAAGGTGGAATTGCCCTTTTTTCTGTGAAAACCACAGAAAATGTAACATTTCTCCCCCCAGAGAATGGCAACATTATCCTGTTTCTGTAGATTTTCACAGCACATTTGCATGATTTAAAAAACTTTATAACATGGGATCTATGTTGGTCCAATAAAAGGTATCAAATCACCTCTTTTTTCTGGATCTTTTGTCACAAGGACCAATATGGCAGCAAAACTAATTTTCTGTGTTAACATGGGGAAGGAAATGTAACATGTCAATTGGCTGAATAGCACCATGTGGCTGTTCGTTAATCACTGTTAATGCACAGTCAGAGTGAGAAGTCCTAGTGACACAATCTGTGTTGAGCAGCCAGACTTCTTCTGTGTGCAGGCAGAGCTGCAGTGTATAGCAGCCATTAAATTCCTCACTAAGCGAGACACACCCAGCAGCAGGTTATCAGCACTGTTCCTCCCCACAGCCATACATGACTAGTCATTTCTTCTGCACACCCACTCCATTTGCTGTCGCTGTGCACTGCTCTGTAGCATGCAGAAGTCTCCCCACTCATCCGCCCCATAGATCTCCTGTCACCGGGCAAGACACCATACCGCCACATGACAACCCAGGTACCCACCCCCCCTGCGGCAGCAACATTTCTCCCCACAGCCATCCCCATCCATTCCTTTATACCAGTAATGTAATTATCCATCCTCTCTGTTCCTCAGTGCAGATCTCATACTTCTCCCCATACTGTGCTGCTCCCGAATGATTTTCTGCCATTAGAAATTTGATTCCTCTTGGCAGTTTATCCCTGCTCTTCAGTCTTGCCCCCCATCCCCACACTACACCCAGCAAGCAGTAAGAGAGAGAGGACACTGTGACTCAGTAGACAGAGGGAGAGAGTCAGTTCCCCTGGAGCCTGTCTTCCTGGTCCCTCTCTCATGTCGACTAGTACATATGCTTGTGCACTGAATGAGAGACAGGCAAGCACATGGGAGAGAGAGAGAGAGAGAGAGAGAGAGATGGCAAACCCCTTGCTCGGGCATACTGACAGCTACTGTTAGGGTGGTGTTTGACAGACATATAGGCACAGGGCACAGAGAAACAGTGAAAGCCTTGTGTTTAGAGGGAGACACAAAGAGATGGAGTATAGCTGCACTGCCCTATATCAGTGAGCTCAAGCACTGCCTGACATTGATCGTAAAGTGTGTTCCCACCCAGCCAGCCCCTGGCTCTTGTACTTGTCACTGAAGTGTGCTGGTCCTGAATGATTTGTTCTCCATCAAGGCATAAGTGTGTCTCTCCGTGAAATCCTCCCCGAAAACAGCCAACTGTCAGTAGCCATTTGCAGTGCAACAGGGTGCACAGAGAGAGGGAGAGACAGGGAGCAGCAGACAATTCCTGGCCCCACTCCCACAGTCTCACAGCGAGACAGCAACAGAGTAAAAAGTCTGCTCTGTTGCCTTCATTGACACTATGTAGAGAGAAAGAGAGTGCATGACGTCCTGTGGAGATCAGGGGTTTTGCAAAGGTATTGCTGTGTCTGTAGTGAATGTGTGATGGTTTTGCAGTTTTTTTTTTATTCTTTCCTTAGTTGACATTGGTTAATGTGTCCAGTAGTTAAGTAGGAAAGAGGCAGCCACATAGTGGGGCAGATCTCAGCAGCTTTTTCCTTCCTTGCTGTCTGTTAATGTTTAGAACTACTAGCTTGTAGTACCCAAACATCCTGACCACACTGTGCTTACAATGAGGTGTGCATCTGGACGCTGTTGCTGTTGTCTGGTCACAGAGGTACACTGTGCAGAGTGTGCATCAGACTGTGGTAGAAGAGGGACTGCTTTGTCTGGGGAAAGGATACATTCCAAAATCCAGAGACTTTTTTTATCATTTTAAATAACTTTCCTTTCATTTGGTAAAAGTGGGGTTACCCCATGTTATAAGCATATTAACCCACTCCAGGGTGTGCTGTTATTGGGAATTAATGCACACTCAGGTGCTGCAAGGGCACTCGGCCGCATGCACCCGGCTATGTATTAATCTGCAATAACAGCACACACTGTTGTGTGTTATTGCTTACAAAATGCAATTCACATTAGAAATCACAGTTCACTTGGAGGTATTTCACTGAATTCACCATGAAATCCCACCATGTTTAGCAGAAGTGCAATTGTCATTCCCCTCCTGAATTCAGCTGGAGGAATTCTGCACTGCATATAGCACACATTCAAGCACAAAAATACCTTGGCCCAGATATTCAAACTGCGCCAGGCTGTGGCGCAAGCTTGAGCGCAGCTCAACTTGGCTGTGCAGGGGTGTGGCCTGGGCGATATTCAAAGGAGCTGCGCCATGGCCCAACAGCTTTGAATATAGAACCCTGGCCACCCCCACTGTGCATAGTGCAGTGGCACTGCACCAGTGCAAGTGACCAGAATGGAGCATGGAGATGCGCTAGCGCAAGTGCCATTGCGCCATTCACAGCACCTGCAATATTCAAAAGATGACATGCAAATGGGGCCATAATTTATGCAAGGTACACATGGGTCCATTTGCATGTCATTATGGCCCCATTTGCATCCCATCAGCATGCAGGTGCGCTGATCCCTGACGACTTGCACCTGGTGCCTGCCAGGCAGCAACCATCAGGGACCGACGCCCCCTGCAAGCCTGATCATGGACATTTGTTACAAAATAAAGTCCCCATCCAATATCCCTGGTGGTCCAGTGGACCGCTATGTGCCCGATCACAGGCATCGTTATAATGAACCCCCATCCAATATCCCTGGTGGTCCAGTGGACGAATGCTGTAATGCGGGCATCTGTTTAACAGAAAGCGTCCTATTACCCTGGTGGTCGGTACCCCCCTCCCCACCGCGCCCACTGGGTCCCATTGCCCTCCCCATCCGGTCAGCGGTGGGCGGCAGCACCCATCTGCCTGCCGCCCGCCGCCTGCTGACTGACAAATCGATGAGGGCTGCACCCATTGGTTCTGGCGTGAGCCAATGGATGTGCAACCCATACACATTCAGATATGAATGAATCATTCACATATCTGAATGTAGTATGGTGGTTGCTCACCCATTGGCTCACACTGTGAACCAATGGGCATGCATCCCTACCGAGGTATCAGTCGGTGGGTGGTGGAGCAGCAGGCGGGTGGGGTGCTGCCGCCCACCGGCTGACCGGGGGGGAGCGGGGCGGTGGGACTCAGTGGGCAGGTGAGGAGGGGGGTACCCTAGACCATCAGGGTAATAGGACTTTTTCTGTTAAACAGATGCCCGCGATCGGGCAGCATTCGGTCCACTGGACCACCAGGGATATTGGACGGGGGGGATTTATTATAACAATGCCTGCAATCAGGCACATAGCGGTCCACTGGACCACCAGGGATACTGGACGGGGACTTTATTGTTTAACAAATGCCCCACGATCGGGCATAGGGGGCGCCCGTCAGGTGCAGCTGGACTCAGGGCCACCACAGCGAGGCAGCCGCCGCTTGCACCCGTATCGTGGCAGCTCACCTGTGGGTGACCATCAGTTGTTCCTTTTTTGGCTTAACTTTGTGCAGGTGCAGGTAGGGTTGCGCATGAATGGCTCTGCACATCGGGCTGAATATCGGGCTGTGCAGGTTATGCATGGCACGCCTGTGCCTGCATACATTACTGATGCACTTCCGCGCATTGGGATTTCTGCCGTGCACTTTTCCCTTTTGAATATCACGCTGGGGCGAATCAGTGGGTTGCACATGGCACAACACTGTTACGCCATGTGCAACCCTTTTGAATATCTGGGCCCTTATGTTCATCTTTGCAGAATGCTGCAATACTTTTGAATCCCTTGTTAACACAATTATGACCCCAAGGGATCAAGACTACAACAACTGCAGCTTGAAAACCTAGCAGTGAATAACTGAACAGTACTGAGAACAAAATGCATGCCTTGACTTGCCCCAAAGCTTATCGTACTTTTGCTAAAATTTTGAAAACTTTAAAATCCAGCAAAATAGGGTAATGTGTTGTATACGGTCACTCAAACAGAAACAACAATGCTATATTTCACTTTATAGATCATTCCCAAAGCTGACAGTGGTCAGAATGTCAATTCTGCTTTTGTATTCCAGTTTCAGAGTGCATTTAAGATAATCCTTTGGTTCTTCTTGCATCCATAGATTTAGGATCTATATGACTGGAAAGAGTATAAGATTCCCCCATTACAAACACACACACACACACTTTTTTACACTCATGTGGTACATGTCCATTTAGCATCTTAAGCTTAAAGTGGCCTTTGAGCTTCTTACCCTGACACTTTAAACTGTCTGGGCCTTCCAAACTCTGCCCACACTCCTTTCAGAGTTTCTTCACCACTGTTTTCAGCCCACACACTGATGCAGTGCTCACTGCCCTCCCTTTCTGTTTTCCCCTTACACTTTGCAAACAGCCTGATGACACTAAGTCACATTAATATACTTTTCCCCACCTCCTTACTGGGAGCAGTGGGGGCAGTAAGTACTTTTCCCTTCTCTGAGTAACAATCCCTATTGCTAATGCTAAGTAGTGTCTAGTGTAAGATGCAGTACGCATGTGTCACTGACACATTCAGCACAATTCCCAATACAATTGGCAGCACTGAGTGCAAACTTATGGCCATTGTCTGAAACGGGTCAATGCTCTACTGGGTTTTGAACTGACATGCTGGCTTGGCTTCTTTCTTTTATTTCCTGCATCTTCTTGCCAGAATACATTTATCACTCTGAGTGCAAAACAAGATGAATCGTTTCAAAACTCCTGTAAATGGGTTTTCCACTTGCACAAGATGTATATAAACAACCCATGACTATATGTTTTTCTAAGCCCTAAGGCAGTTTTTTTTTTAACTTCAGAACATCTAAACTGTCTATGGCAGCCAATTTTGTGTGATAGCAAGGTGGCAAAGTGCACGTATTTTATAATGAGCAATTAAAAAATGTGATGGACCAGCATTCAACTTTAAAGAGCTTGTGAACTTTGATAAGATGATTGAACAAGGAGCATTATTGTCTGCTTCACAGCTGCATACTTATATTTGGGTATCAGGAATGTATACAGCTATTAAACTATGAAAACATGGAGATAAAATGTGGTTTTATATTTAATCTGAATCATATTGGTGCTTTACAATCACAGCTGTGTGGCTCAGTAGTAGCAATTTCCCCTCTTGGTCAGATAGTTATTGGTTAAAGTTCCCCACTGGTGACTTGTGATTATATCTACCCCCAACAAAGCAGTGTAGTATGAGGTGTATTGCCCCATTGTCTGTGCCAGTCTTCAGTAGTGAGTGCAAAGTTGGAAAGCTTCACTTCACAAATTAATTTGCAAATTCGCCTCATTTCGTAAAGTTAATCCACCTTGTGAAGTCCAAATTCGCAGTAGACTGATAACTTCATGAAATGTGAAGTTTGGTGCAGAGGCAAAGCTTGTAATGTACTATAGGATTAGAGGTCACATGTTGCTGAAACAAGCTGTATGCCACAAGGAGGCTGTCTTCAGTGCAGACTTTTGAAGACAGAGTAGGAGAAAAGTGTGTGTGTGCTTGCCTGAGAAAATAAACTTTTAAAACACATCTCAAAACTGAGCTCTTTGCATCCAAATTACTCACAGATTGTTCAAGAGGGCCTTGTGCTGCTAGGCTTGTGTTTTTTATTTTTAAGTTCATCGTGCACACACGCACATTGAATTTCTTGCTATAGAGCAACTCTTGAAGGGTGTGACACTGTCTGTCCAATAGAGTGGTATGAAAGGGGTGAGACAGTGCCTCACCAATAGTCAGCCTGGTTGATTGTGATGCCATTTTCACTTGCTGGGCATCTAGTTGAAAAGAAAAAGCCGAGCCAATCATATGGCAGCTTTTTCTTTCCATTAACAGGACACAGCCTAGCAAACAGCTATTCGGTGTCCTGTTCAGCCTGACTGACATCACCACCGCTGCCAGGGTCACTTCCCACATCCCTTGGCTGTCCCACTCCTCCTCGTCCTGCAGCGCATAAAATAATTGCAAAAGTACTGTATAATAGGATGACTTTACATAACAGACCGAGAGCCATTGCCACTAATACTGTACTGTGAGTGACTCAAGGGACGGTGCTACCAGCCTCTCCCTCTTGTGCTCTCATTCAGAAAACCAATAATGATACAACTCTGTTTCAGTGAGTGCCAATACTGGCTCTGACAAACTGTGCCTTAACTGTCCCGCTACAAATCATGACAGGCGACGATACCAATTAGAACTTAAGTTTGCAACATGGGCAAATTTCTTGAATTTACTGAGAAGGACTTCTCTGTGTGTTGTTCTCAATAAATAAAAACGCAATTTCTAATTGATATTGACACCTGTTACGATTTGTAATGGGAGTCAGGACTATACAGACAGGGTTTGCCGGGCTCGGAGCCAGTATCGGCGCTTACTGAAACAGGGTTGTATCATTATCGATTTTCTAAATGACAGCACTAGAAGGAGACTGTTATGCACCACCTGCAGTCTGTAACTGGTAGCACTGTCCCTTGAGTCACTCACACTACAGTATTAGTGGTATTAGTGGCAGTTGGGGTCTGTTATGTACTGCAGTATTTACAAAGTGCTAAAAAGTGGTGGTCACAGACAGATCACTGCACAGAGGGCCGTCTCCAGCTGCAGTTTGCCAGGTTGCAATGAACCCCCCCTTCCTTGAACCTTCATTTTGTTTCCTTTGTGTTTGACAGTGCTGTACTGTCTGCATGCTCCTTTACCCCACCCCCACCCCCACACACACCCACTGCCAGCAACTCTGTAGTTGTGTGTGCATGGTTGTTCTGTTCAGTGAAAGCTGATGGCCAGTTGCCGAGAGGGATCTGAGAGCTCGGCAGGAACAGTGACAGACACCCTGACCTGAACTAAGCAGGCTGGTCAGTGTGGTCAAGGAGACATTGAGAGGTAACCTATGCCCAGGGCCACTGGAAAATTGCATGGGCAATTTTTTTGTGGAATCCGCAATTTTCACCATTCTCCGCAAAAACTGACAAGTTCCGCAATTTCTTGCAATTTTTGAGTTTTTATATTGAACTGTGTAAAAAGTATTAACATTTTCAATAAAATACTCTCAAATATATTGAAAATTTTGCATGCAGACTTGGGTTTGGCCGAAACAATGCAGTGCAAGGTAGAGCAAGGGTTTTATGTGACACTGATTTCTTTTGAATCCTTGTCTTGTTTGGTTTCAAAATTCACTGGCCAAGCATAAGTACACTTAAACACTTAGCATTTGTTTTGTGTTGAAGCAGTCTATCAGAAAACTTTTTGTTGCCACACAGACTGAAACAAAAGATGGGAGAAAAGGTGCAAATGATCCCATTCACTTAAATGGGGTGCTAACTATGAAGCCTTTTTGTAAGTGGCAGTGCAAGTTATTCCTTGTGAGCATACTTTCATTCAGACTAATTTTGATTCAAACAACTGTGGATTTATGATGGCCCTGCTAATTTTAAACTTGAAAAAGCTAGTTGTTAACAGTGATCTCACTTTTAGCGACTACCCTGTAGATGCTCACATGCAAAGACTACAAAGAAAACCTGACAAAAGTCTAAAAACTTATATAACACAAAATGTATCTTAACATTTATCTTTAACTAAACAAAATCATTGCAGCCAGAGTAAAACAAAGGTAAATTACAGGGTACCCTGACTACTGTATGATGCAGTAAAAATATATTGGTATTTTTTTTTTTACATTTTTTGGTAACTGTGTAAGGCCCACTAGGCACAACTGCCTATTTTCAGGTACAACCCAGGAGCACTGAGGAGGCTAAGTGACTTGTTCAGAATCACAGTGTGCAAGTGGAGGTTGTGGGAATCAAACCCATGTCTGCTAGATGTCGTCAGCTCATTCACAGTTTGTTACTCTTACCCCTAGATTATATTGCCAGCCCCAATAACCCCCAGATTTAATGTTTAAATATGTGATTTCAAAAATAGTATACAGTACCTACAGTACAAATTATGACCATTAAACACTAACAACATTTTACTAAAACTCAATTATTCGCCACTCTGTCTGCTTATTTTTTCTTGTACCAAAGTGGGTGAAAAGCTGGCAAGCACTGTAAACAGCTGTTGATTAGGCTTCATTATTCTACAGCCAGAAACAAAAAAACATATTTATTCTGGATTTATTTAATATTGATTTGCTGTGGCTCACTTTATAGAATCTATTTAGAACTGTATGAGGCAGATATTTTTAAATTTTGAAAGATAGGCAACACTTATGATAGCTTATCAGTTTAGTATTCTTTTTAGGAACATAAACTTTTCTTTATGTTTTAAACATATTCAGGTGTCAGTGTATTCATTTAGCAAGTTATACTGACTAATATATGCTGCAGAAAACATTAAAAGATTTATTGTGAGGCACTCAGGGTCTACAGTAGAACCCCCGCAATTTACCACAATTTTTGCAAAATGCTCCTCAGTTTTGGGTAACCTTTTCCACAATTTTCCAGTGGCCCTGCCTATGCCTTGCCATACTGAAAAAAAAAGAGTAAAAAAAAAGTGACCATTCCATCCAGGTGGCCTGATCCAATAGACAAACTCATGATTTTTAATGCAGATGATGGTACTTGCATTTGCTCTGGCAGTTAACGGCAGTGTGAGGGGGGCTTGCATACTGTACACAGTTGTACAGTATGGACCTCATAACTCACTATACTACATTGTGACTCAAGGGACTACTGTTATTACCCTTCATGCTCTGTCCTGGATGCATACATACCTCTAAACTGTCCCTGATTTCAGGGACATCCATGATTTTGTCTCAAAATTTTATTCTGTCATTCCTAGAATTTTTATTTCTGTGACTTAACGGGAGGGGGGGAGTTGTAAAAATAAAAGACTGCCAAATAGTGGTGTCCTGCTTCTACCAATTTTCATAATTTATTTACCTGTGATAGTCCAGCTGAGATCTAATATTGTTTACTTTGCATCGTTTTGCCTCAACCCATTTTTACAATTTATTTATTAGGGATAGCCCAGCTGAGATTAAATATGTTGTTTTCTACATCGTCCTGCCTCTACTAATTTCTACAGTTTATTTACAAAGGATAGCTCAGCTGAGATGCAACATCTCATTTTCTGTGATGTTCAGCTTTTACCCATTTTTGCAGTTTACTCGCCAAAGAAGCCCAGCTGTGAGGCATCTAATTTTTTAAGAAATCCTGCACCTACCCATTTCATCAATTTATTAATCTTGGGTAGCGCAATTGAAATGCAGTATCTCATTTTCCGTGGGATCCTATTTCAACACCTTTTTACAGGTTACTTACTTCAGCTCATTTCAGATGCAGTGTCATGTATTCTTTGGAGTCCTGCTGCTACGCAGTTTTATAATTCTGTTACGTGTCATTGCTCAGCTGAGATGCAATATCGCTTTTTCTCTAGGGTTCTGTAAGTACCAATGTTTACAATTTCTGTACCTGCGGTTGCTTAGCTGAGATGCAATCTCTCATTGTCAGTAGGGTTCTGCTTCTGCCCATTGTTATATGTTTATATGCACATCTCAGGCATCGTTTACGGTTATGAAAGTTTTTTTCTGACTTCTTTGGGTAAGAGAACCGTAAAGTGAAACTGAGCTGTTCTGTTTCATAAAGGACTTGAGAAGGCACTCTTGTAACCATAAGATACTGGAACTATACATATAAAACAATTATACGGTTGGCATGGAGAGCTAAGGTGCTGAGTTCCTTACCTCCTGCCACACTGGTGACACATGTTCAGGAACGAGCATGAGTTGCTGGAGTTCGGCCAGGTGGGTGGGCTGAGAGAGGATCTAGTAGCTGAATGGCAGCTCTCTTCTCCTCCCTGGATCAGAGTGGTCAATCATCTCAGCTCTTGGTTGCCACCAGGTGGAGGCCTGGTGGTAGCTCATAGGTGCTCCTGAAGACAGACATAAGTCAGGGGTGTGGGAGGGAGCTGCGGTCCTGGGATGCATGCCTGTACATCACACTACCACACTCCACATCATCAGTGATACCTGCTGCATGTTGAATTCAGGCATCAGTGGCAGATAATGGCCCTCCTCCCCTGACTCCACCACTAGGGGAATCCATGGGGCTACTGAGCAGCCAGGTAAGCCTAGGGACATGCTGGACAAAGGGGGTGGACCATGGAAGACAGGGGCCTAACCCAATTGTGGCCATGGAAACAAACAGATTCTAGAAAACAAAAATAATTATAAATCATGTTAAAATCTTCTGTTTCAAAAAAATGGAACTCAGTTTTAAAATCAAAATGTTATGCTTAGTGTGACATAGACAGCTTGTTCTGAATGCTATATTATATTGTTTTAATATAAAGTGTATTAATGTCTCTGCTGAAAATTCAAATGCTGTAGGAATGACCTGTCTCATCTCCACCCCCCCCCCCGAGATTTTAGCTGACAGATGCAGGCCAAGAGAACTGCTGACAACATTGTATCACACACTCAGTCTTTTTAGAGACAATGTGTTACTGGAAGACTTTTATTAAGGATCCTGTTTCTCTGAGCTAATTACAGAGTTGCTAAGTTAATTTTGTTAAGAGAGAAATCATAAACTAGGTTTATGATGGTTAAAATAAGGGAAGCTAGGATATTACATAGAGGTGTAAGGTTGTAAATGACCCTATGAAGCCTGTGTGAAGAGGGTACAGGATGAGATCAAAAGAGGTGTCATTGGAACTTGAGTTATGCTAAGGTTGCAGAATTAATACATCCTGTACAGCTGTATAGTATAGATTAATAAAATTACATCCCGTGGTTGTATAAAAATATATTTTTGTTAGATATTTGACCAGAGGAGGGGCTGGATGACTTCATCAAAAAGGGGTTGGCCAATACTGCTTGAAAAGATTATTCTCTTTCACTATAGAGATGCATTTGTATCTGACACTGACTAAGGAAACATCTGAGCACTGAAAACAGGTATTTAGAAAGCTAGACAAAATCTAAATATAGTTATAGGAATTGCATTGTTTTAAACCTTGTTTTGTTTTAAAGATTTGTATGTCTTTTGATATGAGTTCTGTATTGTATGTTTGACGTATTATTATATATTTTAGTAAAAATTATAATTTTAGAGCAAACCTGGTCTGTCTTTGAATTGCTTTCCTTTGCTAAGAAATATTTATGGTTCAGCAGACATAAGCTTGTATGGTGGTACCAAACTGGAAACAGAAGTATTTTAAATTTGAGGTCTTTTATTAAGTTTTAAGGGTTCATCTCTGAATACCTGGTTAGGTGCCCATAGGCAAGGATATCTGGCCCCCCAAAGACAGATATATCTGAGACTGTGCATTGGGTATGCTAGCAAGAGGTTAACAGTTTGAATCCCTCCATAACTGAGACCAAAGGTTGATCTGAACTCACAAAAACAGACAAGGGGGTTACCTTGTCTGTTACACTGTTCACTTGACTGTGCTCAGAGGTTGGCACTTTGGGAGTAGAGGGCCTGACCTGCTGAGTGAATTTGTGACACTTAGAGAAGAAAATTAAAGAAAGCCCTGTTTGAGATAAACTGTGCCGTGTGACCTCAAAGAACTTCAGAATATTAGAACTAGAGTCCGACAGGAACAGTGAGAGACACCCTGACCTGAAATAAGCAGGCTGGTTGGTGCGGTCAGGGAGACATTGAGAGGTAACCTATGCCTTGCCATACTGAAGATATTTTTTTTTAAAAAGGCACTTTTGGTTCCGCTCCAGCAAAGATGGCAGCTTAGGAGAACTGCTTGATCCCACCCCAACTGAAAATTCACTCCATTGAACATTGTAACTTGAGTTAAACAACTCATCTTGGGCATATTTGATAGTTTGGAGTCTCAGAAATAAAACAGGGCTGCAATTCAAGGGGCATGGTATCAGATGGAGGAGATGGTGGATGGATCCGATTTGGAGGCCTCCTGGAGTGCGATGTGGTGGGGCTTATCCTCCCGAAAGTTCAAGCGCACCATGACTAAACCGCTGAATAAAATTACTAAAACTAAAATAAAAAAAGCAAAACTACATGTTATTTACCAGGAGATTCTCTGCTTCTGCGCTGAAATCAAAGAGATGTATGGCGAGCTCCGCTGTGATGTTATGCAGTTAGAGCAGTGGATGGATGATCAGGAACGCCTGGGTACAGTCATGGAAAACAGAATCGATTATCTAGAAATGGAGATACAACAGTTAAACAAACAACAGGAGCAAATAGAGGCTCGCCAAGAAGACTCTGAAAATAGGGCCAGGAGAAAAAAATATAAGGATTTATTGCATTCCGGAGGGCTCCGAAGGTACTAACATTCAGGATTTCATTGAGGCCTTACTACACACAGCTTTAGAACTGCCCCCAGACCTAGATCTGCACCTGGAGTGGATACATCGAGCTTTAGCTCCAAAGTCAACCGCACAAAATGCCCCACCTCAGTCTATTATAGCACGCTTTAATAGTTATGCCACAAAAGAGCAGGTGCTGCTTACAGCATGGAGGAGACTGAAGGTGTTTTATGGGCAAACCTGCATATATTTGGACCACAAGTATGCCCCCAAGACAATGAGATTGAGAAGGGCCTATCTACCCCTGCTGCTGTAATCAAGAAGGCGGGGTATAAATTCACGACTCCTTATCTTGAGCGTCTTGTGGTTCAGCTACCTACAGGGAAGAGAAAGTACAACAATGCTCAGGAGGCATGATGAGCTGACCTCTGCAAACCTGGGCTGCAATTTCCAGAGAGGTCATCGGAGGGAAGAGGGATGGAGCAGTGTCCTGCGAGATGGCAGACGATTTCAAACATGCAGCAAGGGAAGCAGAGTGATCTGGGAGTAGTGAGAAAAGCACTCACAGTCTAAAGGAAAGATCCAGATGTGACTACAACCTGAAAATAATATTTTGTGGTTTAGTATACCATTGGCTGATGAGTGGGTCTGGGGGAAGGGGATATCCCTGGCAGGGATATGTAGGGCCCACTCATTCCTTGCACGGCTCCTGTATTGAAGTAGACCCTCTATTGTTGGGCTAATTCTGGTCGGGTGTCCTGCTGGATTTGAACTGGTTTACCAATGCCTCCCCCTTCCCCCCCCCACCGTTTAAGTATGGAGCACTTTCAGATCCCTACTCGCTTACTTCCAGACCGCTAACTGTGCTTCATTGCACTCTTGCTTGGTCTCTTGGACTATGGTTGACATTTGGACCCTTTTTCCATTCTCCTTTGATTTGGTCACCAATCCTGAGAGAACTTATTACAGACTTGACATACTGTGTTGGGTTACTGCTACCTGGGTTACTAGGTTTGCAAAGTGAAGCCTTCTGTATTAAAAGTATTACTGATAGGTGGGGGGGGGGTGAATGTGCTGTGATCTGTTGGTCTGGGTTGTTACCTTCCCTGTTTATTTTCTTTTTTCCCCTCCTAATTTCTCCCACTTTTTGGGGGAACAAAAGTGTAGGTTCCTGGAGGCCCCTGCCTTGAGTAAGTCTGGATTATCTCCACCTTCCGGGAGAACAGGGACTTTTGACTGGGTTCTCCTGGAGGATACAGGGAGTAGCAGTAAAATTCTCTCCCTATGGATGGAAGTCCTTATGCTTGTGTTGGGAACACTGTGTGTTATAAATGTAAATAGTTATGCAAATGTTACTGTTCAAGTTAGTTTAAAGTTTGTGTTAGTTATGGTTCAGTATTATTGCTTTGATCAAAGTGAGACATTGAAAATGTTGGTTAGGTATATGCAATATATAATTCAGATGTTTGAATGATATGGTACACATAGATTTCAGATTAGGAAGGCTAAAACTAAGAGTCTTGTAAGGTCTGCTGGATTCTGGAGCCCACAATATGGGGGATGTGGGGTAAACATTCCTGCTTGTTGCAAACAGAAGGTTAATGTGAATTCAAAGAGGTGCTTGCACATGTCCTTGAGGAAAAGGGCTAGAGGTAATAATCAGAAGGAGTTAGACTTATACGATTTAATAAAGGGGATGATATGATTAAAATTCTTTCTCTGAATATAAACGGAATTAATAGCCCTATTAAGAGAGTGAGACTTCAACAGTATTTGCGCAGGCAGAGGGTAGATTTAATATATTTGCAGGAGACGCACTTGTCTCAAACTGAGCACGTAAAACTCTCTGCAGGAGGCAGATACTCCATTTACTCCTCATCCAGCAAATCAGGGAAGCGCCAAGGGGTGGCAATTTTAATACCCTCAGCCCTTACCTTTGTGGTGGAGCAGGAATGGTCAGATCTGGAGGGACATTTTGTGATTGTGCAGGGCCGGCTGTTTGAAAGGGAGGTCACTTTGGCCAATGTGCATCTTCCACCTGGTGCCCCTCCGAATTTTTTGAGAAAGTTCTTCAACAAATTGTTAGATATACAGAGGGGTGTCATGTTAATTGGGGGGATTTCAATGTAACCCTGAACCCTCAGAAGGACACTTCGCATCCTCAAAGCCATATAAATTTTCCCACACAGAAACTACTTAGGCTACAGCTGCCAAGGCTTGGATTGCTTTATATCTGCTGTCACTTCTTTCCCTTGGGGGGGGGGGTCACATATTTCTCTCCCAGATATCACACTTCTTCTTGATTATTTTTTACCTCCTCTGAGCATTCTGATATTATATCAGACATTAATCTGGAAGCACGTGTCATATCTGATCACACTCCCCTCTTACTGAAAATCGCCTTGACTAAGACTAAGGGAACATCACTATGGAGACTGAATTTATCTCTTTTAAAAGATAAAGAGTTTAAATCTATGATAGACAAATGTATTCCTCAAATCTGTCAGGAGAATTCCTCATCAGAGGTCTCTTCAGTCCTCCTATGGGACACAGTCAAGGTGATCATTAGAGGGGAGATCATTGCCTATTCATCAGATTTAAATAAAAAAAGGGAGGCTAGATATAAACAACTGCAAACTACACTGCATGAGTTGCAGGGGGCTGGGGAAGGGTGAGATTACACAGCAGGCAGAAATTTGTAGGATTCAATCGGAAATACAAAATATTCTGGACTCTAAAGTACAGGCAAATCTTTTGCATCTTAAAATTTTTTTTTATGAAGGTGTCCTGAGAGGTTCTAGGAATTTAGCTAAATGAATCAGAACCTTTAGGCACTCTGCCACAATCACAAAGATTGAAGACCCAACCTCAGGGGCATTTCTCTGAAAAGGCTCAGACATTGTGCAGGCATTCCAACTTTTTTACAAAACACTCTACACTGAAAATAGTCTCCCAGTGGCAGAGAGTATTCAGTTATTTTTGGCTCCCCTTCATTCCCCTAAACTCACTCATGCACAGCAGACCCTCCTGAGAAGCCCTATTTCCGGTACTGAAATTAAAGCGGCCCTTTGCCAGCTCAAAATGTTTAAGTGCCTAGGACCCGATGGGTTCCCTGCTGAGTGGTATAAATCTTTTTCCCCTGTGTTATTACCACTGATGTGACAGGGCGTATGCTGTCATATCGGCTATTCCTAAGCCGGGAAAGGACCCAACACTCAAAGAATCTTACAGACCTATATCGGTCTTAAATTGTGACTATAAGATATTTTTGATTATTTGGGCTCGACGGCTAGAGAATATTCTGTCCAGTCTGATTCACACTGATCAGGCAGGCTTTTTAAGGATGAGACAAACTACGGACAATGTTTAAAGAACAGTCCATTTAATGGATCATCTGTCTAGGGAGGTGAACCCTTCTCTTCTAGTTAGTTTAGATGCATACAAGGCCTTCGACAGGGTCTCTTGAGGATTCCTGTGGGAGGTCTTAGATTTTTTGGGTTTTCCAGGAGCGTTCATAAAGTGGATGTCTCAGATGAGATTTATTCCTCTCCAAGGGCATACATAAGGATCAGTGGAAATGTATCCACTGCTGTTCAATTGGAGAGGGGTATGAGGCAGGGGTGCCCCCTACCCCCCCCTGCTTTTTACAGTATA
This sequence comes from Neoceratodus forsteri, assembly GCA_016271365.2. Lineage (NCBI taxonomy): Eukaryota > Metazoa > Chordata > Ceratodontiformes > Ceratodontidae > Neoceratodus > Neoceratodus forsteri. Next base: position 1,676,758,530 of record CM057449.1, read on the forward strand.
TATTGAATCATTAGCAATTGCAATACGGAAGTCTAAGGAGATAACGAGGGTGCGGGTAGGAAGCTGAGAGTGGAAATTGGCCCTTTACGCGGATGACATTTTGCTGACTCTGGGGAACCCTGAAAAATCCTTCCCTGTATTGTGGGACATTTTGGAAAAATTTGCACAAGTATCGGGCTATTTTTTAATGGTCAATTTTGCTCAGTCTCTAAAATTGAAAAGAGGTTACCATTTAAATGGTGCAGTATCAAAATAAATACCTGGAGATACATCTACCCCAAAATATTGAAAATATTATTCCGGTTAATTATGAACCCCTAACCCAAAGAATAGAAGCAGATCTTCGCAAGTGGTCCCAGCTCCATCTTCCCTTTTACTCCAGGGTTGAGATTCTCAAAATGAATATTCTGCCGAGGCTACTCTACTTGTTTCAAACTATGCCAAGTTTTCCTCCATCTATGTACTTTGACCCTTGGAATTGAGCCTTGGCCAGATTTGTCTGGGCAGACAAGAAGCCTAGAGTTAGATGGACTATTTTACAGCTCCCTAAAGACAGACGAGGGCTGGGCCTTCTGAATCTTCAGAGATGTGCTCAGGCCACGGTGTTAGCCAGAATCTTGCATTGAAGTAACCCAAATTATTTAATTCCCTGGAAAATATTAGAATTATCCCTTAACCAAATACAGGATGTTCTTAAGTTGGGTTATTCTACTGAGGTACTTGCTCCTGGTAGAAGTAAGTTATATACTGTATGGGGGCTAGATCCAACCTATTGATGTGGGGTCGGCTTAGAGTCTCACCGAACATGACACAGGCCAGCTATTTTCTATGATTTTTAGGGGCAGAGCTTTGGAATCATTCCCCTCAGATGCTGCATAATGTAAATAACTGGCACAAAGCAGGCATCTCTTTTAATTTTCAATTATTACATGCTCAGGGAACTGTTCCTTTTAGTACTTTGAAGGGCAAATATGCTCTCCAACTGGAGGATCAACATATCTATGAACAAATTAGAAATATTTTATTGCAACTTCCCCCTGACAGACGGGCGCTTCCCAGCCCTCAACCTTTGTAATGAAACATTTTTATTGCCACTATAAGAGGGCAGATATGGCCACATATCATCAGTCTGATTTACAAGGGACTACAGAAACTATCATTGAAGTCCACTAGTGGGGTTCTTGAGGCATAGAATAAAGAACTTTTGGTCCTTATTTCTGAGGAAGATTGGTTGAAATATGATAGATCCTCACTGGGCATCTCGAGGTCCCCGTATTGGCAAGAATTTGCCTGGATGACAAGAAATAGATTTTTTAACACTCCAGCCAAACTTGCTAAATGTTTGGATAAATCTAAGAAAAGGTGTTGGAGGGACTGCAGGGAGCCTATGGCTGGCCATGTCCATATAATGTGGTCTTGTATACAGTTAAGACAATATTGGTGGGAGGTGTCAGAGGCACTAGTGGAGTTGGTGGGAGAGGAGGCAGTACTTACTCCTGAATTGGTGCTCTTGCCGATCCCACCAGGGGGGCTACACATCCCATAGGGTTCCCTTCTCATCACTTATATACTTGCAGCCAAGAAGGCAATCACACGCCTCTGGGGTCAAAAGGATCCTCCCTCAGTGCAAGATTGGTTTAAGGTTACAGGGGATCTCTATATAATGGAGATGTTAGTGGCCAGAGGGGGGAACAGAGAAGGGCCCTTTGAACTCAGGTGGCAAAAGTGGGTGATGTATATGTCACAGCAGGATCCTACGTTCATGCCATGATAATTATTTCAAATAGCCTGATCACCCTGCTTATTGCATACTTAAAAAGGTATATAGAAACCCATCATATATTTTTTTTTTTTTATGTCAGCACTGGGATTACTTACCTAACCATCTGCTTAGCTAAGTTTTATGATATAAATTGTTCTACGACATGTATTAGTATTTGCTGTACCTATGGCATGACCCTATGTTTGATTGTATTGGGATATTCGAATATGCTGATGGATTGTGTCTTGAATGCAATTTGTCTCACAGCCTTTGTATTGTAATTTTATACAAAAATTAATAAAAAAATTAAAGTTTAAAAAAAAAAAGATTAATAAAAAGTGATTATACCCCTACAGGTGGCCTTATCCGACAGACATTCGTGACTTTTAATGCAAATGGTGGTACTTACATTGCCACTAGCTGTTAACGGCAGTGCGGGGGGGGTTGCATACTGTACTCAGTTGTACAGTATAGATCTCTCAACTCACTATACTACATTTTGAGGGACTACTGTCATTACCCTTCATGCTCTGTCCTGGATGCATACCTCTTAACTGTCCCTGATTTCAGGGACGTACCTGATTTTGCCAAAAAATTTTGTTATGTCACTCCTAGAATTTGTGTTTCTGTGACTTAACAGTGGCTATTGTAATCATAAAAGACTATCAAACATTAAAGTTATAGATTTGTTCTTCTTTAAAAATGTATTTTACATTAAGCCCCTTATTCTACCTGCTTCCTGACTTATCCTGCCCCATCGGGTACAATACCAATACCAAAGGTGAACTTGGGCATTGACAAATGTTTGTTTCACTGATTACTTTAAAGTTGTGGTTTCTGTTTTGTTAATCTGTGAAGTAGTGGAGTGAGGGAGGGAAGGTGGACTGCAAGTAAGGCAGCCCAGAAAGGTCTGGAATTTTTTTGTCTAAGGATGAGATTTTTGTGTTGTATTCTGGTTTTCTCACACTTTCTTGTTCATCATTTTTGATCTGCAGTGAGTAATTTCTTATTTTTATTTCTGTGGTTTAGTTTGGCGTGTTTAAGTATTTTGTTAGTGTCTTTCTGCAGCAGGTTAAGTTATTTTTTTAGTTACATTTTTCTTAAAGCAAAGGTGTTCTGTCGCTTTTTGTTGTACCTAATATTACACTACAGTATATGGTTAGAGCTTATTGTGTATTGAAAGCGATTGTTTTCCAAATGTTGTTGTAGGGCAGTTCAAAGGTCAAAAAAGCTGTTGTACTATCGTTGTGACATCACATCGATAGTACAACAATTTTTTACCCTTGACCTACCACCTGATTGGCTCAGCTGAGGCTCTCTGAAAAAAATTAAAACAAACATGGTGGCTCAATTTAGCGAGCACCGAGCAGTGGCGCCACCAACAGTTGAATTCAGAGCTGGGACACGGTGAGCCATATATGGCTCCATTTCAGAAAAACAAATTCTTTTTTTTTTCTAATTTTAAAACTAAGCAGTGCGGAGAAGTTAAAGTTAGAAGCCGGATCGGATGGAGCAGGAGTGGCAGCGGGGGGGATCGGGAGCGAGCAGGAGCACCAGGAGGAATGGAGCAGCACCCACAACAATTAATTTCAATAAAATAATGAGAAACAAAACAAAAAATATATACTATATAAAACAGTGGATGGCTGAACATCCACAATTAAGGCTGCATTTCCATCTCGGGGAGCTGATGACATCAACAAGACTGCTCGAGCTTCGCTCTTGAGGTCTCTATGATGTCATCAACTCCCTCGATGGAAACACAGCCTTGTTGTGGATATCCATCCATCCACTATTCTATATGTATTGTTTTCATAAAAAAAAAAAAAAAAACAACCTGGTGGGGTGGCAGTGTGGGTGCTGCTGGTGATTTATTTGTTTCAAAAGTTGGTAACCAGGAAAGACACACTGAGCCAGGACTCATTTCTAGGTGCGATCCAGGGAAGGGGTAAAGGGAGAAACATGTTACAAGTGTAACCCCTACCTGGTCTACCATTTGTTTCTGACAGTAAAACCAGGTGGGCTGGGTTCGGGGAGGAATAGGTCACTCGGCACAAAGGCTAGGTTTGGCTACTCTGCACAGGGGCACCCAAATAGCTCCGAACACAGGAAACAATAACTGTAATGTCCAATACCAGAAGTGGGATTCTAAAGTGTGGCTTTTTATTCACATCCAAACAGAATAAACAAAGCATAGATGGACCCCCACGGGGCTACACTCCTGGCAATGCAGATTAAAAGAGACCAGAACACTTCCTCAACACTTTAGTCCTCAGGGTCTGAACCCACTGGGCACCCAGCCTGGACTTGCATGCTGCTTTGGGTTACACAGCCCAAACTTGTACACTGTTCTGGGCTTTCCTTGGCTCGGCTCCCTTGCCAGCCACTTGGACACCTTCCATACTTCATAGAAACATTTTCTGGTGGCTCCCTAAACCACCTAAGAGCACCACAGCTCCATCAGGGAATCTTCCTTTCAATCCCACATCTGGGTACTTTCCTCAGGCACTGGCCAAATACCTGAGAGAAAGCAAAAGGTGTCTCAGAACAAATCCATAGAGGTGAATTTGGTTACTACTGATGGGGGTCTCCCACCTCTCGCTGCCACAATTCATACCCAGCCATTTCTCTGGACAGTAAACACCTCATCCTGTAAAGCTTTGCAATGTAGATTCTTGCTAAATGTATTTCACATTCCATCTACTTGTTTTGCTTCCCATTTGTGCTGGACTTGAACATACCTTTAAGTGGCATTGTCCATTACTCTAGACTCCCCACTGAGTTAAGCAGTCCAATCCACAATTTCCTTCACTCTTTGTGCTGGACTTGAACATTCTTGAATTAAGTGACATTGTCCATTACTTTAGACCTCCCACAGATTAAGCAGTCCAATCCCCACTTTCCAACTGTACTTGGCTGTCTTTTCCTGACCCCACAGTAACAGTCCCTTTAGTTTCCTTCTGTTCAGGTGAAAACACTTGGCCCTTTTTCAGAGCGAACTCACTCTTTGGTTGCAGGTGCTCCACAGGCATTTCCTCCACAAGGAATCTTCCTCCCAGAGGTTCTGGTGCCTCAGCACAACTTGAACAGGCAGTTCCTTTCCCTTAGCTGGACCCAGGAGTGCCCCTGGAAAACAGGTACACTCCTTCCCCCCATCCCCTCAGGGATGGGGCTACTGAACCATTGAAAGCGGTCTCCACCACTTCAATTACCAGTTCCTGTGTTCCTCTTCAGGTGGAAACACACACTTTCCAAAAGTAGCTTTAAACAGAGCTTAAAGCTCTGACAGCCTGCACACACTCTGCTGCACTACAGTCTCTCTCTAAGACTGCACACAGACTCTGGCTTCAAATTCCCCAACGTTCTACTCTAACCTCCAACTGCAACATTCCAGTGTGGCTTATGCAGCTGTGAAAGTTCTATTATGATGTCATCCCTCAGTCTCGGCTGAGACTGAGAACAGAGTGAGACAGTGTGAAATCCATATAACTGGAGTTTCACAAGCTGCCTTCCCTGCCTACCACTAGGTCTTACTGGGATTCTAGTAACCCTGGGTAACAGGTGGGTTACACAAGTACAATACAATATACAGAAATACAAGTCAAAAGTCAGCAAATTAAATACAAGGGAGTTGTTACACTCTGGAGACATAGCAAAAGTCATGCAGCCACGGGTAAAGTAAGTAGTCAGAAAAGAATGTTGACATATTAAGCTGTGGTGGAAACTGGTGTACAAGGAGTAGCGGTAGGGGTGAAAATGCAGCCATAAACTGCAGCAGGTGAGTGTACATAGTGATGCCAGTTCATGAGGAGCCTGAACTTCAACAGAGGGTTCTGCTGCTTCCACAGTGTGTGCCCACTGCCCTACCATGGCACTTCCCTTACTCCCTCCACATACTGTACCACTGCTGGCAAGGACGGACCACCACCTCCACTCACCATTTTCCCCTTCTTTTCCTCCTATTCAGCAGAGTGATTTGCCATAAGATGGGTCCTCTGGCCTCCAGTACCCATGTGGGTCCTCTGCTTGCCCTGGGGGACATGTTTATTGCACAGGTTGCAAGTAACCACACTAACCCTAACCCTAACCCTAACATACCATAGTATAACACTGCAAATTTAACAAACTATAACACCATCAGTCTGTGGAGTTAAGGGACACTCGATATATCCAAAAGAGGGTCTCAATGTGTACTACAATAGTAATACATAATACCCCTTGAAAAATTCATGCAGTGTGCACAACACCCCAAAATCACCTCCCATCTTAACCTTGGTGCCAAATCCACAATTTAAGTCCTATAATCATCAATCCACCTCCTCTTGCACTACAACCACACCATGCTTCAGACAAATTCAACAGCATTTGACCGATTTATGCCTAAAAAAAACAAAAGGAGTACATGTAGTTGGTGGATGTCATTTTGACCCAACTTCGCCTTTGTGTACTCCAAGGAGAAGTTGTAGGCGAAGTTGCAAGATGAAGTTAGCAAAGCAGAATTTCCTGTTAAATAGAAAAACTTTGTGAAATGATCTGTGGAGGCAAATTTGATGACTTCACCTATAATTTTCCCGTGAATAAAAACTTTGCAACATCTCTAGTCTTCAGATGATACATTACTGCCTGCTCAGAAGGCTGTCAAGGTGGAACTGAGAAATCATAAGACACGTCTTGGAGAATGCAAAGCCCAGTACACTGAGACCATTTGTAGCCTTCAGTCATTTTTAAACAACATTGTAGGGATTCCTCAGAGGGGAACCACACCCTCTGACCCCCACCCAGGGGATAAGCTATGGTGACCAATGGAGAGCTGCAGGTAGGAGCAGTGGTGCTAGGTGGTTTCCAGGCAGAACTAGAGAGCAGTGCCAGGGAGAACCAGGCAGAAACTGAAAGTTTAAAAAAAAAAAATCCAATGATCTTTTCCAGTACGAATACGGGATTACCCCCAATGTTCTGTTTATATTCATAACGTGGACACAATGATACCCTCAACATGGCCATTGTTTTCTGATATCTAAATAAGCAAGTTCAAGCCTTGATATTTGTTGTTTTGCTATTTTTTTGTTCAACAATTCCACTTTCAGAATACTGTGCCGATGTTTCATGGCAATGCCATTTCATCAGGGCATGCAGTGGTTCCATATATCCAATGCAACACAGTTCATCAGGAGTGAGCAGCTCCTTAGATACACACAGATGTGAATTCCTCAAGCCTATGCATAGGAGGAGATGGAAAGAAAATTCAGGAAGGTCTTGCAGGCTGCACTAACAGAGAAGGATATGGCAGGAACCATATGCTGTTTGAAAATATATGGGATGAGCAGCATTACATTATAAGTTAATAGGGCCTCCAAGGGATGTCTGTTATGGTACAAGAGACTCTGAGCATTCGGTTTGGATGAGAGGACCACAAAATGAAGCTGAGTGGTTCTGTCTACCCTACCCTCATGATATGACTCTGTTATACCATAAGATACACCCTCAGAGGTTCTATTATCATATCATAAATCACTTTAGTTTAGCTAGAGTGATTTGCAAGTTTAGAGTCTTTTTATTTTATTTTATTGTATTGTGCTTTCTTATCCCCAGTGCTGAACTGGAGCACTCCCCTCTAATGTTACTGCACAACAGCACACTGTACACAGAATTAGAAGTACAGTGTCTCTGCACACTGATTGACTGAATGGATGCAAGAAACCATTATATAGCCTGATGAAGTGGCATTGCCATGAAAGTTTGGCACAATATTCTGAAAGCAGAATTTTCATACAAAGAAAACAAATGCAAAGAATATTAAGAGTTGAACTCATTCATTTATTTATTTGTTTTTTTGCACAACAGTGCAGTGTCGCTAAGAACCTTCCTTACTTAGCTTATTAAAATGTGTAGCTCAAACTTTCTTTTATTGTTTTTATATCACAAGTACAATAAGAAAAAAGGCCAAAGATAAAACAGCACATTTTTATAGAATTATCTAAGTTCAGAAAAATATTGAGAACCATGAAATCTTGCCATGGTAACCTGGCCTTCTGCAAACGTCTGGTCAATAAGTTGCTTTGTTTTGCTCACTGAAAGGAATTGAAACGACTTGAAGTTGTCCATGTTCATCAAAAACATAAAAACATAACTGCAAACAAAAGTTGGAGAATAAACACATATGAGAAATAAAAACAATATCTTTAAGACTGGGAATTATACAATGGGGTCCTAGAATCATGCATTCTGATTGGCTGACTGGCACCTTTTACCAGTGGTAAATCCTGGTATTACCCACAGGAAAAGGTTCCAGTCAGCCACTTCCCCAAGATCAGTACGACACCCCACAAAAAACAAAAACGCCATCTTAGATCACTGATAAGATACTCTGGTGAAGTCAGACACACAAGCGAGACTTTCAAATGGAGTCCCTTTTGAAGAGGCAGACGCAGATCCCATCAGTCCCAAAACCCATTATAAAGTAACAAAACTGTTTACTTCTAAAATAAATATATTATTGTGCTGCAAGATCCCCGGTCCCAGAGTGCTCTAGCAGCCTGCCAGCCCCTTGCAAAACGTGGTATCTTAAACAAACACAAAAAAAAAACGCAGCTGCAATAACACTGCTGCTCACTCACTTTAAGCGAACACAGGCTGTGTGGAAAATCTTCAGTCAGAGGTGCTGTCCAGGGTCTGTATGGCATCTCAAACAGCCCAAAGAAGTGGGAAAACAATTAAAATAAAACATGTTGCTAGACAGTACCATCTCTGTCATTTACAACAGTGTAATCCATCGCGGCTATTTGTTTTCAGACCGAAACCGTGGCAACAGGTCCTTCTGCTCACTTGCTGTAGTAAAACATACACCATGTGGGAAATCTTCAGTCAGATATGCTGTCCAGGGTCAGTATGGCATCTCAAGTGGCCCAAAGAAGTGGGAAAATAAGTGAAATAAAACATGTTGTCAGACAGTACCTCCTCTGTCACTTACACCAGTGTAATCCATCACAGCTATTTGTCCTTCACACCTCGTACCATCGCCCTTTAGGCAAACATAAATTGCACTATTTGGAGCAATGTGGAGGAATGCAGAAGTAGGGAACAAAGACTCCTACACATGTCTTCTTCATGTAACCCATTATTTAAACTTTCAAAACAAGTTCAGGGGACATATAATCAGATGACCGGTGCACTGAGCATAGAGTGGGGGGGTTACAGGCAGAAGTCTCTCTACCAACATGGAACTATTTTTAAGTGGTGAAGTAAAAAAAGGAAAAAAAAAGAATTTAAAATAAAAAAAAATAATAATTTTCAGTTATTTTTTCTCACCCCCCCCCAAAAAAAAGTGGATCATCATATAATTGCACTAAACCACTCCAGGGTGTGGGTTATGCTGGGATTTACCCACTTCTGGCATGGATTTGATCACTTGGCTGCATCTCGTGACCAAACCACACCAGGCATGGGTAAATCCCAGCATAACCCACACCCTGTCGTGGTTTATTGCTTAAATGTCCGACTGAAATGCACAGTAAATCTATAAATTTTTTAGAGTGAAACAAATGGAAAAATCAAAAGTTCCCAGTCTGCGTGCATAGCACTCAAAACAAACTAGAGTTGGTAGGTTGAAAATATTACCATGACCTCCAAAAGTAATAAACGGAAACTACTAGGAAGTAACAGAGTTTAATTTGGCATATGAGTGACCTGTCATTGGACAATCTTTCTGTATCCAGTAGTATCTTTAGTAAGTGATCTTCATATAGCCTCACCATAATCAGGTTTTACCATGTTGCAGCCACAGTGGCTCTGGAGACATCCCCGACAGCGACAGCCGCCTTGACGACTGTCGGCAATGCAGCGTTGGGGATGCCTCCTGGTTTCATCAGGGGGCCGTGCCCCCGAACCCTCCCATGTGGGCAGCTCCACCCCACACACCCCTGGTCTCTAGGATTCCAACTCTGAGTCAGAGTTGGACTGGGGGGGGCGAAACACCCTGCGAGGCATTCCCCTGGCTGTGCAGAGACCATCACAGCGACGGGTGGATTTGGGCCGATTCCTGTCGCTGTGGTGGTCTTCACCATGGGGGAGTCGCTGCCGTGTCGGTATATGCCATAATCAACAGCAGATGAAGGGGGCCCCTTGAAGCCTGGGAGGATTTCTCTGAGGTCCTGTCCCCTTTTGCTGGGAAGAAGATGGGGAAGAATTGGTAGGTGGAAAAAAGGGAAGAGGAAGTGAAGACAGCTGGTCTCCCCAGGAACAGGGGAACTGGGGCAAGGGGTAAGGAGCTTAGAGTCTATAAAGGGATCTGGAACCTGAGCACAGCCTATGTGTTCATTACTTCAGCCTAAATTGAGTGACAAAGTCAGTGGCAGCAGTAGCAGTAGGATCAGGATTAGGTACATCATGTGAGCTGTTGACCAGGTTGAGTAATGCAGAGGAATTACATGGCTATAGAAGTTGGTCAGCTGTAAACAAATGAAGTAAGTGAATTATAGAACATTTGTAATATGCTTTTCTGAGGAGGGATGTACAAACAGACATTAGATGTGAGGGGTAGGAAGAAGGGGCTTACAACATTAGGCAAGAGAAGTGCATGGGTAGTAGCAGGTCTACTGGGATCTGTTACCATCACCACGAGGTGGCAAGACGAGTTGCAGGAACTGTTGATGGCAGCACAAGGTGGCAAGATGAGTTGCAAGGTAGTGGTCAGGTTGCCTGCAGAGGGCTTATCGTGAGAACAGCTGTTGCTGCAGTCATAGGCAGAGGGAGCTGTTGAGGGCGCCTCTAAGATGGTGCCACAAGGTGGCAGGATAAGCTGCACGGCTGCAATCAGGCTGCCTGAAGAGAGCTCATGGCATGGGAGGCTGTCAGAATTTAGGCTCAGGCAAGACGCTGGCAGCACTGGTCATCACCCCCCCTCACTCTCCAGGGGCTATGTAATGTCAGCCGCTCCCCTCCTTGACCACGGAGTAGACATGACAGAAGTTGGGCAAGTGGAGGTTTCAGGGAGTCCATCATCAGAGCCAGCCATGAGATGGCATTTTGAGCCACAATGTAGGTCAGACAGCAGTGGGGGGGTTCCCCTGCAGAGCACAGCAGTAGGGAGCAGCTGCCAAGAAGTTACAGTTCAGAACTATAAATGAATAAATAATAAAAAAGAACAAATATACCAAATTCTTTTGTTTGTTGGTTGTTGGCTTTCTCTGTTGAAGGGCTATTTCGTGACTGCAGCAGAGTGGCTGAGGTAGGTCACGAGGGCTGGAATGGGGCCCATTAGTTTGGGGGGGTTAGGAGCATTCATGAACTGAGCATGGTGTCTCCTATTGAGCCCAAGGGGGGTGTTGAGGATGGAATGGGATGTCTCCTTTTGGGCTCCAGGTTCCACGGAGGACAGCAGCAGCATGAATGCCATTATCGAGCTTGGTGTTCATAGTGCATGCATAGCTGCCATGGTGATTTGTTGCTGAGATGATGAGAGGGCTACCTGCAGTGCTTGCAGGAAAGCTTTGGGACCTGTTACTAGGGCAATGGGGAGACAACCACCATTTCCGCTTTCGGCTGCTGTTACCGTTGATGCCAGTCATTCATGCTTGCATTGGGGGAAGAGGGCACAGGATCTAGTTGTGACACTTGAATTAAAGGATCTGGTATGTGGTTAAGCTAGAGGGCTTAGGTGTGGCTCTGAGGGGGGTGGCAACACATACAAGTCATACAACAGGAGCATAACTGATAACAGCTTGTACAGCTGGGGGCGTCATTGGGGTCAGTCACTCTGCACAAGTTGGCTCAAGTTGCAGGACTCTCAATTTCAATTTGTTTGGAGGCTTGGCAAGGGAATGGTAGCACGTCAATATAGAGATTGAATTTCATCAAGTCAGTTACAGCGACACTATTATAGTGACTGCAATAATAGCGATAGCTGCATTACAGCACAGAACAGTTTCAGCTACTATGGGGTAATAGCCTACCTCCGAGGTCCAGGTGCACCTCGGAGGATGTTATATTAGAAATAGGGGGGTTTGGGGGCACAGCCCCCCATGAGGGGTTCAGGGGCATAGCCCCCTGCAACAACTAGCAGCAACAAGAAGAGGTAGTCAAATTGCCTACCTTCTGCAGGGGTACACGGATGTTTTTTCCATTTCGGGCAAGTGATGTGGATGCAGATACAGCAGTGACCTGCTATGCATACAAGGTATGTGCATGATGCATACTGTGCTCTCAGTGTTTGAATGCTGCTTTCATTAGCATTTGTCCCCAGAGAGGTCTTTGTGCAGGCATTCGAGGAACTGCTGCAGATTTCAATATGGTCGCTGAAAAGTCCCTCACTGAAGTTGCCGGTCGCTGAAATTTGCATTGCTATAATTGCTTCGCAGAAATTGCACTCACTGTTTTTTCAGTAGCTGAAATGACATGGAACCCAAGGGAATGCTGACATAGTGCTCCTCGCCCCCTTCCTCAGTTAAGAAGCTGTGGTCAGCCAGCCATAGTGGCCATGCAGTGGGCCACAGAGGAAATAAGATGTGTCAGTGAATGAGTGAGGAAGGCTGTGCCTGCTGCCCTCCTCCTCCACCCTTCCCCTTCCCAGTGGCAGGAGTAAGGAGAGGGGGGACATGTAGAAGCTTAAGACTGCAGGGCATGAGTAATGGCAGGGCAGCTCCTTTGTGTAAGCAGGCAGTGCCTTGCATGGGGTCAAATAATCTAGACATGATGGGAGGAGCAAGGGTGGGCATTAGGTTGGGATGGTGATCATGATATGGAGAAGACAGTGCAGAGGGGGAAGGGAGTGTTGGTATAAAGTCAGACTGCTATGGCAAGGACCTCTCCCAGGGAGCCTGGGTACATTAAGAAAGGTAAAGTAATAAAAGATAAGATGTAAGAATGTAAAGCAATGCCAGTACAATCACCAGTATTTGACTAATATAATGTTTTGCACATTGCAGCCCCTGGACCAGAGGTGATATTATGGACATGGCCAGGTTGTCTATATACTTATCTCTTCACAGCTGTTCAGCCAAGCAAGATGTCAGGCAGAAAAGAGGCAGTGGAGAAGAGGGGTACAGCTGAATTCAAGAAGCAGTTAGTGGCACTGGTGCAGCCCAAGGGCAAGGCCTGGTGGGAGACTTGCTTCCAGAACCTGAGTGGGGAGTTTGGCAATCCAGCATGAGAAGGGCCATTGGGGCTTCTGGCTCAGCCTAGGCCTTCCACAGTACCAGTCCCAGCCAGGGGCCAAATGGGCAGGGGACTCCACCGAGGCCACTTGCACCTACAATGACAAGAAATAAAAGTGCAGCAGCAAAGTAACAGCCAGGGATCAAGAAGCTGTAGGTCAAGAAGCCAGTGGCCAGGAATACAGGGCAGACTATGAGTGAGCAGAGATTGCCAGCAGCCATTTCCAGCATGGCACAAGGTAGGCCCGGTTTTGGGGAATGGAGTCTAGAACACTAAAGCGCACTGCTGGTAAGGACTTTTGATGGGGGTAACCTGAGGGAGAAGCCTACACCCAAGAGGTCCAGGAGCAGCAGGGGAGGTGGCTCCACCCTGCCAGCCAGACCAGTAACCTGCTGTGATGATCAGGTCAAGCCACTGCTGTCGAGAGTCTTACCTTGCTGCCTCTGCACAGGAGGTTCCAGAGGTGGCTTCAGTACTGGCCCCTCCTGCAAGGTGGGAAGGGGGGGTGGAGATTGTCCCCAGAGACTGGGTAAGGCAGGGTATGTCACCAACGGGGGATGACCCCTCGGAGTCTAGCTGCCATATGCACCATGGCCAGAAACAGGGAATGAAACAGAAGCAAAGGTTCAACAGATGCCTGCTGTATCTGGAAGGGGGCGCACGGGTTGGTAGAGGTCCAATGGCACAGGTGACAGGACCATTCGCCCCAGGATGTCACTGGGGTACTGACTCTGGGAGCTGTGGGTCAGTTAGCTACAACCATTGTTTTCATCTCCTCCATGATGGGATGTGTGCCCCCATTTCCAGGGGCATAAGGCAGATATCTGGGATGGTGGTCCAGTTGGTGGTGTCCCAACCAGGGTTCATGTCTGTGCTTCTGTTCTTTTTCCTTTGATGGTGGGATTGGTGCTGGCATCTGGGACTCTGGGCCAGTCAGGTGTGTCAAAACTGATGCCATCCTCTTCGATGGCCGGTTTCATAAGCCCGTGGGAACCCCCGGGGGAACATGTCATAAAGAAGATATGATCCCAGATTTTGGAGGGGGGATGTAGATGTATTCTCTGTCCTGAATCAGCCCAAGGAGCCAGAGAAGGATAAAGAAAAGAAATATAAGGATGATGGAGTAGAGATGAGGTGGTGGATGCAGATACATTGCACATGGGAGAACTGAGTGTCAGCATTTGTTATATTTGCAGGGACCATCCAGCAAGCAGCTTCAGAGAAAGCTCATGGTCTCTGAAATTATGACAGCTGAATTATGGCCATGCACACCAGTAAACCAGGATATGGGTGATTGGAATATGATGAGTTCTGGTGATGGAAACAGGCCTATTCAAGCAGACATTGAGGTGTGTTGGCCTGTGGGCCATCAAGTATGGAAGTGGCATTAAGCACACAGATAGTGGTTTTCCCATCAGGAGGGCCCCATCCCCAAAGAGAGGGATACTGGGATCAGCAGCCCAGGGTGATTCTGGGTGGGGTGTTGTTACAGTTACAACCAAGGGGGTTGTAAAATGAAACGGTGTAGGTTCAAGTGTGAATGCAATGCCTGGGGACTGCTGCATCCATTCTTCTAGTGCAAACCAGGATGTGCTACCTCATGGCCTTTTCAGAAGTAGTGCAACTGACCTCCAAACACCAATAAGAGTGGACAAAATTAGGCACTGGTTGCTTTTGTATCCGGACCAGATGGCAGCATGATCCTTGGTAGATGGATTCACTGAAGGTTTCTGAATTCCATACGAGGGCCCTCATTGATTGTTCAAGGCTAAGAACTTGAAGTCTGCAAGAGAGTGCTTGAACCTGGTGAGGGAGAAGTTAGCAAAGGAAGTGGGAGCAGGTAGGATCAGTGGCCCCTTTTCATCATGACCTTTACCAATGTTTGCTAGTATCCCCAATTTGCCTAGTGCCCAGGAAAGCCATGGGGCAATTTAGGTTGATAAATCATCTATAATATTCAGACAGAAATTCAGTCAGTGATTACATTGACCCAGTTTTTGTATCTGTGTCATATGCATTATTTGACAGAGCATCAGAGGTGGTAAAGATGGCTGGAAAGAGGGCATTGCTGGTGAAGGGAGACATCAAGGCCACATTCCGGCTCTTGCCAGGGATCTACTGGGGATGAAATTTGAGGGTCTACATTACACAGATAACTGTACGCCCATGGGATGTGCAGTAGCATGTGAATTTAGAGCAATTTAGCACAGTTTTACGGTGGGTGGTGACAACAACAGGAGAGCATACAGAACTGGCCCATTACTTAGATGACGTTTCATTCATAGGGAAGGCCGGTACAGGGTAATGCGGACACTTACTGAAGATTTTTCAGGAGGTATGTGCAGAGTTTGGGGTTTCTTTGGTGCAGGCCAAGACAGAAGGCCCATGTGTGGTGCTGTCATTCTTGGTGACTGAGATACACACACAGGCTTCAGTATTTTGCCTTCTGGATGACAAAGTACAGGTACCGTAGAGCTTACTGGGCAAAGTGTCATGTTGCGAGAGTTGCAACAGCTGCTGAGACACCTCAATTTTACATGCAAGATACTTTCAATGGGGAGGATGTTCCTGCAGCAGATGGCAAAACTGAGTAAGGGCTGCCGTAAACCATAGCATAGGCTTCTGGTGAAGAAGAGTATGAAAGATAATTTGGCAGTCTGTATGGCCTTTTTGAACTGCTTTAATGGTGTGTCAACCTGGCCGATGGCTATCACAAGCCAGGAATTAAAGTTGTACACAGATGCACCTGAAAGTATAGGTTTCAAGGCATATTTCAAGGCCACATGGTGTGCAAAAGGGTAGGTAGCCAGCTGGAATGCCATGAGCCTGATGCTGAACATCACCCTTTTGGAATGTTTTACAATAGTCATAGAACTATGTGGCTTTTTTTTTGGGGGTGGTGTTTTCAGAACAAGAAGGTGATTTTCTGATCAGATAATATGGGGCTGATACACACCATCAATGGTCAGCTGTGGGCAAGCGAGCCAATGGGAGGCTTGATGACGGTCTTTGTTTAAAAATGACTAATGCTGAATATTCATTTAAAGGCAATACATGTGCCTGGGGTAGATAACATCGCTGATGCTCTTTCTCGTTTACAGTGGCAGAAATTTTAGGCCCTAGCACTGAAGCAGAAAAGCACCCCAGAGCAGTCTCAGTCTTATTTTGGAATTTGGTGAGCCAGCAGCATGGGAACTAATCAGGAATACATTAGCTTCAAACATGACAGCAGTATACAAATGGGGGAGGGCAGGGTTTTTTAAAGATATAGGCGGTGCAAGGGTGGGAGAATGAGTGGCCAATACCAGTGGACCAGCTATGCAGGTATGTGGTACAGAGGAAACAAGAGGGCCTTATGCCAGGAGTAGTAGGGCAACACCTGGTGGGGATGGCTTGGTTATCCAACGTAACTGGATTTAAGGACAATACTACAGAGGGTAGCATGGAGGCATGCTAGGGATCATTGAGCACTTGAGAAGGCTTGCAGAGTTGTGAATATATAATTGCACACTTTTATGGGATCTGTACAGTAGATGGCAGAGTGCTACAGGCTGCTAAAATTGTGACCTTGTTGCCGCACCTATATGCAAAGGATGAGGTAAATTTGTCTACAGTAGGTCTGGATAAGCTTTTAGCAGATATACAAGAGGTTTCGGAGAACTGGTAGTGTGTCTTGTTTTGTCAGCATGAACTATGGTCATCCTTTGGTGACACAGTAGTCTTGCAGGCAGAGTACAAAGTGTGTAATGGGCGAACCTGCCACTGACACAGATGGGTTCCTCTTGAGGCTGACAGGAAGTGAGGCCCCCAATGAGAGACAGCTCAATGTTCCAGATGAGGGAATAGCAATCCTTGAATTTTGATCTGCATGTGTAGTATCCTCTGATGGGGGAGGGGTGCACAACACATGGCCTGGGAGCCACCCCTTAGGCCTCAGAGGCCAGAGTCTGTCTTTAGGTGTTGCTCCTCTTTGTAAGAAGGTGGCATGTGCACCTAGTGGTGTACTCTGGGGGTAAGAGGACAGACCAGGGAAGGTTAGGACCACTTTAAAGAGGCTTCCTAATGCTGCTGAGCTGAACATGTCACACTATGAAAGTGTTCTAGTTTTTACAAATAAACACACGGCTGTGGCCAATTTCTTTTTTTGAAAATGATTGAGGTTTGGTAATGTCTATTTAACTGGATTTAATGTTGTGTAAGGTTGTTTTCATATTTTAATCTGATGATTTTATCTAAATATAATTATGCTCTGTTTAGTTAGTCATGCAAAAATATTACATTTCTGTAAAATTATTGATTAAAATTGTTAAAAGTATACAGTAAACATCTGTCATTGTCTAAATATAAATTTTGCAAGTTTTTTTACCTTTTTTTAGTCAGAAATCAATATCTGAATCTCTTGTTATTACAGTTTGAGTTTTTTGTTCCACTCCACTGGTTGGAATTTTTGCAGTGTTCAGTTCTTCCTACCCACTGATTTTAGTTTATGAATCTGATTATCAATTTTTTTGTTTTTCCCCTAGTTTAGTAAGAACATATTTACACATTACCTTAGAAGGACATATCAGGAAGTGATGCAGGAAGAAAGTGCTTTGTGAGGTCAAGTGATGTAAATAGGAAGAACACTTCCAGTGTAGGTCAGTGAGCTGACACAGGAAATGGAGACATTTGTTAGTGCTGGAGGGCTCTCTATGATTAATTGCATATGTGCTGTAGTTAAAATGTATAATTTCATTGAAATAAACTATTTTATTTTATTTTTGCAATAAAATCCCATGATAAGTATAGGAAACTGTATTTTATTTGTGCTGTTTGCTTTATCATACTGTAAATGAAGCATGATGTTGTTCATGTAAAGGTTCACAGCCTTTCAGTAAACATCATGTTACATAAATCTATGTTATTTAATTTCCTGGCATAGTTTATTTTTAGGGTTGTATTATGGGATGGTTTAAGGTGAGGAATGACTGTATGAGGAAGCACTGTGTGTTAGTGGTGGTGGTGGGGGTCCTGCATTCATAATACAGGCTCAGATGCACTTCATATGTTCTGGGGAAATGAGAGGGCTGTATGCATCTAATAATGGTGCTAACAGACACTGTAGATACATTATGGGTATATGTATAGGATGATGAAATTGCTGAAAAGGCACTGGTAATTTGGGGTATACTGTGTCATGGGGAAGGGGGTGGGTGTGCCTGTACCAAGGAATGATGCTCATAGGCACTGCAGTCATTTTGTGTCATGAATTGGCACCTGTCCTTGGGGTATACTCAGTTGTACGGAAGCAGGTGGGGCTGCCTGCACCTGGTAATGGTGCTTATATGCCATGCAGAAACATTGTGGGTACACATACAGGGTGATGACATGTACACCTGTAAAGGTTGTGTACTATGTGCTGTATCACATGGTTTGCCTGCGACACACATGTAATATGTTGCAACATTCAGTATGGCGCACTGTGGGTGGGAAGAGTGTGGGTGTGCCTGCACCATGGAGTTATGCTCATTGGTGCACATGTGTACTGTGTGCTATGTTTCATTTGAATGGACTGTATACGTCATACACTGGCACTGATCACATCACAGTGCATCAGAGGTAAGGGATGGTCTGAAGCATTATGAGCACAAGGACTAAAGTGGTTGTGAGCGATTCGAACTTGAATAGAACATTACAGTGCATCTGAGGGTAGTGTTGGAATGAATCTTGATGTGCACAATGGACTACACCATGATGACTGAGGAGGGATCCATACCAGTAATGCACATCACAAAGTGTCAGAGATAAAGGTTGGACTGAAGACTGATGAACAGATGGACTAAATCAGTGACTCTGGTGGGATTTGAACCTGAACTGCACTTTACAGTGCAGTAGAGGTTGGGGCTGGACTGACACCAGATCAGTCAATGGACAACACCATTGGCTGTGGAGGGATCTGAACCTGAAATGCACTTCACTGTTCACTACAGTTTGGAGCTCGATGGATGCATGATAAGGAGATAGATTTTACAAGTGGCTGTGGAGGGATTTGAGCCTGAAGAATACTTTACAGTGCATCAGATATTGGGGCTGAACTGATGTCATATGAATTGATGGGCTACATCAGTGGATGTAGAGGGTTTTGAACATCAAATGCACTTCACAGTGCATTATGGGATTGGTCTGGACTGATACATGGTAAGTCGATGGACAACACCATCAGCTGTGGAGGGATCTGATCCTGAAATGCACTTCAGTATTCACTAAGTTTGGGGCTCGAATGACACATGATAAGGAGACAGATCTTACAAGTGGCTGTGGAGGGATTTGAACCTGAAGAATACTTTACAGTGCATCACAGATTGGGGCTGAACTGATGGACTACACCAGTGGATGTGGAGGGTTTTGAACATGAAATGCACTTCACAGTGCATTATGGGATTGGTCTGGACTGATGCATGGTAAGTCGATGGACAACACCATCAGTTCAGGAGGGATCTGAACCTGAAATGCACTTCACTGTTCACTACAGTTTGGGGCTCGACTGATGCATGGTAAGGAGCTAGATCTTACAAGTGGCTGTGGAGGATTTTAACCTGAAGAACACTTTACAGTGCATCAGAGGTTGGGTCTGGACGGACGTCATCTGAGTCGATGGACAACACCAGTGACTGTGGAGGATTCAAAACTGATTTGGCCTTTACAATGCATCAGAGATTGGGGCTGGACTGATGCCAGATAAGTTGAAGGCAGCACCATTATTTTTCATTTTAAACAATCAGCAACTGCGTATAGGGAGAAAACTCAAGTGCCGAGCATGAGACAAACATACTATTGACCCTAACCCACTTATCATCCATAACGAGGGAGCAACATGCCACATAGATTTTAATATAGCCATAATCCAACATAAACTCTTTAAAAAGTAAAAAAAGGTGCTGAATTCATGTGACCTCATCTAGTACATGCACAAGAAACACTCTCTCCATCAGGAATGCCAGCGGATCCATAAGATGTGATCACACAGGATGACCAGAAATTATCCCAAAATGAACAAAGTAACAACTATGAAAACTTTTATCATAAATAAAAATAAAAACAAATAAAGTAAATACAGATTACAAATCGAGGTTTTGGCACTGAAATGAAGTGAGTATTTTAGGATAAGAGCAGCACCTCCATCTTGAAACTAAGTTTCTAGTCACCATGCTCTTCCTGCACCAGTGTGCGCTCTGACTGGTTAATGGAAATAGTGACGTGTACAATAAGCATAGAGCAAGCATGGCAACAGTGAGGATCAATATGACCAAATGGTGACGCACTACAGAGCTAGGGTGGGTGCAGGTGAGGGCTGTCACCCCTAACTGAAACATCAAAAAAATCACTGTACACTCCAGAGCCCAGAGAGCCACTTTCCCTCCAGTGACGGTTGTAAAAAAATACGAGTCCTTGTTTGAATGCAAAATAAGGATTTAGTCTAACATTTCAGGCACACACATTGAATAGAATAGTGGAAGACACAACAAAAGATCTGCGTGCAGGTTCCCTGGCGCTTCGACAACTAAGGCTTCATCAGTGGGATGGTGCCTGCATCCAAGACAATCCCTTTATACCAGTTAAATTCAGAATTGATGATGTCAGAAAATCCGACCAATCACAGAGCTTGATTTTTAAATACAGAAATATTCAGCTCACTTAGTGGTGTAAATGGACTAATAGTTATAACAATCATGATATCAGTGACAACATGTTATTGTAGAAAAATACCCCAAAAGACAAAAAAATACACCAAAGTGGTGACGGCCAATCGGATTGCTCGAATAAAAAACAAAAATAAATAAATTATGAAATTAATTATAGTGTAAACCTGATCAGGTTAACATGTTACACTAAAACAAGATGATTTGCTGTTACGATACAAACTAATGGCAGAATGAATATAATACATTTTTCACAGCACATGCAAAAAATAGTAAATTTATTTATTTATGTATTAAGGCTTGTTTTCTCAAAAATAGCCAATGGGAACACATATTATATTAGGTAAAATCAGTAAGGGTACGATGTCCCCTATTAGCTGGTACAACTCAATTCATCAAATGTAAACAAATGCTTGAGCTGCACCAAGAGAAAGATATGGACGCCAATTGACGTCATCAGGCACTACAGCAAATGATTTAGGATGCCATATGGCGTCATCAGGAAAAAGAGGGCAAGTCTCTCACCGATGATGGTTTCTGTGCCTAAAGTAGCTGGCTGGGCCAAATGGCAAGGCCCAGGCCAGGTGGAACAGTTCGGATTTTGAGTCTGGTAGTGCTGGATGCAGCTTCCAGCAAGTGTGGCACATTTACACAGTGGGGAACCAAATCGCGACCCACTAACAGCACATTTATAGTAAAGCAATCACCATACCACAATGCGGAAGGCAGTCTGGCTGTAATATCAGTGTCTCTGAGAAAAACCGTGAATTCTGTGGTAAATGGATGTCCTGACAGGCCGATCGTGTACAGCAAATCTTTGGTCTTCTTCAGGTTCAAATCTGGTCACTCTTCTGTGGCTTTGTCACACTCCAATTCGGATACAGTCCGATTGCTAAGCCTTTCAAAGGATTCCCTTTTGAGGGACTGAAGGCACAA
The DNA here is from genome assembly GCA_016271365.2 of Neoceratodus forsteri. Lineage (NCBI taxonomy): Eukaryota > Metazoa > Chordata > Ceratodontiformes > Ceratodontidae > Neoceratodus > Neoceratodus forsteri. The sequence continues at coordinate 1,676,780,055 of CM057449.1, forward strand.
AGGCTAAAAAGCAGCTGCTTGAATCACTCAAGCGGTTTACTCTTCAAACTCTAACTCCAGACTGACTGACTGCAGCAGGCAGCTTGGGAATTTCTCTTCGGTCCAAAAGGTTCTGGTTGGTTGATCCATCAGTCTGTCAAAGCAAGGGCTGTCCCTCCAGGTCTGTTTTGGCGCCAAAATGCAAAAACAGCAATTCCTACAGAAATTTGCTCCCACAAGACCCTTGGGGACAGGCTCCATCTTAGAGTCCCCAAAGGTACTGATTGGTGCTAACTGGCAGTCCAAAACCAAAATGGTGGTGCAATACAGAAAGTCCATGCTGCAAAGGAAAGCAGTTTAAACAAATTACAATATTATCACTACTACAAAAAATACTCAGCAAACAGTCATAGCTCTCAATAGAGCTCCCTCTGCACATATAGTGATGGCAGAATGGAGCAAAGGCCTGCAGCCCAGGTGGAACTCAAGCCTAGACACACTTGGCTGCCACCCAGAATAATTATACAGTGCAAAACAGGCAGCTCTTAAAGAGACAGGCGCAGAGGCAATTAGACACTCTTATGCAATTTCTTTTTAAACAGCTAAAACACAGGACACCAGTCTGGCAGAGGGCATTTAGGCACACCCAAAGAAGATTTTTGGGAACCCCCATTTATAGTGGGGTTACATTAGTATTATTGAAATTGCATGAACTGTGTGGTACCTTTATTCTAGTCAGTTATCAGATTGATATTTGTGGTAACAATTAATGCTGCAGCTGTGTTCTTTAAGATTTACTAGTAGTAGAATGCTTACTACATTTAATAGCATTAACTGATATAGTATATGGGAGAGCTTTGTTGTTCACTGAATTTGATGTAAAGATAAGCTTGTTGTACCATCGATGTGACGTACGCATGATGGTACAACAGCAGTATTACGTCACAATGATGGTACAACAAGCTTATCTTTACATCAAATTCAGTGGGAAACATGGAATGTCCTCATGCATGCACTTTAGGAAATGCTCAGCTCCCATGGAAATGGCCACGGTAGTGAGATCTATTCCAATCATGGGGAAACAGCAGCGGTGGTGAGATTTGTCCCTAAAGACAGCGGCACTGTTAAAAGGACACAGTAATGATGTTCAGCATAGGTGCATGCCGCTGTATTTAATTTAAGAAAAGTTAGTCTGTGAGAGCAGGGGAAAGTGGACTGAACGGGGTCTGTTCTTGTGGGGGGGGGGGGGGGGCATAAGCAGCAGCACAGTATTCACTAAGATTGTGAGGTAATTACAGCCATGCTCAAGAAATTTTCAGCGTTTGTTCAGCTGATGCCCATACACTATATAAAACAATGGATGGGCATCAGTTAAACAACAACATGGAGCTGCTTCGCTTTCGAGGTTTACTAAGTTGTCATGGCAACCTCTCTAAGTGAATACAGCGTTGTTGTTAACTGATGCCCATCCATTATCCTCTGTGTAGCTTTTAAGCTAAATAAGGCAGATCGTTTTAGTACAGTACAATAGCTAGCATTTCACTCCTTACAGTGCTAGAGCTTACTTGCACAGATACCGGCTTTTCTAAGTTATTCTCAGGTATGGTAGATTGCTTCTAAAGTTGCTAGTAGCATAGCAATCCTGTTTTTTCAGCTGCACAGTTGCGCAGTCACTGTTCCAAGCCACCTAGACTTGAGCACAGGTATCCAGTTTTCCCCAGGATCTGATAACCTCTCCTAAGCCCCTGCCTTCTAACTATACCTTCTCTTTCCCCAGCTCAGTCTCCAGTACAGCGCTGGCAGACTTCCCAGTGAATTGAGAGGGCAGACGGACTCCAGAGCTCTACCTCACCCACTTACAGCTAGCCCCAGGACCTGCAGCTTTCCCACAGGTACTGTATATTCCATCTTACCTAGCATTTCACTGCCACGCTTTGCACGGCAGCACTTACCATCCACCCTCCCCAACCACCCTTCCACCCAAAGGTAGTGTTGATGAAATTGAGACAGGGACTGTTTGTGAGCCAATCAGTGGTGTTTTGCCCACCTGCTGTACTGCTACTTTGGTACAGCCTGCCCTTCCACAACATTTTTCATTGCTTGGTAGCTTCCACTACAAGCCCACAAAATAACTCTGACCAAGTCTGACCTAGAGGTTAGAGTAATGAGCTGTGAACGAGCTTGGTACATCCAGCAGACCAGACCTTGGTTTGATTCTCACAATCTCCACTTACATACTGTGTGACTCTGAGCAAGTTACTTAACCGCCCAGTGCTCCCAGGTCACCCTTGAAAACAGGCACTTGTGCCTAGTGGGCCTTACCTGGTTACCAAAGACTAAAATAAAAATAACAAATAAAAGTTCAGCTGATAACAATCTCCTGTAGCACAACAGCTGGGAATAATCTCCTTCAGTACAGCCACACTAGCTAAACCTCTCTACTGCCAGTCACAAAGTGGAGGTGCTATAATTATAACTAAGTGAAGACGAATGTGTCTGAACTAATATTGGGAGCTTCCCATTCCATGCACCCTGTTACTGGGGCATCTGAGCTCAAGACCCTCCCCCAAAAGCACCACCCCCTAAATCCAGATCGCTGACCAATAATAACATGAAACATCACTTTCTACCAGTGCTAGGCGGCCTACTCATTGGACTACTATGGTGCACCGACCTCTTTGCAAAAGTTCTGGCCCATGATTAGGAAGCATTATCCAATTTTAAATCCTCCCACGAGTGCAACGACCCCCACAAGCAAGCACACACCCCCACGGGGGACATATGGGTGAATTTCTCATATGGCTCGCTACCCCTAGCTTTCCTCTCAAAATAACAACGACGCCTCATTGTGTTCCTCTTATACTTGAAGTCCCACCCTTCTCCTCTACCTACCTGCTGGTACTGCATGCCTCTGCTCACACTACTTCTACTGGCAGGTGACATGGAAAGAAACCCAGGTCCCGCAAATCTGCCAATCACCCACTCCAACCCCAGCTGGACAAATGCTCTTGGTCTTAAAATTGCCCACCTAACTATCTGCAGCCTCCACTCCAAACTAACTAAATTGGAAGCCTGGGTCTCCCTCTACAAGCCAGATATATTAGGGATCACGGGAGTCCTGGCTTAAGCCCTCTACCCAGGCTCCAACTGCATCCTGCATGGCTATTCAATATTGAGACATGACAGGAACGGTGGAAAGAAAGGCTTTGGGGTACTACTTTATTTCGGGAACCCACTAAGAGCAACCTTATCCCTCAACTCAGGCCGTAAGTCTCTTAGCGAATGGCTACTCACAGAGCTCACTTCAGGATCGACCAAAAAAAACTTATATCGGCTGTTGTTATAACCCCCACAAGGAAAGTATACATGGGCTCAAATGCCTGTTGGGAGCCTAATTCGGCTCTCCCCACACTGCGAGACCATCATATTAGGAGACTTTAACCTCAACTGGCTGAGTTCAGCCCAACCAGAGTACAACAACCTCATTAAACAACATAATCTTAATCAAATAATAACATTCCTTAACCACCCGAAAAAACAATAGATTGTCAACCACTCCCTCCTAGACTGGATTCTAACTAACAGGGGGGACAGAATCTCCCAGGCAGGGACCATGTCTGATTCAATCAGCGATCACTCCCCCACTTACTGCATATGGTCCTCCAAGCCCAAGCATCCACCCCGCAAATACCTAACTTTTAGGGAATTTTCCAGCTTCAACACCACCTGGCTGTTCGCCAACATTAGGGCAGTAAATTGGGCATCCCTACTTTCCCTGCGAGATGTAAACTCAGCTGATGTTTTCCTCACTGATGCCCTTAAAAACATAAAGGACAGGCGCTTCCCACTAACCTCCCAGTGGAAAGACCCGCTGGCTCATAAAAAACCTGCTTGCCATGATGAAGGAGAGAGAGACAACAAATGGGAAGCATCCAAAGCCTCCCCCTTCCCCACACACTGGAGCAAATACAGACGACTATGCAATTTATGTAAACAACAGGTTAAAGTGCACAAGGCGACATACTTCTGTAAACTCCAATGTGACAGCCTTAGCAACTCCTGTTGGTTTTGGTCTACCATAAGCTCTATGACAACCCTGAAATCCCAACAGTCAGCCATTATACTGAACACTGCTACTGGCCCCTTGACTGACCCCATCAATGTAGCCAGTGACCTCAATGCCAAATGTAAAGATTTGTCTACCCACTTCCGTAAGCTGCCCCCTTCTAACACAACAAGTCCACCCCATCTAGCAGCCACAGCTGGCACTGACATGCCACCATTCCACTTCTGAGTTATCTCCCCCCAAGAATCATATAAACGACTCTGGAGTCTCCCAAATAAGGGTAGCCCTAGGAGTGATGAGCTGTCCCCATGCTTTCTTAAAACTGTAGCCCTGCATATTGCATACCCTCTTACCACAGTGTTCAACCTCCCTCTCATGCATCTACCTCGGTGCCAAAAAACTGGAAGAATGCCAGGGAAGTCCTCATTTTCAAATCTGGGGACCCCCAATCCATTGACAACTGCAGACCTATCTCTATCCTGCCACATCTTAGCAAACTCCTAGAAAATGTTGTGCACTGGCAACTCTCAGAACATGTCACTAGGTATAATCTCCTATGCCCTCAGCAGCAAGGTTTTAGGAAACATCACAGCACGACCTCTGCCTTTGTCCAACTCACAAACCACGTCTTCAGAAATATGGATGCAGGGAAACTTACTGGAGCTGTGTTCATACAGCTAACTAAGGCCTACAACCTGATGGTCTACAACACTCTCCACAGCAAACTGAAGAGCCTTGGCTGCACTGCAGGTACCACCTGGTTCTGGAGCTATCTCACAGGACACTCCCAATCTGTATGTGTAGGGGGAGCCAGCTTCATGGCTAAAGCAGTAACCACAGGTGTCCCCCAGCGCTCAATGGTGGGGCCACTCATGTTTTCTGTCTTCATAAACTCACTCCCAAATGACAGTCTCACCAGTAACTCCATACTATACAAGGATGACCTGGTGTTGTACCATAGCGACAAATCGCTGTATAACATCTCTGCTATGCTCAGCTGCTCAGCTTCAACTACGGTGCCATCCATAACTGGTTCTTGGAACAAAGGATCCTGGTCAATAACAACAAAACTAAGGCCATGCTGCTAGGCTCCAAACCTAAGCTAGCTAGATACACAAGTACCCCCTCCACCCTATGCATGTCCACCCCTGATGGGCTCCCCCTGAACATAGCACCCACTTTCAAGTGTCTGGGCATTACCCTAGACCCTGAACTAACATTCTCAGAACACATAGGCTCCATCATATGGCACATACACCAAAAACTGGCAATGGGATACTGCATTAAACAATTCCTGATTCCCAGGGCCCATCTTGTCATTGCCCAATGTAATCTCCTTCCATTAATAGACTACTACTTCACCATATATAGGCAAACCTCTGCCCAACAACTCAATAGACTAAATGCAACCTATAATGACATCTGCAGATTTGCTGTAATGGCAAAATACACTATCCATCACTGTACCCTATATCAGTCCCTTGGCTGGCTCTCCCCCAGCTCGGAAAGACTATGGCCTCGGTCGCACCAGTGACAAGGCCATTAGAGAAGGGGGCAACTCACCCCTATTCCCCCTGGTCAAGCCAAAGACCTGCCCCCAAACTCTCAGAAACTCCTCCAGCCTCCTGTTGGACCCCGCCTCCCCACGATCTCCACCTGTCTGGGTGGCAAAACCTCCTTCACATCCACCCATAAACTGTGGAACAGCCTGCCCCCTGCCCTTCACTCACTGGACTCCCACTTCTCAATTAAATCTCAGTACAAATCTGCCCTAATAGCTAATGCCACCTGAGCCTACTCCTCAGGATGAAACCCCCGCCTCACGGCTAGGATTTTTCACCTTGACTCTTAAGGAATCACTAAGCTATCTCTGGAACCCAGCTTACCCCTATGTGAGCACACTCTTACTGCCTATTCCCAAATAGTAACTAGGCATTATTATACAAATGCACTGTGTGCTGTGCACTTCCATGCATAAGATGTTATGCCTATGGCCAATATGATAGCCAAGTTATGCATTACACTATTCTGCATTATTATGCTTATTTGTTTAACTATGTAATGTTGTATTTATGATACGCTGCATTTTTCAACGCACATCATTGTATCTACTGTGTCGAATCTCTCCCTGTCTGTCATACTTGCTCCAATGGCATTACTGTATGTATTATATAACTGCACCTTACCTACTGTACTGCACTCTCAGACTGTTATACTGGTTCTATTGTCATTATTGTCCTTACTGTTTTGTATTATGTACCTGTACCTTAATAATTGTGCCATTTTCATGGCCCAGATCATACCTGAAAACAGTTCATTGATCAGTGCACCTACCCAATAATCGAATGCAAAATAAATACATAAATAATCACTCTTTCCACAGAGCTGTTGTCCATCTGCTTGACTGCTTTATAATTCATGGCTGAATTCATTGCAAGTAATGTCTGTGATAGGACATCAAAATGAACCCTCTCTCAAATGATACATTTTAGCATCTATCAAGATGAACAAGTATAGGCTGGTAAGCCTTATGAAACCAGAATAACATTCTCCACCAGCAGTAGTAATTTTTGTTTGTTTGTTTTGTTTTTTGTTATTCTTTGATAACTGGGTAAGGCCCTCCTAGGCACAAGGACTGTTTTCAGGGATTACACTGGAGCACTGGGGAGGGTAAGTGACTTGTTCAGAGTCACACTGTATGCAAGCAGAGATTGTGGGAATCAAAGCCATGTCTTCTGGATATACCATAGTGGTGGATCCAGGAATTTACATGGGGGGGGGGATGCAATCGTCCTGAAAAAAAAAATATCTCTAGGTGGGTTGGGGGCATGCCCCCCAAGAAATTTTGAAAATGTAATGTGTGAAATTGTGCATTTTGGTGCATTTTAGGCCCAGTTTCAGGAACAAAACAAAACAAAACAAAAAAAAATACAGCAAAAATGCATTGATACAAACCAAATACCCCCGAAGTTCGAAGACAGAGCCAAGGAATTTCATTTTTTTACCACAATAATCACTGCACACTATAAGCAAGAGTATCATTGATTTACAAATGCATCCAGGATGGTGGGCTACATGGACTTGTTTTATTAATGGGGGAATGCTGGCCATGACATAGTGGGAACAACCTCTACCCTTCTTCAATAAGTCCCAGTGACCAGAAATGTGGCAAAGGGACCTTTGTTTGACATCTCAGTCCATGAATGGCACCTCTAGAGTGCAGCACCCCTCTCATACTACATTAAAGTGTCAGTTATGTACAGGTATTAACCCAAGTACTTAGCATGGGGCAACAACCCACCACTGTCTGATTTTGTAGCTCTAGAGGGGGCATGCCACCTATCCAGCCACTGACACTGTATCACTTATGTGGTCATAAAGCATGGGTAGTTTTATTATACCTCCCTATTCATGAAACAGCTTTTCAATGTGTTGGCTTTGACTTCTTTTTATTCTTCCTGGACTCCCTAGAGGATGGTGCTGAATCAGGAGTGGCATAAAAGAAGTAGTGATGATACAATACATGTGCTTCTTGAATTGCCAGGTTTAAAAAAAATTCGGTATGCCACTGCAAAAGTGCTTTGTGTATGAGGCCTATGTATCCTGTCAAAAGCAAGCTTGGTAACACTAACTACACAACATAAAGTAAATTCTAAAATAATAACTGTTCCATGTGAGAAAAGACAACGAAAGCAAAAGAATAGAAGTGTAACCAAAAAAAAGACTTGGGTAGAAGTGAAGGGGGTAGGTGCGGTGTACCTCCACTTCTAATAAATCAAGCCTCATGCATAGTACCATCACTTCTATTATGAGCACTTCAACCAATTTGGTTTTGATTTCAAAAAGTTGATAGGCAATAGAAACTGGGGGATTAAATTAAGTTTATGTTTATTGGCATTTTCTTCAAACAGAACGTGTAATGATCGTCAGGAAAGCCAATCGTTCCTTTTTTTGTCTCAGCAAATGACGGATACATTTTATGACTCTCTCTGGTCCGGTCATCTCAACGGCTAACATGCAAAGTCTTTTTTATCTGCTGATACTTTGATGTTCTGCCTAGTTTATGGAGAGTTTAATCATTTTTACCTCAGATAACACCTTTAAAAATTGCACCAGCAAATGCCCAGTTAAGTGAGGGGCTGATGGAATGAGAAGGGACAATAAATGCATTGATGAGTCATCCACATAACAAGGTAAGGGCAAGCCTTGGGCCTTTGTGCTGAGAAAGTAACAAAATGCACATACCCTCCAAAACACAACTAATCGCACCACAAACACCTGCTTGCAATGCAATGTTCCCAACGGTCAATCTGGGATACAGGGAATGATTTTGCTAATTTGAGGGAGCAAATTCAGTGTCTTGCCTGCACTCAGCAGCACTCTGGGATGGCAGCAACACTCAGCGAAATGGCAAGTGGCAGTACTATTTGGATGGGGGGAGCCAAAAGCCAGAAGCTGGTACACAGGCTAGCAAGGCTACATAGGCAAAAGCTATACTTTACAGGGGTACCAGTTATGAGTTACAAACAAAAAGAAGGAAGCTGTCCCTGAGGCGTTCTTACAGCTAAGGGCTACTAGAACATGCCAGTGGGAATTTTAAAAAAAGTTCCACAGTCTAGAATCCATTACTGATTGGTCCATCTAAAGTGTCAGTGGAGCGATGGACCAGTCGGTAATCAGTATCTTATTGTAAATGTATGGCTCTGTCAGTTCTGAGACAAGCCCAGGTGTCACTGGCACCGACCTCTTGAATTTACAGCAGACATCTGCAGTGTAAGGTATGCATCCCAAACAAGCAGCAGTTTCAAATTGAGCTGCACTTTGTGGCTCATCAAAGGGGGTGGTCAGCATGCTTGCGCCAAGGCCGAAATCTGCTTCTATACAAGGCTCATTCACACCGTCTTACTCTAATCTCTTGGCTATGCTGCCAGACTACTGAATAACCACTCCATGTTCCAATAGTACTCAAATACTGGTGAAGTACTTGTAGCATGCTGCTGCAAAGGCATGATATTAATTGTATTTTTGAGGTCTTCCTCAAATGTACTCATATACTACCAGAAATATTCTCTGATTTGTGTGCTAATTGTGGAGCTCATTATAGTGTATGTTGGAACATTGTTCACACTCACATGTTGGCTTCTCAAAAAAGCTGTTCTACCCCAGTAGAAATCGTTCAGAACACTGTTCAGCCATTCTAGGGTAAAACAGCATTCCATAGAATGTGTGGCGCGGGATGGGTTTTGACATCAGAGTGAACTGCCGCATGATCATCAAATAGTTAACAGCATCTGTCACTGAATATGGGCGCGTTGTTTTTTTTCTAAACAATGTTAATAAACCGATCTTTTAAACGATCAACGTTAGTGGTACATTTCTTATTGTTTTTTTTTTTGTGTGAGGCAACATACACTATTTATGAAATGGCTGGTAGCAAAGCAGCATATGCCAGGCGGGCACTGATCTTACCATTCTTCCAGTGTTCCAAATTAGAATGTTAAAAAAAATTAAAGCTGCCATCTTGTTTTCCCTCGCTCTCTGCTCACTCGCTCTCATTAACAAATGATCTGCCTGCCCCTCACTACTTCTCTGCCTTATCTCATCAGCTCCTTTAAATTTTTTTTTTTTAGGACATCCAAATGTAGTCTGCTCGGTTGGCACTTGACTCGCTCGCTCTCCTTGTCAGTATGTGAAGTACCAAAATTCATGATCTCTCCCCTGCCAGCCACTCGCTCGCATTTACAAATGCTCTGTCTGCCTGGCGATACTTCTCTGCCTTATATCAGCAGCTCCTCGAAATGTTTTTTTTTTTTTTTTAGGACATCCAAATGTAGTCCATTTAAACAGTGCTGCCCACGTTGTCACTCATAGTGCAGTTTTCTGCAGAACGTCTACACCAGTTTTTCATGCTCCACTGAAACAGTAACACAGTTTCTTCCCTGGCACTCCCAAAAGTGGTAGCTCCCCCTCATACAAATAAAAAAAGACATTTGATCTCAATTGTCTCCAAACAGCATTTCCATGCTGTAAACTCCATGGGGGGGGGGGTACTGCCATGGCAACCAGACCAAATCTACAGAACCTTTTATAGGACAAAATGCTTTCACTCAAAAAAAAAAAAAAAAACACACAGGACACTTAGGCGGAGGAACTATTTTACTAAAAACTGACAGAAACATACATGTTTTTTTCCTACTTAAAATTGGGAATTTTACCTACCAAATGCATTTGCACTACAGATGGCCATTTCATAAGTGCAATAAGCCACTCCAGGGTCTGTGTGTTAGACACTTTAACACATGGCTAGGAGGCTGGATGCACTCGGCCAGTGGTCTAACACACACCCTGTCGTGTCCTATTGCTTACATAAAATATTGGCTAAGCAATTGTGCAGAACCCAGATCATTCTGCCACCTCGAAGTTCTGATTCCCTAAGACCTCTTGAGCTTCACTCTCGAGGTCTGTGAGAATCAGAACCCCCTCTGTGACAGAATGCACTGTTTCTGAATGATTGCTTAGCCAGTATTCTATATGTACTTCCATGGGACAAAGGAAATATTCTGTCAGCTTATACTAGTTCATTGCTCATAACTCATCCCAGAACAATGACTTAAGTTTGAAATAAAGGAAATAAAAATAAATAAAAATTAAAGTAGAACTCAAACATGAGCATACTAAACTAACTGTGACCAAACCAGAACTGTTACTACCTGGTTGACCAGATCAGATTTATACTTTGTGCAAACAAATGAACATCACTTTAAATATTAAAGTTCAGGATAAGTTCTCAAGTCTATTCTGAAGTCCAGATCAGAAAACTAAAAGATTTTCTGGGGGGCAGAAACCTGAACAATTCACTGGGACAGATTAGTACACTTATTACAAAAGAGGAAATGATAAGGTACGTAGGCTAGGGATCTGAGGTAGACCAGCAGGACTGAGAAACATTGATTGCAACAAGGAAACTGATTCTTCAGGCATTTATTTATTTACATATTTATTTAAAAAATTTACCAGGAAAGCATACTGAGTGAACTACCACTTGATTCCAGATGTGTCCTGGGGGAAGGGAACATGGGAGGACACACGAAACAATGTGGGACAATCAACAGTAATAAAATAGAGGATAATGTATGGGGAAGTGTGTGATACAAGAATTTAATGTACACGCGAGGTGTGGGATGCTACATAAACCCCAAGGGCTAAGCCCGAGGGGTTTATTAAAGCATTCCACACCGAGGGTGTACATTAAATTCAAGTTTGACATACTTTCCCCATATTTTATTTTATATAATTACTGATCAGCAATTTTTTCCCAGCCAGACTTCTGAGGTCACGATTTATTTTAGTGCTTCTGAACTGTCATTGTTTGTCAAACAGTGCATACACACTCACTCACTCTGTCTCTGCCTCCCTACTTCCCCTTTTGTTAGCCTTTTTTTTGTTTGCTGTTTCTGCATTTGTTTATTTTTTTACTTACAGATTGAAGTTGGGATTCACCAGTTACCCACGGAACCGTTGCGCCTTGCACTGGCTCTGTCTGACGCGGATGAAGTACAGGATCAACCGGATAAATTGCTATTTTAAATGCAGCGGTAGCTACCGAGTAAAATAAAAAAAATGCAAATTACAAAGAGAGACGCATTTGGTGGGTGCTGGTGGCAGCTCCTCGGTAACTGGGAGATGGAGCTGCCATGTTTTTGAAATTTTTAAACCCGCCCACATAGAGAGCAGAGAGCCAGTGAGGGAGTGCAAAGTTGTGACAGACACAGCATGTGAATGTCATAATAACCAGCAGGTTATTACGGCAAATATCAACTCGGTCATCCCATTGAAAAAATTGATGACCGGTAATTATCATATAATAAACCAGACAGTGGGTAAGCTTTAGAGCAACCTGAAATCATGCAACAGAATCAATGAGCAACTCTAAGCATGTCAAGAGCTGTACAGTTGAAAGACTAGATAAAAATTATCGGCAATGCCGGCTATGCTAGTCTAAGTGTGGACAGTGCTGGGGAGAAAGGAGGGAGTGAGAGGTTATCCACAGGAGCAAGGGGTGGAGAAGTGTGCTTTGAGGAGGGGGTTGAGGTGGTGGGTGGAGGAGGCTTGCCGAATGTAAGAGGGGAGAGAGTTCCAAAGGTTTGGCAGTGACATTTAAATGCTGCCTGACCTGTTGTCTTGGACATGTGAGGAACAGACAGGGATTGTGAGTCATGGTTTCTGAATGAGTACACTGGGCATGGAGCAGAAGTATGGGATGAGGCGAGGTACAGAGGCAGGGACTTATACCAGAATTTGGCCATGAGACTGGAGCAGTGGGACAATCTCTGATCTTGGAGTGATGGGAGATTCAGTCATTGATAAAGGGAGCAGTGGTGGGTAGATGGTGGGCAGTCTAGGGTGAAATGGCAGAAACAGGGGAGCCAGTCTGGCCAGGATGGTCTTGAGGGCTGCACTATGGGCCACATCACTGTAATTGAGAATGGGGAGGATCATTTTCTGTATAATTGCTTGTTGCGCCGGCACAGTAATGCTTTCCCGACTGCAATTAAGAGCCCCCAGCTTGGGATGCAGTTTTTGTTTCGGGCATCTGTATGCACAGAAAAATCAAGGTTCTGGTCTAGCCAGGCCCCAAGGCATCTGAAGGAAGTGCAGACCTCAAGTGTAGCCCCTTCAAGGATGTGGGAAGAGGGGTGGAGGGGAGTCGACTTAACCTTTGTCATGAGCCAAAGATCATAGAGACAGTTTTTTGGAGTTTAGGAATAGTTGGTTAGACAGGAACCAGAGCTGCATGGCATTGAAGTTCTTCTGGAGAAGGGATGCCACAGCAGAGGGAGAGGGGCCAGATGCATACAGCACAGTGTCATCCACGTACATATGGATGGAGGTGTTGGGGCATGCAGTGGACAAGTTATTGAGAAAAATGGAAAACAGGACTGGGCCAAGGACCAAGCTTTGGGGATGCCAGAAGTGATAGACAGGGGGGCCAAGGTAGAGTTCCCCACTTTGACAGACTGGGACCTGCCTACTAGGTAGGAATGGAACCAGCTGGTGGCCTTGCGGGAGAGTCCTGTGTGGGAAAGCTTGGACATAGAAGGGAGTGCGAGACCATGTCGAATGCCTTCGCAAGGTCCACAAAAATTGCTGAGGTAATATGACCATTGTCCATTCCTGTGAGGAAAGAGTCTGTGAGCCTTAAGAGGGAGGTGGTGGTAGAGTGGAATTTTCTAAAACCAGACTGGAAGGGTGTGAAGAAGCTGGAGGAGTTGAGGAAGGAGAAGAGTTGCTGGAGGACTAGCTTTTCTTGAATTTTGGCCAGGATGGGGAGGAGGGAGATTGGACAATAGTTACCAGGGGAGGAGGGGTCACTGCCTTTTAGGAGGGGGAGGACTGTGGCATGCTTCCATTCAGTAGGGATAGTAGCAAGTGAGAAAGAGAGGCTGTAGAGTGACGCCGGGGAAGGGGAGACAATGGCCCCAAATAGGCCACTGGGACAAGGAAGGCACTTTAAATGAACACTGACTGCAACAAGGACTAATTCTTTGGTTCTGGAGCTCAGATAGGCCATTGACATACAAAAAGACTGGTTTCAATACTTGACACATTCTTCAGCTAAGAGCTCAGATAGGTCACTGGGACAGAAAAGGCACTCTGCTGTAATGCTGATGGATACGCTAGTCCTCTAAAGCTGATCCTGGATCACTGGTCTTGTAGAGCTGGTCTTGTAGATCTGGTTCTGCAATGCTGGTTCTCAAACACTGTTCCCATAGAGCTGATCCTGAAAAGGAAAATCCCTACTCTTCTGCATGTCAGAAGCCTTCTGTAATGAGCTGGGGTGGCTCCTACACTTCTTTACTCCCTATTGGGGTTGTGATGTAACTTAGCAGTGTAGCAGCTGGGTCAGTCCTGACTGATGCCCTAACTCTTACTGGTCAACAGCCCCAAATTGTAATCCACACTGGTGTGGATAGGATGAACAGGTAGGGAGTGCACAGGCAGGTGTGAAGCTAATGTTCAGATCAGGTTTGACACTTAGGGTCTGATTAGGCAGACGTAGTATAGCTGAATTGGGCACAGAATAAATTTACAGTAAAGGTGTGGTTGCCAAGCAATTAGGCACCAAGGGCAAAAGGCAGTCTATTCTTAAGACTACAGGGTGCAACTGGCTAGTTAGGCAGTTTAGAAAACAGGATGGCATTCTCTTCATGATATATATGGTTAGCAGGAAGTTGATTCAGACAGGGGTACCAAGCAAGTTATGCAGTTTATGTAAGGGTCACCACACATACAGACAGTCTCGTTCAAAGCCACCCAATTATACAAAAGTTTAGTATACACAGAAATGAGTAGATGTTGCAAAGCAAGGCATCCAGCCTGCTACACATAAGAAAACAAAGCTCAGCACTCATGGTGGTGAAATACCATAAAGTAAATGTTTTGCAAGTTCCATGAGGAATAACTGGCTAAAGCCCAAAATCCTGGTGTTTCAACCCACACAGGTCTTCATCAAGGCATGGTTCTAAGGAGGTATTAGGAACACGTTCTTATATACAAACTAGGTATGGGCAGGTAGTGAAATACCCTACCCTAAATACTACCCATGGTTACCTCTAAATGACCCTAAATTACCCTAAAAATAACCCAATGAAAAATGGGTATTTGATTAGGGTTAGGTAGTTACTACCCTTATCATTCTACTACCCTATTGCCTTACCCTGACTATAACAACAATGTGAAAGACTTATTAACAGTAGGCTGTATAGTATTGCATTGTTTGCTAGGTGCCAAAAGCCCTGTCATTTATTACTGTGAGATATTGAGGTACACTGCCTCTCTCAGCAGCCGTTAGTGAAACAATATCCTATTACAGCTGTATTACACTGTTTGTTAGGTTTCCAAAATTTATACCCATGGTGGGCATTGCTGAGGTATCTACAAGAGGCACACCTGCTCTGAATGAGCCTGGTGCTACTTACAAAAATTATATCCATGGCGGGCATTGCTGAGGCAGGTACAAGAGGTGCATTTGTTCTGACTAAACCTGCTGTTGTTTCAAAAAATTATACCCATGGCAGGCATCGCTGAGGCAGGTACAAGAGGTGCAGCTACTTTTAGAGAGCCTGCTGCGATTTCCAAAAATTGTACCATTAGCGGGCATTGCTAAGGCAGGTACTAGAGGCACAGCTGCTGTGAGTGAACCTGCTGCTGTTTGCAAAAATTATACACATTGCGGGCATGAATGAGATGGGTACAAGAGGTGCAGCTGCTCTGAATGAGCCTGCTGCTGTTTCCCAAAATTATACCAATGGCAGACATTGATGAGGTACTGTAGGTACGAAAGGCACAGCTGCTCTGAGTAAGGGTGCTTCTGTTTCCAAAAATTATACACATGGTAGGCATCAGATATAATAAACTGATGATTGACAAATATAAGAGTAGTGTGGCACATGTGACTGGCATGGGAGCAGTGGTGATGTCATATTTTGTCAGTAGTAAGTGTCCAAGGAGAATAACAGTAAAAGTGAGGGAAAGTGATGCCAGTGGAAGAAACTGCTGTAGCAACTATGATATAAGGCTTGTAAATTATTAGCAACAGTCCTTCCAGAATTTGTGTAATGCTCATACAGAGCAGGACTGGAACAGTATGTTACATGTGGAATACATTTGATGAGAAAATGTAAAAGAAAAAAAAAAAAAGTAAGAGAATTTAGATTTAAATAATGGTGCCAACATTGTCAGAAAAATGACAAACATGCCTGTTTGCCCATGAATTGTCAGTGACAATGGGCAGGCAGTGACAATGTTGTTCCTTTTGTATTATGTATATTTATATGTAACTGTACAATTTTCCCTGCCAACAGCAGGTCCACCTTGTAAATGAGCTTGCTCAATAGTGATCACCTGGATAAATAAAGATTTGATTGACAGATTGATTATTTCACAGGCACAGTTACAAATGCTGAGAGAGAGATGTGTTCGCAATTTTAAGTTACCAAATTTGCCAGTTCGCCTCTCCACACAGGATTTTCTATTTGTTTCATACACAACCTAGTCATTATATTCAGTATCACTGTTTGCAGGCTGTTGTTCCTGTTCAGGGTCAGAATCACATAATTCAGTGTCTGGGACAATTGGGAAATTGTCAGCATTCATTTTGAGAAATGTAAACTGTTCCACATTTACAGGACTTAGCAGTGTTCTTTGGTCAGTGGCTATTCCTCCAGCTGCACTAAATATGCTTTCTGAATATACACTTGAAAATGGAAAACTGAGGTACCTTATTGCAAGATTTGAATAGATCTGGCCATGTTGTTCTCTTTTGTTTCCAGTAGAGTAACAAATCTGCCTCAAGACCAACCACTGTGTGGTCTGCAGAATACTGAGTCCTGGATCATTCTGCTGTATGAGACAGTTACTAGTCTGGCAGATGAACCAACTGCACTGTCTTTACTGGATATTAGTCCATGTTGTTGCAGGCAACTGAAAACTGATTTGCTTTTCTGATCCTTAACATAGGATGCCCGAGAAGTAGCTGTAGATGTCCTTTCTCTTACTATGACACTGGTGATTGAGAAGAATTTAGAGATGTGCTACTGTCTGCATTAGAGGCACACTCTGACGTTTCAGCAAAGCTTGACTGCTGTACATTAGTTAATGGTGTTGGTGGGGCAATGTCACATTTGGTTAGCAGAAGATCTCTCCAATACTAAATGTATTCCCCTGCAGGAAGGATGGCTTCAAAACTCATTACTTCTGATAAGCTTCGCATGAAGTCCGAACCATACATTGCTTACCTGAGACAAAATGGTCCATCCAGACAGAAAGAGTTAAAGTGGGGATCTAGCGAAGCAGACAACACATAGGTGTCATTCTTAAGCATTACATTTATTCTCTGATAAGACAACAGTCTGAGGCTCAAGTCATCAGCCAGCATAACAGTGGTGGTGTCTTCTTTTGACTGAAAGTCTTTCTTTGTCATCAAGGAAAATGTGAGGAATTCTTATCTGAGGAAGAATCTGACTCAGAGTTGGACTGTCCGCACCGACATCACATGTGGTAGCCTCAAATAGCTCCAATAAGGTGACCAAAGATTCAAGTAGACTCCAGCTGCTGGAACTGAGCACCTATTTGATTCTGCATGGTGTAGCCATGTACAGCTTTTTTCTGTTCAAGAAGCCTTTCCAACATGTACACTTTTGAATTCCAATGGGTTGGAACTTCCTGCTGTAATGTATGCAGTGGTAAGTTGTTTGACCTCAGCAACTCCTTCAGGATTTTTTGTGCTTTCACAAAGTGGCTGAAATGTCTATATATTTTCTTAGCAAGACTTAACAGGTTTTCAACATTTCTGTTTCCATTTTAGAAATTATGGATGAGAAAATTTAAACAATGTGCAAAATAAGGTACGTGCTGGTAGTTGCCACCTCTAACAGCTTTGACTAGGTAGTCACCATTATCTGACACTATGAACCCTGGAGATAAGGAATACGAAATAAACCATTTCTGGGATTGTTTTTGCAGCTCCAGCAAAATATTCACAGCACTGTGGTTTTCCTCAAAAGTGGTGACTTATAATACAGCCTGCTTCCTACTGCTTATGGTAAAGCATCTAAGCTTATAGGAGGATGCATGCTAATTCAGCAACTGGAAGCATCCTGACACATGTGGCAGAACCTTCAGTACCTTTATGAGTAACTCCAGTCAATTCTTTCCAAAACTCTGCTATCATTTCATTGCTAACATGCTTTTTTAGTTCAGGATATTTAGTGCCATTCTTGGTGATGTTATTACATTGTTGCTAAGTTCTTCACTGTTGGTATGAGTTATGTTGTCCATATCATTAATGGTTGCACATGCAACAGCAATGTGTTTCCTTTCACTAGAATATGAGACATAAAGACACAGCTGTGAAAGGATATTGTTTTACTAACTGCTGCCAGAGACAGACAGTGTAGCTATGTCACAGTAATAATGACTGTACTCTGGGCATTTAACAAACATTGTAATATAATAGAGTCGTAAAAGGATGTTGTTTCACTAACTGCTGCAGAGACAGATAGTGTTGCTGACTATGTTACAGTGATATAAATGACAGGGTTCGGGGCACCTTCCAGACAGTGTGATGCAGCCGTAAAAGGATTTCACTAACTCCTGCAGAGACAAACAGCGTAACTGACTATGCCGCAGTAATAAAGGACAGGGCTCGGGGGCACCTAATAAACAATGTAATACAGCCATAAATATTGCTACAGAGGCAGTGTATAGCTATGTCACAGTAATAATAATTATACTTGTACTTTGCCACATTCAAACACTCACAGCACTGTGGTTTGGCTCTTCTGATGTGCTGCTGCTGCCACTGTGACTGTTAAAAAACAGGCAAGGCAGCTCAGTGCAACAAACACAATTGTAGAGCTAAAGCCTGAGGTTCAATGTAGGGGAATAGCTCCTCCCACATTCCCCTTAAAGACCCTGCTTAGCACATTGTGAAATGACCCCCTTTGCAATCGCTAAGCTCCTGTGTGGCTGTGTGGCTGGGACCTCTTGGGTTTCCTTGTTTTTGCTTTTTTTCCTCTCTCTTTCCTCTGCTACATTGAATTTGCATAATTTTGCATTTGTCTGTTAATGAGCAGTGATTGAGCTGCACCTGCACTGACCTCTGGAAGCTAGTTTCTGCTTGTCATTCCCTCCCTGTCCCCCCTCCTGTTTGCTTTCACTGTCGGTTCTACCCCCCCAGCTCAGCATGCTGTCTTGACCCTTTTTGTTTTTCTTCTTTTCCCCTTGGTTTCTGCTTCTCCCCACCCCGCTCTGTCCCTGCTTCCCTTTCCATACCATCTCCTTGTTGTTTCCTTCTCTGTTGTTTTTTGGGGGCGTCTTCTTCTGGAGCTGTTTTCTTTCCACCAATGAGTTCGGGCCAATCATGCTTCTGCTTCCGCTCCTCCATGGATACCTAGTGCTGTGCCTCCAGCTACTGCACTGACCCAAGTGGCTCCCAGTGCTCCTATGCAAGTGATCAGTTCTCTGGCTCCAAGTGCAGGGCTTAATGACTACGTTGTAGTGGCTTCCAGTTATACGGACATGGCTGTTGTCCCGTCTCTATCTCCCTCTGACCTGATCACACGCTTTCTTTCCTCCATATTCTGTGGTTTCTTCTTTGCATGTTTGGGAAATCTACTTCTACTTACTACGGGAGGACATATTTTCCTGCCACTGCAGTTTTCCTCCCATGCATGGACATTGGATGGAAGGAATCTCCCATACATTCAGCCTCTCGTAGTCACCCTGAGAATGGCACCCTGCATCTTCTCCATACTCTCTATGCCTTGCTGCCAATCTTCTCAGACCTACCCATGGCATATTCTCACCCAGCTGATCTAGTTGTCCCAACTAGCGGTATCTCTCCATTTTCTGAGCCTCAGAGTTCCACTGCCTGCACCTGTATTTCCAATTCCATTTACTCCGCTATTGTCATTACACTTACCCAACCACTTCATTCCTGTACCACTATATTGTATTCTGTTACTTTTGACACTGCTTACCTTTGTAACTCTTCCCCATGACTTCAGCTTACGAACATATGAACACATGAAATTTGCCAGCAGATAAAGGCCTAGAGGTCTATCAAGACTGCTTGAATGTGCAGCTAGCACCCCTTATTCTGCAGCTGCCCCTCCCTTCCACCCTTCCCCTTCATTGACCCTCCCCCTTGTCCTGTCCCATCCCCTTTTGAAGCAGTCCACTGTTCTACTGGATACTCTTCTGCAGGTAATGTATTCCACCCAGTCACCGCCCTCTCTGTAAAAAAGTGTCTCCTCATCTCCCTCCTGAACCTTCCTCCCTCCAGTCTCATACCATGCCCCTTGGTGTCCCTCCCCTCCCTTACTTTGAACAGCCCCTCTGTACTGTCTTGTTTATTCTTTTCATGTACTTAAAGGTTTCAATCATGTCCCCCTTCCCTCCTCTCCTCTCTTCCAGTGAGTACATGTTCAACTCCCTCAGCCTCCTCTCATATGATAAGTCCCCCAGCCCCTTGATCATCTTTGTCACCCTTCGCTGCACCCCGTCCAGTAACTTAATGTCCCTCTTCCAATACGGGTGCCAGTACTGCATGCAGTACTCCAGGTGCAGTCTAACTAATGACGTATACAGTGGCAGAATCATCTCCTCCCTCCTCAAGGATATATCCCTTGCAGTACAACCCAGCATTTTGTTGGCCTTTGCAGCTGCCTTTCTACATTGTGCCGGGTTGTTCATTGACCCCGTAATGAGCATCCCCAGATCCTTCTTCTCCTCTGTCTGGGCTAGCTGCACTCCCCCCAAACTGGTAACTCCTCCTTGGGTTCTTCATCCCAAAATGTAGCACCTTGCCCTTTTTGACATTAAACCCCAGTTGCCAGGTGTCTGACCAGGTTTCAAGATTTGCCAGATCATCCTGCAACCCCTACCATCTCCCTAGGTCATCCACCACCGCTTCTACCTTGGTATCATCAGCAAACAGACTGATCTTGCTCTTGATGTCCAATGATATGTCTGCAATGAATATCCCAAACAACACTGGTCCCAACACTGAGCCCTGTGGAACACCACTCATCACTACCCTTGGGTGTGAGAGTTCCCCACCCACCACCACCCTCTGTTGCCTTCCATGAAGCCAGTTCTCAATCCATCTCACCAGCTTTGCACCTGCCTCTGTGCCTTCTAACTTACTTCCCAGACTTCCATGTGGCACTTACTGAAGTACAGATACAGGACATCCACTGCATGGCCCCTGTCCAGTTGCCTAGTTACCCAGTCATAGAACTCCAACAGGTTCATTTGGCAGGATCTGGCACATATGAAGCCATGCTGTCTGCTGTTCTGTAGTCCTTTGGCCTCTAGGAGGACCACCAGCCTCTCCTTCAGGATAGTCTCCATTAGCCTACCCACGATGGATGTGAGGCTCACTGGTCTGTAGTTTCCTGGTTCATCCTTGGGGCCACTCCTGTGGAGGGGCACCACATGAGTCATCCTTCAGTCTTGAGGTACACACCCTGAATGTAGAGAGGCATTAAATAGGTCTGCCAAAGGTCCCACAAGGACCTCTGCCAGCTCCTTCAGTACCCTGGGGTGGATGCCATCTGGGCCTGTGCCTTATCCACTTTCAGTGCCTTCAAACCCTCCTGAACTCTGCCCTCCATGATGTCCCCATCTGTAACCCCCTCCCCCCTGTTTCTGCCATTCTTCCTCCACCTTGGGTGTCACCTCCCTCTTCTCCTTAGTAAATACCAAGCAGAAATAATCATTTAGTGCTTCTGCCTTATCGCATCCTGCTTCCACCCAACCCCCCTTCCTAATCCTTACTATGTGGTCCTTACAACTTCTTTTCTCCCTGATGTACCTAAAGAAGTCCTTCTCCCCCTTCTTAATGCCTTGTGCCAGCCTAAGTTCCGTAGAGGCCTTGGCTCCCCTTACTGCCCTTGTCACCTTCTTTGATTCCGTCAAGTACTCCTACCTGTCCTCCCCGCTCCCTGTTTTCTTGTACCTCCTAAAGGCAGCTCTTTTCCTCCTTACCTTTTCCATGACTTCCTTGCTCAACCAGCTCAGTTTCCTAGCCCTGGCCTTCTTGCTCTAGGCCTTGCAGCAGGTTTTGGTTGACTCCACTATCCCCAGTTTTAAGAGCTCCCATCTCTGGTTAGTGTCCATACTAGATTGAATTCTGGCCAGATACCCTTTTACCACTTCCCCAATCCTCCCAAAGTCAGCCCTCCTGAAGTCCAGCACTCTTGTGCCAGATTCCACTCCTTCCTTGCCCATATCCAATATGAGCCATACTGAGTGGTGGTCACTCCCTTGTCAGTGGTTCCTCCACTGTAACTTCTCTCACAAAGTCCCCATTTGCCAGCACAAGGTCAAGGGTATTGCCTAACCTGGTTGGTTCACTGACCATTTGCAGCAGAAACCTGTCCTGGAAGGCATCCAGCAGTACCTGCTCCCTTCTGTTCATGGTTGTTCGGGTACTCCAGTCCACTCCTGGCATGTTGAAGTCCCCCACAGTCACCACATTACCCTTCTTGCAGGTCCTCCTGATCTGTTCCACTAGTTCTCTGTCTAACTCCTCTGTCTGAGATGGCGACCTGTACACCACTCCCATTCTGAGAATCCTATTCTTGGAATCCTGGATTTACATCCAAAGTGACTCTGTACTACCCTCCTCCCCTTCCTCCCTTACACGCTTCAGTCCTTCCTTCACATATAGTGCCACACCCCCTCCTTTCCCAATCACCCTGTCCCTACGAAATAACCTGTACCCTGGTACAGATAGGTGCCAGTCATTGTATTGGGTGGCCCATGTTTCTGTGATGGCTGCAATGTCCACCTCTCCCACTGCCATGAGCACCCATAACTCTGCAGTTTTCCTTCCAAGACTCCTAGCATTAAGGGTAACCACCTTCCACCCTTCCCCCCCATTCTGCACTCCTTTACTAGCATCACCAATAGTGCTTGCCATTTTTTCTTTGTCACTGTTATGGGGTAAGCTCATATAGTTTCTGAACTTGTGGTCTCTGCATGTCTCTTGCTCAATTGCCACCCCCTGCTCCTAGTTTAAATTCCTAACTTCCTCTATGTACCCCTCCATCATCTGTTTCAACACTTTCTTTCCCTCCTCACTCAAGTGTAGTCTGTCCTTGTCATAGAGACTACTGTTCTCCCAGGTTCCTCCCCACACCCCCCAAAAGTCCATACCTTTTAGCACAATACCAGGTTCTTAGCCATCTGTTAAATTCCTCTATTCTCAGCTTTCTTGTTGTGCTTGCCTTGGGCACTGGAAATATCTCTGAAAAAGTAACTGATCTTTCTACCCCCTCACATAATTGCTCTAGTTCCTCAAACCTCCTCTGTAAGTAAGTAAGTAAAATTTTATTTTTAAGCGCTTTTCAAAAACCAAAGTGCTGAACAAATGAACAACATTTAAAATAACAAACATAATATTAACAATAAAATCATTCTCCAAAAGCTTTTAAAAACAAAAAAGTTTTAAGCTCCGATTTGAAACACTCGACGGTCAGGCAGCATCGTATCTGGCGAGGTAGAGAATTCCACAGGGTGGCGGCAGCGTAAGAAAATGCACATGTCTTTAAATGAACCCTGGGAATCTCTAGCAATCCCTCATCGGTGGATCAGAGTGAGCAAGAGGGACAGTAGGGAGTAAGGAGATCTTGTAGATACCGCAGTCCCTGTTCATGTAGGGCTTTATAGGTCAGTAACCAGACTTTGAAGGTGATCCGCCACTGAACCGGCAGCCAGTGCAGTCCGCGCAGCACATGTGTAATATGACTACTTCTGGATGTCCCAGTCAGAAGACTGGCCACTGCATTCTGCACCAGCTGCAAGCGGTGGATATCAACCCTCGGTAGCCCTAGATAAAGAGCATTGCAGTAATCGAGGCGAGTGGTCACAAAGGCATGGACCAAGGTAGGAAGATCAGCCAGATGAACCAGGTGTTTCACCCGGGTGATATTCCTAAAATGGTAAAAGGAGGATTTGACAATGGCCGACACCTGAGATTTTAGGGTCAGGCCGTCATCCATAACAACACCCAGATTATGTACCTGGTCTGAGGTTGGGAACTGGACACCAGCAAGCCATATGCCCAATGGAACCCCAGCCCTACAACCTGCCTCAAGGCGACCTGGGTCCGCATCCAACACGTCAGTCTTATCCGGGTTTAACCTCAGCCAGCTGGCACTCATCCAATCTTTGATTTTGAATAGACAGCTGTTAAGCATAGAGATCGCATCTTCCTGTCCGCGATTAAAGGACAGATACAGCTGGGTATCATCTGCATAGCAGTGAAAACCCAGACTGTATCGCCTAATAATGTCTGGACTATATCTACTGTCTTGTCAGCCAGGTCATTCATCCCAAGATGTATAATTAAATGAGGCTTGTCCCTACCCCTTCTAGTATATTTCAGAACAGACTGTCCCACCCTTTCCACTGTCATTCCTGGCATGGCCTCCACCCAAATGTGACTATGCCTCTCCCCCTTGCTACCCCACCTGACTCCTCTTAGTATTGAGTCCCTCAGCATTAAGATTCCACCCCTCTTACTCCCTGCTTGCTTCCATTCATCTCCCTCTCTCATTTCCGGCTCCTCTTCTTCCTCCTGCACATTATTTCCCCCTTTTACCCCTGTTGCAATTCTCCCAACAGAACTCCCCCCCCTTCGGTTTGGTCCAGGCATTTATCAATTACTCCTCTAATGTCATCATTTCCCTCCTCCTTCTTCCTCTCTAGCAGTGCAAAACTATTTTCTGAAGACCCTTCACAAATGCCCGCTCCCTCTCTTTTCATAGTAATCTGTTCTCTCATTTCCACTCCATGACTTCCCACCATGCACTCTGCTGTTTCATTTTCACTTTGCATCCTCCTCCGCAGTTTTGCTGTCTCAAAGTTTTACCTTTTCACAGTTTGGCCCCCTTTTCCATTTCTCCAGCTTAACTTCCTCTTCCTGTTCTCCTCCTTCTGTCTTGACTGCCTTCCCCTTCATCCTGCTTATTTTGTATACCTGCCTCTTACTACACAGCTGTCTGCTGCCCTTTCCCTGCTCAGACCATACCAGCAGTTTTTCCAGACTCTGTCCTAACTCATACCTTCTGAGGCAATGAGCAAAGGTAGGCTTGCCCTGTCTACTAAGGATAGAAACATAGAAACATAGACTTTGACAGCAGATAAGGACCACTTGGCCCACCCAGTCTGCCCATTTCCCTACATACTGGATAAGCTGCAGATTCTAGTTAACCAACAACCGACTTCCTGCAACCCCCCACTATAATTGTCTTGTGTCTGTCCCATGCATGTTTGAATTCCCTCACTGTTTTAGACCCAACGACCTCCTCAGGAAGGCTTTTCCATGTATCCACCACTCTCTTCGTGAAAAAAAATTCCTCACATTACCCCTGAGCCGTCCCCCCTCTATCTTTAAATTGTGTCCCCTTGTTCTTACACATCTCTTTTTCTGAAAGATGCTACCCTCCTGGACTTTGTTGATTCCCTTGAGGTACTTGAATATTTCTATCATGTCCCCCTGTCCCTCCTTTCATCAAGAGTATACATATTAAGCTCTCTCAGTCTCTCTTCATATGGTTTCTGCTGCAGACCCTGCACCATTTTAGTTGCCCTCCTCTGGACTGCTTCCATTCTGTCTATGTCCATGTGTAGATGAGGTCTCCAAAACTGCACACAGTACACCAGATGGGGTCTCACCAGCTGTCTGTATAGAGGGATAACCACTTCCCTTTTTCTACTTGTGATGCCCCTTCCTATGCACCCCAGTATCCCCCTGGCTCTCCTTACTGACTTTTCACATTGCTTACCCACCTTTAGGTCATCTGATATGACTACCCCCAGATCCCTTTCCATTTTTGTTGTTGTTAGTACCTCCCCTGCTATTGTGTACTCTTCTCCTGGGTTTTGTTTCCCAGGTGCATTACTGCACTTCTTTGCATTGAATCTAAGTTGCCATATGTCTGCCATTCCTCCAACCTTGCCAAGTCCTTCTCATCTTTCTACCCCTCTTGTGTATCAACTCTGTTACAGATCTTTGTGTCATCTGCAAAGAGGCATACCTTTCCCTCAGACCCTCTGCAATGTCACCTATAAAGATGTTAAAGAGGACTGGACCCAGTACTGAGCCCTGAGGTACTCCACTAGTAACCCCTTTCTCGGAATGTGTTCCATTCACTATTACCTTCTGTGTCCTGTTGTGCAGCCAGTTTGCCACCCAGGCTACCACACTGGGACCCACTCCCAGGCTGGCTAACTTGATTATTAATCTTTTGTGCGGGACTGTGTCAAATGCCTTGCTAACGTCTAGGTAGGCCATATCCACAGCCCCTTCCTGGTCTATTACTTTGGCCACCCAGTCAAAGAAATTAATTAGATTCATCTGACATGACCTTCCTGCTGTAAATCCATGCTGCTTTGGGTCCTGGGATTCCATTACAATCACTACTATCTACTACTTACAAACTTGACATCCTCCAGCCATAACTCTGACTGGCAGCATCGAGTGAAGGTTTGCATGCCTTGACTACCGTGGATGGGAGCCATGTCTGCAATCTACTGTGTCATCCTTATGCATTCTCTACCTGATACTGGCTGCCGCTTCCCTCTGGGAGCGGGACCACTTTAACCCATGTGCCTTCAACATCCTACCTCTGCCTGACAGCCTCGAGTGAAGGTCATCTTGCCTCGACTACCAGAGATGGGAGCCTGTGTCTGCAATCGACCGTTTCAACCTTGTGCATTCTCTACCTGATACCCGGTTGCTGCTTCCCTTTGGGAATGGGGCCACTGTTCCCCATTTGCCTTCCACATCCTATCTCACCAGTCTACATTCTGCACTTCCATGTACCCATAGTACTCATCCCTGCTTTGGCCTCCTCGTGCTCTAGAATTGGATTCCGCCAGCTTGTTCAAGTCTCTACCTCAATTCAGTTCAACTGCCTCCTGGACTTCCTTGCTACTAGTCACCCCTTCCTGACTACCACGTGAGTTTGCCTTCTCCTTCGGAGATGGGAACTTCGTGCCTCATTGCTGCAGTGCCTTCTGTTCTCTGCACTTGCTGTTCACTATCTTCTTTGGACGTGGGACTCTTGTACCTCAACTTCGTAACACTTGGTACCTGGATTCGCTTCTTGGTCTTACATGGATTTGCTACTCGTGACCTGTGGTAGCTTTGCTACATCCTGATTCAGTTTTCTGTGGTGCTGACCCCAGTCCTGTTCCTTCCTGCACCTGCGATGTCAGTACAGCTTGGCCTATGCTGTCTTCTTCTCGGACTCCCTCCTCCAGTCTGCAGACATCAACTCCGGACTTTTTCCCTCTATCCTTGGACAGCTGCCTTCTCCTTGCTGCCTTCATGGCTTGGGGCTCCTTCCTGTTTGTTGTTGCTCTTTCCGGGCATTTTTTCACATACCACCAACCAGTATTCCTACACGGTCAACTACTCCTCCCATTCATCTATCTCATACTCCTACCCTGGCCATCTTAACAGCTCCCATCCACCACTACAGAGCACTTGTTCATTTCACCCGAAGAAAACTTCTTCTAGCAACATCCCTTGGACAATATGCCTTATAGACTCTTATATCACCATAGAGTTATCAGTACTTCACAGTCATCTACCCAGGACCAGTTCCAGAATCCCATTTGATTGGAGTATAAAAAGATCTCATTCATCATCTGACTCTACAGGGTGTTCCCTACACATCCTGTTAATTCAAGCAGTATGGTATCCCTATCTCCCATGTCTCATAGAATCTAAGAGTTAATGGAGCCATCGCCACTCCTATCTTTTTACTTGGAAATGAGACCTAATTCCTTCTGTGCTGCACCAACTCTGTAATCATTATCGCTGTTCCGGATAACGGGAACCGCAGTACTGGCATCATCCATTTTACCTTTTTGCGGCTTTCTCCTATGAGCACTGACTCTGTTTGATCACGTTACTCAACTCCTACTTCCTCAGTAGCCATTGGATGTCCTAAGATCTTCCCACCTACCTTCTTAGAACTCCCATCATTGGATATCTGGTGCCTAGCTGCCTTACTAAAGTTACTCTATCCGTGCCACTGTTCTCCAGCCCCTGGATGTCACCATACTTCATACAATGATCTACATTCCTTCATCATGTTACCATCAATCAGGTCAGTAGCCCATCCTGTGGTCCTTCTAGCTCATCCCTTATGTTTCACCTCTCATACTCCCTCCAGCGAAGACTTTCACCGAGAGCAGACTTCCATTGATTCCTGAATCTGCACTTCCGCAACTCACTTGGCTATTTCACTATCCCAGTCATGCCTCTCAACAGGCCTATATCTAACTAAACTACTAGGCACGCCTTGCATTCTACACTGCTCTTAACTTCCCATTGCCACACCAGTCTATAGACTCCTTCAAAGACCCTTTTCCAGGCTTCCTACAGCATTCAGACAGTGGATCAACCTGTAAGGCAAAGTAGTCATGGCTACCTCGGCCCATGTCACTGACAATTACGCCACAGCAATACACATATCTACCTTTTCCCACCAGAAGACAAGCAGGAACCTAAACAAGTATCATTGTGGCATCAATATCCAAATCAACTCTCAAATTCATTGTACTGAACTTCCAATTATTTCCATATACATTCAGTTACCATCTCTACTGCATATATCAGCCTTGCTTCATTGGTCTAAAATCTTACAAATCACCCCTCCTATGAGGTACCTAAAGATTCTGTCCAACTCCTTCATCTTCTTCATGGATGCCTACATTGCAACTTATTGCTCACCGCTTAACTCCAAACCTTCAGACTCTAACTTAAATGTCAGATCTTCTACAAAGTCAGATTGTTTGCCTTATGACTTTATAACCCATCATACTTCCCAGTGCTCAAAGTCTGGCAACAAATGTTTTCAAATCATGCTTTTCATGCTCTTCATGCTTACTTTGTGTTTGTAATCCCATTGGATGTCACTCATTGTCACCTTGGAAACCTGGACTGCATTCGCCCCTTTTCAATTGGACTTGCTCCACTTTCAGGATCGTCCTTCCAGAACACATCACCCAATGGATTTTGAAGATGGACCGTCTTCTCTACAAGCAGTTCACCTTCCTCGGAAATTAGAGTATGGTTGCTAGAACCTAGGTTCATCTCCTGTTAGTTTGCCTGGAGGATGGGTTGGTCAGTAACCATGGGTCCTCAGAGATTTCCTCCACCTGGGTTTTTTTCCTCTCCTGCATACTACTGGTCATACTCTACATGAGTTGGAGGAGGTAATCATACTCTTTTGGACATCATTGGTAATTCTTTTTCAGCTTTCTATTCCCTACTCACTAACCAGTCTCCCTACCAAGGGTGAGAAAAGAGTAAAGCAAAAAATAAACCACATTACACAAGCACTACAGCTTTATATGCTATTCAACAAAACATTGAATGGGAGGGCTAAAGCCTGAAGGTCAATGTGGGGGAATAACTCCTCCCACATTCCCCTTATAGGCCAGGTTCCTATAGCAGTCCCATGCTTAGCGCATTGTGAAACACCCACCATCCACCCCTGCCTCCTCCTCCTTCTCTAGCATTCTGCTCACCCTTGGTACTGGGCTTTCTAATCCCTACTTACTACCCAATTTCCCTACCAAGGGTGGGAATAAAGTAAAGCCAAAACCCAAAAGTAAAATTATGTTACACAAGCACATAGAAACATAGAAACATAGAAGTTGACAGCAGATAAGGACCGCAAGGCCCATCCAGTCTGCCCATTTCTTTTTCTACCTTATAAATATGCCATCGACCTTTGCTCTGTCAGTGGCCTATCTATTCATACTCATCTGTATTGCTCCCTTATGCCTATCCCATGCCTGTTTGAAGCCCTGCATTGTATTCATAGCCACCACTTCCTGAGGTAGGCCATTCCATGCATCCACCACCCTTTCTGTGAAAAAGAATTTCCTCATATTCCCCCTTAATCGGCCTCCCTCTAATCTCATGCTGTGTCCTCTTGTCCTGCTATTTTTCTTGCATTTAAATGTTAGACTCTTTCACCTTGTTAATGCCCTTAAAGTGTTTGAATGTCTTGATCATATCACCTCTCTCCCTCCTTTGCTCAAGGGTATACATATTGAGCTCCGTTAATCTGTCTTCATATGTCTTATGATGCAGTCCCTGCACCATTTTGGTTGCCCTTCTCTGGACTGCCTCAATTTGGTTAATGTCCTTGTGAAAATGTGGCCTCCAGTACTGCACACAGTACTCCAGATGGGGCCTAACCAGTGTCTTGTAAAGAGGGATTATTACCTCCCTCTTACGACTTGTGATACCCCTACTAATACACCCTAACATCCCCCTAGCCTTACCTACTGCTTTAGAGGTCTGTTTGGATGATTTCAGGTCATTGGTGATGATGATACCCAAGTCTCTTTCTTCCTATGTGACTGCCAGCAACTCTCCTCCCAGCCTATAGGTGGCTTCAGGGTTTCTCTTCCCTATGAGCGTGATCTTGCACTTCTTTGCATTAAATCCCAGTTGCCACTCTTCTGACCATTTTGCTAGTTTATCCAGATCTCTTCTCATTCTGCCCACCCCATCTGGATCATCTACTCTGTTGCAGATCTTGGTGTCATCTGCAATCAGACAAGCCTTGCCCTCTAGTCCATCTGCAATGTCACTAATGAAGATATTGAAGAGGACTGGCCCCTGGACTGATTCCTGAGGTACCCCACTTGTGACTTGCATCTCTTCTGACTGTATACCATTTACCACCACTCTCTGTTTTCTGCCCATCAACCAGTTTGCCACCCAGTTAACCAACTTCTGACCCACCCCAAGCCTACCCTGCTTCTTTATCAATCTTCTATGTTGAACAGTGTCGAGAGCTTTGCTGAATTCAAGGCAGGCGACATCAATTGCTCCACCTTGGTCCACCACTCTGGTTACCCAGTCAAAGAAATCTATGAGATTAGTTTGACAGGACCTTCCTTTTGTAAACTCATTCTGTCTTGGATCCTATGCCCCTATGGATTCCAGCTGTTGCACTATCCTTTCCTTAAGGAGTGCCTCCATAATCTTGCCCACTACTGAGGTAAGATTGACTGGTCTGTAGTTCCCTGCCTCCTCCCTGCTACTCTCTTGTGGAGTGGGAACACATGAGCCCTTCTCCAGTCTTCTGGGACCTCTCCTGTGCTCAGACACTCACTAAACAGTTCTGCTAATGGCTCTGTTAGTTCCACCCTTAGCTCCTTAAGTACCCTGGGATGTATGTCATCAGGTTCCATTGCCTTGTCCACCCTGAGCTTAGCGAGCTCTTGTAGGACCCTTTCTTTTGCAAACTGAGTAGTGCTCTCCTCCCTCCCCCCTGTGTCCATGGTGCTGAGCTGTGGGTCCTGCCCTACCTTTTCTTCAGTAAATACTGAGCAAAAGTATCTATTTAGGATAGCTGCTTTTACAGGGTCCTCCTCCTTGCATGCTCCCTTTTCTCCATTAAGCTTAGCAATACCCCCTCTGGACTTTCTCCTTTCCCTAATGTATCTATAGAAAGTCTTGTCACCTTCTTTTACTGTTCATGCTAATGTTTCCTCAGTTTGGGACTTTGTCTGCCTTACTGCCTTCCCTGCTTCCCTTAGGGCAGTTTGGTATGCCTCCCTATCTTCATCCCACTGTGTTTCATTATATTTCCTGAAGGCCAGTCTTTTGGCTCTGACCTTTTCTGCTACTGTATTTGAGAACCAAAGTGGTTTCCTTCTTCTTTTGTACTTCCTTTTCTGTCTAACACAATGGGATGTTGCTTTAAGTATTACATCCTTAATGCTTGCCCACTTTGCCTGTACCCCCTCACCTGAGTTTCTTTTTGCCAGGGCTAGCTTAACTCTGTTGGCCATCTTATCAAAGTCAGCTCCTCTGAAGTCCCATATTTTTGTTTTGGAATGGGATGATTTAGATGTGGTGGCCAAATTGAATCATACAATGTGATGGCCACTGGCCCCTGGTGACCTTCTACCTGGAGATCTGTGATCCCTTCCCTTCATAAGCTATTCACCAAAACATTGAACCTACTGTGTGTTAGATTAGTTTCTTTTTTTGTTTGTTTTTGTTTTCTTTTGTCCATCTGACCCTGGCATCAGCCGTTGCACACCCATCTGTCCCCATGATCTCTCATCCCCCCGAATTCTTCTTTTACTTCAAAAAGTCTCTTTTTTTAACTTGCTTTCTCTTTTTTTCTTTTAAAAAGATTATTTTATTTTATTTGTTTTATTGTTTCTTTGGGCAGCTGGCCCTGCTAGCAGGTTCAAGTGCCCTTGTTATCTTCACCTGTCTTTCCCCACAATCTCTCCCTCCCCCAAAATCTTCTTTTACTTCTAAAGTCTTTTTTTAACTTGCTTCCTGTCTTTCTTTTTTTTTTGCCTTTTAAAAATCTTATTTTCTTTTCTTTGTTTTGTTATTTCTTTGGGCCATCTGGCCCTTCAGGAGTTCTTATCTTCATCTGCTGATGTCTTTCCCCATGCTCCCCCTTCCCCAGTCTTCTTTCCCTAAAATGCTTTTAAGTTGCTGTTGCTTTTTTTTCATTTAAAAACTTAGTTTCTTTTCTCTGTTTTTTTGTTATTTCTTCTGGTCCTTCCAACCCCTAAAGACAGCCCAAACTCAGTGCTGCAGTGCCACTAGATAGTACAGCATCCAACCACTGTGTAGATATGGTGTGAAATGTTGTGTTTTCATGCTTCATACATTGTCTTTCTGTGTTGTAGCTCCCACTCTCCCAACTGCCACAGCCATTTGTCAGGACTGACTGGCAGTCTTTGCTATTGGATGACTCACCTGTCAGGCCTGTCTTCTCATACACAGTTCTTCTGCACTCCCTCCCAATGTTCAAGTGCATGCATAGCATCAGCAGCTCCTCTTCAGCTCCCCGGATGGTGTCACTCTCTGCAGTTCATGTCACTGGGCATCCATGACTCCACTTTTGACTGAGGAAGCAGTATGGCAACATCTGCTATGCTGTACGATGCAGGAAGGTAAACAACCCAACTCAAATACCTCACTCAAACTACTTGACCCTTTTTCAGAGCTGCTAATCCATGTAGAGTACTATATTACCTTAAGTACCCTAGATGACACAAAATGTTCATTACTCTGTGCACCATACCCAGATACCTGACAGGTAGCCCAAGTCTAATAAAAACTCATTAAAGAGGCATACACCCAAATTTCACGAAAATATCCACATCTACAAAAAGTGACATAAGTGAGAAATATAATCAATCTTAAAGAAAAAAAAACAGCAAAAAGAAGCATAAAAGAAGAAGCAAAATTTGCAGCAAAAGACAGAGTTCAGAGTTTAGGTTCTCAGCAGCTGTCATTTATTGGTAAAACAATGTGATAACTTCCAATATAGTAATAATACACATTGTAAAAGACATTTTTAAATTTTGCCCTCTCAATTCTGACTTACCCCCACCCTCCTTTCTAACCTTCATCCTGCTTGCACCCCTTGGAACAATGTGGATAAAACATACAGTATGTACAGTATACAGTGCTAATGATAGCTAAAGGGAGGCACAAAATTGATTCCAAAAATTGATACTGCTCTATAGTAAGATATGTCACTAGCTGCACTGGCAAAATGACAGTGCAGCTGCATGTCTCTTTAATACAGCTCTTGTCAGCAAATCTGAGACATTGCTCCCCAGGGGAACAATCCATTTATGGCATCTCTGGTACCTGCATTACTCCTATGTATGCTATTTACTAAACTGAGGCGGACACTAGACCAGAGGAATTTCATCAGTCCAGGGAGTCATGATGCAGTCATGTTCATGGTGCACAACCACACCCTCACCCCGGGAGCTCACTCTATAAGAAGCAGTTTCCAGCAAGGCCACCTTGCTATTACCATGGGTGGAGTAGTCTGCTGGCTTTCTGACACTTAACCATTAGCAGAGGAAGGTAAGAGGCAACTGGCTTGCCTTTTTAGGTGTTATTAAGCTTGATAACAGCAAGCATTGAATGACATTCTGGCAAAGTCGAGATCTAAATATTAGCATGCTTCAAGGGATTTCTAACATCTTTACAGTCTAAAACAAGGGCTTTGACATATAGGGCCTGATTTTCAAAGGGTGACACAGGGCTTGTGGGAAACCCTGTATCAAACCCTTTTTTTTTGTGCAGCTGTGCCAAACACCCTTTGCCACAACTGCACCCAATTTTTGGAGGTTGGGTGCAGTTACAACACTTTGTCTAAGTTACAGCAGCTTGTGCCAAATATTTGGCACAAGCCCCATAAAAATGGTACCCAGGATTCCTGCAAGCTAGACCAGAAAAAGTTGGCCTAACTTGAGGCAACTAGCACATGGGATAGAAAATCCCAATTGCCTTCTGGGAGAATGGCATAAGCCAGATGCTCCATACGTTCGGTGCACCCAGGGCTTGCAGCATTCAGGACATTTGAAAATCTGACCCATATTGTTTAAAGCATAGCAACAGGAAACTTTTACTTAAGAGCCCAGAGAAGTTGAGGAATTTTATGATGAAAATGGAAACAGCAGCCAGAGCTTCTGAGACAAAAATCAAATGAACTTGCAAAGATGACATGCAGGATGCAGCAATTTATTTTTGGTTTTGCTAAAAAAGAGAGACGGGCACACCAATATCTGACCCTTTGCTTAAAGAGAAGGTGTTGCAATTTCATAACAGACTTGGTAACCCTGATTCTTTTGTTGCCAGTGAAGGATGGTTAAATCATTTTAAAAGAAGGCATGGCAACAGGCAGTTGAAACTGTGTGGGGAGCAGCTCAGTGAAGCCAACCAAGACATCACCCCGTTCAATGAAATGCTGCTTGATACAATAGAGAGTGAGGGTCTTGTACCAGAGCAGATCTTAAATGTCCAGAGAACAGTCTATTTTGGAGATGCCTCCTAGATGGTACACTCACCTGTGGCTCTGAACTTGATGACCCGGGCTTCTAAAAGCAAAAATAATGTACAACCATCCTAGGGTGTGTAAATGCCGTAGGACACAAAATGAAGCTGTTGCTCACTGGACTGTCCCATGAGCCGAGGTGTTTTAAACACCTTAACAAAGCCACATTGCCCATACAGTACAAGTCCCAAAGGAATTCTTGGATACACACATTTAGACGCAGTTGTTTGTGGATCAGTTTGTACCACAAGTGAAAGTCTACCTACTCTCTTGAGGTCTTCCTCTTAAAGCAGTTTTACTGCTTGACAACTCATCAACCCAACCAGACATTCCTGAAGTCTGTACATAGGATGGCACAATCCGGGCTATGTTCCTGCCCAATAACATGACTTCCACGCTCCAACCCTGTGATCAAGGGGTATTAGAATTTTTCAAAAGGGGTTACTGAAGAAAATTGCTTCAGACTGTCCTTGCCAAGGACAATGAAAAGTCACCCCTAAACAACATTCTGAAAACAATCAACTTAAAAGATGTCATTATATGGCCGCCAAAGCCTGGGATCTTGTGTGGGCAGAGAACATACAAAAATCCAAGATTAAATCAGGAAGTAAAACTAGCAATGATCAGGAGCAAGCTCCGTCCTCTCCTGTCAATGATGCTCACCATGCACCAGCTAATTTTTCTGAGCTGACATCACTCACCTCCTCCCCCTGACCATCCAACTGAGCAAGCAATACAGGAGTGGGTCCCCTGTGATGCAGATGATCTGGAACATGAGTTTCTATCAGAAGATACAATTGTGGAAATGGTGACACAGCCCGAGGAGACAGCAATCGAATCTGATGAAGAAGAGGATGATACTGCAACACCCATAGTTGTACCCTCCCATGGTGAGGCAGTAGACATGCTAGAAAAATGTAATTTTGTATATAGAATAACAGTTGGACTGTGATCCAGTCCAAGTAATGCTGCATCATACTATGAAGCAGTGAGCCACAAGAAAACAGTGTGACAACAGAAAACAAAAAACTATAATGAATTTTTTTCTCATGAATTGTGCTTTGCTTTGCACTTTGCAGTTGAATAATGTACTGTGTACTTGTTATGCCATTGCTTTGTGCTTGCTTTGCTTATTTGTGATGCAGTATGCTTTTGCAAATGTGTGTTTTTAACTTGTTTGTGCACTTGGATTAAATAATAAAGATTTTTTGGTTGATGCACCTCCGTATCCACAGCTTTCTCACTTAACCGATCCCCCATTTAGCCAAGCATATTTTATGTCCCAATGCTATTCAGATAAACAGGATTGGACTGCAGTTATAACTTTATTTTAAAGTGATTACCGTTGTATATGTCGATGACCGACTCCACTAAACTCTTTTGTTACTGTGAGTGCAGTGGAAACATCAACAACAACGACCATGATGCTTGTATCCACTGTCTGGGAGAGGCCCACGATGTTAAGGCCTGTGAGATCTGACTGAACTTCAATCTGGCTACCCAGCAATGCCATTAGAAAGCTCTGCTGTCTTACCTCCTTGAGCAGAAGGTACCCAGAATGGAGAGGGAGCTCCAGGAGAGAAGCTCCTCCATGTCACTGGCTCCTTCCTTGGGATCTCACTCCTCCAAGGCCCAGGACAAGTCTAGAGAAACACAGACCCTGGGCAAGAGAGCAGAGTAAGAATAAATCCCCACTGGTTCACTCTCAGTTACTGCTGCATTTGGCACCAACCACTGCAGCATCATTGTCCACTTTGGCCGCAGTGTCTCCTGCTGCCCAGGCCTTAGAACCCATAAGGCCGGCCCTGGCAGAGAGTTCTGTTGGACAACTTACAGTTGGCAAAGGCCTGTCAACATCAGGGTTCCTGCCACCCCCTTTGACATCGCTAGCCCTGCCGCTTTGACATCAGTTCCCTATGAGTCAGCCATCAGTGAGCTCCACCGCACCTCCCTTGGGCAAAGATGGCCATCAACATCAGACTTCCAGCCTCCCCTGTTGATGTTGAAAGGTGCTCCTGCAGTGCAGGCCAGCATCAACATGCAGAAGGTGCTCTCTTCCTTTGGAGATTATGTGGCATCTTATTCCTCCCCCTCCTACTCTGGGTTTGATACTGTTGGGGCCTTACAGACCAGTCCCTGTGATGAAGACAGGGTCATTGGCATGCCCTGTTCACTCCAGGATTTTGATGCCCTCCCTTCCTTCCTTGCATCCCTCAGAATCCATTGATGAGGATCAGGAATACAATCCTGACCTCATTTTACAGGAGGAAGTGGAAGGCATGGATGGGAGACCTGATAGTTCTGACAAAACCATTTTCTTCAGGAGTGAGGACTCTATTTTATATACCTCAAGGTCCCCTCCTGAAGACTCCTTCTTCATCTCCGTTATAAAACAGCTACAAACAGCAATGGTGTTTGATGATGAGCAACAAGACATCACTAGGACGAACCTGATTAGTTCCTGGAACTACCAGATTATCCCCTTTTGATTACTCCTCCTCTACTTACTGCAATAGTGGATGCCACATTGGCTGCCTGACACAGACCAAGCTTGATCCCTGCCATGCCTTGAAAGTCAGACAAACTGTACCAGACTCCCTCAGGGAAGCTTTTTTTCACAACCCAGGCTACCAGACTGATTGGTTTGTAATACATTTAGCCTATGATGGGTCCCAGAGACCTAAAAATCTCAGTTCTTGGCCCCCAAATAAGGAGTAGAGAAGACTGGACCTCACAGAAAAGAGAACAGTTGCCTCTTCTACATTGGGCTGTAGGATAGCAAACTATCAGGCCCATATGGTCAGATACCAGAATACCCTCTGGAAAAAGGCTAAAGCTGTTGCCCAGTCCCTCCCAGAGGGCCCCCAGAAGACATAGGTGAACACCTCTTAAGGTCTACCTATGACTTTTCAGATGCATCAGCCAGAGTAGCTACAGCTGGCATCTGCCTAAGAAGATATTCTTGGTTGAAGGTGTCTGGATTTGCTACA
This sequence comes from Neoceratodus forsteri, assembly GCA_016271365.2. Classification (NCBI taxonomy): domain Eukaryota; kingdom Metazoa; phylum Chordata; order Ceratodontiformes; family Ceratodontidae; genus Neoceratodus; species Neoceratodus forsteri. The sequence continues at coordinate 1,676,817,530 of CM057449.1, forward strand.
GATGTTCAGCAGTTCATCCTAAACATCCCTTTCAGAGGCTACACACTCTTTGGGGCAGATGTGCAGGACATTCTTTCTGACCTACAAGCCTCAGGTAGTACTCTAAGGTCTGTACATTCCCTCTATCACACACTACTGAAAAGTAAGTAAAATATGTCCTTTGGGGGGCCACCAATAGCTCTAGATCAGGGGCCAAACAACAGAGCAAGAGCAGAGCAGCTCTGCCAGCCCCAACATCCTCCACTGGCTCAAAAGATCCTACAGGAGGTGAGGCCACAGGATTTGCCTTGGCATGACTGCTTTTCAGTCCCCTCCTATGACAAGGTGCCATTTACCATAACTCTCTGAGTCCTGTCTTGTAGCCAGCTTTTTATCCAGTTGAGCACTTTCTGAACTATGTCTGTTTATTCCAATTTATTTGCTAGCCTTCTGTGTGGAACTGTATCAAAGACATTACTAAAATCCAGAAATACTATGTCCACAGCCACACCTTGGTCCACTGCTCTTGTAACCCAGTTGAAGAATTCTATCATATTTGTTTGGTATGAGCATCCTGCCATGAAGCCATGCTGCTTCGGGTCAAGTTTCCCACTTTCTTTCAATTACTCCAGTACCCTTTCTTTAAGCAAAGTCTCCATTACGTTACCCACCACTGAGGTCTGGCTGACTGGGCAGTAATTTCCTGCTACTTCCCTACTACCACTCTTGTACAATGGCACAACTGTGGCCCTTCTCCAGTCCTGTGGCACTATGCCATCTTCCAGTGACTTGTTAAATTGTTTGGCTAGTGAGGCTGCAAGTTCCTTCCGCAGTTCCTTCAGAACTGTTGGGTGTATTCAATCTGGCCACATTGCCTTGTCCACCTTTAATTTAGACAGCTTCTCTAGGACCCTTTCTTTTGTAAAGGGGCTGGTGTCTACTCCCTAGTTGTGGAGTTGTGCCTTGTCTAGTGCTGGACCATTACCTTTGGCTTCATGGGTGAAGACCGAGCAGAAGAATTCGTTGAGTACATCAGCCTTGTCTTTGTCATTCTCCACCAGCTGTCCCTCTTTAGTTCCTAACCTGGTTATTTCACCCTTACACTTTCTTTTTTTCCTGTATATAACAAAATAATGTTTTGTCACCCCACCCCACCCCACTCCCTGCTCTATTCTTTCATCTGGCTGGGCTTTGGTTATCCTAATTGCTTTTCCTGCTTCCTGGAGTTTAATCCTGTATTCTTCTCTATCCTTCTCGGATTTGGTCTCCTTGTACTTTCTGGAAACTTTTTGCTTATCTCTAATTATAGTCAACACCTCTTTGGAAAATCAGAGTGAGTTCTTTGATTTTCTGGATTTGTTTATTTGTTTTGTGCTTTGTGCCGTGACCGTAGTTATAGCATTTTTCTGTTTTATCCAGGTGTCTTCCACATTCCCTGTGGCATCGGTTACCAGCAGTTCTTCAATATTTTCCCTCATTCTTGGGAAATTTGCTTTTTTGAAATTGAGCACCCTGAGTTTGGTGTGATAAGGTTCTCTTTGTTGATAATCAAGAGACAGACTGACTTGCGGTCCTGGTGCCCAGGTTGGTCCCCACTTGCATGTCTGACACCCTAGCACCGTTTGTGAGTACCAGGTCCAGAATAGCAGATTCCCCAGTGGTGACTCTACCAATTGATTAAGTCCCCCCCCCCCGTAGTGTAATGAGGAATTCTGTACACCTCTCTGAGAAGGCAGTGAAGGTAGACCAGTCTACATCTGGTAGATTGAAGTCCCCAACCAGTAGTAACCCACCTTTGTTGGCCATCCTCTGTATGTTTTCTGGGAGGTCTTTATCCTTCTCAATCTCCTGGGTAGGGGGTCTGTAGAAAACTCCTACCCAGATAGGGTCCCTGTTACCAGCTCCCAGAGTGATCCATTGGGCCTCTGCATCACTGTGCAGTCCCTGGATTTCAGTTGCATTGATCCCCTTCTCTGATATACATACATGTGTACATGAAAAGGGCTTGAATGATCAAACTGAGATAGAACCGTTTCTAGCAGACAATTAGGAATTTGTTTTCTACAGTGTTCTCACTCAAATACTGTTTTCTGTCCTAGGTCCCTGAGCTGGAATATTGATTTAGGCAAACAGTCTGTCCACTGGTACCTCTGTATAGCATAGGCACTATTTGTTTTAAAATTTTAAGTTCTGTGATTTGCTCTTGTATTTTCTTAACTTCAGGTCCCCAGTATATTAATGAAATAGAGTGGGTACCAATTTACCTCTCCTCCTTCCATTCCCCCATTTTCAATTTTCTTTTTCCCTTTCCCCCTCCACCCCCAGTTCCCTTACTCCATGCCCTTTTGTAAGCTCAGATTTAAAAGGACAGCTAAATGTGTCCATTCTTAGAAATTTCTCCAGAGCATGAAGGGGTATGCATTGTATTCTGTGTAATGAGTTTGATTAAATGTTTAGAAATTATGTCGTTTTGCATTAGGCAAGCACAATTTCATACAAGAGTTTAAAAACTGTTATATCATGTATACTGAGTGCAATTGCAAGTACTTTCCTAAAAACTTTTAAATGTTTGTGTCCTATGTGTTCTAGTATGGGGTCAATTGCACATAAGCACTTTTTATACAAATGAATTTATTGAATGAAAAAAATTGTCTGTATCCCGTGTATAAGTTAAAGCAGAAGGAGGCAGGTGAGGCAGTCAAAATAGCAAAGGCCCAAACTGAGGGAAAGATAGCTAACTTTGTTAAGAAGGAGGATAAAACTTTTCATGGGTACATTAGGGAGTAAAGAAAGACCAAGGGAGGGATATTTAAGCAATAAACCATGACAGGGTTTGGGTGATGCTGAGTTTACCCATGTCTGGCGTGGTTCATTCACGAGGTCTCAGGCCGAGTGACCAAACCATCCAGGTGTGGGTGAATCCCAGCATCACCCACACCCTGGAGTGGTTTATTGCAATTATACAATGTAATTTTTTTTTTTATGAGAAGAAAAAGAAATAAAAAGTTAATTTTTCATGCATTTGAAATGATCTTTGTTGGATTTATTGCTCCGCTACAAAAAATAGTCCTAGGTTGCTAAGTAGGTTCTGTGTTGCTAGGGAGACTTTTATGTTTGATAACATGAATGGAGCAGCCGAGACAGTAATATGCTGTGATTGTTTTTTTTTATACTGAAGAGAGTAAAAGATGAAGATAGGAGTGTAATGGACAGCAAACGAGAGGTTTGCTGGGTGGAGCTCACAAAGTGAGAGAGGCTGTGAATGTTTATTTTGTTTAAAGCGTTTCTGTTACCTGACTGAAGGGAGGGAGAAAGTAGTGCTAAAATTAAATGTCCGTTGTTGGTGATTCATAGGGAAAGACAGAAGGCAAGGTTTTAAGCTTCAGGATTTGTTTTTTTTTACCGTTTGTGGGTCTCAGGTTTGCTAATGTGTTACAAGCAGGTGTCGGGTTGAAACAGGCAGAGAGTGGGGTGTCTTCAGCGCTGCGAGTGCAGCATTGGAGATAGTGGTTTTATGTTTAGGTTCCGGGTATGCGGGCAGAACGGTGTGTAGGGAAATGTGAAGTTGTTTTTTTTTTTTGGTGGCAAAATTGGTGTTTTTATTTCTTTTTTACGAATTAGGGAGTAAGAGAAAGTGGTACAGTAGTGAAGAGAGAGACTGGTGACATAGCAGAGAGTAGCAAAGTTTATCAAGGAAGATAAGATGGCAGCTTGGACTGATTTTTAATTTTTTTTTTCAGTTAGTGAGATGCGGCTGGCTGGCACCTTTTGCATTGGTAATGTTGAATTTTACAATGCTGTAAAGGTGCCAGCCAACTAATTAGATACCTTGATTTTGAAGCACCATTGTATAATGAGGCTTAATAAAGGGGAGGGAATGTGGTCAGAGGGTGACAGTGAAAAAGCAGGGATATTGAACGAATACTTCTGCTCAGTATTCACAAAAGAAGAGGAGGGGGAGGTACCTAAATCAAACAATAGGAACACTCTGAATAGGTGGGTTGATACAGTCCATTCACAGAAGAATGGGTTCTGAAAGAACTCTTAAAACTGAAGGTGGACAAAGCAATGGGGCCTGATGGGATTTACCCGGGATTTCTAAAAGAACTAAGGGTAGAACTAGTGACACCACTGACTACCCTCTTTATCAAATCATGGGAGGATGGGGTAGCAGCTGAGTACTGGAGGAGGGTGGATGTGATTCCACTTCACAAAAGTGGGAGCAAGGCAAAGGCAGGAAACTACAGACCTGGACAAATAAAGATTGATTGATTGATTGATTGATTAGTTTGACCTCAGTAGTAGGAAAAATGATGGAATCACTTCTGAAGGAAAGAATTGCTAAGTACCTAGAGGCCAGTGGGGCACAGGACCTAAGGCAGCATGTATTCACAGTGGGAAGGTCATGTCAGACAAATTTAATAGATTTATTTGACTGGGTGACCAAAGTAGTAGACCAGAGAGAGGCTGTGGGCATGGCCTACCTAGACTTTAGCAAGGCATTTGACACAGTCCCACACAAAAGATTAATATACAAGTTAGCCAGCCTTGGAGTGGGTCCCAAGGTGGTAGCCTGGGTGAAAGATTGGCTGGACAACAGGACACAGAGGGTAATAGTAAACAGAGCCCACTCCAAAGAAAGGGGGGTTACTAGCGGAGTACTGCAGGGTTCAGTACTAAGACTGGTCCTCTTTAATGTCTTTATAAGTGACATTGTGGAGGAACTAGAAGGAAAAGTATGTCTCAGTGCAGATGACACAAAGTTCTGCAACAGGGTCAATACAGAAAGTGGGGTGGAAAGGATAAGAAGGGACTTGGCAAGGTTGGAGGAATGGCCAAATGTATGGCAGCTTAGATTCAATGCAAAGAAGTGCAAAGTAATGCACCTGGGAAACAAAAACCCAGGGAAAGAGTACACAATGGGGGGTGCGATACTAACAACAACAATGGAAAGGGACCCGGGGGGTAGTCATATCAGATAACCTAAAGGTGGGCAAGCAATGTGAGAAGGCCATAAGGATGGCTGGCAGGATACTGGGATGCACAGGGAGAGGCATCACCAGTAGAAAACAGGAAGTTGTTATCCATCGGTACAGACAGTCGGTGAGACCCCATCTGGAGTGCTGCGTGCAGTTCTGGAGACCCCATCTCTTCAAGGACATAGACAGGATGGAAGCTGTCCAGAAGAGGGCAACTAAAATGGTGCAGGTTCTGCACCAGAAGATATACAAAGAGAGATTAAAGGAGCTTAATATGTATACCCTCGAGGAAAGGAGGGAGAGGGGGGACATGATAGAAAATTTCAAGTACCTCAAGGGAATCAACACAGTCCAAGAGGGTAGCATCTTTCAGAAAAAGAGATGTGCAAGAACAAGGGGGCACAATTTGAAGATAGAGGGGGACAGCTCAGAGGTAATGTGAGGAAGTATTTTTTCACAGAGAGAGTTGTGGATATATGGAACAGCCTTCCTGAGGAGGAGGTGGTAGTGGATTCAAAAACAGTGGGAGAATTCAAGAATGCATGGGACAGACATAAAGCAATTCTAGTGGGGGGTAGGAGGAAGTAGGCTGTTGTTTAACTAGGATCTGCAGTTTATCCATTAGGTAGGGACATGGGCAGACTATGTGGGCCAAGCGGTCCTTACCTGCCATCAAATTCTATGTTTCTGTGTTTCTATTAGAGGGCACCACCTTTGTCAAAGCCAGCACTGGTGAAACGTTAGGTGTTTTTCTGCTGCTCCCTAGTGCTGTGGCTCTATGTACTTGTACTCTGCAATTTACACTTTGAATAAACGCATTATTGGAATTGCACCTGTTTTCATTTGGACAGCAATTTTTACAGAAAATAGGAGGGTGAGTGCAATGACTTTTCAACTACAGCTGTTCAGTGCCCTAGGGATCATGGTCAAGCTACCAAGTCAGTCTTGAACCCCTATCAGCATTTGCAGTAAATAGGGACAGTACCGGACATGGCTCCGGGCTTACTCTTCCAGCCCCAGGACTGGGTGGAACACCTTATGGCTTGGGCCCAATTGCTTTACAACAGCAGGTATGTCACAACCAGGACATACCTGTGGCTATTGGGCCTGATGGTGGCAGCCATTGTCATGGTACATCTAGCCAGGCTGTACATGAGGATCCCTCAATGGACATTAAGAGTTCAGTGGGATCAATGTAGCGATGACCTAGAACAGCAAGTTCTAGTCACTTCTCCTGTTTGAAAAGTTCTCCAGTGGTGGATGGAACCCAGCAACCTGTTGAAAGGGGTTCCGTTCCTCATTCCCTCCCCTCAGTAGATTCTCACCACAGATGTTTTGGGGATGGGCTGGTGGGGCTCATCTAGGGCTTGATCAGACTCAAGGGACATGGACCAGAGTGGAGACTTCCCTCCACATAAACATCCTAGAGATGAGGCCTATTCTGTATGCTCTGCAAGCCTTCCAGAACCACCTGTGCCCAGGGCACTTGCTGGTGCAGATGAACTTCAGTGTAGTACACTGCATAAACTAGAAAGGGGGGACTCACTCATACCCTCTGTGCCAGGAAACAATGAGGGTCTGTTACAGAGCAATAGAACATGGCCTAGAGCTGTTGGCAGTCCATGTTCCAAGTGTCCAAAATGTCCTGGTGGTGTCACAGTCTCAGATCCATGTGTGGGAACTACTGACCTCAGTTGTAGAAGACCTGTTCAACAGGAGAGGTCATCCAGAGCTGGACCTTTTGCTTCCCACTCAATGCAAAACTGCTGCTTTTCTGCTTGCTCACTCCAGGGCCTGGAGTTTTTTGGTGAGACACGTTGCCTCTCTCTTGGAAACAGAGGCTCCTTTACACCTTCCCTCTCTTTCATCTGATTCAGAGGGTGCTAATTAAATTCCAGATAAAGGGCACCACCCTAATTCTTGTAGCCCTTCTGGTCTTATTGCCTATGGTTTTCCCTGCTGCATCAGCTGGCAATGGAACCTCCAGTACCCCAGCCCCTGTGTGAAGTTTTGGTCTCACAGGAACAGGGCACCCTGGTTCATCTGGACCTCAAGTCACTCCATCTCCATGCCTGGCTCCTGAAGACATAACTATTGTGAGGTCTGGAGTGTCTCCAAAGGTGGCTGATGTTCTGCTAGCTGCAAGAAAACCTTCCACTATGGCCACTTATTTCACAAAGTTAAAGTGCTTTACTTTGTGGGTTGCTTCCCATAATTTAGATCCCTTCACTTGTTTAGTGAATCAGATTATGGAGTACTTGTTGTCCTTGTCAGATGCTGGACCGCAATACTCTTCTATTAAGGTGTACCTGGTTGCCATATCAGCCTTCCATGTGCCTATTGTTGGCTGTATGGTGGCTCAACTGGAGGTGTCCCTTACGTTTTTGTGAGGCATTCTTCACTTAGGCCTCCCATCCGCTAACCAGTTCAAATCAAGCTTGGGACTTGAATTTTGTTCTAGAAAAACTTACTTTTGCTCTTTTTGAGGAGGCCATGACTTATGAGCTATGCTTTCTGTTGTGGAAAGCATTATTTTTATTATATTTTGGTTTGGTTGCTATTACTTCTGCTTGGCAGATTGCAAGCTTCAGTCTCTGATACGTAAGCCTCCTTATTTGATTTTCCAGAAAGACATGGTGCCTTTGCATACCAATCCTACATTTCTCCCTAAGGTGGTGTCTGAGTTTACTTTAAATCAAACCATCCACCTGCCAATTTATTTTCCAAAGTGTGACAATCCAGGGGAAGACTTGCTCCATACCTTGAATGTCCATAGAATACTCAGATATTATGTTCATCATATGGCGGACTGCAGGAAGTTCTCAGAGCTTTTTGTTTCCTTTGCCCATGAAAAAGAGGGCATACTGGTTTCTAAACAGTGCCTGTCCAAATGATTGGCCAACTGTATTATTTATTTGTTGCAGGAAATACAATAAGGTACTTCCTGGGGCTGTGTGTGGCCATTCAACCAGAGGAATGGCCAGTTCTGTTGCCTGCTGCAGGAATGTGCCAGCTGCAGAAATTCATGCTGCTGCAACTTGGAGTATTGTCCACACTTTCACTAGACACTACAGTCTGGACATTGCCTCAAGAAGAAGGGCAGGCTTCAGCCTGGCTGTGCTTCAGGGTCTCCTTTTTATAGGCCTATAGCCTCCAGTCAACAGACAGTCTCTCTGCCAGAACTGCTTGGGACTCATTCCATAGGTATGGCTTGATGAAAGAGATATCATCGATGAAGATAGGACAGTTACGTAAGAACTTTCCATAACAGTAGCTCTACAAGATAATCTCTTCATCAGGCCATGCTGTTTCACTCTCTATCCCCATTGGACTTAGAGCTTCTTCACTCCTGTTTCTCTCTCCAGGATGGACTGCCTTCTGTTTTCCACCTTGCCTAGTGACAGGAACCTTCAGCTCTCCCTTGGTCCCTCAGGAGGAGATCCTTTGCATATGGTCTCTGGCAAGGAACTGAGGAGGGTGCTGGCCGCCCATGTTTACACAGAGTGAGGACATTGACATATGACGTCATCATGGGTGGCCCCTAGTAGACTGCTAGCAAAAAGGTTTCATGTGGTCCTGGTGCCTGATTGCTATAGTTCCATAGGTGTTGCCAGATGAGAGATTCTCTTGAAGATCTACTATTATGGTAAGTTCTTATGTAACTGTACTTTTCATAGCCAACAACAGCCCTCTCCTTTTAAAAAGCCCATTCTGTCTGCTCTACAAAATGGCCCCCAAATGTGAAATGTAATGATGTCATAGAAACAAGGGTTGGACGACTCTCTAACTCTATACAGTGTTATACCATTTTTTAAATATTGAGTTGCAGTACAGTTTTATCAAAATTATGAAAATCATGACTTAACATGTATATTTTTATTAATACACATGTTAGGCTATGCTTTTGATCATTTTATCAGTGCAGAAAGTCAACATTTTTATCAACGTTGCAGTAGCTCTCTGAGCTAAATGGTCATACAAGGCAGAGTTATACAGAAATGTTACCTGTTGGTCAGGTAGTTGTGGTATTGCTTCAAAGTTAAGGAATGCCTTTACATGAACCTGTTCCTTATTTCTTTTTATTTTCCAGTTCTCTGGTGTATTTAGTAAGTCCACTGTAGTCCATCCCAGTTATGATAGTATTAGCTACATCTCCCTGCCCGCCAGTGGCTGCTGCCACCACCACATCAAGCCTGGTCCAAAATGTCATGGCCTCACCAAGAGCCCTAAGTAAATTGTTTTTATAAATAAAGCTCTCTCCTTAGTCTATGTAGTTTCAAAAATGCACACTCTACTGAGAATGCTCCTTCCTTTCTTCTTCACTGGCACTGGTAAATGACATCGTCAATGTCATTTACCAATGCTGGTCAGGAAAGAGGGAGCATTCTAGGTAGAGTGTATATTTCTGAAACTACACAGACTAAGGAGGAAGGTCTGTAACATTTCTGATTGGGCTTGATGCGGCATTGGTAGCAATGGTTGCCAGGTTGGTGGGTGGGGGATGTTAAAACTATCATAATTTGACTGGACTGAATCAGGCTAACAAAATACCCCAGAGAACTGAAAAATTAAAATAAATAAGGAACGGTTACATTTCGAGGTGTTCCACAACTTCGGAGAATGCCACAATCACTTGATCACAAGGTACAATATCTGTATAATGCTGCCTTGTACTTCAGTCTGGCACAGACAACCAATGCAGCTTTGATAACATATTTTTTTACTTTCTGCACTGATAAAATGATCAAAAGCATAGCTTAACATGTATATTGGTAAAAACAATACATGTTATGTCATGATTTTAATCATTTTGATAAAACAGTACTGCAACTCAGCATTTTAAAAAATGGCACAGCACTGCATAGAGATAGTTATCCATCTAGCTATGATGCCATTACGACGTACATTTGGGGGGCATTTTGTAGAGCAGATAGAGCAAGATTTTTCAAAGAAGAGGGCTGTCTACACTTTTTAAATACTACAAAACTACATTTATGCTTATTACATGAATGCCGTTTTACAAATTCATATAAACAACAGCCTTTTATTTACATCTCCATGGAGTCATTTTTATGTTGTTTGCACGCATGTGCAAGAAACATAGTGCCATCATCGGAGATCTCGGAGGTGTGTCACCTCCTCCTCCAATTCATTCAGTGTGCTGGCAGGTGCGGCCCCTGTAAGCTAATGCATTCTGGAGCTGTCTATGACACGCTCCAAAATGCAGTGGCATACAGTTGAAAGGGGGAGCTATGCTTCAGTGAGCACCAATAAGATATAGGCTGCCTCGTGGCTCCCCCGCAGACACCCATGCAGGCGTGCCGCCCCGCTCCCTGTGACGCATTGTATAGCTGACGGGTGCCCAATCCCCATCGGCTGAGTTGCGTCCCCCAGTAGTAAGTGCCATGCTGGGAGCCCACCCCGGTGTGGCAAGCGATCACTGGCCGACAGGGGTGCCCAATCCCCGTCGGCTAGATACCTGTCCTTGTGCCAGCTGACGAGCCCACCTGGCGTGGCGCAATTCATGGCTGACAGGGTGCCCAATCCTCGTCACCTGAACGCCCCCAACATCCTGTGCCACGCTGGGAGCCCACCCCAGCATGGCAAATGTCCCACGTAGTCAATTTTTTTTTTAAATACCTGTAAAACAAAACGGTCCCATGCGCGCCTCCCAACCCCCCACAACCCGCACCCACCCACTCGCACCCAGCCTCCCACACCCCCTCACCCCATACTTACCTCCGGACTCCGGTAGGTATCTCAGTGGACCGGGAACCGTCTGCACTCTTCAAAGCCGACCGCGAACTGAGGAAATGCCGTAAGCTGTATAATGGGCTAGATAGGGGTTTCAACTTTGTTGCATATCTCAGGCATTTTGGGGAATTTTTACCAAATTTTCAACATGGGGTTTTTGGGACCCCTTCTCATGAATGATGTCACTGTCATGGCATTATTCGGGCCCAAAGGGTGATTTCGCAGTCACTGAGCAGTCACTGCACAAAATCACCCTGCAGGCCTGAATAATGCCATAACAGTGACATCATTCATGAGATGGGGTCCCAAAAACCCCATGTTGAAAATTTGGTGCCAAAATTCCAAAAAATGACTGTTTTACGAGCGTTCGTTGTACAGTTCCTATGCATGCTCGTAAGTTCGCGAATTTTCAATATTTTCACTCCAGATTTCCAACATAGCCATTTTGCCACACCTTCTTATAAATAGTACAGCTGTCATTTTTCACATCTCACCCAAAATGTGTTTCCGCCCATGTAGCGCACAATGGCGCAGTCGGTGTGCAAAATCAACGTATGGGACAAATTAAGAAAATCACAGTGACACTGTTCATGAGCAGAGGTCTTAAAATGGCTATGTTGAACATTTGGTGAAAAATTCTAAAAAATGACTGTTTTACGAGCGTGCGTTGTACAGTTCCTACATTAAGTTTGAATTTTCAATATTTTCACTCCAGATTTTCAACATTGCCATTTTACCACACCTTCTTATGAGTAGTACAGCTGTCATTTTTCACATCTCACCCAAAATGTGTTTCTGCCCATGTAGTGCACAATGGCGCAGTCGGTGTGCAAAATCAACGTATGGGACAAATTAAGAAAATCACAGTGACACTGTTCATGAGCAGAGGTCTTAAAATGGCTATGTTGAAAATTTGGTGAAAAAATTCCCTTCAGATGTTCTGCAATATTACTAATGAAGACATTGAACAGAACTGGCCCCAGGACCGATCCCTGCAGCACCCCACTGGTCGCCCCCTCTCCCTAGACTGCATACCATTTGCCACCACTCTCTGCCTCCTGTCTGTTAGCCAGTTTCTAATCCAGTTTACCACCCTTTCCCCCATGTCCAGCCTACCCAGCTAGTTTATCAGCCTCCTATATGGGATGGTGTCAAAGGCTTTGCTGAAATCAAGGTAAGCATTGTCCACTGCCCCATCCTGATTCACTTCCTTTGTCACCCAGTCAAATAAATCAACCAGATTTATCTGACATGATGTCCCCACTGTGAATCCATGATGTCTATGGTCCTGGGTTCCGATGGCATCTAGATGCCCCACTATCCGTTCTTTAAGCAATGTCTCCATGATCTTCCCCACTACTGAGGTGAGGCTGAATGGCCTATTGTTCCCTGCCTCCTCCCTGCTGCTGGACTTGTGTAGAGGGACCACACATGTGCCCTCCTCCAATTCTCTCATGTTGAATGACTCAGTGAACATGGCCGCCAGAGGTATTGCTATCTCCCTTCGCAGTTCTGTTAATATCCTTGGGCGTATGCCATCTGGTTCCATCGGTCTACCTTCAATTTAATGAGCTTCTGCAGGACTCTTTTGCCTTTGAATGGACTATTGTCCACCTCTTCACCCCCCTTGGCAACTGCTGTACTGCTGTGGCCCTTGCCCCTCCCACTCTTCTGTGAATACTGAACGGAAAGACACAGTGGATGTCTTGGGAGGAAGGCATGAAACTGTCACTTCCAAATACCTAAACAGCACATACAAGCAAGCAACATTCGGCATTGACAAATGCTTGTTTAAAACAGTGTAGGGACCAAATAAGGGGTTTACATGTTCTTTAATACAAAAATCACGTATTTAATATTATATGTCTCTGAAGTGTGGAACATGTCTAATTTTCCTCACTGGAGACAATGTTAAACAAACTATATAGATACATCATGAAACTTTTTCCTTTTATCAGTGCTCAAATGTTTATGGCAGAGCTAGGTCAGTTACCACTATCAGCACATATTAAGAAAAGAATCACTGTCTCTCATCTTGTGCTCTTTAACCTTCCAGAGTATAGGTGTCCAAGTAAAGGCATGTAGGAAAAAGTTAATTATTCTGATCAAGGTTTTACCTTTCCACATATGAAATATTTTGAAAAATACAGTCTACCCAGCTGGTTTATCTTCTGTTGAGACTGAAATGTTCTTGCAGTCAAGAGAAACTTTGATTTCCAAAACTAAGCAATGATTTAGTTATATTGCAATACAAGAAGACATTGGGGCAATCAAAAATATGGAACTCTAAACATAGTACAAGCAAAATAAAGGTATATTTACCCCTGAAAAATCTCTCTCATACAAAAAATTAATAAAAAGACACATTATAATAAGATTTAGAATGGAGGTTTTCAACAGCAATCGGTTGTTTTTTCGCAAAACTGTAACGGCGTTCTTTCACTTCTGTGTAACTCCTCACTCAAGGAAGCCGACAACACAAAATATATAGCTTTAAGATGTCCATTCTATAAATACATCAGAGACATCTGGCTTAAACCCATCTTAGAACCTTTTTGGACCCTAGAAATTATGTTAACTTTCTTATATTGTTCAAATGACATTAATAAGTTAAGGTTGGCAAAATGTCTTCTGTTTCTAAAATGATTGTAATTGTTATTCGTTCGAGACTTAATTTGTTTGTGCTTCGCACATCATTCTGTATAGGGACTGCTCTGCATGGCTGAGTGTGTAGGTAACCAGGCCCAAACCTGATCCCACATCCACATCAAGGGATTCATACCATCAAGTGTTTGCTAATGTTCTAGACTAAAATTAATTTCAATATTATATAGAATTACTTAAAAGGAATTGATACTGTCAGTCTGCTATTTCTTTTATTTTTGTTATCCTCAGGGCTATTTCTAATATTCAATTTTTCATTTATGTATTATCCTGTAATGTTCTTGATGAAATAACATGTTTTTTTGTATATTACATTGTAAAAAGGTTCTTAAACTGATCAGTAAAATCTATTTAAACTTGATACAGTCCTTGAATTACACAATTCAGACTGCACCTTCTTGTCACAGTTTATTAGCATATTTTTGTGACACCACTGGATCCCTGCAGCTACAGTAGACTTCCTCAGCTGCAGAGATCCACCAGTCTCAAAAAACACACTAACATACAGCGGCAGGAAGGTGCAATCTGCACTGTGCAATTCAGAGACAGTAACTGCTGAGAAGAGTTTCAAACCGGTGTGGCAAAACCAGTTTATGTTTTCAGGATATGGTTTGAACAGGTGTGCTGTAGTGCTAGGATTAATATAGGAAAAGAAATGTACCCCTGCTTGCCCTTGAAGAAATTACAGAGGCCACAAAATGTTGGCTTAACTTAACTACTTAAGGTGGCACTGCTTACTCTAACAAAAAATGTACTTATAACCCAGGGGTTCCCAACTTTTATTGATTTAAACTGTTGACTCACACTCGAAGAGATATCCTTACCCTCCATGTCAACCTTTTATAGCTTCAGAGAAGAATGGCAGTCTGGGACATTCTTGTGTGACAGAGAGTGGTCTGGCCACCCCTTACAGACCAAAGGGGTGGTATAGTTTACTGCACCCTGTGATTGCTGGGGGCAGCAATTATTTGAGCAGAGGAACAAGTAATGCCCACTACTCTCCATTAGGAAGAGGAGGAAAGTTGCTACTAATCCTCTGTGCTGTAAATACTTTTATTCAGGTAGCGAAGGGTAACGCAAGGCTCCTCAGTTGGCAGGAAGAAGGAGGAGAAGCTTTGAAGTATAAAAAAATGAGGAGCAGCTGCTATTTTTGTAGTTGGTCCCTTAGGAATGTCTTGAAAGAGGGATTTCCTGGGGAGCCCTTGATGCAAGGACCAGGGAGATGGGCGTGTATTCCCTGACAGGAAAGCCCCCCCTCCAAAAAATAGAAAGACAGCTGAGAACTGGCAGAGGAGTGTGGATTCCAGTGCAAGGAGTGAGACTTACAAGTCACATTATAGATTGAGGGAGTGCTGCCAACCAATCAGAGCACTCCTTTCCCCTGCACGTGAGGCACTCTTATTCTGTGAAGAGCATCTCAAGCGCAGATGCCCTGGAAACGGGCACATTCTGGGAACAGTTTTTTTTTTTAAATATATGATTGATTGCTCTTGATCAATAATATATTAATATGTCCCCCGTCGCCACTCGTTGCTGAAAAGGAGTGGTTTCATTTGCCTTCAGCTTGAGCCAGAACAGCTCAGCTTTACTTTGCTGTTCTCATTCAGCTGAAGGCGCATGAAACCACTCATTTTCAGCAACAAGTGGCTTCCGGAGGACTTATTATGATGTAATGCAACTACCCTGCCTATGGATCCAGAGAGAACATGCTAGGGTTTGGGGCTATCCCTTTGTGTCTCAGCATTTGAGCAAGAGTTGTGAACATCCATCATGCTTCACCGCATAGAAGAACAAAACAATGTCATAGTTGGGAACCATTTCTAAACAGAGGAGCTATTGGGTCTGATGGCTTAAATATATGATTCAGGACTGATGACTGAGATTGGTGCCATCACGCCACATAAGTAATATGATTTAGGGCTGCTTGTTGAGTAAAGTGTTTTTGTGCCACATGGCAATGAGAGAAAAGTTCAAGTAAAAGACAGGTTCATGCACTTTGCAATGCCTTGAGCATCATTTGTCATGCTTTAACTTAGTTTACTTTCAAATAGTGGAGAGAACTTAGTAGAGGTGCAGGAGCTAGAGGCTATCTAGAGACTGGTCAGATGCCAGATAACCAACTGGAATGACCTGGCAGGTGTCAGTAAGGAGTCATGGTCCTTAGCATTCATAGACTGCTGCCCAGATCAGTAAATCTCATCATTTTCAGACCTGTTGTCACTGAAATACAAATTTTTGTGGTGTGCACCCACAGCCGTTGCCAGGGGGGGTTCGTATGGTTTGAAAGAACCCCCCTTTTGAAACTCCCCCTTGTTTTCATCATTTGCAACATTTTTTTCATTATTTCTGTTTATTTTGTGACTGTCACAAAGTGTTTATTTATTTATTTATTTTTAGTTGTTTGACCAGGAGTAGCACACTACGCTAAAAGCTTTTTTATAGGAGTGACCTGGGAGCACAGGGAAGTTAAGTGACTTGCTCAGGGTCACACAGTATGTTAGTGGAAGCTGTGGGATTCAAACCCAGGTCTGGTCTGCTGGATGTCACCAGATTTGCAACTCAGAGCCTTAAACCACTGCGCTATACTGCCTCCCTAAATGCACACATGATGAATCCCAGCACTTTTTCTCTGCATGCGTGCCCCCTCCATCTGCTACCAATCAGCTCCCTCAGTGCCAGTAAGATGACTGGAGCTGCTTTGTGAGTCTTTCTCCGCACGGTCCCCCTATGACTGGCTGGCCAATTGCAGCTCATGTCAGCATTGTGAATGTGACTGGAATACAGCACGGCCACTGCCCACAATTCACACTGTCAGCTAGCACTCGAGGAAGATGAAGCATGGCAGCAGACTCAGAGACGACGTCTCCAGGAGAGCAAAAAAGAAAGTAGAGGACCTCAACTTATACTATTATCAGTCACCAGCAGGTACATTTTGCTGGACACTATTGCCAAAGATGTGTCCCTTAATAACTGCATATCAAGGGATAGGATGTGCAGTTGGGCAAGGGAGCTGCTCAGATGGGTGGGCTGATGATTTAGAAATAAATTACTTAAGTCATCCTCTATACAAAATGTAAAGTCATGTTTCATATGACTGTTTTACCTTTTCATAAGTTAAGCAAAAGAGGTACCACAGTGGAAAGGCAATGCAAGTGTTTGGAAGGGTCTGGCTGGGATCTACACTGCCACCTCACTAATTGTGCTGTTCAGAGAGGTCTTCACTGTGGTCCCATTTTTATTGACATTCAGGTCCACTTTTGTCTGTGTCATCTGTGTCAGACACTGTTAAAACAAATAAGTTGTGAGAAGCGTTTTCTCCACATGACCACATGTGTTAGCAGAATGACATTTGTTGCTACAGTTCAGTGGTATGAAAATACCCACTATACTTTTGGAAGCATGGTGGGGGTTGGGGGTAGGCATTTAGGAGATGGTAACTTTGCACTGGGAATCCCCACCACTGTCAAATTACCTTTCCCCTCACTCCCTTTGTCAGGCCTACCACATTGGAGAATGGAATGGGGGCAACAAGTGTGGTACCCAATATTGAACTAAGAATTATGTTACAGATTTGTTTCCAAGCAGGGTGCCTGGTATAGAAACACAGAAACCTAGACAATGACGGCAGAAAAAGACAGAGGTCCATCCAGTCTGCCCAAGTTTCCTATAATCCCTGGAACCTACCATTTCTCCAGGGTACTAACCCTCCCCATCCTCTCTCTATTCTCCTCCTTGGTCCTGTCGCCCCCAGTAACCACTATTCCCTTTATTATGTCCTAGCCCTGCTTGAATCCTCTGGTCATTTTTGCACCCACCAATTCAGCTGACAGACTGTTCCAAAGTTCCACCACCCTTTCCGTAAAGTAGTACATCCTCACATCTCTCCTGAACCTACCTCCTGTTAATTTCCATTCGCATCCATGTGACCTCGAATTGGTACACAGACTTTGTAAATAATACCCCGCAGTTCACTTTAATTCCTTTAAGGAACCCGAAGGTCTCTATCACATCTCCCCTCTCCCTTCTGGTTTCCAGTGAGTACATATTTAGTGCCTTGAGGCGCTCCTCATAGGATCTGTCCTGCTGGCCCTGAATCATTTTTGTTGCTCCGTGCTGCACTGTCTCCAACCTATCCTTATGCTTTCTGAGGTGAGGACTCCAGAACTGGGCACAGTACTCTGGGTGAGGTCTCACCAGGGATCTGTAGAAGGGAAGTATTACCTCCTTTCTTCTGCTATCAATACCCCTATCGATACATCCCAGCATCCTGCTAGCCTTGCTATAGGCCATGTTGCACTGACTCAATTGCTTAAATGGTATATTGAGTTGGGGAGGGTGGAGGTTACAGTAAGGGGTAGAGAGAGCTCAGATATGAGTTATACAGGCTTAAAATAAGCCACAAAAGAGCATATCATAGCCCATGGTTTCTGGGAGCCTATCAGCCCTAAACCCATGCCCTATGAGCAAGCCAGCAATGCAGTAAGTTAGTAGTGTATAATACCCAGCCAAAACCATCTACAGACTCCACACTGAGGTTCAGTGCATATACGTATACACACACACACACACAATCCGTGCCACCTAGATAGTAATAATTGTTCTTAGAGCAGGAGGTGGAGGGGAGCTCACAGATGAGTTGTTTTGGTTTAAAATAAGCCACACAATGAGCCACAGAGCATCTAGTACCACAGAGCTTCTGGGGGCCTGGCAAACCCCAGACCCCTTACCTACACACCAGTAGATACAGCTATAGATATTAAAGCTGATACCATATATGAGACAATGCCTTAGGTATATTACAGTAGCAGCATCTTGCTGCCCTCCAGTACTGAATGCATATGTATTCACCCTGCAGTCAGCCAGATAATAATTTTGCTTAGAGCAAGGAGTGTAGAAGATCTCAGATATGACTTCTTTAGCTTCAAAATAAGCCACAAAATGCACCACAGAACATCTAGGACCTCATGGCTTCTGGGGTCCTGGCAGCCCTAAGACCCACAGCATTTTTAAAAGGTTGCAGACTGCGAGCTGGCCCAGCAGCACAGAGGGCTGAGGCACTGGCACCTTACCTTGTGCTACACCTGCAACCTGGGGTCTGGAAAAACCTCAGGTCACTGGGGTGCCAGCTCGGGGCTGGAGCGGGATTGAGCCATGGCTCTCCCCTCCAAAGGAGTGGATGCCCACCCATCCATAGTCTTGCTCCCACCGGGTGGAGGTCTGGCGGGTGAGCAGGCAGTACAGGTGGTGACAGAAGTCAGGATGGGTGGAAGGGGCCACCAGATCCTGGCATGTGTGTGTGTGCACCTCCATGTGCGTACATACATGTTTATGCCATGGCTGGGGGGAGGAGGGTGGGGAACAAAACAGAAAAATGAAAAATGTATATAAAAAAACAAATAAATAAATACAAGGTTGCAGACTGCATAAAAAGAACCCCCCTTGTAAAAATTCTGGCAACGGCCCTGTGCACCCCTCCCTGAACACCATGTACCATCCTTGAAATCTTCTAGAATAGGAAGGGGGGCGTTCAATATCAAACAGAAAGTGATGCTTATAGTTATGGTAGAACAACAAAGAAAGCTTGAAGAAACTAGCAAGAATGTGCATATGCAAACTCTTGATCACACTGCTTCTCCTCTTCTGCTGTCTTCTTATAATGCCAGTCCCAGGTGTGAGCAAGATAACACTGAAGACCTGCCTAGTGATGATAACCAAGAACATTTGAGAGTGTTTGTATGCTGAATGCTTTTGAGATTTGGATATTTTGGGGGAATTCTCTGACTTGCTATCAGATTACCTGGGTTTGACTCCGACAGCCGCCTAGGTGCATACTGTGTGATCCTGAGCAAGTCATTTAACTTCCTTGTGCTTACAGGTCGCATCTGGAAAAAAGCTTCAGCTTAGTGTGCTACTCCTGGTTAAACAATGTTCCTTTTCCCCTACATGATACAGGCTTATCTAACAGCCATTGTGTAACAAAAATAATGATCCAGTCAAATTCTGGCAAGTCAGGCAAGTCATTTCACATGCAGTGACTAAACTAACTTTGGATTTTCTCAAATGCCCACCAGCATCAAACACTTCAGAAAGATGCTTCAGTACACCATGTTTCTCAAGGCTAGATCCAGAGAAACTTGAATTATTAGTCTTTGTCAAACTCAGCTTACTAAGGATAAACATTAGCTAACATTAGCTATCCATTCAGATATTTACATGTCCAGCAAGTACCACCTACTACTATTTCCACTACTACACCTCCTGGAGGTAAGTCTCCCCAGTCGCCCACTGGCACTGGCATCACTGTCTGGCTGTCTGCTTCCAGCAGCACAAGAACTACTCAGACCACACCACTAGCACAAGTCCTCCTCCTGAAGACACTTTGATAACTTTCCCATTGTCATCACCAACAAGCTCAATATGATGTGTGTGCCAATCACACAGAGTCATTATCAGTTGAGTAGGACCCATCAACCCAACAAACTCACCTTTAGTCAAAACAAATGTTCTGAACCAGTTATTCATTTTTATATCTCATTCCCCTAGCCTTCTAATAAAATTGTTGTTCTTGTTTAATACTGACTTGTGAGCATATTATTAGCGATAGCCATTAATTGCGTGCACTGTAAGGTATTGCATCTGTTTATGGTATTACATGTATGGGGTGATTGCAAGAAGAGGTGGGTAGGCACTGCATCCCAGGGGGTTGTACCACACAAACAACTGGCCCACTATAATTTACTCTGAGTGGAGGCACCATGCAGCTTACTTCATATCTGGGAAAGAACCTCCCTTTTCCATCTACAACAGAGCTCAGTCCCCTCAACCTTGTTGAGCCTGCAAGACAGTGATAATAACTGAAGTTGCACGGTGACCCGGTTACATCTTGGAGGCGCCGCTGGGATCTCCTGTTTACCAATCAAGCCATACATGGAGGTTTCTGCTCACGAAGACAGTGTTCTAGCCGCCAAACCCCAAGATTTTTCTTATACTATAACCTGCTGTAAACTTACTGACCTGTTTAAAGGTGAGGACCTGGACCCTCAAAAAGCCCTTTTTCTCCTGGGAGTCCACCCCCAGGAGAGACAGGGAGAAAACAGAAGAGGTCCTAACAGTAGTTAAATGCCTGGGTACAGTTGCTGTCCGAGGGTGGGAGATGGACTCTACCACAAAAACATTAGCTGTACTAACTGAATGCCGAAATGTTGTATTTCCACCAGAGTGCCTGATGTACTGAGTCCAGAAGGTTACAGTGTGTCATGGACTGTAGTGACTCATGCTAGTGTGACTCTCAAAAGGGAAGCTTCACCCAAGTTTGAGGGTTTCATGGAGAGACTCAGCAAGTGGTTGCAAGCTGAATAAAAGTAGGTTGAGGAAGCTGAAAAGTACTTGATGTCCCAGGGGGTGCCCCCCACAGGGTGAGGGGCCTGACCTAGTTATGGACCATCAGATTCTTATCACAGGTTAAAAATGTTTTCAGGAGCAAAGCCCACCCCAGCAGGGGAGGATGATTTAGCGACATGGATGGACTACATTGCCCCTTTAGTTCAGGATTGGCAATGCTCCAAAGCAGAGAAAATACCTGGGAGAAAACCTCCAAGGGCCCCCTTTAGAAGTTAGTCATTCTCTAAGAGCCACTGATCCTGATGCACCAGCACAAGAATATTTGATGGCCCTGGAGAGTGTTTTGGGGAGCACAGAGTCCTGTGAGGATCTCCTGTGGAAATTCAAAAATACCAGGCAAAGGGAGAGAAAACCATTGTCTGCTTTCCTGACTCATGTGGAGAGAGCCTTGCAGAGAGCATTCCACAAAAGATGCATGGCCTCCCAAGACTTAAACCAAGTGCAGTTAGAGCATGTGCCAAGGCTGCCAGTCATGCCACTTTGCTGATCCTTAAGTTGCATCTGGCTGAGAAGTAGGATTCCCCACTCTCTCACTGGGCAGTAATGAGAGAGGTTAGGGATGCTGAAGAGGAAAATGGATGCTGGAGATCCTATCATGCCTCCACAGCCATTACACAACTTAACGGCAGTGTACAGACAAGAGAAATTCAAGAACTGAAAGCATTGCTAAAAGAATGCAAAGACGCAGTTAAACAGGCAAAAATGACCCCCAGTAATAGACTATCTGATTCCTAGAGTCAGCTGGCAGTGGCTGTCAACTGAAACCCCTCTGTGTTAGGTGTAGGAGTGCAAGCACAGGCACCACCTGTGACTTCAGACCTCAAAACACAAATCAATGAATTGTGCGGCATGGCAAATGAACTGAAGAAATGCACTATGCAGCTCCAGGCTAGGCAGGGGGAGAGAGTGCCATAGCGAGGACCAACAGTTGTCAAAGCCCCTGCCAGGGTCTCTAATGCTTATGCTATGAAACAAAATAGCCAAGGCTGGAGTCCATCAGCCAATGTATCACCCTAACCACAGCAGAACTGAGAGGGTATTTTATATTTGCATTCCTTTGTTTAAAGATCAAATGTACCTAAATGTTCTCATTCTAATTCTATTGCCTTGTTTATCTCAATCCTCTGTATAATCACCTACTTGTTCTAAAGTACTAACGTGGAACATATGTAAAGAGCTCTGAGCTCAAATGGTTAATCCGAGATCTGAAATAAATAAATAAATAAAAATTTTATAATTGTGGAAACAATGGACATATGAAGAAAGAGTGTTGATAACTGTGGAAAAGATGGACATATGAAGAAAGAGCGTCAGTCACAGGAGGACCCCTGAAGGGACATAGACAGACTACTTGAAGAAAAGTTATGCTTTACCTGGCTTGTGAAACCCATTGTAGCCTTATTGCTTATTATTTATTTATTTATTTATTGAATTTTGATGACCGGGTAGGCCCACTGGGCCCCGGAGGTCCCTTTTTCAGGGGCGACCCGGGTGAGACAACAAATTACAGGTAACAGATCAGTACAGTCATGTAACTGTAAAGTATTTAACAATAAGAATACATAGGTTTACAGGCGGCAGGTATTGTAAGACATGCAGGCAGTAAGGACATAGAGGTTACACATAATGAGACCGTTTACATCCCAAGTTAGTGATTAGGTTGAGAGTGCTCTGGTAGGCAAGCAGTAGCTAAAGACCTGGGGTTAGCTTCTTTGTGGGCATATTGGAAGGGGATAAGAGGGACAAAAGTGCACCCCATCTTTAGGGGAGTCCGTTATGCAACCAGGATGGCTATGCAAGGTCGGGTCTAATGAGCTACCAGGATGGCTGTACATGGTCAGGTCCTGTAACAAAGACATGTGCTCCTTCGAGCAGGTGTCCCTTGAGCTTTGTCCGAAGCTGGAGACGGACACAGCCTCCCTACTCCAAGGGAGGTTGTTCCAGTGGAAGGGCGGTGTATGCAAAGGACCTGGACCCGGCTTTAGTCCTAGTCTTGGGAACCACGAGGAGAGTTTGACCTGATGGCGCAGGCACCGTGGGTTGGGTTTCCACCCTAACAGGACCATTCAGGCTGGGGAGGTGTGGGACCCAGTAGCTTGAATGTAAGGCAGAGGGTTGGGTAGGAGAGGTGAGCTTCAAAGGCGGCCACCTGAGCCTAGATTGGGCCCTGCAGTGGTGAGTCTCGGGTGTGACATAGTGGCAAAGCAGACTATCTTGTTGTACAAGGTCTGCAGCCTCCCAACTCCGTCCTGACCCACGCCCCTAGAGAATCGGGGCGGCGTGGGTGAGCTTTGGGAGGAGTGCAGCTAGAGGCAATGGCTACCCTAGCTTCAGGGATAATCTGGTCCTTTAGTCTATAAAGGATTCCAAGTTTCCATGGATGGCTTTGGTGATTTGGTCTCATTGATTTTTAGTGTGAGGCCTTGGTCCAGGGTAAGGCCAAGGTATTTGGTGGAGGTGACCACCTCAGTTTTACACCCCGGACTGGAGTTGTAGAAGATGTGACCTCTCAGATCCCAGGGATCTAGGACCAAAGAGCATTACCTTTGTTTTGTTGGTGTTTAAAACCATTTTGTTCAGAGTGAGCCAGTCCTCCATCTGAAGGATGTCTTCTTGGAGGCTGTCTCAACTCAGGTAAAGTAGAGGAAGCTCTTAATAATGACAGCATCATCCAGCGTACTGGATAACGCTACCTCGCATGTGTATGCAGATCATTTATGAACAGTGTAAAGAGAAGGGGGCCGAGGATTGACCTTGAGGTACCCTTTCTTTGAGTGGAGCTAGCTTGAGACTTTATCCTCCCACTGACCCTCTGGGTGCATCCAGAGATAACTCTTGAACCAACCCAGTGAATGGGTGTCAAGGCCAAGTGAGTGCATTTTTTGTAGTAGGAGGTTGTGGTTTACCAAGTCAAATGCTTTAGATAGGTCAATAAAGACCGCTCCTGTGCTGACCCCTGCATCATTATTGCTCAGTACATCTGCTGAGAGTTTAGTTAGTGCAGTATCCGTCCCATGCTTGGCTCTGAGGCCATGCTGTGATGGTGAGATTGCCCGGTGGATTTCTAGGTATTCTCAGAGTTGGGAGTAGACTAGCTTCTCCTGTACTTTTGCAATGACACACAGCAAAGAGATAGGCCTGTAGTTCTCAATGGGCTCAGTTGGCCCTCCCTTGTGTATAGGAATCACTAGGGCCTGTTTCCAAAGCTTGGTACAGACCCTCCATAATAGACCGGTTTATCAGCCAGGTTGGGGGCTTAGCTAAAGCTGGAGCCCCCTCCTCGAATTCTGGTTTGGATCCTCGTGCCCCCTAGATCCTCTCAGTGTAGGGATTTAGGATGATCAAAACCTCCTTTCCCTGACCAGCCTCAGGTGAAACAAAGGTGGTCAAGATCTGGGGCTGTTGAGTGCTCGCTCACTCCTCCGTCAGGGGTCCCGTCTTGTAAGCATCCAGGTTCGTGAAGTAACTGTTAAGGGACTCAGCAATGAGAGATCACCCATCGATTAATTGCCCATTAGCCAAGATTGGGCTGGGTGTAGTTTTTTTGCTCTCTTTGAGGAGTTCATTAATGTGCGACCAGAAAAGCCTGGGATTGCCTAGGTTAGGTTTTTGAAGGTTGGTGATATAGTCTTTTTTAGCTAACTTTATGGCCTTTTTGCATTGGTTTCTAAGGGCCCTGTAACTGGCTAAGTCCTCCGGTAGCATTGATTTCCTGTACTTTTTCCAGGCCTTGTCCCAGGTGGACATCAGAGCTTTTAGAGGAGGCAAGATCCACTTATAGCAGCTTCTCTTTACTCTGTGGGTTTTCAAAGAAGCTAAGAGGTCAATAATTCTAGTGAGGGATGTCTGAAAAATTTAACGCATCCCCAGGTTAGGAAGGTGTCTTATATTGCTCCAGTCGATCCCATTTAGGTACCCAATGAATTGGTCAGGGAGGAAGTTAGAAGTCCCTAGTAGTAATAATCCTAGGTGGGACTTTATTCACACAGTTCTTCCAGATGGCAAATACCGACGAGTGGTGCTCAAGGCATCGACCAAGGTCCCTGCCATTTTACATTGCTGGGGTGAAGCCAGGACCCAGTCGATTATGGTATGCTTTCCTGATGCATGGTTCATTCTGGTCGGTGGGAGATGACTTGGGTGAGGGAGTCATTTAATATACCATTGATGGCAGACTTCTTCTCAAGGGCCCAGTTTAGGTTGAAGTCGCCCAGTAAGATAAGCTCAGAAGCAGATTCTACTGCTAGGTTCTTCAGGAGCGCATCCAGAGAACCGAGCGCATTGGTGGGGGGGGGCTATATGTGCAGCCTATTGTGAGGTGCTTAGCCCCACCTAGAGTGAGCCGTGTAAGGATTGCTTCTATGTCCGGGGTCATGCCTTGAGGCATGCTAACGAAGGAGGATGTAATTGTGTTCCTTACATATACCAGAACCCCACCCCCTCTTCTCGACGGTCTGTCCTTTCTGTAGAAGGCATATCCAGAGGCAGCTACCTCGTGATCCAGAATGTGGGGCTTTAGCCAAGTCTCCGAAACTGCTAGTATGTCTGGTTTGTAGACAGCTAGCCATGCTTGGACTTCGTGAATCTTAGGTCTCAGGCTGCGGATGTTCATATGCACCAACCTCAGACCCTTGGCTCCATCCCAGGCCTTATCTGATGAGGAAGAAATAGATACGTTTGGTGTCCCTGGGCCTGGATTAGGCTGGATGTCTCCCGCCAGTAGCAGCAGCGCTGCTAGCAAGCGCCGAAGAGTGAGGGTTAGTGGTGATAGAACCAGTGTAGATGGGTATGGGGTTAAGCTCCTAAAGAGGAGAAGGGATTGATAGAGTATCCCTTTCTTAGAGAATTCATCCAGCCACTAGGAGAGGGATGTTGCACCTGGAGGAGGGCAGCTGTAACAGGTGTCTTGCCGTGGCATTCCCGCCTTACCCACGGGCATAAGGGGGCAGTTGGCATTACTAATGAGCCAATCCGTCCCTAGTTGGGCCAGAATATAAATCAAAGCTAAGAGGATGCCCTTGTTCCAGTTCCCAGGGTTCATCTTGAAGCTTTTCAGGGCCACCCGGATGGATCTTGGGTCCCTGACCTAGTGAGTTGAGGAACCAGGAACTGGCGTCAATCCCTGCAGGTGCAGGCACATGCAGCAACGTCAGCTGAGGATACCAGAGCAGGTTCAGCCTCCAATCTAGATGTGTTAGGCAAGCCCGGCTCGCTACCTTTGGGATAACGGTTCCCAGTCGAACCTACTGTTATTTAGAACAATTAATTTTAGAGGGAGACACTGAAATCAAGTCAACAGCAGGGTGCAGTTGGAGTATCCCAGTGAGACAAATATTAGTACCAAGGATCCCTATCAGACTCTGGATAAGAGGCTGATTATTAACTAAATATTAGTTAACTTTAGTATTGGTACCACTGTGACCAGACTTAACTATCAGCAGGGGTAGGTGGGATTTAAACTATGCAATCACATTTCCTATTATTAATTAAGAGTAAGCAGCAAACCAGTTGGCTATATGATTAAGCTTCGCAATCACAGATTTTTTTTTTTTTTCTCAGCGTTACAGTAGGCTAACAGTACTTAGAAGCAGTTGCTATGAGGCTGTAGTTGGCAAGAGTGAACAGAGATTAGCTAGGTAGAAGCAAGAGTCAATAAGTGTCAGAGTCATAGGCAGTTGCCCAGAGTGGCAGGCTGCCTCAAGTTTGGGCTAGCAGTTAGGTTTGAAGAATCTGCCCCTGGTAAGAGAGGGGCGCTCTGTGGTGAGACCGGCAGCTGCAGATGGAGAGAGAGGCAGGTACCCCTATGGCAGGATTGGCATATAGGCAAGTTTTCAGTCAAAGCACCTGAAACTGCACCTTCTGACCTTGACAAAGTTGTTGGACCATCCACTGAAATAACAGTCACTATTGAAGGTGTGTCTGCTCGCGCTGTCCTGGACAGTGGTTCCCAAGTGACAATCATATTTAAGAACTGATATGACCAGCACCCATCTCATCACAAACTACTGCCTCTGGAAGGTTTAAATGTATGGAGCTGAGTGACAAGTCCTACCCATATTTGGGCTATTTCAAGGTATGTATTGCTCACCCCTCCAAGGTAGCTGGAGTGGGAGACCCTGTGGAAACTTTCGCATTAATGTGTCCAGAATCTGGAATGTATGACGGAGTGCCCATACTTACTGTGTTAGCACTAATGCTCATATGTTTGGTCACCTGAGTCAGCTTTATCAGGAGAGACAGAAAGAAGCCAAAGAGAAAGGAAAAGTGTTACATGTGCATATCTTGGTCCAAAAGACATACCAGCAACAAACACAGACTACAGACAATGTTCAAGATGACCCCATGAGTATAGTATGATGCCATGACACTAAAGAGCTTGTTTCACCCCTAATGCTGAATGCAATATAAGTGGTGTGGTATGTCTGAAGAAAGACATAAAGAAAGCCAAATACTGATGCTTGATACTCCAGAAGAACATGGCCTGCCAGAAGGACTGTTAGTAAAGCCCAGTCCATACTAGCAAGAGTTCATGCTTATACCAATTGAGTTATCATCCAGATAAAAAAAATGACAGGTTGAGACACTGTGGTCAAGAAAGGATGCACTTTGGCTTGAGTATAATGGGCAGATATGGCAGTGCACCCTACTCCAACCAGAGATTGTGCCTGACCTGGCATTGACCCAGAAACATAGAAACATAGACTTTGATAGCAGATAAGGACCGTTTGGCCCACCTAGTCTGCCTATTTCCCTACCTACAGGATAAGCTGCAGATCCTGTTTAACGAACAGCCTATTTCTTCTTACCCTCCACAAAAATTGTCTTATGTCTGCCCCATGCATTCTTGAATTCTCCCACAGTTTTAGACCCCACAATCTCCTGAGGAAGGCTATTCCATGTGTCCACCACCCTCTCTATGAAAAAAAAACTTCCTCACATTGCCCCTGAGCCATCCCCCCATTATCTTCAAATTGTATCCCCTTTTTGATTTTGCTGACTCTCCTATTACTGAGCAGTGGAAGACACAGGTCAGCAGAAAACCAGCTGAAAGGACAAAAGTATTTTCACTTCATGAGTGGGATGTGGGATGTGTGATGCACAGCCAGAGAAGAGCACCACATCAGACTTCAAGAAGAACACCCATTCCAGGACATGACCCACTGATTGGCACCAGCAGACACTAGTGATGTGAGAAGGCACCTGCAGGAACTGTTAGCTGTAGGTATTATTCAATAAAAGTGGAGTCATACGCATGTGTGTTGACTATAGAACTCTCAACAAACAGACAATTTCAGACCAGTATACTATGGCCAGAATACAAGATGCCCTGGATTGCCTCAATGTAAGCAACTGGTTTTCCATGCTTAACTTCAGAAGTGGCAAGTATCAAATATCAATGGTCCCACAGGGCAAAGAAAAAACTGCCTTTATTTGTCTCCTTGGGTTTTAGGAGTTTCTTAGAATGCCGGAAGGTATCACTGCTGCCTCAGCCACCTTCCAGTACCTGAAAGCTGTTGGAGATATGTATCTCTTAGAATGTCAGGTTTACCTTGATGATGTCATAGTGTTTAGGAAGACCCTGGAGGAACATGAGGCAAGACAGCTAAAAGTGTCCGATCAACTGGAAGAGTTTGGGCTCAAATTCTCCATTAATAAGTGTTAAATCTTTCAAAGTTCTGTTAAATATGTGGATCTTATTGTGTCCACCCAAGGCATTCAAACTAATCCCAGTAAAGTTGAAGCACTAACTACTTGGACAAAACCAAAGAACCCAAAAGACTTACAGTGCTTCTTAGGCTTCTGTGGCTATTACAGAGGATTTGTTAAAGGTTATACCCAGGTGGTGAGGCCACTACTGAACCTAACACAAGGCTATCTGCCCACCAACAAAAGCAAAAGCAAAAAGACAACAGATGCTACTGCTAAACCCAAACAGTATTTTAAATCTTCTGAACCTTTTGGCCAGAGATGGACTGCTGAATGCGACAAGGCCTTTGATTAAATAGTTTACCATCTGACTCATGCTCCAGTTCTAGCATATGTAGACCCCCAAAAGCCTTATGTTCTGCATACAGATGCCAGCTTTAGTGTTCTTGGGACAGTTCTTTATGAGAGCAACCAGAAGGACTGCACCCCATTGCCTTTGCAAGCAAAAGTTTGAACAGTGGTGAGAGAAAGTACCCATTAAATAAGTTAGAATTTCTCACTCTCAAGTTGGCCATTGTGGACCAATTCCATGAATACCTGTATGGGGCCCACATTACAGTCAAAACTGATAATAATCCATTGATGTATGTATAGACTACTGCAGAGCTTTATGCAGCTGGACACAGGTGGCTTTCAACATTGTCCACCTACAACTATAACGTGGAGTGCCGGCTATGACTAAATCATATAGATGCAGATGCACTGTCTCAACATCCAATGGCAACCTCTGTGGATAAACAAACCTGGGTATGAATCCCAGAACAGACTGTAAAAGCTTTATGCAAAAAGTTTGACACAGACAAGCAGCCTGCTAATGAAACTGACATTCGCCTTCTGGACAGCTTGGGTACTCCAAGTGATTGTGCACAGACTGCCTACTGCAACTTAGCTGCTCTAGACTTAAGTACATTGCCACAACTGACCCACTAAGACTTGCAAAAAGAAGAAAGATTACATCCAAGTACCACAGACATTGTCAGCACCCTGCAGAAAGGGGGTTATGCGACCCAAGTAGTTGGCAAATGATCCAAATGTGAAATTGTTGTTGCGAGAGTGGCCAAAACTTAAACTTATGGACAATTTGTTGTACAGAGAAATCCAAGACTCACAAGGGTTCCTTTGTCTGTAATTGGTCCTACCAGCAAAGTTCATGAAAGTGGTACTCCATGCATTGCACAATGACATGGGACGTTTGGGAGGCGAGCGCACATTGGACTTGGCTCATGCTCGTTTCTTCTGCCAGGTATGGGGAGTGATGCAGAGCAGTACTACAAAAGTTGCAGTATATGTGTCCAAAGAAAAGCTTTACCTCAGAGGTCCACCCCTCTAGTTAACATTGTGACTAGTGCACTCACAGATTTCATGTGTCTTGATTTTCTTAACCTGGAATCGGACTCTAAGAACATTGCAAACATTCTTGTACTCATGGATCATTTTTCAAGATATGCACAAGCTTACCCCTCAAAGGATCAAAAAGCCTCCATGGTTGCCAAGATCCTCATGGAAAAGTTTTTTTTACATTACAGAGCCTCCAAAAGAATCCATTCCGACCAGGGGAAGGACTTTGAAAGTCACCTGATAAAAAACTGTTGTTTCTGAAGGCATTATCAAATTTTATACAACCCCATATAACCCTCCAGGTGATCCACAGCCTGAGAGGTTCAACAGGACACTTCTAGACATGTTGGTCACCTTGAACCCAAAAGACAAAAGTAAATGGAGCCAGCAAGTAAGTGCCTTGGTCCATGTGTATAGCTGCACAAAAAAATGACAATACTGGATTCTCCCCGTACAGTCTAATGTTCAGCCAGGAAGCAAGTCTACCTGTAGATATCTATTTTGGTGTTTCTGCCAATGGAGCTAGGCCAGAGACCTACCTACAGTATGTACAAAGATTAAAATAACGTTTAAATTCTGCATACAACTTGACCGCAGATGCCACAGCCAAAAGAAACAGAGTAAACAAAGAAAGACATGACAAAAGAGTAAAAGCCCATAAATTGCTGCTGGAAGATTGTGTGTTACTGAGAAATTTAGAAATTCATGGAACGCACAAAATCACTGACAGACGGGGCAGCACCCCTTATCTTGTAATCGAGAAAGTACAAAACATGCCTGTTTATAAAATCCATCCTGAAGGACATACAAGTAGCTACTGTATCATACACTGCAACTACTTGTTGCCCATTGGACAGATGATCACTACTAATGGACAAGACATGTCAGAACCTCCTGTAACAAGATCTGCTATGCACAGATGTCAAGCTAAACAGAGGGCAAAGCATTCTGGAGTTGTCCGAGCAACCCCTGATGAGCAAGCAGAACCAGAAAGTTCAGATTCTGAGTCAGAGGGAGAAGTAATATATCTCACAGCATACTGTCCCACACCAGACCTTGCCTGACTGTTTCAAGGGACACCTGCAACAAAAAGCAATGTGACAGACATGCCCACCACAGATCCTCCAACAACACTAACAGTGTACTTTGAACCGCCAACTAGCAATGTATCCTAGAATAACAGGCCTGAATCTGAGGAAACACCAGAGGAAGACAGTGGAGACCCTGTAGAGCCTGAACTGGTAGAAACAGAGGAAACAAATGAAATGCCAGAGGAAGTTGTGGTGCCTACTTTGCCCCAAGATGCCTCATTGCTGGTCGATGAGCAGGGAGTAGCTAACCCTGATGCCAAAGAAGAAGTGTCAATTCCATTTTGTCACTCTGAAAGAGCCATCAAACCTTTATTAAAACTTACCTATTACTCTCCAGGAGCTCTCACTGACTTGCCCATGCATGTGATACATAAGGGCATATATATCATTGAGCCTGGCTGCACTTTATGAGGGACGCCTTTAAAGGTACAGAATCTTGTGATGGTATGACAGGAATCTCGTAATGGAATGACGTAGTATTCTGATGCAGAATAACGTAGTATTCTGTCTTGCAATGTTAGTAAATGGAATCTAATTAAAAAAAACAGTTTGGAGGGGTGTGTGTGGGTTCAGTATAGGGGAATTGGTATGGGGGTGTGGGGGCAGAGCTCCTCAATAATAACAATAAATGAAATCCAATTTAAAAAAAAAACTATTTAAAGGGGTTCGGGGATGGGTATTTGGCTGAAAGAATGAGAAGTACTGCTGTATGAGAACTTCTATGTACTGCTTCTTGGGACTGTTGTTAAGTGACAGTGTGCCGACCGAAATCTTTCGGTATGTTATAGACCAGATGTTGGACGCCATATTCACCATTTCTCATAAACTGCAGGTGCACCTAGAATTGTTGTGTGCCCACCAAAAGCCAAACCACTCAGAGTAGAAGGAGAGGTTGAAACATGTACTTATGATACAAAATTGTCAGACAACTGAGCTAAAAAAATGCTTATGCTTATGGTATACCAGTTAATGTTGTGTCAGCTGTCTAATAGCTAAAAAGCTTTTCAGTACTTGTCTCTGTCATTGTGTAGATAGTTTGCATTTGTCTAGAGCAATAGTTCTCAGACTTTGTCACAGTGAGCCTCCCCAAATCCATGGAAAAGATTTGAGCCTTTCCCAAAAATTGAAATAATCTGGGGCCTCCCCAAGGGAAAATAACATACTGTACTTTGCACAGTACACCATAAATAAATTGAAACCCCTTTGAGTACTTGGCTCACATTCTTTGTCTTATACTGATGTGGAACCTTTGAAAAAGAGCTCCTGTGCTCAAAGGTGTTATCTGAATAACAAATAAATAAAATAGACAAATATTATTCTTCAGCTTTAGTGTAACCCCCCCCCCAGCCAACCTACATACTCTGCTATTTTCATTCTTGAACCAGTGTTACCCCTTGTTGTGGTACCTTCATGGGTCAGACTACTTTCTCTGTTTCCTCTCTATATGAAATTACCTTCCTACATATTTTGCCTCTCCCTCTCCTTCCCTGGGATTACTTTGCTCCTTCGTGCTATTGCTCTTAGCACTTCTATGCTCAACCCTTGTATCTGGGCTGTTCTGCCATCAGGCTACAAATTGATCACCACCTTCATTACCACCACTTATTATTAGTTTATTGTTCATATTTGTTTGAACTATTGTTCATTGTGTATTTCTTGATTGTTTTGCAGTTACCTTTTGAAATGTATTCACTCCCTACCCTTTCCCGGGTACACCTGAAATGAGCCTTGACTCATTCACCTTCCCTTGTCATCTATTAGTAAAATAAATACATTAAATTCACCTACTATTATCCTATTTCAGTTTGCATTATCTCTTCACACAAAATATATAAAACTCAAAATTTAAATACAGTACTTTTTCAGACTTGCTTGAGCCTCCCCTGGAACAGGTTGGGGCCTCCCCAGGGAGGCTGGCCTCACGTTTTGAGAACCCCTGGTCTACAGTAGACTGTATTGATTGCCGATGCTAGTAAAGAAGCAAATGCCTAGTTAGACTGTGCAGGTAACCTGTTAAAATGCCATGGCAAATGTTTATTTGCACCAGGTCCCTGGTATGAACTTGGCACAGATGCCAAGTGTTTAGGAGAGGGAGAATGTAACCCCTCCATGGGTGGAGCTTGCCTTAATTTGTCCCCCGACTGCCATGTCCTGCTAGTTCCTATCCTTGGGTGCCTCCTTTATGCTATTGCTGGCCCCTGGTATCAGATACATAAGTGGGGGGCTAGAGGAGTGAAGTGAAAGTGAAATTGCCTGCTTGGTGGTTTGACACATGTGGTGTGGCTCTGTGTGCACTTTTGAGCTGGATCCTGCTCAAATGTTTGAGCAGGCAGGTCGGCTCACATTCTGTTTTAGCACTGTGGTGCTTTGTGTTTAAAGTCACATGGTGGCTCTCTGCAAGTGTTCCCTTGTTGTGCTCCAGCCCCAGAAACTCCAGTTACATAAGTGGTGGCTCAGAGATGCACAGGAGAGGGAGAAAAATAAACTTTGTTTCAGTTTCTAATAGCGCTATACCTTTACGAGCAGGTGAGGCTGCTATAGGTTTTAGAAGCCCTGCCTGCCACCTAGGAGGACTGTGCTATGGCTCTGGCAACAGGCAGGGGAAGTTCTTTGCAAGCCCAACTCTGCCACTGGACAACAGGCCAGAGGGGTAGCTACCAAACCCTTGAGGTAATATTTGTTAAAATTGGACAGAAGCCCTACAAAAAGGACTTAAACTGGGACAGTAAATAAACTGAACTGCAGCAGCCATCTTTGTTGCCTCTGACCCCTGTAGCAGCCAATCAGAATTTGAAGAGCCCTGTGGCACAGAGCAATGACTCCTGGAAACAGGTTAAAGACTGGGCTCCTTGTGCCCTTTCAGGCACCCAGTCAGGCATTGAGGGGACTTAATGCATATTAATTCTACAGATGGACAGCTGACCAGTCAGAAGCTGCCATATTCCCCTGAGATTTTGAGGGGGTTCAGCTCACGGCAGTCTGCCTTGAGCTCTCCATGAGTGAGGAGGGTTTACACTGTGTCTGAGGAGAAAGTCTGGAAGTCAGCCTAAGGCTTCTGCAGCCAACTTGCCGGAGACTTTACCAAAGAATTCCACCAGCTGGAAAAGCCAGAGTTTTGAGTTCTGCTTGTGGTTTGGACAACCAGAGTCCAGAGACATCTACAAAAATTTCCCATTGCCTTGGGAAGTCAGTTTTGAAGCAAGAAAAGCAGTTTTGTAGTTGAACCTGCAATTTGAAAATTCCAGAGAGACTGATTGCCATCCCTAACCCTGGGAGGTGATTCCTGAGTGCCAAAGAGAAGAATCATTGTCAGCAAAGAATGGTCTTGGGAATCAGCAAGATAGTGTTACAGTCAGGCATTACCCATTATCTCCCCCTGAGGGTTGGACACCTGGATGGG
The DNA here is from genome assembly GCA_016271365.2 of Neoceratodus forsteri. Classification (NCBI taxonomy): domain Eukaryota; kingdom Metazoa; phylum Chordata; order Ceratodontiformes; family Ceratodontidae; genus Neoceratodus; species Neoceratodus forsteri. The sequence continues at coordinate 1,676,851,843 of CM057449.1, forward strand.
TAGGGTGAGGCGTGTGGCCCTTGTCCCCAGCACTGGTCTGTTCCAGGACCTGCAACACTGCAGAAGAGAAGGTGACAAGCTGCAAGAGTCTGCCACATTGCCAGCAGATGACAAGCTTCCAGAACCCTGCCACAGTTAAGAAGGCTGCAAACCTGCCTGTACTGCTCAAGACTCAAGCACAGTTGACTGCACTGACTGCCATAGTCCAGTGTATACCATTGCTGCAGTGACAGAAAAACAGCACAGACTATCACAGCGACAGAATTGGCTGTTCGCTGTGATGGCCTGTGGGTTTTCCGACACTGCTGCCTCTGGGGAATTCGCCCCCTCCCTGAAACAACTCTGAATCATATTTGGTAATCTATAGTGGGGGGTGTGAGTGGCAGAGCCCCCTGCATGGGAGGGGGGAGAAGCCCCCCCCAAAATAAAAACACTTGTTTCCACTGATGGCACATGCTGGCTGTCACCATTGTGCCGTCACTGTAATGCCGAGTGACAGAATTCCTGTCGATGTGGCTTGGTGGAACCGTAGTCTAGACCCTGTGTATTTGTGCTACTGAACCCTGAGTAAATGTGGGGACTGCTCTGCACCTGCGGATTGTACATAGTTTCTCCAAAAATATTGCTCATTAGAAAGTACACCAACTCTAGCCACCCAGATGCACTGGTTTCAGGCCTGTAACATTTTTGCCATCTGAGTACCCAGTTAGGAGTATAGGGGGGACACTGGTGCTAGTGGAAAGGTAGGTTAAACAGTGGCTGTTACAGTTTGGGGGTGGGGACTACTAAAAGTTGTCGTGGGGTTAATGCTACCATTAGTCAAAACCAATGATCTGAACCAGTTCTTCATTTCCATATCCCATTACTCTACCCTTGTAATAAAATTGCTCTTTGTTCCTGTTTAATACTGATTTGAGAGCATATTATTAGGGATAGTCATTAACTGCATACACTGTAAGGGATTGCATCTGTTTATGGTATTATATGTGTGGGGTGACTGCAAAGGGAGGTGGAGAGGTACAGCATCCCAGGGGGTTGTGCCACACAGACAACTGGCCTACTATAATTTACTCTGGTTAGAAGCACCGCACTACTTACTTTATATCTGGGAAAGAACCACCCTCCCTTTTCCATCCATAACGGAGCTCAGTCCCCTCAACCTTGTTGAGCCCACGAGTCAGGGGTAGTAACTGAAAGTTACATGGTGACCCAGTTACACTTGCTTGTGTTAGAGACAGAGGATATGGCAGAGGACAACTAAAAGAATGCCCAGTGACAAGAGAATGTCATGTGGTCCCCAGTTTGGCTGCTAGTTGATAAATTGGTTATAATATGTATTTGTGACAATGCTGCAAGCTTCAAGGCCTGTGCCACATTTTCACAATAGACATTTGCTTCTGCAAATGTAGCAAAATATTTCTAGATAGTATTTGATATTGTGGAACTACAATCTACAGTATATTACTTGCTTAAAACCAACAGCCTCCATGAAGGAGAAGGGACATACCGTAGGTCAGGAGCTACCATTTCTGCTATTACTTCATTTAATTTCTGGTCGGTAAGATGACTGTTACACTATGTGAATGCCCTTTGAAATGACTCTTGTATGGTTAACTGTGTGGGACATGGTCTGACTGCCACAAGAGGAATGGTCAACAGGCAAAGAAGGAGAATCCGCCAGGTGCAAAGGTACCTGCTCTGGAAGATGAAGGAGATAAGATAATAACGTAATTTGTTTTTTGCAATGACTTTATTTGAAAAATAGCTACATGTAACTATGTCACAATTTATTGCTAAGGAAGAAATATCTTCTAGGTCACTTTCACCCACTTCATCCTTTGCCCTACACACACACACACACACCCTATCTTTTCTGCTGCATGTGGAGCCTGCATTTCACAATCACACTTCTCTAGCCTGGGAAGAGTTTAGGCCAGTTATCGTGGAAGAGGTTTGTGAGGTAATCTCTGAGCTGTGGCCCTTCTTCTGTGAACTGGACCCAAGCCTGGCACATCTTCTAGTGAGCTGTATGTTGTTACTGGGCTTGGAGTTTCCCGGCATTGTCAGGTTCTCCATCTCAGAGGGGACCTTTCCCAGCTCATTGAAGATCCACTGATGAAGCCCCTTCTTTTTTTTTTATTATTCTGTTTATCCTCCGGGGAGCCTGGTAGGCAGCTCCGGTCCCTCCCTCAGAGGGACTCGGTCTCTCGCCCCACCTTCCTCCACCCGACAATCCTGGTGATCCCCCATGGGTTACCCCCCCCCAGTGAATGGGCCAGGGTGAGGAGTGCCGGCTTCCCACCACCATGAAGACCACATCCAGATTCCAGGTGTTGGGATGGGTGCTGGCGGGGCCATCATGGAGCCTGCCTGCTCCATTTTCCTGGTTTTATCCCTCCCCACTGACATCGTACATTGACTCGAACCTCCCAACCCATATCTCGCTCCAGCCATCGCTAGAGGGTGATCAACGAGTGGGACAGCTATCCCTTCCCTTCCCTCCATGAAAGAGGAGAGCAGTCCTCCGAACGGTTGATCCTCTCTCTCCCCTGTCAACCTCCGGTGACCTGGGCTTGTTCCTGAACCCAGGTCACCGGTGTGGTGTGAGGTGTAGCATCCAGCGCTTCAACCTCCAGTTCCACCGAGCCAGCTATGGTGAGGTCCCTTCTGAAAAAACTTTCTTTAGACCCGAATTGCTTGGAGAATTATTGACCTGTCTCTTACCGCCCATTTTGGGGAAGGTTATTGTGGAAACAGTGGCACTGCAGCTTGAGGCACATCTCACTGCCGATGACATCTATCAGCCCCTGCAGTCTGGATTTAGATCCAGACACAGTACTGAGGCTGCATTGGTCAAGGAGCACAATAATCTTCTCAGGGTGAAGGATAGAAGAGAACAGTCCGTTTTTGTCCTCCTAAATCTCTCCTCAGCATTTGACACTGTGGATTTTGGGCTTCTGTTGGACTGGCTAAGGGAATACTGAGGATTCACTGGAACAGTCATCTATTGGTTAAAGTCCTTCCTTCGAAATAAGACACAGAGGGCAGTGATGGGGAATTTCTCCTCACTCCCAATGCCACTCCTATGTGGTGTACCCCATGGGTTGGTCATTTCACCCATATTGTTCACAGTGTATGTGCTACCCCTGAGAGAGATCATTTGATGATACTGGCTGACTTTTCACTACTATGCAGATACCTAGCTGTATATGTTGTTTGCACCTGGGACACCAAGGTACATAATTTGTGTCTGACTGAGATTTAGGACTGGATGACTTCTAGCTGGCTGAGACTTAACCTGGACAAGACAAAGGTACTGGTGACTGAGCCAGGTGGAAGGAGGGGTACAGAGGCAGCCGAAGAAGTGATGGAACTCATGATCAGGTCCTCTAGTCTTGTGGCTTCATCTAAAGTGAAAACTCTTGGGGTCAATCTGGAGAGAAGCTAACATTTGAGGTTCGGGGTCAGCAGTAGTCTTGGCTTTTACTATCTTAGAAATATGGCCTGGATTAAATCCCTCTTCTCTGTTGAAGACCAGCCAATACTAGTGCATGCATTCACAATGTCCAGGCTTGAATACTGCAGTGCCCACTTCCTAGTTGTCAATGGAAGTATCCCAAGACACTTGCAGCTGGTACAGAATGCAGCAGCCAGGTTGCTGATGGGCCTCCCAGGTCCTGTCATGTAATCCCAGTCCTGCATGAACTGTACCGGCTGCTGTTGAAGTGGCCTATTATCTTGAAGGTCAGCTTGCTGAGCTATAAGGCCCTATATGGACTGGGCCCTGTTTACCTGTTGGAATTTCTGTCTCCTCACCATCCCTCCTGCCCCCTCTGCTCCTCCAAGGTGGGCCTCTTGGCTGTTGTCAGGGCTGGACTTAATTCTTCAAGGGACCAGGCATTTGAGTTTGCCAGTCCTGCCTGTGGAACTTGCTAACTACAGTAGATCTTTGAGGGGACGCCCTCGGTGGAGGCTATTACTGCAACTATTTTGGGTGCATTCTCTTGAGGTGCCTATGTGATTTTCTTGTCTACCCCTGCTGACGCTAGTTTTCCAGACAGCACATATTGCTCAGCAAACATTTTTGGAGTCAAGAAAACAGTATTTCCATATCTAAGAAGTGGCATTCTTAGTTTTACCTCCTAGTATGCACACTTGTTATTTAGCAGCTTCATTAGTTGTATTGTTATCAGGGACATCTTCATTATCATGAAGATTAACAGTGTCAGCAATGGAGACAGAAGTATCATCCTTGCCCCTTCCATTTTTGCCATTTTCCCCTGATTGCTCTTCTCGGTATTTTTAATGGGACCTGTGGCCCCATATCAACTTAGAATTAGACAATTCATACTTCTGCTCACCGGACACAAAGTTGCTACTACTGTTGTTCTTGTAAATGCAGAAGTCTGATTCATGAGATGATGTAGAGCAGTATTTAAAGCATATGTAGTCGTACATTTGGTGCCTCAGCTGATGATGCCCCTACTACCTTGCTTTTTTTCAGTAATAGTGATTCTACTACTGCTACTTTGTCCCTTGCTTCTCTTATAGGACACAGAACCTGTTGGGCCCACCATGCCTCAAACCCATAAGACCAAATAAGGGCTGGAATACAGAACACAGACAAGATGTTGCACTAGAATGAGGTGCTGAGGATAACCATGGCTATCACAAACAAAAAATTCTAGCACTCACAACTTCAATGTAGAAAAAGATGCTGCTCCTTTTGTTCAAGTGAAAAAATGTGCCCTTGTTATTCAGCGCCAGCAATACATATTAAAAGTACACCCGAAGTGTTTCAAAATACCATTCTTTATCAGAAGGCACACAATACAGGTGATAACTGTATTTTATACCCATGGCATGATGCCAGAAAAGAGGGACCGATGTTACACACCTACAGTATATTAACAACTATTATTATTATCCAAAGTGCTGTGCAAAAACTGAGCAAAGATATCACAGTTGCAAACCACAATAATTGATCTTGCTATTTGCTGATAAATCAATGCCTCACTGTGGTTAGCTATAAGTTGATGTAATTATTAAATACAGTATGTAATATAATCGTATGACCCAAGTTAAAAACATGGGTGCAGGAAGAGTATGTGGTAGAAAGTCAGGCTGCCACTTACAGGAGGTAAAGCTGATCCTGGTGCTGACCAAAACTATAAAAGAGAGAGAGAGACAAGGGGGAAACATTTTAATGGTTCATGAATCTAAATACTGAATATTATAACATACAACATGTGCTACATATTTACAAATTTACAAACTTTGCTGAATACATTTATAAAAAATGGGAAGATCACGGGTAACAACTTATTTCAAGTAAGGCAGCATAGCGCAGTGTTTTAAGGCTCTGAGCTGCAAACCTGGAGACCTGGGTTTGAATCCCACAGCCCCCACTTGCATACTGTGTGACCCTGAGCAAGTCACTTAACTTCCTTGTGCTCCCAGGTCACACCTGGAAACAATCTTCTGCTTAGAGTGCCTCTCCTGGTTAAAAAATTTCCCTTTCCCTCCCCCCCTTCCCAAAACTGTAATTGAGACCTGGGAATTTGCATGCATCAAGGGTATCCAAAAGCCCTCTCTTTTTGGCAGGAGTATGTCAAAGTCTGCCCTCCCCTTCCCCTTGGGTTCTGATTAACTTTATCTAAGGCCCTGAATGCGAAGCCATGACCACCCATGCTGTTATTCATTTTTATGTGATGCACAGTTGCATATTTCTCAACACCGTTAGTAATGGCCCTACAATGGTCCCCACCCTGACATTAAATTATCTCTTCATCTTGCTGATGTAGAAGACTCCCCCCAAGGACAAATAGATATGTAAACCACTCCACTGCTACCATGGTAATCAAGTGTCTAATTGTGTGTTGTTTCCCAGTGTGTGGGTTTTCAAAGTTGTTGCTGGGGAAATCACCTTACAGTATTTGTAGTACTTTCTTGTGTAGCAGCCCTTTAGGTCACTTTGAAGCCACATGTTCATTACAGGTCTGATTTGTCTTCTAAGCAAAAGAGTGTCCCGTAGGGTAGTACCGATAGGCCATGCATGGGGTTTCTTGACTGATGTCCCTATCACCTAGTAGAGTGTGCCAGTTCTTTTTGATAATATTTTCAAAGTGGTTAGCTTGGGCCAAGAAAGTTGTAACAAAGTTGTACCTAGTGGGATTAAAAATATTCCTTCTACTACCTTGAATCAAATCTAGTTCATCATTGGATTTTGCAAATTCATGAGCTTCAATGGTTACCACTGCATTACAGCTCCTCTCAATGAATCTATCTGTTAGCTCAGATGCTGCTCTTTCATAGCTATCATCAGTGCTGCACTTACTCTGCAGTCTTAAAAACTGCCCTTTCTGAATATTTTGTACTGTGTGGCTAGGGTGGCATCTTGAAACCAATAACAGTGCATTCACTCTCTTTTCTTCAGAGGTCCATTTGTATGTTTTCTATCTCATCTTTCATGATTTTAAGATCCAAAATGTTCACAGTGTTTTTGCTAGTATTATATGTAATTCTCAGATTTTTCATTAGAAGCATGGACATATTGTGCAAATTATTAAACTCTGGCAGGTTACCATTCCACATGACAACTGTGCCATCAAAAAAATACGTGCCATAATGCAACCTTGTCAAAAGAATGGGTTCACATCTACATCCCTGACCACTCTAGGTTCTCCTAGGCCAACATAAAGGTTGGGAATATGGCGGCTGAAAGTTGCCTCATTGCCATTCCTTTGATCTGTAAGTAGAACTTGTCCAGGAATGTAAAAACATTAAATTTAGACACAAACTCTGATAATTTTAAACAGAAATTCTGTAGGTGGATTGGCATCTTCCCCCATTCAGTCAAATAATGTGCCAGAGCTTCTTCTTGTGGCATATTGACATACAGGGACTCAGTATATGTGGTAATAAGATATGAGCCCCATCACACCTCCACATCCTCTAACATTTGTAGTATGCCCCCTGTATCTTTAAGGTATGAGCTCAATGTGTATACAAAGGGGCAGATGTGGTAACCCACATTTTGAGAGAGGGGCTTGGAAATTCAGCCAGTGTTACTGACAATAGGTCAAGCTGGGGGGCTGGGGAGACTGTAAGAATCTGTGCACTTTAGGTAGTGCATTTATGGTGGAGTGTACAGGATATTCAGTAGCTACAAACACTTTTGGTTTATGTCAATAATACCTCTCTCATAAGCATTCCCAACCCAACCAGTTCATCAATACACCATTTGAACTTAGATGTAAGATCATATTCCAACTTTCAATGAAAACTGAATCTCATTTTAAACATTTATTGTTAAAGAAGCTATATTGTGATACTGTTTGCAATTGTGATTAATTTTTTGTATGTTGTGTAAATGTAATTTTGTATCGTAATGTTGTGTGTCAGGCATGGCTGAAAAAGGGCTGTGCCCAGTCCACTTCCTGGTTAAAAATAAAACAAAACAAACAAAAAATAACTGGTGCAGTGCTTTCTTATTATAGTCACCAGAATTTAGCACTGCTACACTATTGGAGTCTTTCCCTAGATTCTCCATAGCAGCTGTTTCACTTCGTGTGAGGTTATTGCAATTTAAATCCAATTATTTATTAAACAGTCTATTGAGATCTTGCTCACAGTCAAGGGTGTAGACAGGCATACTCACTGTACACATTTGTGTACAGTTTTGTTGAGTGCCTGTCACAAACCATATACCTTTCTGTTAACATTTTCATTCTAATCTGTAATATTTGGGTTGGTGAGGGCCACTGAGGAGTGTCTCTGTTTAAACTTCTGTTGTTTAGTAGACAGATATGTGTATAACCTCTTTAGAGATTAAAGGAATCATCTGACAACAATCTGACTCGTTTGAAAGGGGGTGTCATTTGGAAAGGATGTGTACATTTTTTAATGGGGGGAGTAACTGTTGGAGATTGTGTACAAAACTGAAATTTCTGGCTACACCCCTGCTCACAGTGTTCTTTAAAAATTGGCATGGCTGCACTGGGTTGAAGGTTGACTTCTTTTAGAAGATTTTTTTCCAGCATTGTAATTGTCTTTAACATATTATCTGTAGGTGTAGCCATTGCCTGTTGCTCATTCATTCACAGTCATTGCTGTTCTGTTATTTGCTGGTACCAGGTCAGCACCCATTTCTCGTTTCTTGTAAAAAGTCTAAGACTAAGGTTTCTACAGGCTTTTTGCAAGTTAATTCATGTTTCAGATTTGTTGATTGTAGTGGTGGGGGCAAAGGAGTATCCTTTGTTAAGGAGTTTAACTTCTTCCACAGTTCACTTTTTATTAGATAGATTGATCATCTTTGATGATCATGTATTTAATAGTCCTGCTGCCGGTTATAAGGTTGTCTCCATTCCTGTTGGTATTGCTGTTGATGATGTCCTCGCTTCTTAGGTTGCTTGTTCGATTGACCTCCTTGACCTCCCCTTCTTCCCCTTCCTTGTCTTGCTCCTCAGTTTGATATGAAATGTTCCATTCAGAATTCTAGGTAATGATTCTTGCATGTTCTTCTTCTTGGATCTTGTGGTGGTTCTGATGGTGGCCCCTCCTTTTCTAAAAAATAATCCTAAGTGACCTTTAAATCTTCAGTTTCTGAGCCACTCCTGTCAGTACTAAAGTGAAAAGAGACCCTTCTGTCTCTTTCCATGATATCTCTGTTATGACTGTTTTTTTTTTTTTCTTCCAACTGTAGACTGTGTCCCAGTCATAATCTTTGCGGTCACACTGAAATTTCTTTTGCTTTGCCACTTTCAATTCCTGGTCCAATTTGATAATAGAGCCTTTTAGTTTCTGGTTGTACTGATCAAATTCTGTGTGATCAATAAATGTTAGTACCATCGCTTCCCTTTGTTTGATTTCTTGGGACAATTGCTCATTAACCTCCTTGCCGTATTCGATAATAAGTTTCATATGTTTTTCAGATGCTTCATTTAGAATATCCTGCCATCTTTTCATAAAGGATTCCACATACCATATGTAGGACTCTTCACAAGTCATAATCTTTGTGGTATTCATGATACCGGCAGGTATGCTTCATAGTTAATTTGATTCCAATAAATTCTGTGAGCTTTTAGTACTGCTTTTTCAAGGCCTCTGAAGGCTTCTTGTAATGTCCTTGTGTCCTCAGTAGTCAAAATAGCCCTGTCTTCTTCTCTTTCTAGTAAAAAGGGATTAGACTCAACTGCAGCAGTTGAAAGGTTACTAGCACATGTAAAAGGGTATTTTTTTTTGGGGGTGGGTCATATATAGTGTTCCCTCCAAAGACAAGCTATGTGACCCAAAAGCCAAAAAACTGTTTGGTCACTGAAAAAAAAACGTAAAGAGCAATAGCTGTTGTCTAATAAGAGGTTTTACACTGTGTAAATAAATATCACTGTAACCTGTGCATAATCCAAAAAATACGAGATGCAGAAGACAGACAGGATGTCACACTAGGTTGGAGTGCAGAGAATAAACATGGCTATAACAAACACAAAATAAATCCAGCACTAACCACCTCAGTGTAGAAAAAGATGCTGCTCCTTTTGTTCAGGTGAAAACATTTGCCATTTTTATTCAGTGCCAACAGTACATATTAAAAGAAGCCTGATGCATTTTGGAATACAGTCCCACCCTGTTTATCCGAACCCACAGGGGAACATCTGATTCGTTCGGATATGCAGGAGGTTGGATAAATGGGTGCACTCGCAATATAATGTACTTTGCACTACTTAATGCACACAAAAGCAGTTACAGTACTGTATTAACAAATCAACAGAAAGGCAGTTTATTGTTTGCTGATCACATCTTTAAGTGCAGTAGAAGAAAAAAAAAGTACGCTAAAAAAAGGATTAAAGTACACAACGATCATAACTTTATGGCAAACCAGATTTAGCAAACAAATCCATGACAGAAGTTTGCTTTAAAGGATCAAACTTTTTTCTAGCAGCTTGCTGCCTTAGCTGCCGTAGTAGCATGACCTGTACCAGATCACAGTCTACCTGGCTCTCTGTGTACAGGATGCACTTGTCAAAGCAATCAACAGCCTCTGAATGAGTCGGCAGTACTGGAATTGCATCATCCACTTCTGAGTCATTTTCTGTTTCTAACTCAGACTGTGAAGACCTCAACACAAGCTCAAGGATCCTGTCATCTGAAAGCTCCTCAGGACCCTGTTCTTCTTTGTCTGAATTGAGCCATATCAGCACTCCTTCTTCAGATGGAGGGTCAGACAGTGTAGCAGCGAGTTCCATAATCTCAGCCGCTGAGATGCTGCTATCAGGAAAGTTGGGGAGGTCAGAAGTGTCAGAAACAGCTGGGTCATCGCGAGCTGTTTTAATCCCTGATTTCTTCCATGCCTTTTGTATTGACTCAGGATGCAATGAATCCCATGCCTCGGCAGACATGTACACCACATCCTTAAGTGTGATACCCCTCATGATGTCACCCAATGAGGACTAGGCATTGTCCTCAGCCAAAACGGTCTGCAGCAACTTTTTTCTGTAGCACCTTTTAAAAATCTCAAGCACTCCCTGGTCACAGGGTTGTGGCTTGGATGTTGTATTGGCAGGCAAAAAGGAGCACTTGATTACTCCATTCCATGTTTGGACATCAGGAATGTCAGGGTGTGCTGGTGAGTTGTCAACCAGGAGTAAAGCTTTGATTGGCAACCCTTTGGACCACAGGTACAGCTTCACCTGTGGCACAAAGCTGTCATTAAACCAACAAGTGAAAATGATGCCTGTCATCCAGGTGCTGTGCTGTGCCTCATACTGCACAGGCAAAGTCTGCATACTGAGGTGCTTGAAGCACCATGGTACCATAGATGTACCCACCACAACCAATTTTAATTTATGACTGGCTGCATTAACACAGCAAAGCACAGTAATGTGGTCTTTCTGCTTTTTAAACCCTGGGGCATCTCTCTCTGTGCCATGGGCTAGTGTTTGCTCAGGAAGTCCTCTCCAATACAGACCTGTCTCACCTGCATTGAAGACTTGCTCAGGTAACAACCCCTCAGCCTCAATAGTGTCTAGCAGCTTCACAATGAAGGTTTCATTGGACTCGTTTGCGGCACTTAGTCACTCTCCACCCAATTTCAGCTGCAGTATGCCATGTTGGTGCTTGAAGAGAGTTAACCAACCCTCGCTAGCACAGAACTGTTCTGAACTCCCAAGGCACTGGTGATACTGGAGCGCCTTCTCCTTCAAAATTGGCCTTGATATCGAGGTTCCTTTTTCCCGCTCCTGTTGGAACCAAATGTACAGAGTAGTATCACGCTGCTCATCCTTGCAAGCCCTCATGTTTTTCTGTTTCTCAGATCCTACTGCTGTGTCCATGCTGCCAGCGAAATCGCAACACTTGTCTTTTGCAGACTTGATATCGCTGATGGTAGACTTTCCCAAGTCATACTTGTCTGTCAAGACTACTGCCTGGTCACCACTCTCCAGCCTCTCCACAAATCAAATTTTTTGTGCTACACTTAGCAACACTCGCTTCTATTTTCCTGAAGGGGATTCCATTCTTGAACTACAGTACACTGCTACTGTAGTGTACTACTCAAAGGTAATTGTAATCCTAGATCTAAATAAACTGATTCAGTGAGCCGAATGTGTCATTTATGAGCTGTTCACAGTAGCTGCACCTAATTAAGACAGTGATCCACACTAAACAGGTATGCCAATTAGAACTGTGAGGGACATGATCGGTGTTTATTAGAAAGGGAGGTTCAGATTAAGGGGGGGGGCGGCTAATCGGGAGGGGACTGTACTGTCCTTCATCAGAAGGCACACAATAGAGGTAGTAAATTAATTTTATACACATGGTATGATGTCATAAAACAGGGTCTGATGTCACACACCTATATTAAATTAACAAATTAATAGAAACATAGAATTTACCAGCAGATAAGGACTGCTGGGCCCATCAAGTCTGCCCATTTTTTCCTGCCTATAGTATCACTGCAGATCTTACTTAATCTACGGCTGATTCATCCACCCCCTTTCCTTTTCCCTAAGATTCCCTTATGCCTGTCCCATGCATTCTTGAACACCACTACTGCTTTTGCCCCTACCACCTCTGCTGGAAGACTGTTCCAGGAATCCACCACTCTTTCTGTGAAGAAGTACTTCCTCACATCTTTCCTGAATCTATTCCCCTCCAGCTTCTTATTGTGCCTCCTTGGCCTTGAGCACCTTTTTTTCTGAAAAATACTTCTCTCCTGCACCTTATTTACCTTTGTGAGGTATTTGAAGGTCTCTACAATGTGCCCTGTCTCCCTCTGTCCTCTCTTCCAGGGTGTACATATTTAGGTCCTTTAACCTCTTCTCTTAGGGCTTCTGATGCAGACCCTGCACCAGTTTAGATGCTGTCCTCTGGACCACCTCTACTCTGTCTATATCCTTCTGGAGATGTGGTCTCCAGAACTGGACACAGTGCTCTAGGTGGGGTCTTCCTAGCAATCTGTTCAGAGATATTACCACTTCCCTCTTTCTGCTGGTGACACTCAGCTCAGTGCACCCCAGATCCAACCAGCCCTCCCATCTGCCTTGTTTCACTGCCTGGCCACCTTTAGGTCATCCGATATGATCACTCCAGGACTCATTATTACTTGAGGGTCATCAGTACCTCTACTTCCATTTTGTACTCTGCCTCTGGGTTTCTGTGCCCCAAGTGCATTACTTTGCACTTTTCCACACTGAAATCAAGCTGCTATACACTTAACCACTCCTTGAGTTTTCTCACATCTATGCTCATCCCTCCTGGAGTTTCAACCCTATTGCAGATTTTGGTGTCATCCACAAAAAGGAAGGCCTTCCCTTCCAGCTGCTCTGCAACATCTCTTATAAAAACTTTAAAGAGGACCAGTCCCAGTACCGTTCCTTGAGGCACCCTGCTGGTCACTATTAACATTATTCACAATACCGTACAAATAATGTGCAAAGATATCACAGTTACAAACCACAAATTACTTACATATATACATAAGCTACAAACAACAACATCATCATACTTTATATTTTAATATTTTGCATAGGCACTAGTAGAAAATCAATGCACTATAATCAATTCATAATAATAATGGCTGGTTTGCTTTCCCCTGGGTTGAGATACAGATGAGGTACACTGATGTGTCCTGAGAAGGATGAAACACATCTGTATCTTTTGTCCTACCAGGTCATAATGTCATACGCTTAATAGCGTATGACATTATGGCTAACCTGGAATAACGCCGTAGATGTGAGCGAATGGTACAATACCGTGTCTACTGCCGTACGCGGTATTGCACCATTCACACAATCCCAGGTAGAGGATAAGACCTCTGCTGGGATGGGGTTCTGTTGAACAACTGCCATGGCTCAATGGACTAAGCCACTGCAGTCAGGAACCCAGGCTCTGCTTTTGAGGACTGGGTTTGATTGGAAAAAAAAGACTTATGCCTCAAGGTAGAAATCATGCTGTATTAGCAGCATGATTTTGCCATGCGGCATAATGTCTAGTGACATTATGACCCTGTGCCTCTTTTGCTGTCAGCCTTTGCAGATTATGTGAGAAGCCCTTTGGCATGATAGGGGTATGTGTGTGTATTATATTTCTTAGAAACCTGGCTTTGTTTCCAATTTCCTTTTTGGGTTACCCTTGCTTGAGTGCTTTTATGCTGAGTTTTTTTTTGTCCTTTTATCTTGCTTTCTTATTTTGGGCCCACCACTACCCAAACTTGTAAAACCACTTAAAGGCTGGTTTGTTTTCTACTGGGTTGACATACAGATGAGGCACATGGATGACAACTAAGTAGGATGAAAAATTTGACTATGTCTTCTGTTCTCAGCCTTTGCAGATTGTGTAACAGGCCTTTGGCACCTTGCACTTCTGCTCAAACCAGAACCAGTTTCAATGTTCATGTTGATTTGCATATACATTCCATTATGCTTTGCACTATGAGAATTTGTAAGATTTTGTATTTTTTTGAAACCTGGGTTTGCTGCCAATGCCCTTTTGGGGCAAAACTTGTCTCAGTGCCCTTGTGATGAGGTTCTTTCTCTTTTTATATTTAGAACAGGTCAACTTTGAAACTGTTGGGACTAAAAGTTTATTTTTTTGTTTTAAATAAAAGATAGGAGTCAAGTCAACATGGTTATATTTGATTATACAATGGCAAGAAAGAATCCTGGCTTCTGATTGGTCAGTTGGCCATCACAGTAGGGATTTTATCCAGGCATAACATCCCTGCTGATTGTTTGTTGTTGCTGCAGCATTATCATTATCTATCTTCTCTTAAGAAACAAACATATTTTTCTAGACTAACAAAAACATTCTTTAATTTTTTTTTATTCTGTCTATAACAAATCATTGTATAATAGGAATAATTCCCTCCAGGGTGGGTGTTATGCTGGGATAACATCCCTTCTTGGGTTATGGACACCGTCAGCCATTGGCCTTGGGCCCAACAACCCAAGGTGGGGTGTAATCCCAGCATAACACCCATCCTGTCAGGCATTATTCCTTTATTATTACACTGCCAAATTTATCAATATGCTAGAAATGTACTTTTGCTATCATCAGCATACTCCTAAACATTTCCCAGTCAATAAAACTAAGTAAAAATGAAATAAGTAGCCAAAGTGCATTGCCACTCTGTTGACAGAAAGAAGAAGTTTTAGTATATCAGTATACACTGTAGTGGAAATGTATGTATATTATCAATATACTCTGGTAACTATACGCTTACACTATATTGAGAGAATGAAGTTTAAAAAAACTTTAGGACATTTCTTAAACATTCTCAGATTTTGGTTGATATAGAAGCAAAACAAATAACAATAGTATATGTTGTCATATACTGTATAACATGAATTTGTAAAGCAGTCTGACCATGTTACATAAAATTTTCATTTTCCCTTCAGAAAACTGAAGGTAAACATAGCATATAAAGGACCAAAGTTAACAGGTTCAGAGTTCCAAATGTTCTCAATACATTATGATTTTCATCATGTTACTACCAGCCCACACCATCAGGTAATGAAATGGTATTGCTGAATGAGGTGTATAAATTGCCAAAAGGATTCTTCATCAGGAATACCCAGTACTATCGCTTATGTGTTACTCAGTCATCCCTTCTTCAGTATCTATTGAGAGTTCAGTCCAGTTGCATATGGTTCAACAAATCCAAACAACCCTGCCCGATGCTCAATGCAAATTTGCAACCAGTGTTACCCAGCCTTCAAAGGATTTGACTGAAGCATGCTAACATTAAAAGGTCCCATGCCTTTTACTTTTATCACAAGTGTGCAGCCAGAAGTTTGCCAATGCTTAACCCTGGAGACCAGGTGCTGTTGAAGGCATATATCCTTGTTCTTACCTACAGCTGTAACAGGAATGTTTGACCCCTTGGTCCTACCTTATCCAGACTGAACAAGGAACCCAATACAAATGAAACTGCAGAAACCTTCAGTTGTTCCAGTTTTCCCAAAACCAAATGAGGTTGCTAAAAACTATGGTTCTGATACTCAAGTACAAGAAGGACAAGCTCACAATCCTACTGAATTCTCCTGGCCTGTGGGACCTGAGACTTTCAGTTTGTCATTGACCAACACTAGCATTACCCAAAAGCCAGAATTTCTTCACCAGATGCCACTGAATACCTAGTCTATATGGGTGGACAAACCCGTGACAAAATTGGACTTCTGACTGAAAGAGAATTTACGTAAGCAATAATACCCAACAGGGTTGGCATTATTGGGAAATACCAGACTGCCCAGGTGCATAATGAGGCCCGACACCACAGGTGGAGGGCCTTATAGCCCCTGGAAGGTCCGGTATTTCCCAATAATGCCCACCCTTGAGGGTATTATTGTGCTTAGAAAATGGCCCATCAGAGAATATTACTCTGTGAAGAGGCACTTGGACTGGCTCTTATTTTTAGCTGGGCATCTATTGAAAAATAAATGCCCAGCTTGGAGCCTGTCTGAGCCAATCAGGTTTAAGAATTGATTGTTGCCATTTTCTAATTTGTTTCAGTATATACTGTTGAGTTTAATTACATAGGCTGTTATTCTTAACCTGGTTGTGTTTATATTACTTATATTGCACTGTTATGTTCCCTTCAAGTTGGGAAAAAAACTTGGGTGGAAAAAAATGGAAGAAGCCACAACATGGGTTTTGTGTCTCTAAGAAGCTAAAGGAGAGAAGCAGTAGCAAGGGGGAAGTTGTTGTGCTGCACAAGAGACAGGGGCCAGGATATTTGTAGCTCCAGATTAGGGCCCACTAAATATTTGTTGCAGGAGTAAATTAGTGTGTGGAGCAAACCAGTGGACTTTGCATGCGTTAAAGGCATGTTCCAGTATAACAGATAGGCACGTAACCAGATTGCTATTGGAAACCTTAGCCCCCTACTGGCCACAGAAGGTATCTAGTTGATAGGGTGCTGTGAGGACTGCGATCACAATGGACTCTTAGGGCCCACTAATGACAATTCCTTCTCTGGAGTAAACTGCCATATTCATGCCTTAAGATGCAAATGATTGCATAGAGCTAGCTCGGAGTTATGGGGTCATTTAGACAGTATAGCCTAGAGGTTAGAGTAACAAGATGTGAACGAGCTTGGTACATCCAGAAGACCAGACCTTGGTTTGATTCTCATAACCTCCACTTGCATACTGTGTGACTCTGAGCAAGTCACTTAACCACCCAGTGCTCCCAGGTCACTCCTGAAAACAGGCACTTGTGTCTAGTGGCCCTTACCTGGTTACCAAAGACTAATATAAAAATAAATAAATAAATACATCTCATTAGGTCCTCATTACAAGCCATGGGCAAACAGGATTTATGACCCTATCCAGCAGCTGTCAGGGATGTCTGATGTGTTCTAGTGCCCTCTCCACACCAAACAGCTGATTACAGTAGATATGTGATCACAAACGATCAGTCAGCAGGTGGCAGTGGAGGTGAGCAGGAGATCTGTGCTGGATGCCATTATGGAGAAGCTGGGGGCCGGACAGGTGGGTTGGGAGGGGAAGTCACACCTGGGGGACATGCCAGCATAGGTAGGATAGGGAGATTCCAACCTAGGGGCTGGAAGGCATATCACTAGCCTCTAGGATCCTTCCCAATATGCTCAGAGGATGTCGGGGCAGGGGGCACCACTAGCTATCAGGATCTTTTCCAATATGGTTTTGGGGGTGTTTGGGGAAGGGGCACAATTAGCCACCATGATCTTTTCCGATATAGATCAGAGGTGCTCCAGGTGGGGGATACCACTAGCCACCAGCATTTTTTCCAATATGGGTGTGGGGGTGTTTGGGGGAAGGGGGCACGGCAGACCACTAGGATCTTTTACTATATGGATGGGGGAGTATTTATGCAGCAAGCGGGCTGCAGTTAGGGGGTACAGTCAGTAAGATCAGCTTTGGGGACATGGTAGTTAGTGAGGCACTAATGGCTACTTACTGCCTCCTCAAATCCACCAATAAGCCTGTGCACCTATATGCAAGGTGCTATCAGCTGCTTTGTACAGGTGCACCAGCATATTTTAGGGGCAGTCACAAATGGGTTAGTGACTCACTAACCATGCCAGCTGATATGGCATTTAGCACCCCTTCCTTGCTCTGGGGTCACAAAATGGTGTTAGCAACTCGCCAACTCATTTTGAAATTGATAAAGATGTTCCAATATCCCAGCCAGGATGTGAGCAGACTGAGGAACTTACTGAGAGATGACTGCTGTTTGTATCTTAGTCACAAAGAATAAAAGTTATTCTTCCCATTTGAATAAGCACAGGAAAAGTCTTCATGAGTTTCACTGAGATTTCATGTTAAAATAACTTGTGAAAATAAGGGTAATAGATGTACACTGGGACCATAGCCTTTAAGGCTCCTGCTGCTGATGTGATGTGGAAACTTCTTAATAATCGTTTAGTGCTATCTGGTCTTGCTCTTCTACCTAAAGAATTTACTAAAACAATAAACTCACCCCTTTGTTTTAGTTACTGCATGCAGTATTTCTGCTACCCCTGTAACAAATGTTGAATACAACATGTCCCTGCAAAACACTGTCTTGCTGGAAAAATACAGACAACTCTTTGTCCAAACATATAGGAACATAGAAACATATGGCCCTGTATTCTGTATTTCACTGTACTGAAGCATATTGGTCTGTTATCATTTCTATGCTCATGGATGGTGCAATATGTGAAAGTATCTTTAACTATATCTGTACTTATATCTGCATTGTATCTGTACCATATCTATAGCATAGCAGGGCTCGGTGCTGGGGCCGGTGTTGTTCAATGTCTTCATCAATGACATTGGGGATGGCACTAAGGGCAAAATATGCCTATTCATAGATGGCACAAAGTTCTGAGGGAGAGTGGACACAGCTGAAGGGATCCAGAACCTACAGGAAGATCTGGAAAAGCTTGGGATGTGGTCCGGGATCTAGCAGCTTGGATTCAATGCCAAGAAATGCAAAGTTATGCATACTAAAGCCAAGAATTCCAGGACAGAGTACTACCTGGGTGGAGTCCGAGTATCTGTATCGGAGGAGGAGAAGAACCTGGGAGTGATGATCACTAGTGACCTGAAGCACTCCACACAGTGCAGGAAAGCAGAAGCAAAGGCAAACAAGATGCTGGGTTGCATATGTAGGGGGATCAGTAGTAGGAGAGATGAGGTTATACTGCCCTTGTACAGGTCCCTGGTAAGGCCACATCTAGAGTATGAGGTTCAGTACTGGTGCCCACAACTTAAAAAGACATTAACCTGCTTGAAAAGGTCCAGAGGAGGGCTACAAAGATGATAGTGAGTCAGCAGGGTAGGGCATATGAGGAGAGGTTGAGGGCACTGAACATGTACCACCTGAAAGACAGGAGAGAGTAATGGGACATGATTGAGACCTTCAAGTACTTGAAAGGGATAAATAGGGTGGATAAGGAGAGTCTCTTTAAGCTGAGTGGCAACCATAAAATGAGGGGACACAGTATTAAGCTGGAGGGTGGGAAGTTTAGGAGGGAGGTCAGGAAGCACTTCTTCATAGAGAGGCTGATGGACACTTGGAATGTGCTTCTGGAAGAGGAGATCTCGTTGAAGACAGTGGGCAGCTTTAAGAGAGGCTGGGATAGGCATAGGGGGAAGGTAAGGATCCTGGGTAGGGAGGATTGGAGGTGTGGGAAGGGTGGGCAGGGACAGTAGCTCAAGCTGTGCACCCTGCAATTCGAGCAGACTAGATAGACCTAATGGCCTTCTTCTGCTGGCTTCTTCATATGTTCATATATCTAGGGGGATCAGTAGTAGTAGTAGGAGAGGGGAGGTTATACTGCCCCTGTATAGGTCACTGGAAAGGCTGCATCTAGATTATGGAGCTCAGTACTGGTGCCCAGACCTCAAAAAGGACATTAACCTGCTGGAGAAGGTCCAGAGGAGGACTACAAAGATGATAGCGGGTCAGGAGGGTAAGGCATATGAGGAAAGGTTGAGGGCACTACACATGCACTCCCTAGAAGACAGGAGAGAGAGAGAGAGAGAGAGAGAGAGAGGGTACATGATTGGGACCTTCAAGTACTTGAAAGTGATAAATAATGTTGATAAGGAGAGTCTCTTTAAGCTGAGTGGCAACCATAACACGAGAGGGCTCAGACTTAAGCTGGAGGGTGAGAGATTTAAGAGGGAGGCCAGGAAGCACTTCTTCACAGAGAGGGTGGTGGACACTTGGAATGCGCTACCATACAGGCTACCTAAAGGTGGGCAAGCAATGTGAGAGGGCTGCAAGGAGGGCTGGGGGGATACTGGTATGCATAGGGAGAGGCATCACCAGTAGAAAACAGGAAGTTATTATCCCTCTGTACAGACAGTTGGTGAGACCCCATCTGGAGTACTGCGTGCAGCTCTGGAGACCCAATCTCCGCAAGGACATAGACAAGATGGAGGCTGTCCAGAGGAGGGCAACTAAAATGGTGCAGGGTCTGCACTGGAAGACATATGAAGAGACACTTAAGGAGCTGAATATGTATAGCCTCTAGGAAAGGAGGGAGAGGGGGGACATGATAGAAACTTTCAAGTACCTCAAGGGAATCAACAAAGTCCAAGAGGGTAGCATCTTTCAAAAAAAGAGGTGAGCAAGAACAAGGGGGCACAATTTGAAGATAGAAGGGGGGTGGCTCAGAGGTAGCATGGGACAGTCATAAGGCAATTCTAGGGGGTGGGGGTAGGAAGAAGTAGGCTGCTGGTTAACTAGGATCTGCAGCTTATCCATTAGGTAAGGAAATGGGCAGACTGGGTGGGCCAAGCGGTTCTTATCTGCCGTCAAAATCTATGTTTCTATGTTACCATAAGAGGTCATCTCGTTGAAGACAATGGGCAGCTTTAAGAGCTTTAAGAGAAGCTGGTATAGGCATAGGGGGACAGTAAGGATCATGGGTAGGGAGGATGGGAGGATTGGGAAGGGAGGGGAGGTACATTAGCTCAAGCTGTGGGCCCTGCAATATGAGCAGACTTGATAGACCAAATGGCCTTCTTCTGCTGGCTTCTTCATATGTTCGTATCTATATCTATTCTATACTGCATCTTGTAGCTGTACGGTGTTTGCTTAGTGCAGTATCTGTATCTGTACTGTATTTGTAACTGTACAGTATATGTGATGTCTTCCTGTATCTTAACTGAACCTGTATCTACTGTTTCTGTAGCTGCGTCTGTACTTTATCTGTACTATAATTAATGGGTCTCCCCTTTTTCCCAATGGAAGACCGTACTGTAATTTGCCGTTATAAAGGACCGTTTGTAACGGCAAACACATGCATGGCTTCCCTTGGTTTGCACATGCGCCCACCAGTTTGTCCCCTCACGCCGCTTGCCTCTCTCCACTTCCATCTTTGGCAAAACTCAGCCTCCACACCATAGGAATTTGGCGGTAGGTTATTTCTTTTTTAAAAACTGATATTTTTCCAAATACAGAGGGACACCAGAACAGCTGAAAACAAAAAAAATCAGCCAGGCTGCTGACAAAAAACGGACCAGAGTGTGGCAGCATCAGAATGTCCTGGGGAACATCCTGTATTTTATATAATTGCTGTGGTGAAAAAGGGGAGAGCCAGCAATTATATAAAATAAAATATGAGGTGCTGTGTGTAAACTCGAAGTTTACACACACCCTTGGGGTTAGATGCTTTCCATAAACCCCTCGAGCTTCACCTCGGGTTTATGTAGCATCTAACCCCTCGGGTGTGTGTAAATTTCTCGTTACACACAGCACCCCATACTTTATTCTATATGTTATCTGTATTTATATTATACTGTATCTCTGCATATACAGCATCTGTGAAATATCTGTATAGTGTATGGGAGAGCGTTGTTATACATGAAATTCGGTTACTAGAACTGGCTTCTTGTGCTGCAATGGTGACATCAAATTGCTGTTGTGCTGCACTGGCTATGTCACTACTGCAGCACAACTTAGAATGTCTGCATGCATGCACGATGAAATGGCCATGGCGGTGAGAGCTGGTGAGGAAGCGACCGGCACTGGAAAGAACCATGTCACAGGAAGTCACAGGGGGACATTTTTGGGACATAGGATCAGTGCAATGGTTGCCCATACACTATAAAAGATTGTGTATGAGCAATTATCCACATACAAGGCTGTTTTCCGATCTTGACATTTCCATAGTAATGAGAGCTCTTGAGCTGTGCCGTCGATGTCTGTTGTTACCACGGAAACCTCTTGATAGGAAAATAGCCTTGTTGTGTATGATCACTCTTTCACAATCCCCTATAAAATATTCATATCTAGATTTGTATTGTATCTGTATCTGTTCTATACTGCATGTGTATCAGTACAGTATCTTTACTTATCTGTGCTGTATCTATTCAGTAGCACATCTGTAGCAGTATACAATATGTACAGTACAGAAACTGCATACATACTGCATCAGCACTGAATCTAAGTATCAGTATTCAAATATATATATATATATATACTGCAAAAAAAAACTACAGTAAAGAATCAGTTAGGGTTGATGCTTAAAGACCTAGTAGCACCACAAAACAGCAGGCAGAACATTTTAGTAATGTTTAAAAGTTGTCTCATCATACTTTTAGTTCTGAAGTGTTCCTCTTTTTCTGCGTGCTTATTAGACAGTTTTGTTCCTAATAGTACTGGGTGTGATGTGAAAACTAACGCTTTACCTGGAAGCAGATGTACAGGCATTAATTCATAAAAGTCCAGAGAGTGCCACATGCCCTGAGTGCACCGGACACATGATGCACGGGGCTTGTGGCATTCCTTGTCAGGTGATCAGGATTCTCAGTCTCGTGCACCAGCTGTCGCAAGTTAGACCACCTGTTTCTGGCCTAGCTTACAGCAGTCTTGGCTACCCATTTTGCAGGGATTGCACCAAATGTTCGGCGCAAGCTGCTGTAAATCAGAAAAAGTGTCGTAAATGTGCCTGATCTTCTTGAATCAGGTGCATTTTGTGGTAAACTTGTCAGAGCAGCTGCTCTGACCACCAGGTTTGATGCAGGGTTAGAAGCAAGCCCTGCATCACCCTTCATGAATCCAGCCCGCAAGTTCTATTCCTCCCACTGCTTCATCAACATGTGATCTCACCCACTGTTACATCACAAGCCCTTTTACCTGATTGATAACAAGTGTCACAAGTAGGGATGGGTAGGTCAGTCCACTTAAAATCAGAACCCCCAGACCTCATAGGATCTGACGGATTTAAGTAGATCAAGAATCTGCTGTTATGTGTATTGGGTCTGCCTTGCTGTTTTTTGTTTCTCACACATGGCTCAAAGTTCCCTCTTCTATCTGCAAAATGTAGTCACCCCCGTGAAAATGACAGGGAAAAACATTATTCAACACCTCCACTGCTTCCCCAACCCTACAGTGTAAACAGAGACCCACCAGCCCACAAATAAAGAGTGCCAATTGGCCAACTGGTGGAGATGTGATGCATTCTGTGCCCAACTGAGTGTGCCTGCAGCTCAGAAGTTGTGTTAAGCTTTGGTGCCTTTGCTTCAGTAAACAATGTAGCAACATCGTGGGAGAGGTCAGGTTACTGGCTGGATATTAGGGCAATGGGCTGCGGTTGTATTGAACATGGATAGTTAAAGTTTCCCCAACAGCACTGCAGTGATACACATTCGGAGAGGAATTAGGGAGTAATGCAACTGGACTGACTGCCCCTGGAGGCTGCTGGATCTGGGCCCAAGACTTATGTCATGTAAGAATGGATGACCGAGGATCATTTGTGGATGGAGCAGTGGCTTTGGGAACACTGACCTTCCCAGGATGGTCACAGTCCACATGGAGGACCCAGGAGGTGGTAGGAAGAACTGGAAGGGCGACTGAGCTGAGAGGGTTAGGCCAAGAGGTGAACGCACTGTCTGAGAAAGAAATGAGGTGGAACCAAGAGTGAGGTTTTTTGCAGTTTCAGCAAAATACATTGCAACTGTCTTGGCATACATCTCAACTGTCCCACAATACAAGGAACAGTTCCTCATTTTACTTCAGAAAAGCCCTCTGTTCCACATCAAAAGGATTTGTTCCACATTCAATTATAAGATTTTAATGTAAAAATCCATAGTAAATAATGTGAAAAATATATTATTTAATAAACAACAAACTTTGGGAACATTTTAACAGTGTTCTGAGCTCCTTCTTAAAGATTTGACATTTTGCCTGTGTGTTACACATTTTGAGAGGCAATGTTCCACATTTGAGGATGAAAGGTTGAGAGGTCTGTATTTTGGTTTTAGAATTGATCAGGCATACTGTGTACTACTGTAGTGTATGTGCTGTGTTTACTCTTCATTGCATATACTAGGACTAGAGATGAGCGAAGTCAGCAAAATTCACTCCACAAAATATTTTGCTAATAGCGCTCAATTCGCAAAGTGCAATTCGTGAAATTCGCCAATTTGTGGAGTGTGGATCAATGGCAAAAGTGTGGAATTTCGCATTTTGTGTAAAAACTACTGTTTGACACCTCCCACCGATCGCCAGCCCCAGTTTAAAGTGATTTTCTGAGATTTTGCAGATGCTTTTTTCGCATAGTATGCCATTGCCACCCATGCTTCATATGTTGAAGCTGTAATTTGTTTTGTAAAAAAATCTGTCATAGTCATTCTGTTTTATGTTTTATCAGCACTTCGTCTTCCAGATTTCTGTGTGCAGCCACATCCCCAAAACTGTGTCATGCAAGGGAACTGTCAATGTTTTACATGCTACACCAATGAATTCTGGGTACTTATAAAGTTGATCGTTACTCAGAAATGCAGTCCCTTATTTTGGTTGTGGTGACTGCAGTATAGCGCCTAGTATGTTGACATATGTAGCAAGGCTTAGTGGGTAAAATAAGAAGTTGTTTGCCAATTTCCTTACTGTGAGGTACAGTCTCATATTTCTGTAGTGGCTTCAACAATAAAAGCTCTCATATGTTTATTTTCAAAACAAGGCATTGTGTATACTAATTTACATAATGAGGCATTGTGGGTACAGTATATAGCTGATTTTTCTGTCTCCCTACTCAAAGTGCTGTCTCCTATTTTGGTAGTGCAGATGTCAGCAATACTAAGACTGACCAACAGAGGTTTCTGTTTCAAAACAGTGCTTAAAGAGCAGGGGGTGGGATTCACAAAGCCTGTGAATTTCCCACAGCTGCGGTAAACTGCTGCGCAAGTGGGTTGTGACTTGCGGAGCTGCAGGTTACCCACAGTGGTGGGTATTCACAAAGCTGGAGCTGGATTACAGCCGTCTCCATGGGTTATGGCCACTTTCGGGTGGTGTCACCAGGGAGATGGCGGCAACTGCGGGAATGTGCTATGGCTGGTGGGAGCACCCGTAACACCCTGCACAACTGCTGCAGATGTGAATCGCAACCACCACAGCTGCGGGTGATTACACTCCATAACAGCAGTTGCAGAGTGGGACTTAGGATTCAGCAGCTTTGTGAATCCTGCCCCAGGTGTTTACTTCTAATAAATAGAATCCTGACTATTTTATTTATTGTATTTTGATATGTTTGTAATTACTTTCTACTTTTGTGATAAAATATCCATCAGCGCAGTGAAACAAGTGGATTTTCACCTTTGCTTCTCTCGCTGCTAGTAAAAAAACCTGTAGAATTCTAGTATTGTGATGTTAAAAACATCATACCCCATTTATCCACACAGTGACTAGGTCATCCCCCCCCCCCGTCAGCTGGCACTACTTCTCTTCCCTTTGCCAACTCTTGTTTCAGCAGCACTGCTAGCCAGCTAACCCCCCAGTCCCAACCTTTCCTAAACTAGAAGTAAGCACCCAAAACTACTAGAAAAAAATCATTTTTATTTTATTTTTTAAACCCCCCTCCAACTATAATGTATATTAATGCTGCCTCTATGTCTCATTTTATCAAAGGTACTTGTTCTCTCTCCTTCTCATTCTACAGCTGCCGCCCTGATGGTCACCGATCCCACTTGCTCCATTCAAATTGCTGCTCTCCCTTGCTCCATGCAACTGTCACTCCAGTCCAACATCTGCCCTTTCCTTCAAGAAATGGTGCTTTAAAAAGAAAAACAAAAAAAATCTCACTACATTACGAAGAATCCATTACCTCAGTACTCCTGTCCCTGATCCCCAGACTCTGTAAGCCTATGCCACATAAGCCTCACAAGTGCTTCCACTTCTGACTCAGTCAGAGACCAGAACAAGGGAGGAGCAATCGAAAAAAAAATATAAAATAAACTACAAAACCAAACTCTACGAGTCCCGGGCTACGGTCACCCCCCCCGGCTCACAGGCTATAAAATACCAGCTACTCGCTAAGTGAGAAACAGAGATGTCATTTTTTAAAATGATCAGCCCACCCACACACAAAATCAAAACCAATAAAATGGCACACTGCCAGCATAATGACATACTTAACCATTATTCAATGCGCTCACTACAAATGGGCATATCAAAATGGCACACAAAAAACAGATGACCACCAAATAATGAAAAAGACCCCCATTCCTCTTTAAATGAAAAAACAAAAATAAAGCTTTGGCTAACCAGAACCCACCACACAAGTTCCTGCCCTGTTGTATAAATCAAATATGCGGGTGTCCACTGTGGGATAACAAAGTTATGTTGTACAGTTGCCTGAGACCTCTAGTAAATCTCACTCATATCTTCACTACTCGTGAGGTTACTCAAGGTCTCAGGTAACTGTACAACATAACTTGATTATCCCACAGGGTACACCCACATATCCCTTATATATTCTTCTATCCTTTACAAAAGAAATTGATACTTATTTCAACAAACTTTGCCTTTTATGTGTTTGCACTATTGTGCACCCTCTGTATGATTTGTCATCTCATTGCCTGGCCTTTAAGCTCAGGCAGCCTAGCACCCCTCCAAGTCTAGTAAACCTCTTGGTTCCCAAACTGAGTAGCCGACTTCTAAGTTCCTAAAGCAGGCAGCTCTTAACAGTACCCAGGACACTATCAGCCCGTGGGTCCAGGACTTTCGCCAATCTCACCACCCTCCTGGAATGCTCTCCCACCCACCCTAGGAAAGTACCTCATTAGGTGGCTTCAAAACAGGCCTAAAGACCTACCTATTAGGGCTCTATCAGTGCTACTGCTGTCACTAACATCACTGCATGGCACTATGTATGTCTACTCAGCCACGCTGGCTACACCAGTTCGCTAAAGATGCACCCCACTTTTATGTATATATATATATGTATATATATATTTATGTATATATATCAGGGTTCCCATTCACACATAGATGTACGTGAATCACATAAGAAAATCAAAATTCACATGCATCTATGTGAACAGAGGGTGTGCTGCACGTATAGGCTTTGCAGTGTTTTCTGAATGCACGCATGTGAGATCTTTACATGCAGAGCAGCAGACTGTACAGTAAAACTGCTTTTTTTCCTCTCAGCAGCAGCGCCTTTCCTCTCAGCAGCAGCAGCAGATGATTGGTTCAGACTACAGAGACAGAGGGAGTCACCCCCAGCGGATTATCGGTTAAGACAGGAGGCCCCCCCGAATGCCAATACAACAGCCTGTACAACTTCAATTGGTGCACAGGTGCAAAGTTCAGAAAATGCATCCTATCACCATATGCCATCTCAGTTGTGGGCATGAGCATATATACTGCAGGCATGAGCTGTGAAGGAACCAGGTGTTGGAGAGACGTAAACGAGAGAGCCCAGCAACACATGCCAGGAGAACACGTCGGCTTCCTAACCGAAGCAAGACCCAGACAGACAAGATACTGTGCTATGGCATGACTGCCCAAATGATGTTAGCTTAAGCCTTTAGTTTAACTTTGGTTCTTCTGACTCGTCTCAGAGAGAGACTGACCCGGTCCAGGATGGATGGACTCCCGTGAGTCCCATCCCATCCTGCCACAGAGTGATGAAGACTCAGCGAGGACTCAATAGGATGGAGGAAGGAAACCAGCAACTGACCCCCATTACTGCATGTCTACAGTAAGGTTGGTTCACTTCAATAATCAGCTAACTTTTATGTATTTTATTCGCATGCAGACTGGGTCCTCCTGAGGACTATTCAGCACAGAATGGGGGGGGGGATGCGATGCAACAAAGTGTGATAAACAGCGACGAGTGAGCAATCTGTTAGTATTGTTGTTACTGAAATGTCCTTCCCCTGGGTTTCCCAAATAAAAATGCAACCCTTCCTATCCACTTCATTACAGTACGACTACTGCAATCAGTATGTGGTGCACTGGTGTTGTGGTTGGTGAGTGTTGTGATCGGTCTTCGGCGAGGTGACTCACTGGTTGGCCCACTCACGGTGAGTTATTATTGTTGAGGTGTTATAGATAGAGAGACACAGAATGATTTGATCTCTGTGTGTTTTGTAGTCCCCCCTCCCAGCCTGCTCATCCTTTTGTATCACGCCCCCCATGCTCCCATGCTGGCCTTTTTCTAATCTAGACCCCTGTTTCACGACTCTCCACCACTGCCACTCCTTGTAATTGGGACAATGTCTCTGAGTACAGTAGTGTCTAGTGTCCTCCTCCTCATATCCTGGTTAATATTCACTGAACTGGAGAGGAGACAGTGTGGTACTCTCATTGACCGAGAGTCGTGTCAGTCTTGTAGTCTGGTCTGGGGGAGTGGTAGTGCCTGCTCTGCTCTTTTTGATGTTGCTTTTGCTGAATCAACTGAACCAACAGATCCAGAGCCAGACTCCCGCTGATGGTCACGCTGATTCACTAAGTTGTCAGACAGCAATGCACCCACGTGCTGTAGCTTCCTTACAGTCTTAGTTTCAGCTGCTGCCCGAAATGTGCACCGTGATGACCCACTCGCCCACCAGCCACTAACTGTTCCTAATTCTTGTCTGGTCCTGCTGCTCCTGTGTGTTACTAGGCTGGGTTTCAGTGCATTTTTATAACCTGCTTTGATAATAAATGCATTTTAAATTAAATGTCAGTCAGTGACAGACTAGTGTGACACTGCTGACTGGTGGTGGTGGTGTGTGTGTATGTGTGGCTATTGTGTCATCATTCAGTATCTGTGGTATGATCTCACTCACTCTGTCTATTTGCCTTTTGTTAAGTACCGTGTCTGAGCATGCTGAAGTTCAATTGAGAATGATAAAATAAACACAGTTAACTCATCTGCCTTGCTGGTTTGCTGCTCCCTCTGGTCTGCTCTGGGCTCATCAATCCAGTCACAAGTGATTGTCATTATGTCTGACTTTTTTATGGTCCTCCACCAACTGTCTAAAAATGCATTTTGATTTTTTTCTGGGCTTGGTTGGTCAATTATGTGTGATCAGATTAGGGAAAGGATTGGAATTGGTTTGGGTTGTGTGTTATGTAAGACTATGATATTGGTGGGGGCCGGGGGGGAGGGATCGGGGTTGTTCTCTGACTGACCAGAGCAGTGACTGCTGTTCTGACTGACTGACCACCACTACTGTGAGGGGGGTACCACCAGCCAAGTGGGCAGGTAACGTGCTGCAGTGTGGCACAGTGGCGCTGATTGCAGCGCAGTCTGGCAGCCGGCAATCTGATCCAAGGCTCCAAGCGGTAAGCAAGCATAAGCACCCACTCACCCACGCACCCTGCCTGTCTGATCCAAGGCTCCAAGCAGTAAGTAAGCAAAGCACCCGCACCCACCCACCCTGCCTGTCTTTAGGTGACCCAGTCAGAAGACCCTGCCTGAACTCGCATGTAGATATGTTAGGCATGGATATGGTACTTGTAAGTGTGAGAGTTACGGTAGTAGTAGTGGGGTGACTGGTCAAATGATGTTACACTGCTGCAGCCTGCTGCCCTGTATATAAGATTGATATTGATTGTATATATCACACTATAGTAGCCAGGTCAGCAGCCTCAGGGCCAGCCAGTGTCCCTCCCGTGCCGTCCCGACTCGAGGCCAGCTCCTAAACAGACCTGTTTTTTATCCAATGCAAGCAGTTTAGTTATTTTTAGTAGTAGTAGTCTCATGATTCAACTAACAACAACTCTTCAAGTATTTAAATTAATAGTCAATCGTGGTCACACTCACCGCATCATGGGTCACGTGATATGACAGTTACTTACTGGACTGGAGTTGGTTGGACTACTGTACTTACTACTTACTGACTCTACATTTTACAAGTTGACAAACTGTGTTGATGTGGCTTCTGGCATGGTGAATACAGGGAGTCAGGTCTGGCAGTCATTGGTAGGTGGGAGGAGGGGAGGACCGACAGTGATGTGTGCCAACCTGAGTGGTGATAAGGATGGAGGAGGATGGAGACCAGACCAGAGACAAACTTGGCTTCCTCAGACTCAGAGAAGAACAGTTTGCCTCATCCCTTCACTTGGGATGTTGGGACTGAAGATGGTGGCTGGGCTGGGCCAGCTGTCTGTACTGCTTAGGCATTTAGTGTTTAGCATTATTTTTGTTAAATTTTAAGTTAATTTCTTTTAGTTTATTTAAGTTACATTGAGACTGCTCACTGTCAGTTCTTGTTTACAGGACTCTGCGGGACTGTTTAGTGGGCTAACAACACCTTTAATGCTACCTTGGCTCAGTGTGTCCTTGAGTGGAGTGGAGTGAGAATTAAGTGAATTGGACCCATATCGGTTGCTATGAATCAACCAGAGCGGGCAAGCAGGAGGAAGAAGGAGATTGGCTGCCTGTTTTGAAAGACTCGGCATTCACCTCTTTCACTAGGAAGGATTCTGCTGTACTGGGAAGGATTCTATCTGGGTCATCTGTTCTGGCGAAGGTGATTAGGTCACCCGGCCAAGAGGTGGATGTCCAGCTCGGGTTGTGACCACAGGGGGGATTGGGCAGTGTCGTCCTGAGTGTGGGCACTTCCTGGTTGCCTGGGTTTGCTGAGGGTAGCTCAATGGAGGTTGAGCTTTCAGCAGCAGCGTTGAGGGGAATGCTCGGGCCTGGTGCCCTCTTTAGGTCTGGGATGGCTATGGCATATAGATGGGAGAGTGTTGGATGGCTGGATCCATTTTACCTGGAAATTTAAAACTGCCTACCATTTTCTGTGATCCTGTGATCCTTACTGGATGGTGTGTGTAGATCCTGTGATTGTCCTGCAGCATTGGTCATGGGCTTCTGGCTTGGCCTTTCAGCGGGAGTTATTGGGGCTCGGACCCCAGAGTAACTAAGATCTGTGACAGACTACCTGGGGCCTGTCTTCTGCACACACGGTCAGACTTTTATATTTCCATTTACAATCTGATAGAAGGCAGTGAGAGTGCCTTCCTTCTTTTTGTTTTTGGGACATTAAGAGTGTACCATATTAACAAAAGTACCTGGACATAATCTCAGTAATCCCTCCTCTGGTAGTGAGAGTAGTTTAGGGGTTAGGGAAATTACTGTGATTTTCTTTTCATTTTTACCAGCATCCCTTGGTGGTGTGAGACCCATAGGGGGTTGGACATTTTTGAGCTTATGTGCTATTTGACTGGTTCCAGAACATTGGGGAGGAGAGGTTTACCTGTGCCCCTTAAATTTGCTGCTATGTTGGAGATCTTCTGAACTATGCCCTGTATGCTGTGCACCCGTTATTTGGATTAAAGTTTAATATTTATTGGCAGCTGGGGACTATCCTTTTTTAAATATGTTTGTGGGATTTATTTGTTTATTTGATATTTTGAGTTTGGGTTTCTTTTATTATCTTTTTTGGATTTAAAATTTTTTTAAGTGATTATTGTTATTTTATATTTATGGTTTCAAGTCTTATAAGTTAAAGTTGAGGTTATTTTTTCTTAGTTGCATTAGTCTGTAGGTCAGTTTAAGAGTTGAGATGTGGTTGAGGCCTACCCCCATGGTCGTGCGCTATTCATCCTCTGCTCTTCATGCCATCCACCCTTTTTTTTCATCCTCATTGCACTTTACAACTTAACAGTGCTGTTGGTCGCTAGTTATTTCTAGTAGGGAGAGGCGAAGGGTGGGGGTGGGGGTGGTGAACAGTGGAGGGTGAATGAGCGGGGCCACCACATCAGGGTCGTGAGATCCAGGAGACACCCTGGGGTGAAATGGAATCTGGAACGTGGTTTGCCTTGTATGGTTTCCATACCCAAGGGCACCACCAATTTTGGTGGGCAGGTGGCCCAGACTGCCCTGGAAGTTCTTCCAGCTCTGGCGGTGTTATGCAATGCCAGGTCCATCGGAAACAAGACTGCAATTACTGCAGATCTTGTAGAAAGGGTGGATATGGCTTGCATTACCGAGACCTGGCTGAATGAAAATTCTGGCCCCGTTCTGGAAGCTTTGACCCCAGCTGGGTATTCTGTGTTTCACCACCCGAGATTGGATCATGGGGGGGGGGGGTTGAAATCTGTTTTAAGACTGAACTTGACCTCACGAGTGTACCAGTTGAGGAAGCTGAGTCATTTGAGTGTCTTGTGGTAGCAGGTGTAGGCTGTAGGATCGTCCTCACCTACCGTCCACCCAGAGATGAGAAGAGATTCCTTCAGGAAGTGGCGGATTTCATCATTGACATGGCATTTATATTACTGAGACTGATGGTTCTCGGAGATTTTAATGCCTGCATCAATGACACACTCTCGCAGTTTGGACAGGACTTCCTCCAGTTGATGTCATTTCTGGGCCTTACACAGATAGTTACCGCTGCTACCCATAAACACGGTCACTCCCCGGACTTAGTTTTTCTCCTGGGGATCAAGGTCTCTGATTTGGGGGTGGAACCAGTTGGATGGTCCAATCACTACACAGTGGGGTTTAATTTTAGTGCCCTCCTTTGTAGGTCTAACCCTTTGGAGATGGTCAGATATTGTCCTTTACGAGATGTTAGCTCTGAAGGCCTGGTGGTGGTACTTGACCTATAGTCCTTTCCAGTGGCAAACAATGATCCAGATGCCCTCGTGGTGGCCTATAATAGGGCCATCTCGGCAGCTGTGAATCTCATTGCTCCTGTCCATGTTCACCCTCTCTCCCTTTGCCCTTGGTTCCCATGGTTTGATGGGACCTTGAGGGAGATGCGGCGACTAGGTCGAAGGTTAGAGTGTTGCTGGAGGAGATCCTCCCTTGATGCCAACCACCTTAGATTGATGTAGCATTATCAAGCCTATCAATCTGCAATCACCTGTACGAAGGCAGAATTCCTGTCCGAGGAGATTTCAGCTGCTCAGAATCGACCAGCTCAGCTTTTTCCCAACGTGGACAGGCTGTGCAACCCAGCTTATCTACAGATCCAAAGGGCTTTTAGGCAAAACGAGTGTAATGAACTTGCTTGATTCTTTGCTACTAATGTGGCTGACATCAGGGAGGTGTTCCAACCGGCACACTCTAAAAGCGTTGTTGTGGATCAGCGTTAGGCTGCTGCCCCTCAGTTTTCCTGGAGTGCCTTCAACCGACCAGAATTCGTGGATATCATGTGGATTGTCTGGGGTCCATGCCCTACGTGCTGTAGTTTGGATCCAGGGCCAGCTTCCCTGATTTTGGGTTGTATTGATTCTATTGGTCCAGTCCTAGCATGGTTAGTCTGGTGCTCCCTGGAAACAGGTGATTGTCCGAGCTCCCTTAAGGAGGCTGTGGTAACACCACTCCTGAAGAAAGCTTCCTTGCACCCAGACTGCCACGCAAACTACAGACCAGTCTTTAATCTTCCCTTTTTATGGAAGGCGATTGAGAAGTTAGTGGCTGTACAACTGGAGAACCATTTGACCATCCATATCTTTTTTCGAAAAAGGCATAGTACTGAGACAGCACTGGTTCGGGTGCTCAATGATATCCTGATGGCTAGGGATCAGAGGAACCATTCTGTTCTGGTCCTCCTTGATCTCTCATCAGCTTTCAACACTGTGGACCATGGCGTATTGCTTGAGTATCTGAGATTCATCTGTGGACTATTGGATGTAGTCCTCAGGTGGTTTACTTCTTACCTAACTGGAAGAACTCAGGGAGTGGTGTCCGGAGTTTATTCCTCTGACCCAGTTTCTCTGTCTCGTGTCAGTGCTCGGTATTGTCCCCCATGTTATTCGCAGTGTATATGCTGCCCCTTGGAGACATTGTAAAAAGGTATGGACTGAGGTTTCACTGCTATGCTGATGATACCCAGCTCTACCTTTCTTTTGCACCCGATCAGGATGGAGCTCTCTCAGTCTTTAAAAACTGCCTTAGTGAAATCCATGAGTGGATAGATTTGAGTTGGTTGAAGTTGAACTCTAAAAAGACGGAAGAGTTGGAGGTGGACTCAGTGCCCCAGATAGGGGGGTCTGGAGCTGGTTCACCCTCAGGACTTTATCTTGGGTGTGTTTCACTCCTGACCTCTGAACGGGTGCGTAACTTGGGGGTAATACTTGATGAGGGTTTGACTATGCATTCACAGGAGTCTGCTGTCATCAAGTCCACATTTTACCATCTCAGGACTATCCCCAGGATTAAGAACCTTGTTCCGTTCACTGACCTTCCTACTCTGGTCCATGCCTTTGTGTCATCGCGTCTGAATTACTGAAACTCCCTTTACCTAGGGCTTCCTGGGGTTGAAATCCACCACTTGCAGCTAGCGCAGAATGCAGTGGCCCAGCTTTTGACTGGTACTTCTCGGTCCAGCCATATTTCGCAGGTGTTGACGCGGACTGCACTGGCTGCCAGTACAGTGGCGGATCACCTTTAAAGTTGGTCTTCTGACTTACAAAGCCCTACATGGACTTGTCCCTGACTACCTGAAAGAGCTCCTGGTCCCTTACTGCCCTGTGTGATCACTCTTCTCAGCTGGCTAGGGGTTGCTAGACATCCTGAGGGTGTCATTGAAATCTTCTGGGGCTCGTACATTTATGTACATGGCCCGACCCTCTGGAATTCTCTACCCCACCAGATAAGCAAGTGCGTGACCATGGAGGAATTTAAAAAGGCCCTAAAAATATATTTGTGGACCAAACTATTTGGAGTCTGATTGTATTAATTTGATTGATTGTTTTTATTGTAATGATTGGAATTTTATCTATGTATTTTGTACAGCACCTTGATTTTTTGAAAGGCACCTTAAAAATAAAGTTATTATTATTATTATTATTATTATTATTATTATTATTATTATTATTTAAGAGGAGGTGGTAGCTAGAAAAGTAATTAACAAAATGTGTTAATTTTTATGGTGTCATTGTGATGAGACGATGACTGATGATGATGCATGCATGCATGCAGTGAGTTGTAGTGTCAGTAACTATGTATGAAATATCTATGTATTATGGTATGTCATCACTCAGTCAGTTAGTTCGTGTTCACACTTCACTTCACATGTTCATCCGTTATATGACTGAGTGTGACTATATGTCTGATGACAGTCTGGGTGATGGTGAAGTTGGGGTGGAGAGTGGGACCCAGAGGGAGAGAGCCGAGGGCTTCCTGGCATGGATCAGGTTACTCATGGGTGCTTCTGTGGCCTGGCTGGTGTGCACAGATGCAACTGCTCTACTCTGGTTATATGACTCAACTCGGTCTCGAGTCGGACAGAGTCTCAGGAGATCTGTCTCAGATTGAGTCACGGCCATCCAGCCTCTAGGCATCCTACCAGGCAAGGTTACTGTCAGGGTGGCTGCAGCTCACCCCTGCTTATGCTGGTCCTGGAAACATAGGCAGGTTGTGTTTGGTTGCAGTGTGTGCAGTTGTGCACCACAGAACATAGTCCAACTGTGCTGAAGTAACTTCAGATCATCCAGCACGCTTCCTGTAACTCGATGTACCTGGCTGCTGTGCCACCATACTACCAACTGTCATTCTGGACTGTCACTGGATGGACACTGGGACTGGGAGTCAGTACTCTTTCAGTGGCTCCAAGACTAGAGATTGCCTGAAGCATACCCATTGCCAGCCCCTCACCCACAAGTCAGCACTGAAGGCCCAAGGTGGCATCTCATACTCCAGTTAACTTAGAACCCCATCCCTGGCCCAGCCTGCATATCCCCATTTCCTTAGCCTTATGGAAAAGCTATCATTTTCTGACCTCTCTACTATTGTTAGTACTGCCTTGTCGGTGATGCATCATGAAGGCAGTATTGCACTGATTCCGGCCTGACAGTCAGGTCTGACATTACTCTCCCAGTCCTCTCATCTCCGAGGACCCTACTAGTCTGTTTAGTACTACTAGACAGTCAGTGTCACAATCAAAGTATGTGTGTGTATGTGTGTGTGTGTGACGTTTGATGGCAAATCAAAGTCAGTTAAAAAATACAGTGGACACAATAATACAAGCAAAGTACTGTTAGGTAATGCAAGCAGTTTTAATTAATTGTAATGATGCATTTTAAAAAAATTAAAAATCTAAGCTATACTTGTCTTCAGTTCTGACACAACAATTCTAGTAGACATTAAAAAACATGGCGGTTTACTAAACTTTACTTTTTAATATATTTTAAATACTTAATACTGTTTTCATAATTTATATTGCAGTTCAGCTGGCAGCAGATAGAGCAGCAGTCAGAAGATGGTAGTGTCAAGTAATACACCTGATATTTCTGAAAAAAGCAAAAGGGCATTCAGTTACTGCTTGATCAGGCATCATACTGCTGAAAACTTCTATCCACTGGACTTGGAGTCTGCAGCTATCCACATCCAGTTCCACGTCCATCTTCAACCGTGGTATCAGAGTAGTCTGTGGTGGTGTGTGGAGGTGGGTTATCCTGCATGACCTGCCTTCGACTGAACTCCAGAGGCAGATAGAGTTCACTTCAACTTCAAATGCTGGTGCCTGTGCGTCATCATGTAGTCATCTCAGTATCTCATAAGCTTCATAGATGATCTCATAGATGTCGGCCACAGCGGCGGCACCCCACTGACTAGCGTACCAGTACCATCCATCCTGTAAGACTAAGCCAGACTCAGATTTCAGAAAGAGACAGCTGTCCTGGCCAGTATTGAGAAAATTGTGGCAAATAGAGGTGGTGAAAGAAAAAGAAAGATTAATAATAACAATCGCAGTAGCAGCAGCATTATTAAATTCTTTAAAAAGACATGTGGTGAGAGGAAATAAAACTGTATAAGAATAATTATTTATATAATCCATACTTTAAGGTTATTTATGGTGTACAATTATTTTTTGGGGGTAGGGTGGTGGACCAGACTGAGAAAACTCGGTACTCTGAGTACTGTTGTGGTGAGTGAATACGGTATATTTTGATTTATACATTGTTGTACTTTGCATATATAATAACTTAAGTATTGTGTAGTCATGTGTAGAACTAATAGTCGCAGTAACTTTGTGACCATCACCAGATCACTGCAGGTGACCTGGCAGGTGGGCACACTAGGTGACTCTTTCATGGGGGGGGTCACAGAAGACAGAAAGGGAAGTCTGGGGAAGTTGGGGAACACAGGGAGGTTAAGTGGCTTGCTCAGTCAGCCTACAGTAACACCATATTGCAAGTGGGGGCCTGGGGGCTGTGATGGTGGGCTGGTGGGAGGACTGAGGAAGAATTCACTATCATGGTCTCCAGGCTTGCAGATCCTCAGCCTTAAACAACACAGCACTCGCTAGAATAACTGCCTGCCTCCCAATGTCATTCACATTAGAATCACAGACAATAGGTAATAGGAAATGAATGATATAGATTGTATGCCACTGAATTGACTCCTTAACCTTTTTTTTTCTTTTCTCTCTTATTTCAGCTTTTTTCACTACAGGTGAAGGTGAATTGATTCTAGTGAATGATGAGACCAGTACTGAATGTGATCAAGATGAGGATTATCGGGATAGTAGAAGAACTCCAGCCAGAAGTCAGACTCCAGTACGATCTGATGTCATTGTATGTGACTCATCTGGTGAAGTGGAGGAGGAGGAAGAGACCATCAGTAGCAGTAGCACTAGCAACAGTTGCACAGAACAAGAACCTAAGGCACCAGGGACTGTTCCAGTGACCAACAATGCAATGGCTGCAAAGCCATCAAGTACCCTTTCTAACATTTCTAGACTTAAGCATTTTCAAGAGAAGTGGAAATCAGCATTTCTATGGTTACAGACAAAAACAAATGTGAAAATGAATTGTTTTTACATTGTCAGGTCTGCATAGATGCAGGAACATGCAAACATAATGATTTTGTAAAAGTGTAACCCCTTTGTTACCCGGGGTTACTAGAATCCCAGTAAGACCTAGTGGTAGGCAGGGAAGGCAGCTTGTGAAACTCCAGTTAAATGGGTTTCACACTGTCTCACTCTGTCCTCAGTCACAGCTGAGACTAGAGGGATGACATCATTATAGAATTGTCACAGCTGCATGAGCCACATTTTGGAATCTTCAGCTCAGAGTAAGTTAGAATCTTGGGAATTCAAAGTGAGTCTTCAGTTTGTCCTTAAGCAAACAAGAAGGACACCAGTAGTGTCTGTTTACCCCCTACCTCTGGGGGTGAGGAAAAAAGTTCTTTGTGGGTTCCAGGGCAATCCCTTCTCCCACCTTGGGAGAAAGCTGCCTGTTTTAATTTTAAGTTCAGTCTGTTCATGTATAACAGCAAAGGTTACATTTCTTCCTGTGAGGGCACCTACAACGAATGGGTGAGTGTTTGGCCCCATTGGAAGGGCAAACAACTTCTTTTCTTCAGTTGGATTTCAAGTATTGGGGACTGCTATTTGGGAGAACTATGTCAACTAGGACAAACAAATAGAGCAGTCATCTGTTTAAAGTGTTAAAGTTCATTGTAGAGGGGGTGCTTCAGGTCATCCACCGTCAATCTACAGTTTTAAAGTCTAAAGTTCTGTGTGTCCAGAGAAATGGCCGGGTATGGGCTGTGGAAGCTGGAGGAGGATAGATCCCCATCTTTAGAAACCAGATCCACCTCTATGGATTTCTTCTGTGTTTTTGCTACTTGCCTCATGCGCTTGGCCAGTGATGGGGTGGGTACCCAGACGTGGGTCGCAACTTGAAAATCTCTCTAGGAGTCATAGACTCTAAGTGGTGTGGGGAGCCACAGGATGGGAACATTACTCCTTGTTTGATGGGATTCTCCCTGTTTGATGGGAGTTTTGATTTGGAAGTACGAAAACAAAATCTCTCTAGGAGTCACAGACTTCAAGTGGTGTGGGGAGCCACAGTTTGAGAGCCTCCTTGTTTGATGGGATGTCTTTCCAAGTAGAGTTTGGGTTCATTGCCAAGTGGACCGTCAGTCGAGTGGCCGGCAGGGGAGCCAGGCCAGTCGGGCTGTGTATCCAATGCACATGCAAAGTCTGGGCTGAGTGCCTGGTGGGTCCAAAGCCAGACAACTGTTGTAGTGTTCATTCCTCATATGGACCGCTGTGTTTAACCTCTAATCTGCATTACAGTTACGTAGCCCTGTGGAGGACCATACAGAGCTTTGTTTATGTTCAGTGAGTTAATAAATGAAGCCACACTAAAAAATCACAATTCTGGTTCTGGACATTACAGTTATTGCTTCCTGTAGTTGGATTTACTTGGGTGCCCCTGTGCAGAGTAGTCAAACCTAGGTCTCTTGTGTCAGGTAGCCTCATCCTTCCCCAAACCCGTAGATACCCCTATGTATATCCATGCTACAAAAGTGGACACATAGAGGGGTTACAAAAGGATCCAAAAATTATCAGTGTTCTGCCTTGGTGCGACATATGGAATCTGATGATCATAAAATATCTAAACAGACAGTTGCCGGCAGGAGACATTTAACATCTGCAATACTTGTTAATGATAAGAAAAGTGCAGATGTCTTAGATGCACAGCTTCATACAGCCTTATTTATGGCTCAACACACTATAGCAGATAGGAAGTTCTGTGATTTGATAGACCTACAGATTTCTAATGGGGCTACGGTTTTTGAAAAATCAGGCACCTATAGACACCATAAGGCCGCTGCAGATTTTCAAAAAGCAATTGCTGAGGTCTGTAAATCTGATATACAGGCAGCAATTAATGCCAGTGAATTTGTAGGCATAATGGTTGATGAAAGCACAGACGTGGTGGCAAACAAGAAACTTGTAATATACTGCAAAACACTTCACAAGGAACACTTTAATGTTACATTTTGTGC
This sequence comes from Neoceratodus forsteri, assembly GCA_016271365.2. Classification (NCBI taxonomy): domain Eukaryota; kingdom Metazoa; phylum Chordata; order Ceratodontiformes; family Ceratodontidae; genus Neoceratodus; species Neoceratodus forsteri. The sequence goes on from CM057449.1 coordinate 1,676,891,285, forward strand.
AAATGTGATAGTGAGAGATGGCAGAGCAGAAACTATCTATAATGCTATTTTAGATTTTCTAAAGTCAGTGGGTTGTTCAGTTTCTAAGGTGACAGGTTTTGGAAATGATGGTGCAAACGTCATGGTTGGTAGGTTAAATGGTGTTGGTGTGCAGCTGCAGAGGGACAACCCAAAGTTGGTACATGAATGGTGTGCTGCACATCACTTGGCACTGGTGTCCTCATTGGCTCTCAGCTTACCAGGATACACTTGTTGCTGTTTATAATTTCTATCATGATAGTCCAGTCCGATACATCAACGTGTGGAATTGCAACAGGTCATGACTGGCCATGTGAAACATTTCAAAAGACCAACCAGTGTGCGGTGGCTAAGTTTAAATTACGCTGTTGTTTCTGTGTTTTCAGCATGGCCAGCTGTTGTTATCGACCTTGAACATGAGGTTGCTAGTGACAATAAGGACACACAAATCAAGGCAAAGGGTTTGCTCACAAAAGTGCAGAATGTAAAGTTCATTGGGTATAGTCTACTTTGAAAGAAATTCTTGCACTCCTGACAAAATTGTCCCTAATTTTCCAGATGGCCATGGTGAATGCAAAACAACAGCTTCAGGACATGAGAGAACTAGAATATTTGCCACTGTGTCAAGAAATGATTGATCAGTTACAAGATAACGACAACCAGTACCATGGAGTGACATGTACTGTAAATGAAGAGGGGGTTAAGGATGATCCGTTCTGTCAAGAACAAATTCAATGACAGATTAATAACAGAACTAGACAAGAGATTCGCTGAAAGTGACATGCAGGTTTTGATTGATCTAAACACAGTTCTAAATCCTAAATTGTTGCCAGCAACTGTTCAGGGCCTGTGCAATTATGGAATCGAAGCCTTAAACTGGCTGATTGAGTTTTATGGTGTTACTACAGAAAGTTCACCATCATTAATAGAAGGACAGGAAGCTAGGGAAAGTTTCACGTGGTTCAAATATTTAGTTAGCAACTGCAAAGAGAGTACATTGAACGCATTCTGTGAAAATCTCATTACAAACCATAATTAAACATTTCCTCACTTTGCTACACTGGCAAAAATTTTACTCTCCATACCACTAACTAGTGTGCCCTGTGAAATAGAGTTTTCTTCACAGAATCTAGTATACAACATGCAGACGAATAAACTAACACAACAGGCTGTTGAAAACAAACTTCTTATTTGTCACTTGTGTCTAAAAAAGGATTTTGAAAAAGACTCTGTGATACAGAGAGCTAGGAATGTTTTCTTGAGCAATGCTCACACAAAAATAGACAGAAAAATCTGGGGAAAGAATACTAACCTGAATAAGTATGACTGCCTGGTATGAATTCAATTACATTTTTACATACCTTTGGCTCAATCAAATTCATCACTCAACCGTAGATAGGTGTGTCATGACTCGTGTGTGAATTACAACTTGAAAAACAAGTCTATCGTGGACTTCTGTTCAATTTAACACAGTCTCTCACAGACTTTGAGCCAACCAAGTGAACTGCAAAATGTGGTGTTTTTATTGAAAAGTTTAATTAAGATTTTAGTTTATAAATTCAGGCACTAGTGCTTTCGCAGCCCATGCTATGCATGGAAATGCTGAAGTCTAGAAATGTTAGAAAGGGTACTTGATGGCTTTGCAGCCGTTGCATGGCAGCAAGCACCAAGGAATGTGATAGGTCCTGTCCTTGTGTATTATTTGACTATTTGTTGATGCTTTATTTTGCGATAATAAGCAATTTGTGAAAGGTTTTTCTCTAATAATATATCTGTTCTTGCCCTTGTAGATGGCATAGCATGGCCCATGGGCCATGAGGAACCTTACTCAAGTTGCCCCAAATTTGAAATATATTTTTGGGGAATCAACCACCAACATTTTACAAATGCATTCTCACTCAGTTGGTACCTGGATCATTAACTGTCCTAGCTCTATGTATCACACAGATTCATACATTCATTGATACTGTACTGAATAAGATGTAGGCTGGGTAGGTCAAGGTCAGGGGCTGGCCCAGGGCACACAGGCACAGGGGCACGGCTGAATTAAAAAAACAATTTAGAGTCTGTTTTTCTGTCTTAGGAGTTGGTTCTTTGATGTTTTTGGCAGCCCATGAGAGCCAAGCAGTACCTGATGATGATCTGAGAGCACAAGTGCCAGATTTTTCCAAAACATAACCCAAAACCATATGCCACCGTGACATGATGGCAAGCTGATTTAGTTGAAGGTAATTTTTATTTTTTTACCTATGTCTATGAAGTTTTAGAATGGCCTGCAATAGTACCTGGCTACTCCATAGCCACTGCCACTTGATCCTTTGACAGTTTCCTAGTTCCTCTGCTATGGCCCTGCACACCGAGGTTTTGTGACATCTCTGTGGGATGGGTACAGGCAGAAAGAGTGATGGATGGCTGCCTGGGTTCTCTTCTCAATGGTGCATGTGGAAATGTTACAAAAAAAACCTTGGAGGGTGGGGAACAGGGCTGCCGCAGACAAACTAGGAAGCTGGAAGGGATCGACTGGCATGGCTAGTTGAGGGACCACCAAGGCATGATACAATTACTTCTAAAATTTCATAGCCCCTTAGTTTAAACCTTACTTATACTTCGTAGAGTCAAAGTCAGTTTTCCTGTCTCAGTTAGGAGTTGGTTGGTTGGTTCTTTGATGTTTTTGGCAGCCCATGAGAGCCAAGCAGTACCTGATGGTGATCTGAGAGCATAGGTGCCGGATTTTTCAAAACCATAGCCCAGAACCATATGCCACCATAACGTGATGGTGAGCTGATTTGGTAAAAGGTACATTTTGTTTACCTATGTCTATGAAGTTTTAGAAGGACCTGCAATCATACCTGGCTCCTCCATAGCCACTGCCACTTGATCCTTTGACAGTTTCCTAGTTCCTCTGCTATGACCCTGCGCACCGAGGTTTTGTGACGTCTCTACAGTATGGGTATAAGCAGGAAGAGTGATGGGTGACCGCCTGGCTGCTCTCCTCAACCGTGCATGTGGAAATGTTACAAAAAAAAAACTTGGAGCATGGGGAACAGGGCCACAGCAGATGAACTAGGAAGCTGGAAGGGATCAACTGGCATGGCTAGTTGGGGAACTACTGCCAAGACATGATGCAATTACTTCTAAAGCTTTATAGACTGTAAAAAAATTTACATTAAACAAAAATCAACTAAACAAGCCTCGGACTGGCATATTGGGATTATTATGGGCTAAATGCAAGCAAGCCCACAAAATAAATGAATTAAAATATATGCCAGATGATTTACAATTACAAATGCATGCATTGTTTGGTTGTTGCACTGACTGCAGCACTACTGCAGAGAGCCACAAAGCACATTCATATTTGTATTAAAGATTAATGATACATGAGGTGACTCGTGGTGAGGTGGGTCATGTGGTCTCATCTTTCCTGATTGTGATGATGAGTGATGACATGAGTTGTTGACAATTCTTACTGTATTTCTAATTGTATACTATTTAATAATAATAATTTGTATGCATTATGCAGTTGCACACATCGATCAGATGGCATCCAATGCAATTTTTGCTAACTTAGCTACTTTACTTTTTGTGACTTGTCACATTAAAAAAGTTAATATTGATAAGTAACCCTACATGGTTAAAAACTGTTACCATTAACTTATCTAACAAAGTACGTATTAAAAAGGTTGTCTGTAAGACTGTACTCTGTTACTAAGAGAACAACTAACTGTGAGTGTGTGAGACACACAGCAGAATGTTATTGCTTGCTTGCTATAGTGGTGCTGGTAGCAGTGGTACTCAGGTTTTAGGGTTAGGTAGTGTAGTAAGTAGTATAGTAAGTACTATTGATACTGTATTGGTAACACAAACCCAGCCAGCCCATGAGCCCAGTAGCCATAACAAAAAAAACACAATGATAACAATAAGTTTGTTTCTCTGACTTTGTTGTGTGTGACTGTGGTGTGCAGTTATGCAGCAAGTGTTGTACACACATTACTTTTTTTATTCAGATCTGGAACACAGCTGCTGTTATATTACAGATGTTGTAATAATGGTTTTGGTAAGGTTTGGTATCATTCACAATATGTATGACTCTTGGATTTATGTATTTATTTATTAGAACATCAGTTTAACAACCTTTGAGCCAGAGGCTCATTTACGAAGGTACCTCATCACAGAGAGGACAAAACAGTGCAAGAAACAAACATCAGGGCAGACAAAAAATCAGAGTACATTTAGGAATCAGGCAAAAATACAGGCATATGTCAAACACAGTATTCGACAGGCTTACATGTGAGCTTTACAGAGTAGACAATATATAGTAGTTACATGGAGATTGATTCAGTGGGCAGATAAAGGTAAGGCTGGGTGGGAGACATCAGAAGAGGAGTGTGGGGAAGATAGTAGCAAATAAAGGTAGAGCTGGACAGAAGGGCAGAGAGCGGCTCAGCGAGCTTTGTCTGGAAGGATAGGAGGAGGCTTAAAGGCAGGTACAGCTGCGTGTTGAGAGCAGGTGATTTCTAAGACTAGTTTTAAAATAAGATAACGAGGCAGCATCAGTGATTCCGGCAGGGAGGGCGTTATACCAACAGGGGGCTCTGTAGGGGTAAGCCCTTTGACCTTGCGAGGTTCTCGCCCTCGGTATAACCAGTGCAGTTTTGCGGGATATACAGGTATGCACTGTAGGGTTTGCTCGGTAGATGATGGTTGACAGACCCGGTGGGGATAGCCCATGAGTGATTTTTTGTTAGGAGGCAGGTTTGAGTTTGAGGCGCCTATCTAGGTCTGAGTAGATTAGCCATGGTGTAAAGAAGGCAAGTGTGGGTTAGACTAGGAGCCCCAGTTATGAGCCTGCAGGCCTTGTTTAAGGTGAGGCGGATCTTGTGCAGGGCAGTCTGGTCTGCTACACCATACACAGGTAAGCCATAGTCTACCAGAGATAGAACAGAGGATGTGACTGCAAGTCGGAGGGCATCCGTGGGGAGGCAGCTTTTATGATGATAGAGGATACCCAGCCGAGTGTTAGAGGCTGAGGCAAGGGCAGAGATGTGGGCATGAAAAGAGAGGGGTCAAAGGTTATACCTAGGTATTTATAAGTGAACTAAGCTCAATAGGAGTTTAGAGGTGGAGTGGACTGCAAGAGGATAGTTACTGGATTTATTTTGGGGTGGGCAAAGAGCATGGTTTTGGTTTTCTTTAGATTAATTACGAGTCTGTGCTCAGTAAACCAGGCTTCTGTGTCATTGTAAGTTCCTGCAGAGAATCCTGAAGTGAGATGGGATTACGGTCAGAGGCAAAGAGTACAGCATCATCTCGTAAAGAAGGAGTTGACCAGTACATTCACTGGGCAGGAGTTGAGAAAAAGGAAAGAGCAGGACCAAGAATGGAGCCTAAGGGGACTCCGGGCAAGATAGGGCAGGTGCTGGAAAGTTTTCCGTTGATTTTCAACGCTGTGAGTGGGCGACAAGTAGCTAGAGCACCAGGAAACAGGCCCAGTGGCAAAGCCTAGGTAACTAAGGGTAACTAGCAAGAGGGGGTGGGAGACAGTATCGAAGGCTTTTGATAAGTCAATGAACACTGCACCTGCTAGGGAGCCAGAGTCCAGTGAGGTGTGAAGAAAGTTAGAGAACTCCAGGAGGGCAGTATTGGTGCTGTGGCCTGCTCTGAAACCATGTTGTTCTGGGCAGAGGTTGCTATATTTATCGAGGTATTCAGAGATTTGGGTGGCCACAATTTTTCTAAGGCCTTAGAGAGAGAGGAGAGGATTGAGATAGGTCGATAATTGCTAGGAGGGTCCTATCACCACCCTTGTGTATTGGGGTGACAGTAGCTATATTTCAGGCAGAGGGATGCCCTAGGCAGAGAGATTTGTTAAAGATGCTGGTGATCGGTGAGATAACCAGATCCAGAACCTGACGGAGAAGACTGGGATCAAGGGAGTCATTGCCAATTGTGTTACTCTTTAAGGCCTTGAGTAGGTAAGGTCTGACTTCCTGGGCAGTGACTCAGTGCAGGTAGAACAAGGGGCGTGGGAGAATAGGGACAGACCTGGAGGGAGGGGGAGTGAAGATATTATCTGGGAGCACTGGGCTAAGGTCTGTGAATGATTTGTTGAGGTGGTTGGCAATAAAGACAGGGTCTGAGGAGACCGAACCATTAATGTTGATAAGCGAAGGTGGGGGGGAATGCGTGTCACCATTCAGCTGCTTAATGTTGTCCTAGAAGGTCCTAGCATTCCCCCATGAGGAAATGAGGGAGGCCTGATAGTGCTCAGCCTTTGCTTTACGGATGGCCCATGTACATTTGTTCCGGGCAGCAGCATAGGCCAGCCTGTCAACTGGGCGGCCTGTTTCCGTGGCAATGTGCCATAGATTGTCCCTGTGCTTAAGAAGTTGGCGCAGGGTGGGGGTAACCCAGGGGGCATGCCTTACTTTGGACCGGCGTGCAGTTATGGGTGCAAAAATGTTGCAAGCAGAGTTGAAGGTGTGGATGAAGAAGGTAAGGGCCATGTCAATATCCGGGGCGTTTAGTATAGGGGACCAGTCTATGAGGGCTAGGAGTTGCTTAAGGCCTTTCAGCCCACCAGGTCTAAGACGTTGCTGAAGGGTAGTTTGTGCTGTGGGTTTGGGCAGGAGGTTGACCAATAGAGAGAACAGGGGTGGTCGCTAAGACAGTCAGGAGGATTTGGATATTGCGGATGCAGTTAGGGCGGTTTGTGAGGACCACATCCAGGGTGTGCTAGAGCCCATTCTAGGATTCACTCTAGTGGGTTGGGAGACTAGTTGGGTTGGGTCGATGGCTGCAAAGGCATCATGGGAGGAAGTGGATGAAGGCTAAGCCAATTGATGTTCAAGTCCCCACAAGATTTGGTCGGAGGAGTGGGGTAGGAGGTAAGATAATCAATTAGTGGGCCTAGTGCTTGTGCTTGATTTTTGGAGGTATGTATGCTGTAGTCAGGTAGATGGGACCCCTAGAGGATCAGGAGATAGTTTTAGGTTGGGGCCTGAGCCTGAAGTCAGGACAGGGCTGGAGGCTAGTCCAACAAGAGGGTCTTTGACATAAATGGCACACACAGCCCCCACCTTGCCTACCAACACGGTCCTCCGATAGAGGAGTAGCCAGGAGTGAGACCAGGAGTCAGGGGTAGAGTCTGACAGCCAAGTTTCAACTATTGAGATAACGTCAGGTTTATGAACTGCAACCCAGCAATTGAGAGAGTCTAATTTTTTAAGGAGGCTACATATGTTCATGGAAGCAATATGAAGTCCGGTGGATTCCTTTGAGGAGCCTTTGCAAGCTGGACCGGGATTGGGATGTATGTTACCAGTCATATTTCTAGTGTTGTTGTATATCCTGCTGCATTCTACTATCTTATCTGTAAATCACAATGATGAGAACAGAACAGAATAGATCATTAAACATATCAGCAGATACCAACCAATTACGTATTTTGTCTTTTTTTATATAACAAGAACAAACACAGCAAAGTATAAGCAAGTATAATGATGTTACTTAAGTTCGAAGAAAAATATGGTGTTCTGCTAATGTTATGACACTGTTTGCAGTTGTGCGGTATACCGCTTTAAAACAATGTGTAAAGCCATGATTTTCTGCAAGGGGCACAATGTACCCTCAAAACGGGTTTGTACCCTAGAAATTTTAGTGGTATGCTGTATCACTGTTGTGTGCTGCGGTAGGAACACTGATATATATATATATATATACAGTATATATATATATACATACATATATATATATATATATATACATACATATATATATATATATATATATATATATATATAGTTGTATAAGAATCAAATGCCCTTGTCTTATTGACAGTCATGGTCTCAACACTAGAAGATGCACTAATGATGTATATAATGTCACAAAAAAAATTTATATTTGTCTGCTTGTAAATTCCTGTATCTAACAATTTGATTGTAAATACTGTCTCTGGTCACAGTTTATGTATCTCCACAATGTAATGTACTCTGTGTATCTTACTCATCTGTAACTAATACTGGATCACCCCTGAAAAAGGGACCTGTAATTGGGCTCAGTGGACTTACCCAGTCAACAAACTTAAATAAATAAATATATTTTAAGTTTCTAAAAACAATTATTAGTTTCTCTTTCTTCTTTCCAAATACAATCTGGTTATGAAGAAAACATCACCTGCTAAATTATAACAAAAGATCACGGTATCAAAAATCACATATTTCTATTAAATATATAATATTTTTGTGGCAGAAGTGTTATGTCTCCATAGAAATCTGGAAACAGATTTGCAGTTTCCCATTGAAATACACCAGCAGCCTTGCCAGTAAAGAGTTCCTGACATCATAATACAAGGATTCCATTGGATTCTTTCCTCACTAGCAGCTGGCAAAATACAAATAAAATTAATGAAAAGTAAGTAAAGAAACAAATAAAAGCAAACTGAATGACTGCAGAGGCATCTAAAGGCCCCAAACCTTCATTTTTTATAATATAAACCCTTACTAAGCATTTGTTCTTTAAAACCTTTGTTTCCCTTGCATGATGTCACGGTTGGGTGTTGCAGCACTGAGAAAAAAAAGGGGTGGGTTATGCAAATTAAGCAGAGCACAGAAATAAAAGCATTTGTTTCATAAAAAGCAGCACTTTTTGGCAGTTTGAATGGTAGGAGATTGAATCACAACTCCTACAGGTTACTACCCCCATTTTCTATGGCAAGCCTCAGAAAATCACTTTAAAAAATATATATAGATCCCTGGTGTCTAGTGGCCCCCCACCCTGCCGATCACCAGTCCCAATAATAAATAAGAAGAACCCAAATCCATGCTGTTTAGTGGACCCCCCCCCACTGATAAGCCAGCCCCAATAATAAAAAAAGTCCCCAAATCCCTGGTGTCTGAGTCGAGTCCCACCCACGATCACCGACCCAAAAAAAAAAATCCCTAGTGTCTATTGGAACCACCCCACCACTTCACTCCCCCCAAGTCTGACCTCATCCCCGATGCAGGCCACAGGCACAGCCCTCCACACATCTCTGCGGCCATGCTCTGAATGAATGATCGCATGTACAGGATGATTTTCCAGGAGCTAGAGAAGGGTGGGGGGGCTGCTCCAGTTCTCCATGGGGGGATGGGTTGGGAGAATGGTGTGGATCCCACCTCCCCTCGCAGAAGACCAGAGCAGCCATCCTTCCTTCTCTAGCCCCCTGATAAACATCCCCTACAATGATGAGCTGGCTGACAGACTGAGTGAATGAGTGCATGCTTGTACAATCACATGCCCATTCATTCAGAGCACGTCAGTTGGGCTGCTGGCTGAGGAGGTGACTAGAGGGCTGTGCTGGTGGCCCGCTCAGGGAAGGGGTCGGTATGACTCAGAGGGAATGGAGGTGGTGGGGGCACTATCTGATGGGGTGGAGGGGCTGGTGGGGTTCCACTAGACAGGAGGGATTATTTTTAATTAGGGCCAATAATTGGTGGGGTTGGGGGGTCCACTAGACAGCAGAGATTTAGGAACTTTTAAATTATTATTGGAGCCGGCAATCAGTGGGGTGGGGGGACCCTCTAGACACCAGGGATTTTGGTAACTTTTCATTTATTATTTGGGCCAGTGATTGACGGGTTGGGTGGGGTCCACTAGACATCATGGATTTTGGGAACTTATTTTTATTATTGGGGCTCGTGATCGGTGGGGTGAGGGGTCCACTAGACACCAGGGATCTTATATATATATATATTATTTTTCTTTCTTTCTTTTTTAAACTGGGGCAGGTGATTGTGGGGGTGGCAGTAGACACCAGGGATAGATATGGGGTGGTGTTGGGGCATTCCCATTTTGTAACCTCTTCTTGCTTGGGTTTTTAAGTGCAATTTGCATAAATACCCCAACAAAACAAAATCTAAATAGCAAATTTTGGTTAATATTGGAAAATTACACGAAGTGCTCTCTGACACGAATTTGGTGACTTCGCTGCATATTCGCCCATGGAGAAGAACTTTGCTGCATCTCTAACTAGGACAGAGGATTCATACTGGGTCGGGTGGGTGCAACAGATGGGCATTGGTGTTCATACTGGGGAAGGTGGTTGCCAGCAAATTAGTGAGGGGGGGTAAGATTTAAATACTGGAACAAGGGTGTTCACACTAGGGTAAGGTTGTATGGTGGGGGTAAAGGTATGCATACTGGGATCGGCGTATTCTTACTGAAACAGGGTGGTTACCAGAAGATAGAGAGGGTTGGGGTGTGCATACTGGGGTAGTGTGGGTGTCCAATGATGTGAGGGTCCAGGGGTGAGTATACTGGAAAAGAATAGGTGTCAGCAGAGGGGTAGTGGTGGTATGTGTGTATGTCTGTGTGATCTATACTGTACAGTGTGGGTGTCAGAGGAGCAGAAATGAGAATATTACTGGTGCAAAGTGGGTGTCAATAGATGGGATGAGGATCAGTAATCTGCTTACTGAGATGGAGAGTTTGTAAATGGATAAGAGGGGCTGGGGGTATGCGTACTGAGACAGAGAGGATGCTGATGTGTTCAGCAAGATACCATGCCCTGAAATAGATGGTAAGGGAGCATAACACTGATTCTCTATAGCTCTGAAAAACTGAGACAAAGATGGACCATATATACAACAAAGGCAGAAACTCAGACCAACACACAGGTTAGAAAATAAATACTTCATTTTTACTTTCTGGATGGAACTCTAGGTCTTTTTCCAGGGACGCAATCTTTGTTTTGATGTTTTGTGATTGCTTTCCAGTATTACCATTCATTTCCTAAAGGTTCTGATTTGAATCAGAACCAATCAGAAACTATCAGGACTTTGACCTGGATCCTGATCCTGATAATAAGGATCAGAACCTTTTCAAGTCCACCCATCCCTAGTCACAAATTATCAATTAAGTAGCAGGAGATTGGCTTTTCTTGCTTACTTGTGATGTTAGTCTGTGAAGTCACAATGCTGATATATAGTGAGGAACAGAACTATATCATCCTTCAGGTAGTGTGCTGTTCTGCACATCACACCTGTTACGGTCAGGTAGAAAGTCTTCAAATTAGCAGAACAGAAAAGAAAACATATTTCAGATATAAGAAGTGATAGCTGACTAGGTTACTAAGATTGATTCCAGGCAGTACAAAATCATGCATACCACCACAATGCAAAGCATCATGGGCTGTATATGCAAATCACCATTAAATTTTAGACTGGTTCAGCTTTAAGCAGGAATGCATGGTGCCAAAGGGCCTCTCATACAATCTGCAAAGGGTGAAAACAGGAGACACAGACAAGTGTTTTGTCCTACCTAGGACTCAATAGTGTACCTCATCTGTATGACACCCCAGGGGAAATGAACCAGTTGCCCTAAATTGGTCTTATGGATTTGGGTCATGGAGAGCCCCCCAAAAAACAAAAAAAAACAAGCTAAAAGACAAAGAACCTCAGAGCAAAAGCACTGAGGCAAGGTTTACCCCAAAGGGAATTGGCCTAAGATTTCAGGATGATTTGCATATACTGATCATGATGCTTTGCATTATGTTATGGGGGTATGTGTGATTTTGTATTTCTTTGAAACTTGGCTTCATGGCTAGTGCCCTTTGGGGTAACCCTTGCCTCAGTGCTTTTGAATTGAGGTTCTTTGTCTTTTAGCTTGTTTTGTTTTGGAGGGGAGGCAGGGAGGCTCACAGTGACCCAAACCCATAAGACCAATTTAGGGCACCTGGTTCATTGCCCTGGGGTGTCACAAAAACATGGCACCCTGGATGAGTCCTGGACAGGAGGAAACATGTGTATGTGTCTTCTGTTTGTACCCTTTGCAGATTGTGTGAGAGGTCCTTTGGCACCATGTATTCCTGCTTAAAGCTGAATCAGCCTACAAAGTCATGGTGATTTGCTTATACACCCATGATGCCTTACATTATGGAGGTATGTGTGATTTTGTATTTCATTAAAGCTTTGCTTTATGGCCAATGCCCTTTGGGGTAACCCTTGCCTCAGTACATTTGCACTGAGGTTCTTTGTCTTTTAATTCAAGGCAGTACACTAGCTATTTAATATGACAAAAGTAAGGACATGTGATGTTAGGGTAAAAAAAACTCCTTGAGTCTTGAATCTGGGTGTGTGTGGGGTGGGGGTGATCCTCAGGGTTTGAATGGCCATGCAAGGCAAGTGTTGACTTCATCCTGCTTTAGCACTGTCTGTCCAGGCAGAAAAAAATAGTAATGCATGGAGAAAGGGTACCTAAGTTAGGGTAATGCAAACGGTGCATCGTATGACCATTCATATCCCAAGGAACTTTCCACGGCAGATTCACAACTCAAGGGACTTTTTACCCTAACATCATGTCTCTATAGTTTTGTCATCAAGTTTCAATCCTAACTGATGTTTTAATGTATAAGTTTGTTTTTACAGTGAATGTCCTTTCTTTTCTTAAAGGCAATTTAAAAACAAATTCATAGTACTTTGTATTGATAATACCTGAATACTTTTAATAGCAAACACACTCTGCCTCAGTCCTATAGAATGCTTCATGTGTGGCCCTGAAGGCCACACACAAAGAACCAGACCAGTGACATATAGTGTCTCAGGGCTGTAGCTTTCTTTGTGCATGGCCCCACAGCCATATACAAAACAGAAGACCCATCATGAACTACACTGGGCCTAAAGCATGCTTTATGCATGTCCTTGCATGCCATATGCAAAACACCAGACCACTGACATGCAGTGTGTCAGGCCTATAGCATTCTATGTGCATGGCACTGTAGACCATAGCCAAAGCACCAGCCCGTTTTACACTGCACAGACCTATACTGTATGTCCTGCAGTCCTTACACAAGGCATCAAACACAGCTTTTGCAGATCAACTTTAAAACTAAAGTCCACTTGTGAAAACACAAGTTTTCTTCAGTGGTACCCGTGCAAAAATGAAGTTCATCTGTGAAAGTGCACAAAAAATCACTTTTTGCAGATGAACATACAAAGTACATATACAGTACAAAAATACAACTGCTGCAGTGTGGTAACTATGAAAAACAAACTCTGGTCAGAGCCAACATGGCTGCTATAACACTTTAAGAGCACTCACGGGGCCAAAGAAAAAGAGCATGCCATGCCCAAGATGGCCACCATGAGCTCACTGTGTATGTGTAACTTCATGGCATCCACGGAAGTGAACTTGTGCATGCACAACTGAGGAAGTGAAGTCAGGCATGAGCACTGAGCTCACACTGGCCATCTTAGGCACAGCATGCTTTTTTTCCTACTGCAACTGTGGAACTCAAATGGAAGTGACAGGCAGCAATAAGATGGGAGGGACAGTGAAGAAATGACAGAAAAGTGTGGAAGTACAGAGGGAAGGTATCCCATCACATGCTTCCACTGTCCCTTCTCTCTTCTACAAGATAGCAATAAATCAGTATGGCTCTGCCCATGCATGTGTAAAAAGTAAGTACATTTGTGAAGAAATGGCAACAGTGCTTTTCACAGATGAACAAACTAAGTCTTTCTGTCAAAATGCACCTTTTTTCAGCTTGTATGCAAATGCAATCTGCAAGATGCAACCTTGTGAAACTTGTTTTAATCACAACTTTTCTTATTTTATAGACTTTCTTCTTCATAATGTCACCATTCTCCTAGTTATCAACCCTTTAAATGACAATCAAGGGTTGCTTTTAAAATCTCAGCAATTTTACTAATCCTAACTACAGGACTCCCATTTTTATGTTTGCTTGCGCACATGCACAAGAAACATTGTGCTGCAGCTTAGGAGAGAAGCAGGTTGTAGAGGTGCGGCAGTGTGGCATCCAATGCCAGCACTGCATTTGTGGGCTTGGCAGTGTGCACCCAGTGTAGACCCAGTGTCCTGATGACATTGCATTTGCAGAAGTTCCAACAACTTGAAATGATTTGGCCACTGCAATGAGGTGCCGCCTCATCATTGCAGTGTCAGCAATTCCGCTGCAATGAAGGAGTGACCCATCATTGCAGGATGGTACCTTGTCTAGTGTAACATTTCTGTGAAGATGTTGGTGGCTCTATGCTGCCACCTCACAGTCCCATTTAAACTGATGGGGGTGCCCAATCAGCCTGTTGGCATGCCAATGACCCAATTCATTTGCCGATGGGGGAGCCCACTCCCTGTCGGCATAATGTCTCCCCCATTTGTTGTGTGCTGAGGGGGTGCCCAATCCCCCTTGGCATCATACCCCCCCAAACAGTCTTTATTTGCCAATGAGGGGCCCAATCCCCATCGGCTTTAGTCCCACCTTCCCCAAAATGCAGGCGGCACACTGGGAGCCCACCGCAGTGTGCACAAATGAAGCCTGGAAAATAAAACTTTCCTGAGATGTGCTTTTTATTATTTTTGTCCCTAAAATAAAGAAAATGGTCCCTCATGGTCTATCGTGCCCCTCCCCAACCCGCGCCCACCCTCTGTGCACCCCAGCTCTCCACACCTCCCCACCCCATACTTATCTCTGGAGCCCAGCGTGACAATCTTCAGTGGACCGGGAACACATCTGCACTCTTCAAAGCCGAAGTGAACTGAAGAAATGCTGGTAAGCTGTATAATGGCATAAATAGGGTTTTTTCAACTTATGTGGATATCTCAGCCATTTTTTGGACTTTTGCCACCAAATTGTCACCATGGGGTTATTGGGACCCCTCCTCATGAATACAGTCACTGTCAAGGTGTTATTCAGTCCCAAAAGGTGATTTCGTGGTCACTACACGGAATCACATTCCAGGACTGATTAATGAAATGACAGTGCCACTGTTCATGAGGTGGGCTCTCAAAAAGCCTATGTTGCAAATTTGGTGAAAAAAAAAATTACTGTTTTACAAGCATGCATTGCATAGTTTCCATGCTCCCTTATAACTCTGCGAATCTGTAATATTTTCACTCCAGATTTTCAACATTGGCATTTTGTCAGACCTCCTTATGAACAGTACAGCTGTAATTTTTCACATCTTGGCCAAAATGTGTTTTTGCACTTCCGGCTCAGAATAGCACAGCTGCTGTGAAAAATCAGTGTTCGGGACACAATACAAAAATCACAGTGACACTGTTCATGAGAAGAGGTCCTAAAATGCCTATGTTGAAAATTTGGTGACAAAAGTCCATGACTGTGTTACGAGCGTGTGTTGCATAGTTTTCACTCACCCTTGTAACTTCACAAATTCGTAATATTTTCACTCCAGATTTTCAACATTGGCATTTTTCCACACCTCCTTATGAACAGTACAGCTGCCATTTTTTTGCATCCTGGCTGAAAAGTGTTTTCACACTTTTGGCGCAGAATAGCATGGTCAGTGTGGGAAATAAGTATTTGGGATGGATTAAGAAAATCACAGTGACTCTGTTCATCAGCAGAGGTCCTAAAATACCTATGTTGAAAATTTAGTGACAGATGTCCATAAAATGACTGTGTTACGAGTGTGCGTTGTGCAGTTTCCGCGCTCCCTTGTAACTTTGCAAATTTGTAGCATTTTCACTCCAGATTTTCAACATTACCATTTTTTCACACCTTCTTATGAACAGTACAGCTGTCATTTTGCATATCCTGCCCAAAATATGCATTTACACATCTTGCACAGAATAGCGCAGTTGCTGTGGGAAATTAATATTCGGGACAGATTATGAAAATCATAGTGCCGGTGTTCATGAGCAGAGGTCATAAAATGCCTATGTTGAAAATTTGGTAAAATAATTACACTAAATGACTGTGTTTCATGCATGCATTGCACAGTTTACATGTACGCTCATAAGTTCGAGCAGTTTTAATATTTTCACTACAGATTTTCAACATAGCCATCTCTTCACACCTCCCTATGAGTGGTACACCTGTCATTCTTCACATCCTGTCCCATCAGTGTTTTCGTACATCTGGCACAGAATGGCACAGTCACTGTGGAACTCAATGTTCGGGACACATTAACAAATCACAGTGTCACTGTTCATGAAAAGAGGTCCCAAATGTTTTCATGAGGTGTGGGTCACAAAAAGATCATGTTGAAAATTTGTAGTGCAAATACCAACAAACGCCCAGGGCGTTAGGGTTTCTAACCATAATGTCCCACCCTGTACAGACTGACAGGCATCAGGGGTGTGCCTTTGGATTACCGACTGTAATGCTCATGCCATTCCACCCCACCCCACCCTGCAGCCAGTGACAGGCATCAAGGTGTGCCTTGGACTCTTCAGTCCCAGAGTTCACCCCATTCTCCTATACTGCACCCATTTCAGCATATGTCCTTATGGAATGGAGTGACTGTAAAGCTGAACACCTCAAGGCACACCTCAACACTTGTCGTGTCTGCAGCATAGGGTAAGGTGAAATGGCATGAACGTTATGGACGACAACCCAAATGCATACCCCAATGACTGTCCCTCTTTGCAGGGTGGAGATGGGGTTGGCGTGAAGTTCAATACTTCACTGCCATTCCTATTCTGCATCTGTCTAACTCCTGCATTCCCAGTGCAAATACCAGCAAGCAAACATTCGGCATTGACAGATGCTTTTTATGTTTGCTTCCACACGCAGTACACAAGAAACATATTGAGATAGTACAGCATTGCAGAGGTGTGGCAGTGTTCTATTTTCTGAAGGAAAGAATAGTTGAGTACCTAGAGGCCAGTGGGGCACAGGACCCAAGGCAGCATGGGTTCACAGCAGGAAGGTCATGTCAGATGAATCTAATAGATTTTTTTGACTGGGTGACCAAAGTAGTAGACCAGGGAGGGGTTGTGGACATGGCCTACCTAGACTTTAGCAAGGCATTTGACACAGTCCCACACAAAGATTAATAGTCAAATTAACCAGCCTGGGAGTGGGTCCCAGGGTGGTAGCCTAGTAAAACATTGGCTGGACAACAGGACACAGAAGGTAATTGTAAATGGAGTCCACTCTGAAGAAAGAGGGTTACTAGTGGGGTCCCGTAGGGTTCAGTATGGTCCAGTCCTTTTAATGTCTTCATAAGTGACATTGCAGAGGACTGGAAGGAAAAATATGCCTCTTTGCAGATGACACAAGATCTGCAACAGGGTTGATACACAAGGAGATGTGGAAAGGATAAGAAGGGACTTGGCAAGGTTGGAGGAATGGTCAGAAGTATGGCAGCTAGGATTCAATGCAAAGAAGTGCAAAATAATGCACCTGGGAAACAAGAACCAAGGGGAAGAATACACAATGGAGGGGGGGAGTTAGTAAAAACAATAAAAAAGGAAAGAGACCTGGGGGTAATCATATCAGATGACCTTAAGGTTAGCAAGCAATGTGAGAAGGCAGTAGGGAGGGCTGGGGGTATACTGGGATGCATAGGGAGAGGCATCAGCAGCAGAAAACAGGAAGTGGTTATCCCTTTGTACAGAAAGTTGGTGACACCCCATCTGGAGTACTGCATCCAGTTCTGGAGACCCCATCACTGCAAGGACATAGACAGGATAGAGGCAGTCCAGAGGAGGGCAACTAAAATGGTGTCTGCAAGAAAAGCCATATGAGGAAAGACTAAAGGAGCTTAATATGTATACTCTTGAGGAAAGAAGGGAGAGGGGGAACATGATAGAAACTTTTAAGCACCTCAGTGGAATCAACAAAGTCCAAGAGGATAGCATCTTTCAGAAAAAGAGACGTGCAAGTAAAAGGGGACACAATTTAAAGATGGGGGGGCGGTTCAGGGGCAATGTGAGGAAGTATTATTTCACAGAGAGGTGGGGGATGCATGGAACAGCCTTCCTGAGGAGGTTGTGGGGTCTAAAACTGGCGGGAGAATTCAAGATGCATGGGACAGACATAAGGCAATTCTTGTGGGGGGTAGGAAGAAATAGGCTGTTGGTTAACTAGCATCTGCGGCCTATCCTGTAGGTAGGGAAATGGGCAGAGTAGATGGGCCAGGCAGTCCTTATCTGCTGTCAAAGTCTACTTTTCGATGTTCTGGCCAATGCAGCTGACCTTTAATGGGCGCGTTCCTCAGCCACCAATTAATGCTGAAGTTGATGATGACGGCAGTTTCAGAGTGAGCACCACAATTGAAAGAAATCTGCCTCTGCAATCAGAGGCAGTTTTGTCATTGCAGCATCAGCTCCCCCCTCCCTCCCAACCAGGCGCTCAGCAGGACAACAAATTTAAATGTTTGCTCCCTCCCACTGTTGCTGCCCACCCCGCACCCTCCATTCTCTGTCCCCTGCCAACACCGGGGTGCTCAATCCCTGTGTCACCATGTATCCCTCTCCCCCCATTAATGTGGCAGACTGGAAGCCTACTCCAGTGTGCCAAAAAATTCTTCTTTGATATTTCCAACACCGGAATGTCCACTCCCGGTGTCGGATCCACCCCCCCATGCCCCTCTGTTCTCAGCCTACCTCAGGGTGCCCAATCCCCGTGTCTGCATTGATCCCCCCGAGCCCTCCACTACTCTGGCACACTGGGAGCACACTCCAGTGTGCCAAAATCTGTTTTGTTAATATTTAACCTGCAAAAAAGGAAAAGGTCCCCTGACTTTTTTTTTTAAACCTGAAAAAAAAAACCAAAGGTCCCTCGGCATTCCCGCCAGCCCCCCTCCCCCAACACGCACTCTCTCTCTCTCTGCGCATCCCACCTCCCTGCACCCCCGTCATCCATACTTACTTCCAGAGGTCAGGAACAGTGATCTTCTGTGGACCGGGAACATGTCTGCACTCTTCAAAGACCAACCGGGAACTGAAGAAATGACGGTAAGCCATATAATGGCAGTCACTAGGGGTTTTCAACTTAGGTTGATATCTCAGACAATTTTTGGAGTTTTGGTCCCAAATTTTCAACCTGGGGAACTTGGGACCCCACATCATGAGCACTGGCACTATCATTTTGTTTCTCACTCCTGAAAGGTAATTTCATGGTCACTGCGTGGAATCACCTTTCAGGATCAATTAATGAAATGATGGTGTCACTGTTCATGAGATGGAGTCCCAAAAAGCCCTTCTTACAAATTTGGTGAAAAAAATCCAAAAAATTACTGTGTTATGAACGTCCATTGTGCAGTTTATGTGCACGCTAGTAACTTCATCAATTTTTAATATTGCCACTCCAAATTTCCAACATTGCCATTTTTCCTACCTCCTTATGAACAGTACAGCTGCCATTTTTTGCATCCTTCCCAAAATCTGATTTTGCACCTGTGGCACAGAATGGCACGGTCATTGTGTAAAATCAACTTTCAGGACAGATTAATGAAATCACAATGCCACTGTTCAAGAGGAGAGGTCCCAAAAACGCCATGTTGAAAATTTGGTGAAAACATTCTAAAAAATGACTGCATTATGAGCACGCGTTGCATACTTTCTACGTAATTTTTCATATTTTCACTCCCGATTTTCAACATTGCCATTTTTCACACCTCCTCATGAACAGTACTGCTGTCATTTTTCACATCCTGCCCAAAATGTGTTTTTGTACCTGTGGTGCTCAATGGCACACTTGCTGTGTGAAATCACCTTTTGGGATTGAGTAACGAAATGATACTGCCATTGTTCATGAGGTAGGGTTCCAAAAAGCCCATGCTAAAAATGTGGAGTTAAATTCCAACAAACGCCTGGGGCATTAGGGTTTCCAACTGTAGCGCCCTCCCTGTACAGACTGACAGGCATCGGGGGTGTGACTTGGGGTCATCGGCAGTAATTCTCTGGCCATACCACCCCCACCCTGTAGCCATTGACAGGCATCGAGGTGTGCCTTAGGGTCTTTGGTCCTAATGTTTACCCCATTCTCCTATGCTGCACCCATCTCAGCTTATTTCTTTATGGAATGGGGTGAGCGTAAGGGCTGAAGACCTCAAGGCACACTGCGACACCTGTCGGTGTCTGCAGGGTGGGATGAGGTGGAATGGCATGAGTGTTATGGCTGACAACTCAAAGGCACACCCCCAATGCCTGTCAGTCTCTGCAGGGAGGGGGTTGTCATTACTTCAATACTTCACTGCCATTCCTATTATGTATCTCTCTAATTCCTGCACTACCAATGCCAATACCAGCAAGCAAACATTTGGCATTGACAAATGCTTGATACAGGTGCAGCATCTGGAAAACTGTTGTTACATCTAGACTTTGACAACGATTGATGTAAAAGTGTATCTATGACAGTAAATTCACACACAGAGACAATGGTAGTTAAGAGTGGCAAAAGAATTGCCCTTATCAGAGTGAATTTTCATATTTTCTATGTTTTTACCACTTCATAGTAATTGTTAATACTTTTTTATTAGGTATTTAAGTTAACAGCAGTTACAGTAGAGAAAATCTGTCAGGAGAATCCATCTGGCATTCAAGTATCAGTATGAAGAGATATACAGAACTTACAGGTATGAGAGTGGTGCAAGGCAAGTCCTGGCAGAGTTTAAACTGGAACAGAGGAAAGTCCATAAGGTGAGTAGGAGAATAAGGCACCAACATCACTTCTTTAAAAAGGGAACAAGCAACTAGAACAATGAATCTTAAATATGACCTTTAGTTTGATTAGCAAGTCGAGATATGAGCATTGAGAGAAAGGGACAAGGTGTATCGTCTCAACCTGTGAACCAAAATGACAGTATTGAACAGAAACTGTCTAGATCACAGTAGCCATTAAATAGGGAAGAGAACTTGGTGAATTCGATCTCAGTGTGGGTGGAGGGGTTGCAACAACCCATCCCATAGGACACTATACTATTACAAAGAGTTAGCCCAGAGAACCATGTCGGAGCAGATTCATCCTATCCCAGCTTGAGGTGAAAGATATGCTAAGTAAGGGGCCCAGCACAGATAATATTGCAGGAGGGTGTTAGCCGCCACATGGGAAAGACGGTCCAAGGCAGCTATATTGGAAAATGAGTTCAGCAGTTCGGACATGGTAGGGACCTCTGGGGTTTTCCAGCAATACAGAAATAGATGCTTAGCCTGGAGGCTCAGATGAGCAAGCCATCTCGACTGCTGTGGGCCCAATTGTTTCAGGGCAGGAGGGAGACCGAGAAGCCATACCTTGGGATCCAGGTCAAGGTGATAACCTAGCATCTGTGCTGCCAAGTTACATACAGCCTGCCAGAAATAGAGCAGCAGCGGGCAGTGCCAGATTATAGAGATTAAATCTCCCACCACCAAGTGACATCTCCAGCATGTATTATTGTCCAGAATCTGGAGTTTGAATAAGGTGGAGGGAGTTCTATACCAGTGCGATAGGATCTTATTTTGAATCAGCCGGCTTCTTGCATCTAGATAAGCCTTATGAGCTGTCCTCCAGCACAGCTTCCACTGCACATCCAACAGAGGCTGCTGCAAAGCCTGCTCCCATTTGGCTTTGGTCTGCAAAGTGTGCAAGGGAAGCTGAGCCCAGAGGGCAGAGTAGATTGAACTAGCTCTGCCTGTTTTAAGGGCAAGCCACTTTCCTAAGAGGGAGGGCCTAGAGTTCCCCATAGTTGGAAGTTGCTTTATGTGTGCTGCAACTGAGCTGCAAAGTTGGAGATGCTACCAAAAGGCAGTCTTCCCCAGGTGAAACTGCCGATCAAGCTCTTGGAAGAATTTAAGGATCTCCCCCCTGTGCCAGTTGGATGTCGGCCAGGGTAAGAATCCCCTTGTCCTTCCACAAGGGCCAGGAGATGGTCTTACCATCTGCACAGATAGAGACATTATCTCAGAGCGGAGTAGCAGGCAGCAGGCATGGGTTGGCTTGAAGCTTTTTATGCACCAGGTGCCAGGTACGCACAGAATAGGCAATGGTAGGGTGTTGACGCAGGCACTTATGCAGGGGGTTATAAAGTATAGTATTATAAAGTATGATTTATGATGTTCTATGTGTATTGTTGTTGTTTTTTGTCCATGTCAGACCTGAAAAAGGGCCTTTGACCCAGTATCCTTACCCGGTTAATAAAGTTTAAAATAAAAAATAAAAATAAAGTAGTAGCGGGAGGGGAATGGACCTGAACCAGTGTGGTTTCCATATGTAGCCATCGTGGTGTGTCCGCAGACTCTGGAAGAAACCATGTAAGGGTTTGAGCAGTGTCATAGGCCCACTTGTAACCTTCTATCCAAGGAAGATCCCAGCCCCCAAGGGTCCAGTGTGCTCTCTGTTTATTCCTACTGTACCAGGGCTTGGAGCCTTCCTAGATGAAGCTGGTAAAAATTGTGTCTATAGCTCTGAGCCAGAAGGTGGGAATGTCTAACGGAATATGGGAAATAATGTACAGAATCTTTAGAGCTGAAATCATTTTCAGAGCAGAGATTTTGAACACCAATGTGAGATGAAACCGAATCCAATGTTCACATTCCATCTTGATTTCAGCAAGTAGTGGCCTGCGATTTATATCCCATAACCTGGACAGATCGGGGGCTAGACAAATCCCTAGGTATTTCAAGGAATCCGGGGACCACGGCAGGCCATACAGGGCCACATGTACTTGCATACACAAAGGGTTCAGCAGGAGTACCTCAGTTTTAGAGCAGTTAATATGCAGGCCCGAACAGGCTGCAAAGTCTGAAAGAAGGGAGAGCAATGGGGGAATGGAGGATGGAGCATCTGCCACAGGAACCAACAGATCATCTGGGTACATAAATGTAGAGCAGGTGAGATTACCAATTGTAATGCAATCAATCCGGGGCGATTGACGGATAGCTATAGCCATGGGCTCCACTGCTAAAATGAATAGCAGGGGGGATAGGGGACACCCTTGTCTGGTGCCCCTCCCCAAGGGGAAGGGTTCAGATAGGGTAGAGTTAGTTAGAACCCATGCTGCTGGGGCATTGTAGAGGGCTGAGATCCAATGGCGAAAGTTTTTACCGTACCCCATAGTCAGTAGGACCTACTGGAGATAGTTCCACTCCAGGAAGTCAAAAGCTTTTTCCAAGTCTATGGCCACTGCCATCGCTGTGGGGGCTATCTCCAGTGTGGTAAAGGATATTGACCATCGAGCGAATATGGTCCGTGCTATAATGGCTGGGCACAAATCCGACCTGTGAAGGGTGTACTAGGGAGAGAAGGAAGGGGCTTAGTTGAATTGGCAATATCTTGGCAAACAACTGGCTTTCAGAGGTAATCAGTGAAATGGGACAGTAGCTGGAAGGGAGTGTGGGGTCCTTCCCCTTCTTTGGAAACACAGTAATGATGGCTTCCCACAGAGTGAGGGGGAAGGAGCCAGAGTCAAGGGCTAAATTGAAAAAGGAGCAGAGAAGCGGGGCAATGTGGGGAGCCACTAGGAACCACATCTCCAGGGGGACGCCATCGCCTCCTGGTACTTTCCCACTGTTCAGGGCCTGGAGGGCTATAACAACCTCTTGGGGTATAATGGGAGCTTCCAAAATATTGGCCTGAGTGGGGGAGCATTGTGTGAGGGGAAGTGAATCCAGGAAGGCGCGCTCTCCCTGGAGATCCATGGCTCTTGAAGAGGCGTACAGCTCCTTATAAAAGTCGGTCATGACACCATTAATCTGTAAGGGTTGAGTGCATACCTTCCCCCCATGTCTCTTGAGTCCAGGAATGTGAGTCTCAGCTCTTTGTTTCTACCGGAGCCTGTAGGCCAGCATATACCCCCCCCAGCCCTCCCAGAACTTCCTGGCAAGGAAGTCATTGATTTGAAGGTGTACCTGGATGATCTCTTGGCCTAAGGGAGAGTGGGTGTTGAAGAAAGGGGTTTGTTTTACCGCCTGCTCCAAGCCTGCAAGGTGAGCTTCTAGAGTTTTTAAGAGATGTTCTCTCTGCCACCTACATTTGACTGCAAACCCCATAATGGCGCCATGAATAGTGGCCTTCAGTGCCTCCCAAATATAAGTTAGAGATGCAGACTTAGGTGGGTTGTCTCAAAGGAAGTTGGTCACTTCCATTGAGATCCAGGAGGTGAAATCAGGGTCTCTAAGGAGGAGTGGATCTAAATGCCAATTAGACAAGCGGGCAGTCGGTGGGCCGTACTGAACATGAAGATGCACAGGGGAATAATCTGAGAGTACCACGGGTAGTATCACCACATTTACAACCCAGTTCATAATTGTAGGGGATACCAACCAGTAGTCCAGCCTACTGTAAGAGTTATGCACTGGGGAGAAAAAGGTGTAATCCCTGTCCCTGGGGTGGAGAATACGCCAGGGATCCTGAAGTCCAAGATCCATCATCATGCATTCAAGGGAAAATCAGGATTTAGAATGCTGATCTGTGGAGGCAGAGCTCCGGTCCAGACAGGGATCTAAAGGCAGATTAAAATCCCCCCCTAGGATTATTGTGATATCAGAGGAGGCTAGGGTCCCCACAACCTGAGCTAAGGCATGGAACACTGTTGGCATGTCATCATTAGAACCCTACATATCGCCAGTAATCAGGGGTATTCAGGTGGGCTACTATCCACCTTCCATACAGATCACTTTTAGTCTGGATCTGTGTCCATTTTAGGGATTTATGCAGCAGTATAGCCACCTGGCATTTGCGTGTAGAAGCAGAGGAGGCTAGAACCCGACCCACCCAATCCCTTTTCAACCAATCATGGTTGGATTTGTGAAGTTTGGTCTCCTGGAGGAGGGCAATGTCTGACCTCAACCTCTTAAGGTGTGTCAACACCTGTTTTTGTTTTACCAGGGTATTGAGACCCCGAACGTTCCAAGTGTGAATGTGTAAATCAGCCATGATCATCTATGGGGGGTCAAAAGTACGAAGGAGAGAGTTATAATAGAAAAAAGAGGCTGAGGTGGGACTCAGCATCTGAAATGAACAATTAGCGACCGCACACTGAATCAGAAACACAATCATCCCATAGCCTGTGAGACGTCTGAAACCTGTGATCTGGAAATATCGAAACAACAAGTATAAAGCAGAGCAAACAGCTCTGCAGTAGTAACACAACAAAGAACTATATACAGAAATTCACCTAATTAAGGCCACTAGAAAGCATAGAGGTATGAGGTCAGCAGGAAAATCTGCAAGATGCCCTCCTGCTTCCATGGGATGGGGGTGGTGATTTTTGGCCAGAGAATTCAGGGTTAGTTATCTGACATGGTAGCCCAAGCAAAGGGGAAAGCAACACTAAGGGGTAGTTTCTCCAGTAACAGGGGAAAGAAACACCACCTCGGGCCACATTAACCATAGCTTGTATGAAGGAAGGGGAGAAGACATATCTATTGGCATTCCCCTGTAGACAGGTCACCACCAGAAGGGGGTAAATTTGAGATGCCCCACTAGGGTCAGAGGTGAAGGGGGTACCAGCCGGAGACAGCAGAAGGAGGATATGTCCCATCCCTTTCAGGCTGTGCTGAGATCGGCCCATACAGTGGTACCACACTGATGTTGAAGGCTTAATGGACCTCTGGGGCCTATAACAGGGGACATGAGATACCATAGATGTACAGGAGGGGGGACAGCCCAGAGAGATATACCCAGCCACATAGCTTACCCACCCAGGGGGCCTCGGGGGGAGCCAAGCAATCCCCATGTCCCCCTGCCCTTACCCTAATTTCACAATACTAATACTCAGTACTCAGCTTAATGCAATCAAGGTGGAATGTCCAAACTGGCAGCCAGATCTAGGTCCGCAGAAGATGGAGTTGCATTTGGAGGCCCACTTTTGTCCTGAGAGTACATTAGAGAAAGTTTGGTAGCAGGCCCTGAACTGGCCACCACTATGTCCGCTAAAGTTCTGGTATTTGAGGTAGATGAAGAAGGCCCACTCTCTGCTGCTGTTGTTTGCTCCACGTCCAGCACATCCTGCCTCTTAGGAGAAGGTGACCACATGGCCACATAAGGATTTGATGAAAAAAAGACTTGTAGGCCAGAGGCCTCCTGCGATGCTGAGTCTACATCCGATTTCAGGCTTGTGGAGCTGGCTCAATCCACAGGGTTCTGCCACTGAGTATGGCGGTGAGAAGGGTGTCTTTTCCTGGATCTTGGGGGGGGGGGAGAAGCATCAAGCACCCGGACCACCGGGACTGAAGGTGGATCCATAGTGGGAGTAGATTTATCTACCAAGTCTGTGGCCACAGGTGAGGGTAGCTGCTTATCCGAGGTCACCAGCCTTCGAAATTCATCCGGGTGCATCTTGCAGAGAAAATCAGTCAAGCTCTCTGCAGTAGCGAACAGCAGAGGAGACCCACTGTGGATAACCAGCATGATCGCATGGTATCAGAGAGAAAAGGAGTAGTTCAGTTTATGGAGTAGTTTTTGGGCAGCAGAGTACTCCTTGTGTCTCTCCAACAGCTCTCTGGAGTAATCTTGAAACATTTGGATTTTGTGCCCCTGCCAGGAGAGCTGGCCATGATTCCTTGCTGTTGCCGCTACCGCTACCTTCTGCCAAAAATCCAAGAAGCAGGAGAGCAAAGGCCTAGGTCTTTTCCCCAGGCTGAGGAGGAGGAGCCAGGGAGCAATGGGCCCTTTCAATCTGGGGCCGAAAGTCCACAGAGAGACCCAGTAACAGTGGAAGGGTTTGTTGCAGAAAAGATATTGGGTCTTTTTGTTTCACTGCTTCAGGAAATCCAATAAACTACAAATTATTTCGGTGGCTGTGATTCTCAAGATTGTTGACCTTGTCCTGGAGCTGGTGTATAACTTTGGCCTGGTTCTGGAGAGTGGCAGTGAGATCATAGATTGCCGCATGGTGGGAGCCCAGTTTATGCTCGTTGTGAAAGATGTGGACTTCAAAATTTTGAAGAGTCAGGGTGGTTGCATTGATGGCAGTGGTCATCTGCGCCATTTGTGACAGTAGCTCGCAGAACATCTGCTCCATGCACACCGAGTCTCCTGCAGGTTGCATGGCTTTGGCCATCTTGCCGGCCTTTCTCTGCTAATCAGGGTGCAGCAAAAAGTAGCAGATGCAAGGGCACTCACGAGGAAAAGAAATGCCAGATGTGCCCAGGGATGTTCCCCTATGGTATAATTGAAAATTTTGTTGAAAGGCAAACACCCTGATGTCGGATACCACTGGATAAATCTCTTTGTTCATGGAGCTAGCAATTTAGACATCCATACCCATTCAAGGCTTGGCCATGCCCCCGTTTACCACTTCATAGTAAAAAAAAACCAAAAACACACAACCAAATAGTCTCTTGTGCCACAATACACCCTTTTGCAAGTTCTGTGAAATTCTATTAACAAATGACCAAGAATCATTCCTGCAGCACAGAGGACTTGGGCATGTGTGCCTTATTTACCACCCTGCCAATTACCCACATGTGGGAATGGACTTGGGTCACTTGGGGTTGCCGGGGGGGGGGATGATCAGGCATCCCAGGGACTGATTTCCTTTCCTGCAGAGGGGTAGCCACCATTTTAGCTTTTGACTGCCAACAGGTGGAGGCCTGGGGGTAGGGCGGGTAATTGGGGGATAGTGCACGATCCCGTAGTGTGTGCATGCCTCCACACCCACATGCTTATGTGCCACCATGGCCAGGGGAACTTGGCAGAAAATGGAAAAGGGGCTAATGAGAGGTTCATGAAGCTGTATCCTCTCTCCTCTAGCCCACAATGCCACCTGGCAGCCAGCATCTGGATCTGTTTCACTGGGGGGAGGAAGGCCCTCCCTTCAGGCCCTGCCATGAGGGGCAATCCATGGGGGACTCCTTGGTGGCCTGAGGAGGTTCAGTGATGTTTGGAAAGAGCAGGGACATGGCTCATAGCTGCCCACCTGCCATCCAGGGAGAAAATCCTTTATGGAAAAAACATAGAAATTGTCAATGTATAAGTGACTGAAATTCATTATATAACATTAAAGTGATTACCCAACCTTTACTGCAGTAGCACTACTGTGTCACCAATAATGTGTAGTGAGAATCCTGAGGTTGAAAGTGGCAGAACCTAGAATGAAATAATAATCTGCAGTCCTGAATATTGTGGTCTACTGGTAAGTGCAGAACTAAATTTGGAGACCATGTTTGAATACCACTATCACCTCTTAACCCATAATGTGACCCTCAGCAAATCATTTAACCTCCATGTGCTTAATCTCTCTCTAATCTGTTGCTGTGCTATTTGGATCTCTCAGTGTGCATAATGATAGCAGCATTCTTTTCCCACCATTCCCCTGACTGAAATACTTTGGTGTACAGTTTGCAAGAAAGTTGCGTTTTATTAGTTAATCAATATTATTCTATTAAGTACCCATTATGCAAGCATCTCTATGCATTAATCAGTAAAATCATAACTTCAAGACAATATAATAAACAAACCAAATGTGAAAACACAGTACATTCAACATAGGTCAAGAGAATACAGTACAGATACATAAAGATAGGAGAGCAAGTTGAACAGGCCTGATTAAATAAGTCCTCAGTTTTGTCAGGAAAACAAAGAAAGAAGGTGCATCATGAATAAGAGAGGGTAAGGACTAGAAGCTCTGTTGTTGGGGGCCAACAATTCAACAACCCAATCTCTGGTCTGGTACTAGACATAATGGGGCCTATCACTAATGCTGGTGGGGTTATGTGCAGAAGACACATAACCCCCCTATGCAGCTCCACACCCTAGGGAGTTTCACGCATTGGCCGTATTGTTGAACACCAGCAAACGTATGGCTCCCATCCACAGCTCTGCCCCGTCGGCATGCAGGTTTGTGGGGGGGCAGTCTGGTGAGGAGCTGCAGACCCTGGCAGGTGGCCAATCACCTGCCTGTCCCAGATCCCTTGCTGGAACCCCTGCACTCATGGGGTGCCATGTTGGAAGCAGGCACCAATGCTCCTACAGCACAAGGCGGTGGGGGTCCCCAAGATGATTGTCCTCTAGCCCTCCTAATGTGCCCCAAAATCAGGGGCAGCCTTAGTGTGGAGTCCAGAGATCCCCACCATCCCCACTGCAGTCAGCCACAGCATCCAGAGATGGCACATAACACTTATTACTGCCTTCAGAAGACATAGCTGGTGCCCCCCCCATGCACTGCACCTGCACCATCATAAATGGCACATCATGTGGACATGCACCCCATACCGGCCCCTGGCCCGGCCCGGCATGGAACTGCACATCTGGCTTGGGACTCAGGCACATGGGGGGGGCATATCGTGCACCTGTATGCCATGTAGAGGGTGCTGTAGGCATGGGCAGGTGAAGACAGGTGCAGAGTGGGCTATACGCCAGGATTATGTGGCACGTAGCACATCCGCACCATTTGTGAATAGGGCCCAATGTCAGGAGACATGTAATTCTGACCACTTTAATATAAAATCAAATTCCTTTCCTTCCATATTCCTCTCTTTTAAAGAAACTGTAATTGGAAAATAAAATGCAGTTTGCTTGTATACCTGTGTGGAACTAACACTGTTTTTTCCTTGAACTGGATTACTTTGATGCAGCAAATGCCCTATCCTTCTGGAATGAAGTGAGCTTGCAAACTCTAAAACAGTCTTGATTTTCTCTAATTTCACAGCCCTGTAACCCCACATCAAAGCTCTGAATACACTTCAGTTATGTTTTTTTTTCACCTGCTCTGTAGCTGGTCTGGTAATGCTTAGAGGGATCAGACTGTGGGGAGAATGCAACAGGAGAGGCGAGAAAACAAGGCAAACATGTAAAGAAGCAGTATCACTTTCAGGCTTCCATAGTCCACATAAAGTAAAAGTTATATCCTGGCAAATGGATGGGGTACAGATGTGAAACAGCCACTCAGCTATTTTTTTTTTTTTTTTTATGTTTTGTTAAGAAAAAAAATCCATACCATAAAATAAATAGGAGACCACAGCTGAAAGTAAAGCAAACATAATGGGATAGGGGGATTAACAGTTTCAATAGTGGCAGCAAAATTAATATATCAGTTACTGCCTTCACATGTACCCATAGATACTGTACAACCCAGAAATATGAGCATGCTTTTTAAATAGCTTGGAATATATAATGTATAGTTTTGACATAATTTTATGATAATAGAAAATAAAACACTAACGTTATTTCTAATTTTGTCATTTCTTTTTTTTGCTGGCAGCTCCCTTCCTACCTCAACCTGACATTGATGAATGCATGTAAAAGATATGGTGCAGGTAGGATAACATTACAACTAAAAAATCAGTGCAGGCCCAAAAAATGTAAGGGAAGATAAAACTGTTCCTGCAGTGTTCTGGCAGGATGTTTGTTTACCACTGAACTGTGACTGCAGAGATAGAGCTAAAAGTCTTGCAGAAGGAGCTCATTCCTTGAGATAGGCTCTCAAAGATCAGAAGGATGACCTACTTCACAGACAATGCAGTGGGCATTGCTAGAAAACCTGAACAGGGTTAATTGCACAAATTGCAGCCTTTAGAAGAGCAACACTGGGGGGTATATTTTGGAAGATATAGTGCTGAGCTGTAAACCTGGAGATCCAGCAAACCTGTGTTTTAATCCTACCACCTTCATTAGCATACAATGTGACCTTGAGCAAGTCACTTATCCTTCCTGTACTCCTGGGCCACACCTAGAAATGTGCTTGACTCAATGTGCATTTCCTGGCTCAAAATTCTAAATAAGTAATAAATAACCCAAAAAATAACTCTGGGATTTTCAGTCGCTTGCAATATTACCATGCTTTCAGGTGGTGAGGAGGGTTTGAGACAAATTCTTAAATGGGTACTAACGTACAGTCCTAGTGAACATTTTCTTCCCAAATGCTCAATGGACTTTTTTTCTTCAGGTTTTAGGAGCAGGGACCGGATTTTCACAAAACTGTGGCTGCATGACCCCCTCCTCCCAAACAAGTGTTGCCAGGTCCTTTTGATTACAGATATCGATAATGTCCCCAAGTGTAATCCAGGTAAGCGGGGTATCACTTACAAAAAGATTTGTCACTTTGCACGTGCAACTACTCGACTCACTCATCATTGCCTGCTGTACTTCAGACTAGGCTGGTTTTCTCCTGCTGCCAAACACTTTTTTGACCTAGGGTGCTTCACTGATAAACTTACAGTATAAGGTCACAAGTACCTGCCTCCCTGGTTGCTCTACTTTGGTTCCTTTTGACTTCCTACCCATTTAGGTCCTCTGAGAGGTCACTTCTTCTTGTCCCACAGTACAGTAAAAAGATGGGATCACAGGCAAGGTACACTAGACATACTGTATAGCATCTATTTTCAGGCATGACAAGGCAGTGTACTGGACTACAGTGAACAAAGCAGCAATTACAGTATGCGTCATGCACAAAGCAGTGAAAGTACAGTGAAATCACTAATTAGAATTATACAGCCATGTAGTACAAGAGTACAATGTATAAGGGAGAAATAAAAATGAGCAGCATATGAGATGCAACAGCAATCAAAAGAATAATGAGGAACAAAAACATAACACAAAAGAGATAATAAGTATTTACAAGTCTAGACAAATACGTCCTAGCAGACTATGCTTCAGGTGTCACACAGCAGTATGTAATAACTGAACAGAAATTACACCACATAACTCAATGTAGCAGCCATCACCAGAACAATAGAAATGAAATTACATAAGACAGAAAATAGCAACACTAAGTACACTCACAAGTATGTAATGTAATCAAACCATTTCTTTTATTACTTCTAAAGAGCAGATGGGAGGAGGCATTTCGTATCTTAATAGGAAGGGCATTCTTGTAAGTTGGGGCAAAGAAGGAGAATGCCTGCGACCCCATTTTCATACAGCATTTGAGACAAAAGGACAAGTGGTTTGAGAGATAGTCACTAAACCATGTGATGTAAGACAGGAGGAACTGAAACCCAGACTTGCAAGTTTTTGTAGCAGTAGAGGGGTGATCAACAAAGTCAAACCAAAGTTTAAATGTAAGCTAGAAAATAAGATTACCTAAAAGGTAACATAACATTCAGGCACATGAGCCACATATTGCAGTACTTTTGACACTATTTCCATCAAAAAGTGATTCATGTGTCACTTTTTTGACCTAAGCTGCAGTAAAGTTGGGAACCTGAAAATCCATCAAATCCTTTGAAAATAGTTTTGATACATTTGGCATGATGCAGGCTGCACCCTAAATCAGGACTAATGCCTGTATTGTGTAAGAGGACCATGTCTGCCACCCTCCAGTCCTTTGATACTACATCTGTTCTTGGTGATTCACTGCATATGTCTGCCAAGAGTGCTCCTATGGCCTGTCGTGTCTCCATCAGCATCCTTGGGTGCATCCTGCGTGACTCTAAAGACGTGTTTACCTTTCTGTCCTGTAAATCATTTAGAACTTTTTCCTCAGTTATCCATCCCACCACTAACCTGTTGCTCTCTGTGTTTTCATGTTGACCTGCTAGCACAGCAGTAGTGCTACCACTTACAATGTCAACGTCCAAAGTCTGGGAATGAGTCTGATTCACTAAAGGACTGGCCTGGAGAAGAGGACTGATTGTGCCAGGGTATGATTTCCTCTGGGTGGGAGGGACTACAGACTCCACTGCACTACCACCACCTTGGTGACCACAGGTCACAGCGCAAGCTGGAGCTGAGAATTGAGGCTCTGATGTATGTAGCTAAACATTTACATTCATGCACGTCCCTGTGCCCATGGTCTGTGTCCTAGTGAGAATTGCAGAAAAGCTTAAAAAAGAATCAGACATGCAGCGTGAGGCCACCTCCACACCAGTGGCCCTGCATCACTGACAGGGGTGCCCGCTAAGGAACACACTTCAACTCCATTGGGGAGAACCAGTGCCACCCCCCCCCGGTAGCCCCCCTTAGGGGGCAAGCCAGGAAGGATCAGGCGATAGAAGGCAAATCCTGGAGAAGACAGGTGATGGGGCAGGGTTCAGAGGACTGGACTAAGATTGGGCTTGTTAAGGTGAAAGGGGCAAAAAGCACAGCAAATTGAAAATGTGTTTTCCTTTACTGCGCCATTAGCACTTCAAATATGCTAGGGATTCTTGCAGGAATCAGGCTGGAAATGCAATGGGGTAACTGTAGGTGGAAGTCATTGTGCCTTGGGGATCCTCACTAGAACAAAAGGAAATGCTGCCATTTTTGTTTTAACGCATGGGTCAGTGTGCTGGGATTGGGGCCCATGGAGGTGGGTCAGAGACATTGTTGTGAGCTGGGAATAAGGTTTGGCAGCAGTTCTGGTCCAAGGCTGGTCACCAGATATGATCACCATTGTAGTACTGTGGTGGCAGGCAAGCAAAATAACCACTTGCCGAACAACTGTAAGGGGATGGTCTGGGAGGGGAAACACAGCACATGTCCATGAGAGGGAAAGTGTTTGTTTGCAGCCTGAGGAATGCATGGATTTTGTAGAGATGGGTTCTGTGTTTTGTTTTTGAAAATCC
Organism: Neoceratodus forsteri; assembly: GCA_016271365.2. Classification (NCBI taxonomy): domain Eukaryota; kingdom Metazoa; phylum Chordata; order Ceratodontiformes; family Ceratodontidae; genus Neoceratodus; species Neoceratodus forsteri. The sequence continues at coordinate 1,676,924,453 of CM057449.1, forward strand.
CTTTGCACAATGTATGAAAAGAGCAATTGTACTGCCATGTTTGTCAGAGTAGAATTCATGAAAAAAGAAGAAACTGTGGTTGTAAAACCTTTGATTTGACTATCAGAACCTTATTATACAAGCTTTCAAAGCCACATAGATCTCTTCATCAAGCATTGTGATAAACACTGTTTTATTACAGTGCAGGGCCAAGAGGTCTATGTGGCTTTGAAAGCTTGCATAAGTTTCTGTTAGTCAAATAAAAGGTATTACTGTAATAGAAGGAATACAAACCAACAAACAACATGGGTTGCAACTTTCCACCATCACCTCTCTCTCCCTTCCTTTCTTTCTTTTTCTTTCTTTCTTTCTTTCTTTCTTTCTTTCTTTCTTTCTTTCTTTCTTTCTTTCTTTTTCTTTCTTTCCTTCCTTCCTTCCTTCCTTCTTTTTTCTTTCTTTCTTTCCAGTCTCCACTATGACACTATCTCACTGAGCCATGCAAGGCATTCTGGGCTATGTAGTTCACAGGGGATATACTGTAGGAGTCTGCAATGTAAAACAGTAAACCCTTAAGATGCTCTTATAAGAAACCATGTATAACACTCTTCTTCCTTAAATTTAAGAACACTATGTCCCATTCGTAAATTTTCTTTCTTTCTAGAAATGTAACTTTAACCAAACATTTAACATTAAAAAACAGCTTATTCCTCACTATACTGACAAGGTAGAGATAGCCTGGTCTGACCTTGTAACAAGTTTAGGGTTTGGGCTGGGAACTTGTTCTCAGATCTGACTTTTACAGATTCAGTCAGTTTGAAGATTTACGAGCTCTTACTGGATGTCTTTTAAAGATGTTAGACTCATCTACGCCACTTGTTATGGACACATCCAGGTCAGTGTGAACACTCCCTGATGAAGGTTTTAGTGCAACTGCTTCTGGTTGTGCTGTAGAATTCATAAGCTCATCCATCTTAATAACAGGATCTGGTGTGCTCCTTATTGAATTTAGAGGTGCAGTAGTGCAGTCATGTCACTCATATTTTCTCAATGCATGGAAGATGTAGCACTAGAGTCTGGATGTTGTATTTTGGACAGTAACAAATGGTTTATATACACTTTGTGCACTCTTGAGCCCATCTGATCCAAATAATCTAGAGGCCCACATTTCCTTACAATGGTTCTACACTCTTATTTTTCTTTTACTTCTAGGACACAGTGTACCTTCACCTTGTCCTGTGGTTTGAGTTCTCACAGACTTTTCTGACACTTGTCATGCTGTGCTTTTTGCCTCTCTTACTTGGCTTCAACAAAGGCCTAAGAAAATCAAATCAAATCACTTTCATTTGTAAAAATGTGCATTTCCAAGCTTATCCAATACACTTGTACAATAATTTTAAAACACAACAGACACTACAACGTTAATTAAAACCATAATCAAATATAAACTCATAAATACTTAAAATGTATCATTTCTAGTAGCATCTGTTAACCAATTTAAAACCCTAACAGCAATCAGGAAAGGCCATGCTGAACAAATAAGTTTTCAGAGCACCCTTACAGCTCTCAACTGTCAGGCACTCCCTCAGCTGACAAGGTAGAGAGTTCCGCAGGGTAGGAACCACAAAAGCAAAAGGAAGGGTCCCAGATGTTTTAAGTTGAACTCAGGGAACCTCTAGCAATCCCTCATTGGAGGAGCAGAGTGAGCGGAGGGGGCAATAGGGACAGAGGAAATCTTGAAGGTAATGAGGTCCCTGCCCGTGTAGAGCTTTGTAGTTCAGTAGACCAACCTTGAAGGTAAGTTTGTTTGTGAGCTGATGCTTCAGGACCAATTCAGCTGGTGAACAACTAGTAACTGTATGTGGGATGCCTCAAAACATAAAAAGGAAGTTTATCAGCTGATGCTGAAGTGACAGTTTGGCCCTGTCTTGAGCTACACTTAGTACTTACTTTGTAAGGGTCTTTTTGCAATGTTTGCATACATCATTCTGCAGCCTTGTTGAAGCTGGATGGTGGGAGGTACACAAGAATGTTTAATTCCATTGGAATTCATGAACTGCTTAAATTCCACTGAAGTAAACAGGGGCTCAATATCAGGCACCACTTCCTCAGGCAGGCCATATGATGCAAGCAGATTCCATAGTATCTCTACGGTCTTGACAGTTGTTATTGTGGACATTAAAATCACTGCCAGCCATTTAGAATGACTGTCCACAATGACAAAGAGGCAGTGCTTGTCTTTTTCATAAATTCAATATTGATTTTTTGCTAGACTCATGTTGGCCATTTCCTGGGATGAAGGAGTGCCATTGGTGGCATGTTCCGAACCATCATGCACACTCTACAGCCTTGCACCATCTGCTTAATGTCTTTGTGTAGTCCTGGTCACTAGAAATAGCTCCTTGCTAGGGCCTTCATTGTGTACATCCCTGGGTGTTCACTGTGCAAGTCCTCCAGCAATCTTGTCCTATAACTTGTGGGTGCAAAAACACACAGTTCCCATAGTATGCAGCGTTGTTGTGTTGACAGCTGATCTCTTTGGGTACAATAAGGACGTAGTGCCTCATCTGTCACATAATCACACAAGCCATTTAGGGTGAATTCCCACACCCTTGAAAGAAAAGGATCCTTGCACTTTCCTTCTGTAATATCCCTTGAAAATGCAGGCAATTCCCCATATCATGAAAGAAAAAGAAAACATCTATCTCTTTAGCTGGGGTTGCCTGTCCTCTGCAAGGCAACCTGGATTGGACATCCGTGGTACCATGTTCCCCCAGTTTCCAGTATTCAATATTGTACTGATAAGCAAACAAAATGAATGCCCATCTTTGCATCCTAACTGCTGCTAGTATAGGTATTGCTGACCTTTGGCCCAAAATTGCCATCTCAGGCATATAGTCAATAACAAGTGTAAATTTCTGACCATAAAGATATGTGTGAGATTTACACACTTCAAAATTTAACTCAAGTGCCTCTTTTTAATTTACACATAGTCTGGCCTTTCTTTGTTATCTTCTGTTGCATGGGATATCAGTGCCCCGATCCCATATGGTGAAGCATCACAGGCTAACCTCATTGGCTTCTTCCTGTCATAATGCATGAAGACTGGACTGCTGAAAAGTTGCTGTTTGCATTTATTGAATGCTGATTCACATTCACCTGATTACTTCAAAGGCTTATCCCTCTGCAGTAGCTCATGTAAAGGTTTTAGGGTATTGCCAGGCTTTCCAAAAACCAACCATAATAGTTCAACAATCCAAGAAAAGATTGAAGTTCAATGACATTTGTACACCTGGGTGCTTTCTCTATGGTCGTAACCTATTTTGTAGTAGGGTACAGTCCTTCCACATCCACTACATGTCCCAGACATCCAGCACTGGGCTGTAAAAACCTATATTATTCCAACATTACCCGGAACCCATGGGACTTAAGCTGGGTAAGCATTTCATCCAGTACCTTTTTTTCCCTTACTTTTTTCCTCCTTGCCGGCATATCTCTGGGGGCACCCCCAGGCCCACCCCTGGCATCCACTTGACAGCACCGACCTAACTTCAGGGATTACCCCCCCCGGTGGGGTCAGTGGGGGTCCCCCAACCCCCACCAAAGGGTGAATTTTCAGTGGTACAGTGCCGTGGCTAGCTGGGAGCAGCACCTGCGAGGTGCCCTCCACAATTGTGCTACAGCCACCATTTTCCTCTGAATTTTTCCTCCCTGGAGTCAAGTGATGTGCAATGATGCCGATGGAGGGGAAGGTGCACGCATCTGTGCATGCCCCCCTCCAAGCATCTGTCCCCAACTCCTCCCGAACTGCAACATGGCACCCTGTCCCCCAGCCTCCACCAGGGAGTGAATTGGCACCAACACTGAAAGCCCCCCCCCTTGCTGGAGAAGGAGAGCAGTCCATTGGACACTCAATCCTTCTCCTCCTCTGCTGACCCCTGGTGGCCCATGCACGTTCATGAATAGAGGTCGCCGGTGTGGCGTGAGGTGTGGCATCCAGTGCCTCAACCCTCAGCGCCACCAGGCTGGCCTACATCTAGTACCTTTAAATGTTCCTCTTTTCATCAGATTGTGATCAATATGTCTTCTGAGAAACACCCCACATGATCCAGTCCTTGCAAAACTTGGTCCATTACTGACTAAAAAATAGCAGAACTAGAAACGCCATATGGTAATCTGAGATATCCTTACACTCCCCAATGAGTTTATAACCAGATACTCTTCAGAATCTGACTCCAGTTCAAGTTGCTGGTATGTATGTGGCAAGTCCAATTTTGCGAAATAGACCCCACCTACCAGAGTGGCAAACACATCTTCAGCATTTGGAAGTGGATACCTCCCATCATCAATACATCAATTTCTAATAACTTTATAATCACCACATATGCAATGGGACTTGTCTGATTTAGGTAATACCTCAGTTGCTGCTGCCCATCTACTTTGCTCCACCTTGGAAATTATGCTACAGGCCTCTAACCCTTGCTAACTCTTTATTCATAGCCTCACGAAGAGCATAAGGCAGGGGCAAAGGCTTGTGAAATAAAGGTTCTGCTCCAGGCTGCAACTTTATTTTTGCTTTAAAGTTCTTCATATGCCCCAAACATTCCTCAAAGACTGCTTTATAGTGCATCAGCATCTCTTTTTCTGGTGCTACTCTGTAAAAATTACACTCTGTCACCTGGGAAATATTTGACCAGTTTAGTCTGATATGTTTACGCCAGTTCCATCCCAACAATGTTGGCCTATCTCCCTTAGCTATAATCAGAGGCAAAACAGTCAACTGCTCATCATATCTAAATTACACTTTTACTTGTGCAAGTAATGGAATTTCCTCTCCCAAATAAGTTTTGAGTTGTAGTAAGGCTCTCTCCAGAGGAATATGGGACAATTTTATTTGCAGACTGTCTCTGAAACTATTGTTACTGTTGCTCCAGTATTCAGCTGCATATTCACATGTGTACTATCTAAGTGCATTTTAATATTTATCTGTTTTTCACCTTCACTTGCTGGTTATACTTTAACTAGCCCAAAACAGACCTCTTTAACAATGCTGCTTATCTCCAGACTCTCCTCTACACATTGTGCTATAGCTGATGCCCTCCTGTTTTTACAGCTGTGTACCATATGCCCAATTTTGAGACACTGGTGATATTTTTAATTTTTTAATTTGCAGAAGCTAGGATAATGCATCCCGCCATACCTATAGCGAGCTTACTAACTTCCCATCTTTGTATTCTTTCCCTCCTGAATTGTTTTGGACACCCTTACTTTTTCAGTATATTTAATGAAGGGGGACAGTTTGGGTGCAGTAGCTGCACTGCCCCACATTTTATGCACACCACCAGGCTGAACAGCTAGCTTCCCTGCCACTCCTGTGCATTTTTTGAAGCCAATTCCATGGCTTAAGCAATTTCTAAAGTAGTTTGGAAAGTCAGGATCTTTTCAGACAATAGATATTTTTGTACTGATTCGGTTTGTAAAACACACACTAATCTGCCTCTTAGTGCTTCACTCACAAATGCTCCAAGCTTGAAGTTTGCAGAAAGTTGCTTTAAGGCTACACTATGATAGCTGTTGCTTCAGTGTCTTTCTGATCCCGGTGATAAAATCAAAAACGCTTTGCAATTATCAGAGGTTTGAGCTTATAATATCCTGTTAGAGTCTGAGCAAGCTGCAACTAGGGTTTATACTTTGTTTTTTCTTGTGTTATTAAATTCTTCAACAATCTATATGTTTGGGGTCCAGTTATAGACAGTAAAACACTTACTTGTTTTTCCACTGATATCTCACTTGCATCCCTCCACATTTCACACTGTTTAAGATAGGAATCAAAATCATCTTTTGTCTCAACACTCTGAAATTCTTCCAATCTGAGCCATGGTGTTGTCAGGAGGTCTAAACCTCACTCTCAGGTTCTTGGCAATATTGGGAATGCAAGGATTCACAAACACGTTGCGTAAGAGTAATAAACTTGTTTATTACTACCAAAGGATAAATCACAGTTGCTCTAAGCAGTTCTTATCAATACAAACCGGGAGTCAATGTTAAGCAGTCCCTATACCTCAAGGTTTCTTCATGTCTCTTGGGGTCTCCGAGATATAAGACTCAGTCTCTTACATTATATACCTATGATAATTACCATGGTTACTGTAAGATAGAAACATTTCTAGTTACAGAGATGAGCCCTATTGGCTAAATTAGAGGTGGCTCCATGGTCCAAGATAACATTATACAATTTTGTAGTAGTCATCACTTTGTGAAACAAAAGAGTACAGTACTTACAGAGTCTTACATAACTCAGTGTAATAGTACAAATCACCAAAAGGTGGCAATGCCGACTTATATATCATAATCATTACAAGGACACAGATTTCCTAGCATCTTATAAGTGAGAAATACACAGAAACTACATAGAAAATAAATAAGTATTATCAAGCAAAGTGTATTACAATAATATGCTTGCATATCCGGACAGCTACTCTTGTACGGTAGATGCCCTTAGCTCTATATGTTAGCATAACATATAACTAAGCACTAGCTGTCTATGGTGTACCTCTGGGGGTACTAATAAGGGTGCAGGGACCTCGTGTAACATTCCCCCCCTTGTTGCCTTCAAGGGCAACACAGGCAAATCCAGAGAAAGGTCAGGGAGCAGGGGTTGTTTACAAACCTGATGCGCGAGCCTTGTAAAGGAACTCCAACTGCTCATGGTGTTGGCGCAGTGTGTGCCGTAGGCAGCATAGCATAATAACAAAGAAAATATCAGAAATGCTTGTATAATAACAAAACCTTTAAAAGTAATCTCCAACCATGTGTTAGTTAATGCATCATTAATATCACCATCATTAACCAATGAAAATATAGCTGCATTAGCCTTGGTAATATTATTGCTGATGTGGATGAGGTGTGTGTCCTTTCTCTCTAAAAGTGATTTTAATGTAAGTGATAATGGATCTATGTGTACATTAAAATATGATAAATATTCAGAAAGTGTGAGCGGATAATCGGGGTTACCATCAATGATGTCCGCATCCATAAGGGGGACGGGGGTAATAACGGTATGTCCAATTACAGACTTTTGATGAAGAACGAAGCAGAAATTGAGGAAATCAATAACACATGTCTCTGTACCGTAAGTATAGGTTCTGTAGGTCGTGACTACACAGTACTCCCCATCAGAGTTGTACTGTGTCTTAACAGTGCGGAGTCTCCATTTTTGCAATTGTACCGGGCAGGTGTAGGTCATCTTGGAAATCCTTGTTGACAGGTGATGAACCTCCTCTAGATAAGATTGATAAAGTTTGTCTGAAGCCAATGTTGAGTCTAAAGATTCTGTGCCATTTGTGCTGATGTCATCATCCATGGAAAAGGACCACTCTATGCTGTTGGGAGAATAGCCACATACAGGTTTAATAATATCAAATGCATCACATTGACAGAAGTAGATATACTGTTTCTTCACTCAACAGTCTGTGTGCGGAGTGACCCAGGTATCAGGAAAGGATGAAAGACCAGTAGAGGAGGCAAGTCCAGGTGTTCTCTGTAGATGTTGCCATCAAGGTGTCCAATGGAATGAAAGGAGCCAGCTTGTCGAACAAGGCTGTAGTGGGATCACAGCATGCTAAAGAGACAGTAAAAGAAACAAACATTGTATCTCTGATAGAACATTTCTTAGCAGTAAAACAGGGACCAGTATTAGGGTGTCTGGTCACAAAACCCAGACTCCTATCTGTGGAAAGAGGAATAGTTAGAGATTGTTGCATACACATAGCAATACAGCCAGGGGTTTTGCATCGTGGACAATACCATTTGGAAATACGTCTGTCATGTATGATATCAGGGATTCTTCCAGATTCTAGATCATGGAAGAGATTATTGATGCTAGTAATAATGTAAGAGCCATAGGCTGAGCATAAAATCTCACAAGCAATATATTGCTTATCTGCTTCTTTGTTGCTTTGTGCAATAAGTGTGTTAATCTTGTCTTTAGAATCAGTAAATGCCTTAGCAATGTCATGCATATTGTATACAGTGTATCTTTCTTCCTGACTAAGGCCATCCACACCATGCAATAATGGGGGTAGAATGTCATTTACCAAACCAGTCTGAAATTTGGCAGAATGAGATTTGATAGCAGCAAGTCTGCTTTGTCCCAGATAGACATAGCTGTACCAAAAAGACCTGTGACAGTGCCTGTTGCACCAATGGCATCAGAACTGTCAACTTCACTTGTATTATGTTTATGACTTTGAGCATCAGGATTTGATCTTCTCCTGAAGTTGCCTCTATGCTTGGTGGTGTGTACCCCGGCAATAGGGTCTTGAATACGAACCTGAAATGCTGCTAAACTATCAAGCAATAACGTAGTATAAAATGCTGAAGTGTTAGTATTATGACACATTCCAAATTCTTTCATATTCCAGTAGATTAAATTAAATAACACAGGTATATGCATACATTGTAAATTGTTAATCAGTGTACCAGGTAGGGCAGTGGCTGTTAGACCATTGTGGGGACCAGGGGTGTGCTTTGGATATTCCAAAAGCTGTTTATCAGTGGGTGGTAACACAGAGAGGTACATGGTGGCAGAGGCCATGTTGTGTACAGCACAAAATCTTCAAGCAGAGTCCTTAGACAAAGAATTACAATATGCAGGATTAATTAAAGCAGTGATATTGTATAAACCAGAATGTCTAAGAGCAGTTTGTAGCAAGGACAGAGAACCATTTGGGGATAATTTAGCATTGGGCAACCCTGGAAAGTTTCCTTGGAAAGTTTGGCACCGGGAGAATTTGTCCTTGCGATGTGGTTTCCCACTCAGTTTATAGGGTAGATTTATCAGGAGTTAAAACCAAGGCAGTGAGGTAAGCATCAGAACCTTCCTGGACAGTAATCAAACTATTGGGTATTTTGATGGACATTCCCTCTGGAGCAGATGCTGGATGATCAAGGTGAGGTAGAAGGTTCGGTACTGTGCCTTGGATGCAGGGGATAACTTCTGAGATGAGGAGATAATGGAACAAGATAGCCATCTTGTCAGCATATCTGAAAAGGAAAATCAACCATTAGTAGGTTAGTACTATTCCACCCAATGGAGTGAGCAAAAGTAATTATGCTTCTTTATACAGTTTCAGTTGGTTTGCATGTAACCATTTGTCAACAATTTACTGTTGTGCAAGAGTCTAACTTAGACTGCTGGACTGAGCTTCTTGACAATGGGGTAAGGGCCTTCCCATTTATTGGAGAAGGAGTGTGTGGGATGTGCAAATCAGAGGACCATTACCTGCTCTCCAACCTGCCAATCCACTTCATGTGCATGCTTGTCAAACTGTGTCTTGGACTGTTGCTGGGTCTTTTCCACATATTGGTCTACAGACACACGGTCTGCAGCCAGGGTGTGCAGGTCAAACAACAGGTGTTCAGGTAATCTCATCTGTCTTCCAGTCATCACCTTGAAGGCTGTCAACTGGGTGGTGGCTGAGGGTGTGCCCCTAATTGCTATAAGGAGTAACAGCAATAGGGAATCCCATGTTTTGGGATTGTCCTCAATGAATTGGAAAGCATTTGCATAATCCGTCTGTTGGCTCTCTCTACTTGACCTGAAGATTGGGGGTGATAAGGTATGTGGAACTTCTGTTCAGCTCCAAGGAGCTCAAGGGATTCTTTCATTAACTCACCTGTAAAACTGGTTCCTTTGTCAGAGTCTACCTTAAGAGGTAGGCCCCACTTGGAGAAAATTTGTTCCACCAGGATTTTGACTGTGGTTTTAGCAGTGCATGTTTTAGTGGGGACAGCTTCAACCCACTTGGAGAAGAGATCAGCTACCACAAGAGCATACTTGTTGTTTCTGCTAGTGTTGGTCAGAGGGCCAATAAAATCAATTTGTATGGCATGCCAAGGGTCAGAGTGTCTTTGTGGTAGAAGTTTGACATTTCATTTGGTGGGAATGGGATTGTTTTGTGCATAAACAAGGCAGTTATCTATGTACTGTTTAATATCTTTGGTGACACCAGGCCACCAGGCGGTGCTCTTGAGCCTCTGGAGGGTGTTTTCCACTCACTGGTGTCCACCAGTCGGTGTATTATGCATTTGGTGCAAGAATTTGGACCTAAGATGTCTGCGGACCACCCACAACTTGGTGGTGGAATAATCTGGTTGGTACCAGATGAGCTTGTCATCTGGCGACAAGTGTAACTTACCTTCATGCCTCCGGTAGGGGTTGTGCATGGGAAGTTTTTCTTTGGCAACCTTGTCAAGGAATCTGAACACTTCCTTGAGTTCAGTATCAACATTTAGGGCTGCTGAGAGGTCCAAGGGGGAAAAGCATTCATGTTTCTTCCTGACTGCTGCAATATGTACAGCCGCATTGGCCTCTGGATGATCCATCATCCAGGTGTACCCCCTCAGGCCCCTTCCTTGGCAAGGGTGTCTGCTGTGTCATTGAAGGCATAGTAGGGGTCATGTGAAGAATGAGCTTTGACTTTGTGTACATAGAGTTTGTGTGCAAACCTTTGTGCCAGTGAGTGTATGTATATTACCAGTTCTTTGTGGCGTGGCAGGGAGGAAAGGATCTGGATCTGGAAGATTAGGTGGTTGCAGTGTACAGTCATGGGGTTCTCCTTGGAAAAGGAGTCCATGTGTCAGCATGGATGGAATTTTGGTTGGATGTACCTGTATGTTTCTATTCTGGAGAAGAAGTGACCAGTGTGTCAGTCTGGTATTTGAGACTGATCCATCCTTCACTCTGTCTGATAACAGAAAGGTAGTTGGGGTGTGGTTGGTGTTAATAATCAGTGGAGAGTACCCAATGATATACAGAAAGTGTTTGACAGCCCAGTAGGTTACCAGAAGGTTCCTTTCACAAAGGCTGTACTTCTGTTCCTACTGGAGTCAAGAGCTGTGATGCATATGCAGTGGGTCTCAGAGTACCATGAACCTTCTGGGCCAGCACTGCTGTCATGGCAATGTCAGAGGTGGCACATTCCAGATGGAATGGTAGTGCTGGATTGGGGTTGACCAGAGCTGGGGCAGAGGCCAAGGCCTGCTTCAGTGATGTCACAGCCTGGGAGTGTATGGGACCCCAAGTCCAGGGAATGTCCTTTTTCAGTAGCTCATACAGAGGAATAGCCTTTTGAGCAAAATTACAGATAAAATCTCTAGAATAGTTCACCATACCCAGAAACCTTCTAAGAGTTGCCATGCTGGTGGGCAATGGCAGGTCTTGCAATCCTTGTATCTTCTTCCAGGTAGGGCTACAGCCTTGGTAAGTAATTCTTAGGCCCAGAAAGAGTACCTCTTTCTGACATACAGTAGCTGTGCTTTTGCTGGGTTACATTTAAGGCCTGCTCTCTGGATGAGAGTCAGTAGTTCATCCAAGAGATCCAGGTGTTGTTCCTGTGTGGCTGTTACCAACAGCACATCATCCACATACTGCAAGAGACACTGAGGAGTAGGGAAACCTTCAAGGGTGTCCATCATGTGCAGATGGAACAAGGACGGGCTGTTATGGAATTCCTGTGGTAAGCAGGTCCATGTGTACTGACTACCTTCAAAGGTGAAGGTGAACTTTTGGGGGCCAATTTCAGTGACCAGAAACCATTGGAGATATCCAGGGCACTGAACCATTTTAGGTCAGGGGTCAAAAGTCGTAGCACATCAGGTGCAGGTGCCACAGTTGAAGCACAACTGGGGGTGACCTGGTTCAGTTTTCTGTAGTCAATAGTAAGTCTCCAGGTGCCTGTGGGTTTTTTCATGGGCTACATTGGGGAGTTTGCAGTGGAAACACATGTTCTGATTACCCCTTGGTTGAGGAATGATTTTACTGTTTCCCTAAGAGAAGGCAAGGCCTCAGAGGGGAAAGGATATTGCCTTTGTCTCTCATGTGCTGGGCCTGACACTTTGATGACAGTGTGCATTCTGCCACAGTCATGCTTGTTGATAGCAAATGCTTCCAAATGCCTTTGCAAAATGGGAAGGAGCTTTGGGAAAAGCTCATGGTTCCTGAACAAATCTATGACATCATACTCTTTATTGTTGGCAGATATTGTTGCCACAATGTGTGAGTCAGGGATCAAGATGGTGTGATATTGGCCATGAATCTATATCAACAGCCTGTTAGCTAGATCCACCACACAGCCGTGTGGGGAAAGAAAGTCAATTCCAATGATACTAGGATGATCATGCAACACCATTAGTTGGAAGGTGTGTGAGGCCTTCAGGTGACCCAACTCTACAGGTAGAGGTAGAGAGCAGTATGCAGGTAGCCTAGTGCCATCTACTCCTGACATGTTGGTCCTCCATCCGGTGGACCAAGGAGATGTATCCAGGTGATCATCATGTAATACAGACACAGCCACGACTGTATCCAATAACACTGTAAGCAGGCGGCCCCCGACCTCAGCCTCAGTGCAGGGCTTTCCATTTGTATCCAAGACCAGCTTGTTTACAATCTGGACTGGGGCCTGTAATTGTCAATCTGTACTGGAGGGAGCATGGAGAGGTTGGGCCTGGCTTCATGGATGCTATATAGGGAGGTGCTTCTGGGTTCAGTCCTGAGTGGGCCTGAGGGCCTGTACTTCCAGTGTCACCATGGCCCATTGGGGCCTGGGTTTCTGGTTGCATGGCTGTAAGGGACTGAGCAGGAACAGCATCCACTACAGAGCGTACTTGCCCCAGGAGTTCTCTAAACTTCCGATTCTCTTCGGCTGTCTCCCTATATGAAATGCCTGGTCTTTGTTGTTGTTTACCCTTATGATTCTTATGCTACTTATTCTTGTGATAGTTCCAGTTCCCACCACATTGTTGCTGTTGCTGTCATGGTTTTTGTTATTGTTGGGCCTGTTGGGGGTGTTGGTTATCCATGGGGAGGGGCTGTTTGTGTTGCACCTGCCCTTCCACCGTGTAGGCACTGCGGCCTCTTGAGCAGGTTCCACGGTGGCTACTTTCTTGGAACCGGAGCCCAGATCACAGATATAGAGTTGATAAACTCTCAGTTTTCCGAAGGATGTTGGCAAACCTTTCTATGGTGGGATAGGTGGTTGGCTCTATCTTCTCTCTCACTGCAGAGATCATGTTCCTAAGGAACAGGGTCTTATATTCAGTAAGATCCACATCTGCAGCTTCTTGTGCAAGGTGCTTTCCTGCTCAGTAGGCCATACAGAGTTTCTGGACTTTCTTTTGCATTCTGTTTTACAGGGTATGCAAGCATCACTCCTACTATGCCTGGGTTGTGTGCAGAAATGAGTTCAGCTGTGACCTCATCAAAGGTGGCGTTACCGTCCTGGTGAGTGGCATCGGGGAGTTTGGCCTATAATCCAGGATCTATGGTTTGGCGTAGTATTTGGACCTGATAGTCTGCAGTGAGACTAAGCATTTCATATTTGTAACACATCTTTTCCAAGTGGCAGCTGAGGTTGTCGGACAGGCTCATCCGACCAATGTTGTCAGCTATTTGCTGAACACAGTAAGCCATTTATAGGGGATTATTGGGCTGATCAGGCTGGGGTAGGTTGCCTCAGGAGCCAGTCAGGGTGGCTGCTCAGGCTGCAGCCTCAGCCGTAGTATGAATCATACCTTCCTGAGTACCAGCCTCTTGCAGAAGCTGCCTAATTTGGGCTTTGAGAACCCACTTATTTCTCTCAGAGATAGGCATGTTACCTATTGCATTTTCAATCATTGTTTCTATCTCCTTCCTGTCTTCCACATAAATAATGGCCACCAGTGGTGTCATCAGGACCAGGCCTGGGCCTGCTCCACCTCATCATGGGGGCTACCATGTTGCTGTCTCCCATGATGTACCTCATGATGACGATGATGTATGACACGGTGTGGGTGGAGTGGGGACCCGCCATGTTGTGGATGATTGGGTGGGGTTTCTGGGCCATAGTAGGGATGTGACTGAGCATTATACTGAGAGATATCATCATCTGAGACCTCCCCTTCAGATGACATGTGTAAGGCAGGGGCCACGCCTCCCATCGCCTTAACATGTCCAGCCAGAACCGCTCGCTGATGGTGCAGTTTCGCCATCTTGGATTCACATTCTGTATGACTCACATTTGCAACATCCACATCAACCTCATCTTGTATTTGCTTCTGAAACACTCTATACACAGTGCTCAATTTGCGATTGTCCCTAGTAGCCACTTCTAAGTCATTACGTACCTGGTTTATCTCGTCCTGTAGCTCTCCCATCTCCTCACTCAATTGTTAATTCGATCTACTTAGCAAGTCATTCATATTCAAAGCCTGTCCCTTATCCTGTCTCAAACTTTTACACTCCTGCTTCAACATACAAATTTCTTGCTGTCCAGCCTTAGCTGAATAATGCAAAAGTTAATCCTTTTCATTACACAGACTCCAAATTCTGCTGCAGTCTAATACATTCCATTTCCTGCAAACCCATCTCTTGCTTAAGAGACGAGATCTGCAGATCAAGGGTTTGAAACCTCACTTCGGAGGCTTCCAGAGCAGCATAGAGAGCCGCGACCAACAGCCCTTTGGCATGACGCTTATTGGCTGCCTGTCTCATCTCACAGTACTGGGTTGAAATCCCCAGTATAGGGTTTTCAGATTGACTTGCATCCCGAGCAAAGTCAGCCCATCCTCCATGGAATGCAAGGAAGTTAAAGACATCGAGTCTCAGTTCTGTGCAGATATTTGATATGGTGGCCATTGTGTGGGAGAGAATGAATAATCAAACTGTGAAAAAGGCACCGTGCCGTGTATCATGCCACAGCAGGAACACTTTACATACAGTCGGGCTACTGTATACTTCGTAGGTTTGCAATTCAAAGCTGCTGTGGAGTTGGTTGAGTCGGCATCGACCACACCCAAGAAAAGCAGCCAGACTTTGCAAGTGACTACAAAGTGGTCTGGAAATGGGAGAGGTGGTGTGGGAATGCACACCTCCTGTCCCCATTGGGAAGGGAAAAGTTTTAAGCAACAAGTGAAAGCTTACAAACACCAAATATTGCCTTCATGCGGTCGCCAATTGTCAGGAGGTCTAAATCTTACTCTTAGGTTCTTGGCAATATTGGGAATGCAAGGAATCACAAACACATTGCATAAGAGTAATAAACTTGTTTATTACTACCAAAGGATAAATCACAGTTGCCCTAAGCAGTTCTTACCAATACGAACTGGAAGCCAATGCTAAGCATTCCCTATACCTCGAGGTTTCTTCATGTCTCTTGGGGTCTCCGAGATATAAGACTCAGTGTATCACATTATACACCTATGATAATTACTATGGTTACTGTAAGATAGAAACATTTCTAGTTACAGAGATGAGCCCTATTAGTTAAATTAGAGGTGGCTCCATGGTCCAAGATAACATTATACAATTTTGTTGTAGTCATCACTTTGTGAAACAAAAGAGTACAGTACTTACAGAGTCTTACATAACTCAGTGTAATAGTACAAATCACCAAAAGGTGGCAATGCTGACTTATATATCATAATCATTACAAGGACACAGATGTCCTAGCATCTTATAAGTGAGAAATACACAGAAAGTACATAGAAAATATAGATATATTAGCAAGTAAAGTGTATTATTTTAATAATATGTGTGCATATCCTAACATCTACTCTTGTACGGTAGATGCCTTTAGCCCTATATGTTAGTATAACATATACCTAAGCACTAGCTGTCTACGGTGTACCTCTGGGGGTACCAGTAAGGGTGCAGGGACCTCATGTAACAGTGTTAAAATGTCCTGTTTCCTGTTTAACAAGTTCACTTTCCAAGAGAAGGTCACCACCCCTTTGCCAGAAACTACAATATATTTACTAGAAGGAATACAAAACAACAGATGGCATGGATTGCAACTTTCCAACATATCCTCTTTATACAGCATATCTCCCCAGTCTTCACTTTGACATCATCTCACTGAGCTGTGCAAGGCATTCTGGGCTATGTAGTTCACAGGGAATAACACAGTCTGCAATGCAACACAGTATATCTTGCATTACCATAGAGTACATTTCCTTATAAGAAACTGTGTATAATGATTACAACCTACTTTTTTTTCCTTTTGCATCAACACAGTATATAGAAATTGTAAATTGAAGTTGTGGCTTTGTGTATGTAAGTAGATTACAATACACCTCAGTACATTTCACTGGATGCAGTCACCATATGGGGTCCTGGGTGTGCTTGTTGTTCTACCCCACAGACACAGTGTACTCAAAGAGGATATTGAGTGTTTAAGGGGGAAGAATGCAGCCCATTCTTTCTTTTCTGGAGTCTCAGGAGGGCTATGACCTGGTATCCCCAGCTGGGGGAGTGGTATGAAGGAGTGGTATGCTCCATGTAAAGGCATAAAAAGGGGTACCGATGGCACAAAGCATTGGTTGTCAGAGGGAGACAGAGATGGAGTGTTGAGGAATGGGGCCATGGTTTGGTTAGTCAGTGGCCCAAAGACTGCAACACAGTGTCTCCTGGGGACCCTATGCCTGAACTGAGACATGGAGCACCTTGGAGGAGAAGAGCCCTGAATACATCCAACAGTCCCACAGATTTGGATTAGAGATGCAGCAAAGTAAAATTCCACCCGCAAACTGGACGAGCAGTGGCCACTTCAGCTTAGTATTCCGCTATGCGAAGTGACCATTTTAAACTCTCACTTCGCCACTTCACATTGTAATTATGACTTTGCATTGTGCATTCTGCCTTATTCCTCTTTAAGGTGGAGTGAGAATTCACAGACAGCCCACACACATCACATGGCTTACACAGTGTAGGTCACATGCTTCAGGCAGGCAGGAGGTTACGGGCAACAGCACTCTCCAATGTGGGCTGACTTACATGTTTTGCACAGGGTGTGACAAATGGCTCTGCGAATGGCATGAGGTGGGGTGTGGACATGTGTTGAAAAGGGGTGCACAGGTGACAGGTCCACAAATTAAGTTACTTTCCCCATTTTACGTACAGGGGATGATGCACTACTTGCACTAGACATACTGCATTGACCACCAAAACCACCACCACCACTGCTACTCTGACCGCCACTTGACAAGATTTCTAAATCATAATCCTTCCCCTCATCATGCCTGTAGTAATCCTGTGGTGTTGTTTCATTTCTGCTGCACACATTCCTACTTGGTCTTACACTCATGGAAGGGGATAACATACTCAGTAAGGTTGATGATGAGGGTGAACGCTCCACTATGGCATTAGCTGTCATCTGGTTCCGGGTCCACAGTGCCATGTGCCTGTTCTTAAGATGTGTACACTGGCCCATACCATGCCCAGGTGACTCCCCTTTTTATCTCGACTCACACACGCGTGGCAAAGCTGGCAGATTGCAACTGACTCATTACTTGCATCTTGGACAAAAATATCCCAAACAAGGGATTGTGATCCCCTACTTTTAACATGTCCCTAGAAACATAGAAACATAGATTTTGATGGCAGGTAAGGACCGCTTGGCCCACCCAGTCTGCCCATTTCCCTACCTAAAGGGTAAGCTGCAGATCCTAGTTAACCAGCAGCCTACTTCTTCCTACCCCCACTCCCTAGAATTGCCTTATGACTGTCCCATGCATGCTTGAATTCCACCACTGTTTTTGACTCCACAACCTCCTCAGGAAGGCTGTTCCATGCATCCACAACCCTCTCTGTGAAAAAATACTTCCTTAAATTACCTCTGAGCCGCCCCCCTCTATCTTCAAATTGTGCCCCCTTGTTCTTCCACTCTGATGCTGCTTATTGGACTCTAGTTTTTTAACCCCTGAAATGGGGGGTTGCTACATTATTTTTCAGGCTGGACACACATGGACTCCAACTGATCACCACAACTACCTATGATTATTACTGGGTCATCATCATTACATCAACAGGAACCACTAAATCACAACTTTTTTGAGGAGAGGGGGGTTTAACGTAAACAGACCCAGACACAGTCACCTTGACTTTCTTTTTCTCTGGTTCCCAACAGGGGTCACTGACATCATTATCATATTCATCAACATCATCCGCATACACATTTTCTGCTTGGATGCTGTCATGTGGAGAACATGTTCCAAACACAGCATCATCATCACCTGATATTTTTGTGCCACACTTTGAATCATAGAATCTCAAATGCATGATCTCAACAGCGCTGGAAGAAATGTGACATTGTGAGTCATCATTGCCAGGATCAGAATCATGTTCAACTACCATGGGGATTTTAATGGGGAGTATGACTTCATCTACAGTGTCAGTCACATCTTTAGACTCAACTATATTTTTTGAAATGGTTAACTGGTCAGAAGTGGAACTTGAGGCAACAGTACTCATACCAGCAGAAACTGCACTAACACCACCAGCTGGGACAACATCATCTCCTCTAACTATGAGAGAAGCTACAGATTGCACTGTAAAAATCATTGATGGAGAAATCCCTTTACTGACATCAACTATGCACTTCTGCATACTACCACACCCATGAACAAACTTGCTACTGGCAGCAGTGCCATGACCAGAAACAGTTTTGCTTGGATGTCTCTTTGCAGGCATTTTGGGGGATCACCAAGAAAATTCTAAACAAATTTAGATTTCTGAACTTTCAGTCTGGGTCAGTGGATGTGAAGCAAAAAAAACAATAACCATGGCTTGCAGATGGAGATTGGGCACTAAACAGATGCAAAAGCACAGACAGACTAAGACTGCACCGTGCAATTACGAAGAGATGCAGATGCAAAGTCACAACACCTTAACCAGTGCTCACAAGTCACAATCGAATCAGGAAAAGAATACCTTTTGCCGGTTGGAGGGGGGTGCAGTGTACTGCAGTAACAGTCTAAAACTAAGATACCACAAAGCAGTACAAAATCACGCAGGTGCAGTGGATAGAAGGTTCACACTGCTACAATTACTCTGTGGGACAATAAAATGTGTCTGATTTGATGGCACACATCACACACACACACTCACACATACTACAAGTAATGCATAGCAAATTGGAAACATCAGTAATATAACCAAATCTTTTAAACAAACTGAAATCAGGCACTGCTGCACCACAACACCAGCAAAAAAAGTCAAGAATTACTGAAAATATTACTGTGTGTACATTAACACAGTTATACAAGAAAAATATAACCGAAACAGAAAGACTGCCTTTTTCTCCCAGTTTTAACCTACCTCCACCACAGATACGCCCCTCCCCCAAAGCACACTTTTAGTGTCTGTCAGTACACAGACTGAATGTTCTAAATTAACATTCAAAATCCACACACAAAACAATAAACTCTCAATGATATGAGCACAGGAGGGTTTCCTACAATCGTTGTACTAAATCTTGAGCAAAAAAAATGCCTAAAAAAGGCTTTTTTAACAGCTTTTAGAGGATTTAAATCACAGAGCTCTGAGAGGAAACTGTCACCATCTATCACTACACACACACTACACAGAACTGAGTCTGTGCAAAACAATCTAGAGCCCATGTGACCTGCAATCCCATGAATCACTACAAAATTCGCCTTGGAGTGCAATAACAAGGCGAAGTGATGCAAAGTATATGTACTTCACATTAAAATTGGTGCAGAAGTGGTTGGTGGAAGGCGGAGTAATGCAAAGTCATTGTTGTCAGTGGACTTTGCGTTCCTCAGTATGACACGCAGTACACCACTTCACGTTGCAGATTACTTTGCAGATTCTGCATTACTCTGTGAATTGCTTTGCGCAGCGAATTTTGGCCATCTTGCCCACCTCTAATCTGGATCAAGGAGTGCCACATTTTGAAAGGCTGCAAAAGGCACCAAGCTTTTTGTGGTCCCAACAGGACAGAATGGGGAAACTACAGCTAGGAATGTCAAGTTGTGGAGAACATGGATTGCCAATCAAGAAATGGTTACAAAGACTCCCACCAGGGTCTAAGTAAGGAACTCTGAATGAGCTGGAAAACAGGTTGGCACCTAAGGATGGTGCCTTGTACATCTGTAAGGGAGACCCTGTTGCAGTTGTTGCTGGTCCACTTGACAGTGGTGAAGTTGTTGCCTAGGATCATAGCCTCTTGACCCGGGGAAGGAAAAGGATTACTGTTAGCCATTCTATGATAAGGTACATAAGATTAACCGGTGCTCGAATCTGGCATATGCCTGAGTGCTGATGAATTAGGGGGGCTCAACACTTGATTCCCAATGCACCTATGAATGAACTGACTTAGTTGAAACTGTTTAGACTACAGTTGCAAGTTCAGTTCAACCAGAGAATTGAACAGGTAGAACATTTTGCATCCGATTCCTGTGGACACACACACGTTTGAGACAAAATGCAAACTTTAGTTCAACTGGTTTGAATGGTGTTGACCAGTTCAACTAGTGACAAAACAAATGAACTGCAGTTTCTGTACTATTGAGATTACAAGGCTATCAGAGAAGCAGTCACATGGTACATAGCCATGTTTTGGTGTCATCTCAGGACTTCGCTGCTGCAACAAAGCTGAGTTGCACACCCGCATCATGCTGATAGGAGGCTGGACAGGGATTTCTGTAGTAGCTAGTGAAGTTAGGTTAGGTTAGGTTATGATTGAAACAATTGCTCTTGACAATAATCTTGTCTTATATACAGTAATTGAAAATAACCTGAAAGTACTGAAAAGCAACATTTTACAGAGTGTATGTGTCAGGCTGAGTTGTGCAGCAAGACCCTGGGGCCAGGTGCTACAGAGGAGTCAGAAGGGTGGGATGGGGTATGCTGAGCAGTGGATTGAGTCAAGTGGATCTCTCTGAACTGGCAACTTGGCAGTGCCCAGTATCATTTGGCATTTTGTTACAATTAAACAACAAAGAAAAAAACATTTATACTACAGGAAGATTTGCTTATTAGAGATGCGGTGAAGTTTAAATTTTCTTCCCCGGAGCTCTGCAAAGTTTTCCTCACCTTCAGAAACATCGAAATGGTGAAGTTCCACCGTGAAGTGTGGAATTTCACCTGCAAACAGCGGAATTTCGCCCATGAAGTGCTGAATTTTGGCTAAATTGCAATTTGTGGGCAAAATTCCACAATTTGTGGGTGTAATTCTGCACTTTACAGCAGAATTTCGCTAAACAGAATTCACAAAATTCCATTGAATTTGTGGATTAATCTGTGGAGTCAAGTTTACCAGCTTTGCCCACCTCTATTGCTGATTACTCTGTGTCTCAGGCTTAATTATGTAGACCCCTGTGGCCTTGGATGAAAGTGAAAGAAGGGACTGGAAGCATGGACAGTGGGGAGGCAGCAAGCAAGTTGGTGTCAACTGGCATCTTAGGAGTGCCCACGACAGTTGATATTTATTTTGCAATAACAGTAATAAAACAAATGCTACAGTAGGATGTTCTCTGTAGTAATATGTGGTAATAGTAAATTGTGTTTATTTCTGAAAAGAACATTGCTCCAATAGTTCATTTTAATGGTCTCTTTAAATACCAGATAAGCAAGTTACATTTAGATAATCATATGAAACAAATTACATATGTAACCCCTCCTTTTTCAGAGTTTGGATTATTGGAGATTGTGCCAACCTTATAGGACTCCTGGTGCTCAGTAGGGGATCGGCCACTGAAGAGACATGTTAGAATAATTGTTGACTGGCATAAAATGTGTGAACTCCACGGGGGGGCTGCCATTTTGTGACTGGCTGACCATCGGGCAAAGCAGATGATGGAGTTTCCAATCTAATATTTGCTGCTGGATTCTGGGAAAAGGTGGGAGAGTATATTGCTGTCTTTTCTGGCCCTATTGGGTACTGGGGACTTTGAGTGACATGGAATTGGACCTATCAATGCTGGGCTGGAATGGCCATGATATAAGTTTGGGTGGGAAGATGGAATCAGATCTGTGAGGGATCCCGAGGAGAGTGGACTATTTGTGTGGCTGCAGTCATATAGTGCATTACCCCAGCCCTCATGTCTGAATTATAGAAAGAGATTGACTAGCATTAGCAAACTATCCTACATGAGAGACAACAGCTGAGGAATTATGTGCATAGCAATTTGACAAGAGCAGGTGGGTTCTGTCTATAAGCCTGGTTAGACTTTCCAGGGAGTCAGAGAGAGAAACTGAAACAAACAGTGCCTTGCTGAGGTGCTGGTATATGGCTTTGAAACACTATTGGGAGGCAGTATAGAGCAGTGGTTTAAGGCTCTGAGCTGCAAATCTGGAGACCTAGGTTTGAATCCCACAGCCCCCACTTGCATACTGTGTGACCCTGAGCAAGTCACTTAACTTCCCTGTGCTCCCAGGTTGCACCTGTAAACAAGCTTTCAGATTAGTGTGTCTCACCTGGTTAAACAATTGTGGGGAAAAAAAAAACTATTGGTCTCAGTGGTACATCTGATAGACCAGAGTGACTGAAGCCTGCAGCAGCCTGTGGAGCCACCATATTGATAATTGTGAATACAAATGGGTCTTGTCCCATTTTAAGGAATTGTGTCGAGTTTAAAAAGTTTGTGTACAAGTTGCCCATTGTGACAGATTACAAATATTTCACCTACAGAGGGTTCAATACCATTTAAGCAATTGCATGGCTTTGGGGGGAATTGAAAGAACTCACTGCTTCATAATAACTTGAACCAATGCCAGCAAGCCTATAGCAACATATATAACCCTTCAACATTTCAACACTGAGTGCTCAGGGACTGTTGTGTAGGAGTTCCTCCTAACTGTGTGTGTGAATCTTGATACCAAGGGAAAGAAAGTAATGCCATCTATTACAGGAAGAGTATACATCTGAATATTTTTCTGTTAGTAACTGAGCTACACCTCAGCAAAATAATAACAATCACACCTTCTCAGGGCTTGAATAACCACTGGCCTCAACCCAGAGTCATAATACCGACACCACCTACAAGGGAAACTAACCAGGGCCCAGTGTTTTGAGGAATTTCAGAGCAAAGCTAACCTACTGTCTATTGCAAGGGCTGCTTGATAATAAATAAAACTGTTTGGCTGTTTAAATATGTTATCTTTTTTGACTGCCGTTCTACTGTGCATACCATTGGATGGTACAATTGCAGTTGATGAATTGGAGTTAATGGGGACAGTGAACCCCATGGGAAGGTGGAAGGTACAGCATCCCAGGAGGTTACATAGAAAAATAGAAGTTGACGGCAGATAAGGACCGCAAGGCCCATCCATTCTGCCCATTTTTTCTACCTTATGAATATGCCACAGGCATTTCCTTGTCAACTAGCCCACTGTAACTTTTCCTCTGGATGGATGTACAGCGCAATATTACTTTCTCTGGATATGAACCCTCCTCACCATTAGTAAGGAAAGAACCCAGGAGCCACTGTTAACATCTCCAGTAGCCCAGTGGCAGTGTAAGGCAGAAATGCCCTACCCACAAGAACCCTACACATAAATAATATTATACAATATAAAACAGTTACAATACAGTAACATTTACAATACCATTTTACCATAAAAAAATGGTTATCATATACATATCAGTTTGAACTAATACTTTAGGCTGTGGCATAGTAAAGTGCCCCAAAAAACGGAACAGAGAAAGAAATATATGTCTTACCTAGGATTTGAACCCAGGCCACAGGGAATACCATTCTAGTTGAGCTACCAGCTGTGCCACCAAGGCAACTGAAAACATGGGACTTCCAGAAGCACCTTGCTCTTTCTCTAATGCACAACCAAGTGCTGCACAGATAATTACATTTTCATTCACCATGGTGCAGCATGCACATATATGGTAGCATAACTGGAATGATATTCTGGGCAGCCTGTGTTCAAATCACAGCTAAGGCACTTCTTCCTCACTTCTATTTGGTTTGATTCCATATATGTGCATGCCACGCCCTTGTGAATGAAAGTATAGTAATGTGCACCACCTTAAATATGAACATTTCATTACAGATAAAAGAAAACAAAAGACAGTTTACAATGTAACTGTAAGTGCAACACTGCAGAGGTTTTAAGGAACCTATGTTTCAGACTGAGCTGTACAGACAACCCCAGAAGTTTAGAAGTAGAGTAAAGGCAGAGACTGGTAGCCTGGGCAGTAAGAAATAGCTGGGTGGTGGTGTAAGCCTGCCAGTCCCTGCTGTTGGTTGGCACATTTTCTTTGCTGAAACAAAATAAAAACTCTATACATTATTATTTCACAAATAAAGTTTTCTTTAAGTTGTCTAGAAGTGACCACCTGTAATGTATTGTACTTTTGCATATTACTTTTGTTTTCATTGTATTATTTGTCAAAGAATATTATTACTGCACAATTGTTAACGTATTTTTATTCTTGCACCTCACTGTATTTTCTGCCTCCCCCTTCCCTTCCCAAGATGCATCTGAAAACAAAATTTTACCAGCTCAGCTTGTCTTTCTTGGTAAAACTTTTAAAATAATTAAATTAATATAGACATATAGAAACTGATAGCATAAAAAGACCATTGGTCCATCCAGTCTGCTTCATTTTACCCTATCCTACCCCGGGACCTAATAACATACCAGGTTTATTGCAGCATTTGCATGTGTCAAGCTTAGCTGGGCCTACCCTGTACATTACGGAGAAGCCTGGGCAATGGGCAGCAGCCAGCATGCAGATGTCAGTTGGCATCTTACAAGTGCCTGCTACTGATTGCCACTTTTTCTTTGCAGAAACAAACCGTTACTTCATAAATAAAGCTGTTTTCAAGTTCACAAGAAATACAGCATTTGCGTGTCAGGCTCAGCTGTGCCTGCCCAGTAGAATATAAGGAGGGACTGGGAAGCTGGGCAGTGGGGAGCAACAAAAAACAAGGCAGTCAGTTGGCATGCTGTCAGTGCCCACTACTAGTTGGTCAATTTTTCTTTGCAAAATAAATAAATGTATATATATATATTTCTACTGTTTCACAAATAAAATTTCTTTCTTCAAGTACACAAGAAATGCACAATCTGTGCGTCTCAGGCTTAGTTTTTCCTGTACTGTAGAGTACAGAGAAAGAGTAGGAGCCAGCGCAGTGTGAAACAGCCAGCATGTGGCTGCCAATAGGTAGTATGCCAGTGCCTGCTAATAGTTGGCTCTCTTTCTTTGCAGAAACTAAATTAAAAATCAAGTCCCAAAGGTGCTGAAAGGTGACAAACTATGTCTGTGAAGTATAAATACTATAATGAGATTTTGTTGTGATATATAATGCTCAGGCATGATTATGTAATACTTGGGCTATGGAGAGGTGATGATTAGACCCCCCCTAACTTTAAACCAGGATTCAGTGCTGACTTCCATGTTCTACTTCTATTAGTTCAACAGTTGGTAAGCCATGAATACAATGGCAAAGAGAATGTTGTTCTGTTTTTTTCTATCATTCTATTTTGTGGCATCTTTTCTGATCATCTCACAGGTAAACCCTCCTATGTTTTTGTCCACCGCTAGCCATTCCCAGAGAGCTGCATCCTGCCACAGCCAAGTGGAGTGGAATGGAGTTAAGTGTGCTTTGCTGACTTGGGTAGTCTGACACAATGGTAAAGAAAGGCCTTGTGGACTGTGGCCCATGTCTGTGCAACCCCTCTACCAGATGTTGTGCAGCACACAGGAATGACTTTAGAGGTTTGGGGGCCCTCAGTGAGATAAGTTATGGGGGCCTTACTCAACCAAACTTGATGATGTCTTTTACTCTGTCGAAAATGCACATTTTATTTTCAGTGCATCCAATTATATAACTGTGCTGTTTAGGGGGAAAATAAATATTAGTCATTGGGGCTCCCTGCCCATCCAATCCATGTCTGTTCATCGACCTTTGATTGAATGGGCCATTCTTTGGGCAGTCATTTCATAATATTATGATGCCACATCATAAGGCTCCACAGAGCCCAGTAATGCTCCATAATGCTGTTCTAGTTTTAACTGGATTAATTATTTAAAAAAAATGAAAATGTTACTCTAGATCTATCTGGAGTCTTCATGAGTAGAGGGGCGACTAGCAGCCACAGGGTTTGCTGGTGCCTAAAATTATGCTACCAGCACAAGAACCCTCCCAGGTGGGGCTGCTGCCATTTTTCTCTCTGAGCTGAAGGCTAACACCGAGGTCTGCAAAATCATTACTATCTGGGACAAATTCACACAAATACTACGCTTTTTACAAATGAAAATACCAATATTACACTTAAAGTAGCATTAAAATAACAATATAAAATGTGCAAGAAAATCCATGTGTCATGACTGGCTGAGACTTGGTTCTAGCCATTGCCTTTAGAGACCACTACCAATGGCTAAAATCAAGTCCCTGCGAACTAGTGGTGGGCAAAGTGGGTGGAGTAATGCAGAATCCACGAAGTACTCCGCAACATAAAGTGGAGTACTTCACATCATAATGAAGAACGTGAAGTCTATTGAAAGCAATGAATGTGTTATTCTGCTTTCTCCAAACCACTACTCCACCAATTTTAAGATGAAGTACATTGAAATAAATGTACTTCGCATCACTTCGCCTTGTTATTAAGCTCCAAGGCCAATTTTGCAGTGATTCATGGGATTGCAGGTCACATGGGCTCTAGATTGTTCTGCAAAGCCTCAGTTCTGGGTAGTGTGTGTAGGTAGCCATAGGAGACAGCTTGCTCTGAGAGCTCTCTGCAGTTCAAACCCTCTAAAAGCTGTTAAAAAGCCTTTTTGAGTAATTTGTTTTGCTCAGACTTTAGTGTATCGATTGTAGTAAACCCTCCTATGCTCATATCATCGAGTGTTTATTGTTTGTGTGTAGATTTTGAATGTTAATGTACAACATTCAGTCTGTATACTGACAGACAGTGGAAGTGTGCTTTGGGGGAAGGGCACATCTGTGGTGTAGGTAGATTATAAGTTGGAGAAATAGGCAGTTCTTTGTTTTTTGGTTATATTTTTCTTGTATAACTGTGTTAATGCACACACAGTAATATTTTCATTAATTGTTGAAATTTTTTGCTGATTGTGTTGTGGACCTGATGCAGGCGTGCATAATTTCAGGTTGTTTAAAATACTTGGCACATTACTGAAGTTTTCAATTTGCTATGCATTACTTGTAGAGAAAGTGTGTGTGTGTGACTGTGTGTGCAATGCTTGACATGAAATAATACACCTTTTATTGTGCCACAGTGTAACTGCAGCAGTATGAACCTGCTATCCACTGCACCTGCGTGATTTTGTACTGCTTTGTGGTATCTTGGTTTTGCACTGTTACTGTAATCTGCAGTCACAGTGCTTCCCTGCACCAAACCGGCAAAAGGTATTCTTTTCCAGATTGGATTGTGACTTGAGCACCACTGGTTAGTTAAGGTGTTGTTGAACTTGTTGTGACTTTGCATCTGTACCTCTTGTTAAAGTAACAGTTGTTTTATTTGGCTTCACATCCAGCGGCCCAGAGTGAATATTCCAAAATCTAAATTTGTTTAGAATTTTCCTGTTGATCCCCCAAAATGCCCGCAAAGAGATGTGCAGCAAAGCTGTTTCTCACCATAGCACTGCTGCCAGTGGTAAGATTGTCTGTGGGCGAGGGAGTACACAGAAGTGCATTGCTGATGTGAGGAAAGGTATTTCTCCTGTCATGTTTATTACAGCACAATCAGTAGCTTCACTCATAGTTGGAGGAGATAATATTGTCCCAGCTGGTGGTGTTAGTGCAGTTGCTGGTGGTATGAGTATTGCTGCCTCAAGTTCCACTTCTGACCAGTTGACCATGTCCAAAAATATAGTTGAGTGTAAAGCAGTGAGTGACAGTGTAGATGATGTCATACTCCCCAGTAACATCCCATTGGTAACTGAACTTGAGGATTCTGATCATCATTGCAATGATAACACACAATGTCATGTTTCTTCCACTGTGGTTCAGGTCACGCATTTGCCATGCAATGGTTCACAGTGTGGTGAAAAAATATCGGGTGATGGTGGTGTTGATGATGATGAATCTGATTATGATGATGTTGCTGTGGTTGCAACATGCAGTTCACATGCCATCATCCAAGCAGAAGGTGTGGATGTGGATGTTGATGAATATGATGATGATGTCAGTGACCACTGTTGAGAATCGGACAAAAAAGAAATTCAAGGTGGCTGTGTCTGGGTCTGTTTGCATTACCCCCCCCCAAGTAAAAAGTAGTGATTAGCAGTTTCAGTTGATGATAATGATGACCCAGTAATAATGATAGGTAGTCATGGTGGTCAGTTGCAGTCCAAGTGTGTCCTGCCTTAAAAATCATGTAGCACACCCCCCCCGGCTTAAAAACATAGAAACATAGAAACATAGACTTTGACGGCAGATAAGGACCGCTAGGCCCATCTAGTCTGCCCATTTCCCTAACTACAGGATAGGCCGCAGATCCTAGTTAACCAACAGCCTATTTCTTCCTGCCCCCCACAAGAATTGCCTTATGTCTGTCCCATGCATTCTTGAATTCTCCCACAGTTTTAGACCCACAACTTCCTCAGGAAGGCTGTTCCATGCATCCACTACCCTCTCTGTGAAATAATACTTCCTCACATTGCCCTGAACCGCCCTCCTTCTATCTTTAAATTGTGTCCCTTGTTCTTGCAAGTCTCTTTTCTGAAAGATGCTACCCTCTTGGACTTTGTTGATTCCTTGAAGTACTTGAAAGTTTCTATCATGTCCCCCTCTCCCTTCTTTCCTCAAGCGTATACATATTAAGCTCCTTTAGTCTCTCCTCATAGCTTCTCTGCAGACCCTGCACCATTTAGTTGCCCTCCTCTGGACTGCCTCTATCCTGTCTATGTCCTTGTGGAGATGGGTCTCAGAACTGAACACAGTATTCCAGATGGGGTCTCACCAACTGTCTGTACAGAGGATAACAACTTCCTGTTTTCTGCTGCTGATGCCTCTCTATACATCCCAGTATACCCCCGGCCCTCCCTACTGGCTTCTCACATTGCTTGCTAACCTTAAGGTCATCTGATATGATTACCCCCAGGTCCCTTTCCTGTTTTGTTGTTGTTACTACCTCCCCACCCATTGTGTATTCTTCTCTTGGGTTCTTGTTTCCCAGGTGCATTATTTTGCACTTTTTTGCATTGAATCCTAGCTGCCATATGTCTGACCATTCCTCCAACCTTGCCAAGTCCCTTTTCATCCTTTCCACACCTCCTTGTGTATCAAGAGTCCAAAGAGTCCAATAAGCAGCATCAGGGACATGTTAAAAGTAATGGATCACAATCTCTTGTTTGAGATTTTTTTGTGCAAGATGCAAATGATGAGTCAGTTGCAATCTGCCAGCTTTGCCATGCACGTGTGAGTCGAGGTAAAAAGGGGAGCCATCTGGGCACAGAGGGACAGCATACACATCTTAAGAACAGGCACAATGCACTGTGGACCCAGCACAAGATGGCAGCTAACATCATAGTGGAGCATTCACCCACATCATCAACCATAATGAGCATGTTATCCCCTTCCATGACTGTAAAGATCAAGTAGGAATGTGTGCAGTAGCAATGAACTATCAGCACAGGATTACTACAGTCATGATGAGGTGGAGGAACATAATGATTTTGAAATCTTGTCCAGTGGTGGTGAGAGTAGCAGTTTTGGTGGTGGTGGTGGTGGTCAATGCAGAATGCCTAGTAGTGCAAGTAGTACATCAACCCCTGTTCAGAAATCTGGGAAAATAACTTCATCTGTGGATTTTTCATCACCTGTGCAACCATCTTCATCACATGTCCACACTCCACCCCTTACCGTTCGCAGAGCAGAGCCATTTGTCATCACACCCCATGTAAAACATTTAAGTCAGCCCACATTACAGAGTGTTTTTGCCCATAAGCTGAAGTACCGACCCAATCATACAGTGTCACGTGAACTTAATGCTGCTGTAGCTGAAATGCTGGCAATTGATCTTTTGCCCTTCTCCTTTGTGGATAATTCTGGGTTCCAGCAGTTTGCAGCACTTGCCTGTCCAAAATAGAAGTCCCATCCAGGACATACTTTTCGACCCACGCGGTCCCCGAGTTGTACTGTGTCCAACTCAGTAAGACATGCCCTCCAACATTCCTCCTCTCCATTCATCCATTGAAGTATGGATATGTGGGCAAGTGGCAAAACAGTGGGGAGTTCATATTTGTGTATAACTGCACACTGGGCGCAGGTTCTGGGGGTTGTTTGTGCTGTTGGTAGTGTGAATAATCAGTGTAGAAAGGTGGAGTGTTATGGTAGCAATCTTCCAGAAATTTGACAGCATGCAACAATTGCTATGCGCAATGTGACCTGTTCACACACTGGTGAAAACATGTTGGATGTGGTACTGACTGAAATTGACAAGTGGCTGAACACCCTGTCCCTGAGAGCTGGGTTCATAGCAAGTGACAATGGGTCAAATGTGGTTAAATGCATCACGAATGGTGGCTTTTTTTGGGTTCCTTGTATGGCCCACTGTTTAAATCTTATAGTGCAGGAGTTTCTGCAGTACCCTGATATAAAGGAAATGCTGACAGTTGCACGCCATATCTGTTCTCACTTTTCACGCTCTGCAAATGCCCGTGACCAGCTTCAGCAGTTGCAGATCCAAAACAGCCTCCCGCAGCACTGCTTGAAGCTGGAAGTTGTCACTCAGTGGAACTCCACTTATACATGGCAGAGAGGTTGTACGAACAATACAAAGCCATCTCAGAATATCTTGTCATGCACACTAGCCATGACAGTTCCAGGGCCTCCATGTCTAAGACGACTGAACAGTGGTGCCTTATGGACTCTGTAATAACAATTTTGAGGCCTTTTGAACATGCCACACAGGCAGTGAGTGGCGAGTCTGCCTCCATTAGCCAATCAATTCCACTGCTGCAGGTGCTGAGGCAGGCATTGGTGAATGTACAGCATAGCCTTGATGTCGCCGGAGACTGTGCTAGCAGTGTGTTGCTGAAACATATGCTGACAGTATTCCA
Source organism: Neoceratodus forsteri (assembly GCA_016271365.2). Taxonomy (NCBI): domain Eukaryota; kingdom Metazoa; phylum Chordata; order Ceratodontiformes; family Ceratodontidae; genus Neoceratodus; species Neoceratodus forsteri. Next base: position 1,676,955,250 of record CM057449.1, read on the forward strand.
CCAGAATTGTCACATCTTGAGCATTCAGCATAGTGACAACTTTGTAATAGCAACAATGCTGGACCCACGATACAAACGTGGAATTGCCTCACTACTAGAGGGCAGGCCTAAACAGGTAAAAAATGTCAGTGAGCAACTGGTGCGCTTGTTTTATGAGGCATAGAAGTCACTTGCCAAGGTCAGCAAACCTCTGCAGCATAATTAGGCTGAAGGCCAGCCTGGAGTAGTAGCAAGCATATCCTGTAAGGGGAAGGGGACTGCAGTTCCAGGTGGCCTGTCATCAAAACCAGTTGGTGTTAACCCACTTTGGGAGGCTTTGTCCCAAGTGGGGATTTGTGACATAAATGATTCCAGAGAACACGATGATGCATCAACCACTGGACTTAGTGCAGCACAGTGAATGGTTGAGTCATATTTGTCTGAAAACAGGCATTTGTCAATAATTGATGATCCTCTTTTATACTGGAGTGGAAAGGTCAGTGAATGGCCAGAGCTGACTGCAGTGGCACTGAAGTTCCTGACATGCCCACCCTCCAGTGTAAGTGTCGAGAGGGTATTCAGCTCAGCAGGTGCAACAGTTTGGGTTTGTCGTACAAACCTCTCTTCTGTAAATGTCAGTCTGCTGACATTCATAAAAATGAATGAGAGGCACATACCAGCTCAGACTGCAACCTCAGTATTCGTACCCCGGCATAGTCATGGTTTTGCTGATGTTGTAGAAATGGACCATCCTGTTGGCACTGGCAGTGTGAAACGGCCTACCACTGACGTAGATGATGACACAATGGAGAAAGAATTTCCCAGTGGGTAGAATTCAGACATAGATGACTATGAGGGCATCTTTCTTTATGTGGATGATGATGAGGTTAATGTTGGTAGTTTTTTAAGTTAAGTGGTTAAAATGCTGTCACATTTCTTGTATGATACATGTTTTCTTTTTCATAAAGTTAAATCAGTGTCCCACTCAGAGTGACTCAAATTCCATATGTCATGTCACATTTGTAACATAGAGCACAATATATCCTGGCCCCTGGACCACCACCATAAAACCATTGTTGGCCAGTGCCACCATAGGGGATGTCATAGTGTGCTCCCCTGAACCACCACCATAAAACCTCTGTTAGCCACTGCCACCAGGGGGAATGACTTTGTGTGCCCCCCTGGACCATCCACCACCATAAAACCACTGTTAGCCACTGCCACCACCAGATGCAGGAAGATGTGAGAGGGAATGTCATTGTGTGTCCCCCAGACCACCAGCATAAAACCTCTGCTAGCCACTGCCACTAGGGGGAATGACTTTGTGTGCCCCCCTGGACTGTCTACCACCATAAACTGCTGTTAGCCACTGCCACCACCAGATGCAGGAAGATGTGAGAGGGAATGTCATTGTGTGCCCCCCTGGACCACCAGCATAAAACCGCTGCTAGCCACTGCCACCAGGGGGAATGACTTTGTGTACCCCTCGGACCGTTCACCATCATAAAACTGCTGTTAGCCACCACCACTACCAAATGCAGGAAGATGTGAGAGGGAATGTCATCGTGTGCCTATGACCACCACCCACCACCACCACCATTCTGCTGATGTTTTCCATTACATGTTCTGCCCATGCCAAGGCAGAGGGAGTCAGACAGGAGACCACATCCATCAGCCAGAGGCACAAGGCTTCTTACTATCAATTCTTTAAAGTGAGTATGTGTACTAATGTTTTTCATGCTATTTGATTTCCTTTAGCTGTGTTTTGTTTCCTGTTGATTTTCTGAGCTGCAGTGGTCAGATACATATGGTCAACTTATTTTGTTTTTTACAGGTTAACAAACAATTCTCTGCTGAAAGTCTGTATGGTACAGCATTACTGCCTACAGCAACATACAGGATATCCATTTTCCATACTGGTAAGCATATCAGTTTTATTTCATCTGTTCCTTTTTTTCATAAGCGTGCAAATCCAACTGATGATTCACAAAGTACGTGACATGTACATCACATATTATTTGTCCAGCACATCATACACTGTATTGCAATTTGCAGCAGCTGCAGCCATGCCAGTGTTGAAAAAAGTTTCACCCAGTTCGTGTGACTTGACAAGATGTGGTTTTAAAATGTAACTGGAGTTAAGACGCAGGGACACTGACACAGTATATTGGTTACAGCCTGGTACTAAATTTAATTGTAATGTGATGATTTGGTCTTCATGTGACTTCAGTGAGACAGCTTGCTATCTGCTAATCAGCATATATGATGAGCTGGAACAGCCACGGCTTAAACATAAAGTGTTACTGCTGCAATCAAGTTTAATAAGTCCTTCATTTCTTTTTTTAGGAAACATCCAGATGCATTGTGGTGTCATAGTTGCCTTATCCAAATAACTTGTTCAACATCATACCGCCCCCCGGGCTGGCAGACATGCAACAAGTAGTATGAATCGATGATGACCATGAACATCATTACTGGACTGGAGAAGGATGCAGATAAAATCTGTGAAGAATTAACCAAACAATAAACCATTAATGAGACCTACTTGCAAATGATAATCCCACCCCAAAAAAAATACTTACCTTCATTGGTTTGAGAGTATTCCAATTCCAATGCCATCATTTCTCATCAAGCACAGGAATGCGCACACCAACAGTATGTGAGAGACCTGTGACATAAAACAATACAATGACTACATGTATCTATATCATATATGTCAACCCTCACCCCCCCAAAAAAAAAATATATATACAGTATATATATATATACTCACCAAGGGTACTATTAGTGTACACACAAAGGGCACCCTTCCTGTTGTGGTGATTTCAGCACACTTTGGGCAACCAATAGTTCTCAGTGTCATCATTTGGGACAGTAAACTCAATGTTATCCCTCCTTCATACAATTTGGCAAGACACTGTGCATCATCACATCATCATCACAGTAAGGTCAATACACAGCAGAATTACATGTAATTGCAACAGCAGCAGCATTTCTTGTTACACTTCAATTTCACTTTGTCAGCACTGGGGAATTTTCTGGACACAAGATAGTTGTATTTTGGGGATGCACAATAATTCTGGTGACTGTGTGTGAGCACTGCGAGCATGACTGAGTGCGCTGTTAGTTCTGGGAGACTTTGCAATTCTTGTTACACTTCAATTTCACTTCACCAGCACTGGGGAATTTTTTGGACACAAGACAGTTGCATTTTGGGGATGAGCATTAATTCTGATGACTGTGTGTGAGCATTGAGCACATGACTGAGTGTCCCATTAATTCTGGAAGACTTTGCAATTCTTGTTATGCTAGAATTTCACTTCTTTAGCACTGGGGAATTTTCTGGACACAAAACAGTTGCATTTTGGGGATGCACAATAATTCTGGTGACTGTGTGTGACCACTGCGCGCATGACTGAGTGCACCATTAATTCTGGGAAACTTTGCAATTCTTGTTATGCTCCAGTTTCACTACATCAGCACTAGGGAATTTTCTGAACACAAGACAGTTGCATTTTGGGGATGCACAATAATTCTGGAGACTGAGTGTGAGCACTGAATGCATGACTGAGTGCGCCATTAATTCTGGGAGACTTTGCAGTTCTTGTTACACTCCAATTTCACTTCATCGGCTCTGGGGAATTTTCTGGACACAACACAGTTGCATTTTGGGATTGGGAATTATGGTGAGTCTGGTAAATACTTTTGGAGCCTCAGTAATGTTTACATTCTGTCGTGCGATCATGAAGTGTTTGTCAAAAAGCAGGACTGAGCAATGCAATTAAACTGTACTAAACTGCATGTGTGCAGTCCATGTTCTTTCCTGTATGTGCAGACACTGTCCAGCTTCTTGCAAACATACTGTATATAGATGCTGACTTGTTGCATTGTTTATGGTATAAAGAATAAAGATAAGAATATATAACATATATTTTATTTGTACCATCAACAGCAGCAGACAAAGTGATATGATATGTTTTCAGAGGTCTCGGGCCAGTGTGCACCTCAGTCATTCACACAGTGCACATATGACTTTGCGGAGATAATAGCACAAAAAATATCATACTTTTCAACAAACCATACCCAACAGACATAAAATATTTCATGGTGTACAGACATTTTCAAGTCAGAATATATAACAGGTCCTGCAGTCCACTGCCACCACACTGTGCTATCACTGCACTGTGTCGTGTTATGGTGTACATCAACTTGCTGCAAAACTGACACTGCCAGTCTAAACTAGAAAGACATATTCCAGAACAAATAATGAAAAGAAGAAATGTGGTTGCACAGTGTGGTGGTAGTGAACTGCACCTTATATCTTTTCTGACTTTACAACATCTGTACACCGTGAAATATTTTGGGTGCATCAGCAATACTTCATGTCTGTTGGATACGGTTTGTTGAACAGCAGGATTCTTTGTTGCTATGATCTCCTAACAAATAAAATATATGTTATATATTCTTATCTTTATTCTTTATACCATAAACACAGCAACAAGTCAGCAATCAGCATATATATGTTTGCAAGAAGCTGGACAGTGTCTGCAGTACATACACACACATGAAAGAACATTGACTGCACAGCACACATGCAGTTTAGCACAGTATACTTGCACTGCTCTGTCCTGCTTTTCCACAAACACTCCGTGACAGCAAGTAAACATTACTGAGGCACCAAAACAGTGCGCCACACACACACACACACACACACACTTAACAGAAGGAAGGGAGGCAAGATACAAAGTGTCACACATACAGAAGACAACAAAAAAGGGCATAATTACATACAGGGGTCGGGGATGGTGAAGGAATACATTTTATAACACAGCAGGGAAGGTGGACGGAGCAAATGGTGTGAGAAAAAACTAATGTGGGATCCCTAGTGGTCCCGCAGCAGTTGGAGCATGGACATAATCTGTAATTGATGTCCCTCTATGTGATCCAACTGCTGCTGGACAGCACTCACCCTCATTGTTCTCCTCTACAGCAGTCCAGAGAACTGCCAGGTCAGCCTGAGTTACAGGCAGTTCTCTGGGGTCCATGGGTGCTACAGGCTCAGCTGCTGGTGATGGTGGTGGTGGGGGTGCTGGTGCTGGTGCTGGTGGAGCAGCAGGTGCTGCTGTGTCCCTCCTCTTCTTAGGGCCACACAAAGCTGTGCTCTCTGCCACAGAAGGGCCAGCAGGTGCTGACCTGACCCATTCTGTGGCAGCCTGCCACTCCAACTAGTGATGGTTGAGCATATGGGTGCACTGGCCCCCAGTTCCCAGGTGAGTCCTTCAGGGGCCATGGCACACCTCCACCAGACATATATGGCACTTGACCACACTGCTGTCCCCCTGGACACAATCAAAAAACTCCCAAACAATGGAGGTGCGGGGAGGACCAGGCACAGGCAGGGGAGGGCCAGATGCACTAGCAGCCTGCTGGTCACAGTGTTCAAGGGATCCACATCTGGGCCTGTGGGGTACAGGCACATCCTGCTCTGGATGACCTGGTGCTGGAGCTGGGGCTGGACATGATGATGGTGGTGGTGGTGATTCAACTGCCTCAGGAGGAGGTGCTGGTCCTGCTTCCGGGGGGGGGTATGACTCAAGATTTTGGTTTGTTCCAACAGGAACCGGCAGCCATGCCCCCTATGTGTGCGCACTCCTCCTCCTGTACGATGCCTACCATGCTCTCACAGAACTTCCCCCGCCCCAGGCATTCCCTCACCCTGGTCCATCTCTGCTACTGCCCTCCCTCTGTCCAAGCAACGACGAGTTGACTCAACACAAAACACTCACACTGTCATACAACACACACACACAACACAGGCACACACACAGTTGCACAGACACAGACAAACAACAACTTATAAAAGTAATAAAAAATATATTTGCAGAAAGAACAAATTAAGTAAAAAAGAGTACACTAAAGACAAAAAAATGTAGCTTTTAAAAAAGCTGTTGTATCTCAAATCAAACACTAAATCTTCTCTGATCTCCAAGTTTCAGGTTGTCTCACACACACAGACTCCTCTCTCTCCCTCTGTACAGGAGAAAGTGAAACTATCTCCTTGGCAAGGCACTTCCTTCCTGCCTGCCTGGCTAAAACATGTGACTTACAGTACTGTAAGCCATGTGATGTGTGTGGGGGGGCTGCCAAATCTGGAATGCAAAGTGGATCACTTAGAATCATAATGAGGAACGAGAAGTCCATTTAAAACAACAACTTTGCCTTACTTCGCATTAGCATTCTACCTCAATGCAAAGTAATAATGACAAGGCGAAGTGAGCATTTTCCATTGCCTATGCCATGTAGTGGAGTGGCAATGTGAAGACCCCACTTCGCAGGCATTTTGCTGGCGAAATTTTAATTCACTGCATCTTTACTGCCAACCAGGGCAACTCACAAATTACATACAGAATTCATAAGCCACTTACTTCCTGATTGCCACCACAAACATGTCTGCAACCTTTACACATATATAAAAACCTTCAACTAGGCCTTAAAATAAAAGTTTTTAAAAATTAAATAAATTAAGTAAATAATGGAATGTTATTTTCACTCAAGAGCTCCTCCTTACACACCTACACAAATTAAAAATATCAAGTACTATTCAGAGTTTCCATTGCTGGGTTCTATGTGATAATGGCGATCACAGAATAGCGATCACCATTACAGCAAGTGTACATCTCCTAAAATAAATTTTGGTGATGCACACTCACAGCGAGGAGAGAAAGGCACCTGAAACCTATGGGCTTTCTCTTTAATGTGGGGGGCTTCACTGCCCCCAGACACTCCTACTTTTAGATTCTCAACTTCAAGAGGTGCTTGTCGGGTGGGGGGTGAAAACTCGTAAAAAATATTAAGTCACCAGGCAACAAAAAAAAATCCGCTCCAAACCTAAACCCTGTACCCTGCATCTCCCAAGTGAACACCCACCCCACCATGCCAGCGGTCCAGCTCAGCAGCTGCCCACCATACCACACCCCACATACCTTCTGTATAATATGCATGGATATGTATGGCAGTACATACATGGATATATATGGTAGGAAGCTGATTAGAGTTGGAGTTTATTAATGTGGGTATTGTAGTCCATTATATATGTAAGTTCCTGTCATGCATAGTCAGCCTTTCTTTGTGTATGTCCAGTGATGTAAGACCACTATCTCTGAGTAGAATAAAAGATGGCCACTAACTGACATACCTTGTATGAGTCTCTTCTGTACTGACCCACAATATATCACATTGGTGACCAGAATCAACACCAGAACTTCTATGAGTGCACCTGAAAGGTCATGTAAACTAATGCATGTTTTTTGTTTTTAAATTGCATAGCAAATCTTTCCATCTCCTTGTGTCTAAATTCTGTTCTGTTGGGGCTTCCTTCTCTGTCCCTCTCTGCCTGGCTACTGAAAACCTACTTAAATTGCTTAGAAGCAAAACTCTGGGTACAGATTTATCCACAGACAGATAAAACAGAAACCTAAAGTGCTATTTGCTACTTTAATGTATTGAAAAACAGACAGCACAGCTAATATCAGGTCTGCACGAGGCACATGAATTATGGCTTTAACCTGAAACCTAACATTCCTTTGCTTCATCTCAGCTGGTGTATGTCCTCAGACACTGACAGCAGTAGCAAATCAGAAGCCTCTTGAGACACACCACAGAAACTGCATCACACACTGAGAAAAAAAAAGCCAAAAAAAAGACTTTTTGTTTTTGTGTGTAGACACTGCAGCTACTGAGCACCTACCTATAGCCACAGCCATCATGACAATTGGCAGAGTACCTGAATTTGATGAATCCAAGGAAACATTTGATTTATATTTAGAGTGTTTCCAGCGTTGGCTTAAGGCAAACAAAATTGCAGAAGATGAACAAGTAAATGTCTTCCTAGCAGTCTTACAACCACAGATTTATGCCCTTCTGTGGAATTTAACAGCCCCAGCTGACATCCTGACCCTGACATATGAGCAAGTCACTGAGGCACTTGCAAAGCATTTCAAACCTCAGCCCCTTCTCATTGCTGAACGGTACACCTTCTACCAGCGCAACCAAGGGGAAGGGGAACCTATTGCTGACTATATCATCACATTAAAGCTTCTAGCACGCACTTGTGAGTTCGGCCAGTCCCTGGATGATGCCCTCTGAGATCGCTTTGTCTGCGTTCTGAGAGGAGAAGATTACAGAAAAAGGCTTTTGAAGAAAAGAAACTAGACTTTAAGACAGCTTGTGACATTGTAATTGCTATGGAGCTCACTCAGAAAGGCTCCCAAGCACTGGTGGGACATTCAGAACCCCTAAGAAGTGAAGTTCATAAGGTTACCCATACACTAGAACAAAAGGGACATGCCACACCACACAGTGGTCCATCACATGCTGGTCAGCAACCCCAAACATTTAGGAAGCCAGCACCACAGGGCACTTCTGCAAAGTGAAAACTGTGTTACCAATGTGGAGGTAACCACCATCAAAGCACATGCCACTTTCGACATGAGAAATGCCGCAGCTGTGGAAAAGTGGGTCATATACAAAGGGTGTGCAAAAGTACATCATGGACTGCTACTGCACTTATGTCACAGATGGCACTGCAACCACTGAAACAGAGGATGAGGCATTGCACCTGTTCAAGGTTTATGCAACATGAGCAAACGGAAAGGAAATTTACTTCCAGCTTGAACTAGCAGGCAACCCGGTGAGCATGCAGCTAGACACCAGAGCCTCAGTATCTCTTGTGCCAGAGAACATCTACAGAGAGAAACTTTGGCAGTGCCCATTGCAATCATCATCTATTCAGCTCTCAACTTACATGGGAGAGCAAATCCCCATGCTAGGGGAAATCCAAGTGCCAGTCATTTATGAGGGAGGAAAGTGGACCTTGCCTATATTGGTGGTACAAGGAAAAAGACCTGCATTAGTAGACAGAGACTGGCTCATGCAGATCAAATTGAACTGGGAAAAGATCTTCAGCTTGAATACAGTGACCAAAGCACTGCAAGATGCGCTAAAGAAAATATTGGACAAACATGGTCCTATTTTCCAGAATGGTGTTACACGAGGTCCCTGCACCCTTATTAGTACCCTCAGAGGTACACCGTAGACAGCTAGTGCTTAGGTATATGTTGTACTAACATATAGGGCTAAGGGCATCTACCATATAAGAGTAGATGTCAGGATATGTATGCATGTTATTGTAATACACTTTGCTTGCTAATACATACATCTATATATATATATATATATATATATATATATGTATATATATATATATATATATTCTTCTATGCATTTTCTGTGTATTTCTTACTTATAAGATGTTAGGACACCTGTGTCCTTGGAATAATTATGATAAATAAGTCGGCATTGCCACCTTTCGGTGATTTGTACTACTACTACACTGAGTTATGTAAGACTCTGTATAAGTACTCTTTTGTTTCACAAACTGATGACTACTACAACATTGTATAATGTTATCTTGGACCATGGAGCCTCCTCTAATTTAGCCAATAGGGCCCATCTCTGTAACTAGAAATGTTTCTATCTTACAGTAACCATAGTAATTATCATAGGTATATAATGTGAGACACTAAGTCTTGTACCTCGGAGATCCCAAGAGACACAAAGAAACCTCGAGGTATAGGGAACGTTTAGCACTGGCTCCCGGTTCGTATTGGTAAGAACTGCTTAGGGCAACTGTGATTTTATCATTTTTGGTAGTAATAAACAAGTTTATTACTCTAATGCAATGTGTCTGATAACTTGCATTCCCAATATTGCCAAGAACCTGAGAGTGAGGTTTACACCTCCTGACAATTGACGAACGCGTGCAGGCTATATTTGGTGTTTGTAAGCTTTCACTAGTTGCTACAACTTTTCCCTTCCCAATGGGGACAGTAGGTGTACATTTCCGTATCACCTCTCCCGTTTTCAAAGCAGTTTGTAGTCACTTACAAAGTCTGGCTGTTTTTCTCGGGTGTGGTTGATGCCGACTCTACCCACTCCACAGCAGCTTTGAATTGTAAGCCTACAAATTCTACAGTAGCCCTACTGTGTATAACGTGCTTCTGCTGTGGATCGATACATAGCACTGCATCTTTTTCACAGTTTGATTTTCGTTCCCTCCCACACAATGGCCTCCATATCAAATATCTGCGCAGAACTGAGATTCTATGTCTCTAACTTCCTTGCCTCCCATGGAGGATGGGCTGACTTCACACGGGATGCAAAAAACCCTATACTGGGGATTTCAACCCAGTACACAGAGACGAGATAATCAACCAATAAGCGTCATGCCAAAGGGCTGACGGTCGCGGGTCTCTATGCTGCTCTGGAAGCCTCCAAGTGAGGTTTCAAACCCTTGATCTGCATATTTCATCTCTTAAACAAGAGATGGGTTTGCAGGAAATGGAAAGTGTTAGACTGCAGCAGAATTTGGAGTCTGAACTTCAAATGCTGCGAAATGAAAAGGATTCACTTTTGCATCATTCAGCTCAGGCTGGAGAATAGGAACTTTGTATGTTGAAGCAGGAGTGTGAAAGTTGGAAACAGGATAAAGGATAGGCATTGCATATGAATGACTTGTTAAGTACAGCGAACGCAGAGTTGAGTGAGGAGATGGGAGAGCTACAGGACGAGATAAACAAGGTACATAATGAGTTAGAAGTGGCTACTAGGGACAATCGCGAATTGAGTGCGCGTATAGAGTGTTGCAAAAGCAAATGCAGGATGAGGTTGATATGGATCTTGCAACTGTGAGTCATGCGGAATGTAAAACCAAGATGGCGAAACTGCGCCATCAGCGGGAGGTTCTGGCTGGACATGTTAAGGCGATGGGAGGTGTAGCCCCTGTCTTACACATGTCATCTGAGGGGGAGGTATCAGATGACAACATCTCTCAGTACAACGCCCAGTCACACCCCTACTATGGCCCAGAAACCCCACCCAGCCATTCATAACATGACGGGTCCCCACTCCACCCACACCATGTCATATGTCGTCAACGTCGTGACGCCCATCATGGGAGATGCCAACATGGTGGCCCCAATGATAGGAGGGGAGCAGGCACAGGCCTGGTCCCAACGGCACCACCGATAGCTGTTATTAATGTGGAAGACAGGCAGGAGATAGAAACAATGATTGAAAATGCAATCGGTAATATACCTATTCCTAAGAGAAGTAAACGGACCATTAAAACCCAAATCAGGCAGCTTCTACAAGAGGCTGGCACTCAGGATGGTATTGTTTGTACTGCGGCTGAGGCTGCAGCCTGGGCCACCCTAGACAGCACCCGAGATAACCTACCTCCACCTGATCGGCCCAATAATCCCCTACAAATGGCCTAGTCTGTTCCGTAAATAGCTGACAGTATAGGTAGGATGAACCCGTCCAACAATCTCAGCTGCCACTTGGAAAAGGTGCATTCTAAATGTGAGATGCTTAGCCTCACTGCAGAATATCAGGTCCAGATACTACACCAGACCATCGATCCTAGTTTGTAGGCCAAACTCCCCAATGCCATCCGCCAGGACAACAATGCCACCTTTGATGAGGTTGCAGCTGAGCTCATTTCTGCACTCAGCCCAGGTGTAGTAAGAGTGATGCTTGCATACCCTGTAAAACAGAATGCAAAGGAAAGTCCAGCGACTTACCACCAGAGACTCTGGATGGCCTACCGAGCAGGAAAGCACCTGGCACAAGAAGCTGCAGATGTAGATCTTATTGAGTACAAGACCCTGTTCCTTAGGAACATGATTCCTGCTGTACGAGAAAAGGTAGAGCCAACCACTTATCCCAACATGGATAGGTTTGCCGACATCCTTCAGAAAACTGAGCGAGTCTACCAACTTTACATCCATTACCTGGGCTCCGGTTCCAAGAAAGTAGCCTCCGTGGAGCCTACTCAAGAGGCCATGATGCACTACACGGTGGAAGGGCAGGCCCAACACAAACAGCCCCTTCCCGCAGACAACCAACACCCCAAACAGGCCCAACGACAACAGCAACAACCACAATAGCAACAGCAGCAATAGGGTTGGAACTGGAACTATCATAAGAATAAGAAGCACAAGAATAAGGGCAGACAACAACAACAAAGAACGGGCCCTTCGTATAGGGAGATAGCCAAAGAAAATCGTAAATTCCGAGTGCTCCTGGGGCAAGTGTGCTCTGTGGCAGATGCTGTTCCTGCTCAGTCCCTTGCAGCTGTACAACCGGTGACCCAAACCCTGATGGGCCATGACGACACTGGAAGTACAGGCCTTCAGGCCCATATTGGTCTGAACCCAGAAGCTCCTCCCTATATAGCATCCGTGCAGCATGGTGAAGTGGTTCAAATGAGCCAGGCCCAACCTCTCCATGCTCCCAGCAGTACAGATTGACAGTTACAGGCTCCAGTCCGGATTGTAAACAAGCTGGTCTTGGATACAAACGGAAGGCCCTGCACCGAGGCCTAGGTCAGGGGCCACCTACTTATAGTGTTACTAGATACAGGTGTGGCTGTGTCTGTATTACATGATGACCACCCGGACACATCTCCTTGGTCAACCGGATGGAGGACCAACATGTCAGGAGCAGATGGCACTAGATTACCTGCATATTGGTCTCTACCCTTGCAAGTAGAGTTAGGCCACTTGAAGGCCTCACACACCTTCCAACTGATGGTATTGCATGATCATCCTAGTATCATAGGAATTGATTTTCTTGCACCACACGGCTGTGTTGTGGATTTAGCTAACATGCTGTTGAAACAAATTCAGGGTCAATACCACACGATTTTGATCCCTGATTCGCATTTTGTGCCAACAATATCTGCTAACAACAAAGAGTATGACGTCATAGATTTGTTCAAAGACCATGAGCTTTTCCCAAAGCTTCTCCCCATTTTGCAATGGCATTTGGAAGCATTTGCAATCAACAAACATGACTGTAGCAGAATGCATACTGTCATCAAAGTGCCGCCCAGCACATAAGAATCAAAGGCAATATCCTTTTCCAACTGAGGCCTTGCCTTCTCTCAGAGAAACAATAAAGTCACTCCTCAAGCAAGGGGTAATCAGAACATGCGTTTCTACTGCTAACTCTCCAGTGTGGCCCATGAAAAAACCCACAGGCACCTGGAAACTTACTATTGACTACAGGAAATTGAACCAGGTCACCCCAGTTGTACTCCAACTTGGCATCCGCACCTGATGTGCTATGACTTTTGACTCCTGACTTAAAATGGTTCAGTGCCCTGGATATCTCCAATGGTTTTTGGTCACTACCTTTGGCTCCCAAGAGTCAATATAAGTTCGCCTTCACCGTTGAAGGAAGACAATATACATGGACATGCTTACCACAGGGATTCCATAACAGCCCGTCCCTGTTCCATCTGCATATGATGGATGCCCTTGAGGGTTTCTCTACTCCCCAATGTCTCTTGCAGTATCTGGACGACCTGTTACTGGCAACTGCCACACAGGAACAGCACTTGGATCTCTTGGACGAACTACTGACTCTCATTCAGAAAGCAGGCCTAAAGAGCAACCCAGCAAAAGCACAGCTATGTCAGAAAGCAGTACTCCTTCTGTGTCTAAAAATAACTGACCAAGGCCGAAGCCCTACCCGAAAGAAGACACAAGGACTGCAAGACTTGCCATTGCCTACCAGCGTGGCAACTCTTCGACGGTTTCTAGGTATGGTGAACTATTCTAGAGATTTTATCTGTGATTTTGCCCAGAAAGCCGCTCCTCTGTATGAGCTATTAAAAAAGAACATTCCATGGACTTGGGGCCCTATACATACCCAGGTTGTTATGTCACTGAAGCAGGCCTTGGCCTCTACCCCAGCTCTGGTCAACCCCAATCCATCACTACCATTCCATCTGGAATATGCCACCTCTGACATTGCCATGTCAGCAGTGCTGGCTCAGAAGGTTCATGGCACCCTGACACCTATTGCATATGCATCACAGCTCTTGACCCCAGTGGAACAGAAGTACAGCCTTTGTGAAAGGAACCTTCTGGCCACCTACTGGGCTGTCGAGCACTTTCTGTATATCATTGGGTACTCTTCACTGATTATTAACACCAACCACATACCAACTACCTTTCTGCTCTCAGACAGAGTGAAGGACAGGTCAGTCTCTAATACCAGGCTGACACACTGGTCACTTCTTCTCCAGGATAGAGACATAAAGGCACACCCAACAAAAATTCCATCTATGCTGGCTCAAGAACTCCTTTTCCAAGTTAAACCCCAAGACTGTACACTGCAGTCACCTGACCTTCCAGATCCAGGTCCTTTTCTCCCTGCCACACCACAAATACTTAACAACACCTCTTTGTGTCATATCTTTACTGATGGTTCAGCATCCTACTATCAGGGAGGACAAATTGCAGGGATGGGCATTCTAGTGATTTACCCTTATGGTAACACTGTTAAGATCTCTAAGCGTTGCAGTGTAGCATCATCACGGTATGCAGAGATGGCAGCGGTGGCCTGTGCCCTCGAGTGCATCCAGCATGGGACCGAGGATACCATCATTTTTACAGACTCTAATTGGATTTGTTGCTCTGTTACAGAATTCCTTCCTTTCTGGCAGAAGAACTCCTTCCTCTCTTCTGACGGCAGCCCAGTGAAGTACAAGGAACTGGTAATATACATACAGTCACTGGCACAAAAATTTGCACACAGACTCTATGTACACAAAGTTAAAGCTCATTCCCTCCATGATCCCTACCATGCCTTTAATGATACAGCAGATACCCTTGCCAAGAATGGGGCCCGAGGGGGGGACACATGGATGATGGATCATCCAGAGGCCAATGCTGCCATACATATTGCAGCACTCAGGAAAAAACCTGAACCCTTTTCCCCCTTGGACCTCTCAGCAGCCCAACAAGTTGATACTGAACTCAAAGAAGTGTTCAGATTCCTTGACAAGAGTACCGAAGAGAAACTTCCCACACATATAACCCCTACCGGAGGCATGAAGGTAAGTTACGCTTGTCACCAGATGACAAGCTCATCTGGTACCAGCCAAATGATTCCACCACCAAGTTGTGGGTGATCCCCAGACACCTTAGGTCTGAATTTATGCACCAAGTGCACAATACACCCACTGGTGGGCACCAGAGACTGGAAAACAGCCTCCAGAGGCTTAAGACTACCACCTGGTGGCCTGATGTCACCAAAGATGTCAAACAGTACATGGATAACTGCCTTGTTTGTGTGCAAAACAATTCCATCCCCACCAAATGAAATGCCAAACTTTTACCACAATGACACTCTGGCCCTTGGAATGCCACACAGATTGATTTTATTGGTCCCTTAACCAATACCAGCAGAAATAACATGTATGCTCTTGTGGTAACTGACCTTTTCTCTAAGTGGGTTGAAGCTTTCCCCACTAAAACATGCACCGCTAAAACCACTGCCAAAATCCTGGTGGAACAAATTTTCTCCAGGTGGGGCCTACCTCTTAAGGTGGACTCTGACAAAGGAACCAGTTTTACAGGTGAGTTAATGAAAGAATGGCTTGAACTCCTTGGAGTCCAACAAAAGTTCCACATACCCTACCACCACCAATCTTCAGGTCAAGTAGAGAGAGCCAACAGACGGATTAAGCAAATGCTTTCCAAATTCATTGAGGACAATCCCAAAACCTGGGATTCCTTACTGCTGTTACTCTTTATGACAATTAGGGGCACACCCTCAGCCACTACCCAGCTCACACCCTTTGAGGTGATGACTGGAAGACAGATGAGATTACCTGAACACCTGTTGTTTGACCTGCACACTCCCACTGCAGACCGTGTGTCTGTAGATCAATATGTGGAAAAACTCAGAAAAGACCTTATACACACACACTTCTATGCTGCTAACTGCATGGGTAAGGCCCAGCAACAATCCAAAATACAGTTTGACAAGCATGCACAAGAAGTGGATTGGCAGGTTGGAGATCAGGTAATGGTCCTCCGATTTGCACATCCCACACATTCCTTCTCCAATAAATGGGAAGGCCCATATCCCATTGTCAACAAGCTCAGTCCGGCAGTCTATCAAGTTAGACTCCTGCAAAATAATAAACTGACTGACAAATGGTTACATGCAAACCAACTGAAACTGTATAAAGGAGTTTAATTACTTTTTCTCACCCCATTGGGCAGAATAGTACTGACTTACTAATGTTTGATTTTGCTTTTCAGATACACTGACAAGATGGCTATCTTGTTCCATTATCTTCTCATCTCAGGAGTTATCCCCTGCATTCAAGGCACGGTACAGAACCTCCTACCACACCTTGATCATCCAGCATCTCCTTCAGAGGGAGTATCCATCAAAATACCTGATAGTCTGATTTACTGTCCAGGAAGGTTCCGATGCTTACCTCACTGCCTCGGTTGTCGCTCCTGATCAATCTACCCTACAAATTGAGTGGCAAACCACATCGCAAGGACAAATTCTCCCTGTGGCCAAACTCTTCAAAAGAACTTTCCAGGGTTGGCCCAATGCTAAATTATCCCCAAATGGTTCTCTGTCCTTGCTACAAACTGCTCTCAGGCATTCTGGTTTATACAATATTACTGTCTTAATTGATCTTTCGTATTGTAATTCTCTGTCTAAGGATTCTGCTAGAAAATTTTGTGCTGTACACAACATGGCTTCTGCTGCCGTGTACCTCTCTGTGTACCACCCACTGACAAACAGCTTTTGGAATGTCCAAAGCACACCCCTGGTCCCCACAGTGGTCTAACAGCTACTGCCCTCCCTGGTTCATTGATTAACAATTTACAATTCATGCACATTCCTGTGTTGTTTAATCTTACTTACTGGAATATGAAAGAATTTGGTATGTGTCACGATACTAATACATCAGCATTTTATAGTACGTTATTGCTTGATAGTTTAGCTGCATTTCAGATTCGTACTCAGGACCCTATTGCCAGGGTCCATACTACTGAACATAGAGGCAACTTCAGGAGAAAACCCAATACTGATGATCAAAGTCATAAAGCGTAATACACGTGAAGTTGACAGTTCTGATGTCACTGGTGCAACAGGTACTGTCACAGGTCTCTTTGATACGGTCATGTCTATTTGGAATAAGGCAGACATTGCTGCTATCAAATCTCATTCTGCCAAATTTCAGACTAGTTTGGTGAATACCATACTGCCCCATTATTGCATGGTGTGGATGGCCTTAGTCAGGAAGAAAGATACACTGTATACTATATGCACAACATTGCTAAGGCATTTACAGACTCTAAAGAGAAGATTAAAGCACTCATTGCACAGAATAACAAAGAAGCAGATAAACAATACGTTGCTAGAGAGAAATTCTCTGCTCTGCCTATGGCTCATACATTATCACTACCATCAACAATCTCTTCCGTGATCTAGAATCTGGAAGAATCCCTGATATCATACATGACAGATGCATTTCCAAATGGTATTGTCCACAATGTAAAACCCCTGGCTGTATTGCTATGCGTATGCAACAATCTTTAACTATTCCTCTCTCTACAGCTAGAAACCTAGGTTTTGTGACCAGACACCCCTAATACTGGTCCTTGTTTTAACATAGAAAAATAGAAATATAGAATTTGACAGCAGATAAGGACCACTTTGCCCACCTAGTCTGCCAACTTCTCTACCTAACAGATAAGCTGCAGATCCTAGTTAACTAACAGCCTACTTCCTCCTACCCCCCACTAGAATTGCCTTATGTCTGTCCCATGCATTCTTGAATTCCCCCATTGTTTTTGACTCTACGACCTCCTCAAGAAGGCTGTTCCATGTATCCACAACCCTCTCTGTGAAGAAATACTTCCTCACATTACCTCTGAGCCGTCCCCTCTATCTTCAAATTGTGCCCCTTGTTTTGCACATCTCTTTTTCTGAAAGATGCTACCTCTTGGACTTTGTTGATTCCCTTGAGGTATTTGAAAGTTCTATCATGTCCCCCCTCTCCCTCCTTTCCTTGAGGCTATATATCTTTAGTTCCTTTAGTCTTTCTTCATATGTCTTCTGATGCAGACCCTGCATCATTTTGGTTGCCCTCGTCTGGACAGCCTCCACCCTTTCTATGTCTTTGTGGAGATGGGGTCTCCAGAACTGTACACAGTACTCCAGATGTGGTCTTACCAACTGTCTGTACAGAGGGCGAACAACTTCCTGTTCTCTACTGGTGATGCCTCTTCCTATGCATCCCAGTATCCCCCCAACCCTCCTTACTGCCTTCCCACATTGCTGGCCCACTTTTAGGTCATCTGATATGACTACCCCCAGGTCCCTTTCCATTTTTGTTGTTGTTAGTATCTCACCCCCCATTGTGTACTCTTCCCCTGGGTTTTTGTTTCCCAGGTGCATTACTTTGCACTTCTTTGCACTGAATCTAAGCTGCCATACATTTGACCATTCCTCCAACCTTGCCAAGTCCCTTTTAATCCTTTCCACCCCACCTTGTGTATCGACCCTGTTGCAGATCTTCGTGTCATCTGCAAAGAGACATACTTTCCCTTCCAGTCCCTCTGCATTGTCACTTATAAAGACATTAAAAAGGACTGACCCCAGTACTAAACCCTGCAGTACCCCACTAGTAACCCTCCTTTCTTCACTGTGGACTCCATTTACTATTACCCACTGTGTCCTGTTGTCCAAACAGTGTTTTACCCAGGATACCACCCTAGGACCCACTCCCAGGCTGGCTAATTTGTTTATTAATCTTTTGTGCGGGACTGTGTCAAATGCCTTGCTAAAGTCTAGGTAGACCATGTCCACAGCCCCTCCCTGGTCTACTGCTTTGGTCACCCAGTCAAAGAAATCAATTAGATTTGTCTGACATGACCTTTCTGCTGTGAATCCATGCTGCCTTTGGTCCTGTGCCCCACTGGCCTCTAGGTACTCAACAATTCTTTCCTTCAGAAGTGATTCCATCATTTTTCCTACCACTGAGGTCAAACTGACAGGTCTGTAGTTTCCTGCCTCTGTCTTGCTCCCACTTTTGTGAAGGGGAATCACATCCACCCTCTTCCAGTCCTCAGGTACCACCCCATCCTCCCATGATTTATTAAAAAGGGTAGTCAGTGGTGTTACTAGTTCTTTCCTTGGTTCTTTTAAAATTCTGGGTTGAATCCCATCAGGCCCCATTGCTTTATCCACCTTCAGTTTTAAGAGTTCTTTCAGAACCCTTTCTTCTTTGAAAGGATTAATATCAACCCCCCCTATCTAGAGTGCTTCTATTGACTGGATTAGGTATTTCCCCCTGCTTTTCCATTGTGAATACTGAGCAGAAGTATTCATTCAGTATCCCTGCTTTTTCACTGTTGCTCTCTGCCCAACCACATTCCTCTTTGTTCAGCCTCAGTATCCCTGCCTTAGTCTTTCTTTGCTCCCAAATGTACCTATAAAAGGTTTTATCCCCCTTCTTAACTGAGTTGGCTATCTTTTCCTCCATTTGGGCCTTTGCTATTCTGACTGTCTTACCCACTTCCTTCTGCTTTAACTGATACAGTTCTCTGTCCTGCTCCTTCTGTGTTTCCTTATACTTCCTGAATGCTATCTTTTTTCCCTACCTTCCCCGCCACTTCTTTTGAGAACCATAGTGGTTTTTTCTTTCGTTTTGATTTGTTTATTTGCTTCACACAAAGACTTGTTGCCTCTGTGAAGATGGTTTTGATGTTTCCCCATTGTTGCTCCACCCCACCTTCTTGCCTGTTTGCTAGTGCTTTTCTGAGGCACTCTCTCATTTTGTCAAAATCAGCCCTCCTGAAGTCCAGTACCTTCACTTTTGTGTGGCTTGACTCTACAGCTAAATTTATCATGAACCCCACTGTTTGGTGGTCGCTTGTTCCCAGATGGCTACCCACTTCAAGATCAGACATCCTCTCTCCATCCCCATTTGAGAGTACCAGGTCTAAGATTGCTCTCTCCCGAGTGGGTTCCAAAACTAGCTGTCTGAGGCATGCCCCCTGTAGGGCATCAAGAATGGCTCTGCTCTTGGATATGGCTGCAGCAAAGGTGCTCCAGTCAACATCTGGCATATTCAGGTCCCCCATCAGCAATATCTCCTATTTCTCTGCCATCCCAAGGATGCCTTCTATCATTTCCTTGTCCATTTCCTCCCCCTGAGATGGGGGTCTGTATACAACTCCGGTGCAGATTGTGGAGCCATTTCCAGATTCCAGGGTGACCCACAGTGCCTCCACTCCTCCCTGTTTACCCTTTAGTTCTGTTGCTTTTATCCCTTCCCTTCCCTTACTTCTAAAAAATGTTCTATAAGAGATACTACATTTGTTTCTTTTACTGTCTCTTTACCACGCATTCATCCCACTACAGCTTTGTTCAACAAGCTGGCACTGGTACATTCCATTGGGCACCTTGATGAAGACATCTACAGAGACTGCCTGGATCTACCTCCTCTACTGGTTTTCCATCCTTTCCTGGACACCTGGGTCGCTCTACACACAGACTGCTGTGCGAAGAAACAATATATTTACTTGTGTCGATGTGATGTATTTGATGTTATTCAACCTGTATGTGGTTATTCTCCAGATAGCATTGATTGGACTTTTTCCATGGATGATGACATCAGCACAAATGGCACAGATTTCTCAGACTCAACATTGGCTCTGGATAAACTCTACTGATCTTATCGTGAGGAGGTTCATCGCCTGTCAACATGGATTTCCAAGATGACCCACACCTGCCTGGTACAGTTGCAAAAGTGGAGACTCCCCACTGTTCAATCTCAGTATAATTCTGATAGAGAGTATTGCATGGTTACTAATTTCAAAAGCTATACTTATGGGTCTGAAACATATGTTATTGATACCCCGAATTTTTGTTTTGTCCCACACTAGAAAACTGTTATTGGACATACCGTTATAACCCCCGTCCCACTTATCAATGTAGACATCATTGATGGTAACCCCGATTATCTGCTCACACTTTCTGAATATTTACCATACTTTAATGTACACATAGATCCACTTACACTTACATTAAAATCACTTTTAGACAGGAAAGATACACACCTCTTCCACATCAGCAATAATATGACCAAGGCCAATGAAGCTTTCCTTTCATTAATTAATGATGGTGATATGAATGATGTATTAATTAACACCTGGTTAGAAATTACTTTTAAAGGTTTTGTTATTATACAAGCATTTTTGATATTTTTCTTGATTATTATGCTATGCTGCCTATGGTGCACACTGCGCCAACACCGTGAGCAGCTCAAGTTCCTTTACAAAGCTCGCATGTCAGGTTTGTAAATGACCACTGCTCCCTGACCTTTCCCTAGATTTGCCTGTGTTGCCCTTGGAGGCAACAAGGGGGGGGAATGTTACACGAGGTCCCTGCACCCTTATTGGTACCCTCAGAGGTACACTGTAGACAGCTAGTGCTTAGGTATATGTTGTACTAACATATAGGTCTAAGGGCATCTACCGTATAAGAGTAGATGTCAGGATATGTACGCATGTTATTGTAATACACTTTGCTTGCTAACACATATATATTCTTCTATGTATTTTCTGTGTATTTCTTACTTATAAGATGTTAGGACACCTGTGTCCTTGGAATAATTTTGATATGTAAGTCGGCATTGCCACTTTTCGGTGATTTGTACTACTACACTGAGTTATGTAAGATTCTGTATAAGTACTCTTTTGTTTCTCAAACTGATGACTACTACAAAATTGTATAATGTTATCTTGGACCATGGATCCTCCTCTAATTTAGCCAATAGGACTCATCTCTGTAACTAGAAATGTTTCTACCTTACAGTAACTATAATAATTATCATAGGTATATAATGTGAGACACTAAGTCTTGTACTTCGGAGATCCCAAAAGACATAAAGAAACCTCAAGGTATAGGGAACGCTTAGCACTGGCTCCCAGTTTGTATTGGTAAGAATTGCTTAGGGCAACTGTGATTTTATCCTTTTTGGTAGTAATAAACAAGTTTATTACTCTAATGCAACGTGTCTGTGATTACTTGCATTCCCAATATTGCCAAGAACCTGAGAGTGAGGTTTAGACCTCTTGACAACGGTTATGGCACAATCCAAAATTTCAAGGCAAAGATCCAAGTGCAACCAGGAGCCATTCCAATTTTCTACAAGCCTCGACCAGTACCGATGCTTCACGGGAAGCAGTAGAGAAGGAACTGGACCATTTTGAAAGCCATGGTATCATCTCATGAGTAGAGAGGAGCAACTGGGCTGCCCCTATCATTGTGGTGCCAAAATGAGACAAGGCAGTAAGGTTGTGTGGTGTCTATAAGGTTGAAGTGAACCGTTGTATACAGAAAGATCCATACCCATTATCCAATGCAGAGGACTTGTTTGCTACACTCTCAGGGAGCAAGTTCTTTAGCAAGTTGGACTTATCCTTTGCATACCAGCAATTGGAACTGGAACCAGAATTAGAACTGAATCTAACCATTAACACCCACAAGGGACTTTACCGGTATCATCACTTGGCATATGGAGTTTCCACAGTGCCAGAAATTTTCAAGAACACAGTGGACCAGATACTGCATGGACTGGACCATGTAGAATGCTTTATGGATGATATCTTGGTAACCTCACCCACAGTGGAAGAGCATCTGACAATCCTGGAACAAGTTCTGACCAGACTGCAATGGTATGGTCTGAGAATAAAGCTAGCAAAATGCCAATTTCTGCAAAATTCTGTTGAGTACCTAGGTCACTGTATCGGTACCCAAGGCCTACACCCAACAGACAGCAAGGTTTTGAGACAACTTTTCACCTCTTATGGACTACCACAGAAGTTAGTGCCAGACAATGGTCCCCAATTTTCTTCCCATGTCTTTAAACTGTTCTTAAAACAGAATGGCGTCCGACATATTTTGACTCCACCTTACCATCCAGCATCAAATGGCACAGCCGAAAGAGCTGTACAGACATTCAAAAAAACTTGGAATAAACCAGATTCATTGCTGCCTTGTTTTCTGTTTGCTTACAGAAACACTCCTCACATAGTTACAGAGTGAACACCTGCTGAACTGTTCCTAAAACATCAACCTCGTACTGGTTTGTCATTATTCAAGCCACACTTGGCTGACACTGTTGCAAAGCATCAACTCCAACAGCAAAAGGGTCACGACAAGTCTACCAAGTCAGTATAGATTTTTCATCCTTGGGAGAGGGTGATGGTTAGAGACTGTAGACATCCCAAGTGTTCTTGGATTCCTGGGGTGGTGAATGAAACATGTGAACCTTTGACTTATGCAGTTTGCATGGGACAGAGACTTGTTCACATACATGTGGCTCACCTGCTGCATTCCAAGTTTTCAGCAAATGCAGCAGAAGACAACACTCCATCTGAGGATAGTGGCACAGAAGACTTTCCTCCTACCCGTGAAGTTCCACCAGAGCTGGTGCCAAATAATAATGAATCTCCTGTTCCATCACCAGCGGTAATTCCAGCCTACAGATATCCTCTGAGGCACCAAAGTCATGCAATGAACTTGTACCTTTGTGTAACTGAACTCTTACTTGTACTGTTACTTAGTTAGTAACAAGTTCTACCCAAGGGGCAGAATAATCCCCTGAACTTGTTTCAGGGTACTGAGCAGTCTACTTCGGCCTGGAAGTTAAGAATGTTACTGTTGAATTATTTTAGACAAGTTTCTGTCTAAGGGGGAGGAGTGTAGTATATTCATGGATATGTATGGTAGTATATACATGGATAGATATGGTAGGAAGTTGATTACAGTTGTAGTTTATACATGTGGGTATTGTAGTCCATTATATATGTAAGTTCCTGTCATGCACAGTAAGCCTTTCTTTGTGTATGTCCAGTGATGTTAGACCACTATCTCTAAGTAGAATAAAAGATGGCCACTAACTGACATATCATGTATGAGTCTCTTCTGTACTGACCCACAATATATCACACCTTCCCTTCCCTCCCTCCCCCCGTGTGTGTGTGTATACATGCGTACATCCTGTCGCATACCTCACCCAACCCAGTATACGCTCGCTCCCCTGCCAAGTAGCCATTTACAGAGGCACCGTGATTAAGTTGCCCATTTTGTAATCACCCAGTCATGGTCGCCATGTACACAGTATACCAATTGCTGGTGTTTCTTTGATGGCCATAAAAATCCACCTCCTATCCCTACTAGTTTGCCTGAGAACTCCCTACTCCTTACCTGGCAACAGATAAAATTTAGGTTCTGGCTCCACCTGAGGCCTCCGTATGTGCCTGTGTCTGTAGGACCAACCGGGCAACTACAGACTGGTAAGCTTGATTTCCCTAGTGGGGAATTTGATCAAGACCATTCTGAAGGAGAGATTGATATCTTTCTCAATAAAAATGGTCTGTAGGATGAGAGACAGCATGGGTTTGTCACGGGGAGATCTTGCCTCACTAATCTGATCGACTTCTTTGACTGGGTCACTAGGGCAGTTGACGAAGGCCATGCTGTGGATGTCCTGCATCTGGACTTCAGCAAGGTTTTGACTCCATGCCACACAGGAGGTTAATGAGCAAACTGAGGGACATGGGGGCAGGGGAAAAACTGGTGGGGTGAGTGGATAGCTGGCTGCAGGGCAGGCAACAGAGGGTAGTTGTAAGGGTGAAGACATCCAAGTCAAGGCCAGTAATGAGTGGGGTACCACAGGGTTCAGTGCTTGGCCCTATTTTGTTCAATGTCTTTACTGGAGACATTGCAGAGGGGGTCAAGAGTAAGATCAGCCTGTTCACGGATGACGCTAAGATTTGTGCAAAAGTGAACAATGAGGAAGAGAGGCAGGCACTCAGGGAGGATCTAACTAAACTCGAACACTGTTCTGCAGAGTGGCAGTTGGGGTTTAACACTAAGAAGTGCAAGGTCATGCACCTCAGAGCCAGAAATCCCAGGAACAGCTACTGGCTGGGGGGAGTGCAGGTAACAGCTTCAGAGGAGGAAAGGAACCTGGGGGTAATAGTTACAGGGGACATGAAGGTATCAGCACAGTGTAGGAGGGCAGCAGCAAGGGCAAATAGGATGCTGGGGTGCATTGCCAGCAGGATCACCTCTAGGAAAGAGAAGGTCATCCTGCCATTGTGTAGATCACTGGTGAGGCCACACTTGGAGTTCTGTGTACAGTACAGGTGCCCATACCTCAAAAAGGATGGGAAATTACTGGAGGAGGGGCAGCATAGGGCTACAAAAATGATCATGGTACTAGGGAGTTGCTGTACAAAGAAAGATTGAAGGAGTTTAACATGTACTCGCCGGAAGACAGAAGGGAAAGAGGGGACATGATAAAGATCTTTAAGTAATTGAAAGGCATAAACAAAGTCATGGAGGGTGGAGTGTTCCATTTAAAGGGGGAAGGGACACTATGGGGCACAGTCTGAAGTTGGAAGGGGAAGGTTTAGGAGGGGGATGAGGAGGTACTACTTCACAGAGAAAGTGGTGGCAGATTGGAACACACTGCCGGAGGAGTTAATAGCTCAAAGGACAGTGGATAGCTTTAAGTGGGGTTGGGATCGAGTCAAAGGCAGGGTTAGTACAGACAAGAACACAAAGGGGGGAAGAACCGGGAAAGAGTAGGAAGGAGGGAGGGTTTGGGTGGGGTGGGGCAGCTGTAGTGATATGAAACTAAGAGCTGCACAATCGGCAGACTTGAAAGACCTGTGGGCTTTTTTCCGATGGCAATTTTGTATGTTGGCATGCCAGTGGAACTCTGAAGAATTTTTAATTCATGTATTCCATGTTATGATGTTACCATTCTGTGTGTGTGTGTGTGGGGGGGCATTGTACTACTGGAATAATGCAGAGCTTTGAATTCTTCTGTTCCATTGTAAACAATCACACAGTGTATTGAATGTGAAAAAAAGACAGATGACTGACAAGTGAAAAACATCTGTGGAGGGACTGTTTTACATAATTTAGCTACATTTTATTATATTTTTTGTGACCTTTTTTGTACCTAAACATTTTTATTTAGTGTCAAAACCAAAATACAAAGATGAATAACAGCCATACCAAATAAAGATAATCAAAAATAATCAGCAGGTTATGATGACAACTACCATACATAAAGCATATGCAACAGAAATATTACAGCCATCCATACAAATATTTTTGTGGCCTTGAAAACTTTTGGAGTGTTTGTTTTTTAAAAGTTGTCTATGGGCCCATTTTATATAAGCAATAAGACAATCCGGGGATGTTGGTGGTACTAGGTGTTGCCCACGGTCATGGGACTGAAGGCACTAGGCTTCACCTCATGCCTCACTACACCCGTGACCATGGGGGGAACCTAGTACCACCAATGCCCTATTGTGTCTTATTACATAATTAGCTCTAAGGTGAGGCTTAATGGCACACATATGACTACTACTGACCATTACATGAAGAAATTGTTATTGATGAATCTACATATTTCATTGCTATCTCTCAAACCTATACTGTAAAACTATTTAATATCGCGTCAAGTTTATATCGTGATCTGACTATTTTGTGCTGTAGCGCGTCAAATTACCATCGTGCTCCGCTACTGGTTGACAGCTAGCGTACATCTGATAGGTGTGTAATACAGTACTTAAAGTATGTTGTGGTCAGCATTGCTCTGTTTGTTGCCCGTTCATTTGGATTACTGACCAGCATCATGTCTCTCTTCAAGTGGTTACACACCCCCGACAAGAAAAAAACAAAGCGTGACTACTCAGCACTGCATACAGATAGCATAGACGCTGAGTTGCTGAGTGTTACTGCTGGTGTCTCGAGGCTCATGGCAGAGAATGTCACGGAGGAGCTTGCTAATGCATCTCCCCTCAAAGAAAAAGAAAAATGGTTCATTATGTATACCCCCTGAGGTCTGTTTGAGGTTGGCCATCGCAGTTCAGCATGGGGTAATGAATGTGCACGATGTTATGACACTAAGTACAAATCTAAAATCAATGAAAGTACTGTAAGAACTTTTAAACGAGACTACCTGCTGAAGCTAAAAGAAACCCTGACCCCAGACATTAGAGAAAAGTCTGCCCATTAAACCTAAGGTCGCCCACCACTCCTTATGGAGGGCGTGGAAAAGGAATTGAGGCGATCATTAAGTCTCTCCAAGCAGAGGTGCTGTAGTAAATGGTCGTGTTTTGGCTGCAATAGTGACTGGCATTGCAAAAACTACACACCCACATATGCTTGTTGAAAATGGTGGCACCCTTACATTTTCTCGGCAGTGGTCCTGGTTATTCCTTAACCGCATGGGGTTCAGTAAAAGAAAGGGCACAAAAGCAGCTCGAAAAACCCCTATTGACTTCCCAGACCTTAAAGCACAATTCTTGAAGCGAGTTGCAACAGCAGCAATGAAAGAACTTGTCCCAAAAGAACTTATTCTTAACCTAGATGAAACAGGTGTAAACTTGATACCATGCTCCCAATGGACAATGGACAGTATCGGTAAGAAACAAATTGAAGTGTCTGGTCTCGGTGACAAACGACAAGTCACTGTTGTGCTATGCATTTCCCTGTCTGGTCATTACCTTCCTCCACAGGTAATTTACCAGGGGAAAACTGATCAATGCCACCCACATTTCTCATTCCCTGCTGATTGGTGCATTACCCATACTGAAAATCATTGGACTAATTCTAACACCACTGTGCTATACACGAACCAAGTGATTTAGGGTTTTAGGTTATTGTTTGTGTGGTAAGACAAATAAAAAACTAAAAATAAGCACTCGCGTCCATGTTGTTTTTGAATTGAGGTTCTTGTTGCCAAGTTACAACAGCACCACGTGGTACGCTAGTGAATATCATCGAGTGCGGTAAACATAATGTCGCGCTTTAAAGGTACAGTGCGATAATAGCAATATTTTTTTTACAGTTACACTTTCAAGTTCTACAATATTATAGTGCCATCATTGCCAACAGAAGCAAATCTGAAATCAGCCAGCCCACCAGCACAGTGGTAGCAATACTGCTTGTGATGCCGATGATCTGGGTCCAGAAGCAAGCCTGAGGTGTCTGAGGGCTGACCGGCAGGACGAGGGTTAAGCATCCGTGGGACCGCTCTCCTCAGCTGGGAGGGAGAGAGGGTGGGAAAGAGCTTGGTGCTCAACTGGCCCCTGAGAGAAGCCAGTGGAGATACAGCCTGAGTTGAAAGATGGGGGAGGCATGGCAGATGTCGGCATGTGTGCCATCATGTCAGTGCATGCCAATTCTCCCATGGAGAGAAAATGGAAAAATTCCTGGCTGTGTAGGATGACCATCAACCTCTACAGTCCCCACATCCGGTGACTCAGGCTCCTTCCAGAAATCTGAATCCGGTCCTTGCAGGTTGAGGGACTCCCTGCAACCCTGCCATGGAGGGCAAGTCTTAGGAGACTATAGGAGAGGTAAGCCCTGGGGAAAGCTGGTGTGACGGGGCTGGGAGTGCCTTTGGGAAGTGAAGGCCGACTGGGATGAGGGGTATTAAAAAAAAAAGAAACAGTTCTGAAATATGCAAAAACATTTTTTCTAAACATGAATGTACAAATGCAGGCACAAAGACAAATACCAGAGACTCAAATACAGATAGCAAAAATGTGCCCCATGCACATCCCCACAGACACCATAGGATAACCCTTTTCTGGCTTCAGTTGGGGCCAGACATACCCCAGGGATGTGTTTTAGGGTCCCTTGGTTAATGCTGTACCCTCTACACATCCTCAGGAGCACCATGACTACTTCTAGTCCTTGCAAGACTCCAGTGTGTGAGGTTATATCCCAGGAGAGAGCCTTTTCTGCTCTGTCACTGAATGTACTATTTCTCCCACACTGATATGAGCTTTGGGTTCACCCATTTTTCACATGCTTCCATGACACTGCAGTGTCACTTTAGCTGGTGTGCAGGTGGCAGCAACACTGTAAGGGCTTCCACTCAGGCAGTCCTGGCCAGTAGCCACCATGGCTCTTGGCACCTCTCATCAATCAACTCCTTACTCTCATCAGATGCTATGCTGGGCACTAGTCCAGCAGTGCATACCTCAGCCTGAACTCTGGCAGTGACAAGCAATCTTCCTAGACCATCTGCCAGAGGCAGTGTCTCTCACAACTATCCCAGTTTGGAATTCCCCACACAAATATTAGGCCTCTATCAGTAGCACAGTCTCTGTCATAGATCACGTAACATCTTCAGCACAGCTGGCAGCATCTCTAGGGAACAGGACTGAGATCATCCCCCACAAAAGGCAAACATCAACTTTGATGAGATCTTCTGTGTGCTACAAGACTGATGGGAACTTCCTTTAAGGGGCATCCCCTTAGAATACTTGCACCCTCCCTAGTGTCTTCCGTACACTCTCACATGTTCAATGGCGATCTACACTAAATGGCCTACAGAATTCAAATCCCCAGAGTCTTCACCATTGACCTGGTGTCTGTCCCTGAAGGCTACCAGTTGTCTAGACAATGAGTTCAGTTGTGCTCATACATTGGATCATAGACACCTGCTGCAAGTGAGGAGGCCCTTGCTTCCTCAGGTGGTCTGGCAAGCGACCTGAGGCAAGGGCGCATGAAGGCACACCTCGGCCCTCCTATCAGTCTGCCATCTTGAAACTTCTCATACCATCACCCTATTGGCTCCAGCCATTAGGTGTCACAGATTCCACCAATCGGTAGGCTCCATGGTCTGGCAATCCAGTAGACAAGACCTCAGCCTCTGCTGGCAGAAAAGGGTTGTTACATTAGCAGGACAGGGAACAGCCCACTCTCAGCAGTACAGGATCATGTGCTGCCTTGGGGCACAGCAAACCCCAAAGACAAAAATCAGACCACAAAAAAAGGCACACAAAGCAACACAGTAGGAAACAAAATGCTGCAGAAAAGATTTAATGGAAAAAAATCCATAAGTAAGGAACAGCAGCAGTGATACAAAACTCTGACAAAGTGCCCTGGTGTTTTGACCAGGTGAGTCTTTGTCGAGGGTTACATTTGCATGGGTAGGGCAAAGGACAGGTACTGCAGCCTTTTTCATTTTAGTTGCAAGGAAGCACATGTTAACATCACTTCTGCACATTAACCGAGGGGGGGAGGGGGACTTGGATAACCCTGCCTAAACATAGGAGGCAGCCGCATCTCAACAACTCTCTCTCCCCATTCCTGGCTCTAGACTCAAACCAGCTTTGCCAGCTTAGTGAGTAGTCCCCTACCACCGTGTTACCACAGAACCAGCAAAATTATCATTTTTAAATATAATTAAATATAACACCTATTTTATAGCCCTTAAAGAACTATTGACTCTGCAGGGACAACTTTGTAAATTATAACACAGTATTTAGACAGTTCAGAGTTTATTTCATGTATCTTCAGTATTTTTCATCCCTTCAGTCTTTACTACTAATGATATCTGCCTAAAAGCAGGATTCTTGTTCCTTGGGCTTCATCTGCTTCTTGACTATACATGATTTCATAATCCTTTGTTTATGATATTACAAATTGCTCCTGTGGAAATGATTATGATGATGTAATGTGTAGACTGACAGCAGCAGCAGCTGATGAAGTCCATGGGGCAAAGATCCTGTTGTAGGCAAATTTCATTAGCGATAACATTTGATCTGACTTACCTTGAACCTGATATAGTGATAAAGAATGAAGAGGAGAGAACTAGAGAAAATATAATATGCAGTAGAAGCTTAATTGTTCCTTAATATAAAAGTTCCATAAAGGTGTCAGGAGCTTTCTATAATGTACAGCATTTTTTACTTTTATTACCAATGGGTTAATCACCCCCAACAGCACATTTTACTAAGCGCTCCCAGGTAACTTAATAGACTTCAAAATGGCTTTTTAAATGTGTCCCTACGTAGTCAGTGTTAAAAGGTATTTAATCAGAACTGTGAAAAGCACAACCCCTCATCACATTCTCAATGTGATAAATCCAGGTAACAAAACAATCAACATAAGGTGGCTATGTGAGGTGTTTTGTTACAACTGCAGTCACTGACACATCAAGATATTTCCTGAAATGTCTGTGATAGCTCTAGAGAAATGTCATGCCTGCCTGCAGTACTACTGTAAGGCCACCAGAGACAGCTCCTTTATCTATACTGATATCAGATCACTTGATGGCTACAACTGTACATCCAACCTAGCCCACCACATATCATAGCTCAGGACTCATTCTCTGATCCAGGACTGGCAGTGTGATGACTGGTACTGTAGTGCAATGTCTGGTCATGTCTCATGGAGGCTTTGTGTCTAGGTATGTGACAGTGTTTAACTGTTGCCAGAGCATTACTTCCAGTTTAAGAATGTTTTGTTGTAGCACTATCTACCCAATCTCGGACATCCAGACTTGCCACATGAAGCAGTTCAGCTGTTACACTACCTGCCCTAAATCAAAGTCTGTCTCCAGAGCAATGGCATAAGGTTCAGATTGAAATGGGCTTATAAAGGGGAAAGTGGGGAGTCTTGATAAAAAGTGGGTAGTCTTGATAGAGAAATGAATACACCATAAAAATTAAAAGGGTAAGGATGGAAAAGGTGATAGGGACTCCTCTTTGCAGGTACTTAAAAATATGTCAGCCATAAAAAGTATTTGTGGTCCTAAAGTATAGGAATTTTGATTTCTGCTGAGTAAGAGAAATACAGAAGGAGCAGTGGTAGGAGACGTAATGAAAATAGTCATGTTAAGGGAAGAAAACATCCCAACTCTACTGACAGTTAAAAACAAGAGTTGGGAAGAGTCACCAAAAACTACCTAGGCATTAGTGTAATGTGCAAGTTTTTATTTTATTTGTTGCATTATATATAAAATACAGTATGTGAAGAATGTATTACAAATGTTTTTCACAAACACCCAAGGTGTGTGATGTCATTTACACCCATAGAGCAAATCCCATGGGGTTTCATCAGGCATCACATACCAAGCGTATGTGGAAACATAGAAACATAGACATTGAAGGCAGATAAGGACCGATAGATAAGCCCATCCAGTCAGCCCATTTTCCCTACCGACTGCAAAAGCCACAGACTCTACTTGATCTCCAGCTTTACCTTCCCGTTCCTATTGTTAGGTTTCCCCTATGCCTGTCTCATGCATTTTTTGAATTCCCCCACTGTGCTGGCCCCCACCACCTCCACTGGGAGTCTATTCCATGCATCCACCACCCTTTTCATGAAGAAATACTTTCTCACATTACCCCTTAGTCTACCCACTTCCAACTTCATGTCATGCCCCCTCACTCCTAAACATCTCCTTTTCTGAAGGATGCTACCCTCCAGTACCCTATTTATGCCCTTTAGATATGTGTAGGTTTCTATCATATCTCCCCTGTCTCTCCTCTCCTCCAGGGTATACATAACGCGGTCTCCCCATCTCT
Source organism: Neoceratodus forsteri (assembly GCA_016271365.2). NCBI lineage: Eukaryota > Metazoa > Chordata > Ceratodontiformes > Ceratodontidae > Neoceratodus > Neoceratodus forsteri. Next base: position 1,676,987,538 of record CM057449.1, read on the forward strand.
CCTCATATGACTTTTGGTGCAAGCCTTGCACCATCTTTGTTGCCCTTCTTTGAACTGCCACCATCCTGTCTATGTCCTTATGGAGATGCGGCCTCCAGAACTGGACACAGTAATCCAAATGAGGCCTCACCAATGATCTGTACAGTGGCATACCCACCTCCTTTCTTCTGCTGGTGTACCTCTCCCTAAGCACCCCAGCATTCCACTGGCTCTCCCCACAACCTTGGCACATTGTTTGGCCACCTTTAGGTCATCAGATTTGATTAGTCTCAAATCCCTTTCCTGTTTGGTGACCATCAGTACCTGCCCCCTCCCCCCATCATGTAATCCTCTCGTGGGTTCTTGCACCCCAAATGCATGCTTTTGCATTTTTTCACATTGAATCTCAGCTGCCACATTCTAGACCATTCCTCCAATTTACCTTGGTCCCTTCTCATTTTTTCTACCCAGCCTGGAGTGTCCACCCTGTTGCAGATCTTAGTGTCATCTGCAAAGAGGCACACTTCCCTTCCAGCCCCTCTGCAATGTCACTTATGAAGACATAAAGAATAAGTGGTACACATCATCCTATATTATATTTTTATAACTGCTGTGAAAATTGTGTGTTATGTGAAATCAAAAATAGTCTGACTAAATAGAGAAGGAATAATACCGGTATTCAGAAGCAAATCTAAAAATCTGTGCTGTGAGACAGAAAGTAATTTATTGGGCAGTTATTTGAAAAAACACAGCAAAGTCAACATTCCTTTTATAGTCAGTGTTAATTTAAGCATTAAGCCATGAAGGTGTGTGGGTTATCAGGGGATTTACCACGGATGGAGTGTTTTGTCCACAAGGCGCAGCCAAGTGGGTAAGTCTTTGTCAGCCATGGTAAATCCCCTGATAACCCACATCCTCCAAGTGGCTTATTGCGATTATACCAAGGTTAATTTTATTTACTATAATAAAATACAAATAATAAAGAGGTTGCTTTGTTTTTTATTTTTATTGTATTTATTCCTGTGCTGCAGAGGATATATTGTATTGGGATACTCATCAACAGCCTTTGATTATCAAAGGATTTATACCGGTGGTAAACTGCCAGTCTGATGATTTCATTGGCTGTTCACTTATGTCCATGGTATAATTAAGCAATAATGCATGACACGGTGTGGTATATCATGGGATATCATCACGCCTCAGGTGGTTGGGCATGAGGCCACAGGCCGAGTGTGTCCAACTGCCTGAGAAGTGACGATATCCCATGATATACCACACCCTGGAGTGCATTATTGCTATTATGAAATGGATTACAAAATTGGTGTAAATAATAAACTGGAAAAAATAAAATATATCAAAAAAAAGGTTTCTAAGGAGTAGTGTAGGAGTACTGTTTAATAAAATAGTTCTATGAAGGCTGCAGTCAGCAGGTGGCGCTATTATAGGAGCTTGTAGTAGGTAGTATAGGGATGTCTTCCTAGGTGTTCTGCTGCCTCCCTCTCCTATATGCAGCTTAAAAGAAAAACAAAGTAATATGCTTCTGGGGGTCTGCTCGTTAGTTTATGCTGTGTTCTCCATTTATTGTTTTTAAACTGCTACTGAACTGTACCACGATTGTTTTATTGGGAGACTGCCTACCGACACAGACTGTGGCTGCTCAAGGTGACGTAAATTTTTTTTCTCCTGATGTCTGTGTTAGTCATATTTAATCCAAGAGAGACGGTAAGCCATCGAGGTTTATATTTGTGATCTTGAAGATTCTCGAGGAGCGGGTTGCAGATTTCTGTTAACTGCCGTTTGGCGCGAAGCAGCATGTTGTGGTGGGGGAACGCATTTTTATGGAGTGAAACACCAATGTCAGGGGTGCTGCAGTAATTGGTGCTCTGAAAGGAAGCAGGGTGAGAGATGCTATTTTTTCTCTTTAGAGAGTGGGCTACATGTAAGGGGGGACAGTTGTGAGAATTTCAGTTTCTTTTTTAATTGTACCCGATTGGAGGTTTGACACGCTTCCGGACATGGAGAGTGTTATGCTGGGAGTGAGGAGGCTGGTGGCCAGAGGTTTTCTGAAGCTGTGATGATGTAGCCCGATATCATCATGGCTTCAGAGACCTCTCGGCCAATCAGCTTCCTAGATTTTCGATCCATAGTTCATAATAAGCAATACACCACAACAGTGTGTGGGTTATGCTGGGATTTACACCCCAGACGTGGGTAAATCTGAACATATCCCACACCCTTGAGTGAGATATTGATATTATACAATGACTAAAAATGAAGTTGAGACACTTTTTTTCATTTTGAAGTGTATATTTTTATTGAAAAATAGCAAAGTAGTGTAATATATTACTACGCCAAAGAAAACAGTACCTTGTTGCAATGCAATTTTATGGAATAGAAAAAACGTATTTGTTGAACTGTGTTCTAAGGTTAACTTTCTAACTAGGTGAACTTCTGAATTAAATTTCTAAGTAGGTCAACTTGTGATCTTTGTTTTCATAGCTTTTAGCTTTGTAATATGTATTTCTCCAGTTGTAAATAGGACGGACATTAAATGTGAACCTTTAACTTTATTTGGAAAACTATGAAGTCTTGAACACTTTATGTTTAGCAGTGTACTTTTTTTTCTTAAGAGTCTGTTTCTTTATGGAGAGGGCTGTTGCTTTAAGAATTCTCTGCTTCAGTTGTTGTTTGGGGGTGGGCAGCTTGAATCACATGTCCTGTTTCGATTGTTTTTTCTTGTCCGGTCCAGTTACAATTGACTTTTCCTTGTCATCCCTGGATGTAGAGTTGTGGATTATTTGCTTTTATTCTTGGTTTTCCAGTGGAGAAGTGTGGTAGGTAAAGATTGTGCTTCGGGAGAGTATTTTTTAAGAACCTGGAATAGCAGAAAAATAAGATTTAGTGTGGTTTGGTAATTGTTTTGGTTTCTGTTGGAAATTTCTGTGTGTAATTACCTTTTCTGAAGTGTGTCGAGAGTTGCAGCAGATTATTTGCCATTCAGGAATAGATAAAAATTGATGCTGCCATAGTTGATAAAATGGCTCATTCTGGGGAAGCTTTGCATTTCTGCTGCTGTGGCTTGTTCTGCGCTGTGGTCCGGCATTATTTGTGCATTATGGTGGTGGACGTTGCAAGAAAGGAGTTGTGCATCTTGAAGGTTCTGTTGCTGCATTCGGTCTTGCAGGCTTTGCTACATATTTAGCATTGTAGGTTGCTCACTGAGTATTCCTGCTTCGAGCTGCTTGTGGGAAGCAGTGACTGAGAGTCTGATGTGTGTTTCTGTTGTCTCAGTAGTTTGGCTGCATATTACTGTAGTTGTGCTGAGTTTTGTTATTTTGTTGGCTGCAGGTGGGGTACATGATGCAGAGCTTAGTCTTGTTTTTTGGTTTTCATTGTCTTTGTTTGTGTTGCCTTCTGTTATAGTGACGTATAGTGACGGGGGTACAATAATTATTTTTGGGGTTCCTTGGTTGTTTTCTCAGTTTGGCTTGCTTTTGTGTAGCTGGTTGGTTGTGAGCCAGAAATAAATGATTCCTATGTCTGGTGGTCGGCTGGGTTTGGGCACCAGTAACTCCTTAAAGAAGCCTCATTCTTATGCCCCATTATCCCCATAATCTGGCATGCCTCCATGTCTGCTTCTGTGAGTAAGGTGATGGCCGTTGCTCTTAGCGAGTGATTTGTATAAGTCTGCTATAGTCCAGCCTCTTCACAGATACAGGAGAACATTTTGCTTAGATAATGTACCCCAAGTGGTTCTCTGGCATACCACACTGTCTGTTTATCCAAATCAGTTTGGGGTTGTTTTCTGGGATGGCAAAAAAGGGATGGTGCACCCTGTGGCAACTTTGAGAAGTACTTCTGATAGCGCTTGATGGGGCACAAGGGGGCTGCTGGTCTCTTGTACATGAAGCCCCTGTGTGTTTGTCTTGTAGGGTCTGTGAATACCTTGTTATTCTTAATTCATTCATTGTATGTTTTTGTAAGGTACTTTAACCCTTTTTCGTTGGTTTTAATTTCAAAGGATTCCGCTGTGAACTGCCTGACACACTCATTCCCTCTCCTGGCTAGGTACAGTTGGATATCTAGCCAGACTTTGTTTAATAAGCCTTTAGCTGTTTTTGTGGATAGGGCAGGGGAGTTCCTTAAGAACTGCAGTTCTTCATGACTTAATGGAGGGTGGTGTGATTGCTTATCTTTGCCCTCTTTTCTATATGTTTTGATGACACCTTTAAAAACATGATTTTCTGAGTTGAAGACTGTGTCAGACATCAGGTTTATTTGCTTGCTAATGGGGGGGGGTTAAATGTCTATTCAGCCCTGACTGTAACCCCACAGAACTACTTAAAATGTATTCATGCCCTGTTGAATTCCTGACAGTGCTGTAAAATTGCTTCAGTATGTTGTTGAGGTCTTGTAGAGGAATCATTTTTAAGTCTACAGATATTTGTTTCTCTTTAAGCCAGTCATTAAAAATGTACAGTGCCCACCTGGTTTGTTTGACTGTACTGTATTTATTCCTGGACATTGCCAGGTTTTGTAGGTGTTTTTCAAATATTTCAATGTGACATTTCTGTTTTCTATTTTTAGGATTGGCTGGCCTAAGCATGTTGTGATCTACAGCAGAGGTCACGTGCTGTTCCAGGGGCGTGGCAGCGTTTGACTGCTGGGTGATGCCCGCTTCTGCCTTGGTGATCATCTGTGGCATGGATGTTGGTGCGGCAACCGGAGAGACACTCGATGAGGTAGGTTCATCTGCATTTATTTGAGGTGCTAGTACTGTTTCAGTACTTTCTGGTATGGTAGAAAATATGTCATCTAGTTCTTGGGGCTCAATTAAATCAAAAGAGGTATCCATTTTTATTGGTTTAAATTTACTGCTCACAGGGCTTGCTTTGCAATGACTGGTTAGTGGAAACCAATATAGCAGCAAGTCGCTTTGATGTTGGGTGTTGGAGTAATACACTTGTGGAGGGTGTTGGGTGAGGCTAGCTGGCACCTTTTCCTGTAAGGTGATACTAGGATTTATCATGCTTAGAAGGTGCCAGCTAGCCAATCAGAATGCTTTATTTTTGTGCCCATTGTATAATTTCAAATGTTATACAGCAATGGAGCAAACAATAGCAAGGCTTGCATCAACAACATGGCTAAACTGGGTATACTGCCCCAACAGTGACATGTCAACAGCGACAGACACTACAGCGACAACAGTGCCAGATCACTGTAGTGTCAACGCTGGACCCTGGCACTGTTTTCTGGGGGTCTTGCACCCCCCTTCCCATATCAGCTCTGACTCGGAGTTGATTATATTAATTGGAGGTATGTGGGAGGGCATAGCTCCCCACTTGGGGGGTTCAGTGGGCAAAGTACCCCCAAAAAAACATGTGTGGCAGTGACTACCTTTATGCTGACTGCAAATGCGGTCGACAAAAAGGTTTTGCTGTACCGTCAGTTGACAAAATTTTTGTCGTCATACGGTTGTAGATCCATTAAACTGTACACCATCATGACAGCAACAGCAGCAATGACTGTTGGTAAACACAAGAAAACAATGAAGTCTTATGAAATCTTGAACAGTTATTTTTAGTATTAAATAACTTGCATCCTAGAGACAAACTGGTTGATTCTTTTTTCGTAGGTTCAGTGTTATCCTGCTACTGAGTGTCTTTGGAGTGACAGAGGGGCAGGATCTGTTTGAGTGAGGGTGGTGCGAGACAGAACATGTGTGAATGAACAATCGTTAGGGAGTGTGTCATAAATAAACAAGTAAACTCATGGCAGTTTTTGCCCACACCTAAAGCATAGGCACTCAAAGCTGCAGTGACAGCTCTTTCTAATGGAGCCAAGGAAACTGGTATTGCATCTTTTAAATGGTTAGTGAATTTCCCGATCAAAAAAAGCATGATTAAAGGGACATTCTTATTTTTTAATTAAAATGTTAGGTCACATATGATCAGTGTGCCTAAAGCAATAGAATAATCAAACTAACTTTTACAAGTGCCCCATTATACTAACATACTAATTGCCAGCAGATTAGGCCTTATAGTGTATCGAGTCTGCTTGGATCTCAGATCCCTAGCTGGGTGCTGAGGCCCTCCCCCCCTTGTGTTCCAGAAACCCCTATCATCCATCCCCACCCCCCTGGGCCAGGCCATCATCTTATACATCCACTTTCTGTGTCTGTCCCACCTTCTCTTGAAGCTCTCCACTGTGGATCTCTGAACCAGCTTGCCAGGCAGCGCATTCCAAGGGTCCACCACCCTCTCAGTGAAAAACCTCCTCCTCTTCCCCTCACCCTTCCACCTTCCAACTTCAAACCATGCCTCTGGTGATACCTCCTGCTTTAGTCTAAGATCCCTCCATGTTAACCCTATTTATTCCCTTGAGGTACTTGAAGACCTCAATCATGTCCCCGCTGTCTCTCCTCTCCTCCAATGAAAAACAGGCAGAGCTCCTCAAGTCTGTCCTCATCGTCAAATCCCTAGCCTCCTATCATCTTAGTTGCCCTCCTCTGTACCCTCTCCAGGAGCTGTATGTCCCTCTTCAAGTGTGGTCTCCAGTCACTGTACACACACTCAAGGTGTGGTCTAACCAGTCCATTGTACAGCTGGCAGAATCACTTCCTGCTCTAGAGGTGATTCTCTACGATGCATCCAACATCCTGTTTGCCTTGCTAGCTGCTCTCCTGCACTGCTCAGAGTTATTCATACATGCATCCACCATGACCCCTAGGTCTTTTCCCTGTTGAGGCTTCCAGCGCCTCCTCCCAGGGTGCACCTGTGTTTAGGTTTCCCGCCAAGATGTAACACCTTGCACTTTGGTGATATTGAAATTGAAATTCCATGTGTGAGCCCAGCTTTCCAGGGTGTCCAGATCCCCTTGCAGGGCCAACCTCCCCTCTTCCCCCTCAACTACTGCTCCTATCTTGGAGTCATCAGCAAAGAGACTCATTTCACACCCTATACCCTCCCTGATGTCTGATATGTATGCATTAAACAGGATCGGATCCAGGACTGAGCCCTGCGGTACCCCACTACTGACCTCTCTAGGGTTCGAGAGCTCCCCACTGACCACTGCTCTCTGGGCGCGTACAGCTGGCCAGTTTTCATTCCATCTGACCATCAAAGGGCCTACTCCCAACCCCGTCAGTTTCTCCACCAGAACATTGTGGGGGACAGAGTCAAACGCCTTGCTGAGATCCAAGAATAATACATCCACAGGCTTTCCCCTGTCCAGTTCTGATGTTATGTAAACACATTAGGGTTTTTTACCTTTTATTTAATTTTTTTTAGTATTCCATTTGGGACAAGCAGTCTGCCAAACTTAACCTAGAAGAAGCCTCCTGTGATTGCGAACACACATCTAATACATGTCTAGAATGGTGCCATCATGTTTGCCAGACTTGATGATTACATTTTCCTGGGCAGCATGAACAAAGGGCAGGTTCCAAAAGAGTGGTTCATTCTTTTTTTTTTAATTCAGTATGCTTTATTAATTTTCCAGCAATAATATAACAGCAACAACAGAGAAACACATAATAAAAAACACAAAACATACAGATAAAATCCAAAAATACAAAGCCCCCAGACTCAGCTAACCCCCCAACCCCATCCATCTCCACCCAAAACACCCTCAGATAGTCTACATAACCAAGGAGACCATGCTCATCTAGAGAGGGGTAAAGAGCATCTACTTGCCCCAGAGGGGTGGACTGCCCTGGCCTGTAAGGCCCCAGGACTAAGAAGCCACCTCCCAAGATGGGATGGGAGGTAGAGCCATCATGTACCGGGGGGTGTGGGGTTGGCTTGAAACTAAAAGGAGAGTGTGAAGGGCTTCCAGTCCTCGATAATAACAGCCACCCACTTGTAGATTCTTGGCAATATGCTTTTCAACTGCCAGGCCAGTAGTAGCTCATTAAACCATTCCTGGTATGAGGGAAGCGATTCCTCATGCCAATGTCGTAGAACAACAATTTTCACAGAGATCACAATAAAGGACATTTGGGCTTTGTGGTGTTTAATGGGAAGGGCAGAGAAATTGCCCAACAGACACATTTTAGGGGTTAAAGCCTGCTCTAACCCCAATAATGGATCCATGGCTTCCTTAATCACATTCCATAGAGGCTGGATCTTAGCACAAGCCCATAGCATGTGGTACAAGTCCCCTTCGGGCAAATTACAATAGGGATAGGTAGGCGTGGGAAGCTGTCAGTGTGGTAAAGTTTGAATGGTGTGAAAAACAGATCATGGATTACTCTAAATTGGGTCCATCTGTGTCTATTGTGCAGAAGATACCGTTATAAATTGAGCCAAATTGGATGCCATTGCTGGGGTGTATAAGGTAGGGTAGGGATAATTCTGTTAATGAAACCCAATCCCAGTCAGTAAGCCAGGATCACATGATTGCAAAAAGGAGTATATGGCAGAGGTGGCGTGCAGTTAAAAGGGATGCTACAGCATCCATTGCAGGGGCCTGTCAAGGACCTGGCCCATAAAATGCATCCAAAGCTTTCCTCAGTTGAAGGTATTTGAAGCTGTGAAAGACAGGAAAAGAGAAGGTGTCTATCACTGCCTGGATCGAGAAGGAGCAATCCTCTAGGAGAAAGTGCTGGACCTGCACACCCCACAAGAGGGGACAGAAAGTCTTCGGTAAGGGTGACCAGCTATGTGGAAGTGCGGGTTAACTAAAATCGGTTGAGAGTAGTCAGTGGTCCAGTCTACTTTTAGGTATTGGTGCAGTTGCACACATGCCTTCAGGGACCAGATTAAGGGAGGGATTCATAGACCTAGGGGCAGACATGCTGGGTTGAGATATAGTAGACTAGGAAGGTGCAATCCTCCTTCCTACAAAGGACTTCCTCTATAAGAATCCAAGTAGGGCAATATGCTTCTGTAGTCGGAGCTATCATGGGATCACCCCAGCGGAGCCACTTTGCTCCATGGGAAGCCAGATAATAGATGAAGAAGTCTGGAAGGTGAATCCCTCCTACCTCTTTCAGCTGCGAAAGTTTAGAGTAGACACATCAGATTGCACCCCCCCTCCACAAAAATTGATTCAGGATTCATTGCAATTGCAGAAACCAGGACATGGGAGGTAAAGGCCAAGCATACTCAGCGGGTAAAGAAGCTACGGTAAAATATTCATTTTAATTATGTTTGCCCATCCCCATAGGAATGTGGCTCATTCTGAACTCAGAGATGTATGTCTGACTTTAAATCATAAACAGAATGTTCAAGGATTTAAGGAAAGACAAAACAAAACAAAAATTACATTTATTAAATCAACATGATTTATGAGAATGATGAGAAGATGCAGACAGCTGAAGGAATTAAGAAGGGGGAGAAGGCTTTCTTTGCTATGTAAGTGAGAAAAGGGACAAGAAGGAAGGGATTGTTAGGCTTAAGAAAGGGATGGAGTGGGTGGAGGATAATAGTGGAAAAGCAGAGATATTAAATGAATACTTCTGTTCTGTCTTCACCAGGCAGAAGGACAGACCAGTGCCTTCAGGAGGGAAAAGAGGAGCAGGGGGAAGGGAACAGAGATGTAATGATAGAGGAGGATAGAGTGAGGGAAAAGCTGCTGGCATTGAAGGTGGACAAATCACCAGGCCTGGACAGAGTACATCTAAGGGTACTAAAGGAACTGGTAGAGGAGCTGGCAGAGCCAATGGCAGGCCTATTTAATAGTTCACTAGAGTCAGGCATAGTACTGCAGGACTGGAGAACAGTACATGTAGTGTCGCTCCACAAAAGCAGTCCCAAGGATTACACAGGGAATTACAGACCAGTCCATCTGACCTCCATTGTGGGCAGGCTCATGGAGACCATACTAAAGGAAAGATTGGCAGAATATCTAGAGGAGCATGGTCTCCAGGATGCGAGGCAGCATAGGTTCATGGGGGGGAGATTGTGTCAAACAAATCTGATTGACTTCTTTGACTGTGTCACTAAGACAACAGACAGGAGCCAAGCGGTAGACATCCTTTATCTTGATTTCAGCAAGGCTTTTGACTCTGTGCCCCACAAAAGGTTGATCAGAAAGTTGATGGATCTTGGGGTTGGAGAAAAGATTGCCAGATGGGTGGAAAACTGCCTGAAGGACAGAACAAGAGGGTGGTTGTGGGGGGAAGAGTTATCTGGCACAAGACAGGCAACTAGTGGGGTCCTGTAGGGCTCGGTGCTGAGGCCAGTGTTGTTCAATGTCTGCATCAATGACATTGGAGATGGCATTAAGGGCAAAATGTGCCTATTCGTGGATAACATGAAGCTCTTTGAGAGAGTGGACACAGCTGAAGGGATGCAGGACCTACAGGAAGATCTGGAAAAGCTAGAAAGGTGGTCCAGGAACTGGCATATTGGCTTCAATGCTAAGAAATGCAAAGTTATGCTTATTGGAGCCAAGAATCCTAGGACAGAGTACTACCTGGGTGGAGTCTGAGTATCTGCATCAGAGTGGGACAAGGACCTGGGAGTGATGATCACTAGTGAACTGAAGCACTCCATGCGGTGCAAGAAAGCAGCAGCAAAGGCAAACAAGATGCTTGGATGCATATCTAGGGGGATCAGTAGTAGGAGAGAGGAGGTTATACTGCCCTTGTACAGGTCACTGGTAAGGCCGCATCTAGAGTATGGAGTTCAGTACTGGTGCCCACACCTCAAAAAGGATATTAACCTGCTGGACAAGGTCCAGAGGAGGGCTATAAAGATGATAGCTGGTCAGCAGTGTAAGGCATATGAGGAGAGGTTGAGGGCACTGAACATGTACTCCCTGGAAGACAGAAGAGAGAGAGGGGACATGATTGGGACCTCCAAGTACTTGAAAGGGATAAATAAGGTTGATAAGGAGAGTCTCTTTAAGCTGAGTGGCACCCATAACATGAGGGGGAACAGTCTTAAGCTGGAGGGTTGGAGGTTTAGGAGGGAGGTCAGGAAGCACTTCTTCACAGAGAGGGTGGTGGACACTTGAAATGCACTGCCAGAAGAGGTAATCTTATTAAAGACAGTGGACAGCTTTAAGATAGGCTGGGACAGGTATAGTGGGAGGGTAAGGGTCATGGGTAGGGAGGATAGGAGGAGTGAGGAGAGGGGGCAGGGACAGTAACTCAAGCTTTGGACCCTGCAACATGAGCAGACTTGATAGACCAAATGATCTTCTGCTGGCTTCTTCATATGTTCATATGTATGTAACATAAGAAGATGTGTAATAATATTCTTGAAGGAAAACACAAATATCAAAATGGTTTATGGATGAAAATAAAAAAAAAACGTACAGTAATAGCAAAGATCACAAAGGAATTTTGGACATTAGTGGCAAAAGTTTGTAATTCTGAGTCGTGATCTCTTGAACTCTGTGTTCAGCCAATTGAATGGAAGAAGCATAGTACTTCATTCGGTTTTATTATGATATCCAGGAAATATTGCCTTATGATATTACAGTAAAGCTAAAACAAATTTTGAAGACAAACTATAATCCAGTCTCAGTTTACTTTTTGCCAAATTAAACACAGCTGTCGATAACTCAGACAAAATTCCATAAGGCTCCTAACCCTGATAAATTGATGGTAAATTTGTTCAAATATTATGAGGATTAATGGGTTCCTTGGTTGCATTACATATTAAATTTATATGATACGATGCTCAACTTTTCCACCCTCATGGGCAGGTAATATAATTTACCCTATTCAGTACTTACTTGAACAAAGCTGATGTTCCCTCAGCTGCTGACCTATAGTTGCTGCTTCTCCATCTGCATTGACCCTAGTGTGTACCTGACATATGTTATTGTGCCAATGAACTACATTTGAACCTCCTACATTTTTTGCATCACTGATGTCAGTCTCTTTTGGCAATCTGTCCTATCTTGGTATGTGTTATTACACCTATACTTTATTGCTGTAGATGTGCTTGCTGCTAGTTATTTGTATCTCTACAAATACTGTGTATATTTGTTGTCTGTTTTACCGTATGATTCTGTATATTCCTGTAATGAATCTATGTAACTAACTCTTGGTCATCCCTGAAAAAGGTATTTCTTGTCTCAGTGGGCCCAACCAGTTAACAAACGTAAATAAATAAATAAAGACCCTCAAATGACCTACAGATGGATGATCATATCAGCTAGATAGATACAGTACTTCTCAAAAAAGAAGTCTTTTCAGATGTTGTTTAGGGTAAATTAAGGGGTTAAATACATAAAAATCAAGTTATAGACAAACTACAATATAGTTTCAGAAACTCTTGATCCACAATTCAGCATTCTATGGTACTTTAATATTTAGCACATACATATGTTAAAATTAAGAATGGTAAGCTCTTACATTGTTTTATATGCTTAAAAATGATCTTTGATAATATAAGTGGTAAGGCACTGTGGAATTCTTTGTAGTACCTTTATGGGGGGGGAGGGATCTTTGTTGAATATCATAATAAGATTACATGAAGATACATGGTCAAAAATACAGTACTGTATCATTCAAATTGTTCATTTAACCAATTCAATCATGATGAATCTGGCAGACTATCAGTGTTGTATTTTAACACATTTACTTTTTAATCTATACCTTAATGACATACTAAAACAGCTAAATGATTCTAATTTTCATTCTCTAAAAATTCTAAATAAAGGAATTCCATTATTAGCATTCACACATGATATGGTGCTTGCCTCCCCCTCTTTTTTTGGTTTCAAATGGAAGTTAAATACATGTTCTAGATTATGTTACAATAAACACTATCATAAATCATAGGAAGACTCAACTTTTAGTTGTTGCTAGTACATTTAGGGATACATATACTGTAAATTGTATAACAAGGACATGAAGTTACAGACTTAAAATTTACGATTATCTCATTTTTCGGTTTGCTAACAATTTGAAACTGAATAGTTATTTTGAATACATTAAATCAAAATTAGTAATGTATATTAGCAGTATCAAATACTTTATGAGAAACTATGTAGGACAATCAGTTCAAGGTTCACTTATGGTAATTAATGCAAACATTAGAACTGCTATTGCTTAGATATTGCGTATGCTGGTGAAATTTACATATATTTAACACTCCATCTGTGGAAATAATAAGTTATACAGGTATCTGTTAAATGTTTCTTCATGTGTCTCAGGGCACATTCTTCAAGCTGAATTGGGGCAACACTCTCTTGAAACATTGGTAACAACAGGTAGTAATCTTTGTAATGGATCCTCAATTCATGGCAGATATTAGACTCCCAAGGCTCTTTATGGAAGGACAACTAGAACATTCAAGTAAAGGTTTTATATTTCCATATAGTCAGTAAGATATTTCCCTTGGGGCTAAGATCAGTTTTGTCTAATATCTTTAGAATCCAAAGAAGAAATTGTATAGCTTGCATCAAGCAAAGGTATAGCTTAGTGGCAGCAAAAAAGACATGGCTAAAATAGGGGACTCCAAAATCCATATTTCCTATAAACACATTAAGAGATTGTTTGGGGGAAAAGAGATTTATCTAACAGTGATTTGTGAAATGAGAGCTAGAAATCAATTTACTAGACTTAGACTAGAAATATTCAGAAGTAACCATCTCTATGACAAGCAACAGAGAAAGAGAGTATCATCTCCATTTTGTAAATGTGGACTGGGAAAGTAGATGATCTTATGCACATGGTTCTCTCTTGCCCATTTTACAAAACCCAAAGGGTGAATGGTTGAGAGATATATATTCGGTAATAGGTATGGGTTTCCAATGGATCTTTTTATGCTTTTGTTTTTTCTACCCAGATATAAGTGTTTTAGCAAATGTATTTTCATTCCTGTTGCCATTAAATCTGGACTATTTATATTTATCAACTTTGAATAAATTATGAGATCTTTGTAAATATTGTTTGTAAAGATTGTTTCACTCAATTCATGTAACTTATAATGTAACTTGCTATATACTTGGGGATACAATTATTCAAACTATTTGTTTCAATGGAATTATTGAAAGGGAAATCATAGACTGATTAATGCCCTCTAAAGTCAAGAATTGTTGTGTGTAACATGAGCAATATATTTAGAATAAGAAATCACTTTTACTTGTGAAGTGATCTTTTTTCTTTTTTTTCCCCTGGGTTCAGTATACAGGTTATCCAAAATCAATTGGTAATAGACAGTATTTCTCACCACCCTGGTGCAATATCTGTTCTTCACTGTATCATCCTTATCTCTTGTGAAGTGATCTTAAAGAACAGGTGCAATTATATTGTGTACTTCTTGTCCAGTCTTTTAATTACATATATGCCATGAAAGTTCTTGATATAAATGTGTTTATGTATTTTGTGAATATAACTTATGTATGAATTTTATATTTCTAAACTGAAACTGTCTTTAAATTGCTAATGTGCATGCTCAAGATCTCATCTTAGGTTTTCAAACCTGTTTGCTAGTGCTTCTAATGCTTGTTTTAAAGTCAGACATACATCTCCGAGTTCAGAATGAGATACTCTTTTGGACATTCCCCTTCGTTCATGCCGGTCAAGGAAATGTAAACTTCAAGTTTGCCAAGCATGATGGTACCATTCTGGATGTGTGTTAAACACATGTTCACAATCACAAGAGGCTTCTGGTGGGTTAAGTTTGGTAGACTCCTCCTCCAGACAGAATACTAAAAAATTAATTGACAGGTAATAAACAATATTTTACATGATGGGGCATTCGCAACAGTTAGCTTGCTATTTTTTTTTTCTAAATTCAAAGTTTACTGTTACAGTATAAAAAGAAACACCATAATGCATACAAACAATAACATTATTGTAACCAATTACCTGGCCAGGGGCCAAGCCCTATGGAAGTATAACATGAAGAGGTCCTAGCTGGGGCAAAGCCCATTGGATATATAACTCTAATGAATGTGCTGCAGTCATATAGTTGTATTTTACTCATGTTAATGCACTAGTGCACACTTCTAACTGGCATAACACTATATTTTATCCAGCAGGTACAATAAATTCCAAACTATACCAGGATGCATTTGAACAGTTCTTGGCTGGTACAGCTAAAGATTTTGAAGACAAAGTGGTCAACTTGGTGGGGTCAACATAAATTGGTGTTGTCTCAAAATACAGCTTTCTAGAGGCAAATATGGGGGGTCTATACTGAATCCCTTCCCTGTTGGCCATATAGTGCAGCATATAGTGACTGTGAGGTACTTCAGAGAATTCAGAGGTAATATATGGTTCCCATGTTCCCATGTTTCCATGAAGATATCAGTGTTGTTGCACACAGTGTAGTGGACCCACTGAAAGCTGGCTGCATTACCCAATTCTAAAAAACATTCTGAAACAGGTGGTGGAGTGTCCTCCCTCTAGTGGTAAAGGATTACGCATTTGGCAGTGATCAGGGCTCCCTGGAGCCAGTGACCTCTTGTTTTCAGTACTCCTTGATCAGTGCCAATATCCTTGTTGATATTTAGCATGATCAAGCTGGGGGTAAGTAGTAGAACCTAGTCCAGAAGTTTGAGAAGACTTGACCCACTCCCTCCCAGTACTTACTGAACCTGGGACACTCAAAGAGAATGTGTGTAATATTGCCTGTGACCTGATCACATCTCCAGCACTAGTCAGAGACCAATGGGCCCCATTTCTGCAGTTGCTGGGAAGTCCTTTGCCAGCAGGTGAGAATCTGTTCTTTGTGTCTATTGCTGCCAGCTTCATGTCCCTGCAGTAATGAGCCCATGTTTCAAGGAAAATATTGAATTGCATTTCCTTGGCCGGTTTGGCCAACAGTAGTTCCAAGGGATCCACCTGGGATGTCCAAAGTCCCTTGTATATCAGGTTAGCTTTAGGGGCTTGCCCATTGGTGGCATGAATAAGTTTGTTCAAGTCATTAGGACCTTTGAATTTAAACATGGGATCAAATAAACCTGCAAAAGCATATCTTATCTATAAACAGTGCCAGTGCTGGGATTTGTCTAGCTCAAAATCATCTTAAAGTTGACCAAACATTTTGAGGTGGCCTGTTTGTGGCTCTATGAGATTTCCCAGGTGTTGTATGCTTCTAGTGTATCAGCTAGTCCATGCTATTAGGTTTCTACCTATTTTGATGGCTTGATTCTTCCATAGTTGAAAGTAGGGTGAGGAAGAGGGACATCATTTTGTCCACTTGACATAGACTTGCCATGCAGTGGCCAAGGGGCCTAGTGTGGAGTGCATCCTCAAGTTCTGGGGTACTTTCCAGAACATAATCCCCTGCTGGAGGTCAAGTAGTGACAGCTGCAAATCACAGCATACTCATTTCAGCTGGGCCTCAGTGCTCACAAGTATGGAGGATGTGACAGCTCAGAGAAATATGTGCATATGTTTTAAGGCCAAGTCTGGCAGGTTTAGACCACCTTTATGGAAGAGCAAGACAAGCTTCCACCAGATGGCCCTTTGGGGCAGGAGCCGCACAAGAAATTTAGCATAGTCATTTGAATGAGTTTGAACACCTAAGGCTTTATTTTACTGGAGAAGAACATATTGTAGTCATAGAGTGGTCAAACACCTAAAGCTTTATTTTAATGGAGAGAAGATATTGTAGTCATGGAACCTGCCATCATTTTGAATGCATGCACCCTACCCCAGTGAGAGGGGTACAGGGCACCCCAGCAGGTCAAGTCTTTAATTAAATTTGCAACTAGGTGAGGAACATTTTGCTTAACCATGTTGGTGGGGTCCCAGGAGAAGAAGATGCCAAAGTATTTAGTATCGCCATTGGCCAACTGAAGTTCCCAAGGGTAATCCTTCTGAGAGAGAACTGACTCATTGGGAGGTAGCATGATTATTTGCTTTGTATCCAGAGGGTTTACCGAAGAGGACCAGCAAGATTTAGCACTGTGGGGACTAACTCATCTGGGTATGTGAGGGTCAACATGATGTAATATGCCAGGGCCTTGTTTTCCTCCCACAGCTGCACCCCATGATTGCTGCAGTGGCAACAGATCACCTGCTAATGGGGTTCCAGCACTAGTGCAAACAGAAGTGGAGAGAGCAGGCATTCTTTGCAGGTGCCCCTTCCCAGTGGGAATGGGGTCAAGGTCTTTGGTTAGAGATGACACAGGCCGAGGCTCCCTGGTACAGGGTGTGCATACAGATGTGGGGAGGGGTGTTATGTATCCTGTTTGCTGACTGACCTGCCTATCTTTGTAATAAAAGGCTTTTATCCTTCTACATCTCAGTGGAATTTTTCATCTGGAGCGGACAGTGACGAGGTGCCGACCTACAAAATACTTTGTGAGTACTACTTACTCTGGTTTTGGCCCTGCTATTGGCATTTGTAGCCGCCTGCTTTGTCTTGTGGTCTATGGATACAGATGATGAACTTTTCCCTAGACCAAAGACACTAAGAGTGTGGAAGAGGAAACCCCACTCCACCCTTTCAAATGTTTTCTCCCAATCCAGGTAGATTAAGACAGAGGAGGAGTGGAGTTGTTTAACCTGCCAGATAAGGATAAGCAGTGTCCTGGTGTTGTCTGTGTCTCTGAGATTTGGGATGAAGCCCACTTGGCCTCTGCTAATAAGCACCAGAATTATACTTTTCAATCATGTTGTGAGGACTTTAGTAAGAGGCATCACAGTCCACTGTAATAATGGAGATTGGGCAATAGCTCCCAGATGGAAGAGAGTCTTTGTCTGCCTTGGGGATGAGAGAGATTGTCACAATTCTCATTAAAGGCAAGAGTTCTCCTTTGTCATGTGCCTCCTTCAGTGCATCATAGAAGAGTTCCAGGAGAAATGAGTGAAAGGAGTAAATAAATTCTGCTGGGAGGCTGTCACACCTGGTGCCTTCCCTGCCAGCATGGTGTGCAGTGCCTGTTCAAGTTCTTGAGGGTGAGGGCTCCTCAACAGAATTCTTAAGGGCTGGGCTCAGCATTGGAAGGTACAGAGGGGCCATGAAAGAGAAGAGGTCCTCTTCTTTTGGTGTTACCTCTTGCAGCTTGCTAATTCTGTTACCATAGGCACACTGGTCATGCATGACCAAAAATTTCAATAAAAAACTGGCAATGTTCCATTAAGATAGTGATTAACAAGCATTTGTCAATGCCGAATGTTTGCTTGCTGGCATTGGCATTGGTAGTGTAGAAGTTACAGAGCTGCATAATAGGAATGGCAGTGAAGTATTGAACTGAAGCCAACCCCACCACCACCCTGCAGAGAGTGACAGGCATTGGGGTGTGCCTTTGGGTCATCAGGCATAACGGCCACACTATTTCACCACACCCTACGATGCAGACACTGACAAGTGTCACAGTGTGCCTTGGGGTCTTTGGCCCTTATGTGCACTGCATTCCATCAGGAAATGCGGTGAGATGGGTGCTGTATAGGAGAATGGGGTGAACTTAGGGGCCAAAGAGTCTAAGGCATACCTCAATGCCTCTCACTGGCTGCAGGGTGTGGAATGGTATGAGCATTACAGGTAAGAATCCCAAGTCACACCCCTGATGCCTGTCATTCTCTACAGGGTGGGGCGTTATGGTTGGAAACCCTAACACCTCAGGCATTCGTTGGTATTTTCACTCCAAATTTTCAACTTGTTTTTTTTGTGACCCCCACCTCATGAACAGTGGCAATATCCGTTTGTTAGCCAAAAGCTGCTTATGCACAGCGACTACGGCATTTAGTACCACAGGTGCAAAAACACATTCCGAACAGGATGTGAAAAATGACAGCTGTACTGTTCATGGGGAGGTGTAAGAAATGGCAATGTTGCAAATCTGCAGTAAAAATATTTAAAAAAGTAGTGAAGTCACGAGCATGCATAGAAACTGTGCAACGCACACCCATAATGTAATTAGTTTGGGGATTTTTTACAGCAGATTGTCAACACATGCATTTTGGGACCTCCACTCATGAACAGTGTCACTGTGATTTTCTTTTTCTGTCCCGAACAATGTTTTCCCACAGCGACCATGCATCTCTGCGCTGAAAGTGTGAAAACACATTTTGGCCATGTTGTGGAAAATGACAGCTGTACTGTTCATAAGGAAGTGTGGAAAAATGCCACTGGTGAAAATCTGACAAAAATATTACAAAGTCATGAACTTACTAAGTGCGTAGAAACTGCGCAATGCTCACTCGTAACACAGTCATTTTATGGACTTTTGTCACCAAATTTTCAACATAGCCATTTTAAGACCTCTGCTCATGAACAGTGTAACTGTGATTTTCTTAATTTGTCCCAAACATTGCTTTCGCACACTGACTGCACCATCGTGCGCTACATGTGCGGAAACACATTTTGGGTGACATGTGAAAAATGGCAGTTGTACTGTTCATAAGGAAGTATAATAAAATGGCAATGTTGAAAATCTGGATTGAAAATATTGAAAATTCTCAAAGTTACCAGCGTGCGTAGGAACTGCGCAACGCACGCTCGTAAGATAGTCATTCTTAGGAATTTTTTCACCAAATTTTCAACATAGCCATTTTAAGACCTCTGCTCATGAACAGTGTCACTGTGATTTTCTTAATGTGTCCCATACATTGGTTTCGCACACTGACTGCGCCATTGTGTGCTACATGGGCAGAAACACGTTTTGAGCAAGATGTGAAAAATGACAGCTGTACTGCTCATAAGGAAGCTTCCAATCTTCCTTTCTGCTACCTCCAAGTTATAATATGGCTGATACGCATCTAGATGTACATGTGGTAAATTCAACATTAGTTCATTTTGCATAGAGAGTGTGACTTATGTCGCAATAATAGCTAGACAGCTAGAGGGACGGACAATCTGATGGACAGACTGAAGTGAGAAATGGCTTCCTAAACAATATCCACTCACCAGAACTATAATGACTGGAGACACATCAGCGAGCAAGCTGGATGAAATACATCTTAAACACATATGATGTTCTGTATGTGAAATACCTCACTGAAGTGCACTTAATTTACTTATTTGTACTTAATTGTCTCAAGATAGTACGAAGTGAAGCGAGACGTAGCCTATCTTTCACCCTGCTGAATATACTGAAGCACACTGCAAGGACATCAGGTGACTTTGATAACGGAGTCAGTAATTATTGGGCCAAATGTTGTAACCGCCAAACCCATCATCACACTCCAATATTTGACACAGTTGTCATGAAACTTACGCGAACTGTTATACCCTTGAAATGTATCTGAAGGTCATGATCATGAATAAAATGTTCCCATCCCCCATGAACATTAGTTGGGTAATCACAGATCTTATGAGTTTTCTGGCTAGGGTTGATCGGTGGATATATAGATAGACCGATTACGGTGCAGGCAAGATGCTCGCCTGGCAATACAGCACCAGGCATTTTGTCTCCCGGGAGTTACAGCGCCAAAGTGCTCTCACACAAAACAATCTGCTTTAGCCTCCTCCAGGGTGGGCATGCCTTGGAGGGGCAGAAATTGTGTGGGCGAAAAGGGCGACCTGCCTGAGGGACATCTAAAATTGAGATCGCCCCTGTCACTGTCGCCCTCATTGCAGTTTCCTAAATTTAGCACCGAAAGTCAGTTGGCAACTTGAGGGGATACAGATAGATATATACATAGAATATGGATAGATAGATAGATAGATAGATAGATAGATAGATAGATAGATAGATAGATAGATGGACAGTCTGACAGACAGGCACAAAACCATACGTACATATATATTGGGTTGCAATACATTAACATTACCTCCACCAGTGAGTTGTATGGCTCACACTTTGCAAGTTGAAGTGGCTAAGCAATGGGCAGTGTGGAGAAAACATATAAAATGATGAGTACCTGTGGCATACAAGGAAATAAACCCATCTAAGGGACTGATCAGATCATAAGGCCACGAGCCAGAACGGCAAGTAGCTTCATACTGTGATTAGCCTCCTCAATGGGTTTATTTCCTCATATACCACAATTACCATTCATTTATGTTATATAATACTGTTGGATAGTAACTATTAGTTATAAGCACAATTGTGTATACAGGGAAGGGTTATACAGGGAAATAACTTCTAACCATTTATATGGGGTAATAGATATATATTTATAAGAGAGATTCAGCCTTGGTATTTACTACATACATCTTTGCATTTAATCAAAAAGGGTCCTCAGTTCATGTGGATACATAGTGAGTATGACATTACACTAGAGGAAATGAGAACATGATACACGCATGTCTGATACAAACAATATGCTGCCACACACACACACATTACACACACACACACACTCTCTCTCTGCCTTTCTGTCTGTCGTTCTCTGACTCCCTTTGGCGGGCTCAATCCATGAGCATTAACTCACCATGTTAACTCTACTTATACACTAATCTTCAGTGTTCTTAGATGAAATCAGTAAGAGCAACATAAAACAATGTTAAAGTTCATGTATGGGGTCCAATGGGTCAGAATAAAAAACATTCAGTTATTTATGCCAGGTTTATAGGTCTGTGTTGTTTACTGTATGGATACTTAGGCACAAAGCAAAGGAAGGTAACAAGCAGACCTCAGGGGACAAAAATAAAAAGCTAGGTGGGGGGTGGGGGCAGAGGCAGACCTCAAAAAGTATGTGTGTGTGTGGTGGGGGGGGTTATTTCCCTTCAAAACAGTTTAAAAGCTAACTAACTCGTACTTCGGAATATGTTGTTGTTTTTTGTATACTGCAATAGCCATATGGAACATGCTTGAATTCTGGAAAAAAAACAAAATACCACACACACCTATATATCTATGCTATCTATGTGTATATATATGTGTGTGTGTATATATGGTGAGAGAGAGAGATATTTATATATAGACAGCGAGAGAGAGAGAGAGAGATACGATTCTGACACAGTAACAAACACCCACACCAAGGCAAATTGTCTTCCATGACCAGTTAACACCAAGCGCTTATGACACCCCACATACGCGGTACCAACCCAACCCTGTAATCTGTCTCGTGGTGAGAAATTGTTCGGCCCTTTCACGGGGCTGTATTTGACTCGCTGCTGTATCAACACTCAAGGAGTAGTCGTGCGACCATATTTCCCTGAAGGCAGTTTTACCAGTTTGGTACATGAAGTTGCATTGGTGAGGTATAAAATATAAAATATGGGACTGTATCCATAATACTTTGTTTTGGAGGACAGCTATATATATACAGTATATATCTCTGTAGCAATACAAAATCACACATGCCCCCACAATGCAAAGCATCATGGGCTGCATATGAAAATCCCCACAGAATATTATATTGGTTCAACTTTAAGCAGAAATGCATGGTACCAAAAGGGCTCTCACACAGTTTGCAAAGGGTGCCAACAGAAGACATAGACACGTGTTTCGTCCTACCAGGACTCATCAGTGTGCCTCATCTGTCTGATACCCCAGTGGAATGAACCAGCTACCCTAAGACAGTCTATCTTGGTTATGTTGTGGTGAATCCAATTAAAACAAAAAAAACAATTTAAAAGACAAAGAACCTCTGTTATATATTTCTGTAGTTTTGCATGAAGGTATAAGGTGGTGGTGGTGGGGTTAGGGATACCTTTCTTACTGTAATATTTAACTTCTGAAAAAATGGGCACATTTCTTCGTGTTTGTTGACACCTGCAAGCAAAATAAGAATATAGGCCAAACATTTGCATATAGAATTTTGGTTGTTGCAGCATGTTTTGTTTTTTATTTGGGGAAGAAAAAATCCCTGTCCCCATTTTCTAGGACATCGACATAAATTATTCTGATGGTGTGCCTAGAGGCTGCGCTCAGCCCTGTACCCCCACCCACCCCACATGTACAGTGGCGATCAAATTCACGTTTGCATACTTCTTTATCATATACAGTAGCATAGGATTATTGACCCACCCCCCAATAAATTGACCAACTAACAGGAATACCAGTACTCTGAAACTGCTATTGGAGTAGTCCTAAAACAGAGAAATCTTTTATAGGGTTTATTTTGTCAAAATGCGAGACATACCTTGTTCTGTTACCCCCTCACTCAAATAAGCTCCCTGCCCCCCCATACTACTGACTCCCACTGCTGGGTCATTTCAAGATTACAGACCTTTCTTTTAAATGAAGCTTCTTCATTTAGATTTGGTTGGGGAAGTCTGTAAATATGAATAAGTAATGTCAATGTTGCTAGTTTTTCTGTGTTCAGTTTGTATGTGTGTCTTTATAAGCTACATGTGTAAAATGAGGTGCGTACCAGTTACCTGCATGTCTCATAAAAGCCTTTTATGCTTTTTTATATTAAAATATACTTGCAAAGAAATAGCTATCCTCCATCACCAGGCAACTGCATTATTTTATTATTATTATTTTTTTTCAGGGAGAATGCAAGGAGGCATTGTCCTGCACAAGGTGTATTTAATTTCAATAGCTGACTAATCTAAAAAGTGTGGTGGAATTCTTTTCAAAATTGGCTCCTTACACTTTTATCTTCTAACTTTGATATTCTATTGCTGGTTTAAGGAACAGTCCCTGAATCTTGGGCTAGCAATGTGTGTTGTACACTGCCGTGCTATTTATTCTGTAGTTAGGGCAACACATATGCCTTCGTTTGGAATTAAATGGAGTCTAACAGCCAAATTGATATCCTTTAGGAAAACACACCCACACACTCCATCTATGTATGTATTTGTCAGTCTGTCTATTATTCTATCCGTCTATCTATTTCTGCGATAGCCCATCATTAGTAGTTTATAGTTACACAAACATACGTCTTTAATAAAAACCGGCAACCTCAGTTTTTGTGGATACCCATTTTAGTATGCCATATACTGAGAGAATGGGAACCTCTCAAATATTCTTTTATTAATTTATCGGAAATTGTAAGGTTATGTCCGCCTGCCATGTGATGAACTACTGCAATAACGTCAATTGAATGGAATCACTTGCGGCAGTTATTCTAGTTTAGTAATGTAAGTTCCTTCACACACTGATATTTATGTGGTTGCTTGCCACCTCTCCTCAAATTCAGTGTTAGTGCATACAAAACGCAATTCAACTGGAGGCAAAAACTATACACAGATAGAATCTTGAGAGACACTATTCTTATGGGGTGTGGGCACACATGCTACAGTACAGCTCATTAAATTAATTGTCAAGACTACCTAAAGTTTCAGCCCTTGTCTGTAAACTTGGAAATTGATTTTCCTGACAGTATGGACATGCACTGGGGACAAATCTGAAACAAAGTAGTGAACTGTGCAGATGCAATTTGGCAGGCTTAGGAACAGATCCTATTGTTATTATATCAAATGTGGGTGACAGAAAATTTATAGAAAATAGATGGGTTGATATGTGGGTGGTATACCAAGTGTAAACGCTTTGCTGAAATTGTTCTGATCAACACTAGGGGGTCTTAGCAGTTTCAACCCATAGACCTCAACAGCCAGGATGCTTCAATATTTAGATGCATTTGGAGCAGTTAATATTCGCCAAGACTGCAGGTGGAAATGGAATATATATATACAGTATATATATATATATATATATATATAGTGTGTATATATATATATATATATATATATATATATATATGCACACACACACACACACACCAGTTCATATGCAACAACTGCTTTCTAGTGCCTAGTGCGGCAGTGCTTCTGCCATTTCCGCTGCTGTGCAGAATACAGCACTTGCCCAAAGTCACAATGTGAGTATTTCACTCCAGTGGAGCATAGCACAGATAAATAAATCAATGGAAATGTCATGACATTATCACTTCCAAAAATCAGAGAGTTTCACTTCCTGCCACCAGGGATGGTAGTGCAATTATAATAAGAATTACTGCAGGTAAAATTGTTCATACGATCTCGATTTCTTGGGAGTCTAAGATGTACTTGTTGGTTAGTTTTGTGGATACTATGGCTATAATAATGTAAAGCACTAAGGTACTAATAAGAAAAACGATCATTAGGGTGTGGTCATGGAAGTGTAGGAGTTCTTCTATTACAGGGGAGGCAGCGTCTTGGAATCCTAATTGTGATGGGTGTGCCATTGGGTCAGTTATAACCCAAGATGCACGGGGGTCTAACCCATAATTCTGCCTTGACAAGGCAGTGTAATTATTTTACTAGAATCTAATTAAGAAAGTGGCTTCTACCCCTGAAGATGCCAGGAGAAGGAGAAAGGATGGCAGTAGCAGACAGAACATCATGTTGTTCATTCGTGGAAATGCCATGTCAGGGGCTCCAATTATTAGGGAGATGAGTCAGTTACCAAACCCACCAATTATAATTGCTATTACTATAAAGAAGATTATTATGAATGCATGCACAGTAACAATGAAGTTATAAATTTGATCATCGCCTAGTAAGGCACTGGGTTGGCTCAGTTCTGCCCGAATTAGGAGGCTTAGTGCTGTACCAACTATCCCAGCTCATGCACCAAAGATTATATATAGGATGCCAATGTCTTTGTGATTTGTTGAGAAAAATCAACGGGTAATAGTCACAGGTAAGGTGGCTGAGTATTAAGCAATGGGTTGTAGCCCCATAGACAGAGGATCAAGACCTCTTCTTATCAAGCCTTGTAGTGTAAACACGTTAGATTGCAAATCTAAAACAGCAGGTTAACTCCCTGACGGGGCTTTCTCCCGCTCTACTCCCAGCAGCGGGAGGAAGTAGATGGATGCTCGCTGGTTTGGGTGCTTAGCTGTTAACTAAGAGTTTGAGGGATCGAGGCCCTTCTATCTAGTAAAGCTTTGGCTTAATTAAAGTGTCTGAGTTGCATTCAGAAGATGTTGGATAGAGTCCTGCAAGCTTTAATGGGGTTCAGGGATTAGAAGATTTTCACTTCTACTTAAAGCTTTGAAGGCTTTTGTTCTGGTTGTTATCCTAAATCCCTAGAGTATATTTATGATTGTTGGGGTGATGGGCAGAAGTATTGCTGTTAAAATAATTATCAGTGATGTGGTTATCGTTATTTGTGTTGTTTTTTTTCGTCATTGTGGTGTGGTGTTGTTGGTGTTTGGGGCGGTAGTTAGGGTTGTTGTATAGCAGAGGCGGTGGTAGAAGAAGAGACTTAGTAGGGCTGATAGTGCCATGACTGTAGCCACGATTGGCAGGTTTTGTTTTGACAGATCTTCCCTTGTCAATCTTCACCATTCATTACTTCTTGGGTGTAAGCGGGCTGCACCATGACAGAACTTTTTTTTAAAAACTAGCTTTAATAGCACGCCCTCGAGACCCGGCATATGCGTCATCAAGGAAGGGGCGACTGCTAGTAGCTACGACTCCTCCTCCATGTCAGTTCTGTTTCTCCCGCCATCAAGGCTGCACCGCGCTGGCCATAGAGAGCTTATAGTTGCGGAAGTACGCAAAGTTTTGCCGACTCCTCTGTTTCTCAATTTACGCTCGACGCCATACCATGGTAAGACTGTTCTTTTTTCTATCTGTAAGGCGTCCGGTGTTTTCCTACTGTTTTTTACCTTAATTGTTTTGCGTTATGTCTGGTTCTGGAGTGAAGCATTTTTCTAAGACGAGCCGCGCCCCCATGCCTTGGGTGCTCCTGTGGCCGGCATTTTTCCGTCTTGGACCGGCAGGACGTGTGTCTTCGATGCCTGGGACCCAACCATGACATGGATTCATGCGACGCCTGTTTCCATGGACCGCCGGGTCCTCAAGTCCACTGTCAACTTGGTGCGGCCCCGCCGACTCGGGATGGCCGCTCACAGGACTCCCAGGTAAGGTGTTTAGGCCCTTCCCCCGGGTCCCCTCCTGGGCCTATACGGTCCATGGAGGAGGGGGCCTCCTCATCTTATCTTGCCAATGAGGAAGCTCCTTCTGCGGTGTCGGGGGAGCGTAGCGGTCCCTCCCAGGGCCGCGACGTCGACACCGCCTCGGCAGTCACCTCCTCAGAGGTGCAGGCTCCCCCAGTGTCGAGGCCCATGATTTATGGGCCGGACACTGGCAGACCCTCGACACCGCCTCTCAGCGCCGTTTCGGATCCTGGTGCCGTTCGTGGTGCCGGTGATCGAGGCGGCGCCATTTGCGGTGCTGTTTTGGATCCTGGTGCTGTTTGCAGTGCCGGTGATTGGAACAGCGCTGCTGGCGGCGCCGCTTTGTCCCCCGGCGCCGTTAGTGGCGCCGTGGGCCTGGTTTCTCCTCCTCGCAGTGCCAGGTCAGTTTCCGATGCCGGGAGTGGTGCCGTTGGCCTCGCTGGTACCGCGGGGGAGCTGGGACTGGGCCTGGCTGTTGCTGATGCTCGGGGGTCAGCCGGCGCCACCTCTGGTACCGGTGCCGTTCGTGGCGCTGTTGCCACGGGGACCCACGGGGTGGCCAGTATTGAGGTCCTGCTGATCTCGTCCTCCTCGGAGGCCGACGATTCGGACGTGGACCCATCCTGGCACCCCCACTCTTCGGGGTCGGGGTCTCCTGTGGCACGAGGTACCAGGCGGTGCAGTGGGCCCCTCCCTCTGTCCCCCCTTCTGTCCTCCCCTGAGGGCTCTCCAGCTAGGGGTGGCCTTGAGTCCCAGGGGGGAGACACATGGGTGACTAAGGGGGAGGCTCCCCCTCCTGGGGGACCGGTGACAGCAGCCCTCCCGGGTGCTGTTGCTCCCTCTGGGGGGATGGGAATGCTGCGGTCGAGGAGGAGGGCTCTCTCAGAGTCCGAGGGGTTGAGGGGCAGGGGGACAGGACCTCAGTCTTCTCTGGCCACCTCAGGGGGGGTGGCCAGGAGCCGTAGTGCTGAACCCTGCCCTTCCTCCAGGGACTCTAGGGTGGTCTCCGGTGGCGTTGTTGTGGGCTGCCCTTCTGGATCCATGCAGTCCCGACTTCATCACAGGGGAGGTTCTCCCCCTGGGCTCTTCCAGGCTCCACTTCCTCAGGGTTCCGTCTTGCAGCCTGGTTTGTTGTCCGGGACCCCGCCAGCTCAGGCTCCATTCCCCGGATTCCAGAGCCCTGGCAGAGATCTATTGCCTCCTCGTAGGTGCCCCTCTTCCATATCTCTGCCTCCACCACCCCCGCTCCCAGGCCATGTCAGTCCTACGGTCCGTTATCCTGGGAGCAGTTCAGAGGTTCTGCAGCGGCCTTCCCCTCATACGTTAGATGTATGCATGAGCGGGTCTTTCGACTCTCCCCACCACCGCAGGAGTCCTCTGAGCACTCCAGCTCTCCATCATCCTCGTCTCCCTCCTCTGAGGGAGAGGAACCCCCTGCTCATCTCTCCTCCGATGCTGATTTCACTGAATATCAGTGATTCCTTTCGAGGATGGTGAGGGACCTTCGGATCTCTTACATACAGAGAGACAATACCGAACAGGAGATCGTGAATTCCTTGGAGAATTCAGTGCCCAACACTTGGTGGTACCTTCCTGGCCTATTCCCTTCCAGAAGGCATCTATCCATTCCTGGCAGTCGCCAGCCGCCTCTTCTCCAGCCCCGGCTGATTGTCAGCGTAGGTATTGTGCCCCCTCGGAGTCTCTAGGTACTCTCCCCAACCCCCCTTCTGGCTTGGTCTACCTGGATACTTCTTCCGGGCGCCGCTGCCTGGTGCACGACCGCCCAACGGACCTGGACTTTCTTCAGTTCGACTGGTGGGGGCGAAGAGTGTTCTCTTCTTCTCGTGCGGTTGCTTGTATAGCATCACATCAGGCTCACCACGCTGCCTACAATCGGCACCTGTGGTCGATGGTCTCTCAACTTCTAGCCTCGATGCCTGATATGGAGCAAACCAGACAAGCTGTTGCCCTCTCCGCTATAGGCCTGGAGCTGGCAAGACACCAGGCAAGGGCATCTTACGACGCCAATGAGGTGGCTTCCAGGCTTGCGGGGACAGCGATCTGCATTAGGCGGACGGCATGACTTCGTCTTTCAAGGTTGTCACCCCTGGCCCAGCATAGGGTGATGCGCTCTGCCTTCCAGGGGACCCATCTCTTCTCCTCCAGAGCTAGGAGACTTTTGCAGGGGCTTACTCCATCTCCACATCCTCGGGAGGCACCTCCTAGCTCTTCTCCCACTTAGGCTTTTCTCTGAACTAGCCAGGGTCTTCCCCTTCTGTTTCTCACCAACAGGAGGCTGGGGGTCTTGTTCCCTCAGGGTTTTTACCTCTTCCCCCTTCTGGGGGA
This sequence comes from Neoceratodus forsteri, assembly GCA_016271365.2. Taxonomy (NCBI): domain Eukaryota; kingdom Metazoa; phylum Chordata; order Ceratodontiformes; family Ceratodontidae; genus Neoceratodus; species Neoceratodus forsteri. Next base: position 1,677,016,510 of record CM057449.1, read on the forward strand.
AGAGGGGCTTGGGTACTCACCCAAGAAGTAATGAATGGTGAAGATTGACAAGGGAAGATATGAAAATTAAGTACCTACCATAATTCTTGATCTTCTCTTGTATCTTCACCATTCATTACTGATCCCTCCCTCCATCCCCTCAGTGGCCTCCTTCTGTGGCGTCTCCCCCTTCCGTCTCATTCCTCCCTCTTTTTGGCCCTTATGCAAAAAAAAAAATAAAAATAAAAAAAAAAAAAATCTCTGTCCTTGCCATTTCTCTTAATGGTTTCCAGGAAATTATTTGCTCTAAGATTCATTGGCATTTATTGCAGGAGTGCTGGGTCATGAGGGAGCTGCACGACTATCTCACCGCCATGTTTTCAGGAAAGGCACTCCTAGGGACTTTGCCTGACTCTGTCTGTGCAGTGTTTGGTCCCGGAATCTTCTGCTAATCAATTACTAAGCCCTGAAACCAACCCCTTTACAGAGTAAGAGGAGCAGATGCGGTTGTGCAATTTCTCTCTTAAAGCTGAGGAACTCTCTCCGACTTGCTTTGAAGGCAATCCTTGCTTCTCAGGTCATGTTTTTCCTCATAAGCCTGTGAGTCATGCTCTGTCTTGACCCCCTTTTTTCAAGGGTCCTTCTGCGAGCAGTGCTGCAGGAAAAGCAGTGCCAACTACGGGCAGATCTTGCCAGTTTCAAGTCTCTACCTGCCTTGACATAGCAAGTCCGATTGAGTTCCGCTATATTTCTTACAAACCACCTTTAAAAGGCTAAGTTTCTTTCTATACCCTTTTGAGCAGCTCTTACATGCTGCCTGGGAACCAATCCTTTCCTAGCTAAGCACTCTTCCGGAACAAAGGTCTGCTCAATCAGGCCAGGGGCCCTCAACTAGGATAAAGGACCATGGCATGTTGAGGTCAAAGACTATGCCCTCCTTAGTCTGTCTAGCAGGTTCAGTGAACCTTCTTTCAGCACTACCAACGGGAATCTTGCCCTTGTTAAGTCGAGCCTTAAGCCTCTCAGCTAACTATGCTCGTTGGGCATTATTGTCTCCTCAACATCCCATTTTCTTCTTCCTCTCTGCTTCTTTCTTTCTCCTTCCCTTTTCTCTATCTGTTCCTCCTAGAGTCGCCCGGTAGGAGGCTCATTCCCATTAGGGCAGAATTCTCTTTCCTCTGTCTATTCTCCATTGGCTTATTCCTTTTCAGTTTATTTTCCTTCCTTTGCTATCCCTTGGCTATCTTGCCGCTTTCTCTTTTTCCACAATATAATTTTTTGCCTCTCGGCTCACAGAACTGAGATGGAGGAGGGTCAGTAACTACTAACAGCCACCCCTCATGCATGGCGCATAGAGCGTCGGTCTCCGAGGGCGCCGTAAGTAGAGCTAGCTTTCTTTAAAAAAAAAAAAAACTCCCGTCGCGGGTGCGCGCCTCCGGCTTACACCCAAGAAGTAATGAATGGTGAAGATACAAGAGAAGATCAAGAATTACGGTAGGTACGTAATTTTCATTTCTTGAATGATGAGTCATTTTGGCATAAATCCCATTAGTGGCGGTAGTCCCCCTAGTGAGAGTAGGGTTATTATTGATATTGCGATGAGTATTGGTATTTTTGTTCATGATGCCGATAGTGTGTTGATTGTTGTTGATGAAATTATTTTTAGGGTCAGGAATATTGTTGAAGTTATCGTGATGTAAATCATTAGGTTTAGTATTGTGAGGGTTGGGGCGTAGTGGAGAATAATGATTATTCAGCTAAGGTGTGTGATTGATGAATATGCTATAATTTTTCGTAGTTGTGTTTGGTTTAGTCTGCCTCAGCCTCCTGTTAGGGCGGAGGTGATGCCTAGGATGACTAAGAGTGTTTGGTTAGTTGCTGGGCTGATTTGGTATAGTAGGTCAAATGGTGCTAGTTTTTGTCATGTCTATAAAATTAGTCCTGTGGTTAAGTCTAGTCCTTGGAGGACTTCTGGTAATCAGAAGTGTACTGGGGCCAGTCCAATTTTTATGGCTAAGGCCTTGGTTAGCATTGTTAGTGCTGTTTGATTAGATATTTCCATGATGTTTCACTCTCCAGTTATTCAGGTATTTATAGTGCTGGCAAATAAGATTATGGCAGAGGTGGTGGTTTGTGTTAGGAAATATTTTGTTGTTGCTTCTACTGCTCGTGGGTGGTGTTGTTTAGCTATTATTGGAATGATGGCTATTGTATTAATTTCTAGGCCTATTCACGCTAGTAGTCAGTTAGAACTTATGAAAGTAATTGTGGTGCCCAGCCCAAGGCTTAGAAGGAGGACTGTTGAGATGTGTGGGTTCATTAGTAGAGGAAGGATTTTAACCAACATGTTTGGGGTATGGGCCCAAAAGCTTTTTTAGCTGACTTTACTAGGAAGTGGTGTAGGGGAAGCACTAAGAGTTTTGATCTCTTGGGTATAGGTTCGAGTCCTATTTTTCTAGGAAATGGAGGGGTTCTAATTCTCGTGTTTTACTCTATCAAAGTAACCCTTTAACTTCAGGCACATTTCCGTGATTAAAATTGAGGTGGGAGGCTTGCTTATATAACAGGTAGGGATGTGTGTCATAAAATAAGGGCTAGTGTTAACGATAGGAAGTTTTTTCAGACTAGGTGTATTAGCTGGTCATATCGGAATCGTGGATATGATGCTCGTACTCATAGGAATAGTATGGATAGAGTTGCTGCTTTTATTATCAGGTTGATGGTTGTTAATTCTGGTATAATTTGGCTGCTTAGGATGATTTCTGATTGACGAGACCCTTCAGTCTGAACTGCCAAACCTGCAGCGGTTCCTTACTGGATTGTTATGTATTTTATAGCAACTAAAGATCTTTCTCATAAGAGTCCAATAGGTGTTTTACTTATTAGGGTCCAAATAAGGCCTGTCAAAACAAGACAGGTTTGAATAATTGCAAATTCTCAGCCCAGTCTAATGCACATCTCTTCACGTGAGTCAGAACAAGAGGACTAAATTATGATCATTTCCCCCCCTTACAGAATTCACTTCTGCACTTTTTACCCTGCAATGACAATGGCATTCAGTATGGTTATGTTGAGTACGGCTTTGTTAACATACACAGTGTTCGATAATGTATTGCCATATTCAATTCTAAAACATAAAAATCTACATCTCACATTTCTCCAGATACTATCCACGTATAATATTATAGTCCTCAGACTTAAGGTTTCTTGCAAAGGGATGGGGTCACTGACATTAAAAAACAAGTGGTTGTTACAGTCTGGCTTTAAATAATTTAACTGAATATAGACTTTAAAACAGTCTCGACAGTAATGAGTCAAATTTTCAGATATTCATTTGTGTCTTCTGGGTACAGTTCACGGATCTGGGAAAATGCAAGCTGATAAACAGACTGCTCTGCAAATATCAGTTCAAAGTCACATGAGGGAACATAAGGAAATTAATAAAATCTGCAGTCCATCAAGACATATCCCATTTTTTTAAATACTGTTGAATTGTGTGCAGCGTGACCATAATATTTTCAAATAAATGTAACACGTCTCATGTCGTTTTCTACAGTAATTCACCACCACATTTTTTTATATACAAAGAAAACTTATTGCAGAACAAAATGACTTCAGCAGAAGACATTCCCAAGAAAGAGGATGTGGTTCAATAGCAAAATAACCCATTTACTGATAGAAAAGTTTGAACTTGCTGTTCACAGGGTAAAATCTTCAAGTGTTGGAAAACTACAGTCTATGAAAATAAATGCGGAATAGTCAGGGTTGGTAAGCAATGTGTCTGTCAGGCCGTCCCTCCCTCTCTCTGTCTCTGCCACGCTACACCCATGCATGTATATTGAATACTGAACATACACTGATATTGGTTTCACGCTTTTCAAAAGCATTAAGAAGAGACCATTTGCAGCCAGTTTAGTCCTTGGAGAACTCGGTTTGTTGCTGATTGCACCTTTTAGTGAAACAGCAAAGAAGTTGTACTAGTTGCTCTGTAAAATGTTCAGGGTTGCAGTCCGTTTCTCCTACACACCCGATCGAGTGACCATTGTGGCCCAAAAGCATGTAACATGTTTGTTATTATGGGAAAGAACGTGATGATGACATCAGACAGTCTTCATTAGACTAGTAAACAGAAATATAATTAGACAAAACGTATTGGAAACCCATAAAAGACAACTGAAATTTTGAAAAAAGTGACCTTTAACAGTGTGTGAGTGTGTGTGTGTGTGTGTGTGTGTGTGTGTGTGTGGGTGGGGGGTGAGTACTCAGTATGCCTGGTGTGTGTGTAGGGGGAGTGCGTATGAGCAGGCAATATCTTATCGCTGCTCACTGATGCATAGCTCCCCCTTTCAACTGTACTCCACTGCATTTTGGAGCTGTCATAGACAGCTCCAGCAGGCATTGGAGAACTGGGGCCATGCCTGCAAACACACTGACTGAATTGGAAGAGGGCTGCCACACCTCCGAAAACTCGGATGATGGTACTATGTTTCTTGCACATGCGTGCAAGCAAACATAAAAATCACAGCACAGATCAAAAAATAGCCTTTTCAGAAAAGAAGCTCCAAAAAACAAAACTCTAAGTAGTATTTCATTTTTTTTTTTTTTATTTGAGCATATTTGTACAGAGAGGACTATAAAAGGAAAAATTAGGTAGGTAGATAGGTAGGTAGGTAATAATTTATTGATCATCTTTTAGTCATTTCAATTAAAAACAATAAATATTTACAAATTACAGTTCTACATAGAGAATATAGAAGAAGTTATACAAGGACATACATCTCAAAAAGAGAATACAACATAATACCTAAAAGATCAAAGAGTTGTTCCATATGTATTGTATTATTGCACTTAGATTGTCTTATTCATTTCTTAAATTATACTCTTGTAATTTCTTATTTTACTTATTCTAAAAAAAGTCATTTGCTAGCCTATCTATTGTCCATCCATCCTCTGTATATAACAGGCTTGAAAGAAATGTATCTTTGTCAATTTCTATACAACTGTTCATAAATCACAACCAAAATTCTCTTTCTGTTTTGTACCATGTACAGTGTCACATGACGTGGGATAAATTCTCAATTCCACTGTAAGAGCAGCTACAATTTATACTGCTGCTATTCATCTTTTTGTATCTAACCCTTAAAACATTGCTGTCAAACTTTTGAATTTGTACATAATTAAATGTTTCTGGGCCAGCCCAGTGGCACTGAGAGTTGAGGAGCTGGACGTCACACCTTGTACCATGCTGGTGGCCCATGTTCAGGAATGAGCATGGGTTACCAGGGTCAGTGGGAATGAGGAAGGATCGAGCATCCCATGGACTGCTCTCCTTCCTCAGGGAGGGGGTTTAGCACTTGATGCAGTAGCAGCCCCTGGCAGTGACTGGGAGATTACACTGCCCGGCTGGCAGATGCAGGGGACTGGGGCTGCAGTGGATGCCTTTCAAGTGTGCATGGGAGCTTGATCATGTCAAGCAGGGCATCATTGCACATCTGAACCCAGTGGCAACACAAAGAAAAAAAAACCTGGCTGTGGATAGGTGAAGACACCTTCTGTGTTGGTCCACACTCCCACCACTGGACCTGCCTGCAGGAGCCTCCCCCTCTGACTCTGACACATTGGATTATTAGATAGAGCACTAGGGTAGGTGGCCCTACCCCAGGGGGTACAGAGTGGGGGGATCAGTTGGGTCAGAGTGCCCATAAGGTAGGTTTCAGACTGGGAGGTAGAGACTGGCACGGGGGTAGCTGGAGAGAGTTCCACAGCCAAGGAGCATAAAGAAAGTGTGCAAAAAAAAGTTTCTATAATTTCGAGTCTTCAAGTACATCCAGATAGAACTTATATCCATATAAATAGTTATTTAAGAAACATTTTGAATACACAAAGTTTATAATATGCTTCAAATCCTTTTGGATCCAATAATTGTTAATTCTCTTCTTCACGTATTTTTTATATATAAGATTTAGGGTTATTTTTTCACTGTTAAGTTCTCCAGCTTAAGCAAGTTATACTGAGAAAATCACGTACAAAGCTAGATTTGCCAAGGAGACTGTTTATATTTCATTTCATGCCACTTTCTTTTTTATGTATAACATAAATAAGGGAGTCTGTGTTCCTGCGTTCTAGAAATTTTCAACCAGTAATTAAAAATTCTGCAGTCCATCATGGTATTAATATTCTCTATTCCCAGCTCTGATCTTATATATGAGGTCAGGCAAGATTGACCTAGCACCAATAGTGTTCTTAAAACTTTAAATAATAAGCTGGTGAACTTATCTCTATTTCCCATATTCCAGACCTCAGCACCATACAAAAGTTGCGAGAAGTACTTTGCTTGAATCACCTTTAAGAGAGGCTTACTTGTAAGATTCCCTATATTTACAGTTAAATCTTGCCAGTCCTAGTATGTTTTTTTAGTGATATCCAAAGTTTTTTGAATGTGGGAATTTCAATGTCCAGTATTATCAAAACAAATTCCAAGATATATATAGTTATTAACTACTTCAGTTCTTTGGTTTTTTACTTTCCAGGTACCATTTTGTTTTATGTGAGAGAAAATGATAACTTTAGTCTTAGTAAAATTAATATTTAGATGAAGATTTGTGCTGAATCTAGTAATAATTCTAATGTTTTCCGAAGTCCAGATTTGGTTAGTGACAATAGAATCGAATTATCAGCATACACTAATGCAGTGCAGAAAGAACTGAGAATATTTGGAGAATCAGTGGGTACATCAGCAAGTTCTTTTAGTAAGTTATCTATAGACAGTGGAAATAGAGTTGGTGTAAGCACACACCCTTGCCTAACTCCTTTATTTATATTAAAGGTATTGGTGCTTTGTCTACTTATACCAAGTCTTACTTTAGCCCATGTATTGCTATAAAGGTTTTGTGTAATGTATATAAAATTTGAATCAATATCACAACTGTGCATCAGAGGCCAAAGTTAATTTCTTGCAATAGAGTCAAAGGCTACTGAAAAGTCTACAAACACAACATATAACTTTTGTTTCCTAAGAAAAAGATATTTTTCTACCAGATGATATAAAGTATACCAATTCAAAACAGGTGAGTGTGTGAGCTGGAGCAGCGGGACAGTGCAACTCTTAAAAAGAGGTGGCTCACCTCTAACACAGGAAGTTCAAATGGAAAAGCAGCACTCAGAATACCACACCAAGAATAAATTTATTAAAGCATAATGCACAAAGAATTAGACATGGTAATGTCAGCTGAATTAATCTCACAAAAAACTACTCAAGTGCTTCGACTCAAACGTGAGTTTTCCTCAGGGAGTATAAAGTATAGCAGTTATCCACAGTGGAATAACCTGATCAGAATCCAGCCTGCAGTTCAAAAAGACCACCTGTCACTTCAATTTGAATTTGAATCTTTAGCCTCTCTAAAATAATTTTAGAGAATAATTTTAAGGCTAACGTCCAGCAAGCTTATAGGACGATACATTGCAGGATCCAATAGACTCCCTTTTTTATGTACTGGGACTATTTCTGCACCATGCCAGAATTTTGGGTAATAATTTTCTAAGACATATTTATTAAAGATACATGAAAGTGCAATATACCAAGTTTTGGTATTAGATAAATACATGTCTGCAGGTATCTTGTCAATATCAGGAGTTTTGGCTCTTTTTAATGTATTACTTGACAAATATAATTCTTATATGTTAATTAATTGGAGGGGGTGCTAGAGGGGTTGAGCAGTAAGATGTGGGTTTCAGAGCTCCACTAAAAGCAGTTATTAAAATCTGTTGAAGTCCTGTATTTTCACTGATTCTCATTTAAATGGCACAATTAAGGAAAGCCAAGGCCTAGCAGAGGCTAGGCTGGACAATATAGAAACATTTCTCTCACCAAAAATTGGTAAAGCACCTCAGCTAAGAGAAAACTCTGAAGTATCCATGCCAGAGGTGGTAATGGCTTCCCCTGCAACAATACATCCTGAACTGGGTGCTAAGCCGAAAGTATCTGTGAAGCCAACATTGCATTCCATACAAGCTCTGTTGTTGGGGGTCCAGGAAGAATCCTGTTCATCATTTGAGAAAGCCCATGGTACTTTGGCTGATATTTCATTCAGATGTTCCCAAATAAAGGAGAAATTACAGAACTGTGAGGAAAGAGTGCCACAATGGAGATAAATGCTGAGAAATTAGCCAGAAGGGTGATGACTCTAGAAGGTGCAGTGAATGCATTGTTGTATGAACAGTTGTTGAATACTGCCAGATTTGAAAAGACTGAAAATACCCTACTACTGAAAAATCTTTAGCTGATAGGTTTATCAGTGGACATACCTGGGGCTGAACTTAAATCACAGGTGGAATACATAATTATCACTGGTTTCTCCCTTGAGTCACCTATGATACTGGAATCTGTTTTTCATCCACAGTCACAGAACATCTAGGGGAACACAGGAGCCAGATATGTAATTTGCACCTTTACAACTATCTTACAGCGTAATCATATTCTTCAGTTTGCCTGTCAAATAAAAGGCTTTCAGTATGAGGGACAGAATCTTCACCTGTGTCCTGAATTCTGTTTGATCACACAGTGCAGGAGAAAACATTTTTTATCTATTAGATCAGAGTTCATCCAAGCTGGAGTTAGTGCTGTTCTACAGGCACCTTCAAAGCTTAAAATCCATTTTCAGGGAAAAGATGACTTTTTCCATGAAGTTGATGTAGCCAGTAAATTTTTCTAAAAAAATGTGACAATACCAGCAGACTTGGGATCTCATCTCAGTGACGATGAAGACATGGGCAGTACTCATTATGTACCAATGAAGCGAACCTGCATTTCCTTTAATAGTTGGGAATACTGATATTCTATGTTTACACTCTATGGGCAGTTTATGGACTGTAACTAAGCCACAGCTTAATGATTACCAGACTCTTGCACTAAAGTGACTCTTAAGTATATTCTTTTAGTGTGATGTTAAAGCTTGGAGCATGAAACATAAAAAAAAAAAAATGTTCATTAGTAAAGATAGGACTTCAACTTTAATTAATTAAAATGTATAAATTCTTTTACCCCCCCTAAAAGTTAAAACATATACTTTTGTTTGGATTCTTTATGTAATTTGTTATCAAGATGTTCATATCCTTTTTTGATGAATTGTAGTCTCAAAACTTTCTTTTCTCTTTGAATTAAAAATAAAGTATAAAAAAAGCATGTCAATTAATTTAACAAAAAAGGAAAAAATCTGTAATCAAATTGTTCTTTTTGTTTCAAGACGGTTTTATTTTAGGGCCTAGATGATTTTTTAGTGAGTAAAGGTGACAGCCATGTTTGCAATGACAAGCAAGCATTTTTATAAAATGCTTGATATTGTTAGTATGCTGCATCCTCATTGCCAGACCTTTTTTTCTCTGCTATAGACAGATCTAAGATACAGGCACCAACCAACTAGAATGAAGGATTTCCCCTATGGATTAAGGTAAATACTGTCTATACACACCACGGTAGACACCAGTACACACATATACAAACATCAACACCACAACCACAGACGGTGGCTCCCAGATGACTGCTACCATGATGCCACTAGGCAGACCAGTGGACCACCTTATGAGTACATGTGTATAATGGTGCCAGGCAACTGACCAGACTCTGTCTGAACTTTGAACCCAGAGCAAAGGCTCAAAGTTATACCTCTCAAACCTGATTATGAGAGACAGCATTGCTCTTCTTTCATTAATGTTATAGTGCTTCTTTATTATCATCTAATATTTACACTTTGGAACTGGAAAAATGTAAAACATAAGCAACTGATATCTATATATATATATATATATATATATATTAGAGGCAAAAAACTCTGTTTAATGCATCAGTTAGGGTTGTTCCACAGTGACAAAAGCGAGCAAATTGAGTGTTAGGGTTGAAAGCCCCCCTTGGACCCCTCCAGCCCACCCCTCAACTGGCATCAGGGTGCACGTTGGGGTAGTCAGCCCTAACTCTCACCCCATCACATATATAAAGAAGCTGAGGAATAGGAAAATGGGGTGAGAGTTAGGACCGACAACCCCAATGCACACCCTAATGCCAGTTGGGGGGTGGGCTGGAGGGGTCCAAGAGGGGCTTTCAACCCTAATACCAAATTTCCTAACTTTTGTCACTGTGGAACAACCCTAACTGATGCATTAAACTGAGTTTTTTGCCTCTAATTTACCTTCTTTTTGAGAATGATGATGAGAAATAGTGACTGTAATGTGGTGGTGGGAGCGCGGGGCCCTTTGAACCCCGAGCTCCCGCTATGTGATGTCTTGTGACATAGTAACAGGAACAGCAATGCAAACAGAAGCGCCAACAGTGGCGCACATGGTAACGCAAACATAAATGGTAAAGGAAACGTTAATAGAAACGCAAGCACAAAGTGCCACCGAAGCGAACAGTGATACAAATGGACATTGAAGTGCATATGAACACACAACTGGTAACGCAAACAGTGATGGCAGTGGTATTTTAAATGGAAATGTTTAGTGTCACAGCAAAAAGAACATGAAAGGGAACAGAAATGGAAACGCGAATGCAAGTGCACACGTAAACACAAACCGTAACGTGCACAGGCATGGTACCACAATTGTAAATGCAAATGGTAAAGTTAACATGAAGAATAATGCCAAACGAAATGGAAATGGGAACAGAAGCACGTACGGAAACGCAAACTGAAATGAGCACGAGCTCAGTACCACAATTGTAAATGCAAACGATAACAGTAACAGCAACAATAACAGCAGAGGAAAAAGAAATGCAAAAGGAAACACAAGCGCATATGGAAACGCAAACCGTACTGCACACGGCACAGTAACACAATTGCAAACGCAAATGGTAACAGTAAAAGCAAGGAAGATGCAAAACAAAAGAGAAACAGAAACACAAATGAAAGGGCTGCCGGGAATGCAAATGGCAATGTGCATGGTGACACAAACAAAAATGCAAACAGAAACAGTAGTGGAAATGCATATGGTAACAGTAACAAAAACACAAGTGCAAATGACAATGCAAAGGGTAATGCACACAATGGCATACATGGGAACGGTAATGCAAACGGCGACATAAACGCAAGTGGAAACAGTAACTGTAACACTAACTGAAGTGCATACCCTGTTTTTGCCGAACAGGTGCATAGAGAAACACAGTGTGTACAAAGAATGTATGCATAATAATGGCCCTCGAATCAGAAAATGAGCTGTTGGAATACTAAATTGCTTATATCTCAGGAACCGTGCGACGTAGGAAAAAATTTTTAATTTCACATGATTCACGAGTTTCCTGGCTAGGCTTTTGCTAAATGCATAGCCCATAGTGCTACACATTGACATGATGAAAATTCCATATCTCGCACTATTTCCGAGATACGAGCCCCGAAATGCACAGTGAATGCCACCATGTTAGTCTATGGGAAAAAAAAGTAACCTTCAGAGTACTGTAACTTGGCATCCGTGCAATATTTTGTCACCAAACTACCAAAAGGCACATCTGAGAGATATTGGCTGCCTTCCCTCTAATTTTCAGCTCAAAAGACCAAACCGTTCTTTTGCAGCAGGGTGGCAAAGAACTGCTGTCATTTTGGCCATAGTCTGAAAAAGTAGTGTCGGGATTTGCAAAAGCTTTCGCAAACATTTGTGAAAGTGTCATGAGTGCAACACTACTTTGTGACACTTCTTTTTCAAGAAATTTGAAAAACATATTTTTAGGGTGTTTATCCCCAAAATAAAGACATGCCTAGCATCCTCAGGGTTCAACTAGGTAAACACAAAAAAGAATTGTGTCCCTAGATTGTCCCAGTTTTAAATGCTAAGCATTTTTCTGATCATCAACTGAAAACAAAATGGCAGATTTGCGACACTACAAGGGACATTTGCAACACTAAAAAGTGCATTGCGACACTGTGGAACTTTTTAACTTTTCCCATTGACTTATAATGGGAAATTTTTTTTTGAATAACTTTTGAACCGTTTAATATTTTTTCACAAAGTCTTTGAAAGGCACATCGGGGACCCTGGCCGCACATTCCCTGAAGTTTTTGAACCGATCGTGCAAACCATGCGACCTGTGAGCGAGCAAAGAATTCACCAGAAACCATAAACGTGTGCACAGATCACACTTAATAACTCCACAGCTGTACATCCGACCAGTACGAAAGTTGACAGATCCCAAGATGTATGGTTCTTGATCATGCTTTCCAAATTTCAGGCAAATGTGTTGAACAGTAGCAAAGTTATTAAGGTGCAAAGTTTGACCCTTTAACCTTAAAAGTGCTACTCAATCCTAACTATATATATATATATATATAACAATAAATGGATAGAAAACCAGCTACAATAAGGCTGTGTTCCCATTCAGGAAGTCAAATAACATCATAAACCATGAAAAGTGATGCTTGAGTGGTCTATGATGTCATCAAAATTCTGAAATAGAAACACATCTTAATTTGTACATTGGATTGTTTAGCTGCTATTTTTTACAGTATATTTTTAATTAGCCCAACATTTAAACAATCTACAGGGTTCTTAATATATAAAAATAACACCCATTCCCTGCTGCTTGAAAGCCCTCTTAGTCCTCTGTGTACACAAATTAACCTCTTCCCTGAAATTTTACTCATGTTTCTATTCTTTAAAAATAGCAAAAAACACTGCCTGCTCCCACATGCTGACTAACCACTCACCACCTGCCTGAATCACATTTTTTCTGACTTCTTTTGTTATCTTTATTTATGTTTTTAGTTCAATGCCAAGCAATGACTCCTCTTGCTTCTTGCCTTAACTACTGTTCCTCTTCCAATCCGAACTTTGGTGGTTTACACTCCAGCAACACTCGGGTGGAGTTAATAAAATCAACAGGACTGAGATGTCACTCAGCGTTGGACTAACAAATCATGTAAATAAAACAAATGACAGTAAGGATATGGCTTTTTGGGCAGCAGGTTGGTGGGTTATACAACAAGTTGGAGTGGGTGGGCTTTTTGAACTTTTTGTTTTAATGAGTAATGTTTAAGAGGAGGAGTTTAATTTGTATAGAAAGAATCAGGGTGTCTATTAAGCAGCTAGGAGCATGGTTGTTTTAGATATTTAAAATCTGTATTGTTTAGAAAAATGTAATTTAGTTAGACTCATGTGTGATCGCTCATGGCACTTCTGGTTGCTGTTTTATTTTTGTTATGTCATCAGAACAGTGGTACAGCAGTATCACAACAACAGAATAGCAGTACAAAACCATTTTGTAATGAGGAAATGTCTATCAATAATAACATTTACCATGTACTGTATTTAAGAATAAACCAACTAGGGTAGCATCAACAGACAGAACAGAACAGTTGATTTCATAGTTATCTACAATCATGCAGTTCAAGCCAGTTGGTTGCTGCCAATTAAAAAAATAATTGTTATCAAATGAATAACAAAATCATGATTGTTAAACATAAGAAATGCAAGGCAATGGAAATACGAAGAAGCTTATTCCACAAACTAGTAGAGATTTCACTGCAGACTGAAACATTTCTGACAGTCCTCACAGCTTTGTTCCATACAGTCCCCCTTAACGTGCTTGTCCTTTTGTAATGTGATTTTTGTCTGTAGTTTACTAGTCATAAATGTAAGCCCCCCCAAGTCAGGCTTACCTGGTAGGGCTATGGCTCTCCAACCTTCTGCTGGACCTCCTCCGAGAGGCTGTGGTGGGGCTCAAGACTGGATGCCACTCTGTGCCTGCGGGCTGCTGCAGCACCTGAGTCAGGACCTCGGCCTGGGATGTGGATGAGGCCAGGGTCTGGCTGGTGTTCCTGTGCATCTGGTTGCTGCAGGGGGAATGATGGCATTTAAACTAAAGAGCTGTGCTGGTCACAGTACTCCCAGCACATGATGGCAGCCCCCATAACAAACTACAATTTGGGGCTGCTGGGAAAATACCCAGAAGCAGCCTACAGGTCACATGGGGCACTGCAGCCAGTGAGAGGGAGGCTGTTCAGGGGAAATAAAAGGCTGGTTATTGGCATCTAAGAGGGGGTCAGAGGTCAAGTGGGACTGCAGGGTGGATGTGAGAGGAGCAATTGTTCTGATAGAGACAGTCTGTCTGGCTGTACAAACCCTGCCTACATCCATGTACAAAGCTGAGTGCAGGAGGGACAGTGGTTGTGTGTGAGACTGAAGCAGAGAAAACAAGCATTTGTCAATGCTGAATATTTGCTTGCTGGCATTGGCATTGGTAGTGTAGGAGTTACAGAGCTGCATAATAGGAATGGCAGTGAAGTATTGAACTGAAGCCAACCCCATCACCACCCTGCAGATAGTGACAGGCATTGGGGTGTGCCTTTGCCGCCAGGCATAATGGCCATGCCATTTCACCACACCCTACCCTGCAGACACTGACAAGTGTCACAGTGTGCCTTGGGGTCTTTGGCCCTTATTTTCACCCCATTCCATCAGGAAATATGGTGAGATGGGTGCAGTATAGGAGAATGGGGTTAACTTTGGGGCCGAAGAGTCCAAGGCACACCTCGATGCCTCTCAGTGGCTGCAGGTGTGTGGGTGGGGGTGGAATGGTATGAGCATTGCAGGCTACAATCCCAAGTCACAGCCCTGATGCCTGTCATTCTCTACAGGGTGGGGCATTATGGTCAGAAACCCTAACACCTCAGACATTCATTGGTATTTTCACTCCAAATTTTCAACATTTTTTTTTGTGATCCCACCTCATGAACAGTGGCAATATCAGTTTGTTAGATGAAAGCTGCTTTTGCACAGTGACTATGGCATTTGTCACCTCAGGTGCAAAAACACATTTTGAACAGGATGTGAAAAATGACAGCTGTACTGTTCATGGGGAGGTGTAAAAAATGGCAATGTTGAAAATCTGCAGTCAAAATATTAAAAAAACTGGTGAAGTCACGAGCGTGCATAGAAACAGTGCAACGCGCACCCATAATGTAATTAGTTTGGGGATTTTTTACAGCAGATTGTCAACACAGGCATTTTGGGACCTCCGCTCATGAACAGTGTCATGGTGATTTTCTTTATCTGTCCAGAACAATGATTTCCCACAGCGACCATGCATTTCTGTGCTGAAAGTGTGAAAACACATTTCAGCCATGTTGTGAAAAATGACAGCTGTACTGTTCATAAGGATGTGTGGAAAAATGCCACTGGTGATAATCTGGACTGAAAATATTACAAATTCATGAACTTACAAGGGTGCATGGAAACTGCACAATGCTCACTCATAACACAGTCATTTTATGGACTTTTGTCACCAAATTTTCAACATAGCCATTTTAAGACCTCTGCTCATGACCAGTGTCACTGTGATTTTCTTAATCTGTCCCAAACATTGCTTGCACACACCGACTACACCATTGTGTGCTACATGTGTGGAAACACATTTTGGGTGAGATGTGAAAAATGGCACCTGTACTGCTAATAAGGAAGTGTGGTAAAATGGCAATGTTGAAAATCTGGCATGCAAATATTAAAAATTTGCAAACTTTCAAGCATGTGTAGGAACTGTGCAATGTGCGCTCCTAAAACAGTCATTTTGGGGAATTTTTTCACCAAATTTTCAACATAGCCATTTTAAGACCTTTGCTCATGAACAGTGTCACTGTGATTTTCTTAATCTGTCCCAAACATTGGTTGCACACACAGACTGCACAATTGTGTAATACATGCACAGAAACACATTTTGGGCAACATGTGAAAAATGACAGCTGTACTGCTCATAAGGAGGTGTGGTAAAATGGCAATGTTGAAAATCCAGAGTGCAAACATTAAAAATTTGTGAACTTACAAGCGTGCGTAGGAAATGCTCAATGCATGCTCATAAAACAGTCATTTTTAGGAATTTTTTCACCAAATTTGCAACATAGACTTTTTGAGAGACCACCTTATGAACACTGGCATTGTCATTTCCTCAATCAGTCCCAAAAGGTGATTTTGTGCAGTTACCGCAAAATCACCCTTCAGGCCTGATTAACGCCATGGCATTTCAAGAATTCATGAGGAGGGGGTTCCAAAAATCCCATGTTGAAAATGTGATGTTAAAATTCAAAAAAATGCCTGAGATATGCATCAAAGTTGAAAAACTCTATTTATTCCATTATACAGCTTACTGGTACTTCCTCAGTTCACAGTCGGCTTTGAAGAGTGCAGAAGTGTTCCCAGTCCACCAAACATCATCGTGCCAGACTCTGGAGGTAAGTATGGGGTGAGGGGGGTGTGGGGAGGCAGGGTGCACAGTGGGTGGATGTGAGTGGGGGCAGGGATACTACGAGGGATAATTTTCTTGTTTACAGGTTTTTTTCCAAGACAACATGGGACGTTTGCCACGCTTGCGTGCGCTCCTAGCATGGCAGCTGGAAGGGTGTTTTGCGGGACCTGGAGCAGATGGGGGATTGGGCACCCCTGTCAGCAATAACAATTTTTGCCATGCTGGGGTGGGCTCACAGTGTGGCAACTGGAAAGCTTGTTTTTGGGGAGGGAGGCCGTGAAGCCGACAGGGAATTGGGCACCCTCGTCGGCCATACAGTGCGTGAGTGGGTGGGGGAGCGCATGAGCATGCAGTATGCATGCGCGTGCATGTGTGTGTGTGTCTGTAGAGGGGGAGCGCTGCTCACTCAAGCGGTGCTCTCCCTTTCAACTGTACGGCACTGTATTTTGGATCGTCACACTATGTTTCTTTGCACATGTGTGCAAGCAAACATAAAAACAGTAGAGTTTTATTGCAGCCCAGCTGGTTTAGACTTCTGTTTAAACTAAGGAAAGAAAAGACAGTTATGGACTTTGCTCAGACACCAGCTTCCCATGGTGCAGAAATTGTTGGGGAAAGTGGACATCTCAGCCAGGGGAGAGTCTGTAAGTGTTAAATCAAGCTGCTGTGACAGGATCCAGCACTGCTGGTGAAAGCATCCTCCAAGAGAGGGACTGTCAGGTGGAGACTGCAAAATCCCAGCCATCCTGTGTTGGTCCTGAGGGTGGTCAGGCATGCATTGTAGGGGTTTGGGGAACATAAGCAATCTTGGTTCCCTGGACTGAAGACGATGACACCAGGTTGAAGGACAAAACAGGCCTGCCTGTGTGAAGTCTGTATGTAAAGGCCCATAGATGAAGTTGGCAAGGCCAGGCAGGTGAAGATCACATCATCCTTTTAGCCATCCAGCTTTCGTTTCCCCACCGGTGAGGCACCACCAACGTAGAACCTCCACGGTATGCTATGCATCTGGCAGGAACGCCTAGTGTGGACTGAAAACTGTGAGTACCCCGAGCTGTGGCTTTGGGGAGTCTTTTAGTTAACTAGTCATTTAGGAGTCGGGGGGTAAATCCTTCCACCTCTATTCAGAGACCCTCAAGCCTGCAAGTATAGGATAACTAATCTAACGTGTTACATAAAAGTAAATGATCTCTGAATGATAAAAAGACTCTGTTCATGGTGTTTAGAACAGACATGTACTCAGGAGGGGTTGACCTGAGTTTGGTTACCCTGGGGGGTCCCAATCCAGCAGGTACAGAGCTACAAATACTTAGGCCTATGGGTGGATGAATTGTTGAGTTGGAATACCCACATAGGAAATATAACTAAGTAGCACTGTATAGAGTCAGTCCATTGTTGAATCGGGAAGCAAGGAAAAGGGTAATAAATTCAATGATATCCCCATGTTTGATTATGGAGATATACTTTTCCATTGGGGAATCAAGGGTAACTTTAGAAAACTTTATATCTGCTATGGCAGTCTTGCCAGATATATATTGGGAGCTCCCCGATTAACTCACAAGTGTAACTTACACAACCAACTGGGCTGGCAAAATCTGGAAGAAAGAAGCCAGGAGCATCTACTGGCCTTTATTCATAAGGTTTTTTTTTGGTAAACTCCCAGAGTATATCTCAGCAAGTCTGAGATATAGAAAGAAGCCTGATATACTTAGATCATCTTGTGCTCCAGATTTGGTGGTGCCTAGATGTAATCTGGAAATAGGGCACCAGTCAGCTTTGTATAGGGGAATATACATGTGGAACAAAATCCCAGCACAATCCAGAATGGGTTCTGTGCATTTTATTCAGTCCAATTTGAAGTCCTAGACAAGAAGTGAGTGCAAAAATATGACAGCATGCTGTATACAGTGCGACTAAAAGAAAGTGGGTTTACATGGAAATAATGTTGAATTTATAAGAGTTCCCAATTTTTGGATTGATAATACCTACTGATTTGCCTAACCCCCTTTGTACTATTTTGTTTCTGCCAATTTCAAGTAACTTAGGGCTTGCTTTGTAGTATAAGTAATGTACATTTTTTTTACTGTTTTATCTAACTTGACTGTAACATATAATGTGTTACATTTATATATTTTGTATACTTTTGTGTTATGTGCATCTGGTTGGAAATTCGTTTTTTTTACTCAATCAAGCTAATCCCCATTCATATGAAACATAAATAAAAATATTTTACTACTACTACATATTCAACTGGGCCCCAACGAAAGACCCCAGGTCTGCACCACCACACAAGGACAATCTGGGTGCACCCAGGGGTGGTGAGAGGAGTACTACTGGGGAAGCTATTGATGCCTAGAGTGAATTGTGTTTGACATTATCCTATGTGTTCCCCTTCCCCAGTAAATAAGGTTATTGTTTGCATTTTACTCACTGTCACTGCGTTATTGAAAGAGTACTGCTGGGGGGTGCGGGGCTATAGTGTGGAAACTGTAATTTATGTGGGAAAGTAGTTTCAGGACAGAGTACTATTTCCAGGGGGGTGGTAACTTGTTCTTTATCCACAGGATTCCTTTGCCATTATCCTAGGTGGAGGCACCGTGCCACATGAGCTGCCATTGCGGACCCAGGCCGGCCCCCTAGGATGTGTGTGCTGAGCCACCCTAGGGCCCCAGAGCAGCCAAGGTGAGTCAAAGGACTGTTACAAGTGGAGGCACCACTGAGATTGGTGCCCCTAGAGGTTACCCCCAAAATTACAGTTTAAATATTTTGGCACCCCCCCCCTTGGGTTTTGTTTGTTTCTTTTCACCTTTTCTTTTTCTTTCTTTGGTGGGGACAAGTGAAATGGTGTTCCAGGAGGTAGAGGACTGGTATGCGTTTGAACGCCTTGACCCCCAGAAGATGCTTCTAGTATGTAATGTGATGGTGGGACAAAAGAGGGAGTTTATTTTGGAAGCCTTTGAAAGGGCCCTGCCTGACTGTGGGGTGTTGAAAATTCAAAGGGTGACCACAGACCTTGGTAAGACGTGTAGAGACCTAATAATAGAAGTGGGCAAGGATTTAGTAGATGTACACCCTGGGCTGACTATAGATAAGTCCCAAGAAACCTGGGTGTTATTGAAAAAGAGATGGCTGCTGGTCCACCCCCTTGAGATCCAACCCCCTTTGATCCCCTGAACAAGGACAAAGGGAGTTTTGAAGCCCAGCTGGGGTCCCTGCTTGATAATGAAGGGAAGCTCATGAGGGATCTTCAAGCCATGTTCCCGGAGGATAGGTTTCTCCCTATGATTTTGCTGTGGGGGGCAGGCCCACTATGTGCTGGTGCTGCACATACAGTACAAGCTGCTTCACACTTTCTCGGGGGCAGTCCCCACACCCACTGGGGAGGATAATTTTCACTCCTGGATAAGGCAGGTGGCCCAGATGATCCAGGTCTGGAGGTGTTCTGTGGAGGAAAAGTGAAAGCAGGCTGTGGAAAGTTTATAGGGCATGGAGTTGGATGCGATTTGGTCCCTACTGGCCAGCCAGCCTACTTGTACCGCAGATGACTATCTGGCCATTCTGAGAAGCACTTTTGGGGTGGTCAAGAAGAGAGAGACCATCTTGTTCCAGTTGTGGGGTACCATGCAGCATCTGGGTGAAAAATTATCACAGTATGTTACCCGGGTGGAGGCAGTGATGCGCAATATCAATGAGGCTGTGAAAGACCCCTGGGATTGGTGGCTCTGATGAGGCTCAACCAGATACTTAGGAGGTGGTGCACTCCCACTTGACTCTGATCTCCCTCAGGTTGTGGGACCGGAAGTCAAATTGCCCTCGTTCAAGCATCTATTGGATGAGGTGAAGGAGGAAGAAGCCCAGGAGGATGTCGGTGACCAGCTGCCGGTGCTCACTGCTAACCAGTGCTGCCTTGCGACCCCAAGCTCCGAACCCACCAGGACAGTCTTGCTTTCCTGAATTGGGCAATGTGCTGAAGGAGCTAAGGGATTGTGTGCAGGATTTGAAAGGAAGGGGCGGAACATCTCCTACCCCTGCTGGGGCTGAATTCCAAATGATGAAGGACAGTGTAAGGGCCTTACAGCTGGTGATAGAGTCCCAGCCTATTCAAAGTGAGGTTATGCCCAACACCCAGCGGCAGCCCCATCCATATGCTGCCCCCAGGCCCAGGCTCAGGCCCAGGCCCCACATGCCCCTTGAATCCCGAGAAGGGTGGTTCTGTTTTAAATGCGGGCAGGATGGCCATATGCAGTGAGGCTGCCTCGGGGCAGAAAATACCCTGCTAGTATCCAAGAAACAGAGGTGGAAGGATCAGCAAAACTCCAATGAGGACCAGTGATGGAGCTATCTGAGCCACTGAAATGGCATTGCTCCACTAATTGGACATACCACCATGTTCCCACCAACAGTGGTGTGCCACTTGGCCTGATTGTTCCCCGGGCTGGCATTGAAACTTTGGTTGAAGGAGTGTCTTGTTTTGCCTTGCTGGATAGGGGGTCACAGGTCACCATCATACACCGGCCCATTTATGACTGACACTTGCAACATTTGACTCTCCTACACCTGTCTGGGTTGTCCCTGTGGGGGATAGGTAGCTTAGACTACCCCTACGATGGGTATTGCCTGGTCCACATATCTTTCCTCTCCAAGGGGGCTGATACACATGCCACTATTGAGACCCTGGCCTTGATTTGCCCCGAGCTGAAAGGCATGTCGGACACCCCAGTGCTAATTGGGACCAACGCCAATATATTCAGGCAACTGGCACAGATGTGCACTGACAAAGGCGGGGCAGATGAGCTGGTGAACCCTTTGGTAAAAGCCGCAGTAAAAAGGGAGAACTTGGAGGTGACAAGCAAACCCAGCAATGCGGGGGAGGACTGGGTCGGTGTAGTCTGCTGAGTGGATGGAGACAAGTTAACTCTACTGCCCAGTGCAGAATGCCATGTTGTGGGAATTGCTCAGTTCGAGCAGCCACCCCAGGGGACTACCTTCATCATCGATGCCCCCCCCGAAGCAGTCTACCAGAAGGTTTACTGGTACAGAGAGGAGTACTGCCTCCTCCGGACACCTCCCAGGCCAGGCTGGTTACAGCGAGGGTTTGAAATGAATCCAAGAGTTCTGTGATCATCAGAAAGGACCGGGTGTTGGCAAACATCTACTGGTGTGACGGAGCCATGTCAGTCAACCATGGGGACACTCCAGGGGAAGAGACAGACCAATCTTTGTTCGCGTTTAGGAGCTCCCCTATACCGACAGTTATAGGTGGAGCTTAAGTCAGACATTGGTTAAACACCGGCAGGTTTTCTCACTCCATAAGTGGGACATGGATTGTGTGACCGGGGAAGAACATTGGACTCGCCTG
Source organism: Neoceratodus forsteri (assembly GCA_016271365.2). Taxonomy (NCBI): domain Eukaryota; kingdom Metazoa; phylum Chordata; order Ceratodontiformes; family Ceratodontidae; genus Neoceratodus; species Neoceratodus forsteri. The sequence goes on from CM057449.1 coordinate 1,677,038,061, forward strand.
AAGGATGATCGCCCATTCAGGCAGAGATCTCAGAGGTTAGCCCCAGTGACATAGAAGCTGGCGTTGTTGAATAATGATGTTATCACCAAGTCTCAAAGCCCTTATGCCTTCCCCATTGTAGTGGCCTGGAAGAAGAGAGAGTGGTGAGGATGTGCATGGATTACCACTCGCTAAATAAAAGGACCACCCGATCAGTTTACTGTGCCTCGTTTGGAGGATGCGATGGCCAGTCTGTCTGAGAACAAGTGATTCTTTGTGCTGGATCTCTGGAGTGGCTATTATCAAATCCTCATGGCGGAGGAAGATAAAGAGAAGACTGCATTTATTTGCCCATTGGGGTTCTACCAATTCGATCATATGCCCCAGGGAATATCCGGAGCACCGGCCACATTCCGGCGCCTGATAGAGAAGGCTGTTGGGGATATGAATTTGTTCGAGGTTATAGTCAGGGCCCCGTTTTTACTGTGGCAAAGTGGACCTACATTCTGAAGCACTACCACATACTTTCTGCAGTAGAAAAACTGCTGATTCTGCAGCCATTCTGCAGTAGATAAATTGTGGCTAAACAGCATCCCTTCAAAGGGATTAAGTCTTAGTTTACCCTTTGACAGCCTTCATGCAATCACTCTGCTACATTGAAAGTGGAACAGCAAGCCATTTAACAGTATGCAGTCTTCTTATCACAAATATTAAACTGCAATAACCCAAACCTGTCACAGCAATGGGCATCAGTGTTCTCTTTTAATAAATTTTCCCTCCCACCCCAAATTTGAAGGCTCATCTAGTCATCTGTTCTTCTTCTGGAAATTGGTGGCCTTTGCTGTTCTCCTAGGATATAATCCAAGGAGATATACACATTTAGCTAAAACTACACAGAAGGCAAAACCTGCTTGGATTTCTTCTGGTTTATAATTACAGTTAGCAGATACTATAAAGAGAGACTCCAACTTGAAAGCCATTTTTTTCCTGATTTTGATCAATGTACTTTTGGAATATTATTTTTTTTAAACTAGGAATATCCCAACTGCCTTGCAACAAACATGTTGTGTACATTGTGGAATTCTATGTGTTGGGGGTGGGTGGGAATTGTCTTCCTACAACAGTGAAGAAGGGTGTAACTTGCAGTGTCTGTAGGATTTGTTGACTCCTGATTTTTCTTTTGGGGGACACACTGAAAAATGCAAGCAAGTAATTCTTATTAAGCTGTAGTAACCTTGGTTAGCATGTTCTCTTCTCGCAACTCAGGGGGTTGTGGTGCTCTTCAGGCAGTGACCCTCATTTCACTTATGTATAGCAGTAGTCAAACTCTCCATTCTGATTTTTTTCCATACCTGTTTGCTCCAGATCTAGTATACCCTGGCCCCCAACTCTGCTGCAGCTGGGTAACTTGACCCTCCTTAAGAATTGAGCTTGATGCCACCACTTAGGCTGCAGGTGTAAATATGCCAAGAAATTACTCTCACACTTGCAGGTACAGAACTGTGGCTCACAAATCAAAATTGTGATTGATGTCCACCAGTGAGGACTGAGTCCTTTCCTCAGTCTACTGCCAGCCCTATGTTTCTGCAGTCAGCTTCTCCTCTGATACCTGTCACCTCACAGAGATCAATTCCACCTCCATGGGCACCACTGAATCTTCTCACTTCTTGACTACAGCTTGCCTTCCAGTTCTTTCTTCCAAATTCATCTTCCAAGGGATTCAGTACGCACCATGAGCAGCCTCACAATGAAAAATTAATATGGCTGATCTATCCACACCTACACAGCAGCAAATCATAACTGCTGTGGACCTAATCAAGCTCTGCTACTCTTGCATCAGTCCTTCCCCCCAACAATACTGGCTGGACGGAGTTATGTAACAAGAGCCAGCATGAGTCAAGATGCCATGTGGCCACTAGCTTTTTGGCTTTGTAGCAGATGGTATCAGTTTGCTGCCCTTCTATGAGCATGTATGCCATGGCATACTTAACATATCAATAGTTATGCCCGTGCCTTGTGTGATATCATGGTATAACTAGCATTTCTGAGGCTGTGCGGCTGGTTTTACTGATTTCTGTGGCAAGCACAGATTTCTGCGGTCACTCCTGATTTCTGTGGCCACTGCTGCAACAACAGAATCACAGAAACATGGGGCCTTGGTTATAGTCTACCTGGACAACCTTATTATCTTTGGGTGAACTTTGGAAGAACATGAGGCTCAATTGAAGAAGGTCCTGGATCGGTTGGAAAAGTCTGGCCTCAAGGTCTCCATTGACAAGTGCCAGTTTTGCCAGCCTGTTGTGAAGTATTTTGGGAACATCGTCTCAGCGGAAGGTGTGCAGACTGATTCAGCTAAAGTGGAAGCCCTCACCACATGGCCCAGACCCACCCATTACAAGCTCTGCAGTCCTTCCTGGGGTTTTGCAGATACTACAGTCAGTTTGTGAAGGACTACTCGATGGTGGTGCGCTCTCTGAATGATCTGATGCAAGACTATCCTCCCCGCAATAAAATGAGAGGGGCAACCTCCCCAAGGGGTACTTGTGTGTTGGTGAACCATCTGGGGACTGATGGACCCCTGAGTGTGAGGCTGCATTCAGGGAGATCATTCAGAGGCTTAGGGAGGCCTCTGTTCTCACTTTTGCTGACCCCAGAAAGCCATATGTTCTTCACACCTATGCCAGTTTTCATGGTTTGGGAGCCGTACAGTATCAGGAGTATCCCAAGGGGTTTCGCACTGTGGCTTTTGCAAGCCTTGGCCTGACTCCCTCCAAAAGGAATTACCCAGTGCATAAGCTGGAATTCCTGGTTCTAAAGAGGGCTGTGACAGAAAAGTTTGATGAATACCTGTACACGGTCCACTTCACCATCCGAACAGACAACAATCCCCTGACATACGTTATCAGCACAGTGAAATTGGATGCTGTGGGGCACCGATGGCTCTCTGCTCTCTCCACCTACAATGTCAGTCTCGAGTATCGGAGTGGGTGAGTCAATGTAGATGCTGACACATCGTCCAGACATCCACACGCCAATGTCCCTGACCCCCCAGTTCAAACTGAATATGCCCTGGTCCAAGTGTTGTGTTCCCAGGTAAGGCCTGTGGGTGATTCAGTTGTGAACCCCACCAGAGCCAAAGATGTGCCCCACCAGAGTCTATACCCCCTGCCTATCTAAATTTCACAGGGCTGGATATCTCTTCGCTGCCCCAGCCCCATAAGACTAACCAGCAGTGGGTGCAGGGATCTGACCCAGTCATACGAGACCTCCTGTTGGCTCTCGAGAAAGGGCAGTCCCCCCACCAAGTGCAGTACTGTCACCCTGATGCCCACCACATGCTGAGAAACTGGGAAAAGCTAGTCTTGCAGGATGGGATACTGTTACAAAAAGTGTAGGACCAGGACCACCTGGGACGCTCTAAGCTTCAGCTGGTACTGCCTAAGAAATATCGTGGTGCCATCTTCAAGTCTCTGCACAATGACATGGGTCACCTGGGCTATGAACGCACTTTGGATTTGTGTAGAGCCAAGTTTCATTCAGCCAGGATGAAAAACGATGTGGAGAACCACTGCAGACGCTGCCTTTGGAGAATAAAGAAAAAGACCTTACCCAAACGGGCAACCCCCCTGGTCAACATCTGTACCTGGATGTGGTCTGTATGGATCTTCTGTCCCTTGAACCTAATAGAAAAAACACAGCTAACATCCTGGTCATCATGTATCACTACACTAGATATGTGCAGGCCTTCCCCACCAAGGATCAAAAGGCCAGCACCATGGTTAAGGTCTTGCAGCAGTTTGTGCAGCACTATGGCCTCCCTAAGAGAATCCATTCTGACCATGGCCAGGATTTTGAAAGCCAACTGGTGAAGGAGTTTTTGTCCTCCTATGGTATACAGAAATCTCACACAACCCCTTATCATCCCCAAGGGGATCTCCAACTCAAACGTTTCAACCAAATTTTTTTGGACATGTTGTGTACCCTTGATCCAGCTGACAAAGCGAACTGGAGTCAAAAGGTCAGCCATCTGGTACATGTGTACAACTGCACCAAAAATTATGCTAACCAGTGCTCCCCCTTTTACCTCATGTTTGGTCGTGAAGCCCGGCTGCCAATGGATCTTTGTTTCAGTGTATCCACCAATGGTACGTCCCACAGGTCCTATCTCGAGTACTCCCATCAACTGAAGAGCAACTTTGGGCAACGTACCAGCTAACTTCCAAAGTGGCAGCTCAAAGTAATCAGAATAACAAAAGGAGATATGATACCAGAGTTCAAAGTCAAGAGCTTGAAGTGGGTGATCGGGTTTTGCTTTGAAACATGGGACTTCTGGGCAAACACAAGATTCAGGATCGGTGGGCCCCAGACAGTTACATCGTGGTCGAAAAGCTGCCTAGTCTGCCCATGTATCGGATGAAGTGAAAGAATGGCAGATGCCTAGAAAAAACTGTACACTGAAACCATTTACTCCCCATAGGGTAGAGTGTGCTGGACCCTGCCCCGGGTCCAGACCTGCATGCTGCAAGATGGCCTGTAACGCATAGTCAAGTTACTCGGAGAGGATGGCAAGGTCCTGGCTCATTCTCTCCTCTTGAACAGAGCACGGGAAGCTTGGATGTTGGCCCAACTGAGCCCCGGAGGGGCCTGCAAGAAGTTCTGGTGATGAGAGTGAGGATGAGGACATGAATGCCATCCATGGGGGGAAAACCCGGACCCAACCATATCCCAGTGGGAGTGGTATTGCCGGAACTCGGCTCCATCCACCCGTACAAACCCTCCAGATCCGCTGCTGTCATTGAACCCTAATGCCATGCTTTTCATTCTAGAAACACGGCCTGCTCTCCCTATATTGTCCCGATCTGGACAGTGCTCTGGATACTAAAAATGATTCAGGCCCCAACCCACCAGTTACTGATGTAACTGCCACTCCTGGCCCAGACCCAGTCCCAGTCCATGTCCATGAACAGATTCAAGGTAGTGCAGTGTTACAGAGCTAGGCCACAGGATTGACTGTAGAACCTAGCAGGGAGGGGGGCCCATACCAGATGAGGAGATTCCCATACCTGACACCGCTCTGTCTAGGAGGTCAGTCAGGCCAACCCGACCCTTTGTCAAACTCACTTATGATACCCTGGGTGATTCCACCAACCTTCCCATCCATGTCATCCAGAAATCTGGGGTCCCTGTCATCTATCCCCCATTGTGTTGTCCTTTGAATGGGGTAAACAGGTGTAGCTGTACATCTGAGATAGCTACCTGGGCATAGTCACTTTACAATTTGGTAACAGACACTGTTTATGGAATGGAAATGTGTATATTGTGGGGGATAGTCAGGAACCATTTGTCTAGTTAAAAATGTGCTTGCTAATTGGTTGGTTATGTTTAAGTGGCTTGTCAGGACATCAAGCATTCAGCCAGCGGAGTGTGTAAGCCACCAATTCAGGCTTATCTGATAGTGCTCTGGCCCTCTGACCCTCTGTCGGGCATCTTCCAAGTGGCTGTGGTGGGACTCAAGCCTGGATTCCCTTCCATGCCTGAAGGTTGTTGCAGCACCCGAAGTGGGACCTCAGCCCGGGATGTGGATGAGGCCAGGGTCTGGCTGGTGTTCCCGTGCCTCAGGTCGCTACAGAGGGAATGTTGGCAGCCCTATTAAGGGCAAACCACTTAAAATAAAGGACTGTGCTTGTCAGAGTACTCCCAACACAAGATGGCAGCCCTCGTAACAAATTACAAACTGGAACTGCTGGGAAAATACCCAAAGGCAGCCTGGAGCTCAGATGGGGCACTGCAGCCAGCGAGAGGGAGGCTGTTCAGGGGAAATAAAAGGCTGTTTTTTGTCACTAAAGAGGGGGTCAGAGGTAAAGAGTGATGCAAGATTGATGTGAGAGGAGAGACTACTCTGATAGAGACAGTCTGCCTGGCTATACAAATCCTGCCTACATCCATTTACAAAGCTGAGTGCAGGAGGAACAGTGGTTGTATGTGAGACTGAAGCCAAGAAAAGACAGCAGAGTTTTATTGTAGCCCTGCTGGTTTTATTGCAGCCCAGCTGGTTTAGACTTCTGTTTAAACTGAGGAAAGGAGAGATTGCTCTGAGAGATACAGTTTGCCTGGCTGTACAAATCCTGCCTACACCCATTTACAAAGCTGAGTGCAGGAGGAACCATGGTTTTGTGTGTGAGACTGAAGCAGAGAAAAAAACAGCAGAGTTTTATTGCAGCCCAGCTGGTTTAGACTTCTGTTTAAACTGAGGAAACAAGAGATGGCTGTGGACTTTGTTTGGACCCTGGCTCCCCACGGTGCAGAAATCATAGAGGAAAGTGGACATCTCAGCCAGGGAAGAGTCTGTAAGTGTTAAATTAAGCTGCTGTGACAGGACCCAGCACTGCTGGTGAAAGCATCCTCTTAGAGATGGGCTGTAAGGTGGAGACTGTGAAATCCTGGTCACTTTGTGTTGGTCCTGAGAGTGGTCAGGCATGCATTGTAAGGGTTTGGGGAGCATCAGCAATCTTGGTTCCGAGGACTGAAGACGACGACACACCAGGTTGAAGGATGAAACGGGCCTGCCTGTGTCAAGTCTGTATATAAAGGCCCATAGACAAAGTTTGCAAAGCCAGGCAGGCGCAGATCATCATCCCTTAAGATGTCCAGCTTTGATTTCCCCACTAGGGATGCAGGACCAACGCAGAACCTCCACTGTACTACGCTATGCATCTGGCAGGAACCCTTAGTGTGGACTGCAAACTGTGAGTACCCCGAGCTGTGACTCTGGGGAGTCTTTTAGTTAGCTAGTCAGTTAGGAGTCTGGAGGTAATCCTTCCACTTCTATTTAGAGACCCTCAAGCCTGCAAGTATAGGATAATCAGTCTAACGTGTGTTATGTTCAACTGGGCCCCAATGAAAGACCCCAGGCCTGCACCACTGCACAGGGACAATCTGGGTGCATCCAGGGGGTGGTGAGAGGGATTACTACTGAGGAAGTTATTGATGCCTAGAGTGAATTGTGTTTAACATTCTCCTCTTTGTTCCCCTTCCCCAATAAATAAGGTTACTGTTTGCTTTTTATTCACTGGCACTGCATTATTAAAAGAGTATTGCTGGAGGGTTCAGGGCTATAGTGTGGAAACTGTAATTTGTGTGGGGAAAGTAGTTTTGGGGCAGAGTACTATTTCCTGGGGGGTGGTAACCTGTTCTTTATCCATAGGGTTCCCTTGCCATTACCCCAGGTGGAGGCACTGCACCACACTAGTTGCCACTGCGGAACCCAGGCTGGCTCCCTAGGAGGTGTGTGCTAAGCCACCCTAGGGCCCCAGAGCAGCCAATGTGAGTCAAAGGGCTGCTACATAGAGAAAGCAGCAGTGTGGCTTCCACTGCTCTGTACAAGCTTGCTGCTTCACAGAAACATCAAACAACCAGCACAGATGGCTTACACTTTTTTCCATACACTCAGGCACAAAATGTCAATGTCCACTGCAGTATAATCTCTGTATCAGAAATAGTATTTATTGTAAAAATTAGTGACAGACACAAAATGCACAGTGAACTGGTACCACATTATTCAAAAACTACACAGCTACTCCATGGTCAGATACAGCATGAGTATCTTCCACCCATGAAGAGCGAATCTTGCTGAAAACTGATCCCAACAACTACTTTAGACTGCCATTCCACTCTCAGTCACATTGTCACGTTCAAGTCCCACCCCAAACTGATTTTCACAGAGAGAGTGCAGAATGTGGCTATCACTTGAATGGATATTTGTGGATCTGAAAACTCTCTTCCAAATCCCACAACACAAAAAACCTTAATACCCCCTTTCACTCCACAATTCCCACCCATTCAAACCTGTTTTCACTATTCTTGATCGAATTTCAAGATTTTCTAACATGCTCTGCTCTGCTCCCCACCCATTTGCAATAGTTTCTAATTTATTTACTCAGAATAGCCCAGATGATATGCAACATCTCATTTCAAGGAATGTCCTACTTATACCAGTTGTCATATCTCGGTTGACTGGAGCACTGGGTTGTTAAGTAACCTGCCCAAAGTCACTCAGTGAGTATTTAGCTCTAATGAAATCTGAACCTGAGGTCTCCATGGTTCCCCAAGCCAGTGTTATCAACACTGGACTGTATTGCCTTGTTCCCTCTGCACTGCTTCAGTTCTGCATTCTGTCCCTTTCATCAGCATAGCATGGCAACCCTCAGTTTCCAACAATGTGCTCTGGCAACCTACTCTGTACACTAATGATGTTTGGGCTATGCCACCTCCACTGCTGTTGTCAGACATACAGATGCCTCCACCACTGAATCCCTATACCCATTTCTTACCAGAACTTCGGCCCTGCACCCATTCTTCACCATTGTTGTGGCCAGGTGCTAAGAAGAACAGCAATTGTGTGTGTCAGGCCCACTTGTGCTTGCTCTGTGCAGTATATACATGCCAATTTCTGCAAAATTCTGTTGCGTACCAAGGTTGCCGGATCAACACCCAAGGCCTACACCCAACAGACAGCAAGGTAGATGCTATAGTTAAGGCACCTGTAACAACAAATGTGACAGAATTAGAATCATTATAGGTCTGTTGAACTACTATGGATGGTTCCTAGCCCAATTGTCCAAATTTTTGCAGCCACTCCATGACTTGCTACAGAAAGAAGCTCAATTGAATTGTTCACCACAGTGTGAGGAAGCATTTCAGGCTTGCAAGAAATGTTTTCTAAGCAGCAAATGGTTAGTGCAGTATGACCACACCAAATCTCTGAGACTAGTATGCAATGCATCACCATATGGATTGGGGGCCATCATCTCTCATGTGCCACCTTCTGGGGAGGAACACCTGATTGCTTTTGCTTCCAGGACCTTGTCCCACAGCAAAAAAAGCTATGCTCAGTTAGAAAAAGAAGCTTTGAGCAAACATTCAGTGTCAAGAAGATCCATAAGTACTTGTATGGATGGAAATTTACTCTGCTAACAGATCACAAGCCTCTACTGGCAATTCTGGGGTCAAAGGCTACAATACCAACTCTCACAGCACTCAGAATGCAGCAATGGGCCCTGATTTTTTTGGCTTATAACTATGACATCGAATACAGACATTCTCACAATCATGCAGATAAAGATGCATTATCAAGGCTGCCATGCAAAGATGCAACAGAGAAGGAAGATGATGGGGCAGTATTCCATCTTTCACATCTTGAGGAATTACCCATCGCTTCACAGGATGTCGCAGCAGAAACATGGCGAGATCCTGTCCTGTTTAAAGTCCTAGATTTCACCCTAAATGATTGGCCCAACTTCATGAATAATCTGACTCTCCGAACTTTCTTAGACAAGAAGAACCAGTTGTCCACGGAGCAAGGCTGTTTTCTGTGGGGAGCTTGAGTTGTGATACCTCCAAAGTTCTGCAAGAGATTACTTTCTGACTTACTGTACATGACAGTCATTCTGTAATCTTTTGAATGAAGGCATTGGCCAGAGGATATCTCTGGTGGCCAGGACTTGGTCAAGATATCCAACATCTTATCAACCAATGTGTGCCATGTGCAGCTGTTTGCAACCAACCGTCAACCACACCCCTGCATCCGTGGTCCTGGGTACCACACTGTGGGAGCACATACATGTCGACTATCCTGAAGTTATTGCATCAAGAAAGCTGATGTTGGTGTCTAGCTCTAGAACAGGGCAGATGCTTGATTGCTAGCTCCCCATTGGCTCTGTATTTTAATTGCTTAATTAGGCTTCTCTGTCCCTTCTAAAGATGTTCCCATGATGGTACTAGGTGTACTGGACCCATGGCATCCTCTAACAAAAAAAATAAACAGGTGAAGCTTAGTTTTGGTACCTCAAAGACCGCCACAGTTCTGAGTGTTGAATCCTCATCTCGAAGTAGGCCACAATCTTCGGAGCCCACGCCTGGAATCCTTCCGGCCTCGGCAAACATGTTGGAGCTCAAAAAATCTGTGGCAGGAATTCTGACTATGCTTGCGCTTATGCAGCAGGAGATGAAGGCAGGCTTTTTGAACATTACTGCCCAGATCACACACTTGCAAAGTGTGGTTATGGGGCTCACTGAAATATCCGCGTCGCACTCATCACAAATCTCTGAGTTGGACAGATGGGTAAACGGACTGGAGGACACCATCACTGAAATCTCTTCACAGAGCAATTCCTTACAAAAAACCCTGGATTAACTCACCGCATGAGTCGATGACCAGGAGAACCGGTCTCAGTGATCGAATTTGCAGATTGTAGGTCTCCCAGAGGGAATAGAGGGGAAGGATCCTGAAAAAATCTACACCACTGGCTAGTTGAACAACTTGTGCTCCCTGAAGAAGCAGCGGGTTTTGAGATTGAGAGAGCTCATCATGTAGGCCCTTCCCCGAGCGCTGGTGAACACCCATGCCACTGCCTTATAAAGCATCTCCGGTTTAAGGACAAGGAGTTCATCCTAAAAAAGGCAAAAAGTCGGGGGCGATTCAATACAATAACTCTAAAATTAATACATTTCAAGATTACAGCTCTGATTTGCAGACACAACAACAGCGGTTTAATGGGGTAAAATCTAAATTGCACAGTCTTGGGTGGAGTTTTGCTTATATGTACCCAGCGAAACTTTGTGTGGAGAGGGTCAGCAAATCCCTGAAGTTCTTTAATTGCCCAAAAGAAGCAGAGCACTGGGTCACTGAGGAAGAGAGCTGGAGGAGCAGATCCCAAGCCCATGCTGAGGATGCCTGATCCTGGTTGGTAGGAAAGCTTTCAAAATAAAGTTTTTTTCTTGCCCTGGCCTTTGTGTGCATGGATCTTGGGGTGTGTGTGCATTAGTTTATTTTCATGATTCTGTCTTCTCCCCTAATTTCACAGCCCAATAGTAGATTTATTGGAATGAGTGTGATGGGATCACGACCAAAGACAACTCTTGTCCTCCCCTTCCCCTGACCATGCCTGGGGGTGTGGTTATTGGCCGGGGGAGGAGAGGTTCAATTTAAAATACAGGCCTGCTTCATTACTACACAGAAGCCAGGATCTTGAACTAAAATATGTTCTGATCATGGAGCTCACCCCATTTGGCCTAGGGGAGAATATTGGAGCGTGCTAGTCCTATAGGCTCAGCTTGGTTTTTCAGACGAGCCTTCGATTTCAACACATGAGATGACTATGATGCCAACCCTATTATTACTGGGCTTCTCGCAAAGCCTAGTGGGAACAGCTATTGTTATTTAGTGAGTCTTATTCTCTTAAATGTGTAATGCAGCTTTAATTGGTGCCACAATCATTGCACCTATGTATCCAATCTATGTTATAGTTATATTATCTGCCAGTTGTTTGTATGGGGATGAGCTGAAGGCGACCATTGTACCTGGGGGAAGGGGGCCTGTTGTCTTAACATGGGTTTTTGGTGGGTAGCTGTGGGAGGGGTGGGAGGGATAAGTGAAATTATGCATCTTCAGGGCTCAGTTGGGATTCACCTCTATTTGATGTGGAAAGAAGCTGTGTCTCACATCTGAAGTGTGGCTGCATTGCTCAGGGGAGGTGGTTGGGGGGCACCTGGGGTGAAGGGGGAACTATTACCTGTTCAAAAGAAAAACGGAGGATCAGTACATGCTTGTTGAAGTGCAGTGGGCTTTGTGGCAGTTGCAACCTTTGTGCTTTGGGATCAGACTGGGGTGGATCAGGAGAAATGGGCATGCCTCAGTACTCAAGCTGCGTTTGTTAACTAAATACCATGGCTAATACATTTAATGTTGTGTCATGGAATGTTAATGACTTAAAGTCCATTATTAAATGAAAGAAAATCCTAACAGAAGGCAAAAGAGCTAAATGGCAGGCAGTGCTTCTCCAGGAGACTCATATGTCAATGGGAGATGTGCAAAAAACAGGGGGGGTTCATGGGGGGTGTTTGGCTATCCTTCACCTTTTCATCGAAGGCGAGGGGTACCTCTGTGTGGTTTCCTCATGGAACTGCTGTGAATATCTTGACACAGAAAGTTGATAAAGGGGGTAGATGTGTCCTAGTGAGGGTCACGGTTGGTGAGGTGGGTACAGTCTCTCTGGCCTCAGTGTACACCCCCAACATTGAGGATCCAGGACTCTTCCAGAAGTTAGCTTTGGATATGGCTGATATGGCTGATATCCCTGGGCCCTGGATTGTGGGTGGGCATTTCAATTGTGTAACGGACACCATCCTTGACCATTCTAATCCTTCCCTTGTCCCCCTTTCCAAGAATGCAAGGGCCCTGAAGGTGCTAGAGTCAGAACTCAACCTGATTGACATCTGGAGGCATAGAAATCTGTCTGGCAGAGATTACAGTTTTTTCTCCCATGCACACCACTCTTATGCCCATCTTGATAAATTGTTACTTTCCCCATCCCTGATACCTGGTGTGGGGGAGACAAGGTACTCTCCAATCCTCCTGTTGGATAATCATGTCTCTCTGAGCATGCAGGTAGTTATGCCAGGCTCTTCTGTTCCCCCTAGACACTGGAGGCTTGACTCTTTACTTCTAAAGGATCAGAACTATGTGGACCAGATGAATGAATCCATACAAGAGTTCCTTCTGTTTAAAAAAAAGGGGGTACATCCCATCAAACTAGGTGGGAAGCCTTAAAAGCTTTCATTTGGGAACAAACATTGGCCTTCACAGCTCATAAGTGTAGGGTGGAGGAAGGGGAACTGGAATTTTTAAGGCCCAAGATAGAGGCATGCGAGGCTGCACATAGGGCCTGCCCCTCGAGGCAGCTGTATAATGTGCTCCAAAAGTTAAAATGGAAGTTTAATACCTTGGGGACTGCCAAACTGGAAAGAGCAATTGTCCTTGCTAAAGTAGGGGAATATTTTGATGGTGACGAGGGAGTTAATTGGTGCATGGCAACTGAAATGAAGAGAGGCTGAAAGAACGGTAGGGCGAATACAAAATGTGAGGGGGTAGGTGGTTCATGAAACTGTAGACATTGACAATGCATTAAGTGACTTTTATAAGAGGTTGTTCACCTCCAAGGCATCTCTCTGAGAGCAAGAGAGCACACTCTTCTTGGAAACCTTTCTCTACCCTCTGTAGAACTGGCTGTGGCAGATGATTTGGATACTCCTTTGAGGCAGGAAGAGGTAGCTGCGGCTCTGCAGGCATTGAAAGGGGGAGGGTCCTGGGCCCTGATGGGTTCCCCATTGATTTTTTTAAAGCTTTTGTCCCCTTACTTCTGGAACCACTGTATGACATGCTTGCTGAAAGCCTAGAATGTGGCCTACTACCCCCCCCACATGGTCTGCCACTGTCACAATATTGCCCAAACCTTGCAAAGGCCTGGCACTTTGTTCTTTATACAGACCGATTTCCCTTGTAACTGAGGGTTACAAAGTATTGGCAAAAATCCTGGCCATACGTCTATACCCATTATTACCTAAATTAATACACCCTGACCAGTCTGGATTTGTTAAAGGATGTCAGGGGAAACACAATGTTAGACAAACACTAAACATAGTTTATAGATGGGAGATGAGTCGCCAAAAGCATGGAGCTGCAGTGGTGGCATTAGACATGGAAAAAGTGTTTGACCATGTGGAGTGGGGATACCTATTCAAAGTTTTGGGAAAGATGGGTCTAGGCCCACATTTTAGAGGTTGGATTAGAACCCTTTATACCAAGCCACAGTCCCAAATATCAGTGAATAATTTGGTCACTGCTCCATTTGACCTTGGTCAGGGTACTCACCAGGGCTGCCCACTGTCACCTCTGCTTTATGCTATGTTGCTTGAGCCCCTTGCAGCAGCTGTTAGAGCACATGAGGGAATCAGGAGGATTGGGGGGGACACAGAGGATAAAGTTACAATGTACGTGGATGATTTACTATTGTATCTACAATATCCAGCACAAGATTTACCAAATTTTCATTCTCTGATGAAAAGGTTTGGCAATTTCTCTGGGCATAAAGTTAACTGGACCAAGAGCGAGCTCCTTCCAGTTGGCATTCAGGACAGAGCCTCACTAATAGGTAGCCTTGGGGGCCTGCAGTTAGTAAATAGAATAAAATATCTGGGAACTATTATATCAGCCCAAACAAGGAAGCTGTATATGCTCAACTTTAAACCTCTATTGCAGGGAATAGCTGAAAACTGTGACAGATGGGTTGCATTGTCATTATCACTGTTTGGCAGGGTCGGAGTGGTTAAGATGTCCATTCTCCCTAAGTGTTTGTACTTATATCAGTCACTCTCAATACACTTACCTAATTCACACTTCAAGTGTCTCAGTGCAGTAATTCAGAAATTCCTCTGGCATGGGGATACTACAAGAATTTGAAGAGTGGCACCGCAGATGACTCCCAAAACAGGGAGCTGGGTTTTCCCAACTTTCTGGTGTATTATCATGCAGCTCAGCTTACTTTCATCCTATCTGGTGGGATCCAGACCTCTTGGTTGAGATTATAAGAGGATGCCCTCATGAGCTTTTTTAAGGAGGAATGCCTTGCAGCTTCTCTGGGTGACCCCCTTCACCAGACTCCCTCAAATCCATTCACAGCTAACATTTTTAAAATTTGGCTGGCTGTTCATAACAATCTTGACTGCCCCTCAGGAGACTCTCCCTTCTCCGGTCTGATTGCAGTTATGAGGAGATGGGGGGCCCCTTCCTGTCTCAGTGCTACAGAGGCTTTTGGTTTGGAGACACAGGGGTCTGGTCTTAGTTGGACAGCTATGCTTTGATGGTGCTCTTAAGCAATTCTCTACTATATGTAATGAATGGAAGATTCAATCTGGGGACTTTTTCATGTATCTAACTGTGAGGCAGAGGTGTGGTGTCGAGCTGAAAGCTGTCAATGGCTGATTGCCCCCTCACCATATGAGGATGAAATATTTAACACACAGCCAGGGCAAAAAACCCTCACCATTTTCTACCAGATCTCGTAACTCAGGGATGGGAGAGCTGCAGAGGTCATTAGGGACAGATGGAGCAGATACCTACTCACCCATATTGATTCCAGAACCTAGAAACTGGCTTGCCAACATCTTTAGCAATGCTCATGGAGTAACAAGTCACATCAGGTTCAGATCAACTTCTTATATAGTTCATATATAACTCCTCAGAAGCTCCATGCAAGGGTTCCGCAAAGGGAGGAAAGTTGCCCCAAATGTAATAGTGAGGAAGGAGACTTCCTACACCTTGCTTTAACTTGTCCAAGGGTGGCCCCATTTTGGTATACAATGCACCACCTAATGAATGGAGTGCTTGGTTACCATCCCTCAAAGTCACCCCTTGAACTCCTATTGGGCACGGACCCAAAGCACCCCAAGGGGATTCGGAGTAGCTCTTTGTGGTCTTTGGCTCTGATTATAGCTAGGAAGACCATTGCACAGTCTTGGATGTCTCCCTTTCCACCCACTAATTCCCAATGGGTGTCCAATCTCAGCTCATGTATGTCCTTAGAAAAAGTACAACTTGGGGCTATGGGGAGAATCTGAGAGTTTTTGGATACATGGAGACCATTGATTGAGGCCATGGAGAGAGAGGCCTGTTCCCTCTATTTTAAACTGTCTATGTTAACTGGGCCTGGGCTCCTCTTGATCTACTTTAGCTCCAGTCTTATGCCCGCAGTGTAAATGGAAACATTAAGTATATCTTACTGCTATACCTTGATGCTTGTACTGCACATTGAGCATGTTGATCAATTTTATTCTACTCTATGTAATTTAACTGCTGTTTGAAACTGTATGCAAACTGTATACTCTGCCTGTATTTACTGTTACCCTCCTCTATTTAATAAAATATTTTGACAAAAAAAAAGAAGGCTGATGTTGGCTGTGAAAGAAAAAGAGGAGTGAACTTGCTAGATTATTGACATCAGTCTTACTGACATTTTCTATAGGAGACTGTGTTTTATGCCTCATAGCTTATAGCCTATAGCTTGTGCCTTATAGTTTATAGCTAATATTCTGGTGTTTTGTGTTATTAGAAGCCCAGACAAGTAATCTAGTTGGGCTTAACATAAGGTATATAAGACATTGCTACTATGGTTAATATAAGGATATAAAGAGTAAATAATAGCAAACACTCCACATTGCTAGAGCTTTCACTGAAGTCTAAAAAAATTGGTAGTAAGAAAACTACAATAACAGATCACATACTTCCCTGTATAACTAAGACATTCATCCCTAGAATGGGGCAGTATCTGTACCTAACAATCTTTACCCAGTTACTATATCAGATACTGGAACAGCACAGAAACATGAAATTCTGATCTGCATGGAATTGTTTGAAGAGAATTGTGTAGTTAATAATGACATTATTGAGGCTAGGAATAATTCCTCTGATGGAAACACAGTATCAATCCAGCAGACAAAGCAGATAGAAGGGGGTTCTGTACAATCTATTAATATAGATAAATCACCTAATCTATGATTTGCAAGTGATATTGCTGAGAACATTGATGATGTGGTAAAAGACACTGAGAAAAATAAAGGAGAAACTGATGAGGTACTAGAGAAGCTTCAGTACACAATTCAAGGTTTAAAGAAGCTAGAAGGACAGGCTTATTTACCACATTACTGTAGTAATTGTTGTGCCAAACAAGGCAGAAATTTAGGCCAAAGAGAGCAGGGTGCTGAAATTTTTAAACCCAGCTACTTAAGTGAGGAACTAATAACCTTACTAAAGGACCCTTATAACACACATTTAATCCTGATGCAGCAATTAGTAATTAATAAGAACATTCTAGAATGTATGCTTCATAATATTGCACATAATAGAGCAAAGCTAGAGCAGGTGCTCATCAGGCTTAATAACGAGGTATCACATACTGAGAATGAGGTTGATGAGGTGGTTAAAGACAATATGAATTTAGTGATTAACATATGCATTCAAGTATGAATTTAACATCAGAATTTAGTGTGATTGAAATTCCTGACATCTATAGACAAACCTAGACAACTATGGATGGAAACCAGGAAAAAGAGGAAAGAAAAATAAAACTCTTAAAAACAAGCCAATAAAGTCCAATCAGAGTGTGCAGTATGAAGAAAGGCCTAAAATATCCAAGGAGTATTGTGCAGTTGTCCCAATCAGCAGTAATGTGCATATGGAAAAAGCCTGTCACCCCATTAATTATAGTAAAAGTGTCAAAGATGATTTAATGATACAACTAGACACCTTAGAGCAGGAAAGTTCCAAACTTAATCAGCAATTAGGGAAACCATTAGGAGGTAATCAATTGAGCTCACCAACTGAGACACTTAAAGATTCTAAAACAATAGATAGAGGGGAAGAGAGAACGGTAGAGTATCCTGGGCTCAATACCAATTATTCAGGCAAAGAAAATAATTGGACATAAACTTTTTCACTAATTAGATTGTACGGACCTCTGAACTGGGGAAATTCTGACCCAGCCAACTCTGACAGATATTAGATTATTTAAGTAAGGAGCTTGATATTATGTTGGCTGAAGAGGATATTGTAGAGATCAGGAGTATTCCCATTGTAGCAGCAACTCTCATTGATATATTATTAATTTCACCTAGGACAGCTAATTATGTCTGGGTAAATAGCTGGTCAATCCAAGACAAAGGTCCGATACTTACATTCCTAAACAGAGTACAATTTAATAACATCAGTGATGAACAGGAAGGACTCAATGAACAAATAATATTAGTTATGTTTAGTATGAGCCCACTTGAATATGAGAATGATCATAAATTAACACATACAATTAAGGATCTTCTAACCAACTTTTTGCATATCCCAGCTGATGAAATGGGGTTCATTTCAGCCAATAGAGTGCATTCTGATAGTCAAATTGATATAACTGTTTCAAATATGAAATTGGCAAATCATATTTTAGAACAAACTACTAAATTAGATTATTTAGGATTGAACATAGTGGATTCAAGGGTCTTCAAGGATCTAGTGGGTCCTACATTGCCAAACCAAACTGCTAAAAATTCTGTGGTGCTACCTTTGACCAATAAGTTTATGTTTCTTGCTGGAAATAATGATAATTGACTATTGTGCAATGATGAGCCTCTGACAAGCTGTCAAACAAGTTTCAAAAGGGATTATGTATATTACTTTGAACATACAGTAGCTGGATGGAATATTAAGATATCCGATAATGAGTGCAAAAGTTTCTTACTAGAGTTCGGCATCGTATGCCTGCAAGAAACTTGGCATACAGTAAATGATGACATTAAGTCAAATAGATATGAATGTTTTCATACTCCAGGAACTAGTATGGCAGGGTTTGGCAGACACTCTGGTGGCTTAATTATATTTGTGAAGTTGGTAGTTTTTATAAAATCACTGCTTGGAGAATACTTGCTAATTTTATAGCTGTCTACTTTAAAGAGGGCATGCAGGAGATAGTTATTGTAAATTGTTATGTGCCACCAGAGAACTCAAATTATTATTCCAATTTGATATGGATTGATCTAGCTAATCTTATAATGGAAACTTTACAAGCATTTCTTGGAGCAGATTTATTGTTAATGGGTGACTTTAATGTGCAAATTAGTTCACATGATGGCCTTCTGGATAACTCAATGTTTCTGTATTCTTGTACTTTTGATAATTTGCCTTCAAGAAAATTGAAGGACTCTAATTTAAATAACACTGGGAAACTATTTATAGAAATCCTAAAGGAATATAACTTGTATCCCCTGAATGGAAGGTTTAAGGGGGACCTGGAAGGTGATTATACTTATCTATCTGTTAGAGGTTCCTCTCTAGTACACTACGCTTTTTGGACTGGGACCCCTAACTACTGAAGTACCTTACTTATTCCAGTAAGAGTGGAAAGTGACCACTTTCCAGTCCTCTTGGAATCAAACAAATGTAGGAAAATCCAAGATATTATAGATACAGACACTGTTTTATTTACTGAGATTAGATCCTCCAAAAGAATTGTATGGCAGCATGACACATATAATTACGTAATCCCAATATTGACAAATTCATTTTCATCAGAATCAGTTCACTTTTTAATTAGTTTAGATTTACAATCTCTACTTCAGCTAACCAGCCTGCTTTTTTTCAGAGATCAAGCTAAAGTTAGAATGACCTGTCAAGTTATACCATGATATCAATGGAAATACCTTGTACTATAATGATTTTAAAAAGATGAAATTCCATATTGGGAAACTTTATACAATCTATAAAAAGTCCAGATGTAAACAGACTCTGAGAGAATTCAACAAAGAAGAAGGCACTATAAAAAAATTACTGTTGAAAAAAGAACATGTTTACTATACAAAACAGTGGCAGTTGATGTTAAATGTTGTGAAAAATAATAATTACAAAACATTCTGGACTCTTCTGGCCAAAGGGACTGCTAAATAAAATCTGACATTGATACATACCTGTATACAGTATGTCTGAAAAAAGATGGTTAGATTTCTTCACTGGAATGTTCTTTGACCCCACTGAAGATAATAGCATACTGGAGTTAACATTAGTCAATGAAACATTTCAACAAATAACATTGGAAGAGGTATATCTGCCATCTATTTCCTTAAAAATCAAAAAACAGCTGGACTGGATAGAATTCCGGCAGAAGTTTTCATATCTGCTGTACCTCTTTGGTGCAGATTCTTGGATATTTTTTATAATAAATGTATTCTTGTCAGTAGTTGTTCAGACACATGGAGGAGTGCAAACATAATACCAATACACAAAAAGGCAGCTTATTTGCTCCTGCCAAGAATATGCCAGTTAGCCTATTAGATGTAAATTTAAATATTTTCTCTAGAGTTCTAGTGGAAAAATTAAAGAAGGAAGTGGACAGAACAAAGGGATTAACCGACTATCAAGTGGGATTTAGATCTAATTATTCTTCAATTGACAATATTTTAATTTTAAGACATTTAATAGAGAGAAATGTTAAACTTAGAAGGCAACAGTTATATGCTGTATTCATAGACTATTCCTTTGCCTTTGATGATATATCACAAAGTACCCATTGGACAATTCTTATGAACAG
Source organism: Neoceratodus forsteri (assembly GCA_016271365.2). Lineage (NCBI taxonomy): Eukaryota > Metazoa > Chordata > Ceratodontiformes > Ceratodontidae > Neoceratodus > Neoceratodus forsteri. The sequence continues at coordinate 1,677,057,998 of CM057449.1, forward strand.
GGGCATTGACCAAAATTTGGTTGTAATAGTGGCCCACCTTTACTCAGAAACATGGGCCAAAATCAGACTAGGGTATAAGGGGCAATTATCAATTCTATTTAAGAGCAATAGGAGAGTAAGGCAGAAGTGTGTTCTTACTCTTCCACTTTTTCCCTATATATAGAGAAATGTTGACAGAATGTGAAGCAACCAACTCAGATTCCCCAAAAATTAAGACTCTCCCCTGTACTTTACTTGCTTATGCTGATGATATTATCATAGTTTCACTTACTAAGAAGGGCTGACAGAGTAAACTGAATTACATCTATGAAAGGATGAATGAGTTAGAACTAAAGATTAATACGTATGAAACGAAGGCTGTGATTTGGTGGAAGACAAGTGGATGGCAAGTGGTATGTAGGAATTGAAAAAATTGAGGTTGTATCAAACTATATCTACCTGGGTGTTGTATTCCAAGAAAACTGCTTCTGTACCCTACATATGGAGATGTTACTAGAAAACAAAACATAGCCAGAATGATTAGATTTAATCTCAAATTGAGAGGAATGACAATTAGACCATTATTGCAAGTGATTAAAGTGAAATTTGAGGCACAGCTCCTTCATGGATCTGATATATGGGAACTCAAAATATGAATAGATTAATGTCCCGTTTATAAAAAGCCCTTTGTAAAATACTAAGAGTAGGGCATTCATGCCCTGTGGCTTATCTCAGATCTGAATTGGGGCTTTCAAATAATAATGCTGCAATTGGAATCAAGAAACTCAGCTACTGGATCAAGTATACAACTTGACTGATTCTACTTTAGCTAAACAATGCTTAAAAGAAAAATAAATATGGCACAGTTTGGGGTATACAAATGGATACTGGTATAATACCATAAGTTCCCTGTTAGAAAAGCACAAACTGATGGACTTAAAATGGGCTGTTGATTGAGGAATAACACTAGCTTTAAAATATAAAAAAAAATATGTGGCAAAAAAGGTCATTAGAGAGTGGAATACTTTGAATCTGAAATCTATTGCTGAATCTCACTACTTAAATTGGTTTGCACAGAACAATTTTTATTTTGTTTTTAAACCATATTTGGATAGTATAAATGATCCTAAATTAAGATTGAATTTTGCCAGTTATAAATCTGAACAATTTCACAGCAACAAGCTCTTGTTCCAATACAAAAAGTAAGGACTAGAGTAAGTGGCTAGTAATTGTAATTATGGGGAAAATGAAGATTGAATGCACGTTCTGTGGAATTGCATGTGGTATACGAAACAAAGAGCATATTGGTTTACACCTTTTATAAATAGTATATACAGTATCAGGTAGATAGAATAATTCTTACTAATATTCTACTGTATACAGAGGACTCATGAAGGCTAGATAGAATATCTAAGCATTTTATGCTATTAATGGAATTAAGACGAGAATAATAGTAGTATGAAATTTGGAGAGACCTTTAGATATTATTTAGTATACGTGTTTGCACTTTTCAGTATGTACAGTATCTAGGCGTTTTACCTATGTTTTGTGTTTATGTACCTTCTGTAGTTCATGATAAGTTATTTGATTACTGATTTGCATGTATACAACATATACATATGGTGATATTGATTTTAGGTATGTCTGTTGTTTTTATGGAATATGATTATTATTCTAAAACTTGCTTCTTGTGAAGTCATTTTAGCCATACAATAAAATTTGTATTGATTGACTATGCTGAAGTGGGCAAACAACATTTCCTAGTAGTAATTGATGTCCACTTCAAATGGCTGGAAATGTTGCCCACATAGGTCACAGCTACCGAAAAGATTCTAAACCTTCTGAGACAACTTTTTGCCTCTTATGGTCTACCACAGGAGTTAGTGGAAGACAGTGGTCTCCAGTTTTCTTCCCATGACTTCAAACTGTTCTTAAAGCAGAATGGTGTCTGACATATTTTGACTCCACCTTACCATCTAGCATCCAATGGTGCAGCCCAAAGAGCTGTCAGACATTCAAAAAAGCTTGGAATAAACCAGATTCACAGCAAGTACCTACAGCTCAAAGGCTGACTCATTTTCTGTTCATTTACAGAAACACTCCTCACACAGTCACAGAGAGAGCACCTGCTGAACTGTTTCTCAAACATCAACATACCCATCTGTCATTGCTCAAGCCATACTTGGCCAACACTGTCACAAAGCATCAACTACTATGTATGTATATATATATATATATATATATATATACACACACATGTATATATACCATAGTTAGGGTTGAGTAGCACTTTTAAGGTTAAAAGGTGAAACTTTGCACCTTAATAACTCTGCTACCGTTCAACAGATTTTCTTGAAGTTTGGTTCACGTGGCTGGGCATGATAGATCTTGGGATCTGCCAACTTTTGTACTGGTCGGCTATACGGCTGCGGAGTTATTAAGCAACATCCTAATGCACAATTATGCTTTTTTGCACATTCTTTGCTCACACCTACAGGTCACACAGTTTGCGAGACCAGTCTGAAAACTTCAGGAAATGTGCGGCCATGGTCCCTGATGTGCCTTTTGAAGATTACGTGAAAAAATATTGAATGGTTCAAAAGTTATTCAAAAAACAAGTTCCCATTATAAGTCAATGGGGAAAGTTAACAAAAAGTTCAACACTTTCACAAATGCACTTTTTAATGTTGCAAAAGGCCCTAGTAGAGTCGCAAAGCCACCATTTTTTTTTCAGTTACTGATCAGAAAAATGCTTGCCATTTAAAATTGGGACCCTCTAGGAACACAATTCTTTTTGTGCTCACCTAGTCAGACCCTCAGGATGCTAGCCATGTCTTTATTTTGGGGTTAAACACCCCAGAAATATATTTTCAAATTTCTGGTAAAAGTAGTGTCACAAAGTAGTGTCGCACCTGTCACACTTTCGCAAAATTTTGTGAAAGCTTTTTTAAATTGCAACACTACTTTTCCAGACTATGGCCAAAATGACAGGAGTTCTTTGCCACCCTGCTGCAAAAGAATGGTTTGGTCTTTTGAGCTGAAATTTGGAGGGAAGGCAGCCAATTTCTCTCAGATGTGCCTTTTGGTGATAAAATATTGCAAGGATGCCAAGTTATGGTACTCCAAAGTTGACTTTTTTCCCCATAGACTAACATGGTGGCGTTCGCTGAGCATTTTGGGGCTCGTATCTCAGAAACAGTGCGAGATACGAAATTTTCATCATGACAGTGTGTAGCCCTATGGGCTATGCATTTAGCAAAACCCTAGCCAGGAAACTCATGAATCATGTAAAATTTAATTTTTTTTTCTATGTCGCATGGTTCCTGAGATATAAGCAATTTAGTATTCCAACAGCTCATTTTCTGCTCCAAGGCCCATTATTATGCATACATTCTTTGTACACACTGTGTTTCTCTATGCAGCTGCTGGGCAAAAACAGGGTGTGCGCTTCTGTTACTGTAACAGTTAGCATTTCCTCTTGCGTTTCCGTACCCGTTTGCGTTACCGTTCCCGTGTACAACTCCATGTGCATTACCCTCTGCGTTCTCATTTGTGCTTGTGGTTGCGTTACTGTTACCATTTGCATTTCCACTACTGTTTCTGTTTGCATTTCGGTTTGCATTTCTGGCACTCCTTTCGTTTGCATTTGCGTTTCTCTTTTGGTTTGCATCTTTGTTGCTGTTACTGTTACCATTTGCATTTCCAATTGCGTTACTGTGCCCGTGTGCATTATGGTTTGCATTTCCATATGCGCTTCCATTTGCTTTTGTATTTCTGTTTCCTTTGGCGTTATTGTTGCTGTTGCCGTTACCATTTGCATTTACAACTGCTGTAACGTGACCGTGCGTGTTACAGTTTGAGTTTCCATATGCGCTTCCATTCCCGGTTCCATTTCTGTTTCCTTTGGTGTTATTGTTCATGTTAACTTTACCATTTGTGTTTACAATTATGGTATCGTGACCATGCGTGTTACAGTTTGCATTTCCATGTGCGCTTAAGTTCGCATTTCCCTTTCATTTACCTTTGGCGTTATTTATGCTATTAATGTTACCATTTGCATTTCCAATTGCCGCACCATAACTGTGCATGTCACGGTTTGCATTTCCTTATGCAGTTGCATCTCCCTTTTGCGTCACTGTTCGGTTTGGCATCACTGTGCACTTGCATTTCTATTAACATTTGCTTGACCATTTACATTTCTGTCACCATGTACGCAACCGTTAGCACTTGCATTTCCCTTGCACTTACCATTACTATGTCAGAAAACATCACGTGGATGCAGCGTGGGGCCCAAAGGACCCCGCACTCCACCACCACATTCCATTCACTACTTCTACTGCACATTCTCAAAAAGAAGAGAAATTAGAGGCAAAAAACTCCATTTAATGCATCAGTTAGGGTTGTTCCACAGCAACAAAAATTAAAGAAATTCGATGTTAGGGTTGAAAACCCCCCCTTGAACCCAACCCCAGCCGGCATCAGGGTGTGCATTGGGGTTGTCATTCCTAACTCTCACCCCATTCTCCTATAGTTCACAACCTCAGCTTCTTTACACATGTGATGGGGTGAGAGTTATGGCCAATGAGTCCAACACACACCCCGATGCCGGCTGGGGGCGCAGGGTGGGGGTGGGTGCAAGGGGGGGTTTCAACCCTAGCATCGAATTTCCTCACCTTTATCACTGTGAAACAACCCTAACTGATGCATTAAATGGAGTTTTTTGCCTCTAATATATATATATATATATTATGGTAGCACGGTAGTGCTACCATAGTTAGGGTTGAGGAGCCATTTCTTTGTTAAACCCCAAAACTTTGCACCTTAATAACTTTGTAACCATTTGACAGATTTGGCTGAAATTTGGAATGCATGATCAAGAACCATAGGCCTTGGCATCTGCTAAGTTTCATGCCAGTCAGATACACAGCTGCGGAGTTATTAAGCATGATTTGGCACACATTTACATTATTTTTCTGGAATTCTACGGTCGCGCATACAGGTCACATGGTTTGTGAGACCAGCCCAAAATCTTCAGGGAACATGCAGCCAGGGTCCCCAATGTGCCTTTTGAAGATTTGGTGAAAAAATATTAAACGGTTCAAAAGTTATTCAAAAAACAATTTCACATTATAAGTCAAGGGGAAAAGTTAAAAAGTTCAACACTTTCACAAATGCATTTTTACTTCCACAAATGGGCCTGTTACTTTCGCAAATCGGCCATTTTGTTTTCAGTTGGTGATTAGAAAAATGCTTGGAATTTAAATTTGGGACCCTCTAGCAACCTAATTCTTTTTGTATTCACCTAGTCGGACCCTGAGGATGCTAGCCATGTCTTTATTTTGGGGTAAAACACCCCAGAAATATGTTTTTCAGATTTCTGGAAAAAGTACTTTCATAAAGTACTTTCGTGCTCACTTAAAGTGTGGCAAATGTTTAAAGCTTCAGCAAATGAGACAGTAATTTTCTAGTCTGTGGGAAAATGACTGCAATTCTTTGGCACTGCACTGCAAAAGAACGGTTGGGAGTTTTGGGCTGAAATTTGGAGGGAACGCAGCTGACATCTCACAGATGTGCCTTTCAGTGTTGTATTGAAAAAAATATTACATGGCAGCAAAGTTACGGCACTACAAAGTTGATGGTTTTTCCCATAGGATAACATTACGGCGCCCGATGCATTACAGGAATCCTTTGGCACCCTGCTGCAAAATAACAGTTAGGTATTTATTCCTGAAATTTGGAGGGAAGACAGCCAACAGCCCACAGATGTGCCTTTCAGTGGTTTGGTGAAAAAATATTACAGGGAGACAAAGTTATGGCGCTCCGAACTTCTCTTTTTTTCCCATTGGATAACATTACGGCATTCGCCTTGCCTTTCAGGGCCCGTATCTCGGAAATGGTGCGAAATACGGGCTTTTCGTCGGAAAATGTCTTAGCCCCTGACCAGGAGCTAAGTATCAAACTAGCTAGGACAGTCATAAATCATACGACTTTTAAATTTTTTTCTACGTCGTACGGTTCCTGAGATATAACCTATTTAGTATTCCAAGTCCTCATTTTCTGCTCCGATACCCATTATTATGCATACATTCTTTGTACTCACTGTCTTTCTCTATTCAGCTTTTGGGGAGAACCAGCCTGTGCGCTTACATTACTGTTACCATTGCCCTTTCCGCTTGCGGTTCCATGCCTGTTTCACTTACCGTTGACGTCTACGCCACCACGTGCGTCATCCTTTGCGTTTTCATTTGCACTTGCGTTTCTGTTATTTTTTGCCATTTGTGTCTACAGTACTGTTTCTCTTTCTGTTTCACTTTGCGTCACCATGCCCATTGACATTTCCGTTTGCAGGCACCATGTTACTATGTGACAAGACATCACGTGGCATACCGTTCCCGTCTATGCCACCGTGTTCGTTACCCTTTCTGTTCTCATTCACGCTTGCATTACCTTGTGCACCACTGTTAGTGCTTCTGTTTGTGTTGCTGTTCCTGTTACTATGCCACAAGACATCATGTGGTGGGAGTGCGGGGCCCTTTGGGCCCCACCCTAACTCCAAATTCACCCCCCCAGCACCACACACACACACACACACACACACATGCAAGTATGGGGGAGGACCAAGTCAACACAACCAATGACAGACATCCAGCAGCAGGTGACAGAAATAACAAACAATTGTCTAAATGTACTACGAGACATCCCTACCCACCTGACCAGGTACTGCATGCTCAGTGGAGATCAACAGCAAAACTGAGGCCATGTACACCAAACGTACACATCCCTGATTGCAGCTGCACACAACATACCGCACTTAGTAGTTGCATGGCCTTACCTACCGATGCCTCACACCACACCACAACTGGTACTGTGCCGTTAGTCAATATAAATGCTGAAGGTGCATGATGACAGTTGTAGAAAGATTTTAACACTAGTGAGTATGCATTAATTAAGAGAAGTACATAAATTAACTACAAGACATTAGCATGCTCAAGATAAAAGTAGTGTTACATTTAGTATGTGATTTACATAGTAGTACATTTACTGCAACGGTTTACTCAAGATAGAGAGGCTGATGTAAACGTATGGAAAAGCATTGCCTGTTCAACGCTGTGAAATTCATACTGCCAGTATCAGATGCATTCTTACTGATGAAGGTGTACTGCTGATGTACATACATAGACCTTCAGTGTGTTTCAATACTAAAGATGCAGTAAGTATTCTTTGCAAGAAACAGTGTAATTGCATGGATCAGGCCAAGCAACTTTCTAAATATCATAGCACTACTGAGCCAACAATGACGTACCTGTATCGGAGATGTATATAGGATAGATTTTCCTGTAGGCACTTACTGAGTATGTTGTACCTGATAAAGACAATCTCATTGCATCTGTGATGACTAACTTATTCAAATAGTAATACATTTACTATTGTTGCAATGAGTGATCTATGCCACTTATGGACACAGTGTAATTTTTTTTAACAGTTGTTTCATACTCAGGCTGTATGTCTAGTGTTTGGGTTTGCTACACTTCTGTCACTGATGCTATCAAAATGATAACTATGTTAATTGTGGTACAACAGGAATCAAGTAGGTATGGTGTAGATATAAACAGAATGTCTTTTAGTATTGATTTAACTCACAATGGGGTAAGTGTACTAGGACAGCAGGGTTATTCTTATCACTGACTCTGTCAGTTATAATCACACTAAGGTTTCGATGACTGTAATGATCAAGTTACAGTTCATCTTCATGAGTTCATATTCACAGCCATTCTCCAATAACTAGACAGTGTATGGTGTAACTGGGTGGGACACTGTGTTGAAAAGCTGCTGCAGTGCCTAGCAGAGGGAGAGTATCTACTCATAAAGACAATTAAGCAATAAGGCATGACCAACAGTTATGTTAAATGGTCTGTTAATCACCCTGTAGGGGTTTAATGTTGAATGAGGCATAGCCGAGTGCCACATGTCGTTAGACAGTGATAAACTGACCATTAACATAATACCTGGGAGTGGCTTATTGCTATCATAATAAAACTGTTTTTTAAACAACATTAAACCATGTTCATCATATGGTTAGGCTCTACATGTATGTTAATAAAAACTAAACATAAGGCTATTACAATGTTTACAGTCAATTAGAAAGCTGCATTTCTCAAACCCTTGTTATAATCAGAGATATTATACCTGTACAACTCCTTGATTTTGCAGAACTCTATTGCTCAGGTGGCCCACCACATGTGGTGTGGTCTGTGTGGGGCATCGGTAGGTAAGGCCATGCAACTACTAAGTGTGGCATGCTGCAGCTGCAATCAGGGATGTGTACGTTTGGTGTACATGGCCTCAGTTTTGCTGTTGATCTCCACTGAGCATGCAGTACCTGGTCAGGTGGGTGGGGATGTCTCGTAGTACATTTAGACAATTGTTTGTTATTTCTGTCACCTGCTGCTGGATGTCTGTCATTGGTTGTGTTGACTTGTCCTCCCCATACTTGCATATGTGTGTGTGTGTGTGTGTGTGTGGTGCTGGGGGTGAATGGAGTTAGGGTTTTCAACCCTAACAGCGAATTCCTCACTTTTGTTGCTGTGGAACAACCCTAACTAATGCATTAAACAGATTTTTGCCTCTAATATATATATATATATATATATATATATATATATATATATATATATATATATATATATATATATATATATATATATATATATATATATATAGATAGATAGATAGATAGATAGATAGATATAGATATATATTTCACAAATAAAGCCTTCCTCAGGTTTGCTACAAATACAGCATTTGTGTGTATTATGTTCACTTGTGCTTTCTCCAGAAGCCTGCCATTGGTTAGCAACTGATTGTGCATTTGCCACCTGCAGTGAAGTAGTGATAGAGCACCAGAAAATAGAAGGTGTTGGAATGCGGAATCATCCAGAAGCAGCAAAGAAAAACCAAAGCAGAGTCATGTTAGCCATAGCCTCACAATGGAAAGCATGAAAACTGAATGAACAGTCTGTAAAATATAACACATTGTAAGGTCCTCTCTCAGTGGCACAGCAAAGGTTGGGACTTGGACAATAATAAATGAAAAAAGCAAAAAAAAAATGGCATAGGTTGTGAAAGGAAAATGAAGATACTAGGGAGCACAGGAAGACAGAGGTACAGTATATAACATGAGTATTACCTGACAGAAGTAGCAGCAGCAGTTCTGTTGAGTATGAGGAGAAGGAACAGTTGGGACTTGATGTAAGAGATCAAAAAAGACAGGCAGTGGTTCTCAAAAGAAAACAAAGAGGCACCAAAACAGTAAAGGAAAATACAACTCCCTAAAAGACAGCAGAGAGGGAGAAAGGAAAAAAAAAACAAGTACCCCAGGAGACAGAATTAAGATGGAGAAAATAGCCCATGAACCTTTTAAGGCACTTGGATTTGTGGTGGCAGAGGTAGATTGTGAGGAGGAGGAGGAGGAAGAAGAAGAAGAAGAAAAAGAAGAAGAACAAGATGATGATGATCATTGTAGTTATCTTTGGTCACTGCACCAATGATTGCCAATTGGCAAGACCAGACTGAAGGTATTGGTGCTGTGCAATTTCTTTAAAGCTGACAAAGAATCACTGACACAAATAGTGTGTCTGCTATAAAAGAATAGGCTTAGTTGTGGTAAAGAGGGACTATCTATCAAGAAAAGGCATTTGCTTAAGTGGCATAGGTCTCAGTATGAGAGGCAATGCCAACATATGGCACCAACACTAGGCAGCAAGTATGATAATGACTGGCAGAGAAAGGCTAATGTTGAGGGCAGAGAGGAAAAGGAGGAGGAGAGAAGCCAACATAGTTCAAGTGATAGCACAACTTCATAATCCTCCAAGTAGAAATGTTATGAATTTTTAATTTGCCAGTGAAGCTGGTGTGAATCCACAGTATTCGCAATTCATGAAAAATTCACAAATTCTGCAGCAGAACTGCCAACTGTATCGGCAGATTCTTATTACTTAAAGAAAATCCCTTGTCACCCACTGTGCTGTGAACCCCTACCTCCACTCAAGAAAAAAAAATCACGATACCCCACATCAAGCCCCCAAGCACTGGCACCCTTCTCCATTCTCCCTCTGCCCCAGTGAACATCATGCTGCTGTGTGTGGCTTACAAAAAGTAACCCCTTCCCCCCACCAGCACGCCAAATACACTCCCCCACCTCCTCCCACCCAAGTCCCAATTAGAAATGCAGCAAAGTAAAATTCTGCCCGAGAAGTGTACGTGAAGTAACCACTTTGCATTAGTATTGCGCTATGCGAAGTGCCCATTTTAAACCCTCACTTCACTACTTCACATTGTACTATGACTTTGCATTGTGCACTCTGCCTTATTCCACTTTAAGGCAGAGTGAGAATTCACAGGCAGCCCACACACATCACATGGATTACACAGTGTAGGTCACATGCTTCAGGCAGGCAGGCAGGAGGTCATGGGCAAAAACACTCTCCAACATGGGCTGACTTACACGTTTTGCACGGGGTGTGACAAATGTCTCTGTTCTGCGAATGGCTGGGGGTGTGGGGTGGACATGTCATGAAGAGGGGTGCACAGGTGACAAGTCCAAAAATGAAGTTATTTTCTCCATTTTATGTACAGGGGTTGATGTACCACTTGCACTAGACATACTGCATTAACCACCACCACCACCACTGCTGCTCTGACCACCACTTGGCAAGATTTCTAAATCATAATCCTCCCCCTTATCATGCCTGTAGTAATCCTCTGGTGTTATTTCATCACTACTGCAGACATTCCTACTTGGTCTTACACTCATGGAAGGGGGATAACATGCTCAGTAAGGTTGATGATGAGGGTGAACTCCCCACTATGGCATTAGCTGCCATCTGGTGCTGGGTCCACAGTGCCATGTGACTGTTCTTAAGATGTGTATGCTGGACCCCCATGCCCAGATGACTCTCCTTTTTACCTCAACTCACACATGCATGGCAAAATTGGCAGACTGCAACTGACTCATCATTTGCATCTTGGACAAAAAAATCCCAAACAAGTGATTGTGAATCCCTAATTTTAACATGTCCCTGATGCTGTTCATTGCACTCCATTTTTTTAATCTCTGAAATGGGGGGAGTGCTACCTGATTTTTCAGGCTGGATACACTCTTGAACTCCAAATGCCCACTATGACTACCTATGATTATTACTGGGCCATCACTATTATCTTCAACAGGAACCGCTAAACCACAATTTTTTTGAGGGAGGGTATTTAATGGCAACAGACCCAGACACAGCCACCTTGACTTTATTTTTCTCCAGTTCCCAACAGGGATCACTGACACCATTATCATATTCATCAACATCATCCACATACACATTTTCAGCTTGGATGCTGTCATGTGGAGAACATGTTCCAACCACAGCATCATCATCACCTGATATTTTTGTGCCACACTTTGAATCATTGGATGGCAATGGCATGACCTCAACAACGCTGGAAGAAATGTGAGTTATCATTGCCAGGATCAGAATCATGTTCAACTACCATGAGGATGTTAATGGGGAGTATGGCATCTTCTACATTGTCAGTCACAGCTTTATACCCAACTATATTTTTTGAAATGGTTACCTGGTCAGAAGTGGAACTTGAGGCAGCAATACTCATACCAGCAGAAACTGCACTAACACCACCAGTTGGGAAAACATCATCTCCTCCAACTATGAGAGAAGTTACAGATTGCGCTATAAAGAACACTGATGGAGAAATCCCCTTACTGACATCAGCTATGCACTTCTGCGTACTACCACACCCATGGACAATCTTGCCACTGACAGCAGTGCCATGGCCAGAAACAGCTTTGATTGCACATCTGCTTGCAGGCATTTTGGGGGATCACCAAGAAAATTCTAAACAATTTAGATTTCTGAACTTTCAGTCTAGGCTGGTGGATGTGAAGCCCAAAAAAACAACAACTATGGCTTGCAGATGGAGATTGGGCACCAAACAGATGAAAAAGCACAGACAGATTAAGATTGCACTCTGCAATCAAGAAGAGATGCAGATGAAAAGTCACAACAACACCTTAACCAGTGCTCACAAGTCACAATCCAGTCTGGAAAAGAATACCTTTTGCCTGTTGGGGGGTGGGAGTGCAGTGCACTGCAGTAACAGTCTAAAACCAAGATACCACAAAGCAGTACAAAATCACGCAGGCATGGTGACTAGTGGGTCCACACTGTTACAATTACTATGTGGCACAATAAAATATATCTGATTTGATGGCACTCATTGCACACACACTCACACACACACTACAAGTAATGCTTAACAAATTGAAAACTTCCGTGATATAACCAAATCTTTTAAACAAACTGAAATTATGCACTGCTGCACCACAACAATCGGCAAAATAAATTTCAAGAATTACTGAAAATATTACTGTGTGTACATTAAAATAGTTACACATGAAAAATATAACCAAAACAGAAAGACTGCCTTTTTTCTCCCAGTTTTAACCTACCTCAACCACAGATATGCCCCTTCCCCAAAGCAGACTTCAAGTATCTGTCAGTACACAGACTGAATGTTCTAAATTAACATTCAAAATCCAAACACAAACAATAAACACTCGATAATATGAGCACAGGAGGGTTTCCTACAATTGATGTACTAAATTCTGAGCAAAAAAAAAAGGGCTCAAAAAGGCTTTTTTAACAGTTTTAGAGAATTTGATTCATAGTGCTCTGAGAGTAAACTGTCTCCATCTACCACTACACAAACACTACACAGAACTGAGGCTGTGCAGAACAATCTAGAGCCCATGTGACCTTCAATTTCATAAATCACTGCAAAATTCTCCTTGGAGCTCAATGACTAGGCGAAGTGATGTGAAGTACATTGATTTCTATGTACTTCACATTAAAATTGGCTTAGAAGTGGTTGGGGGAAGGCACAGTAATGTGAAGTCATTGGTTCCTCATGACGTGAAATACTCCGCTTTGTGTTGCGGATTACATCGCGGATTCCACATTACTCTGCGAATCATTTTGCGGAGCAAATTTTGGCCACTTCGCCCACCTCTAGTCTCAATGTCTTTATAATGTACACCCAGTCCCCCACCAAACCACTCTCTGGTCCCCACAACCCTCTGCCCCCACTAGCACCCACAAAATCAACTGGGAAATAATGAAAATTGTCCCCCAGTGCAGAGCATCTGCTCTGTTCAGTGCCAACTCCTGTCTAATAATGACTTTAATGAATGAATGTTGGCATATTTGCTTCCACTCAAACATGATTGGTTGGATTTTTCACTAGTCAGGTTTTACTAGGAGCAAAGACACCACCATTCATTCATTCCCACCATTACTAGATGGGAATCGGCACTGAACAGAGCAGATGATCTTCACAGAGGGACAGTTTTCTTTATTTGCAAGTTGATTTTTTGTGGGTAATGGTGGAGGGAGGAGGGTAGTGGGTACCAGAGGGTGGTTGGGTGGGGGACAGGATATATATCATAAAGACAGTGGGACTCAGGTGAGAGGAGGTGGGGAGTGTATTTCACATGCAGGTAAGGATAACAAATTACCTTTGGTAACAACACACAGGCAGCAGTGCTGGAGCAGAGGGGAGGAGGGGAAAGGAGGGATGAATGTGTCAGGGAATAGGAGGGGGAATATTCATTAATTTCTGCCCAATTTTCTTTGGGAACTCACCAGTGAATTACCTATTCACCACTAGACTTTGGCCTATCTGCCTGGTGAATAACACAATTAATTGCAGTCCCCAGCTCCAAGAATTTGCCGAAATTAATTGATTTTTTTCACAGAATGAATATTGGCAACTTCACCCACCTCTGCTTCTAAGGTTCTTAAGATTGCTCCCCTTACCGATGACAAATCCTTCCCTAAACACGGAGCTGGATCGTTACTTAAGGGGGTTGCATCTTCCCACGCTCAAAGCAGACCAGTGTGCCACCCTATGTGCTCCTTTAACGGAGGTAGAAATACTGGGCATGATAGACAGTCTCCCCAACGACAAATCTCCTGGACCCGACGGGTTCTCCCCAAACTTCTATAAAGTATTTGCAAAGATTCTCGCTCCATTACTTCTTCCCATTTTTCAGTAGATCCTAGATGGAAAGAGTACGGATATATCACTTTTCGAAGCCATAATCATTCTCATTTTAAAGCCAGGTAAAGCCCCTGAAAATGTAGCAAGTTATAGGCCGCTCTCGCTACTCAATCAGGATATCAAGATTCTTAGCAAGCTGCTATCAACCCGACTGAGTGCCGTTATCCTGGACCTGACTGGAACTGAGCAGGTTGGCCTCATGGCTAGCAGACTGGCCAGTGATCACATCAGAACGCTGGACCACGCCTTCTCGGCATCCAGAGATGCCGGGTTCCCCGCAGCTTTGGTCTCTCTGGATGCCGAGAAGGCTTTTGACAGAGTCAATTGGAATTTCCTTTTCCGGACATTGAATGCCTTCAGCTTTCCCGGGGAATTTCAGAACTGGATGCATGCCCTTTATACTGACCTGAAAGCCAGAGTCTTCTGCAATGGGTGCTACTCTGATAGGTTCCCCGGTCTCTCTGGAACAAGGCAAGGATGTCCCCTATCCCCACTACTTTTTAACATTTATCTCAAACCCCTTATCCGCAGACTTGTGACTGATCCCAGGATCCAAGGAATACCAGTACAGGACATAGAAATAAAGGTATTGGCCTACACTGATGACCTACTCCTTTGCACCTCATATCCCAGAAAATCTATCCCACCCCTACTTGAGGTTATCAGGGAATTTAGCTCATTATCAAATTATAATCTTAATGTGGAGAAAATGGTGGTTTTTGCCCTTAACCATAGAGTGATGAGGAATGAGGTAGAGGCCTTAGGCCTTTCCTGGGAAAGGAAAACAGTGAAGTACTTAGGCATCACATTTTCAAGAAGTACCTCCCACACGTGCAGACTTAATCTTGATTCCTTATTAAACACCATCGTTCAAGATCTGAACAGATGGTCCCTTCTTCCTCTTACAATCTGGGGCAGGATTAGCCTCATCAAAATGAACATCTTCCTGCAGCTGCTCTATCCTCTCAGCCTCCTTAACATTTGGTTACCCCACTCATGGTTCAAAAGAGTCCACAACATCTTCGCCAACTTTATCTGGGCTGGCAAAGGGCACAGGCTGGCCTTTCATAAACTTGCTGCCCCTAAGCTTAAAGGAGGCTTGAGGGTCTCCCACGTCGGCCTCTATTACTGGGTCTGCCATTTAAGTAAGTATCTAAGATGGCTCTCCCCTCATGATTCTGGCCACCCTGGTAAGTATACACCCCTATGGGTCCAAATAGAGTTAACCCAAATCCGTAGTCATAACCTTTCTCCGACAGCATTGCTGTTTGTTCTACCTAAGAGTCTCCCTAAGTCTTGGCTCGGATCACCCATTGCCACATCGGTGAAGGCACACGCCCAACTCTGCTCGATTTTCAAATATAACCATCATGGAGACCTGGAGCAACATCTCATGAGAAACCCAAACATTAGATTAGAAGGGAAAACTCTCTCCCCCGCCTGGATCCCACAGTTTCGGGAGGTCAAACTCAGTTACTTTTGGGCAGAGACAGAACAGAAATGGGCCTCCTCTGTGGATATTTTAGGAAAATCAGGTTTGCCCAACCCCAACATATTCAAATTATTCCAATTACGACATATCTTGGTAAGAACTTATGGAACCCATCTCCCGGCACCTGATGCATCCCCCTTTTGGTTAGAAATGGTTCAACTTGTAGGCCTTCCTCATGCGGTCTCCAAAATATTCAAAACCTTATACAACAAATTACACCCTGGTCCTTTCGTACCCAAGTCCTATTGGGAAAATCTCTTACCAGAGACACCCATCAACTGGGAGACACTCTGTCGGGGATGCCACCACTTTATTACTCAGGACAGGCTCCGACTCATCCAGTACCGTATTCTACACAATCTGTATTATACTCCCCAGAAGATTGCCAGGTTTGATAGTAGACAACCTGCTACCTGTCAGCGGTGTGGCCAAGGCGAAGGCAACTTAGTACATATTTTCTGGTACTGCCCCAAAGTAGCCCCCCTCTGGGAGCAGATTAGGGCGCAGGCAGACCCCCTGTTAGGCCTGGATGAGCTATTCTCGATCGATACTTGCCTGCTAGGGAACTACTCAGAAATTTCCGTAAAGAAACGAAAATACCACATCGCCCTTATAGCCATGACAGTTAAAAAGTTAGTACTTAGGCATTGGAAGGATAATGAGACTTTATCATACAGTGAGTGATTGATGGAGTTATTACATTGTGTCAGAGTCGAAAAGATGATTTTCAGCTTACGAAACAAATTAAGTAAATCCAATGATATGTGGGCCCCATTCCTTGTGCTTTACTCCTAGCAATTGCCACAACCTTAATAAAATCAGAGCTTTGATAGTCGCACCAAGGTATGACACTGAGTAGCCAGGCCTGAGATGAGTAGGGGAATAGGGGGGTGGGGAGAGGTAAGGGGTTAGTGGGGGGATGGTGTGCTTTTTTTTTCTTGTTTGTTTTGCTTTACTTCCCAAATGTACATGTCTCTTCTAAGTACACCTGGCTTATGTTGTATCGTATACTTGAAAGTCTAATAAAGATTTAATGAAAAAAAAAAGATTGCTCCCACACCACCAATAGACCACAAATCCCCATCCACATCCACCATCCGTGGCAGCAAGTGTAGGAGACAGGCATCTTGTGGACAAAAAAAAAGCCAGCTGTCTGTGGTCTAGTCTCTGGGAATGAGCTAGAAACAAAATCAACAGCGAAAAAAAAAAATAGCAAAAGCCACTGTGGAAATGTGAGCCACTAACTTGCTTACATTCTCTTTTGTGATCAATGAAGGTTTTCTGCCACTACAGTAATGGAAGCTGCATTACCAAGTGCCCAGTTGTACATACTTCTCCACAGAGGCACATCCATATATGTATCAGAGTGTATACACAAGTCTGTTACATGCCCTGAGAAGCTGTTGTGCCAGCAGTTTACATCACCAGACATGTGAACAAGTGGTCAGACCACAGATTACTTGGCAGTGACAGTCCACTTGGTTTAAGTGGCAGCAGTAGCAGTAAGTCCTCATCACCCTCTGATCTCCACAACTAGGCAGATTTATGTGTTTGCAGATTCAACAAAAACCATCTTTAGGAAAATCTTCTGGTTTGTCTTGAGCAAAACTGTGATGAATTGTTGACATTCCTCTTGCTTACAGAAGGTTCTACAGTAACAGATAATACAAAACACATGGTAAAAGTAGCTGTGATGGGTAACTATACACATTAGATGTTTTGCACAGTGTATTAACCTGGTAGTCCATGGATAATCTGGACAAGAAAGGCAGCATATTGCACAGTTGTGTGTGGTGGCTATAAAAGTCTGTGGTCATTTTAACTATTTTGTTAAGACACAGAAGATGTTATGCAAGATTCTGCAGTTCAATGTACCTGTGCAACTGGCTTTGTGCTTGTGTAATGTAGATAATTTTTGGCTGTTCACCTCTCTATCAACAGGATATGCCACCCTGTAGGGGTACGAAGGCAAGGAACCCTAGGGGAAGGCT
The DNA here is from genome assembly GCA_016271365.2 of Neoceratodus forsteri. NCBI lineage: Eukaryota > Metazoa > Chordata > Ceratodontiformes > Ceratodontidae > Neoceratodus > Neoceratodus forsteri. Next base: position 1,677,075,584 of record CM057449.1, read on the forward strand.
CCACCCCTTGATTTGCAGCAGAAGTGATTCCCTTGGCTAAAGGTACCTTAGAAAGATGCCCACAGGAGAGAGAGAGGCCTGCTGCTGGAGAAGGAGGGGTGGATGGAGGGGAAAGCAAAAAATGCTTGTGTGTGGAGTGAGAAGAGCAGCCATAAATAGGCCAAAGAGGGGTGGCCAGTTGCACTGCCCCTTGAACCACAGGCTCTAGCCGTCCAATTCAATGTGCCTGTGCAACTGGTTTCATGGTTGTGTAATGTGGATAATCTTTAGCTGTTCACCTCTCTATCTGTGGGACATACCACCCCATAATGGTATGAAAGCAAGGAACTCTTAGGGGAGGGTTCCAACCCTTGAGGTGCCGAGGGAGTGATTCCCTTGGCTAAAGGTACCTTAGAAAAAAGCCCAAAAAAGAGTGTCAAGCAAAGCATACAAGGTAGTGAACACTTATCATGGTCATGGCACCTGTTCGTAGGTCAGTTGGTAGTTTGGGTTCAGTTGGTAGTATGTTTGAGTAGAGTAGGCAGGAAACAACAGGTGAATAGTGACCCACTCAGAGGTCTGACTGTAAGGTGTGGAAGCCTGGCTTCCTATGGAGAGAGAGAACAGCCAAAGGGGGAGACAGGGCAATTATGGGATGGCCACCTGCTCCATCCAACAGCAGAAACCTACCTAAGTTACCTAGGGATTATTGTCTAAAGCTAACTAAATAGTATGACCTGTGGCATGGAGGAGAGAAAAAAAAAACCCTTGAGGAGGAAATCTCTGGGAATCCAAGGGCTAGGTCGCTTTCCCTCCAGGCTTGGGATGTTTTTGATTAGTGACGGCTCTGCTGCTGCAATTTGAAAACTCAATTAAAGGAGGTGAAAAATATTCCAGTTTGGAGGAAAGCTCTCCTCTATCCCTCTAATGGGAATGCCATGAAGGCTTGCAAGGCTAACGCTGCACAACTGCTCCTCCAAGGCAGGTGGAGGAGGAGAGCGATGACTGCCGAGGTGCTCAGCTGGCCTACTAATCTAAAAACAAACCAGGTGAACCACTGCCAGTCACAGGGAGAATAGCTTTGAAGGGTGCCTCCAATCATACTCAGACAGTTAAAGGGGCCCTTTATGACAAGCCCCACTCCTTCGCTGCTGAAATCTTAATGCTACATCGAGAGGTACCATCAGTACGGCTGATGACTGAAGGTCCACCTGGAGCTAGGACATTCCCAGCTATGGCCCAGGTGAGAAGGACCTCACCTCAAGCTTCGCATGCTCAAGATGCGGACTTTGGGGTGCAAAGCAAGACCATTTGCTGCAGGACAAGCCCTGCACCATGGTAACTAACAATCAAGGCTGGCATGCCTCCATGGAGAGCTTAAAGGAGTGCTGAGGAATGTAGACCCTCACATAGGTCAGACATGTTTTATAGCAAGCACATAGCAGAAAACTTCCATGGAAACTATGACTAGACCTTCATGTATGTCTGAGAGGCAGAGCAAGCAATGCACATAGGTTAGAGAGGCAGCAATTCACATAACTTGCAGGAAGGCAAGCCAACCAGTCCCATTACGGAAGTGAAGTAAAGGTAACATAAATACTAGGAGTATTTTTGCAGTTAGGTAGGATTTGAACATGAGGAATTTGGACCACATGGAGCCACACCTTCACCACAACCCCCAGTCCCCACTGTAGTAAAAATAAGGAAGCAACAGTAAAGTGCCATGACCTACATGCAGATTTTAAAACTAGTTTACAGCAACAGCTGTAGCTGTGCTGACCTCCAAAGTATAGTGAAGCAGTATATAAAAGTAATGAGCAGCATCCAGCAGCAAATAATTATTGCTTCTAGGAGCAGTCAAGCTAAACAAGCAGTGGAATTGCAGGGAGAGGCAATGTACTGAAACAACAACAAGGATTGCTGGTGCAATTGCATGAAAACAGTATTTGAATGTCATGGGCTAGCTTTGCAGTGTAAGCCTGCACAGATGCAAATAATTAAGGTGGATAAGCAACAAGTCAGCAAGTAGGGAAGCAGAAACTGAGCTGAAACATACAGATAACAACTGCAGTTGCACTGAAGCTGAAGGTTTTTTTTTCCTTTTAGTTGTTTAACCAGGAGTAGCACTCTAAGCTGAGACCTTTTTTACAGGTATGACCTGGGAGCACAAGAAATTTAAGTGACTTGCTCAGGGTCACACAGCATACAAGTGGAAGCTGTGGGATTCAAACCCAGGTCTGTTCTGCTGGATGTTACCAGATTTGCAGCTCAGAGCCTTAGACCGCTGTGCTATACTACCTCAGTAAATGGGAGCCAAACAGCACCAATACAGGATTAGCATGATACAAATGAGTGAACAGGAAGCAAGAAAACCAGAAAGCCACCAATAAGGAAAATGCAAACAAAACTTAAACGCAGGACAGGAACAAGCAACACAAAGAAGCATGCAGCAGCCAGAGGCAAGCAATACTAACCAAAAGCAGGAGAACACAAGACAAAAGTTCAGCCGAAACCGAGCAGCCCACAACACAGCAACACGGGGGGTGGGTGGGGGGTGGCAAGGCCCCAGCAGGCTGCAAGGAAAAAGACAGACCGACAGAGCCTCTGACTGCAAGGAAAAAATGCTTGTGTGTGGAGTGAGGAGAGCAGCCCTTAAATAGGCCAAAGGGGGGAGCAGGCTAGTTGCACCACCCCTTGAACAACAGGATGTAGCCTTCCAATAGAACTGCTGACCCCCCACCATTTGAAACATGATGAGAAAGCAATGTGGAATTTCCCATTTTACATGATGCAGCAGCTGTTAGAACAACAGGCCATCCAGCAGTATGCAGTTGAGAATGGCATTGGCAAGGGAGAGGTAAGAATCAGCCTTTTTAACTGGCAACTGATGAGGATCTTCTGCTATGCAATGAATCCATTTGAAGAGGCCATATGGATTTTAAGTGCTAATGCTGACAGTACAGGCTAAGTACTGCCTCTCATAGCCATGATAAACCTGTCACCTATTTGCATGAAGTTCAAATATGAAGAAATGGAGGATACTACTTTTCTTACTGTGGTAGAAAGACTAAGAACATATGTTTTGACTGACACACATTAAGAAAATATGCACTGCAAACCACTGTAGTATAGCCAACAAATTTGATCCCCCCTTTAAGGACACATTTGGGACATTCATTCACGTGAAAGAAAGCAGCAGGAATGAGCAATATTATAAAGACTGGCTTATCTAACTAATCTCTGCATGTACAGTGTAAAACAGGCTACAGCTACAAACAAGTCAGAAAAGGAACAGTAGTCATTTGCACGCCTAGCGGCAGGCCAGGTAGAAGAGTGATCCTCAGGATAGCAACATGTTGCTGCTGCTGCTGAACATGAGGGGTTTGCTCATCATTGTTCTTTAGTCAAGTGCGAACTACTACTGCAAGTGCTAACAAACAAAATAAATCAGTTAATGACAAACTACTGTGGGAACAGCTGTTTGACTATGGCTAGGGTTACCACTTTTTAGGAAGCCCAAAGTGGGACATTTCTTACTGAAACATGATTTTTCACAGGACAGTACGTGACCTTGACCAGTGCAACAGACTTGTTTTCTCTATATAATCAGAACTAAGGCTAAGTATTGTAGTTTATTTGTTGCTTCTATGGTTTCATATAATTTTAATGTTTTTTAGTTAAGGTACTATAGTTTTCTACAAGGTTTAGTGGGAAGTTAAAAAAATATTTTTTCTACTGAAAAGTAAGGACATGTAGTATTTTTCATGTTTTTTTGCAGGACACAGCTGCCCAAATCAGGACTGTCCTGTGAAACTCAGGACAGGTGGTAACACTAACTATGGCTTGATTAAAAAGACTGGCAAGTCATGGTCTTCCATAGTAGTGCCAGAGATGTCAGCAAACAAAATGATACAGGAATATCTGGATGTGAGGATGACATTGGCAGACCGAGATGAGCCTCTGTTGTACTTGTACCAGAAAAAAAAATATCTGGCCTTCCCTGTCAGAGGTAGCCATTGAGTACCTCAGTTGTCCACCTGCAAGTATGTGCTCAGAGAGAATCTTATATGCTAAAGGAAATTGTCAGCAACAAGAGCACATGCCTTTGCACAAAGAATGTAGAGATAATCACATTTTTTAGTCAACATTCCCATTTTTGAAATGACCTATTCCACTCCAAGATTTATAGATGGTGAATCTCCTGTATCACTAGCTCCGACATAGGCCGATGATGAGGTACATGTTAAGGACTTCTGTGTCTATTCGTTATACTACTAGTACAATTAGTCTATTTTCATGCTGTTCCTGCTGTTTTCTTTTCTCCTAGCCTGAGCTGCTGCACCTTTGTCTTCAACAGTTTTTTAATTAGCTGCCATGCCTGGTTGGGTGATTGCTGTCCTCGTCTTGCCACTATTGCTCAGTAAAATTACTCATCCTCTCCTCAGTGTCTCACCCATATATCTGTCTGATTTATCATCTGAGACACATCTACATTTTTATAGTGTCTCTCAAGTCTTCCTCCTCATCTTACATTCCTTCTGTTGCTTTGCTACAGACTCACCCATACACACTGACCACTGCTCCCTGTACCTGAATGTTTCTATCTCTTCCCTTGTATCTTAGTGCCTCTCTCACTGTGCTGTACCCCTGTCAAAATACTACCATTCCTACCTAACTGACCTTCTCGCACCCTCTATTCCCACTTTCTACTCAATCTATTTCTCAGACTCCAATGCCTCAAACTGCCACTTTTTCTTTTGCTGGTGCCACCTTGATTAATTACACAGCTACTAGTGCAGTCAGACCTGGTTAATCCATGCCTTGTTATTATGTATACCTGATAACCAGAACAGGGAACCTCTGAAACTGATTTTTTGCCATTTTAATAAGAATCCTCTGGACATTGTCTGGTTACTATGTATATTTTTATTACGAAACAAAATGGGCAAAAACAAATATATATGGATTAACCAAGTCTGATTGCTATTTTAATTACACTGCTTCAAGTGTAATTGTGGCCATGCTATTGTTGACCAGTCTATGTATTTGCTGCATACATTCTCTCACTATTTGTATGTATCTTCCCTTGGTCACGTCTGGAAATGATCCTTGGCTCAGCGTGCCTCTGCCAGTTATCAATTTCTAAATAGGTAAATTAACTCTCTTAGAGATTGGGACATTTTTTTTTTTGTTACTGGAGCGGCTATCCCATTATGGCAGGTCCTTCACACCATAAGCAAGATTGGATTATTCTAGCTTTCTAATGTGAGAAATATTTAGTAAGCTTGATCCTTGCCAGTGTATGACTATCACTTATGAGCTGTTTGTTTCACCTTGCCATTGTAAGCCTTATGCATAGTTGCAAACATTTCATTCTGTGGCAAGTTGGTCAAGTACCATACTTTGTGTCCAACTCTTACATCTGATATAATGTGAGGCCTTGTACCTGTTCAACAATGTTAAATAGGCATGAACTCTGATACCTGTAGCCTTCAAACTCTATGGGCTGCAGCACCAGTGTCTCCTGATTTGGGGGATGACATACTGTGGTCTTGTATATTTTTCTGGACTGGAAAATACATTTAAAATGAAGGAAGGATCAGTTCTTTAAATATACATTCCCTCATTTTTTTCAGGGTTAAAAGAACTGGGTAGAGTCATTATTTATGAAGTAGTCCACAGGTATATGATGTTAAAGTTCTTGTAACATGATACTCTTTAATGTGTTCAATGATGTTTACATTTGGATAAACTTATACACAATGAAATGATTGTATGTCACTTCTAATTTACACAGATGTTGACTGAATACATAATGGTTGATTTGCACTGAGAAAATTACCAAAGCACTAAAAACATGAAATAAGAAAAATAAGGGTAATTATAATATATGAATTAACAGCAGAGTCTATTATACAATGGATTTGAGAGTTTATTAAATATATGGGCCCAGACATTCAAACTGTGCCCAAAATGTGAGCAACAGCAGAAGCAAGCACAATTCAATTGCGCATATGTGAAACTGACGTGATATTCAAACATGGAGCAAAACAAATTGCGCAAGCAGCCAACATCTGAATATCACACAAACTGCGCCATAGCGCAACCAGGAAGGGGAAGCTGAGCAGAAAGGTTGTGCCATAGCGCAACAAGGCTAGCCCAGCTGAGCAGTCCAGAGGTGCCATAGCGCAAGCAGAGCCCCCCAGCAGAGCAATGGAACTGCACAACCAGGGAGGCAGGCTGGGGCCCACCGCCAGCCATGCCACACATGGGCACAGGAACACACTGCAGAACCAACAAGACACCCGCACACCCCAAGCACAGCATCACTGGGGGAGGGATGGATGATTCACTGGCCCATGGGGACAAGCCAACAAAGCACAGCAGGGCCATGACACCCCAGCACAACCACTGGCAGGCTGAGACTGCCACACACAGGGGGTTGACAACCACAGTGCACAGCAGCCCCCCGTCTGCACAGCACACCCTGCACCATGACCCCAAGACGCCACCCATGTGCAGTGACTGTCACTGCAGTAAACACCATGCATCCCCCCGGCACACGTCAACCTCGTGTAGCATAGAACCATACAAGCCAGATCCACCCTGTGCACCCAGCAGTGGGCGGCAGCAGATGGCAAGACCGACTGAAAGTCACTGCCACATCGGAGACACCTCCCCATGCACACACACACACAAGCGCACACACACACATACCCAGGACCATACCACCCCAGATGGCATGCACACCACTGCAACTGAGCAACCATAGCCAGCTGCAAATCAGAGACCACCACAGTATTCATAACAAAATATATATATATTGCAAAAAGAGAAAGTAGAACAACAAGAACAATAACAAAACTATTTACAGATATTTACAAGACTGGGGGTAGGGGTACAAGGTAGGGGTGGGTAAGGGGTAGGGGTGAACAACTGGGAGATGGAAGGCAGGGTGGGAGGATGGGTGAAGTGGGAAGGGAAGCCTGTGTAACACCTAGCAGGCTGGTCTTCTGCTGCCTGGTGCTGTCTTTGTTGGCTGTGCCGTTACCGGAGCCCACGGCGCTGAATGTCCCTTAGGATGTTATGATTTTCAATTGACACCCTGGTCAGCTGGTGGAGGGCACGCTCAATTCTGCATAGGATGCTGAGGCCTAGGAAAAGGGAACACAGTCAATGGCTGTGACTGTCCACAACCCTGAACACCACCAATCCTGCAAGGCATATAGCCCAGTGTCCAGCACCTGTGATGGTATACACCCACCCACACTGACCATGCACATGACATGCCCAACCAGGTGGCACCAGCTATGTGCATCACTGCACACACACACTGCCCATGTCCATCACAGCACAAACAAGGCTGTCAAGTGATGTGGCAATGTGGTGGGATGCTAGTTCCACAGCCATGTGCCCAGTGCATGCATGGACCACCAGTGACGCACACACAGACGTGCAGTGACACTGGACAGTGATGACTGTCGCCTGTGTTGTGCATGGTTGTGTTGTCCATGGCTGGTGGTCATGCCCACTCCCTCCAGCATACAATAGCATCCATGATGTAATGATACTCACACTCATCAAGCAGCTGTGGCTGCTGCTGCTGCTGCTGCTGCTGCTGCTGTGGCCCACCCCTCATCACCTCCGTCCGCCACCTGGGCCCTGCCATGCGCCCTCCTCAGCCCGTGCCTGCATCCTCTCTGCCAGGCCTGTGGGTGACAAATGTTGAGAAAACATCAGTGTGACTCCAAAGCAGACTGCCCCTGCCCCAGTGAGTGTGCCTGCCCACACAGCCAGACCCATGCATCTCACACCTGCACACACTGACACAGCCAACCATGGCAGAGCCATCCCCATGCACAGCCACCAAAACACAGTCACACCCTATGGAGATACACAGGTGCATAGATGGTACACCCACCTGGCCCTAGGCACAGCCGCCCCTCTGTGCGTGACCTTAGGCGTTGCAGCACATCCGGCTCCCTCCTCGCGGAGGTCACTGAATCTGTGCCTCGCTGCTCTGCAGCCGGCACTGCCCTGTGACCCTCACCAGGTCAGTGGCCACCTGCAGCCAGACCTGGGTGCGAGCCATGGTGAGGGGCTTATCCCCATACAGTGCCCCATAGTGGGGCTCAACCAGGGCCACCAAGTTGGCCACCTCCACTGGGCTCCATTGGGGCACTCTCCTGCATGCCATAGTTCGTGTTGTACAGCAGGCAATATGGCGTCCCGCAGCGCGGCAACCCCATGTGAAAATGTTGCACAATAGACCACTATAGGTTCCAATCGCGCTGTTCATACAGCGCCGTCGGTTCACATAGCGCTGTCACCAAACAGCGCAATAGGGCAATACACATGGCAGCCGAACAGCGCCAGGGGGCCAAGGTCGGACACCAGGTCAGGGGTCTATGACACAAGGCCACGCACAGCACCATCTGACATCTACACATCCTGCGCAACCGACCACCTGCATGCCAGTGCCACAGTGGACTATTGCGCAGTAGTGCCACAGCGCCATATGGTGCCCAGTGCTGTAGCGCCACTGGCACAATGGTGGCCATGGCCTGAATTGACGATCGCGCACAGCACATCATCAGCACAGCAGACGCCTGCATAAGCTACCTGGTCATGTGCAATGCAGTGTACCACACAGTCACAGATCTGCACCATTGGCTCAGCCGGCTCAACCGTATTGCACAAAGCGCAATGGCGTGATATTCAGCCGACACATGCAAATCATCTGATCAGCCATTCAAAGGCGCAGTGGCGCAATTTGCATCTCATTGCAGTTGCTCCACTCCTAATTTACATGCATTGCGCTATAAATGTGCGACATTGGGCTGCGCTGGCCAGATTCGGTTACTGCAGGTGAGAGGTGGGTTGCATGCCGTGGGATGTTCTGGACAATGGGCATGGGATAACTCTGTAGACTGCACAGTGACAGGTGTCCACTTCCACCCATACAGATCGCCATGACCGAGCAGAGCCAAGGTCAGGGTGAGGATGGTGGGCGAAGGAGGAGGAGGCCCAACTTCACCATGGCAGAGACAGAGGCCCTCTTCCAGGCCTACCTGGAGGAGGAGTCACTACTGAGCGGACGGCGGGGCTCCCCTCAGGCCCGTGCGGCTGCATGGGAGGGGGTAGCTCGGGCAGTGAACCTCCACGGAAGCCACCAGCACTCCGTGCAGGAATGCAAAAAGAAGATGGGGACAGACTGCAGGAGGGTGAAGGAGAAGGTGGCAGCCCTCAGGGCAGCACGTGCTGGCACTGGTGGGGTCCAGCCAGCGGTGGTGGAGCTGACCCCGGCTGAGAACTGACTGGCTGCATCAATGCAGTGGAGTGCTATTGAGGGCCTTACCAGGAGGTGGATTCCAGACAGGTGGAAGCCCATCACTGCACGGTATGACATGGTAGTGGTGTTGGGGGGGGAAGGTTGTTCACATGCACTCACATGTCCTCTCTTTCTGTTACAGATCCTGTTCATCTTCAGGGGATGGTGGTGGGTCCAGGCAGTGAGGAAGACCTGCTGGACATGGAGGAAGGTCCATCCACCTCTGTCACTAGCCAGCATGCACTGCACCAGCATGCACGCTGGGCTGCCAACTCTGGTGTCGGTGAGTCGGGTGTGGGGGGTGCACAGCCTGTGTCTCAGCAGTCTGGCATGCAAGCATGCCAGCACGCTGTGACTGTGGCTATAGCACGTACCTGCACCATTGATGATGCAAGGACTGCACTGGGCAGTGACATGTGTGTGTCCCATGACAGACACACAGCAGGCCAGCACATGCCCCTGGGCCTACCTGGTTCCAACGTGTGTGCCAGCATGTTGGCACAGTCCCAGGCTGTGCCTGTCAGCACCGGTGGGGCAGCACCGGTGGCTGTGCAGGTGTCTGGCACTGTTGCAGCCACAGCAGTGGAACGAGTGGTCCCTGGGGCACAGCGGTTGGAGGGGCAGCAGCAGTCACCCACCAGATCTGGGGGTACAGTGTCCAGTGGTGGCACATGCCTGCCACCCTTTGATATGCCCATTCCTGGTCCTGGTGAACAGCGCCCACCCTCAAGAGGTGTTGAGCATCAGGACCTTCCATACCCTGGGGGACAGGATGCCGTTGTGGCAGAGTACCCATTTGAAGAGCACACCCACCTGCTGCGGGAATCAGTACAGCAGCAAAGGCAGGTTGCAACGTCTGTGGAGGCACTGTGTGCGGCTGTGGAGCGGCACAGCAGGGACTGTGCTCTGGACCATGCAGAGATGGTCCATATGCGGATGGATGTGACCGCCGTCATTGACAGGCAGACCCAGGCATTGGTCGCTGTCGTGGCTGCATTGGGCACACAAGCAGGTGCTCCTGTACCGCGCACCCCACACAGTACGCTCTCCACTCCCTGTTCCCGGCATCGTGTGACACCAAGCCTGTCGACGCCGGGTTCTGCTGTGGGTATCCCAAGCACCCCTGGTGCAGGTATGTTTGGCATCCTACAGACCCCACTGTGGACAAGGTCACGATCGCGCAGTGGGACCCCTGGTGGTCCATCGGTGCCACCCCATGTGGCCCCTGCTCAGCCTGCCAGTGCTGTTGGGTCATGGTGGGGCCGACCATGCATCCGCGGTGGCTGTGGAACGGTGCAACATGACTGACCTGTCTCCCAGTGTGGGCCCTGTCTGGTGCTGCCCTGTGTGCACTGTGTGCATTGGTGGGCAGTGCACTGGTGGGTGCCCTGCCCATCACGTCGACATATGGACCACCTGCACACCATCCTGACTGCTGTCCACAGGTGCGTGTGCATGATGATGCCGCCTGCATTGTACTGTACACCAAGGTGCAAGGGTGCCCAGCATCTGACACGCGTACTTGGACAGTACAGGTGGTGGGTGTGGTCTGTGGATCTGTGTGTTTGCCATGTCTGTTTCTGCTCTGCTGTGCACCTGCCCATGTATGCTTTGTGCCTGGTGTGTGTGTGTGTGTGTGTGTGTCCATATGACTGTTCACCCCTCCCTGATGGTGTGTTTGTGTGCCTGGTCCCTTCCACCCCCTTGCCATCATGCACCCCTGGTGTGTTACTCTGTGTGCTTGTGGGTTGCGCCAGGACAGTGTTGTTTGCACATGGCCCCTTGACTTACCTGTGTTGTGCATAATGCTCCTCCATGATGGTGTCCCGGTGCAGCTGGGCCTGCCGGATCAGTCGGGGGTCCCGCCGTCCAAGGGGGGGCTGCTCATCACCATCAACACTGGCGCCGCTGGCGTCCCCATCACTGTCCCCCTCTTCAACCTGTATGGCTATCCCACAGTCATTGGCCATGTTGTTCAGGATACAACAGGCCAGGAATATCCCCACAGGCCTTTGAGGGGCTGTACTGTAGGGCACCGCTGGAGGTGTCTAGGCATCGGAAGTGTGCCTTGAGCATCCCAAACACCCGCTCAATGATGTTTGTGGCGGCATGTGCCTCATTATAGCGTTGCTGCGATGGGGTCATGGGCGCCGGTATGGTGTGAGCAGCCAGGGACGGAGTGGGTATCCGCTGTCACCTGTGTGGAGATAGTGGAGATCAGTATCATGTTCAGGTCCATATTGCCCATATCCCTGTGTGCCACTACCATGGCACCTGTGGCATTCCCACCCTTGCCCCAAGTTTGCATTACCTACATGCGTACTCACCCACTAGATGGCCTGTGGGGATGTCCCCACTCTCGAATCAATGGCACAGTGCGGACTGATGCCATATGAAGGCATCATGTGCTCTGCCAGGATGTGTGGCACAGACATTGATTATACGCCCAGTGGCATCACACACCACCTGGCAGTTGACACTGGAGAAGCCCTTTCTGTTCCTATATGCAGCCCCATCGGGGCCAGGTGGCGTGCGAATGGCCACATGGGTGCAGTCTATGGCCCCTAGCACGCCAGGCATACGTGATACCCTGTGGAACGCCTGCATGTTTGCTGTACGCTCTGCCGTGGTGCTGGGGAAATGGATGTGCTCTGCAGCATGTGGCAGCAGTGCGCTGAGAAATTGGGTGAGGATGCGTGACGTGGCCGACTGTGTGATGCCTGTGGTGTCCCCTGTTGGCCTCTGGAAGGTGCCCCTGGTGAGCAGGCACATGCAGGCTGTCACCTTGGTCTCCACTGACAGAGCATGACTCCGTCGTGAGGGTGCCTGCCTCACATCACTGCACAGCTCACAGAGCCGCCTCAGTATTGCCCTGTTCAGGTGGTACCGGTCCACAATCTCTACATCTGTGTACAGCTCAAAGCTGATGCGGGCACGGTACTGCCTGTTGGGGGCGTACCACCGATGGGCCCATCCACGGCCACGTCCCCCTGCACCTTGCATTCTCACCCCCCTCATTACAGCTTCCATGTGGAAGCTGTCATTGTCCATCTCCCTGGCTTGTGACCCCCCCTGGCTGATGTTGCTCTGTTACCCCCACTGTCCTGACTGCTACTTCCACTGCACTGGGCACCCCCCGCTGGCCTTTGCAGCCTATGGCCCACACTGCTTCCCCTGCCTGCCCTGGCCTGTCACTGTCTGTCTTTCTCTCTCTCTCTCTTCTCCCACTTGGTATCCCTGTAGCGTTCTTGCGCCTCTTCCTTGAGCCTTTTTATTTTGGCTCATTTCCGCTGGGGTGCAACTTCCGGCTGTTCCGCTGTTGCGCATTGCGCAAGTCTTTGGATATCGCATTGCGCTCTTTATGCATGGATCCACCCCCTTCAGTTGCGCATGCCTTCATTTGCATTGCACTGTTGCTTAGCATGTTTTCGGTGGCGCAACTGCCTCCTGCTGAGTATCGCAGAATGGCGCACTTTTGGACTTGCGCATACGCAACCCTATTGAGCATGGCGCAACCCTTTTGAATATCCGGCCCAAGTTGTTTAGAGGTATGTAGAAACTGTCATGAAAAAGCCATTTCATGTAAAGTGAAAGAAAGTAACACAATATTTTTTCCCCAAAATATTGAGGTAATGACACTGATCCACTTATGTACTATGACATTAATACAGAAAAATATTTAAAAAGGAATTTAAATGTAGACTTTATTAATAAGTGTTTACATTTTTTTTTTGCCTTATTTCTCTGAAGATGTGACAATGGTCATGAAATGTGTTTTTCCATTTAAGGCTGTTAATTTCCATAAAATTGTGATGAAGGGTGAGCAAAGACTATCATGGGTTTTTCTTCTCCTCTATGAGATTCAAGATGGACCAATTAAGTGGCCATGAGGAGGGTCCTAACTAAGTCATGAGTCAAGCTTCTACCAAGTTATGGCCATTTTCAATTTGCTTCTGAAAAACATAAGTCCTGACGCATGCACTGAATGCAATTTTCTGGACTGAGTTTTTTTTTTTCACAAAAAAATTAAACTTCTCATAACTTTCCAAATTGAAGTCATTTGGGTTCAAACTTGCGTTATGTCAAAGTGGATCCCCATGACCATGTAAGTGGTCAATTCCCACACAAAATGTCTTTGGGGTGTTTTGCCCATAAAGGGTATGGGAACAATGTGTGTGATGACGCAGCTTCTTCGTGAGTGAACCACAGGGCCACTGATGTAGTCCATTACAGGCCTGAAATAATGTGTGTGACTGGAAAGTCCATGATAGGTTTGGCACAATGTGTATAATAATGGTGCACTCTCAAAATATATTACAAGAATAAAAAGTGTGGGCTTGTGCAGCCCCCAAGGCCATAGACAAAGCAAACTGCATGTCCTGGGGGATCACTACAGAAACCCAAACCTCATTTCCCCAACCCACTGTTGCCTAAGCCCAGAATACTGAACCACAAAATCCTGACAGTGGAATTTTGCCCCCCCCCCGAGTTTGTTATATTAATTTGGGGGAGGTGCGGGGGGAAATGCCCCCCAAAACACAGGATTCCAGGCTGGGGAAACAGTGGGTCAGGGGAATGAGTTTCAGGTTTTTGTAGTAGATCCTGTCCTGGGCTATGCATAACAGGGCAGCAGCAGCTTTGTATATGGCTCAGAGGGCCATACTTAAAGCATGCTGCTTGGGCTGTCTATCTCTTTTACATGATATAGTGTGGGTTGGAGAAGAGAGGAGTTATCTACTACATCTGTTATCTTTATTATAGTAAACCACTCTGCGGTTGTGGGAAGGTGATGAAGGTGGATGCTTGAGGGTGGTGGTACTTCATTTCTACAGGTCTGGGTGGTCAGCGGGGGTAAGGGTTGTCATAGTGGGTTAGGTGGCTTAAACATTAAAAAACATTGATTTATGTTTTTTAAAAGAACACTGCATAGTTTTTTTCCTGGTAGAATGTGACTTTGCCAGGAGAAAACTATGCATAGTGACACTTCACTAAGACATGTATAGACTTCACCATGCAAAGGTGGATACTTTGCAAGATGAAAATTAAACAAAGTAGAGCTGCAGGGGAGGTGATGTCCACAATATTTCCTGAAATACTTCACAAAGAGAAGTTCCCCAGTTTCACCCATCTCTGCTTGAAGTCGCTTTTGTTTCTACAGTATGGTACACATGCTTGCTGTCTATCAGTCAGACATTGGACAGCTGAGGTGGTGAGTGGAAGGTCTCTTCCAGCCACTGTATTGCATCTGATTGTGGCTTTAGATATTATGGGTGGGTGAGCTGGGGGCCAATGTGGGATGGGGATAGTGTGTGCTTAGTTGGTGTGTCCAAGTGCAGAGTGGAGGGACCACTGGGCTAATAGGGATATTTATGCAGAACTGCTCTGTATTGCAATCTGGTGTGGGGGTCTGCTAGACTACCAGTGACATGGGCATTATGGAGTTATCTGTTGACTTCCTTAGTGTGCAGCTGAACGTGACTGCTTTGGTAATCCTGTATGCCTATCTTGTTTTTCTTTCTCTCATGCCAGTTTATATTTATAAGTAGTTTGATTTGTAATGTTGCATCACCTCTATGTCCTGCCTGTGTTTCTGTAATTTGATACCCATGTTTTAATGTTATGTCTTTTGTTGCTTGCACATCTGTACATTTATGTATTCGCCTCCTTCATGGTAATTCTCCGAGCTTATTCCTGAAAATAGGCATTTGTTGTCTAATGTACTACATACATATATACATACATTCATAAATAAATAAATAAAAACATTTAAAATTAATCAGGGGTAGAGACGTGCGAAGTCCGCAAAATTTGCTTAGTGAGTTAATTTGCGGATTTTGCAGAGTGAATTTGGGGTAGTTCATGAGATTCTCAGCCTGCGAAGTGTGGAAATTCATATGTAGCATGAAATTTCACTAGCGAATTTCATGACCCACCCATGATTTTCGTGATTTTCAGGAAAAATGCACACATTTCATCACAAAAATTTGTGCAGTTTGCACGATGCAAATTTTGGCCGGCCATTCAAATATCCACGAATTTCACTAAGCGTGAATTTTTGGTGCTGTATGTCACAGATTCACTCAGCAAGTGAGCCATCTTCTCCCAAAGTGCCAACCTCTGAGCACAGTCTTGTGAACAGTGAACAGAACAAGGTAGCCCTCTTGTCTGTTTTGTGGATTCGAGTCACCTTAGTCCCAAGTTCTGGGGGGATTTAAACTTGCTAACCTCTTCTTAGCATACCCAATTGTCAGGCTCAGATAATTCTGTCTTCAGGGGGCCAGATATCTTTGCCTACGGGCACCTAACCAGGTATTACAAAATGAACTCTTTTTGAACTCTATGTAAGACCCAGAGAAACTCTTAAATTGTTTCCTGTTTTGGTACACCAATAAACTCATGCACCGTGTCAGCTTTGAAACCATCTAACTTCACTTAAAACCAAAGAAATGTTTCAAACACACCAGGCAGTTTCTGTTTTTAAAATATATTTTTACTAAACAAAAGGTAAAATAGTAAAAAATAATATACAGAACTCTTATCACAAAAACATACAGGTCATTAAACAAAAAGGTGTAAAAGTGCAACTATTATTTCCTATCCACACAAAATACTTATCTTCTAAAGGCTTGATGTTGCTGGTTCAAAGTCAGGTAAAGAAGTCATTCTATGAAACCAGAATCATAGTTTTTAAAAGCTGCTTTCTCCAGCCCCCTGGATGAGGTCACTGTATTTCCTTCCTATCAGGATATTATTACTAAAAATATATCTCTACAGGAAACAGGATCCTTATAAGGCAGTAAGATCCAGTATTTCTCAGCATAGCATCAATTCTTAAATGACACCTCTGATGAAAAAGGGTCTTCCTGATCTTCACAGATATCAAAGCCTTTTTAATTTCACAGCAAAGTGTCATACCCTGCTTTCCATTCCTGTAAATGTTGTAAAATGGATATGTTCTTTCCTGCCAACTTGGCTACTGATAAAAGAACTAGCTAAACAGGATGCCCCTGATCTTAGGTACCTTTTAGCCCTGCAATTATCTCGGCCTTGCAGGTATTAGATTTTTTTTTCTAAGTTCCTGTGTGTGTGGTCATCTCACATACTGAGATCTGGGGGGTGTGTGAGTGAGGAAGGTCACTTCAAGTGCACTGGCATTTACTAACATACTAACAAAATAAAATGCCAGCAGAATAGGCCTAACGGTCTTTTGTGTCTGCTCGTTTGGTCATCCCCCACCCTGGGTGCTGACCTTGCTGCCCCCCTCGCCTTCTCTGGCTTCTCCCTTCCCAGTTCTGGATATTCTTGCTGCATTGGATTTTGCTTCCAGAACCCTTCCCCTGTACCTGTCCCACCCCCTCTTGAACCCCTCCACTGTCTCTGCCTCCACCAGCCCCCTAGGCAGTGCATTCCATGGCTCCACCATGCTCTCAGTGAAGTAGCACCTCCTCCTTTCTCCCCTGAATCTTCCCCCCTCCAGCTTCCACCCATGCCCTCTAGTGGCCCCTCCTCCTTCCTTCGAAGCACCCTGACTGTTCCTCCCCTATTTACCCTCTTCATGTACCTGAAGACCTCTATCATGTCCCCTCAGTCCCTTCTCTCTTCCAATGTGTACATATTTAGCTCTTCAAGCCTCTCCTCATAGGTCCTGCCCCCCAAGTCCCAAATCATTTTGGTTGCCCTCTTCTGGACCCTCTTCAGGAGTTTAATGTCCTTCTTTAAGTGTGGCCTCCAAAACTGCATGAGTACTCAAGTGCGGCCTCACCAAGCAGTTATACAGAGGTATCACTTCCCTCCTTCTGGAGGGGATCCCCCTAGCGATGCATCCCAGCATCCTGTTGGCCTTGGCTGCTACCCTCCTACAAGTCTCAGAGTTGTTCATCTTGACATCCACCACCACCCCCAGGTCCCTCTTGGCCATAGAGACTTGTAGCATTCCCCCCCAGGGTGTACACTTGGCCCGGGTTTCTGGCTCCCTAGGTGGAGTACCTTGCATTTCCCTGCATTGAACCTCAGCTTCCACTTTCTAGACCATCTTTCCAGAGCCTCCAGGACCCCCTGTAGGGCCACCCTCCCCTCCTCCACATCCACCACCGCCCCCAGTTTTGAGTCATCCACAAAGAGACTCATCTCACTCCTGATTCCTGTCCTTATGTCAGAGACATAGGCGTTGAACAGAAGGGGCCCAAGGACTGATCCCTGTGGGACCTCACTAATGACCCTCCTTGGGGATGAGACTATCCCGCCAATTACGACCCTCTGGGTCCGGTCCTGGAGCCAATTGCCTATCCATCTGATCATCTGGTTCCCCACCCCCATTTCTCCCAGCTTATCCAACAGGCCCACATGAGGAACAGAGTCAAATGCCTTGCTGAAGTCTAGAAAGGGGACGTCCACTGGTCTGCACGGTCCAAGGCACTTCGTCACCCAGTCATAGAACTCCAAAGGTTTGTCTGACACGATTTCCCCAGGATGAATCCATGCTGTCTATCGTCCAGGCACCCTGACTTTTCCAGGTCCCCCCAGCCTCTCCTTGACAATGCCTTCCATCACCTTGCCCACCACCGATGTCAGGCTGACAGGCCTGTAGTTCCCTGCCACCTCCCTTGATCCCCCCTTGTGGATAGGCACTATATGCACCACCTTCCAGTCCTGGGGCACCCACCCTGTCCTCAGAGTGATGGTGAAAAGCTCCGCCAGGGATTTCGACAGGACATCCGCAAGTTCCTTCAGCACTCTGGGATGTAATTTCCCACAGACAAATTTAATACCACATTTCTGTTATTTTTAAGAAATAAAAAATGATACAGCACTCAGAGCTGGCTGTCTATGTCACACTGTACACTTAATTTGCAGGTAAAGTTTTACTTTGCACCATCTCTAATTGGGTTGGGCAAACAATAGACTACCAGGGATATATGTAAAACTGATCAGGACTGTAATAGGGGGTCAGTGAGACAGTAGACTACCAGTGAGGTATAAGTTGTATGTTGGAATGGCAATCAGGTGGGGGGGGGGATGCTATCCAAGGAGTGCCTGTTTGCTTCTCAGCCTGTAATGAGGCCATAGTGTGAAGTAAATGACACTATAGCACCTTGCCTGAGCTATGGGATCATTTGTATGGAAAAGCCAAATATGGCAGATTGCTCCACAGGAGAAATTGCCTTTTGTGAGTGCAACCAGCTCATTTGTTACTGACATCCCTGTGGCTCCTGATTGGCCACATACCTCATGTGGCCAGTAAGGGGTTGTGGATTGTGAGGAGCAAGCAGACTAGTGCCTGCATCCTTTGGTCGGTGTATTGGACCATAGTTTTAGCCCTTACAATATGCTTCAGACATGTCCCAATATATCTGTAGTTTACTCCAGGCACACATTTGTTTCTCAAAACACAAAACAAGCTGGCACGTCCCTGTTTTTGTGTGTAGGTGCTGCTGCCAGGGCTCGTTCACCCCATAGACAAAAACCATGGCAAAATTGTGATACACACCAGAGGAACCAGTAAAAAGCAGGTGTACTCACATACACTCACACACTTTCACTAAGGTGCCCTGGAACGTTTCTATATAAAGTTTCATCAGAAGATCCTCTGGTGAAACTTTACATAACAAAGTGCTGGAGCACCTTAGTGAAGGTGTTTGAGTGTACATGGGTATACACCTGCTTTGGCTGGTTTAGCCTAATAAATTCCACTGCAACTGCAACATACTGTAGCTTGTTGGTAGTTTCATTTGGCTCCCATAGCATGTGCCACAATTTTGTCATAACTAATTTGCTCCTAGGGCAAACTTTTAGTGAACATATTGCAGGGCTATGAATATCTTAGCCACAGTGTAAACTTAGCTATCCAGATGGTGTGCACACTCCTGCAACACATTCTTATTAACATTTCAACCCCACCACCACCAACAATAAACTCTCACCCCACCAGTGCACAATTCTCCAACAAAATCTCTTATCTTCATAGGTTTAGACAAAAAGCACAGAACCACTCATGACTGCCCCACCCCACACCTGTTTAAAATAATTTATCTAGTACTGGCACCAAAAAAACACACACCAACCCACATATTTCCCCTTCAAAACTGGCCAAAACCCTCATACCAAGTCCCTCCTACCTTTCTAAAATCAAAGACAAGGCAAACCCCCAAGTCATTCTATTTTCTTCAGTGCTACTATGCTTCTGAGAAATTGACAAACTGCTCCCAGGTTCTTTTGGATGCACACCATTGTGTATCTTGACTTTAATATTTTTTAAAGCTGGGAACTTGGAATAAGGGTTGTGTGCAGCTCGGGGGCAGTCCTCTCACCCAAGCTGTACAAGATGACACTCTTATTAGTCCTACTGAGTAAGAGAGATCATGAACTAGCCCCATATGGTGTACATATAATATTCATCATCTCACCACCAGTCACTCTGGGGAAATAGATTCAACAGACATAGCAACAGAATCAGCTGCAGTAGTTTGGTTGGCTCAGTATATGTCTGACAGTTCTCACATGTTGAATGAACAATAAATTATGTTGCTCTTCTCCCCCTTCCCCCAATGGAATGTGATCCCTTAGGAGCAGTATACTATTGGACATGTCTTTCTCATGGACATCCTTTGAATACTCTGAAAGCTTTGATCCTAGAGTGACATAACCAACATTCTTAAATAGGTATATAACCTAAATGTGGCTATCCTGGAGTGCAGAAATCTAAGTAAATAATGAAATAAAATATCTAGGACAGCTCGGAAGTCTTCCTCTCAAAATAACAACAGGCCTGCCATCAGGGCTGCAATTATTTTGCTGAGACAACTGTCTCACTCAATGTATTCTTCACAGCAGCTCTGTCCTTATGGCCCATTTGTACTTTGAGTGTCCTTGACAGCATAGCAAATTAATTAACTAATTTAAGTATGGATTGATTGATTGGTTGACTGATTGATTGATTTATAGTATGACTACTTAGCTTAAAACAGCTTGATTCCAGATGCATCCAGGGGGCAGTACAGGAAAAAACAAAATGCAACAATACTTTATTTATTTTTAATTTTAACTTTGGTAACTGGATAAGCCCACTTGTAACTGATCTCACTTGCAGTATAATAACAATTGATGGGAAACAGGGAGGAATGTTACCCTTGAAAAATACAAATTTGAGTATTTTTTCATACATATATATATATCTTTGAAAAAATACTCAAAAAATGTATAAAGTACACACACATATATATATATATATATATATATATATATATATATATATGTTTGTGTGTGTACTTTATACTCCTCATGTCTGCCCCCAGCTGCCCCTTCTGACCAACCTCCTCAGCCCTGTCACCCCGGTATCACTGGGACTTACCCCTGCCCGATTGCTGGGTGTGGAGCCTGAGAGATGTTGGTCGTAATCCTCAGCCGGAGGTGTTTTTCCTCCATTTTCTTCCTTCCCATTGCTGGGCACACACGCAGGACATGCACACATAGAATCATGTGTGCATCTGCAGAAATCCCGCAGCACCCTTCCTTCTTCTGGCCCCTCTGACCCACACTACCCTCCAGCCTCCACCTGGGAGTAGTCATTCTTCAGGAGTGCCAGTCCTCCCTCCCTGCGAAAGGAGAGCTGTCTTCTAGACACATGATCCTCTCCTTCCCCTGCTGACATTTGTTGGCTGATGCTCATTCCAGAACATGGGTCACTGGTGTGGTGCGAGGTGTGGTGTCCAGTGCCTCAACCCTCAGCACCACCGGGCCAACCTGATTTGAGTATTTTGTAAAATAAATCAGTAATTTTTAAAAAACAGAAAATCAGTGCCCATAGCTAAGGCAGGACTAAGTTGGGAATCAGAGTATTAATATACACCTAAAGCATGGCTGAGTGGTAAGCAAAGTCCCAAGCTAGGCATAAGGCACAGCTAGTTGAAAATGCCTCATAATGTGACACATGTTCTTCTGAAACTTTTATTTAATGGTGTTGTGCTAATAACACTCAAAACAGTTATTAATCTTTAACTTCAGTACAATATAACATAAATATAGGTGTCAGCATGGCTCAACTGGTAGCATATCCACCTCTGGGCCAGAAAGTAGTTAATTTTGCATCATTCATTTGCTGTGAGTAGCATATAGTCTATGCAGTTCATAAACAATATCTAATATGACTGCAGGTCTAAAAAGGCAAAAGAAATGTCAAACTCAAACATTCTCAAATGTCCATCTTTACATTCTCTTCTTAGTATCTTCACCTTAAATTCATATTTTCTCTACCTTTTGCCAAAGGTTTTGCAAGTACAGCATACTTTGTGTGGGAATACACTGTACTTTACTAAGTTTGCTAATAGGCACAATTTTCCAAATATAATGTCTGTATCTAAATATAGTGGGCTTGATTTTCAGAGCCCCAAGAAGGCCACAAGCCCTTGGTGCGCCAGTCATTTGATGAAATAGGCTCATGGCATTCTCTCGTTTAGCGAGTGGGATCTTCAATCCTGAGGGCCAAATGCCACAAGTTGAACCAGCTTTTCTCTCTTCTAACTTGTGCCATTTAGGGGTCCCCTTTTTTATGGGGCTTGCCAGATATTTGGTGCAAGCTGCTATAAAGTGTGAAAACTGTCACAACTGCGCCCAATGTACTAGACTTGGATGCAGTTGCGTCAATGGAGTTTGGTGCAGCTGCACTAAAGAATAGGTTTGACCCATCACCATTGAAAATTGAGCCCAATGTTTTCAAATGGGGAGAACACTAGCTTGGGAATCAGGTGATGATCACAGGTTCAAACCCTTGCTAGAGCCCAAATAATCACTGTGTGACCTTAGGCAGGTGGCTTAACCTCCCAGTGCTTTAGTCCACCTAGCTGTGAGAATGGTTAGAAGCAGGACCCCAATGGAAACCAGATTTTTCATCTCAGCTAGCTATCCTGGGTAAAACATACCATACCTTGCTCTTGAGTCACAATAAAAAAAACATTTTAGAAAGGTAAACTATTGTCTATAAAGTCACCTTTTTTAGAATTTATTTAGCCAGGATAGCCCAGCTAGCAGCCATGATGCAGTATTTTTGTTTTCTGTGATGTGCTGCATACACCCCTTTTTACTGCTGGATAGACTAAAGCCCTAAGAGATTAAGTGACTTGCATAATGTCATACAGCTCTGAATGAATGATCCAATACATTTTTATTTATTTTTTTATTTTATTGAAGTTTCTGAATTACAATCCTTTGAGTCAAAGACTCTTTTGCAAAGGCTCCACATCAATACAAAATGGACACATTACTTAAGACAGTTTTGAACATACTACAATAAGCTGAACATCACATTAAGACAATTTCACATGGTTACATTGTACAGGAATTTACAGTGCTTGGTTAGTATCTCTAGGGTTGTTAAAGGACCCTGGGTTATAGAGGTGAAGTGAGACAGCTTAGCAATTCTGTAGGCCTACCCAGGCCTAGTTTTGGGTCATGAGAGATGCTATTTCTCAATTGCATACCGAATTAGGGAGGATTGATCTTAGCAGCCACATGACTCCAAGTTTAGGAGAAGTCTCTTAATGTCATTTTTAAATAGGCCAAGGCTAGGGGTCAGGGAGAAAGAAAAGGAAAGGTTATTAAGCCAGAGGGGAGCACGATAACGGAAAGACCTTTGCCCTAGTGTAGTCCTACAGTGGGGGACTAAGAGGGGGGTGCTAGCCAGGTGCCTAGGGGTGCTCCTGTGAGGGGTTGGTTGGGTGAGGGGGTGAAGGCTAGTGGGTGCAAGCTTCATTAGGATCTTTTTGGCTTGGAGGCACGTGTGGTACTTTAGTCTCCCTTCAAAGGCCAGCCAGTCTGCTCGCTTATAGAGTTTGGATGTATGAGTTAATCTATCACTGCTTGTGACTAGTTGGCAGGCTTTGTTGAGGGCTAGATTGATACTGTTAAGGGCAGTGTGGTCCACTGAACCATAGATTATTATCCCATAATCGACCAAAGATAAGACTGAGCTGGCTACTGCCAGCCATAAGGCCTGGGTGGAGAGGCAGTGTTTGTGTCTGTAGAGAATCCCAAGCCAGGTGTTAACCGAGGAGGAGAGGTGATCAATGTGTCTGTGGTAGGTGAGGGATGTGTCCAGTGTGATGCCTAGATATTTGAAGTCAGGGACCTGTTCAATATGGATGCCCTGAGAATTTAAGATAGTAAGCTGGGTACTACTGTTGGAATTTTGGCAGTGGGCAAAGATCATATATTTAGTTTTGCTGTAATTTAATATTAATCGATGATCGGTGAACCAGGACTCTAGTTCTCTAAGGCTGTCTTGCAGGGAATTTTGAAGAAAGTTAGGATTGGTATTTTTCCAGTATACTATGGCATCGTCTGCATAAAGCAATAGTTTACCACTGCAGGCCTTTGGGAGGGAGTTCAGAAAGAGGGTGAAAAGTAGAGGGCCCAAAATCAACCCTTGAGGGACACCCACAGGAACTGGTAGATTGGTGGATAGGGTGGTGTTGATTTTGACTTGTGTCCAGTCAGTGAGATAGTTTTTTAACCAGGCTACTGCATCAGGGGCGAGATTGAGGGAGGTGAGAGAGTGTATTAGTAGAGCATGACTGATGGTGTCGAATGCTTTGGTCAGGTCAACAAAGATTGCTCCTGCTATTGACCCCTATACCAGCGCCTTGTGTATGTAAGAGGTAAATTTGAGAAGGGCAGTGGTAGTGCTGTGACCTGCTCTGAACCTGTGTTGTCCAAGGGAAAGCAGACTGTGCTTGGTCAGGTATTCGTTGAGCTGGTCTGACACTTTTCTTTTGAGTGCTTTGGGGGAAGGGATAGTGATGGGCCTATAGGTACTAGGGTTGGTTGGATCACCCTTTTTATGTTGCTTGCACGCATGTGCAAGAAACATAGTGCCATCATCGGAGATTTCGGAGGTGTGTCACCTCCTCCTCCAATTCAGTCAGTGTGCTGGCAGGCGCGGCCCCTGTAAGCCAATGCATTTTGGAGCTGTCTGATGACGCTCCAAAATGCAGTAACCTCTGATTGAAAGAGAACTACGCTTCAGTGAGCACCGATAAGAGGCTGCTCCGCGCAGCTCCCCCACCTGGCGTGCATGCCCCCACCACGCATTAGTATAGCCGACAGGGTGCCCAATCCCGTTGGCTGAGATCGTCCCCTCCAAGTAGTAATTTGCCGCTGGGGAGCCCACCCCAGCGTGGCAAGCGATCCTTTGCCAACGAAGGTTGCCCAATCCCCGTCGGCTGAACAACCCCCATCCACAAATTCCATGGCGGCCAGGGTGCCCAATCCCCCATCGGCTGAAACGCCAACATCCTTGTGCCATGCTGGAGCCCACTCCAGCGTGGCAAAGGTCCGCGTCGTTTTTTTTTTGAAATACCTGAAAACCGAAAGCAGTCCCATGATGCGTCTCCCAACCCCCTCCCACAACCCGCACCCACCCACTGCGACCAGCCTCCCCACACCCCCCACCCCATACTACCTCGGACTCTGGCGCCACGATCTTTGGTGGACGGGAACACGTCTGCACTCTTCAAAGCCGACCGTGAACTGAGGAATTGCGGTAAGCTGTATAATGGGCTACAGAGGGGTTTCAACTTTGTTGCATATCTCAGGCATTTTAGGAATTTTGCACAAATTTTCAACATGGGTTTTGGGACATTTTCATGAAGATGCACTGTCATGTCTATTCAGGCCCGAAGCGTGATTTCGCACAGTGACTGCACAGTGACTGCGAAATCACCCTTCGGGCCTGAATACCACCATGACAGTGACATCATTCATGAGAAGGGTCCCAAAAACCCATGTTGAGAATTTGGTGCAAAATTCAAAAATGACTGTTTTACAAGCGTGTATTTGCGTAGTTCCTACGCAGGCTCGTAAGTTCACGACATTTCAATATTTTCACTCCAGATTTTCAACATTGCAATTTTACCACACCTTCTTATGAGTAAGTACAGCTGTCATTTTTCACATCTCACCCAAAATGTGTTTCCGCCCATGTAGCGCACAATGGCGCAGTCGATGTGTGAAATCAATGTACAGGACAAATTAAGAAAATCACAGTGACACTGTTCATGAGCAGAGGTCTTAAAATGGCTATGTTGAAAATTTGGTGAAAAATTCTAAAAATGACTGTTTTACGAGCGTGCATTGCGCAGTTCCTCATGCGCTCGTAAGTTTGTGAATTTTCAATATTTTCACTCCAGATTTTCAACATTGGCATTTTATCACACCTCCTCATGAGCAGTACAGCTGTCATTTTTCACATCCTGCCCAAAACATGTTTCCATCCATGTAGCGCACAATGGCGCAGTCGGTGTGCAAACTCAATGTATGGGACACATTAAGAAAATCACAGTGACACTGATCATGAGCAGAGGTCTTAAAATGCTTGTGTTGAAAATTTGGTAAAAAAATTCCTAAAAATGACTGTTTTACGAGTGTGCATTGCACTGTTCCTACGCACGCTCGTAAGTTTGCGAATTTTCAATATTTTCACTCCAGATTTTGAACATTGCCATTTTACCACACCTCCTCATGAGCAGTACAGCTGTCATTTTTCACATCCTGCCCAAAACGTGTTTCCATCCATGTAGCACACAATGGCGCAGTCGGTGTGCAAACTCAATGTATGGGACACATTAACAAAATCACAGTGACACTGTTGATGAGCAGAGGTCTTAAAATGGCTATGTTGAAAATTTGGTGAAAAAATTCCTAAAAATGACTGTTTTACGAGCATGCATTGCGCAGTTCCTACGCACGTTCGTAAGTTCGCAAATTTTCAATATTTGCACTCCAATGACTTCCAAATACCTAAGCAGCACGTAGAAGCAAGCAACATTCGGCATTGACAAATACTTGTTTAGGATTGGCATGACAATTCTCTTTTTCCAGAACGTAGGGAATTGACCTAGGCGCATGGAGCAGTTTAATATTTTGGTGAGGTAAAGGAGGGTCTCGCCAAAAGTTAGACAGAGAATTTTATGGTCTAGGGAGTCACTACCGTACCTCATGTTGCACAAGGTTTTGGATAGGTAGTGTTTTGCCTTGTTACAGGAGATGATTCTCAGCCAGAAGGGAGGGAGAGTGGTAGTAGGGGAAGTGTTAGTAGGGCCATTGGGGATAGGGTCAAAGAAGTTAAGCGGTAGGATGTGACTGAGATTGGAGAAGGAGTTGTTCAGGACATTGGATATGGTGGTAGGGTCTTGGGAGAGGGCTCTTCCGAACACTTGATGATCAAAAATGTGTCCTTGTCCAAAATTTGTTGCAGAAACTTTATTTAACTGAAAAACTCAAAATGCTTATGCTTCCTTTAGCAGGCAATTCAATGCCTAAAAGTTATGATGAGCTAATAGCTAAAAGAAACAAAGGAGCTTTAAACTATGTCAAGGTAAATAAGAGAATTTCTGCAAAACTAGATAGCTAGATACAGCAACTTCCACAAGGAGCAGCATAATAAAACTTGGGGCAATTGGAAGAGTTTTTGGGAGAACATCAAAAACCTTCTTGGGAAGGATGAGAAGAAGATTCCCCACTCATTCAACATCAGCAACGCCACTATTACTGACCCTCAGCACATTGCAGATTCTCTCAACACAGTGTTTACTGACCTGATTGGAGTGCTAGCCCCCGACTACCTGCACCCTGCTGGGAAACAAGCAAACTGCATGCCTCAGGGGGGCTCAATCCCTGTTTTCTACTTCAAAAATGTGTCAGTGAAGGAGGCTTACAAACGCTCAAAAATTTTTTTAGGCAAGACCAAAATGGGGAGTGATGGAGTCGATATGAAACTCCTATCCCTAACACTGGATGTCATCATCATGCCAGTTACAAAACTATTTAACAAATCATTGGCTCTTGCGCATTTCCTGGGATCTGGAAACAGGCTCTCATGATGCCGGTGCACAATGTTGATATGACATGCACCGCCAATTATAGGCCAATATCCATCCTCTCTCCCCTATCTAAAGCTCTGGAAAAGATTGTGGCTGCCCAACTCACAGATTATCTCAACAAATACAACCTGTGATGTCCCAACCAACATGGCTTCAGGCAGAATCATAGTACCTTCACTGCCTTGCTGGACTACACTGACTACTCGCACAAGGCACTAGACTAAGGAAAACTGGTGGGGTCAGTCTTCATAGACCTCACCAAAGCCTTCGACACTGTCAATCACTCTGTCCTCCTGACTCAACTGCAGAACCTGGGGGTTGCAACCAATGCTGTCTGCTGGTTCAAGGACTACCTAACACACAGAAGCCAATGTGTAAAAATTGGGCACACAGTATCAATCTCCAGTGAGATATCTTTAGGGGTCCCACAGGGGTCAATACTGGGGCCCTTACTATTCAGCCTCCTCCTAAATAATCTTCCTGAAGCCTGTGATACTAAACTGATCCTTTACACAGACAACGCTGTGCTTCTCACCAACAGTTCATCAATAGCCACCCTCCACTCCGAGCTGCAGGCATCCTTCTACAAGTTGGAAGACTGGTTCTGTAGCCATAAACTTCTATTAAACTATAAAAAGACCAAGGTGATGCTCACAGCCAGCCCACGGCACAAAAAAAGCTCCCTCCCCTCACCATCTCCAATAAAGTCAGTGAGCCGCTAGAACAAGTTCACTCCTTCAAGTACCTGGGGGTCACCATTGATAACTCCCTCACCTTCACCCAACACATCGACACAGTGGTAAAGGCAGTGAACACCAAGCTGGGTGTACTCTATAGGCATAAAAAGTATCTCACTCCAGAGGCCCACCGTCTCTCAGTCTCCAGCTCCATCCTTTCTACCATCAACTATGGATTGGTGGTCTACAGTGTAGCAACAGACACTGCACAAAAAAGGATTCACATTGCCCTCAACAAGGCATGTAGGCTCACAATGGCTACAGATCAAAATACTCACACCTGCTCCTTATACGAGGAGACCAATTGGCTGCCACTAAAGAACAGGATTATATTCCAAACATGTCTCCTTGGAAAAAAGGCGCTAATGGGTAAACTACGCCCCCCATGCATTTCTAGCATCCTAACGCCAAGTGCTGCCAGTTATACCACCAGAGGCAGGATGAGGGGGGCCCTATCAACATCTTTCCATTGAACTGTGCAGGGACAGCGTGCTTTCAGCTATAGGGGCCCCCAATGGCTCAAAGAAATCCCAGTGCACATTCTAAACTCCCGATGCATCTCGCAATTCAAAAATGGCCTAAGGCAACACTTTCTTACTAGGACAGTTTGTGACTGCCACTAGGACTCTAACACCCATAATGCCCACTCACCCACACTCTCCTTCACCTTCCTTTTACCCCCACTCTTCTCCCCTTACCCTATGCCTCTGTCATCCTCTCCCCCCTGTGCCTTTTCCCTCACTGGATCAACCTTAAAACCAACCTACTACCATTACCTCCCAACCTCCTAGACAAAGTCACTTATTTTGGCAGCCCACTCCCCCCCCCAAGTCTCCCCTGCCCCTCACCTTGACTCCTCCTTAGACTCTCACACTAGGTGTCACACCTGTTTATCTCCTTGGCTACATATAAACACTGTTCTTTACCCTAGTTGAATGCTCTTCATGCTGTACTATCACCATTGGTACTATGAATGACACTGTAACCTTATTGTATACTAGCTACCTACTATTTGAGTATTGTATCTAAACTGTTTGTTATTGTTGTCATTGTCACTGTTTGATGAGGAACCTTTGTAAAAGAGCTCTGAGCTCAAAGGTATGATCCAAATCCCTAAATAAATAAAAGAAGTTAAGCATCTGTTTCATGGCATGTGGAGTAGATTATGGCTCTGTCCACACTAGGACTTTTAAATAATTTAATCTTTGTTAAAATGGTTTAAAAGGTTTGTGTCCAGATTGTAGCATGGTAAAAACCATGCTACAATTTGTGCTCTTAAACTGTGCTCTAACCCTGCTTGGAGGTAGGCTAGAGCATGGTTTAGAGCAACACAGTTACCTTAACCCATGTTATCAGCAGTGTAGATGTGATCTGTGCTGTGACATGGGTTAAGGCAACCACATACAACTTGCATAGTCTGCTTATGGCTGTCCACAGCCATGAAAAATGTATTTAAAACCAGCCCAAAGCTCACAGTCAGTTATTCTCTTCAGTTATGACCATTCGTTGCTGGTTCATCATCTTGCTTGTTTGTGAGTGTCAGCATATAGTGCAGTATTTGTAATGCTTTGCACTCGTACTGCAATGATGCCTAGAAGCTTACTCAGTCCAGCATGGTGTCAGAGCACAGTCTGGATGCTCCAACATCCATGCTTAAACTCAGTAAGTGAAAAAATTGTTAATATGCTTCTAAGTCGAACATCTACTGTGAACAGGGCCAGTAAAACGATGCTACTTAAAAGAAACTAACTGATGCTTCCAGCAAGACTCCAAAAGATATTTCCATTATAAAAGGCAACTAAAAATTACACTGGGCCACACAGCATCCTATCTGCTAGAAATAGTGATATTCCAAAAAGGTGGAATAATGGTGACAGAGATGAGCAAGATCAGTTAAAACGAATGGAGAATAACGTCTACAGCCCACACCGATCTGTCCCTTCTTACTCCAGATCAGTTTCCATAAAGATGTTTTCCTATTATATTCATTCATTCATTCCCTACATAGAGTACTCGCAATCTCCTTTCTATTTTATTTAGTATGCTGTTCTCCCCTTACAATCAGCCCGCATTGGTACAATCCTACGTGTCCAGCCACATTATCCTCCTTCTCCAGGACTTACCTCTCCCTTTTTTTTACCCTTGGCTTACCCCCAGGGGTGGGACCATCTGGAGGAGCCCCACTTACCTCCCAACGGAGACTAGTAGGTGCTCAAGGGAGAGTGCCATGGTCAGCAGTGTGGGGCCTTCAGTGAGGGATGAATATCCTCTTGCTGTGGCTGTTGCTTCTTTTTACAATTTTCCCTCTTCATAGACACAAAGAATGGCTCCCAGCATGCACACACGAATGCACTTACTTATGCACATGTGAACTCATTGGCATCCACCCCCTCAGTTTGTGGCTCCGCTTGGACTGCCTGAGGTGGAAAGCATCCTCTGGGATGCTCAGCTCACCTCCCCACATCCAGTCCTCTAACAACTTGGGCTCATTCCCAAACCCAGGTCTCTGACATTATGAGTGGTAGAGGTACTGCTGTGCTGATGGGCTGCCTAATTTCTTATGTCTTATAAAATGGGTACGACAATTGAGGAATCTGATTGCACTTCCCAGCCATATGTTTTTTTCTGATATAAACACACAAAAACATAAGTCCCCCAAAACAGCAAGCACCCAAAAAACATATCACTGAGCCACCCGCCATTCAAGCTTCAGAAAGCCATCATCATAATTAATCTCAGTACCAGGAAATGTAGCCTCCTTTATTTTGTAGTGAGCAGCACCCTGCTTTCTTCTCAGTGATTCACAGTCACTGAAACAACAAAAAGAACCATATTTTAAGAAAGGATCCCTTACCACAGAGAAAATATATGTCTCCCCGTCCTGCTGTCCTCTCTTGCCGGTGGTCTCTCACTTCCCACAAACAGAGAGTGAGACCTTTGGTACTGTCATGAGAGACCCAGCCACAGGTGCAAGTGTGCTGCAGTAAGATCACAAGGAAATCTCAGTCTTGCTGGCAATCTGTATGGACCCAATTTCTGTTTGTCCTTCCTTCACCACATGCGACCCTGGTTTGTTGCCTTGAACAACAGTTTATTTTAATCTTTCTGTTCTGAGTACACAAAAGTTTGTCCATTAAACTGCATCAAGAGGGGTTAAATGCAAACATTGCTGTAAAACGAATGTTTAGTTCCCTCAGAGACTTTCAGGCTTCTTAGCCCCCACACATACACACACACTACTCTGTTTTTCTTGAGTTCTTGAGTGGAAAACATAAACCATGGGAGAAAAGTATTTTTGGCAGTCCCCTTTGATGTTCTGGACCCTGTTTTTGTCTTTCAAAAGTTCCTTCTGATGCAGCAGAGGAACTGTTTTACTTCAAAATAGGAAAAACTTCAAGTATTTCTTGCTTTTTAGAAAGGTTACAATATGTCTCAGTGTATATCCATTTTATAAGCACAATAACACACTTCAGGGTGGAGGTTATGCTCTAATAAATTCACTTCTAGGGCCAGTAAGGCATCTCACTATTCCCCTAGGCATGCATTTATCATAGCATAGCCCACACCCCATCATGTGTTATTGCTTACTTATTGGGTTGGGGAGCATTAGTAATGAGATTATCAACAGCCCAAATGTACAGTATTACCTTTACAGTCAAGAAAGTGAGAAGTGACATTTTCTTTGGGTCAGCTGCAACACCCCGTGGTAAAAGACAGATATTTCTGAGTTTGGTCCTTCTTTAGTGCTACAGAGGTTCAAAGGTAAATAACCTAATCTGCCATTTTTTTATCATACTGAATAATATGTCCTGCAGTTGTCTGAATAACTAAACATAGAAGTACTCAACACCTCTCATTTAAGAACCTAGTTAGCACTTTGTGGAGGCAAACAGAATCTCTTCCACTCTAGAACAATTCTTAAAGTGACAAGTCAGACTTTTGATCAGAACTGTTAACTATAAATGAAAACTTTCTTCTTCGTGCTCTACAACTAGGTAAATTTAACTACAGTCTTGTTTATTAGTATCCCCTCCCCACACATTCTCACTGATTCCCTATAGCTCCCACTGTCTGCCACCCTGATAACAGCATGGTTGCTGCATCGCTTTTCCCCTGACTAGGAGGTCTGGCCTGTGGATTCCTTCACTGCCAGTTCCAATGGCACTCTCAGATGAGCATAATAAAGGTAACATGTTGGACTGCTGATGGACAATTTATACTTTTCACAAAGTACTGTCCTACAGGAAATTCTTGTATTGATTGAACCTATAAAATCAATAAATGTAAGTTTAAAAAATGTTTAATTCACACCCTTCTAAAGAGAATCGACTAGAGAAGTATTGAATGTAGTACTTCACCAGTAGAATTTATGTGGAATGGCAATTCCACTTCTAAAATGCTTTTCATAATCCATTTGTTTATTCCACGACAGTCCAAAAAGCATTTCTATGTAAACTGTGGAATAATATTCCATGGGTTACATATTCTGGGGTTCATTGGAAATTAACCCACATTTTACATTAACCACTTAATACTATTCTGCAGTTTTGTAATCTGCAGTTTTAGGGGAAAAAATAGCCCCTTTCTGAATTTTGGAATTCCAGTGTTGACTGGTTTCCATGGAAGTTGACGGAATTTTTGGAATTCCATAGAATTATAGAGGATACAGAGTTTGAAAATTCTGCACAGCTCTAGAATCTGCTTTACGTTCCTTCATGAAGACAAATATTTGACAAAAAAACCTTCAGAGTTAATGATACATGTGCCTGGAATACAATGCCATTATGTATGATGCCACATTTTAATATAATGAAGAATTCAAGTCACTGGTCTGGGGTCTGAATTGACCCTTACTATAAATTTTAAAACAATTATTCAAGATTTCTGTTGTTGGTATATATTTCACTTTAGCAGAGAAACCAATAGTGCATGTTTTCATAGGTGTTATTGTCAGTATCTTAAGTGCACACACCCTCACTGGCAAAATTGTTTTAAACATACAAACATAGAAACATAGACTTTGACGGCAGATAAGGACCGCTTGGCCCACCCAGTCTGCCCATTTCCCTACCTACTGGATAAGCTGCAGATTCTAGTTAACCAACAGCCTACTTCCTGCCACCCCCCACTATAATTGCCTTGTGTCTGTCCCATGCATGTTTGAATTCTGCCACTGTTTTAGCCCCAACAACCTCCCCAGAAAGGCAGTTCCACGCATCCACCACTCTCTCCGTGAAAAAAGATTTCCTCACATTACCCCTGAGCCGTCCCCCCTCTATCTTTAAATTGTATCCCCTTGGTCTTACACATCTCTTTTTCTGAAAGATGCTTCCCTCCTGGACTTATTGATTCCCTTGAGGTACTTGAATGTTTCTATCATGTCCCCCCGTCCCTCCTTTCATCAAGAGTATACATATTAAGCTCTCTGTCTCTCTTCATATGATTTCTGATGCAGACCCTGCACCATTTTAGTTGCCCTCCTCTGGACTACTTCCATCCTGTCTATGTCCTTGCGTAGATGAGGTCTCCAAAACTGCACACAGTACTCCAGATGGGGTCTCACCAACTGTCTGTACAGAGGGATAACCACTTCCCTTTTTACGTTCACTTGCACGCATGCGCAAGGAACGTCTTGGAAAATGGGACACTTTGGAGGTGTGCCCCATCTCTGCAATCCCCTGCTCCATTGAGCAGGCATGGCGATCCTGCACCAATCGGATCACGGTGCTGTGTATGACAGCGGTGGTCTTCTCTTCAAAGAAAACCACCACTGTGTGCTTGCATGGCGTCCGCCCCCAAATCTTTGCTGCCGCGCTGAGGCCCACCCCAGTGTGGCAAATCACGTCGTCTGCCGGCGGGGTGCCCAATCCCGTCTGCTCCAGGCCCCAGCCATCCTTCTGCCACGCTGGGAGCCCACCCCAGCGTGGCAAATGTCCATATCGTCTTTTTTTTCTTTAAAACCTGTAAATTAAAAACCGTCCCACGGCGCTTCTCCCAGCCCCCTCCCACAACCCACACCCACCCACTGCACACCTGCCTCCCACACCCCTCACCCCATACTTACCTCCGGAGCTCGAGCGACGATCTTCAGTGGACCGGGAACACGTCTGCATTCTTCAAAGCAGACCGCGAACTGAGGAAATGCTGGTAAGCTGTATAATGGTCTACAGAGGGGTTTCAACTTTGTTGCATATCTCAGGCATTTTTGGGAATTTTTGCACCAAATTTTCAACATGGGGTTTTTGGGACCCTTCTCATGAATGATGTCACTGTCAGTGGCGTATTATTCAGGCCGGAGATGATTTCACAGTCACTGCACAGTCACTGCGTGGAAATCACCCTTCAGGCCCAAATAACACCATGACAGTGACATCATTCATGAGAAGGGGTCCCAAAAACCCCATGTTGAAAATTTGGTGCAATAATTCCAAAAAATGACTGTTTTATGAGCGTACATTGCGCAGTTCTTACGCAGGCTCGTAAGTTCACGAATTTTCAATATTTTCACTCCAGATTTTCAACATTGCCATTTTACCACACCTCCTTATGAGCAGTACAGCTGTCATTTTTCACATCCTGCCCAAAACATGTTTCCGCCCATGTAGTGCACAATGGCAAAGTCGGTGTGCGAACTCAATGTATGGGACACATTAAGAAAATCACAGTGACACTGTTCATGAGCAGAGGTCTTAAAATGGCTATGTTGAAAATTTGGTGAAAAAATTCCTAAAAATGACTGTTTTACGGTGGTTATTGCAGTTCTATGCGCTTTCGTGGTTTGCGATTTTCCAATATTTCCTCCAGATTTTCAACATTGCCATTTTACCATACCTTCTTATGAGTAGTACAGCTGTCATTTTTCACATCTCACCCAAAACGTGTTTCCGCCCATGTAGCGCACAATGGCGCAGTTGGTGTGTGAAATCAATGTATGGGACACATTAAGAAAATCACAGTGACACCATTCATGAGCAGAGGTCTTAAAATGGCTATGTTGAAAATTTGGTGGAAAAATTCCTAAAAATGACTGTTTTACAAGCGTGCGTTGCGCAGTTCCTACGCACGCTCGTAAGTTCACGAATTTTCAATGTTTGCACTCCAATGACTTCCAAATACCTAAACAGCACATAGAAGCAAGCAACATTTGGCATTGACAAATGCTTGTACTTCTTTGTCACTGATTTTTTTAAGCCATGTCCAAGTGCCAAATACCACTGCAAATACCTGCAAGCTAACGTTTGGCATTGACAAATGCTTGTTCTACTTGAGATGCCCCTTTCCATGCATCCCATTACCCCCCCTGGCTCTCCTTACTGACTTCTCACATTGCTTACCAACCTTTAGATCATCTGATATGACTACCCCCAAGTCCCGTTCCATTTTTGTTGTTGTTAGTACCTCCCCTGCTATTGTGTACTCTTCTCCTGAGTTTTTGTTTCCCAGGTGCATTACTTTGCACTTCTTTGCATTGAATCTAAGTTGCCATATGTCTGACCATTCCTCCAGCCTTGCCAAGTCCCTTCTCATCCTTTCTACCCCCCCCTTTGTGTATCAACTCTGTTACAGATCTCTGTATCATCTGCAAAGAGGCATACCTTTCCCTCCAGACCCTCTGCAATGTCACCTATAAAGATGCCCTAGGAAATGAACACAGAGTTAAGAGAGGTTACCTGATTTGACCTGGGGGTTAGAACTTCAAGAAGGGGGAATACAGTAAAAATAAATGGTACAGTACCAGAATAAAGGCACAGTTATAATACACAGGCTGTCAAACCAGGAGACCTCTCTTAACTCTGTGTTCATTTCCCAGTTAACTCATTGTAAAACAAACTGCAGGTAAATCAGGCGGTCTAAACAAAGAGTGAGAGAAAGAGAGAGATCCATTCTGAATTAACAGAGGTGCAACTCTGAGTAATAACTCTCCAGAAGGCAGTAGTGGACACAACCTCATTTAAGTCTGGTAACTCACAATTAACTTGGAAAGCAAACATCTTTTAAGATGTTCTTATTATCAAATATAGAGCTTTGATCATGTGAGAAAGGTAGTGGTTTTAAATAGTATACACAGTCGATGTTGTGACACATTTACTTTTTAAGTTTCATAAGGCATCACCTGTAATTGAAATCCACATAATATTTTGGCTGAAGATAATCAAAAGGGCACTGGAAAAAAAAAGAACAGTTTTGCCAGTGAGGGTGTGTGCACTTAAGATACTGACATTAACACCTATGAAGATGAGTTACCCTGCTTATTTCTTTACAGTTTAAGCAATATATTCACACTGATTAAAGACATTATCAAGCTTGTATCACTAAATAATTATAACCTGTACAAGATATGTAAAGGCCCCACCAAAAAGTGATGTCATCAACATATCCTGGAGGATGCTTTATGCTAAAGTATGTAGTTTGCATGCTGCATGTTATTACACATTTAGAGTAATGATATGTTCTGCTGTGTTATGGTATAGGGCCCTCTGATTCATCTCACTTATGAAACCTTAACAAAACATCATCCTTTCAGATGACAAATTGCATACTATTTTTTATCATAGGCTGGCCTTATGTTTTGTTTTGTTTTGTTTTTATCATCTAGTGCATTTACAGGTGAAGCCCGTGAAAGTATAGAAGATATGGGGTCACTCAAGGAGAAATGGATGTTTCTTTGATGTGATCATAGTATTTGAGGAGTGTGTCATGCTTCCAAATATTGCTATATAATTATATGTATGCCTGAATGCAAACCAAAATCATTAAATGTTTAAAAATATGATTTAATAAATACAAAATCTATAACGCATTTTGCATTGATGCATTTTAAATCATTTAGTGCAAATGCCTATATTTTATGTGTGGATTTAAGATTATTTAATTATTAATTATTACATCAAATAACTGCTTCTCTACAATCTAGAAATTCTGACCTACTGGCTGTTGGATAATTGGCTCTGTCAGGATGTCATCACTGATATACAATCTGTGTTAGATAATTTCCTAACTGAATATATGAACATAAGAAGGGAAAACTGGTTGCTCCTCGCTCTTATTCAGCTTTAAAGAGTCTTTATTATTTAATGCTTTACACTGTGTCCCACCACCTTAGTGGCCAGGAACCAATGGTTCTGCAGGATCTTCTTCTGCTAGGATGTCAGGGGCCCAGACTGCAGGACGTGTCACAAAAAGCAGGAAATTTGTACAGAAATGCCAGGCCCAGCAGACAACTGTGGAAAGGCATTAAACAGGTAAGGAGAAATACAACAGGTAGAGAGAGAAAAAGATAGCCACAGCACTGCCTTGGGAGAAGTGACATGTGACCCCAAAACACTGGCTCCCAGTCACTGAGGTGGTGTGATATAGTATAAAGAATAAAATTAAAAACTGTTTAAAACTGAATCAGAGCCGAGCAGTAAATTTTCCTTTCTTATGTTTTGAACTGGTCAAGATGATTGCTTCTCCACTTATTCTGTTACTGCACTTGAAGAGAGATGGGAGCATCCTGGCAGTGGGATTCACCTCACATAACTGAATATATGGACATAAGCACGCCCCATTACAGAAGAATCTGGGGGATTCACAAGGATGGAATAATACTAAACTCTTTAAAGTCATGAGAATTTAAATACAGTTTAGAAGCAATATTAGAAGACAAGGTTTCAACTCAGACAGATTTGATATAGTGAACTCAGAAATACATGTAAAGTAATAATGAAACAGGTTAAATTAAAATATTTTCAACATCAGCAGTGTTAAACTTACTCTAATCCCCCAAACAACATTTGCAAAATATCAACAGCTT
The DNA here is from genome assembly GCA_016271365.2 of Neoceratodus forsteri. NCBI lineage: Eukaryota > Metazoa > Chordata > Ceratodontiformes > Ceratodontidae > Neoceratodus > Neoceratodus forsteri. Next base: position 1,677,113,297 of record CM057449.1, read on the forward strand.
ATTATGAAAAGGCAAACATGGGAAATAAACATAAAAGAAGAATCAATGACCAGCTCAATGGATATTGCAAATTAATTCAATAACCAGTTTAGTGATTTTAGTTTCTATAGAGGCAAGTTTTACAAAACAGAGAGCAGTGGTTGACCTTTTTGCAGTATGCAGCAGGACAAGTTAATTAAAAATTGTGCTAGCCTGCAAACGTCTGACTAGTCTTCAGTCACAGCCAACTAGGTATTTCATATGACAGTCAATAAATACAAATGCAAGCATATATTCTACCCAAGGAGTTTGAGTAAGCACTGCAGTCTGCAGTTAAAGATTATTAATTACATTGTTTGTCCCAGTTTTGGTCTCCATTGTTTCTCCCACAAACCCATTGGGGCCAAATGGCTGTCTCCACAGCTGACGCCAATGCAGTTCCATTGGTTGACTGTCAGGGGATACATGAATGCTGGTAGCTTGTGACCTCCCTCCCCAGAGAACCGAATGCTTCACCACCACACTATGTTTGGAGTTCTGTTCATGCTTGCCTCCTGTCTCACCTACACATGGCAGGAAGCCAGTCTGAACTCCAAAGGGAATTCCCAAATCTCAACACATAGCTGTATGAGCCATGAATCATCAAAACAGTTGTATTTGAACTTTCAGCAAAGCCAGACTCTCTAGAAGCAGTTTCATTCCAATTCTTCAAACTAGCTAGCATGGACAGTTTTTTTTTTTTTTGGTGGGGGGATTGAACTAGTCCAGGCAATTTGTACTGTGCCACAGACCACTAAATTAATACTAAAATCAACCCTTGCATCACTGATCTAAACAGATTAGAAATAAAGAGGAAAAGTCTGATTCTGTAACACAACCAGAATTTTCTTTTAGAATATGTTTAGCAAAGGATGTATTAAAGCCTTTAAATGGCAATATGAAGATTAAGCGGTGGAGTATGATAAATATGGTGCTTGTCTTTTCAAATTAACAGGTACAATAATTACAGTTTCTATTAATTACAGACTAGTGGATAAGAAATCATCTGTAACAAGGCTGCAGTTCCATTGAGGGATTCTGCTGACATCATAACCCATGAGACTGATGCTTGAGTGGTTTATATCACTGTAATCCAGCTATCGAATGGCTAGCCTAGTTAAAGGGGCAATGTCAACTCCCTTAGGCCTCAAATTGTCCATAGATTAAAAAACACATGTCATGATAACTCTTATTCTGCAGAGATTGCTGGTGTAGCTGGCAGCTTGATTATGATTCTTTTTTTCTTTGTAAAAGTAAAAAAAAAAAAAAACGCCTGTCCACCATACTGGTGTTAGTTACCACACAAAAATGTGTTTGTTTACATTCTTTGATCAACTGCCACACACACCTTTCCTGGACTTGGGAACACCCCTAACACAGTTTAGCCACTTGTGATGCTGTGGGAGGAGAGAAGACTATTGTATCATGAGTTGCTGCACTTTTGGGGGTGTTTTTAATATTCATAATATATATCCAATAGGAGTAGATCGAGGATTTGGAGCAAAACAAGGTTGGTATAATGGCACCATTCCCATGCATTTCAGTTCTACTAAAAAAAGAAGCAGAGCAACCAACCAACCAACAACACTAATGAGTTTAAGAGCAGGTAAGCTGTCATAAAATGTGGGTTTCCAACAAGAACTAATATGATGTAAAAAGGGTTGACAGTGTCCCTTTAATGATGGTTTTCTGTCTGTTATTTTTATACTGTATGAAGCTCCTTGAACATTTCATCTCTTAATACCATTGACTGAATGTCAGAAGGATGGTATTATTTATTTATTTTGTTTTTGTTTAACGGATTGGTGCACTAAACCATAAATACCTATTTTCAGGCATGACCCAGTAGAGTACAAAACAAACAGATCAAAACATTTTAACATAAAATAAGTAAGTACTGACATAATAAAACATAACAAAATGCGCAACTACTGGCAATAAGTACCAATAACTTATAACATACCTACCAGTGGAACATAGATATATGTGTTTATATGTACAGTTCTGGAATCTCATGTTTATATAATAATCTTCTCGAGATATTTGGGTAAAAGAACTGTGAAGCGAAGCTGAAAGGTTCTGGTGCACACAGAACTTGAGAAGGCACTATTATAATATGCATGAGATGCTAGAATTGTACATATAAACATATAATAAATTATGTTAAGGACTTCTGTTCTAAAAAAAAAACTGTAATTTGAAGTCAAAATGTTTTACTTTCCAGAAATGTTTGAGAAACCCTTGTGTGAAAAATCAATTATGTCTGCTGAACATAGAACTTTAGAGCTGTTTGCATGAGATACCCTCTCATACTTATAATAGTGTCTGAAATGTTAAGGAATAAACAATTTGATTGGCTAAAATAACATAATTATTGATAATAATAGTATAATAAAACAATAATGGCCACAGAGCAAGGTAGTGACAAAAATACTAAACAGAAACAAGGAGTCAAAGTAGTGATACACAAAATATAGATTAACCTCTGGCTCAAGTTTTAGGTACAGATACAAACATTTGTAGACAGCAGATGATCCCTAAATTTAAGTTTAAATAAATGGTGAGTGAACACAGTTTACAGCTCTGAGTGGCAGATATCCAAGAAATGAGTGGGAAGGACAAAAATAAATGTGTTTTCCCATGTTGCTGGAGAGTGTGGGTCCACAAAGTAAAGACATATCCAGTGTTCTTAGGATTAAGTACTAGAATGGCACTGGAACAATTCTATCAAGTAGAATAGTATTTGAGACCAGAGTATTTTGTCTTTGAACCAACCAAGCATAAAGGAACACTCACTAGTCAGAGATAGCCAAAACAAAGCAATATACTGGACAGAAAAACAAACAGCACATACACCATAAACTAATGTTAATGGTGATAGTTATTTAGCAAAACAACAAATAGGTGCTCAAGCTCACAGAAAGTAGAACTGAGAAGTACCATCTGAAACTTACTTAGATAGTGACATCATACAAAAAAATATTGAAATTAAAGCCTCAGAAACATAGAACCATAAACATAGAAGCTGACGAGATAAGGACCATATGGTCCACCTAGTCTGCCCATTTCCCTACTCAGTGTTGACGGCCCAGATCCTATTTGATCTGAGGCATTCCTTCTTTGCCCATCTCCAGGGTACCCTTACATCTATCCCATGCGCTCTTGAACACCAGTATTGTTTTAGCCCCCACCACCTCTGCTGGAAGGCTGTTCCACAAATCCACCATCCTTTCTGTGAAAAAATACTTCCTGACATTCCCCCTGAGCCTTCCTCCCTCCAGCTTCATATCATGTCTCCTTGTCCTTGTGCAATGCTTCCTCTGAAATATGCTTCCCTCCTGTACTCTGTTTATACTCCGAAGGTACCTGAATGTCTCTATCATATCCACCTTCTCTCTACTTTCCTCCAATGAATAGATATTAAGGTCAATGAGTCTTTCCTCATACGACTCCTGGTGCAGCCCATGTACCATTTTCATTGCTCTTCTCTGGACAGTCTCAATCCCGTCTATGTCCTTCCTGAGATGAGGTCTCCAAAACTGGATGCAGTACTCCAGGTGAGGCCTTACCAGTGATCTGTACAGTGGCATCACCACCTCTTTCTTTCTTTCTGCTGGTTATGCCCTTACATATGCATCCCAGCATTCTGTTTGCCTTCCCCACCACTTTTTTACACTGCTTGATTGCCTTTAGGTCATCTGATATGATGATCCCCAGATATCTCTCTTGCTTTGTGGTGGCCAGAACCCTCCCCCCATCCTGTACTCCTCTCTCAGATTCCTGTGACCCAGGTGCACTATTCTGCACTTTTTAGCATTGAAACTCAACTGCCATACACCTGGCCATTCTTCCAATAAGCTTAGTTCCTTTCTCATTCTTTCCACCCCTTCCGGTGTGCCAACTCTGTTGCAGATCTTAGTGTCATCCAGGAACAGGCATACTTTTCCCTTCAGATGCTTTGTGATGTCGCTAATGAAGACTTTGAACAGGATTAGTCCCAACACTGATCCCTATGGAACCCCGCTGGTCACCTCCCCCTCTTCTGATTTCATGCCATTTACTATCTCCCTCTGAGTGCTGTTCCTTAGCCAGTTCTCAACCCATTTTACTACCATAGGGCCTACTCCCAGGTTTCTTAATCTATTTAGCAATCTCCTATGTGGGCCGGTGTCAGAGGCCTTTCTGAAACTCAGGTAGGCCACATTTACCACCCCTCTCTGATCTACCACCCTGGTCACCCAGTCAAAGAAATGAATTACATTTGTCTGATAGGATCTTGCTGAGAAGCCATGCTGCCTTGGATCCTGAGCCCCCCCAGTCTACAGAAACTTCACAATCCTCTCCTTATGTAGAGACTCCATTAGCTTTCCCACTGCTGAGGTCAGGCTTACAGGTCTATAATTGCCTGTCTCCTCCCTACTGCCACTTTTGTGGAGAGAGACCACCTCTGCCCTCCTCCAGTCTTCAGGTACCTCCCCTGTCTCTAGAGATGAGTTGAAAAGGTCAGTCAGTGGACCTGCCAGTACATCCCTGAGTTCCTTTAATACTCTGGGGTGAATCTCATCTGGCCCCATTGTTTTGACTTTTTATTTTCCCCGAGTTCCTCTAGGCCTCTTTCCACATTGAATGGGCTGGTGTCAACCTCCATCCCCTGACTAACCCTCCTAATGAGTTTTGGTCCCTCACCCTCCCCTTCCCTGGTGAACACTGAGCAAAAGTATTTGTTCAGTATCTCAGCCTTTTTTAGGTCATCTTCCACCCACCCTCCTTCTTCCTTCTTTAGCCTAACAATACCATTTCTGGTCTTTTTCCTCTCGCTAACGTATCTGAAGGAGGTCTTGTCTCCTTTTTTAATAGCCTGCACTACACCTTCCTCTGTCTGTGGCATAGCCCTTGTGACTGCTTTCCCAGATTCTTTCTGTTTCTCCAGATACTGCTTCCTGTCCTCATCCTTTTGAGTCTCCTTGTATTTCTTATAGGCAGTTCTTTTTTCCATTACTTTCTCAGCCACTCCCTTCGAGAACCATAGTGTCCATTTATTTCTTTTACTGTTACTATGCATTCTAACATAGTGTCTTGTTACTTCTACTATGACTCTTTCAAGTCTAGACCACTGTTCCTACACGTCTCCCTCTGTACCTTCTGTTGCTAGGGCACTTTTAAACTGTCCCCACATTTCCTTAAAGTTGGCCCGCCTGAAATTCAGAACTCTAATCCTTGTATGACTTTCTTCTACCACTGTGGTTACAGTAAACCATTTTGTCCTGTAGTCGCTGAAACCAAGGGGACTGCCCACCTCAACATCTGTGATCCTGTCCTCATTGGTCAGCACCAAGTCCAGTATAGCCCCTCCCAGGTGGGTTCTATTATTAGCTGCCTTAAGTTTGCCCCTTTCAGGGCGATCATGAAGTCCCTGCTCCTTGTTGTACCTGCAGTCTAAATGCTCCAATCTGCATCTGGCAGGTTGAAGTCTCCCATTAGTAGTAGTTTCCCTTTGGTTGCCATTTTGTGAATTGTCTCCACCAGAACTTCATCTGTTTCCTCCCCCTGCTCAGGAGGCCTTTAAACCACTCCAGTGAGAATAGCAGTCTTTTTTCCCCACCTCTATGGTGACCAACAGTGCCTCCATTCCTTCCTTTAACTCTTGAGCCTCTGTTGCTTTAATCCCCTCCTTCACATACATAGCCACACCCCCTTTCCTCTTCCCTTTCCTATCCTTCCTAAAAATTGTATATCTTAGTATGGCTATATCTCAGTCATGGTTCACTGTGTACCACATTTCTGTAATACAAACATACGAACATATGAAATTTGCCAGCAGATAAAGGCCCAGAGGTCTATCAAGTCTGCTCGAATGTGCAGCTAGCACCCCTTATTCTGCAGCTGCCCCTTCCTTCCACCCTTCCACTTCACTGTACCTCCCCCTTGTCCTGTCCCATCCCCTTTTGAAGTAGTCCACTGTTCGACTGGATACCACTTCAGCAGGTAATGCATTCCACCCAGCCACCACCCTCTCTGTAAAAAAGTGTCTCCTCATCTCCCTCCTGAACCTTCCTCCCTCCAGTCTCATATCATGGCCCCTGGTGTCCCTCCCCTCCCTTACTTTGAACAGCCCCTCTGTACCTGTCTTGTTTATTCCTTTCATGTACTTAAAGGTTTCAATCATGTCCCCCTTGTCCCTCCTCTCCTCCAGCGAGTACATGTTCAACTCCCTCAGCCTCCTTTCATATGATAAGTTCCCCAGACCCTTGATCATCTTTGTCACCCTGTGCTGCACCCCCTCCAGTAACTTAATGTCCCTCTTCAGATACGGCCGCCAGTACTGCATGCAGTACTCCATGTGTGGTCTAAATAATGACCTATACAGTGGCAGGATCACCTCCTCCCTCCTCGAGGATATAACCCTTGCAATACAACCCAGCATTTTGTTGGCCTTTGCAACTGCCTTCCTACATTGTGCTGAGTTGTTCATTGACCCTGTAATGAGCACCCCCAGATCCTTCTCCTCCTCTATCTGGGCTAGCTGCACTCCTCCCAGCTGGTAACTCCTCCTTGGGTTCTTCATCCCAAAATACAACACTTTGCACTTTTTGGCATTAAACCCCAGTTGCCAGGTATCTGACCAGGTTTCAAGCTTTGCCAGATCATTCTGCAACCCCTGCCATCCCCCTAGGACATTCACCACCGCTCCTACCTTGGTATCATCAGCAAACAGACTGATCTTGCTCTTGATGTCCAATGATATGTCTGCAATGAATATCCCAAACACTGGTCCCAACACTGAGCCCTGTGGAACACCACTCGTCACTACCATTGGGTGTGAGAGCTCCTCATCCACCACCACCCTCTGTTGCCTTCCCTGAAGCCAGTTCCCTACCCTTCTCACCAGCTTTGCACCCGCTCCTGTGCCTTCTAACTTACTTTCCAGCCTTCCATGCAGCACGAGTTGAGTGTCTTACGAAGTCCAGATACAGGACATCTACTGCATGGCCCCTGTCCAGTTGCCTAGTTACGAAGTCATAGAACTCCACCAGGTTGGTTTGGCAGGATCTGCCACATATGAAGCCATGCTGTATGCTGTCCTGTAGTCCTTTGGCCTCTAGGAGAGCCACCAGCCTCTCCTTCAGGATAGTCTCCATTAGCTTACCCACGATGGATGTGAGGCTCACTGGTCTGTAGTTTTCTGGTTCATCCTTGAGGTCACTCTTGTCAAGGGGCACCACATGAGCCATCCTCCAGTCCTGCGGTACACACCCCAAATGTAGTAAGGCATTAAATAGGTCTACCAAAGGTCCTGCAAGGATCTCTGCCAGCTCCTTCAGTACCCTGGGGTGGATGCCATCTGTGCCCCGTGCCTTGTCCACCCTCAGTGCCTTCATACCCTCCCAAACTCTGCCCTCCATGATTTCCCCATCTGTCACCCTCTCCCCTCCTGTTTCTGCCATTCCTCCCCCCTTGGGTGTCACCCCCCTTCTCCTTAGTAAATACCGAGCAGAAGTAATCATTTAGTGCTTCTGCCTTATTGCACCCTGCTTCCACCCTTCCTAATCCTTACTATGTGGTCCTTACAGCTCTTTTTCTCCCCAATGTACCTAAAGAGGTCCTTCTCCCCCTTCTTAATGCCTTGTGCCAGCCTGAGTTCCGTAGATGCCTTGGCTCTCCTTACTGCCCTTGTCGTCTCCTTCGATTCCGTAAAGTACTCCTCCCTGTCCTCCCCCCCATGGGTGTAGCCAGGCATACTCCAAGTACTCCATGGTGTGCAATTTTATTTAAGGGGGATAGCAAATAGGCTCTGAACTGCTTCCTTTTGCCGTGAAAACAAAGAAAATACTGAACCTTTCTGTAATTTTATTCATAGGAATTGAAACTAGAAGGACTGGTCACTAATACTGTCTTTGCATCCCAAGGACAATACAACTTTACAGGCTCTGGGCTGGTATGTGGGTGTCTTAGGGAGCAATGCATGGCATTTGTATTTACCCATGCATGGTACCAACCATTGTCATGGAATACAAAAGTTGTATTTATTGTGCCAAATGAGGCAACAAACACAGTTCTGGTGTACATTTGTATATTGTCTGGCTTCACCCCGGGGGGGGGGTAGCAGTGAGTCCTCTTCGTGTGCAGATCTGAAATTCCTGGCTACACCCCTGCTCCCCCCTCCCTGTTTTCTTGTATCTCCTAATAACCACAATGTCCAGGTTTAAGTCTGCCATCAATGCCATTAGATCTGGGATTTTGTTTCCCAGACTGTGGGCATTTGTGCACATTATCTTCCATCCTGTGCACCCCTTTCCTTTTCCCATTTTCCTGTCTGTGCGCAGTGATGTGTTTGAGTTATAGTTTCTGTTTTCCTTCCTATTGTGACCAATTTCTTTCTTGTATTTTTTTTGTGTCTGTGTACTAACTGGGGTCCCCTTATTTCCAGATATTTCATGTGGGGGGGCTGCAGTAATCCACATGACTGCATTTGCCTCCCCCTTGGCTAGTTTAAATGCCTGCTGAGGAAGCATTTAAACTTTTCAGTGAGGATACCTTTAGCCCCGTGGGATAGATGTAGGCAGCCTGGAGAATACAGTCCTTCATCCCTCCTGGTGAGGTCCCAGTCCCCAATGAAGCCATACCCCACCTCTCCACACCATTTCTTCAGCCATGTGTTAAATTCCATGGTGCGGATGTCTCAGCCCTCTCCCTTGCCATAGACAGGTAGAACCTCCGAGAAGGTTACGGAGTGTACTACTTGCCCAAGACTCTTTCCCAGTTCTCTGAATTCCTCCTGTACTTTACTTACTCTACCCCCTCTCCTGCCAGATCATTTGTCCCCATGTGGATAATGATGTCCAGCTCCCTCTCTTTACCACCACCTTAGTGATCCTTAGGATCTGCTTACCCTCCCTCCAAACTGTTCCTCCAGGTAGGCACACTACCTCCATTTCCCAACTGCTGCCTATCCCCAGATCTATCCTCCTAATGATGAAGTCCCCAAACAGGATTTGTTTCCTCCTCCTTTGTGTTCTCCTTCCAGTTGCCCTTGGGGCTCTATCCTGGATGTCCCCCTTATCCCTCTTGGTGTCCACTTCTGGAGATGCTGTGTGATCTTCCTGTTCTGCTAAGATGGGATATGAGTTATGAAGTGTCACTGACTGGGGGATGTACCTTCGTCACACCTCCCTCACCCTTCCTGAGCCCACCATAGTCCATTCATCCCTGTTTCTTGGCATCCTCTGAGGGAGTGGTGGTAGGCATAGTGGTCCCTGTGTGAAGGGGAAGACTGCTTGGATCCTAGCCAACTTTGTTCGGAGTCCTGCAACCTCCGCCCTCAACACAGAGAGGTGCCTGCAGATAGGGCAGCACTGTAGTGTCCAGAAGGTCTTCCTGAACACCGCTGCCCCACAACCACTGCATTGCATGACGCCCATCACCTTTCTTTGCTTATCCTTTCCTTACGCTTTCTTCTGTTCTTTATCCTTTTATGCACCCACCCTTTGCTTTGATGTGTTTTTCCCTTTTTGTACACTGTGACATTTTTTTGCTCTCTCTCCCTTTCACAAAATTGCTTTAACTATGCCCATACTACGATTATGGACTCTAGTGGCTTTGAGTAAGTATGCTCAAATTCCTGTGATATCAATGAAATACACCCAGAAACAGCTTCTTGTCAAAATCTTGTCACTGATTCATCAGATCATTTCAAAGAGCAGGAAAAGACAGAAACAACTTTATTAATCTCCTGTCCCAAAAATCTTGCCACCGATCACAGTGATAATTTTAAAAAGAAGGAAAACAACAATGGCAAATGATTAAAAACACTTGTTGTGCTTAGGGCATACTTACTTCCCTTTACACTCCTCCTACTCTACGGCCCCTGCTATTCTCTGTGCTTGGCTCCTGTCAATCAGATTTTTTTTTTGGCTATTTTCATTCTTCTCCTTGATGCCGAAGCCCTTCTCCAGAGGGAGCCCCCAACCCCATCCCCTGGCATCCACCATCTAGAACTCTCCCATACCCCCAAGGCTTACCCCACCTGGCGGAGATGGTGGGGTTCCCCAATCCTTACCGGAGACCAGATCCAGTGTGGCCAGTGCCATAGCTAGCTGGTAGCAGAGCCTGCAAGGCACCCTCCATCATTCACCATGGCATCCATTTTATTGGTTTCTCAGAGATGAGGCATGCAATGATGCCTGTGGCAAGAGTGCTGGAATCTGCCGTTCACTCCAGATTTAAACAAATCAGACAGGATGAAGCAAGGTCTATCCCTGGCTTAGCGAGCCCTAAGAGAGTTAACCGACCATTTTGGTCTTTGTGAACCCTGGTGGATGTCGATCCCCAGCTCTAGGGACTACATGTTCTGCTCGATGGTGCATGGGACATCATCCAGAATAGATTACTTACTGGAAAGCCACATACTCCTTACGGGCATGATAGGTTGCAGTATGGAACCAGGAGTGATCTCCGACCACTCCGCAGTTTGGTGCCAAATTTCTTTCTCCCCTAACCAGCAAAAAGAATCCATCTGGAAAATTAATAATCAAATGCTAAAGGAGGAGTGGGTAATTAATCAGATTTCTAAATCATTACATTATTACACTACAGCTAACCTGAACCCCACGGGCAAAGCTGCTGTGGAGTGGGGAGCACTTAAATGCTTCATCGGGGGGAACTAATCTGCCTAGTGACTAACAGGAAACATGCCCAGGAGCAGACCTCAGACCTCTTGTCCCAGATATGTCACCTGGAGGCACACCTCTCTCCTAGCACCAGTGAGGAGGATAGACATATTCTTCTAGGGCATCAGGATCAATGCAGTGAGATGTTCCATGAGAAAACTGAATTTGCCATACTGCAAACCCACTCAACTTATATAGATCAGGGGGAAAAGCTGTCCAGCTCCTGGCACTGAGGCTTAAGAAACAAGAGGTGGCAAGAATCATAAAAGCTATCCGATCATCCTCTGATGGGACCCTCAAACTCGCTCCGAAGGATATTGCTTCTGAATTCAAACAATATTACAGTGGTCTTTACAGCCCAATGGCAGAACCCCTGGACACAGACAGGGCTGATGATTATCTCACTGCCATCCCACTGCCTACTTTAAGTGATAGCCAAAAAGAAAGCTTGGTGGTCCCCTTCGAAGAAGCAGATATCCAGAAGGCTATTAAAACCCTGCCTCTGGACAAATCCCCAGGCCCAGATGGGTTCTTTTCCAATTTTTATAAGGTCTTTGTTGAAAAATTAACTCCCTGGCTACAGACTGTTTTCAAGCATGAGCCCATGGATAAATGGTTGCTAGAAGTTTTAATATTAGTATTACACAAACCCAGGATGGAAGAGGATAAAGTCACCAGTTACAGGCCAGTCTTGTTGTTGAACTATGACATCAAAATAGTGCTTTCCACCCTAATAGCCCATGACCAGGTGGGTTTTATGGTGGGAAGAACCTCTTCAGACCATCTACTTTAACTGAATCACATCTTCTCCATGTCCAGGGAATCAGACCAGCCATCTATTTTGATGTCCCTGGATGCAGAGAAAGCCTTTGACCAAGTCAACTGACAATTTTTATTCTGAACCATGTATAGATTTGGATTCCCACCTCAGTTTATACAATGGATCCATGTCCTATATGGGAACTCGAGTGCCCAAATACATTGTAACAGGGGTCTTTTCTTCCACCCTTCCATTATATTCAGGTACCAGGCAAGGCTGCCCATTCTCACTGCTGTTGTTCAACATTTACCTAGCACCTCTACTTACTAAACTCAAAGTTCAAAGTTCAAAGTTTATTAATACAAAAGATGTATGAAACAATACATTTTATCACATCCATATACAACATGTAAAAGTGCTAATCAGTCAATCAATCAAAGGACAGAAGAAGCCATTATATAGCAATATAAATAAATACGTTAAAAAATATAAATACACAGGGATCACTTTTTCATCTTATTAGCAAAATTAGCCATACCAAACATTATCCTGATATGTTTCAAACTAAGCAGAAACTTCATGCACATATCCTTACTTTCTAAATTGTTTTTCATAATTAAAGGAGTAATCCATTTATCTCTTTCTTTATTCATTTCATCACAATCTAGTAACTTATGGCACAGACTTTCAGCATCCTCATTGTTACAATTACATTGTTTTCCTATTCCCAAACTGACCCCACCATTTATTATACTGTAAGTTTGACATACCCAGGCTTTCTAATCTCATATTACACAATTTATTCCTATTTTTTTCATTTTCACAATATGCTAAATATATTTCCATTTTCCCATTTAGTTTTAAATCAGAATAATACCCTTCTCTATCTGGCTCATGTATTTTGGCCAGATCAATTTGAACCGCTACATCAGAAAATCTTTGAACAGCAACCTTTGAGAACATGTTTACATCAATCATGGCTTTATTAGACCATAGTTCTTCCATACTGGAATGCTTCAATAAATTATTTAAACTTTGGAAGCATCCATTTATATCGATTCCCCTATTTAGTCTCTCCAAAAAATCAACCCAACATAATTTGGGGAGTCTTTCCACAGACATCTTCCTTACTTTTTCCCAATATTTTATAGCTTTAACTTTAATTTTAGCATTCAGAGCAGGTAGACCTGCTTCTAATGTCATGAAGGCTGTAGGGCAATCCCATGGAAGTTCCAAAGTTTTTCTCAAAAATGTATTTTGAATAGGTTCTAGTTTTGTATCTCCTAATGACAAACCCCAAACTTCATAATCATATAATGTCTGGGTAATGGTCTTAGCTTCAAATGCTTTCTTAAGAGCCACAAAAGAATTATTAGCAAACTTATTAGCAAAGGCATATATGACATTCATTGAACTGTATGATTTATTTTTTGTCTCACATACTAAACTCAAGGAGAACCCTGAGGTACAGGGCATAAGGATGAGGTCCCAAGAACTGAAATTATCAGCATACACAGACGATATACTTCTACACCTTAATCAGCCATGGACCTCAATACCGGCAACATTAGAAACCATTAAAGAATACAGTTTACTCTCTAACTACAAAATTAACCTGGGCAAGACCCTAGTCTTCCCCTTAAACTCTAGAACACTTAAAAGTGAAGTTATCGAAGCCTCACAGCCTTAAACATCTAGGTAACAATCTAGCTAGGAGCGACCTTAGAATGTGGCAACTTAACTTAGATGCAATTATTTATGCAGTCCAGCAGGATCTGGGCCATTGGAAAGCCTTCTCTCTATCCTTCTGGGGGTGCATTAGTTTGGAGAAAATGAATATACTACGGAGAATGTGTTATCCGCTGAACCTGATAAATTTATGACTACCCCTCAAATGGTTCAAGAAAGTACATACCATAATCACAGATTTTTTGTGGTTGGGTAAAACCCCAAGAAGGGCATATCACAAAATGACTGCCCCCAAAGTTAGAGGGGGAGTTAGGTTGCCACATTTTGGGCTGTACTATTGAGCTAGCCAAGCATTTAAATACCTGCATTGGATAGCAATGCCAGAGGTTTTGAGTGCACTGCCATACGTGCCTATATGGATCAAGATAGAGAAAGAGCTAATTAGCTCAAAGGGAGTATCCCCAAAGGCCCTCTTACACATTAAGCCGAAGGACCTCCCCCCGGAGATACAGAAATCCCCAATCAAGTTAAGATTCACACCCAGCTCTGCATCTTCCTGAAATACAAACAAAGTAGGGACCTGAGTCAACCACTTCTGGGGAATTCTAATTTTAAAATAGGTGGCAAGATAATTAAGACACACTGGATTCCACAACTGGCAGAGACCAATGTTAAAGAACTTTTCACAGAAAGTGCCTGCATCACTTCTGGTGACATTTGGAGCTCCATCGGCCACCTGCTCTCCTCTCTCTGGCCGCTGAATCACTCGGCACACAGGACTGAACCACAAGGGCAATACACTGCCACAGGCTGCTGCGGTGCGGAGTTCCATCGGCCGCCCGCTCTCCTCTCTCTGTCTGCCGAAACGCTCAGCGCACAGGTACGGCACCCCGAAGTTTGGAAATCACAAACAGGATTGGTCCCTGCTGCCTTTGCCTGCTCTGCCATTGGCTACTGGGTTTTGCTCCTGGCCCGCTATTGGCTGTGGCACTTTGGACTGAGTGCGGCTATTTTCAAAAGCCCTCATCTGTTCTCTGCTCTGCTACATAGCTATAGAAAATTTCTTTTTTTTTATATAATTTAAAGTTTATTGATACATTTTCCACCATAAAAGGCAGCATTCACTAAAACTGACAGAGACTCATTGATACATTGTAGAAAAGAAACTGCCCACCCCCCCCAACCTCCCCTTACTGCAGTAACCCAGCCCTATACCCGTGGATGCCGAGCACCTAGCCAAAAGCCATGCAGGAGCATTAAACCTAGAATAGGTTTAGCTTGGACCCAGAGAGATTAGTGAGTGGAGGGGATCCCAAATACTAGTATAAACTGCCAGTCTATTGTGAAGACTAGCTATCACTTTTTCTGTACGCAGGTTGGATAGTACTTCTCTTACCCATTCCTGGAGAGAAGGGGAGGACCTGTCTTTCCAGTGACGAAGAATTATTTTCTTAGACGATAGGGCAACCATGGAAATGTGGAATTTCCGTACCCTAACTCTGATAGAAGACAGGTTCCCTAACAAACAAATCTCAGGAGTAAAATATTCATGGAGGCCCAACAGGGGGTCTAAGGAAGTTTGATTGAAACCCAAAAGGGGAAATTTTGGACAGGACCAAAGCATGTGAAAAAGTGTGCCCTCTTCCTGTAAACATTTATTGCAGCTATAGAAAATTTCTGTGTAAAGCTTAATGTAGTGTAACTAAGTGTTTCACTTTTTATTGCTGTACAGCCTACCTGCTACAGGTGCTATATCCTATCATCTACAAAGCTGTTGCCTAAACTGCAATTATTTTGTTTTCTAAGTATACCCAGATTTCTTTTTTTTTGTTGTTTAAGTTGCTCTGATTGTTTTGTTTTGCTTTTCTACCACTGTGCGAAGCTAATTGCTTGATTGCAGCAGACTGATTTCTGATCCGCTTTTCTGCCTCTTGTCTGAGTTTCCCTCCTGTCACCACCCTTTCCCCCACTAGACACACTGTTGTATTTAGCTGCCCTGCTTTTTCCTGTGCTTTTCCTGAACCCCCCATCTCCCCTCCATATCTCTCTCTTTCTATCCTCAGTTACTCAAAGCTGTACACCTCCCTGCCTGTGTCTTTGTGTCCCACATTCATTTGAGCACCAGACCCCCACCACCTAAATCGCCCTCCAGCTCTGTAATTGCTGTCCATCTCATCTCCTTTGTCTTGCTTGAGGGACCTTCTGTCTGCCCCTCCCACCGATTACTGACCGTGACAGTCCTGTGGTGCAGTCCCTATCTGCTGCTAACACTGTCCCTTTCTTCCCTCTTTCAGGACCAAACCTCAAGGGCAACACACCCCCGCAGGCTGCTGCGGAGCAGAGCTCCATCGGCCACCAGATCATCTCTCTCTGGCTGCCAAATCGCTCAGCACATAGGTACAGCACCCTGAGGTTTGGAAATCCCAAGCAGAATTGGTCCCTGCTGCCTCTGCCTGCTCTGCCATTGGCTACTGGGTTTTGCTCCTGGCCCGCTATTGGCTGTGGCATTTTGGACTGAGCACAGCTATTTTCCAAAGTCCCTAGCTGTTCTCTGTGCTGCTACATAGCTGTAGAAAATTTCTGTGTAAAGCTTAATGTAGTGTAACTAAGTATTTCACTCTTTATTGCTGTACAGTCTACCTGCTACAGCTGCTATATCCTATCATCTACAAAGCTGTTGCCAAAACTGCAACTATTTTGTTTTCTAAATATACCCAGATTTCTTTTTTTTGTTGTTGTTTAAGTTGCTCTGATTGTTTTGTTTTGCTTTTCTACCATTGTGCGAAGCTAATTGCTTGATTGCAGCAGACTGATTTCTGATCCGCTTTTCTGCCTCTTGTCTGAGTTTCCCTTCCGTCACCACCCTTTCCCCCACTAGACACACTGTTGTATTTAGCTGCCCTGCTTTTTCCTGTGCTTTTCCTGAACCCCCCATCTCCCCTCCATATCTGTCTCTCTCTCTTTCTCCTCAGTTTCTCAAACCTGTACACCTCCTCCTCTGTGTCTTTGTGCCCTGCACTCATTTCAGCACCAGACCCCCCCATTACCTAAATCGCCCTTCAGCTCTGTAATTGCTGTCCATCTCACCTCCTTTGTCTTGCAGGAGGGGCCTCCTATCTGCCCCTCCCAGCGATTACCAACCACACCAGTCCTGTGGTGCAGTCCCTATCTGCTGCTAACACTGTCCATTTCTTCCCTCTTTCAGGACTGAACCCCAAGGGCAACACACCGGTGCAAGCAGCTGTGGCATGGAGCTCCATCAGCTGCCTGCTCTCCTCTCTCCGGCCACTGAATCACTTGGCACACAGGTACAGCACCCCGAGGCTTGGAAATCTCAAATAGGAATGGTTCCTGCTGCCTTTGCCTGCTGTGCCATTGGCTACTGGGTTTTGCTCCTGGCCCGCTATTGGCTGTGGCACTTTGGACTGAGCACAGCTATTTTCAAAAGTCTGCAGCTGTTCTCTGTGCTGCTATGTAGCTGTAGAAAATTCATCTCACACCACCCACCCCGACCCCAGCCTCCATTAAATACACTTTCGCCCCTCCCATTTCTTGTATGAACATTCTATTGGTTACAGCTCTTCTTCTCAGTTTCAGACTGACACAGGATCTGACGAGCAGCACCTCTTTCCCTCTCTCTCTCTCTCTCTTTCTATCTCTCTCTCTCTCTCTCTGATCTTTTGAGACACACTGCCTCTCTGTCCTGCTGTTAATGCCTATGCTATACCAAAGTATTTCACTGCAATCTAACTTTATACATAGATACATAGACAGTGTCGGCAGATAGGGGCCTATGGCCCACCCAGTCTGCCCATTTGAGCTTGTAAGTTCAGTTTATGTTTTCCTAGAAGTCTGTTGCCCCTTACTCCTGACCTCCAGAATTCCTTTATGTCTATCCCATGCATTCTTAAATCCTATGATTGTTTCAGCCCCCACCACATCCTCTGGCAGGGTGTTCCACTTGTCCACCACCCGTTCTGTGAAGAAATTCTTCCTCACATTTCCTCTGAATCGTCCTCCCTCCAACTTCATCCCATGCCCTCTAGTCCTGGAACATCTTTTTTTGCTTAAAAATAGTGTATTCCTGCACCCTGTTCCTCCCTGTAAGATACGTGTATGTCTCTATCATATCCCCTCTCTCCCTCCTCTCCTCCAGGGAGCACATATTCAGTTCCTTCAACCTGTCCTCATAGGACTTGTGATGCAATCCATGTACCATCTTAGTTGCCCTCCTAAGGTCTCCAGAACTATACACTGCACTCCCTCATTAGTGTCTTGTATCGTGGAATTATGACCTCCCTTTTCCTGCTGGTGATGCCACTGCCTATGCATCCAGGCATCCTATTTGCTTTACCTGCTGCCTTGTCACACTGTTTCCCTACCTTGAGGTCATCAGAAATGATAACCCCAAGATCCCTTTCCTGCTTGGTGCATGCTATATCCTCACCCCCAACTGATATATTGTGCCAGGGTTTTTGTGCCTCATATGCATTATCTTGCACTTCTTTGCATTGAATTTCAACTGCCAAACCTCTGACCATTCTTCAGGTTTCTGCAGGTCCCTTCTCATTCTGTCTACACCCTCTGGTGTGTCTACTCTGTTACAGAGCATTGTGTAATCAGCGAACAGTGAAATTCTGCCTTCTAGGTCCTGCGCAATGTCACTAATGAAGATGTTGAATAGGACCAGTCCCAGCACTGATCCCTGTGGTACCCCACTGGTCACTCTTCCCTGTGTGGAGTGACAGTCATTTACCAGCACCCTCTGTGTCCTGCCGCTCAGCCAGTTACCTACCCATCACACTACTGTCCTGCCCACACCCATATTCCCCAGTTTGTGTAATAGTCTTCTATGTGGCACAGTGTCAAAGGCCTTGCTGAAGTCCAGATAGGCCATGTCCACTGCCCTCCCTGATCCACCTCCCTAGTCACCCAGTCAAAAATTCAATGAGGTTGGTCTGACATGACCTCCCCTGGTGAAACCATGCTGCCTTGGGTCCTGTAGTCCATTGACAACCAGATATTCCACCAATCTCTCCTTCAGTACTGCTTCCATGATCTTCCCCACTACCGAGGTGAGGCTGACTGGTCTGTAGTTCCCCGCTTCCTCTTTGTTCCCACTCTTGTATAAGGGGAAAACATCTGCTGTCCTCCAGTCTTTGGGTACCTCCCCTGTTTCCAGTGATCGGCTAAACAGGATAGCTAGAGGTTCAGCCACCACCTCTCTTAGTTCTTTAAAGACCCTGGGGTGCACCCCATCTGGCCCCACTGCTTTATCAACTCTTATTATTTCCAGTTCCATCAGGACCCTTTCAAACAACATGAAGTCTTGCTATATTATGACAAGTGCAGTTTGTCCCACCACTAGAACTGCTCCGGAGGTGAAAAAGTTAACTTTGCGAGCTTGGTTAAGAAGCTCTGTTAGGGTAGTTTCAAACCGAAACCATCAGATTCTTTACTCCGCCTCACTGAACAGTCACTCCGGAGATTCCTCCTGTTGCTCGGTTCATTTCTTCGGTTTAGAACGCTATTTCTCCGTTCAATTTAACCGCGATTTAATTATTTTAACCGCAAAACCGATCGGTTCAAGCTCTGTCTATGGTATTGTAAGTAATAGATAGGTTTTTTCTGTGTGGAACTTGTAAATTGTTATCGGTTCGGTTTGAACCAATCGAATTGTACTAAAACTTAGTTTTAAAGCCTTTTAAGGCTTGTTAGAGTGCGGTTCCTGGTTCTTATCGGTTCTAACAAAAACGGATTTCATTACGGTTTTTCCACGACCCGTGACACGGTTTGGAACCGATAAGGGTGTCTTGTTTGGCACGCCATTAAAAAGGGCAAGTTTGTTGGTTAGGTTGGCATCATGTCTGAGAAACCCAAGAAAAACTGGGCCCACTGGGTTTCAGCACTGTAGTGTCTGTGGGATGCCTTTGCCAAGGCTGACCCACACACTATGTGTCTATTGTCTGGGGTTTGACCACCTCAATTCAGACTGCCAGATTTGTAAAATTTCCCTGCAGCCACCCTGGACAAGAGAGTGGGCAGGCTCAGGGAACAATGAGGCCAAAAGTCCGCTGACTCAGATGGCCAGCCGGTTCAGTGCCAACCGAACCGGAGGGAGTGCCCTCGACCAGGCAAGACTTCCTCGGCAATGAAAAGCTGGCTCTGAGGAGCCAGTTCCAGCAAAGAAAACTAAAAAATCAGCAGGTTTAGAGTCCAAAATCCTTCTCCAACTGCTTCAGAGATAGCCAGGACAATACAGATTGTCCAGTCTCTGTCGGTTCCCTCGAACCGCCACTGTCTGGCAAAGGTCGGTTTGGTCGGTTCAATGATTCAGAAATATGATATAGAAGAGTTTTATGAACCAGGAGGGAGGAGGATTATGATCAGTGAATGTGACTTTGAAAGTCTGGATGTGCCCATTGAACCAGACATCTCCCCAGACAGACCTTCAGGTGAATCTCCCCCTAGGCTTTCTGAGTCCCCTTCTCATTTTTTGTTTTATAAAAAAGTTGCTGAGACCTTCCAGCTTCCCTTAGAGGAGGCTTTGGATGAGCAGGAGGAGCCTGACTATGTGGAGATGATGGATATCCCAGAGTCCAGGAGATTGTCCATCCCTTTGCATAAATCTTTTAGGAAACAAACAATAAAAATTTTAAAAGCTTCTAATTCTGTGCCTCCTGTAGATAAAAAGATGGACAGGAGGTACACTTTGTCAGGTCCTGATACAGATTTTCTTTCACAGCAATGCAGTCATGTTAGTAGTTCAGGCTGCAGCCTGTGATAAACCTAATATTCCTGGCTTCACATCCTCCTGACAAGGACTCCAGGAAGATTGATGCCATGGCCAAAAACAATACATGGCAGCATCCTTGGGACTCAGACAAGCAAACTATATGGCTTATGTTGCGAGATACCAGAAATCTAGATGGGATACTGTTATGGCCTTAGCCAAACAGGTCCCTGGCCAGCTTGCAAAGGAGCGGGAGCAGGTGGCTCTTGATGGTATTGAGGCATCTAAGGTGCAATTCCATGCTGCAGTGGATTCTAATGATGTATCCTCTAGAGTCATGGCTACATCTGTGGCTTTTCGGAGATCGGTCTGGCTCAGGTGTACTACTTTGTCACAGGATACCCAGTCTAAGGCTATGGATTTTCCTGTGGTGGGAAATTCTCTGTTTGGGGAGCAGACAGAGAGTTATATAGAAAATGGATGAATATAGAACCACTTATAGGGTGCACAAGCCAAGGAACGGCAAGCCACTCCTCAGAGGCAGCCCCAGGGGTAGGGCAGGCCTTTCACAGGCCTTTTACCAGACCCAGGCCTCCTCCTCCTCTTCAGCCTATGCACAGAGGGGTTCTTCAGAGGAGAGGCAGATGGGGTATGAGCAGGCCTGCTCCCACCCCTCAGCCTAAAGCCCCTGCCAAACAGGCACCCTGATGGGATGCCCAGGGTCTGCCTCCATTACCTGTAGGGGGCTGGCTTACTGGCCCAGGACTGGGAGTCTTTAACTTCAGACAGGTGGGTCCTGGAAGTAGTGAGCCAGGGTCTGGTTCTCAGCCAAAATTTCCAAAGATGAGAACCAGATCTTTTCCACCTGCAAACCCTTTAGAGACTCTTGCTTTGGAAACAGAAGTCTCAACCTCCTGGCTCTCAGAGCTGTAGAAAGGGTTTCTCCCCACACCAGGGCAAGGGTCTGTACTCAGGTACTTCCTTACCCCAAAAAGACAGGAGAGTGGCGGCTATCCTGGATCTAAGATATCTAAACAAGCACCTTTAAAACCAAAGTTCAAAATGGTGACACTGGGAATGATTTTACCTCCTAAGGCCAGGGGACTGGCTAGCCTCCCTGGACCTCAAGGATGCCTACTTCCATGTTCTTATCAGAAGCTCCCATTGAAAGTACCTCAGATTCAAACTGCCCTCAGGCCATATCAGCTCAGAGCAATGCCCTTCGGCCTCACTTCTGCCCCAAGGGTGTTCACAAAATATCTGGCAGTAGCAGTTGCTCATCTAAGAAGGCAAAAGATTGTCATTTTTCCCTATCTGGACAACTGGCTCATTGTGGGTCAGTCTCCAGACCAGGTCAAATCACACCTGCTAATTACCCAGCAGCTGCTTACCTCTCTGGGCTTTCTTCTCAATCTTCCAAAGTCAATTTTGGAACCTGTCCAGGTACTCACCTTTATAGGCACAGAACTGGACACAAAGCAGGCCAGAGCCTTCCTTCCTTGGAAAGGTAAGGACCTTAGTGGCCCTGGCCTGCCCTTACTCTGCAGGTCTCTCGACCAGCAAGGCATTTCCTGCAGTTCCTAGGACACAAGGCTGCCTCCACAGCTGTTGTGCAAGGAGCAAGATTTCAGATGAGGGACATTCAGTTCCATTTGAGAGCTTTCTGGTCTCAAAGAAGAGATTGCCTATCCAAGTTAAACCCAGTGACTCGAACCCTGATCCAGGGCCTTCAGTGGTGGCAGGATCAGAGCAATCTGAGACAAGGGGTGCCTTTCATCCCTCTGTCCCACTCCTTGACCCTTACTACAGATGCATCCCTCTTGGGATGGGGAGCTCACATGGGCAACCTCTCCACCCATGGGTTATGGTCCCCTCAGGAATCTCTGCTCCACATCAATCTGTTGGAACTCAGAGCTGTTTTCTAGCACTTCAGGTTTTTCTGCATCTGTTCAGAACAAGGTGGTACAGGTCAGAACAGACAACACCACTACAATGTGGTACATCAACAAACAAGGGGGCACGCGGTCTTTGGCCTTGTGCACCGAGGCGATGAAGTTGTGGTCTCTGGCTTATTCCCTGAACACTTCCCTCATAGCAGTTCACCTCCCAGGCAAGGACAATGTCCTGGCAGATGCTCTCAGCAGGATTTCCCAGGGCCATCACGAATGGTCACTGGATCCCCTAGTACTGGGGATAGTGTTTGCCAGATGGGGCACTCCTCAGATAGATCTTTTTGCAGCCCCAGACAATCATCAACTTCCACTGTTTTGTTGCAGGCCCCAGTGTTGGGCTCAGTCCCCTGGATGCCTTTCTCCTCGATTGGGAAGGGAAGTTTCTTTATGCCTTCCCCTTCCCTCTCCTGTTCAAAGTACTAGTCAAAATCAGGTCTCAGCCCTGCAAAATGATCCTGATTGCTCCAGACTGGGCCAGGCAGCCCTGGTACCCACTCCTTCTGTCCTTAGCAGTCCATCTTCCCCTGTGTCTCCCCAGGAACCACAATCTGTTAACCTGTGCTCAGGGGAGAGTTTGGTATCCGAATCTCAAATCCCTCAACCTCAAGGCTTGGCTCTTAAGCAGTTAGAGTTTGCTGATCTACAACTTTCTCAAAGTGTTCTCGAAATCCTGAAGGCTGCTAGGAAGCCTTCCACCAGGGCTACCTATAACCCAAGTGGAAAGGTTTTCCATATGGTGTTCTGGGAAGCATGTTTCTCGAATCTGCTGATCTACCCACTGTATTGGACTATATGGTCCATCTTAATTCTTTGGGACTGAGACCAGCTACCCTGAAAGTGCACTTGGCAGCTGTTCTGCCTTCATTTCAGCAGGGAAGCCCTCTTCTTTCTTCTCACCCTGTATTTTCCAAGTTTTTAAAGGATTGCTTCATACCAATCCTCCATTCAGGGACCATGCCTGCTTGGGATCTTAATGTATGCATTGCTCAGCTGATGCAACCCCTTTGAGCCTCTGTCTTCGGCAGAGCTTAAGTATTTGACTTGGAAAACTGTATTTCTGGTAGCCATCACTTCTGCCAGGCGCATAAGTGAGTTACAGGCTTTATCAGTAGAGACTGACTTTATTTCCTTTCACAGGGATAAAGTAGTCCTCAGGACTAACAGGAAGTTTTTGCCTAAGGTGATTTCAGATTTCCACCTTAACCAATCTATTTCACTTCCAGTGTTCTTCACTGACCATTCCTCCTCTGGTGGGAGGAGGCTGCACAGCCTAGATGTTAAGAGGGCCCTAAGTTACTACATAGAGCGTACCAAGGGTCACAGGTTTGACTCCCTGCAACTGTTTCTCACTTATGGTGAGGTTGGGAAAGGGAGACCTGCCGCTAAGAGATCCATTGCCAGGTGGATCATTTCTTGTATCCAATTTTGCTATCAAAAGCTGGGTAAGGTTCCCCTCAGGCCTGAGGGGCTCACGCTACCAGAGGTACAGCTGCATCTCTAGCTGCTGCTAGAGACATCCCTATCTTGGAGATATGTCAAGCAGCTACTTGGAAAACAGTACACACTTTCACCAAGCATTACTCCCTGGATATTCAGGCCAGGAGGGATGCTCGGTTTGCACAGCTGTGCTTCAGAGCCTATTCCCTAAGTAGGTTCTGTCCCTACTCCATGGATTTACTGCTGTGTAGTCTGCACTTGTCATAATATAGCAAGACTTCATGTTGTTTGAAGAAAAAATTACTCACCTTAGTAATGTTGTTTCTTCTAATGGAGTCTTGCTATATTATGACCTCCCCCCCAGCCTGCCCCTCTCAGAACTTCTACTTTGGGTATGGGGTGGGCAGTCCTCTGTTGGCATTTATTGATGCCCTCTTTCATGTTTGGGTGTTGTGTTTATTTAGTTATTTTATCTTATTTTTCTGGTCCACTGACTTGAGTCTTGGTGTTGGGACCAGGAAAATGTGTGAATATGTTAGTAGCCAGTTGGCTAGTGTAGGTTACAGCTTCCACACAGAACCTTTGTGAGTTTTTGCTCATGAAGATCTGACGGTTTCGGTTTGAAACTACCCTAACAGAGCTTCTTAACCGAGCTCGCGCTCTAAGCTCCATGCTCTGCACGGAAGTTAACTCTTTCACCTCCGGAGCAGTTCTAGTGGTGGGACAAACTGCACTTGTCATAATATAGCAAGACTCCATTAGAAGAAACAACATTACTAAGGTGAGTAATTTTTTCTTCTCGTGTAAAGGGACTTGTGTCCATTTCTGCACCATTCTCACCCCTTGTACTCCCTTCAGACCCATTACCCTCCTCTTCCTCAGTAAAGACTGAGCAGAAATACCTATTCAATATCTCAGCTTTACTGTTGTCATCCTCCACGCGGCCCCCATCCTCCCCCTTCTGTCTCACTATCCCTCCCTTTGCCTTTCTTTTTTCACTTATGTACCTGTAAAAGGTTTTGTCCCCACCCACTGATTTTGCAATGTGTTCTTCTGTCTGAGCTTTGGCTTCCTTACTGATCTCCCTGCTTCCTCTTCTCCTGGTACTTCTCCCTATCCCTTCTGCCTGTGTCTTTTGTATTGCCTGAATGCAATCTTTTTGGCTTTCACTTTCTTTGCTACCTCTTTGGAAAACCATAATGGTCTCCTTTTCCTTTTCCTCTTGTAACCTGCTTAATGCATAATTCTGTTGCTCTTGTAATCCCCATTTTAAATACTGTCCACTGTTCCTCAACCCCTGATTCCTGCCCCATTCCCTTAATTCTCTCTTCAAGTATCTCCCCATTTTCCCAAAGTCTGCCCCCTAAAATCCAGGATACTGTTTTTGTGTGGTTTGGTTCTGCTCTTTCTGTGATTTCAAACCACAGTGACTGGTGGTCACTGTTCCCCAGGTGCTCCCCACTGTTACCCCCCATCACACTGTCCCTGTTTATGAGCACAAGGTCCAGTATTGCCTTCTGCCGAGTTGGTTCCATGACCAGTTGCTTGAGGAAGGCACCCTGAAGGAGTCCAGGATAAATATGCTCTAGTTGATGCTGCTGCTGGGATGCTCCAGTCCACATCTGAAATATTGAAGTCTCCAACCAGTACTACCTCACTCTTGTTTGCCATCCTTTGGATGGCTAGCATCAGCTCCCTATCTGTTTCTTCCTCCTGGGCTGGTGGTCTATAGACACACCTGTGCAGATGACTGGCCCCATTTTCCTTTCCAGCTTAACCCACAGTGTCTCTCCCCCATTTTGTTCCTCCTGGATCTCTGTGGCCCTTATGTCATTTTTCACATACAGTGCCACTCCTCCTCCCTTTCTACCTGCCCTGTCTCTTCTGAATATGCTGTAGCCAGGTATGGCCATCTCCCAGTTGTGGTTATCATTACACCAGGTATCAGTGATGGCCAGAATGTCCAGGTCTGACTGCACCATGACAGCCTCCAGATCTTCCATCTTGTTGCTAAGGCTCCTGGCATTGGCACACATGGCTTTCCATGATTTGACCTCCCTAGACTGTTTCGCTGTTCTACTCCAGCCCCTTAGGCACAAACCTAACTAATTTACCTACTCTGTCTCTCCCCCTGTGCCCTTACATTTCCTTCCTACCCCCTCCTTGTCCCCAGATTTCTTTAATCTCACTCTAAAGCCTACACCCTTATCTTTAAAGTAACTCTCCTCTAGCCTAAGCTGAAATCACTTTCACAACTTTGCCCCTCTAGCCCAAACCGCAAGTTAGCTCCTAGGTGCCTAAATATTTTCTAGTTTTGATCAAACGGTCTAACTCACTCAACCCTGACCTCTTTATTGTTGCAGCAACTACTAGGCAGTGATCTCAGGTAGTGGCCATTCTGCTTATCCTCAACACAGGTTCCCACGTGACACAGGTTCCCACGTGGCACAGAAACTACCTCCAATCATGGGTCACCTAAAGTTCATAGTCACCACTGCTGCAGTTCTATCACTGCTTTTCTTAGCATCCTCGGGTGGCTGCAATGCTAATATGGCCCACTCTTCATTATCCAGTCTCTAGACAACTTCCATTTCTCTAACCTCCTTCTCCTCCATGACTCACCTTAGGATTCTACCCTACTCCTGGTTAATAGGGGAATAATCTTCCTAACTATATATAATCCTAAAAAATGCTTCCTCCGTCACCTAATCTGCTCCCCATGTACCCAGCAGAAGCTCATAGCCACCACTGCCGTGGTTCTATCACTGCTTTACTTAGCATCCTCGGGTGGCTACAATGCTAATATGGCCCACTCTGCCATCATCCAGTCTCTGGATGACTTCCATTTCTCTAACCTCCTTCTCCTCCATGATTCACCTCGGGATTCTACCCCACTCCTGGTTAATAGTGGAATAATCTACCTAAATATATATAATCCTAAAAAATGCTTCCTCTGTCACCTACTCCACTCCCCATGTACCCAGTGGAAGCTATGGTACCTCCTGCTCCATGCTATCCTGCTATCTGGGGATATTGAGACAAACCCAGGCCCTGCAGGTCAGCTCTCCCACTCAGATGTGCTACGAAGGACCACCCAAAGCCTCGTTATAGCCCACCGCAATATCAGAAGCCTAGAGCATAACGTTGCTGAACTTGAAGCTTGGATCTCCCTTTTCAAGCCAGACATACTGTGCCTGTATGAAATTTGGCTAAAATCCTCTATATCCAACTCTCGTACTTCGATACCATCCTATAGTCTCCTCCGGAAGGACAGACCATCCTCCAAAAGGGGGGGTGGCGTAGCCATCTATTTCAAAAATCACCTTCTTCTCACTGCCCTCAATACCAATTCTCTGACACACTGTGAGTCGCTACATGCACTGCTTACTCTTGGGGATAAAAAACTTCATATCATATGTGCCTACAACCCCCCAAAGAGTGGCCTCACTGGCCTGGATGAGCTGTTAAACCAGACGTCCCTACTCTGCAGCAAAAATGAAATGATCATCTTAGGTGACATCAACTTAAACTGGCTAGGGAAATGCCAGACTACCTTGCTCACCAAAATCCAGAGCCATAACCTCCATCAACTTATCACTGAACCCACAAGGTGTGCCTCTTGCTCTAACTCCTGCACTCTTATAGACTGGACGTTAGCAAGCCACCCCGAGCACATCCAGTTTGCCGGCACACTTTCAGATGCCTTTTCTGACCACTCGCCTATTTTTTGCATCTGGGAATCGACCTCTCCCCTCCCTGCAAAGCCATGCCTCATCACCTTTTAAAACTATGTCAACCTGAATCAGCACAATTTTCTTCAAGATGTGACCAACACTGACTGGTCTGATCTCTACAGTGCTCAAGATGTCCAGACCGCACTGGCCATCTTCATCACTAATTTCTCAGCACTACAAGATCATCACTCCCCTCTTATAACCCGCCGTGTCAAAGGAAAACACACTAGATGGCTCAAAAAAGATCTACTAGCCAAAATAAAAGAAAGAGATGGGAGTTGGAGCCGTTTCAAGTCCTCTGGACTTCCAGAGGACTATAATACCTATAAGATGTTAAGGAATACCTGCAAAAAGGCAATAAGGTCTACGAAAAGCTCTTACTGCAAAAACCTACTAACCAATGTCTCGAATGACCCAAAAAAGTTCTGCTCCCACATCAAAACCTTCCTGGGATCCACTCAGTCATCTACTCCTAATGAT
Source organism: Neoceratodus forsteri (assembly GCA_016271365.2). Classification (NCBI taxonomy): domain Eukaryota; kingdom Metazoa; phylum Chordata; order Ceratodontiformes; family Ceratodontidae; genus Neoceratodus; species Neoceratodus forsteri. The sequence goes on from CM057449.1 coordinate 1,677,140,767, forward strand.
ATGATCCTTAACTGTACTCACTGCAACAATCCTCAGACCATTGCAAATTTCCTTAATAATCAGTTCTCAGAGCTAACTAAATTCATATCCTCCTTCCCCACCTCACAAGTGTCTCCAGCTTCTTCTGTCATGGCACCTGTACCCCCACCCTTTCACTTTAGAGCCATTACTCTGAAGGAGGTTACACAATTTCTTAGTTCGATCTCTGATAATACAGTCATAGGCTCAGATATTATTGAGCCCTGGTTACTAAAAATAGCTGCACCTCTCATTGCAGCTCTTCTGGCCAAAATTTTTACCCTTTCCTTGTGTCAAAGTAGTGTTCCTGACATTTGGAAGATAGCGAGAGTCATCCCTGTCTTTAAAAGGGTGACCCCAGTGACCCCTCGAACTATAGGCCTATAGCCACCCTGTCTATGCTAAGCAAAATCTTAGAAAAAATAGTCGCCACCCAAACTATAGAATTTCTTTTCAAACATGACCTACTAACAACCGCCCAGCACAGCTTTCGCAAAGGCCACAGCATCTCTACTGCCCTGCTTAAATTTACCACAGACACTCTCACAGCTATGGATTCGGGTCTTCTAACAGGGGCTGTTTTCATCGACATGACGAAGGCTTTTGACCTGGTGAACCACTCCCTTCTCCTCACCACCCTACAATCTATGGGCTTTGCATCTAACATATTCAGCTGGTTCAGGAGCTACCTGTCAAGCCGGGTCCAAGTTGTTAAGTTCAACTCATCCTATTCTGATAAGGCTACAGTGAATATTGGAGTACCCCAAGGCTGTATCCTGGGACCACTTCTTTTTTCAATATTCATTAATGACATTACCTCCAAACTCTCTGCCTCCTCCTCCATACTCTATGCAGATGACATTGTCCTCTATATCAGTGCGAAAAATGTAACTGACATCAATCTATGGCTCTCTGCTGACTTCCAATGCATACAAACATGGCTCTCGGATTATAAACTTGTTCTTAATGAGACCAAAACCCAGTCCATGCTATTTGGTACCCCCTCAAAACTCAAGTCTTACCAAAACAACTTCAGGGTCTCCTGCTTAGATGGCTCACCCATTGACGTAGTTACCTCTTTTAAGTACCTTGGAATCACTTTGGATCAATCCTTAAACTTCAAACATCATATATCGAACATATGTAAGTCTGTGAACTCCAAGTTAGGTGTAGCTTACAGCACTAGCTATGTTATAACCCCCTCAGTAAGACTAGCATTTGCCTGAGGCATACTCCTGCCAGACCCTAACCTATGGGGTATCTTCATATGCTGCCATACCTAAAACAAATCTATACAGGTGGGACGTTGCCTATAATAATATGTCAGTCTGTTGCCTCATCCCATAGGAGGAAACACCACTGCCTCCTCTACTCTGATCTTAATTGGTTATCTCCAAATGCCACCAGGCTCTATTCCATTGGCTCCACTATAGACAGCATTATGAGGTCTCAAACCCCAAAATCACTGGCTGAACTGCTCACTCCATAGACCTCCAACTATGGACTGTGCTCAACTTATAAATCCTTCTTATGTGTGCCGAAATACACAACCACCAAAGGTTCTAGTGCGTTTGCCCACTATGCTCCTCGGCTGTGGAACTCCTTCCCTTTAGATGTCTGCCTAGCACCCACTCATGACACCTTTAAACAAGCATTTGTCAATGCCGAATGTTGTCGCGCTGGCATTGGCACTGGCAGTGGCAGAGCTAGAGATGCATAATAGGAATGGCAGTGAAGTACTGAAGTGACACCAACCCCACCCCACCCTGTAGAAAGCGACAGGCATTGGGGTGTGCCTTTGGGTAGTCAGCTATAATGCTCATGGCATTGTACCTCACACTACCCTGTAGACACTGACAAGTGTCGTGGTGTACTTTGGGATCTTTGGGCATCATACTTACCCCATTCCATAAGGAAATACGCTGACATGGGTGCAGTATAGGAGTGTGGGGTGAAGTTTGTGGCTGAACAGTGCAAGACACACCATGATGCCTGTCAGTGGCTGCAGGGTGGGAGTAGGATGTGGAATTGTGTGAGCATTACTTCCGATGATCCCAAGTCACAGCCCTGACGCCTGTCAGTCCATACTGGGTGGGGGTACTACAGTTGGAAACCCTAACACCGTAGGCTTGTAGTGGTAGTTTCACTCCACATTTTCAACATGGGCTGCTTGTCAGGCCACCTCATGAAAAGTGGCACAATCACTTTGTTAGCTGAAACGTGGTTTTGCACAGTGGGTGTGCCATTTAGTGACAGAGGGATGAAAACACAGTTTTGGGCAGGCTGTTGAGAATGACAACTGTATTGTTCATGAGGAGGTGAAAAAATGGCAATGTTGAAAATCTGGAGTGGCAATATGAAATATTGGTGAAGCAATGAACATGCATACAAACTGCGCAACAGACGTCCACAACCCAATTATTTGTGGGAGTTTTTTAGGCACATTTTCAACATAGGTATTTTGGGACCTCCCCTCATGAACAGTAGCACTGTGATTTTGTTAATGTGTCCCAAAAGGTGATTTCCCACAGCGAGCACACCATTGTGCACCACAGTTGTGGAAACGCATTTTGGGCAGGCTATGAAAAATGTCAGCTGTACTGTTGATAAGGAGGTGTGCACAAATGCCAGTGGTGAAAATCTGGCTTGAAAATATTGCAAATTTACAAAGTTACAAGGCTGCGTGGAAACTACGCAATGCACGCTTGCAGCACAGTCATTTTATGGACTTTCACCAACCAACTTTTCAACATAGGCATTTTAGGACCTCTGCTCATGAACAGTGTCATCATCATTTCCTCAAACTGTCCTGAAAACTGATTTTGCACAGTGCGACCGTGCAATTCTGCGCCGGACGTGCGAAGACACATTTCAGCCAGGATATGTAAAATGACAGCTGTACTGTTCATAAGGATGTGCAGAACAATGGCAGTGTTGAAAATCTGGAGTGAAAATATTATAAATTCACGAACTTACGAGCGTGCATGCAAACTGTGCAACGCACGCTCATAACACAGTCATGTTATGGAGTATCATCACCAAATTTTCAACATATGCATTTTAGGACCTCTGCTCATGAACAGTGTAACTGTCATTTTTGTAATTTGTCCCAAACACTGATTTCCCACATCGACTGCGCTATTCTGCGCCGGAAGTGAGAAAACACATTTCGGGCAGGATATGAAAAATGACAGCTGTATGGTTCACAAGAAGGTGTGGAAAAATGCAAATGCTGAACATGTGGCATGAAAAGATTGCAAATTCACTAAGTTATGAGCGTGCGTAGCAACTGCGCCATGCACGCTCATAAAACAGTCATTTTTATGGATTTTTCCCACCAAATTTGCAACATAGGCTTTTTGAGAGCCCCCCTCATGAACATTGGCACTGTTGTTTCATTCCTTACTCCCAAAAGGTGATTCTACGCAGTGAGTGCAAAATCACCTTTTGGGACCGAATAACACCATGAAAGTGCAAGAATTCATGAGGAGGGGTCCCAAAAACTCCATGTTGAAAATTTGGTGCCAAAATTCCAAAAAATGCCCGAGACATGCATCAAAGTTGAAAAACCCCTATTTATTCTATTATACAACTTAACAGCATTTCCTCAGTTCGCAGTCAGTTTTGAAGAGTGCAGATGTGTTCCTGGTCCACTGAAGATCATCGCGCTGGACTCCGGAGGTAAGTATAGGATGAGGGGGAGTGTGGGGAGGCAGGGTGCACAGAGGGTGGGTGCAGGTTGTGGGAGGGGGCAGGGAGACGGCGAGGGACCATTTTTTGTTCACAGGGTAAAAAAAAATCACAGGACAGTTTTTTTACAGGGTATTTGGCACACAGCGTGCCTCCTAACTGTTTGGGGGGGTGCTGCAGCCGAAGGGGGATTGGGCACCCTCGTTGGCACACAACAAAAGGGGGGGTTAATTTATGCCAATGAGGATTGGGCACCCCCGTCGGCACATGAGGAAAGTGGGGCAAGGCAAGAGCCAAGGAGGATTGGGCACCCCCCTCAGCATATAACAAATGAGGGGGAGTGCTTTATGCTGACTGGGAGTGGGTTCCCCCATCGGCACATGCATTGGGGCCACGTTAAGCTGGCAGGGGGACTGAGCACCCCCGAAGTCGGCAGTTGGGCGGCCGCCATGCTTATGAAATGTGGCCGAGCAAGTCAGGAGGTCCGCTGCGTCTGACGATGTTTGCTCGGATTGCAGCAGACCTTTCCTTAGATGTGCTCGCCACATTATGTGTGCATGGTGTGGCGCCAGCATGCAGGCTGATTGGGGAATGAGGAACGCACCTACTGATGCGTGCCCTGCATTCACCCAACCGTGACCACGCCTCCAAATCTGCAGTACCGCAAGATGTTGGTTGCACAAGCATGCCAACATAAAAAGCACTCTATCACCACTTCATCTCATCTGACTAATGCTCCTGCTTTAAATCTCCTTTGCTCCCTGTCCTCCTCCCTTGCTGCAGTTCTTAACTTGTTTCTGCTATAATACCATTTTAATGTCCCTTCATTTACACTCCTCCCCAGGTGCACCACTACTTGACAGGCCTGCATTTTTCAAACCTCACCTGTCTCAGCTTGCCTATCCTCTGCATCAGCCCCCCTTTGCACTTATTCACTCTGTTCCCATTTCCTCTGGATCAGTACAAATTTGCCTACCTACCCTTGCGAGATATATTCCCTCTTGCCTGTCCCCAACCACACCCACTACTTGCCTTGGCTGATATCTCTGAAGCTTACCCTACTCCAAACATGTATAACCTCAGTTTCCTGTCCCCTGCATCTACCCCCTTTGCACTTATCAGCTCTGTTTCCCTTATCTTCCTTGTCTGTCTAATTGTCTTCCTCCAGGGTCATATCTGCTACATGTCTATCTTTTTGAATTGTTGCCCACTGTATCTCTGATTTAGATTTATTCCTTGTATTTTGCAATCCACACTGTCTTGCTCTACAGCAAATATGCCTCATCCCTATGCTATAACTATAAAATATGTTCTGTACCTCGGCTCTCAACACCTTGCATCTTATTTATGCTGCTTAACCTGCTGTAACCACCTTTTGTTGTATATCTGTAATGTTTACCCTGTAACCTCCCAGGTCGTGCCTGAAAATAGTCATCTCTATTGCTAGCACACCTACTCAGTAAACAAAAACTAAATAAATAAATAAATACAATTTATAAAGTAGAGCGAGCCCAAATCTTCAAAGTTTACCAAATCCGCCATCTGCTGATTTCTAAAACAGATCTTTCACTTGAGGAGGATGGTTCCGGGGAGTTCTTGCATTCCCTCTTTTCCCTTACCATGCTGCCCCATGCAGTGTCCAAAATTTACACTGGCTTATTTGATAGGGCTTTCCCCTTCCTGGATGGGGCCTCCAAGTACTGGGCCTCTCAGTTTCCTCAACTGGACCTTGACTGGGACAGGATTTGGAAGGACAGGCATATCTATGTCACACAAGACAGGTTGAGGATAGAGCAATTCCAGTTCCTCAACAATATGTATTTGACACTGGTTAAGCTTCACAAAATGGGCAGAGCTCCGTCCTCACAATGTGTAAGATGTCAGCAGGCAGAAGGCACCCTATTCCATATATTCTGGAATTGCTTGCAAGTTAAATCATTATGGTCTACCATCAGACAAAGGGCTCATCCTATGCTGGGTATTGAAGAGCTTTTTGTACCGGAAATATGCTTGGCAGGCAATTATGCAGGAGTGGCTGTACCCCAACGCAGATATTATATGGCTATTGTAGCCTTATCACTAAAAAAATGAGTGTTGCGTCATTGGCAAGACACAGAAAAATGTCTTATACAGAACGATTACAAGAATTGTTATCCAACTTGTGTCCAGAACACATGATCGCCAGCCTGCTCAGTCACCTGTCAAGGTATAAGAGAAACTGGGAGAAAATACACACCCTCTATATATTACAGACTAAATCTAGGGCAGGATCTGGTTAGCCTCTATACTCTCTTCCTGTCGGAACAACCTGATGCCAAAGGGTGGGGCTGGAGGAGTGGGTTTAAAGGGAGGGGGAATTGCGTATGTTTGTTTGTCTGTTAATCTGTTTGTACAGACTTGTTGTGGCATTGTAGGTCTTTTGTTGTGTGTGTCCTGAAAACTTTTGTGTGTCCTGAAAACCAATAAAGTTGATTAATTAAAAAAATAAAATGTGGAATATATGACTAGCTGTGCAAAATGGTTTTCTCCTACCCAGTCCTTTGTCACCTGGTCAGAAGTACTGTGCCAGTTGATGTTAAAGTCTGCTAATATAATGATTTCTGAATTGGGAGAGCAGTGAGTTAAGGACCAATCAGCTGGGATATGGATGATTTTGGTGTGGTAGCAGGTCTGTAGAGTCAACGGATGTAAAAGCTGCTCAGTCTTCCTTGAATAGTATAGGTATTCAGGGGAAAGGTTTTGCTACAAATTACATTTGGGTTTGCTTATCACAATGCTGAGGTTGTATCTGGTGTAGAAGGTCATCCCACAGCCTTCTGCTTCTTTTGGTCTATTCTGCTTGGTCAGTGCATATCCACTGATTTCCATTGGGCTTTTTAAATAACACTGTGATGCAGTTAGGTACAGGGCTCCTACATCTCCCCACAGTTGGCCGGCACCTCAGCAGCCACCAACCGAGACCTGGACCCCGGACCGAACTCCTCTGAAGCTGCTTGCCTTTGAATAGGGCTGCTACAACTCCCCGTGGTCGGCCGGCACCTCAACAGCCACCGACCGAGATTTGGACCCCAGACCAAGCTCCTCTGAAGCTGCTTGCCCTTGAACAGGGCTACTACAGCTCCCCATGGTTGGCTGGCACCTCAACAGCCACCAACCGAGACCTGGACCCCAGACTGAACTCCTCTGAAGCTGCTTTCCCTTGAACAGGGCTGCTACAGCTAGCCGCAGTCGACCGGCACCTCAGCAGCTGCCGACCGAGACCTGGACCCAAGACCGAACACCTCTGAAGCTGCTTACCCTTGAACAGGGCTGCTACAGCTCCACTCAGTCAGCCGACACCTCAACAGCCGCAGGCCGAGACCTGGACACCATACTGAACTCCTTCAAAGCTGCTTGCCCTTGAACAGGGCTGCTACAGCTCCCCGCAGTTGGCCGGCACCTCAACAGCCACAGACCGAGTCCTGGACCTCGGACTGAACTCCTCTGAAGCTGCTTGTCCTTGAACAGTGCTGCTACAATTCCCCGCAGTCAGCCAGCACCTCAGCAGCCGCCGAACAAGACCTGGACCCTGGACCGAACTCCCCTGAAGCTGCTTGCCCTTGAACAGGGCTGCTACAGCTCCCCACAGTTGGCCAGCACCTCAGCAGCAGCTGACCGAGACCTGGACTCCAGACTAAACTCCTCTGAAGGTACAGTGGAAGCACAACCAATCGGATTCTAGGCACCGCCTGGCAGGCTCTGCTTATTGGCTCTCCCTTCTCTCTCCTTGCTGCCTGGGCTCTGTCCGAAAATCCTATCTTTTTGAATGTGAAAAAGCTGTATTTTATTTTGTAAAACTGTTTCGAACTGATAGTTGAACAATTGCCTTGGTAGAAAAGTGATTACAGCTCCTTTCTGTTTCTGTGTATTCACCCCCCCCACCACCACCACCGTGCCATCTCTCTTTTGGCACCCAAACCACTACTCTATTCTTTTGTATTGCTAATTTCCCTACCCCACCTCTAAGCTCTGTCTGGAAGTTTCAGCCCTCCAACCCATCCCCACTCTCTCCACTCTTTAAATATGCTACCTACCCACCCATTCTCCTCTGCCCCCCCTCCTATTGGCCACCTGTTGCTTTACATTGGCTCCCAATGCTCTTACCCGACCCAATCAATTCATTGGTTCACTATCCCCTCCAAACAAGCCTGCACCACTTCGGGATGCCACTCCTTAGTCTCAGCACCTCGGTCTATCTGACCGGCTACCTGCCGCTACTCACTTGCCTCCTTACCTACCTCCCACCCCTCCTCTCCAACATGCCTCCTACCTACCCCGAGCCCTCCTCTCCTTTCCTGCCAGCCCTCACAAGACCTCCCTGTCCCACCAACCCCGCGTCTACTTCTCTGCTCACCCCTACCTGGTCCAACTCTGCTATATGTCCCTCCCTCTTCCTAATCAAACCCTTGCACTCCTGGACTATCCTGCATCTACTTCCTTTCCACCCCTCCACAGTTGCTCACACAAGCCTCCCACCATGATGGCGTACATTCAATTCCGTTGTCTCCATCTGCTAGCACACCACCTAACTCTTGCCCTCCTACTCCTCGCAGCTGGGGACATCCTCCTGAACCCTGGCCCCCTGATCACCCCATCCCCACCTAGCTCTGCTGGCCCCTCCCCCTTGTTACCCACCTCCACCAAACAAGCAGGCGACCCCCTCCTCAGTGGCCTCCGCCTCCTACACCTAAATGTATGTAGTCTAGCCCTCAAGCTCAACCAACTCCATGTACTCACTGCCCACTATGCCCCTGATGTCATCACCCTCTCCGAAACATGGCTAAATAAAAACATCCCAGACTCCTCAGTCTCAATCCCTGGCTATACAATGGCCCACCAAGACAGGGCTACCAGAGGAGGTGGCATGGCCATCTGCGTATGCTCAACCCTATGCTACACGGTAATCTTAGCTAAGGCTGAACAAAAAACGTATGAACTCTTACCGCTGCAGCTCACCCTCCCTTTCTCGCTCCCAATATACATAGCCAGAATTTACTGCCGACCTGGCACCCCGGCCACAACTGTCACTGACCTTCTTACACAGATCATGTCCCTAACCCCCACAGAAGAATTATACACCATGGGTGATTTTAACCAAAATTGGCTAGCACCAGCCTTCAACAAAACCCAGATAGAAATTTCCACCTTAAATCTCTCCCAAATCATTACTGAGCCCACTAGCCTGAACCTCAAATCAGGCAACCACTCACTCAGACACTGGGCCCTGACCACCCATCCTCACCAAGTCATCCAAGCAGGACTACTCCCTGACTCCATGAGCGACCACCATATCATTTATCTAGTCTGCAAAATTCACCGCCCTAAATCTCCCCTAAAGTTCCTAGTCCAAAGGTCCTTCAAATCTCTCAATCTCGACCCCCTACTCAACGACCTTGTCCTAGTGAACTGGTTCCCCTCCCCCCTCTCCAGCCCCATAGATGACACCCTCCTGCACTTCAAAAATACATTCCTTTAAGTTTGGGATAGTCATGCCCCGTTCCGCTGTACCAGGGTATGTGGCAACCACCTGTCTTGGATCACACAAGAACTCCTAGCTTGTCATAATGATCGTGATAAAGCATGGAGAGCTTACAAATCCTCAGGTCTACCTTGTGATCTCTCCAACTACTGGTTTCTGCATAACAGGTGTACCAGAACTGCCCAGTTAACTAAAGCAAAGTATTTCAAATCCTCACTCCAGTCGAACCTGAATAGTCCCTCCAAATTCTGGAAGGTCATTCACTCCCTTTTTTCACCACCCGCAGCTAATCCCACTCCTCTCCTAAAAGTAAACAACACCATTCTTTCAAATCCAAGTGCTGTCACTGCAGAATTCAACTTATACTTCTCCACATGCGCCACTACCCTCCTTTCTTACCTGCCCACTCCAGCACCACTGTCACCGCATACAGGGCCTAAGCAATATTGTGTGCCCGGCACCTTCTCCTTCAAGGACATCTCACCAGCTGAAGCCCTTGATGCCCTACTATCACTAAACCCCTCTAAAGGAAATTCCACTGATGGGTTAGACCCCAAACTTCTCTTCCTCTCTGCCCCAGCGATAGCTACCCCACTCGCCTACCTCCTAAACCAATCCTTCACCACTGAATCTGTCCCTCCCCAAAGGAGGAGCCCCACCTCCTCCTCTATCTGCCGATCTCCCTCCTCCCGCTCTTGTGAAACTGCAGGAACACCTGGTGCTTGCCCAGCTTACCTCCTGGCTTTTGGACCCCAATTTCTTCACACCCTTCCAATCTGGCTTCAGGAAGAACCACTCCACTGCCTCCTTCCTGATAAGACTCACTGACACCATCCAATCTGGAATGGATATAGGTCAAATCACCTTGGCTATCTTCATTGACCTAGCTAAAGCTTTTGATACTGTCTCCTACCCCCTGCTGCTATCTTGCCTCTCTGACTCTGGCCTCTCCACATTTACCACCAGTTAGTTCAATGCCTACCTTACAGGCTGCACCCAATCTGTAAGGATTGCAGAGACCACATCCCCACCCCTTCCCATGACCACTGGTGTCCCCCAAGGTTCTGTGCTTGGCTCCATCCTGTTCTCCATTTTTCTAAACAATCTGCCTTAAACCTGTTCCCCCTTGTTAATCCACATGTATGCAGATGACACTGTCCTATTCTCCTCTGATACATCACCTGATATGGTTACCTCTGTCCTTCAGGCTGACTTCACCAAAGTTCAGCACTGGTTCAACTCTCACCAGCTCTCCCTAAACACAAAAAAACAGTCATTATGACCTTCAGCACAAGCCAACGTCTTGCCAGGCTGCCCTCCCTCCCTCCCTCTCTTCAACACCCTCAATGGGACCGTGCTGGAGGATGTCAACTCTTTCCGCTACCTTGGAGTTTGGCTTGACAACAACCTAACCTTCTCTGCCCACGCTGACTCCATCTTGAAAAAACTTTGCCCCAAGCTCGGGGCCTTATATCAGAACCGCAATAGCACCCCCTTTACTGTTCGGTGTGATCTCATCCAGAAGATGATACTTCCCTTCTTCGACTACTATGATGTTGTCTACAGTGCTGTTCATAAGACTGTCTTATCCAAGCTATTCACCCTTTTTAATGCTTTCTGCCAGTTCGCTCTTGGTGTTCCTCCCAGCACCCATCACTATGACCTCTACCGGTCCTTAGGATTCCCCTTCCTCAAAAACCACTGCTTAATACATTATGCCAAATTTACCTCCAGGCGCTGGCTTGGTGCACTCCCGGAATACATGGTCTCCATGCTATCACCCCCCGCACCCACCCATGCCCTGAGGTCCCGCGACTCCCGTCTTCTTCTACTCCCTAGGCGGAGAACCACTGTTGGCCAGGCTGCTTTCTCACACCGCTTCCTTCAACTCTGGAATGCTCTTTCCTCACAAATTCACCACTCCTCCTCTGTCCATTCACTATCTGCAGCCCTTACAAATTACTACTCTGTAAACTGCTCCTGCAGCTAACACCAACTATGAGCCCCCCATGCCCCCTCCCCCTCCCTAACCTGACCAGCAGCACCTAGTGCGCTACGTTATCAGCCTCTCTACCTCTTATTGCAGTTACTGTCTCATTTTCATGTGTACAGTCCTATTGCTAGTCAGCACTTGCACCTCTTTTCCCCCAGTGTTACGCAGCCCTGTTTCAAGCCGAACTGTTCTCCACATTTTTACCATTATCATGTCTATTCCTGTACTAATAGCAACCTGTGCTTCCGTATTCTGTCAAATGTATGTTAAGGTAACCTGTGAGTTATCTCTCCTCTGTACCCCCCCCAGGTCACACTGGGAGACGAGCATTTGTTGCTTAGTGTGCTTTTCCTGGTGAAACAATTTCAATAAATAAATAAATAAATAAATAAATAAGGTACCTTTTCAGTGAGCACTCTGAAGGCCCAATTATATGAATTTGTCTGCCTTCTACTAGCTAGAGAAGACTGTCCAACAGGCTCATATAAATTACAGTAATGAGTTCTGGGTAGAGATGTAGCGAAGTTCTACTACGAACTCGAAGTGAACCCGCAGTGGACCACTTAGAGTTCATGAAACACTACATGAAATATACATTAAAAAGCCAAAATTCGCCTTTAATGGACTTTGCGTTGTCCACTTCCAATTACAGTTTGATATGGGGAAGTTGGTAAGAAAAGCCCACAGATCACATTTGTGACTGTCGCTGCAAGACTGCAGGTCACATGATGCAGGGAGGGCATGAAATGGGCAGGAAGTCAGTGTTTTACTTTCACTTTCTCATGAAAGAGCAAGTAGTAGGGTAGTTTCCAGAGTGAGAGAGAGAGAGAGAGAAAGAGAGAGAGAGAGAGAGAGAGAGAGAGAGTGAGACAGCGATATTTCTATAGATTTGTTTTTGTAGTTAGTGGTGGTTTTCTTTTGTAGTTATTCTGTGAGTTGAAAACTTCTCTGCGGCAGGGTTTTTTGTTAATTAGAAATGTTTTTTGTTTTAAAAAAAGGGTTTGTTTTAGTTAGTCTACATCCATGTAAGTTCTTTCTAACTAGTACTTTTGCTAGTATTTTCTTTTCTGCTGTGATGGATCATGTTGATCATGGAGGGAGAAGTGGTGGTGGCCAGTGGGGGCCAAGAATACTGGGTGGCCTCATCCACCCAGTTAGTCTAAACTGAATGAGTTTTCATGTAGCCACAGACAGCCCCACAGCAGGGGTCCACCCGGAGCAGCATGTGGAGCAGTAGTAGGTGGAGCAGTAGCCACCGGCGGAATAGCAGCAGCCACAGCCAGAGCAGAAGCAAGCTGAGCAGCAGCTGCAACAACTACAGCAGGAGGTTGTGGCCCAGCCACCACCAGCAGCGCAGCAGACGGTTGCCCCTCCACCATGGGCAGACCAGCTGGTTGTATCTGGTGCCTCCCCACTGCCTATGCCGGGCCCTGCACATAGCTCTCCCATGTGGGAATGCCTGGGGACCCCAGGGTAGTGTGGTGCAAGATATGTAGTGTGCTGGTCTGGCGGGGGCACAAGGGCAGCCACTTAGGCACTGGCAGGTCAAGGACGCACATGGTTGTCCACCACCATGATGAGTGGGATGCCAAGCTGCAGGAGTTAGCAGTCACTCCTGCTGCTGTGACTGAGTACAATCATCTGCCTGCATCTTGCTGCCATCGCAGGGCCCACAGCCACAGCTGTCCCTGCTCAAGCAGACCTGTCTCAGCAGCCGGTGAGCATGGCAAACCTGGCTGTGCTGTGGGCGGAGGTGGCGGACCTGAAAATGGCTGTGGAGGGGCCGTCCAGCAGCTGAGCCGCATTGAGGGGCAGAATGTGGAAATTATCCACTTGCTGCAGGGCATAAGTGTTGGTGGCCAACGACAGCTCCCACTGGCCCCTTAATAAAGTGATCATAAGTTTTAATTTCCCCCACAAAAAACATCTACTCTGCTATTCAATTTTTCCTTAAGTAACGTTTATTTTTTCTCCCAGCCAAAGTATGACATTTCTTTTCAGTTAATGTTTTGTTTATTATTTTTCGCGGTTGTTAGTTAATTTTTACTCTATTTTTTACATGACTGATGGTCAGCAAACAGCAGATGTTGCGTGTTTTCATTACAGGTGAAACTGTCATGCTGTTACGCATGCTGCAATAAAGGTGTCTTGAAGATGGCTTTTTGGCAGCACAGTTTAAACTGAAATGAAAGCATGCAGTGGATGCACAATTGGTGACCACATAACTTATTATTACATAAAATAAAGTAATGAGTAAACCAAAAAATGGTTATTGTGGAAAGCATAATGGCATGTGTGTGTGGGGGTGGGGGGCATTTGGGGTAGGTGTAGAATGGGATTTACCATTATTAGGTGTAAGAAATACAGGATTACGAAAATTACTCCCAAAAAAGCTTTTCTCTGTTTTTAACTGATTTCTTAATCCATATTTTTTTTTACAGAATATAGTATGACATTTATGTTCAGTTCATGTTTTCTTTGTGATGTTACTTTTCTTAATCCTGTATTTCTTGTCCCTCATAATGCTAAATCCCATTCCCCACCTATCCCAAATGTCCCTCCCCTCCAACACAAATGCCATTATGCTTTCCACCATAAGACATTTTTAGGTTCATTCTCATTAGTTTATTTAATGTAATAATAAGTCATGTGGTCGCCAACTTGGCGGACACTGTGTGCTTTCCTTTCATTTTTATGTTGGCTTGCGTGCATGCGCAAGAAACATCTTGAGACAGTGCGGGTCTTGGCGCGGCTGCTCTTGGGAAAATGCAGGGCACGCATCAGTAGGTGCGTCCCTCATTCCCCAATTAGCCTGCATGCCACCACCACACTATGAATTCATAATGGGGCGAGCACATCAAAGCAAAGGTCCGCTGCAATCATCATATGCAGCGGTCCTTTGCTTGCCGTGCTTCGCCGCCATTGATCATGGTCAGCATGGCGGCCAGCTTCACACCTTTCCTCACATCGTGCCCAATCCCCTGTTGGCAACCCTCTGTGTTTGTGTGCTGACGGGAGCCACTTCCTGTCGGCATCCCCCCTCCGCAAATATGGAATGCCGAGGGTGCCTAATCCCCTCGGCTCGCGCCTCCCGCTTTCTTTGCCACCGAAGGGGAGCCCTCCCCATCGGCATCACCCCAACTGTTAAATGCAGAGGTGCCCAAGCCCTCGAGCTCCGCTCCCCCCCTTCTTTGTTTGCCTGTGAGGGGTACCCAATCCCCGCCGGCATTACCCCTCCGTGTTGTGTGCTGGCGAGGGTGCCCAACCTCATCAGCAACTGACACCCCCACAAACCCACATGGGTGGCATGCTGGAGCCCACCCCAGCATGCCAAATGCCCTGTAATACAAAAACTGTCCCGTGGCGGTTTAGCTTTTTTTTTCTACACCTGGAAAACGAAAACCATCCCTCATAGTCTACATGCCTCCCTCCCCCACCCGCACCCACCACTGCGCACCCTGCCTCCCTCACCCCCCCACTCCATACTTCCCTCCGGACTCCGGTGCGGCGATCTTCACTGGACCAGGAACATCGCTGCACTCTTGAAAAGCCACACGAACTGAGAAAATGCCGGTAAGCTATATAATGCAATGAATAGGGTTTTTTCAACTTTGTTGCATATCTCAGGCATTTCTTGAAATTTTGGCATCAAATTTTCAACATGGGGTTTTTGGGGCCCCTCCTCATGAATTCTGTCACTGTCATGGCGTTAATCGGCCTCAGAAGGTGATTTCGCAGTCACTGTGCGAAATCACCTTTTGGGACCCATTAATGAAATGTCAGTGCCAGTGTTCATGAGGTGGCCTCTCAAAAAGCCTATGTTCCAAATTTGGTGGAAAAAATTCAAGAAATGCCTGATTTACGGGCGTGCGTTGCGCAGTTGCTACGCAGGCTCGTAACTTCGTGCATTCGTAAGATTTTAATGTGGTATTTTCAGCATTGGCATTTTTCTGCACCTCCTTGTGAACAGTACAGCTGTCATTTCCCACGTCCTGCCTGAAATGTGTTTCCGCACTTCTGGTGCACAATTGCGCAGTCGCTGTGGGAAATCAGTGTTTGGGCCAGATTATGAAAATGACAGTGACACAGTTCATGAGCAGAGCTCCTAGAATGCCTATGTTGAAAATTTGGAGCTGATACTCCACAAAATGACTGTGTTACAAGCGTCAGAGCAGATTGCACCTGATGTCGCATGTCATGCATTTGTGATATTTTCACTCTGGATTTTCACCATTGCCATTTTACACACCTCTGATGAACAGTACAGCTGTCACTTCACATATCCTGCCCAAAATGTGTTTCGGCGCTTCGGCGCCAGAATAGCGTGGTAAGCTGTGCAAAATCACTTCTTGGGACACTTTGAGGAAATGACAGGTGACACTGTACATAAGCAGAGGTGTTAAAATGCTCTATGTTGAATATTTGGAGCATAATGCCCATTAAATCAAAGTTAGGGTGATGCAAGCGCGTTCCTGTATATTTGCCATGCACCCTTGCAACTCCAAGAACCTCAGATATATTTGTATGCCACATTTTCAGCACTGCCATTTAATTACACCTCCTTATGAACTTGCAGCTGTCATTTTCACATCCTTCCCAGCATGTTTTCCCACACTGCACTACCAAACACCCACAGGGACACCCTAATGCCTGTCACTCTCTGTAGGGTGGGGGTGGGTTGGCATCAGTTCAGTACTTGACTGCCACTCCTATGCTGCATCTCTCTAACTCCTGCACTGCCAACGGCAGCAAGACAACATTCGGCATTGACAAATGCTTGTTAATTGTGTCACCAAAATGTCATCTTCAAGACACTTTTATTGCATCATGAATAGCGACATGACAGTTTCGCCTGTAATGAAAACACCCAGCGTCTGCCATTTTCCCAACCATCAGTCATGTAAAAAAGAAAGTAAATTAACTAATGACTATGAAAATACTTGTTAGTTTTCTGCACATTTAGTTAAAGCACCAGCACAATATTCACAATACCATTACACCAGCTAGCATGCCCCCCACCAATGTGCTAGCTTGTGTTTGAATGTCCCCCGGCTTAATTTCATGAAAAGACCAGATGAAAACTAACATTCCAGAAATGTGTCACAGTGTGTTAAGTGACATCATTGCCTTGTGACGCCACTTACTGCTGCTGGTGCTTTTGGCCCTTTGTTTTAATGCCATGAAAAGCCCATATAAAAATTAATAAAAGTCCAAAAATGCATCATAGTGTGTTAAGTGACATCATTGCCTTGTGACGCCACCTGCTGCTGTTCTCCTGCTGATGTTATTGAATTACAACAAGTACAGAAGAAGATTAAAATGCACTAAATGCTGCCTCACCAACACATGCTGCCCTTGGTGTGTCTTCGTACCAATGGTGAGTTGTTGTGTGTGCCACTGTAAATGTTTTCCCATCGACACATCAAGGTAATTTCTATAAAATCTTTATAAATTCTATAAACCTCCCTCAGAGTGTCTAACTCCCTGCCCCACTCCCTTCCCTATTCACAATGGCCCTCTCCACTCTGCCCCTCTGTCTATTTTTTCTCACCTCCTTGATCCCATTGTCTAACCTGCCTGGAGCCTGCTTCTGCAAACTCCCACGAAGCTACAAATTGGCTTACAGTTACCAGCACTCAGGAACCATCGACTAGGGTTTTATCATCATTATTGTCCCTCCACTGGGAATAGCTGATACCACCCCTGGTATCATGGCAAGGTGATTTACGCGCATCTCTTCCCACTCTCACCTCTGGCTCACATTGCCTCTCTTAGGGATCATAATTGATTACAGAACCTTCACTCCTGTAAGAGGCAGATGAAGAAATTCTCCCTCAAAAATCTACGTTGGTGCACCCTGAAACTTCTGCTCCTTCTACTACTACTATCAGGCAATATACACCCAAACCCTGGCCCCTCAATTCCAGGAAACAGGCCCAGACAGTGTCACTCTGGGGCTCTCACCTTTGTAGCATTCAATGTCTTTAGCCTCCTACCGAAACTTAATGTCCTAGATATATTTATCCACCTACACAACCCTGATGTTCTTGTGGTTGTTGAAACCTGGCTCACTCCTAAAATTCCAGACAGTGCAATTACTCTTCCAGGATATAACGTCTTCAGACTAGACAGGACCTCTAAAAGAGGTGGTGGCTGTGCTATTTACCTCAAAGATGCCCTCCTAGGGCACCCTGTTCAAACCTCCGCCTCGGACTCGACTGCCCAGATATTACCTATCAGAATTCTTCTCGGGGCCCACAATAAGGTGCTGACTTTCACTGTTGTCTACATCCCACCTAAGGAACAAGGTAAAGGTCTCAGTTACGTCCTGGAATTCATCCGCTCACAACCTCCAGGCTCCGAGACTATCCTTATGGGTGATTTTAACATAAATTGGCTTGGGTCAGATACAAACAGCTTTAAGGATGCTAACTCAGTTGCCGACCTCAGCCAGCTAGTCACCACACCCACTAGGAAAAACTATAAGTCTGGCACCTGCTCCCTTCTGGACTGGATTCTGACTAACCACCCATCCCATATCTCCCATGTCTCCGTTCTACCTGACTCGTTAAGTGACCACTCCCCAGTCACCTGTGAATGGTCAAATAAATTCAACATCCCACCACCCAAACTAATTGCAAGCAGAATCCTCCCATGTGGCCAACTGAAGCACCTCAAATCCCACCTCAAACAACAAGACAGGTCCCCTATTTTCCTAACTACGAATGTCAGCTCTGCACTTGACTTCTTTATCAACACCTTCAATGCTGCCTGTGACTCCTATGCCCCCTATAAAAAGAGGAAAATCAAAGGGCTTTGCAACCCTTGGCTCTCAGGGGAGCTCCTAGCACTGATGAAATCAAGGGACCACCTCTGGGCTCGGGCTCAGGACACAGGTAGGCAAGTAGACATACAAAGCTACAAACATGCTAGAAATGACTGCACTAAAGCAATATGCCTAAAGAAAAGCAACTACTACAAAGATGCTCTCACAAACACCTGGGGTAAAGGGAAGTCCTTCTGGGATTATCTAAAAGAAACTACAGGGAAATTGCCCAAAACATCACCTACCGTGCTGGAAGTGGATGGGACTATAACTCTGGACCCAGCCCCCATAGCAAATACATTTAACAAGACTTTCTCGGACCTCAGTAGTGTGCTCCCGCATGACTTCTTTAATGCTGACCCCTCTGCTGCATCCCCTCTCACCAACCCACCCCCTCTGTGACTCGACCGCCATTTTACTTCAAAGCGGTCAGGATGCATGTAATGAGCAAATATGTCAGCAAAGCAATCACAGGATCAAGAACTAGTGGGGAC
The DNA here is from genome assembly GCA_016271365.2 of Neoceratodus forsteri. Taxonomy (NCBI): domain Eukaryota; kingdom Metazoa; phylum Chordata; order Ceratodontiformes; family Ceratodontidae; genus Neoceratodus; species Neoceratodus forsteri. The sequence goes on from CM057449.1 coordinate 1,677,159,306, forward strand.
ACTCTTGACCTTAAACTACTGTCCCTCATGCTAGATGAAGTGCTATCTCCGCTTAGACATATTTTCAACCTCTCCCTCACCCTTGGCCAGTTCCCTGACAGATGGAAATCTGCCACCGATACGCCTATCCACAAAAGTGGGGACAAGGCCCATCCTCGGAACTATAGGCCTATATCCATACTCCTCCCCCCCCCAAGGCCATTGAGTGATTAGTCTCTGACCAACTGACGGAATACTTGGCTAAGCATGACATCTTTTGTAAGCAGCAGCATGGCTTCAGAAAAGGCCACAGCACTACCTCAGCCCTCCTAGAATTCATGGGAGCAATCCACAACTCCCTTGACAATAATCAACTAACTGGTGCAGTCTTCATTGACCTGTCTAAGGCTTTTCACACCATCCATCACCAACTACTCATCACTGAGCTTCAAAACGCTGGGCTCGCCCTTGAGACTACATCCTGGTTTAAAAGCTACCTGGAAAACCATTCACAAAGGGTGAAAATTGCTCACATCCTCTCTGAGGCTAGACCCGTCTGTTCAGGAGTCCCACAGGGATCCATTCTCAGACCACTCCTTTTCTGCCTTTTTTTGAACAATCTTCCACAATCCTGTCCTGAACAAATCCTGCTATATGCGGATGATGCAGTCATCCATGCCTCTCACCATGACCCCCTACTACTCCAAGAAAAGCTTCAGATGGGTTTCACCTTCATTGAAAAATGGTTTAACAAACAAAAGCTGGTGCTCAACTACAACAAAACAAAGGTGATGCTTTTCTGTGACTCCTGCAACAAGCATAGGTCTCAACCCATCGCAATTGCAAACTGCCATGGTGCTGTCCTAGACCAAGTACACTCCTTTAAATATCTTGGCATCACTCTCAACAGCCACCTAACCTATGGCATCCACACTGACACTGTTGCCAAAGCTGTCAACAAGCACATTGGCCTTCTCTACAGGCACAGGCAATGCTTCACCTCAGATGCCTTAAGGATAGCTGTGCAGAGCTCTGTGGTCTCACTAATTGATTATGGGCTGGTTGTCTATGGCTCTGCTTCTGACACAGCCCTTAGGTGCCTTTCCTTGACCCTAAACAAAGCCTGCCGTCTCATTACTGGATCCCACCGTCTCACCCACATGTGTGCACTCTACGCCCAAACGGGTTGGATCCAACTATCCAACCGTTCCATACCTGCTTAATGGCCAAGAAGATCACGTTAGGCCTTGCACCCCCAGGAGTCCAAGCACTCCTACGTGCAGCATGCATCCCCCGCCTCACCAGGGATTCTAAAAATCAAATTCTGCACATCCCTTGGTGCCGCACCTCGCAGGGACAAAGGTTGTTTGCACACCATGCACCCTCCTGGTTTAATGGACTCAACAAAGACATCACCTCACTGCAAAGGCTTGGCCAGTTCAAAACCATTCTTCGACTCCACCTCTCTGCCTCCAGCTCCTGTGACTGTCGCTCCTAATCTGCTATACCCTCTTCCACTTACATCTCCCTCTCCATGATACCTTTCCCCTATCCCCTCCCCTCCCTGGCTTTAGCACTTTAAACATGACAATGCCCTTGGCTGCTCCTCTGCTTCTGTTGTCCCCTCTATCCCTCAGCCTTCCCTGTTAACCCTTGCCCTGCCCTGGTACCTCTCCGTCCCTCTTCTGGCTGTTTTCAAGCTGCCTCAGACTGCTTAGAATCCCTTGTACTGCATTGTTCAATCCCTTGTACTGCATTGTTCATACATATTTCTGTCTTGTACCTTCTGCCCCCCTCAAATGTATTGTATTTCAACTGCTTGAATTGCCTATTTCAAAGCTTGTCATGTTTGTATTGTTTCTCAAGTTGACATGGAACCTTTGTAAAAGAGCCCTGGCTCAAAGGTATTATAATCCTAGACTATAGATAAATAAGTAAATAAAATAAATCTGGTTCTGTGTTGTAAGCAGTCTGTCATTTTGTTCCTTTTCAGGAAACTTTGTTGATAATGTACGGTGGTGGGCATGATCATCAAATACAATCAACATGTGCAGAACACATACGGTACGATTCTGAAACCTAATCTGGTACTGTAAAAAAACATTTTCTTATGGGGGGGACTGCTGTGGTTGACTGAAAGACAAAAACATATTCATTTTGGGTTTGTTTTCAGGTCGTAGGCACAGTATCGGTGGATACAGGATGTAGTATTTTGGATGGCTGCTTACTTTGGCTGCATGGACACTGTGTTAACCTATGAAAGGTAAGTATCCTTTTTTTTTTTTTTGGTTGGGTGGGGGCATTTAAAAAAATGGTTCATTAATGTTTTTGTCATCTTTACAGGTCTTCAGCGGATCATCAGAAGTGTTATCCTTCTTCAGCACAGAAGATATCACCCATGGCAGTGGACAGCACCGAAATTCTACCTGAAAAGGGATGAAGCAGAATGTATGAGGACTTCAGTGTTTCTACCACATCCACTTCACAGCATGGCTGTTTCACTCTTCTGTTATATATACAGCTTTAAATACAAAGCTAATAGTAAACACCATATCCATCGTAAAATTAAAAGCTATTAGTAAGAACCCTGTATCCAGCATCAAATACCCAGTTATTATTAATGTAGTAAACCACGTCCAAAAATATTCCATGTTTACTGAGTGCCATGGACTGGAACACTGTGTTAAGTTACATGACGTCATTTGGTTTCTGGGCCAGGATAACACAATTTGACAACAGTGGCGTAATGAACTATGACTCTCCCATCTGTGAAAAACAAATATATTATGTGGCCTGTATTCTGTATTTCACCGCTGGTTAATGCTTTTCACCTGTACCACAAAATGAAAATCAAAACTGAAATATGAAAGAACACTGGTACTTACCTGTAGATGTGATCCCTCTGGTGGTAGGATTACTGTACATATGACAGCTTAGACAGTCTGTAACCTGTGAAAAAAAATTTGGAAATCAGTGGCCTGTGTTTTTTGACAGTGACATCTTTGCCCGGGTATCAGAATCACAGACACCACAATTAAAATGAAAAACAGACTATATGACACTGGCACATACTTACTGTAAATTATTGATGAGTGGGTATTGCTGGCTGTGGGATCATTGCTGGGCACAGGGAGAACATCTTAGTTTCCAGAATCAGGATGGTTGGTGCTGGCTGTGAGGTCGTAGCTAGGCACAGGTAAAATGTCTCAGTCAGTCTCACTGTCAACGCGTTGTTGACTGCAGGTAATAATGACTGCACACTTTATGTGAACTATTCCCTGACAATCATTAAAAGGGAAGAAAAAATAAAATAACATGTCATTATTGTCAGTTGTCATATGCATTGAATGCCACTGTTTGTCTTTTGTTTAGTCCAAAAACAAGTAACATTATGGCACCAAGAAAGCCTTCAGCACAGTGATTGTGCCATTATGTGCTACCTCCATCATCCTCCACATCATCATCAAAGATGAAGCAGCCCTCACAATCCTCCAGCTGTTGTACCCACTTAGAAATTATTTTTCCATGGCCATTTCATCAGCATCAGTGGTACAGCATTTGACATTTCCACAAGGCTGGTCTGCTTCACCATCAGCAGCAACACCAGCATCGTGAGTGGGTACAAAGAGAGATGTGCTTCTCCGAATTGTTATGTGACCTTCATTCATTTTGATAAATGTCAGCATGCTGATATTTGTTGGTGATAAGCTAGTATGACGGTCACATACTATGGCCCCCGCAGAACTAAATACCCTCTCCACACTGACACTGGAGGGTGGGCATGTCAGGTACTTCACTGCTACTGATGTCAGTGCTGGCCATTCATTCACCATGCCAGTCCAGTACACCAAAGGATCATCCATCCATTATTGACAGATGCCTGTTTTCTGCCAAATAGGCCTCAACCATGCTCTGTGATGCATCCATTCCAGATGAATCATCCACCTGTTCACAAGATTCATCTAGGTCACAAATTCCGACTTGTGACAAGGTACCCCAAAGTGAATTAATGGACATCAGTTTTGCAGACAACATCCCTTGCCCCTCAGCCAACTTACTGGATATACTCGGTCCACAGTGACCTTCAGCCTTGTTATGCTGTGATTTGTATAACTTTGCATGTGGCTTCTGTGCCCAATGAACCAATCGCACAAGCTGCCCAGTCAGATTTTGTACCTGATCTTGCCCTCCCTCCAGTATGGATGGGATGTCACATTTGTAGCATGGGTCCAGCACGGTTGCTATTCCAAATTCTGGAGATTGCTAAATAGTGGCAATGTGTCAGTTGTTGTCTAATAAAATAAGCATGTGTTTCAGTAATGCACTGCTTGATCTATCTCTGGCAACATCAAAGCTAGGCTGCAGATTCAATAAAGTCTTCCTCAGCACCTGGAGAAGTGGAATGGCTTGACTAACAGATGCAGTGTCATAACTCACTGCCTGTGTGGCATGTTTAAATGGTCTCAAAATTATTATTACTGAGTCCATGAGTCGCCATGGTTCACCTGTCGTAGATATTGAGGGCCCCAGAAGTGTCACGGCTAGTGTGCAAAAATAGGTACTCATTGATTGCTTTGTACTGCTTGTACAAATGCTCAACCATGTAAAGTTTCCATCTCGTGACAGCTTCAAGCTTTAGGCAGTGCTGAGGGAGGCTGTTCTGAATCTGCAGCTGCCTAAGCTGGTCACGTGCCTTTCCACAGCGTGCAAAGTGGGCACAGATGCGGTGTGCAACAGTCAGTATTTGCTTTCATTCAGGGCACTGCAGAAACTCCTGTATCACCAGATTTAAGCAGTGGGCCATACAGGGAACCTGCACAAAGCCACCATTACTGATACATTTTACGTTTGATCCATTATCACTAGCTATGAAGCAAACTTTTAGGGACAGGGGGTGCAGGGTACAGCCATTCATCAGTTTCTGTCAGCAGCAAGTCTAGCATGTGTTTGCCTGTACCTGACCCTGCTACACTACGCATTGCAAGTATGGCATGCTGTCTAATGCCATGAAGGTTGCTACCACCACCACAGTCTGACTTATTACACTGCTTTCCCATCCCACCATCACAGGCAACACCAGATAGCTGCACACAATGTGCAGTAATACACAGATAGGAACTACCAGTCATTTTGCCGCTTGTCCACATATCCATGCTTAAGTGAATGTAAGATGAGGCGAAATGTTGAAGGGCATGTCTTGCACACTCTGTCGCCATCTGATATAACTCAGGGACAGTACGGGTGGAAAAGTATGTTTGGGACAGGACCTTCCATTTCAGACATAAGTGTGCCACAAAGCGCCAGAAGCCTGCATTCTCCACAAAGGAAAATGGCAAAAGGTCAATTGCCAGCATTTCCACTATGGCAGCATTGAGTTTACGTGCAACCGCATGATTGGGTGGATATTTACTGGTGCATGCAAACAGACTGCAATGTGGGCTGCATTGTTCATTGCTTTACATATGGCGTGCAACATGGCTCTACTAATTGGCATGGATAGGCTTTCTGGTACATGTGATGGTGGGTGCACAGGTGACAAGCCAATACATGTGGTTATTTTGCTTGTTTTAAGCACAGGGGTTGATGTGGTAGAATTACTACATGAACCACCACTGCTACTCTGACCACTGTTTGAATATTCCATCAAATCCTCCTCCTCCTCATGCTTGTAGTAATCCTCTAGTATTATTTCACCACTTTTACCGACATGGCTACTTACACTGAAGGAAGGGAATACCATGCTCGCTAATGTGGCTGAGGGTGAAAGCCCAACTACGGCATTTGCAGCCCTCTGGTGCCATGTCCACAGTGCCATGTGCCTGCTGTTCAGATGAGAATGTTGGCCCCAAGTGCCCAAGTGGCTACCCTTTTTACAAGCTTCACACACACTTGGCAAAGCTTGCAGACTGCCACTGTTTCATCATTGCCATCATATACAAAAAATCCCAAACTAGGGATTTGGATGCCCTATACTTCATATGTCACTGCTTGTGCTGCTGCTGCATATGTACTGTAACTGCACTTTTGGTACCAATAAAATGGGGGGGTGTAATGCATGATTTCTGCTGTTCATCACAGTGTGACTTTGACTGAACATCACAATCACTGACTATTAACTCCAGGTCATCATCAACAGACATAGGTACAGCAGAACTTTGAGGAGGTGGGAGGCTAACAGACTGTTTAAAAACAGCCACTTTAACGTTCTTTTTTTCTGGTTCCAAAATGGGGTCGCTAACATCATCATCATCATCATAATCATCAGCCCCTGTTTCACTCTGGATACTGTCCTCTTGTGGAGATATTCCATGTTCAACAGCAGCCTCAATATTATCATCCACACTTTTTTTGTCAACCTCTGAATGTTTGGATGGGCTAATCTCAACATCGGTGAAAACATGAGACTGTGACTCAGCATGATCAGAAACAGAATCATGTTTAAGTATTTCTTTTTTTTTTTTCTTATCAGGACAGACAGTTTACAGGTGCAACCTGGGAGCACAGGGAAGTTAAGTGACTTGCTCAGGGTCACACAGTATGCAAGTCGGGGCTATGGGATTCAAACCCAAGTCTCCAGATTTGCAGCTCCGAGCCTTAAACCACTGCACTATACTGTCTCCTCAAGTACTGTTGTACTGGGGAGTGGGACATCAACTGCACTCAAGTCTGTGGATTCAACCACATTTTGCCAACATGATAAGTTTAACAGGGTCAAACTTATAGCAAAACTCATGTTGTTATCAACCACAGCAGGGACAACACCATCACCATCCATCACTGAAGTGATTGATTTCACTGTGAAAAACATCATTGGTGAAATCCCTTTACTTGCACCAACTACTACCTTGCCCTTCTGCTGCATACTACCACAATCACTCTTAACACTGCTAACCTTGGTACTCCCTGATGAACCTGACTCATCCTGACCACAAAAAAACACTGCTAATATTATTCTTGGCAGCAGTGTCACATACAGAAATTGCTTTGCCTGACCATCTCTTCGTGGGCATTTTGTCAGATGACACAGACAATTTACAGCAACTTGATATTTCGGCACTTTTGGGTGGCTGGGAAGAAAAATAGTCATTGCAGCTGCACAAGCACAACAAAATACCTGTCCTTGAATCAAGAGCCAATGTTCAAAAAGCAGACACTCGCAAAACAATACCTTGTTTTGATCAGTTGGGGGGGAAGGGCACAGTACCTAGCTACAGAAACAGGGAAATATATTGCAAACAGGATTACAAATTCAGAGTACCGCTACTGCGGTGACACGATGACATGCATATCAAATGACAGGCAGCATGCATGCAGATTAAAGGTCAGGCACAGAACCTGTAGCTGCTCAGTATATGTACAACACAGACAGTCCTGTAAAAAGACTGAAAAACTGCTCAGCAATCAGAAAATATTTAGAAACAATTCAGTTACGTTGCACTGTGTCTAAATTAACACAAAAAAAATAGGCAACAATAGTTGGAAAAGCTCCCTTTCTCACTAGTCTGCCTTCCACACCCCAGATCTGCCCCTCCCTGAAGCACACTTCTACAGTGTCTGTCACTAGAGAGACCGAATCAACTAGATTACCATTCAATATTCACAAAAAATCACTACATAAGGGTTTACTACAATCAATCTACTAAATTTTGTCATAAAACTTTGTGGCAAAAATGTGTTTTAAAGGTTTTTAGAGGGTTTGAATCTCAGAGCTCTGAGAGCAAACTGTCTCCAGCTTTCCACTACACACACTATGATGAACTGAGGCTGTGCAGGACAACATAGTGCCCATGTGACCTCACATCCCATGAATCACTGCAAAATTCACCTTAAACAGCAAAAATATAAGGCAAAGTAATGTGAAGTCCATAGAGAACAATGGGAACTTCACGTTACATTGCATGATGCATAGTTATTCACTTCGAGTTGTGTAGCATTTTGCAAAGTTTGGGTTATACATGAAATACTATACATTGAGAATTTTAGCCACTTTGCCCACCACTAGTTCTGGGTGCCATATTTGTAATAAATCTCAGAGCTCTGTGATAAAGTACATCTAACTTACGTAAGTGGGCTGGAGAGTACTGACCATAGATTTGATCAGCATAGTCTAAGAGAGGTAGGAATGTAGTTTGCACTAATCTCTTCCTGGCATATTGTGGGAGGGAGTGTTTGTTTCTGAAGAAAAAGCCTAACGTGCTATGTAACTTTTTACATAATGCCTCTATATGCACTGTGAAGAATAATTTGTGATCTATCCGTAAACCAAGATATTTAAGCCTCTGTTCCACTTTAAGTGATTCGCTTAGAGGGTAGATATACTTGGAGCCATGGTAGGTGACGATGCCTTACACATAACTTTGGTGTTCTCCATATTAAGGAGAAGTTTGTTTTGGTTGAGGTTTATTTGAAGTATATTGAACGCTAATGGTAGTTCAGAGAGCACTTCTGGTAAGGTGGACTTGAAGTATACAATACTGTGTCATCCACAAAAAGATGAATAGAAGCTCTGTTGATATTCCTACTGAGGTCATTTGTACAGATCATAAATAGGAGAGGCCCGAAGATTCATCCTTGTGGTACTCCCTTCTGCATGGGTGTACCTGAGGATAATGAATCCTCCCCTTTAATTTGTTGCCGTCTGCCTGTAAGGTAGCTTTTGAACCACAACCTAGCATCTTCATTAACACCAATACCTTATAATTTATGTAATAGTATGCTGTGATCTACAGCATCAAAGGCTTCACTCAGATCAACGAATACTGCTCCAGTGATGTGCTTTTGATCTATGGCTGTGAGCCAGTCATTTGTTACCTTTGCCAATACTGTGTTAGTGCTATGTTTGGGACTGAAACCAGACTGCAGTGGCACACTAAGGTTATGTTGCTGTAAGAAATCTCATAATTGTTTGCTAACTTTTATAGATATTTAGCCAAAACTGGTAATATAGATATTGGTCTACAGTTAGATAAGATGCTTGCATCACCAGACTTGAACAAAGGTAGAATATGGGTTGTCTTTCATATTAGAGGGAAATCACTAGTAGAAAAGGATAGGTTAAACAGATGGATGATGGGTGCCGTAAGCTGTTTATAACTGATTTTTAAGAAGAGATGGTCTATGCCATCAGCGCAAACACTATTTTTTGGTATCATTACCTACTAATATGTCTTCACCCTCTTTGTAAGTGATTGAGCTAAGCGTGAACTGGTAGGCTGGTTTACGCGTTGTTGCCATAGTATCATATGGGGGAGTGAGATGGGAAGATGCATCTGAATTCTCGGAAGCAAAGCCACCCTTGACAAAATATTTATTGAATTCTTTCATAATAAGTTGTTTATCATTTCACATGTTGTCCTCCATTTTAAGCTTAGCTGACAGTGTGGAGAAGGGTAAGCGTCCCTCCATGAATTTGACTGTGCTGCAGAATTTTTACTGGATTATTTTTGGAGTTTTCTAAGACATTAAGAAAAACTTTCTCTTTTGTATCTCTTACAAGCTACGTACATTTATTTCTCACTGATTTGAAAGAGATCCAGTTGGTGTCTTTTCTTGTTGCCCTGGCTATGGAGCAGAGTCTATCCCTCTCCCTTAATGCCTTTTTTTATATCGTTAGTGAACCAGGGACATGGTAAATGTTTTATCCTGTGTTTGCAGAAAGGTGCATGCTTATTTATCACGCCCATTACCATTAGATTAAAGTAAGTGATTGCTACATGCAGAGTACGGGTGAGGTAAAACTGCTTCCAGTTTAGTTTTTCTAGGTCAGGTATGAACGCTGCGATATCTAATTTTGATGTCATTCTTTTCAGGATGAATTTTGATTTATAGTCCTGTTTGTTAAAACCCCTAATACAGAATACCATGTTATGGTCTCTGAGGCCATTATGAAATACTGATACATGAATGATTTTATATTGTCTTTTAGGCCCTGTCAACACTTGTGGTTTTAAAATGGTACAGACACCTGGTAACATTTTAAAAATCATGAAATGCAGTTCCTGAACACACCAGTAGCATTTCTGAACCGTGTTTCAAAACTGTACTTAAACCCTGAAATGATCAGCATTTAATTACAGTTTTTGAAATCGTTTCAAGGTATGAACATTTTAACTGATCTGTAGTAAGGGTGTCCAAGCCATGTTTCAGGCAGTCAGTCCTCCTGGCACCAACAATGTTCAGCAAATGCATTCCATGCTGTCATACCCAAGTTCATGCATGCTCTGTTTTCCTTAGTTTTGGTCACATAGGGAAGTAAACAACAATATTGCCGATCGTGGTTCATGCTGTGAATAGTTTGAGTGAAAAATAGTGTTTATTAGCTTTGTTGCAATATATTTGAATAGTAGCTGGAGTTTGTATGAAAAAAGTATTTCATTTCTGGGACAGTGTCAGCTTGACTTGTGATTACCATACAGGGCGTTGCCTTAGAGGCAGTTCAGAGTAACACATCACATAACCACACTGTGTATTGTTCTTAAGCTGGTCACAAGTCTTTAATCCATAGATATGAATGATATGAGTGCCAGCTGGTCTGATGAGTCCACCAGGCCCTTGATACAGTATTGGTCACAGGAATGTGTGCAAGATGAACTGGCCAGTTGCAGAAGGAATACCTAGATATTTCAAAAAGTGTCTGATTTTTTGCATGAAAATGAGTTGAGAGTACAGCTAAAGAATGCAGAGAGAAAATAAACCAGGTGAAAGTAAAATACTGTAAAATGAAGGATAGCAACAGGTGGTCATAGGATTGTGTGTCCCTTCTTTAATGAACTTGATAGAGTACTTGGAACCAAGGAGACATCTAATCCTACATTCATTCTCGAAAGCATAGAAATAGATCCTGATTCATTCCTATATGAGATTACTGAAAATGAAGCAGATGACTACTTAGAGCTGAGCCTGTAGAAACAGGTGAGTTATGGTATTAAGTGGGCATTTTTTTTTTCAAAATGGTGAATTCTTTATTTGTCAAGGGTGAGTAGCATTAACGTTTGTATGGCATTATTGTCCTTGTCAAAATATGGTAGAATCCTGTATTAGAGCAGTGGTACCGTTGAAGGTTGATGGTGAGAGGTGGAAAAAAAATAAATATAGAAGTAAGCAAGATGTGGTTGTGAGTACTTCAAAATGTTACTCACATCTTTTTTTTGGGTGGTTGGTTTGACCATTCACAGTTCAATGGAAAAATGGTTTGTGTGTATTTTTTTTCTTCTATTTCTTTATGTTCCCCATGGCCCTCGGCCAATCACTTCTTCAAGCATCCTTGGGCCCCACCACCAGTCTCCATCATCATCCAGCTGTCCACATTACTGCCAAGGCCCAGTTGACCCAACGTAACCCTTTGCTGGGGGGGGACCCACTGTCGGGGAAGGAAAACCGGGAGAGAAGACTTGCCCAATGGCTTTCTTCTATGGTAGACATGGAACAAGGCTCAGAGCGGACAGTTCCAGGCTTCATGGTGAGCAGGGATTGGCTGCCCTCATCCAGTTAGCCAAGCAGCTGTGTGTTCCTAGTTTTCTCCTGAACCTACCCTCCCCAAATGTTGGTTCAATTGTGGCAACATCTTTGGGGAGGTATTCAGTGATGTGTCGAGCTTCATGCCGCAATGAACACCAGTGAAAAGCCACCACCAGGAGCCACCAAACAAGCGGCCTGGGACTTCGGGAAGGAAGTCTCAGAGGGACTTTTATAACTCCTTCCCTGATGGACTCTGCACCTGACATCTGGGCTTGGGGCATGAACCTGAGTCATCAGAGTGCTAAGCAAACACCCATCACTTGGTGCCATGGAGTTGGCTGGTTTACCTATGCCGACGCGGCAATATTGTTGTCAGCATTCGGCATAGAGACATCCCCAATGTCGATAGGTGAAATTTCACCTGTCAGACATCGGTCTGTTTTTCTAGGGGTCTGTGCCCCCTGAACCCCTCATGCAGAGGGCTGTGCTCCTGCACCCCCTTCACTCTAAGCTGGAGTTAACACAAAGGGGTGGGCAATACACAGTGAAAGGGCAACATTTCACCAGTAGGTCCCCCAGAGCAACATTTTCAAAACTTGTAGAAAATGTCACTGTGGGGGATTTTGCCGATGGGGTTTCACCTTTGCATTGGTACACCGAGCTGGTCACATGTATCTGTCTTTCATTTAGTTTGAAATGGCCACATATGGTGAGGGATGGAATATTTAGTGGTAGCATGGAGCATATGAATGTCTTCTACATGACTGATTTTTTTTATTTTTATTTTTAATTCTAGACACACGGTCCATCAATAAAACCTCATCTTCTCCAGATCTAGACCAAATTGAATGCACATCAATGTTATGTGAAGGAAGCAGTTCCACTTTTGACAACAAGATCCCTTTGACATCTTCATCCAGGCCATCCAAGCGTCCACCAGCTGTTAAGCCACAATCCAATCAATGAAGAAAAAAGAGGAGGACCCATATGCAAGGGCTAATGGAGCAGTCTTTGAACCCACTCACAGGATGCTTTTGGATCAACATAGAGAAGTGATGGAATTGGAAAAGGACAGTTTGAGAAGAATGGTAAATGGAAGAGTGGCTCTGGAAAGCAGAATCAGAACATAATGTCATGTTCTTCCAGAACATTATCATGGTCTGTCAACTTTCTGTGGACCACAGCAATGTCCATCACAGAGCCACTCAAATTATTCTCATTTTGGTCAAATGGCACACCTGTGCAATGTTACCATGTCTCCTGCTGGTCACAGTGTTTTCCACAGTGACAGCATGGGTCACATGTCAAATCATCAGGTCTGTGGGCAAGTCATGAATATGCTGTGCATGAGCCAGGTAGACAGCCTGCATCATTTACACAAGAACTCATCAATGATGAGTTCACTTGGGCCACCTTATAATGTATACAACATAGTACATTTCATATGCTAACTGTGCATTAAATAATATGGTATTTTGAAATGACAATTGCAATAGCAGTAGCAGCATGCATATTGTGTGGCATTGTGACATACTGAACCAACAAGGGTCGAATGTTGTCCGCCGCTGCCTGTTGAGCCCATGGCAGCATCTGGAAGGAAATGTATGTCACTGAGCCTCACATCTGTGAGGTTATTACTGAATTTAAAATGTTTAGAAACTGTATTGCTGGGAATATAGGTAAAAAAACGAAAATATAATTAAATATGAATATAGAGCCACATGTAATTTAAATAAGATGTTCATACTGAATCCAGATGACTTCATGAAAATTAAGTAATGTGATTGTTTTCCTCTATTGTAATGCACTTAATAACGATCTGTTGCATATCAAAATCTGAAGAGTGGTTGTAAAAAATACAGAAAACATGCATAACAGAATATCAGCTGGTAAATGCTCTGAATAAGTCATTAAGCTTTGAAGGAAAATGAACAGAGGCTGTCATTTCATTACAAGGGTAACATATTTACATGATCACTGACATTTTATTAAATAACTAAGACTCAAGTATTAGTGCTGGTGGTAAACCTGTACTAAGCAATAAACAACAGCTTTTGCGATCTATACACTGTTAGTGCAATAGTTTAAGTTGCTGTTGGTTAACTTAAAAAAAATCTTTCTACTTATGCTTCATGTATTCTACTGCATTTTGATAAAGGACTGTTGTTCAACACTCATGTCACTTCAACAATATGGGTAATTCATTCAGTCAGTGAGGTACTTCAGCATCACATCAGAACCATATTATAAGATAGTTTTTACATGACCTAAAAAAGAAAGAAAAAAAGGGAATGCTTAGATATGATTGGTTAAAATAATACTGCAAAGATTTATATTTTGCAGGCATATGCAGACGTCCTGCCACTGAACATCTCATGTTCTTTTCATATTTTTGTTGGCGCATTTACAAGCAATCATCACAGAAATGTAACAGTATAAGATTTAATCTTCTGCTTCTGCTCCCCCCCACAAATCCCACCATCCTCATCCAATATTCACTCTTGCATGTGGCAGGAGTGATACTGACCATTATGGAACTGTTGATGTTGGGAAAGGGTCATAGTGGCATCAGTATCTATCTGGGCTGGGAGCACATCTGGTATGGTAGAGTGCTGCCTAGGACTTCCACCAATCACTAAGACTGGGTGTAACTTGACAATTTATCACACACCTGTATCTGTATAATTGCAACATTCAACTGATTGGAGAAAATTCTCTGTGCATGTGAGTGCACTAGCATGCAGGGCACCTCCACATGACTTATGCTCAGCCTTCCTCACTCCATAGTCTGTGGCAACACAGATCCAGTGTAGAGGCAGGTGGAGTGCTCCCACTTCGCTATCTGGAGCACTTCACATATTATCCCCCAATCCACATAGTGCTCCGCAAAATGAAGCAAATTACTCTGCCTATATATTTGACTGTAAAATGTATAGTTTCCAATGGACTTCGTGCTACTTCACTTTGTATTACAACCGTCCCCTTAATTTTAATGCCAAGTGCCACTGATCTTTTTTTTGCATATTTTTTTTTATTTCCATTTCAGTTTCGAAGCATACAAACAGTCAATCACATTCGCTTAACTTAAAACTACAGTTCTGCCTGTAAGAAAACTAATCATTCGACACATTGTACACAGTGCCAGTATTTCTTGTTACATTTCTCCCAAACCTGCAAGTTTATCCAATCCGCATGTCCTGGATCCTATACTTCTATTGCATCCCATAGAGAAGCACCCTCAGACTGTGAGAGGTCTGCCAGGAAGGGGGACCATTCCTTTGTAAACTGTTCCAGCTTATCCTTGACAAGGAGAGTAAGTCTCCCCAAGGCTAGTCTGTGCAGGACAAGTGTTTGTCATGTCTGCACTGTAGGAGTAATACAGGATACCCAAGTATTTGGGATGCAGTGTCTGGCTAGGATCAGTAATATGCAGACCCATCTGGGAAGAGGGTCCCAGTCCCCCTCTGCATCCACTTCAGTTCTGAATAGACAGGGTAGTGGGCCCCGCGGGATCACTCTACCCGCATCCTCCCTACCTCCACTGCCGCTGAAGTCCAAGAATGCTGCAAGAGGGGACATGCCCAAAAACAATGCACACAGGTGCCCAACTCCTGGTTGCACCTTCCACAGTAAGGTGATATTGTAGGGTGGCATTTGTGGACGATCACCAGTGGGTTATACACCCTGTGTATAAATTTCTAAAAAGCCTCTTTGAATTTGTTATAAAGAAGAAGACCCATATGCCTATTTAGAAGCTCTCCCCAATCCTTGTCACTTATCTGAAGGCCTAAATCTCTTTCCCAAAGCCTCCAGGCATTTCCAGACAGATCCAGTAAACACTGCCTTGTGTCTCTTACTACTTTCCCTATTAACCCTTTGGTATCCCATCATGATGCTTGTATCTGAGCTTCTATTCTCTGCAGTTCCCCCAACCCAGGTCCATCCCTTTCCAGCCCCATTATGTATGCCCTAACCTGAAAGTAACAAAATAATTGCCCTTCCCCTAACTTGAATCTCTGATGTAATTCTAAGAATGAGCTCTACCGCCCCCCCCACACACAAATCCTCCACATTCCTCACTCCCTGCCTCTCCAGACCTTAAAACCAAGGTCCTCCCAGCCTGGCAAAAAATAAGGGTTCCTCATCAGAGGCACCAAGTATGTATCCGGTGCCTGTACCCCCCCTTTGCCTTAGCAGCCTGTCCCAGCTGTCCACGTCTGCTTCCACCAGTGGGTTACTATGCTCCTGTCATCTGTATGTTCCCCTGCCCCACTTCTTCAAATATGCAGAGAGTTGTGCGGTACAGTCCCTCTGTTCTAAATCAACCCACCTAGCTACTGAGGGCATATGAATCCAGTCACTCACATATCTCTTCTGTGCTGCCAAGTAATATTTGCCCATGTCCGGAAAATTCACCCCGTATCTGTTTTGAGGTGCCGCAGACTTATCCTTGATCACTTTCCCTGCCAAATGAACCCAGAGAACATACTCTCCAGCCATTTAATATCTATCCGGGATAATCCCATATGCAGCAACTGCATAACACCTAACAATCATGGGAGAATGTTCATTTTAATCAGATTTATTCTTCCCAGCCACAAGATTGGAAGTGAAGTCCATCATTTAAGATCAGCTGCAATCATTTTGAGTACAGAGTCATAGTTGAATTTATACAGAGACTCTAGGGACCATCCAATTTTGATCCTAAATATCGAACATCTCCTCCTGCTACCTTAAAGCCCCATCCCTGTTCCCTTCTTGTAGTTTTGGGGAACCTCATCATCTCAGATTTGTCTAAATTTAATTTATAACCCGAGAATCCAGCAAACTTCTCAATCAGCTGCAAGAGACTAGGCATAGATTTCTCAGGGTCTGTTATGAACAGCAGCATGTCGTCCATGTACATAGAAATTTTATGCTGCTCTCCGATACCCCCCATACCTTATGAATGCTCTACTCCTGCCGAATGGATACAGCCAGGGGTTCCACTACCAAAGCAAAGAGCAACAGGGAGAGTGGTCACCCCTGCCTTGTGCCCCTGCCCAGGACAAAGCCAACGAAAGAGTGCCATTTACCAGAACTTTCACTCTGGGTGAGCTGTATAAGGCATGCATCCAATCTCTGAATAACCCCCCCAAACCAAACTGAGCCATTGTTTCAAACAAGTACTCCCATTCCACCCTGTCAAAAGCCTTTTCCGCATCCATCGAGAGGATACAGATGTCCACATTCCTCTTCCCCACTCCCCAAATCACATTTAGAAGTCTCCTTACATTATGATACGATAGTCACCCCTTAATGACCCCGGTCTGGTCTGGGTGGATCAAATCAGGTAACACCTACTCCAGGCGACCCACCAAAACTTTTGCGAATAGCTTGGCATAGCAGTTGAGTAGCAAAATCAGATGAAAAGATGCACATTCCAGGATATTTTTCCCCTCCTTCTGTATCAGACATATTACAGCATCTGAGAAAGTCCCGTTAGACTCAAGGCCTCCACCTCTACCTGCTGAAATGACTCACAGAGTGGCCCAGACAGCTGCCCACCAAACATCTATAATACTCAATTGGGAAGCTGTCCAGCCCACTCACTCTTCCTGCCTGCAACCTCTGAATAGCCCACAACACCTCTTATCTCTTTACCGGGCTATTAATAGCCTTCCTCTGCTCCTCATTTAGCTTGGGTAATCTCAGAGTATCCAGAAAGGCTTTGCCATTCTTTCTAGCCCTCTGTCCCCCCCCCTCCATCCTATACAGTTGTTTATAGAAGCTACAAAAACATTCTCTAATCTGTTGTTATGACTTATGTAACACACACACCCTTTATCTTTAATCACCAAAATATGAGTTTGGCCCATTCCTCACCACATGAATGGTACCAACAGGGGTCTGGGTTTGTTCCCTGATTCATATAACTTTTTCCGCCCAAAGGTCCATGCTTTTCTGGCCTCCTCACTAAGTAAAGTGTTCAAGGCTTCCCTCACTACCTTTAAGCTATTCTAGACCATTTCATTCCCTCCACCCCGCAGCCCTCCTCTCCAGTTCTCCCACTTTGCCTTCTAATTCCACTCGCCTGGCTTGTTTCTGCATCTTGACCTTTATCACATATTTTATAATCATCCCCCTCATATATGCCTATCCCGCATCCCATATTCTCCCTTTACTAGTGGGTGAGTTTGTATTCATTGTTACATAGTTTTCCCAACGATCCTTTAGGTACTCCTTAAACTTTTTATCCCCTAACAGGTATGTCGGGAACTTCCAGGGTGGAGGGCCCTCCCTTGGTTTATTCATCCTCAGTGATTGGATACATGGATAGGGCTGTGGCGCGTTGTCTGAATTCTTTGATACCAAACATGTGGGATGAACATATAATCTATCCTTGACCATGTGCCATGTGGGTTCAAGTAAAAAGTATATTCTTAGCCCCTTGATTTGCCTCTTGCCATCCGTCTACCAGATCTAACTCCCCCATTCTCCGATGCCACTGTCTAATTGCATCAGTGTGTCATCCTCTACTCTGCGAGTGGTCTACATATGGGTCCAAGGTACAGTTCAGATCCCCCTCAAGATCAGTCCCGAGAACTGCTCCTTTACCAGAAGTGAAAGGATTATACTGTAAAACAATGCCTCAAATACCACAGGGGCATATATACTTCCAAAGGTTATTCATTCTCCCCAAAGCTCCCCTTCCACAAACACATACCTTCCACTGTTCTGATCTCTTACCAGTCATTTTATTTGGAATGGGAGATTTCTATGTAGAAGAACAGTGACCCCTCTTTTATGCACTTTAAACGAGGTTGCAAAACCCTTCCCCACCCATCCCCTCACAAGCTTCGAGTGCTCTGCTGCAGTTAGATGTATTTCCTGCAGCAGTGTCACCTGAATCCCTTGTCTCCTCATAGCCGTAAGGAGTTTTGTTCACTTCACAGGGGGTCTCTGTCCCTTGGACATTCAGGAACACACTACAAGATCTTGCTTATTAGCCATTAATACAACAGTTACGGGTCCCCTCTCCTCTCGTCCAAATCTCATCCTTTCTTCTGCCATTTTCAGAGTGGTGCATGAACATTTCCTCCCAACAGGTCTCCCCCAGTATTCGTACCTGGCACACTGTTAATTTTTCTCTATATGCATGTATGCAACAATAAAATTTTAACAAAACAACAACTATATACATAACGTGTATGTAACTTTCAACTGTACCACCCCAACTATCAAAACACCCAAACTCAACATGTCCCCCCATCCTCCAGTCTCTATAATTCAACTGATCCCCTTTATAATTCTCTCATTTGAATTTTGCTGTCAACCTCCCCACCCTGACACTATCTGCCAATCAAGCTTAAGTGTCATATAAAGCCTATCAGGTAGTTGTGTTCCACCCACCCCCAGGGTATACATTGCCATCGCCCCATTGTATTCAGTTCTTATTAAGTTTATTTTATTTCCTTTTCCCTTCCCCTGCTGCTTATCTGCATTTGTCAGCTAATTAATTTTCCCCCATATTGGGCAACTCTTCCTGTATCACAAGGGGACCGCATGCAATATTGTTACATTTGAGCACCCTACATAGTGCTTTAATATGCCCAAACTGCACCTGAATGTCACCTCCCATTCCCCTCCTTCACACACACGTGCAGCATTTACACTTTTTCATGCCCTACACTTCTATTCCTCTAGACGTTACCCCCTTCCTCTCTCCCTTAGCCATTGACATAAGCCCATGTCCATTGTTCCCACTACATTTCAGTCCTTAGCACAGTTGTCCTGGCATTTCATGCTGTCCCCATTCACCATTCCTCCACCATGGCCCTGCACCTCCTGTGACCGGAGAGCGAGATGGGAGTGCACCAGATCACACCAATGTAGTCAGAAAGACGTTCCTCTTGTAAAAAAAGGCAGCAGTTCACATTTCCCAATTCAACCCTTTTCCAATTGTTTCATTTTCTATAAAGAGCCCCAAAAATTAGGAAGTGAAAGAACCGGAGGCCACACAAATCTGGTAGCCCTTCAGATGTGTGAAAATGAGGCTGTAGATCCTCCCGCTGTTGGCTGGATTACAAACTTCATTCAATTTTCTTACCAGGCTTTCCACAAATTTCGCCACCAAAATGAGTAGGTGGCCCCCTCATGCTTCACCTTAAGAGTCGCTAGATACAGCAGAAAATATTCCTCCTTGAGAGACCGAAGCAAGACCATGGATTCATTAAACATTTTGCACTTATTTAAGAGCCTCAGAGAGTAGTCCTGAGAGAGGAAAATCTGATGTCCTTTGAACAGCAACTGTGCTTTTTACTGAAAGGCCCATAGCACTCTCTCCTGGTCCTGGTAGTTGTGGAACTACATAATTATTTGGTGGGGTAGCTGCCCTGCTGAGGGCCTAGTCATGAAAGCCCGATGCGCTCGATCCAGCTTCAACTTGCCATTTTTGAATTCTATAGCCAGGAGCTTAGGGAAAGCCTCCGCACAGAAGTCTAGGGCATTTCTCCCCTTCTAATCCCTCTGGCAAACCTCACAGGCGAAGGTTAAGATGGCAGTGGTAGTTCTCCTGATAATCCGCCACTTCTTTCATATCTTCTAGCTCTTTTTGGAGAGTCAGGATTTGGCCAGGTACCCCATGTAACCTGTCTTCCATCCATGACAGATGCTCCTCTGCCTCCATGATCATCGTCCCTTGGGCAGCCTGTTGAGTGAGAACCTCCTGCAGACTGTCATCTATGCAGGTCTCTAACTTACATAACCGGGGCTCCAATGCCACCAACACTTGGCCTGTTAGCTCATGCACCAAAGCACTCACTTCAGTGGCTGACAGAGAGACAGCCTGATGGCTTTCATGTGGAGTATAGGCCGTTCCTTTCTTTGTGGTTTTACTGGTCACACGTTGGCTTCTACCAGGACCTGACAAAAGATACTCATCCATGGTGAGTTATTGCACTGTCTATGTATTTAATTTGTCATAGATGCAAGCAATTTTTCACTTTTTAACTTAATTTTACTCCGGCGAGAAGGAGCGAGGCAGAAACACGTCCTCCACGTTAAGTGTTCATTAGCGCCCCCGTGCCATTGATTTTAATGGACTTCACTTTGCTTTGCCTGTTTATTGCTATTTGAGGTGAATTTTGCATTGATTCATGGGATGGCAGATCACATGGGCTCTATATTGTCTTGCACAGCCTCAGTTCTACATAGTGTGTGTAGTGGAAAGCTAGAGACAGTTTGATCTCAGAGCTCTGAGTATCAAACTATCAAAAAAGCTTTAAAACATATCACTTTTGATCCAATTATTTTGTTCCAAATTTAGTACATCGACTGTAGGAAACCCTCCTGTGCTTAGATCATTGATTGTTGATTGTTTTTGTGTGCATTTTGAATATTAATTTAGAACATTCAGCCTGCTTAGTGACAGACACTGTTGAAGTGTGCTTCGGGGGAGGGGTGCTTCTGTGGTGGAGTGAGATTCATATGAGAAAGGCAGTCTTTCTAATTGTTTTGTACTAGTAGTGTGTGTTAGTATTTGTGTGTTTATGTTCACACAGTAATACTTGAAGTAATTTTTGATAATTATTTTCTTTTAGTTGTGGTGCAGTGCATGTTTTCATTCTGTTTAAAAGATTTGTTTCTATAGCGTACTGCACTTTAAAATTTTCTGTGCATTACCTGTAGTGTGTGAGTGTGTGCCATCAAGTCAGACACATTTTATTGTGCCACACAGTAATCGCCACACTCTGAGTCGGTTATCTGTCTGTGGTATTTTTTATTGCTTCCTTCTATCTAGCTAGTGGACTGCTACTGCAGCAGCCCCCCCTCCAACCCGAAAAAGGTATAATTTATTTTTCCAGTTTGGATTTGTGTGACCACTGGTTAAGGTGTTTTTATGTCTGTGCGGCTGCATCTCTTAATAGTGTGCAATCTGTGTCTGTGTGTTTGCATCTGTTTAGTGCCCAATTTGCACCTGTAAGCCACAATTGCATTTTGGCTTCCCATCCACCCCACATTTCAGAAATCTCAATTTGTTGTGAATTTTCTGTGTAATCCCAAGAAATGCCTGCAAAGAGACGTGCATGCAAAGATGCTTCTGGCCATTGAACTACTGCCAGTGGCAAGAGTGGCCATGGGCATGGTAGTATGCAGCGGAAGTTCATAGTTGATGCCGGTAATGGGATTTCTCTATGTTTTTCACAGCGCAATCAGTAGCTTCAATCATGGTTGGAGATGATGTTGTCCCCGCCGATGGTAGTGAGGTTGCTGATGGCATGAGTATTGCCCCAAGTTCAACCCATGACAACAAGTTAACCAGTTTCTCAAATATTTTGGAGTCTAAAGCTTAATATGCATAACTGCAAGGAAAAGGGGGGGCATGATAGACACTGTCAAGTACCGAAAGGGAATCAACAATGTACAAGAGGGTAGCATCTTTCAGAAAAAGAGATGTGCATGAATAAGGGGCAAAATTTGAAGATAGAGGGGGGGTGGATCAGGGGCAATGTCAGGAACTATTTTTTCACGGAGAGGGTGGTGAGTGCAAGGACAAACAAAAACTAATGATCAATGTTATGGTGTGAGAGCAGCAGCTGAAGCATGCCTGTTATTTGGAGTTGGTGCACCTCCATGCGCTCCAACAGCTGCTCCACATTGTCAATCCGGTGGTTCACATGGTCCAACTCACTCCATATCAGGCCCAAATAGGCATGTGTGGCAGGTATTCATGCAGGGTTGCCACTGCCACCTTCAGGTTGTGGAGCAGCCGCTTGCTCCATGGCCCCGCCCCCAATTAACACCACGTGCAGGTGGAGGCCGTGTTGCCACCTGTTGCCCAGCAGGGCCAGCAGGCACATTCCTGCCCTGTTTGGCAAGCTTGACCTGACAATCTGCACTGTGGTGATTGTATAGGTGGGTGCTAGCCACTTGTGCCCAGATGACTTCCCTTGGGGCACAGTGCAACACCTCACCACACAGACTGCACTTCACTACATTGGTGTCCACAGGCAGTGTAGTAAAGAACTCCCACACTAATGAGCTGCACGGAGGACCGGGCTCAGGTGGGGGGGCCCCATATGTTGTTGCTAGCTGCCACTGGTACTCAATTGGGGCCGGGGGTGGGGAAACCTGCTGCTGCTGCTGCTGAGGCTCCTCCCTCACTTCCTACTGAACCACTGGCATAGGGGCCATAGCAGGTGGTGGCACTGGTGGGGGTCGCTGGTAGGTGCCACCGGAGGTGATGCTTCCATGGTACCACTATCTCCTGCTTCAGAGAGAAGACCACTAGCCCAGAAGGTGCTCCAGTTCAGACGTGGGGTTTATATTTTTTTGCTATCTCTCTGTCTCCTCTCAAAGCATGGTTTATATTGATTGCTATCTCTCTGTCTCCACTCAAGCACAGCTCTTTCTCCCACATTAGGTAAGGCGAAAGTGAAAGTCTTTCACTCTCTTGCATGATTAACTTCCTGCCTGTGGCAAGTGACCTGCAGACTGTGAGCCATGTGATCTGTGGTCTGTTACAATGCTCTCTCACTCCACCTTTAAAAGAAAAGAAAGTGAAGTAATGCAGAGTCCTCATAACGTGAAGTCATTATAATGCGAAGAGGTGAAGTAGGTGGAGTGGGCCACTTCACCTCTGCTATGCTAGCAAAGTTAAATTTCACTGCATCTCTAATCCAGCGCCAGCACACAGTTTTGTGCATTATGGAGTTTACCATTCAATGGCACTGTTGTGTTCTTAAGTTGATGTTTTAACTGTTTCTGAATAACTCTTTTTAATTTTCGTGTTTCAATGCAGAAAATTGTGAAAATTCATTGAATTTCATTGTTATGTGAAAGACACCACAGTTAAAATTTTTAGTATTGGAGATTCTTCAACAGTGACCTTTCAAGGAAAAAAAAAAGTTTGAAAAACAAAAGTGTATTGTTATGCCATTAAAATTTAAATTTGCTGAATTTTGCTTTTCAAGTCAGGTTATCTTTGAATAAAGCATTGTATGAAAAAACTGTTGCGTTTCACTGTAATCACTTGTTTTCTTTTTTTTCTGCTTCTTTTTTTTCTGTTACCTTATCCACGTACATGCAGAGCCTCAGCTGAATTACTGGTATTCCATAAGTGCATCCCATATTAATGATGTCTGCCGAGTCATTACTGCCAGAGTCATTTTTTCTGCAGAATAACCATCAACACTCTCAGGTTGCTGGAACACTTCATTCTCCTGTTCACTGAGACAGCTGCTTAAGAAACACTCTGACTTGATCTCGCAGATATTATGAAGTGCACAACAGGCAGCAATAATGAATAGAACATTTCTGATGCTGTATTCAACACACTTAGTTAGACACCTCCACCTCCCCTTAAGGTACCCATCCACAACCTCATGGGCTAAACTGAGCCAATGGTAGAAGTTTCTTTTCATTCTCTTACAGAAATATAGGTGTGCTGTGTTCATGCAGAATGCATGCTACATGCTTAATTGTGCAATGTTTGCATGCAAGTCGCATGCACTAAGTGAACTTATGTGAACCAGGTCTAAAAGGCAACTCACAGAAACATAGAAACATAGACTTTGACGGCAGATAAGGACTGCTTGGCTCATCTAGTCTGCCCATTTCCCTAACTACAGGATAGGCCGCAGATCCTAGTTAACCAACAGCCTATTTCTTCCTACCCCCCACAAGAATTGCCTTATGTCTGTCCCATGCATTCTTGAATTCTCCCACAGCTTTAGACCCCACAACCTCCTCAGGAAGGCTGTTCCATGCATCCACTACCCTCTCTGTGAAAATAATACTTCCTCACATTACCCCTGAACCGCCCCCCCTATCTTTAAATTGTGTCCCCTTGTTCTTGCACGTCTCTTTTTCTGAAAGATGCTACCCTCTTGGACTTTGTTGATTCCACTGAGGTACTTAAAAGTTTCTATCATGTCCCCCCTCCCACTTCTTTCCTCAAGGGTATACATATTAAGCTTCTTTAGTCTCTCCTCATACAGCTTCTCTTGCAGACCCTGCACCATTTTAGTTGCCCTCCTCTGGACTGCCTCAATCCTGTCTATGTCCTTGCGGAGATGGGGTCTCCAGAACTGGACACAGTACTCCAGATGGGGTCTTGCCAACTGTCTGTACAGAGGGATAACAACTTCCTGTTTTCTGCTGCTGATGCCTGTCCCTATGCATTCCAGTATACCTCCAGCCCTCCCTACTGCCCTCTCACATTACTTGCTAACCTTAAGGTCATCTGATATGATTACCCCCAGGTCCCTTTCCTTTTTTGTTGTTGTTACTACCTCCCCCCCATTGTGTATTCTTCCCCTGGGTTCTTGTTTCCTAGGTGCATTATTTTGCACTTCTTTGCATTGAATCCTAGCTGCCATACTTCTGATCATTCCTCCAACCATGCCAAGTCCCTTCTCATCCTTTTCACGCCTCCTTGTGCATCAACCCTGTTGCAGATCTTTGTGTCATCTGCAAAGAGGCATACTTTTCCTTCCAGTTCCTCTGCAATGTCACTTATGAAGACATTAAAAAGGACTGAACCCAATACTGAACCCTGCGGTACCTCACTAGTAACCCCTCTTTCTTCAGAGTGGACTCCATTTACAATTACCTTCTGTGTCCTGTTGTCCAGCCAATGTTTTACCCAGGCTACTACCCTGGGACCCACTCCAGGCTGATTAATTTGACTATTAATCTTTTGTGTGGGACTGTGTCAAATGCCTTGCTAAAGTCTAGGTAGGCCATGTCCACAGCCCCTTCCTGGTCTACTACTTTGGTCACCCAGTCAAAGAAATCTATTAGATTCATCTGACATGACCTTCCCGCTGTGAGCCCATGCTGCCTTGGGTCCTGTGCCCCACTGGCCTCTAGGTACTCAACTATTCTTTTCTTCAGAAGTGACTCCATCACTTTCCCTACCACAGAGGTCAGACTGACAGGTCTGTAGTTTCCTGCCTCTGTCTTGGTCCCAGTTTTGTGAAGGGGAATCACATCTGCCTTTCTCCAGTCCTTGGGTACCACACCATCCTCCCATGATTTATTAAAAAGAGTAGCGAGTGGTTTAATTAGTTCCCCCCTTAATTCTTTTAGAATTCTGGGGTGAATTCCATCAGGCCCCATTGCTTTGTCCATGTTCAGTTTTAGGAGTTCTTGCAGAACCCTTTCTTCTGTGAAAGGACTGGGATTGACCCCCCTTTCAAGAGTGCTTCTGTTAATTGGATTAGGCACTCCCCCCTCCTCTTTCGTGAATACTGAGCAGAAATATTTGTTCAGTATCCCTGCTTTTTCAATGTCCCCCTCTGCCCACCCACCATTCATTCTATTCAGCCTCACTATCCCTTCCTTTGTCTTTCCACACTCACTGATGTACCTATAAAAGGTTTTATCCCCCTTCTTAACCAAATTGGCTATCTTTTCCTCAGTTTGGGCCTTTGCTATACTGACTTCCCTCCCTGCTTCCTTCTGCCTTAACTGGTACAGCTCTCTATCCTGCTTCTTCTGTGTTTCCTTATACTTCCTGAATGCTATGTTTTTCTTCCTGACTTTCACAGCCACCTCTTTTGACAACCACAGTGGCTTTTTCTTTCTTTCATTTTGATTTGTTTATTTGCTTCACACAAAGGCTTGTTTCCTCTGTGATGGCAGTTTTGATGATTCCCCATTGTTGCTCCACACCTCCTTCTAGCCTGTTTGCTAGTGCTTTTCTGAGGCACTCTCCCATCTTGCTAAATTCAGCCTTCCTGAAGTCCAGTAGCCTCACTTTTGTATGGCTTGACTCTGTAGCTGAGTTTAACGTGAACCACACTGTTTGATGGTCACTTGTTCCCAGATGGCAACCCACTTCTAGATCTGAGATCCTATCATTGCCCCCATTTGAGAGTATGAGGTCTAAGATTGCTCCATCATGAGTGGGTTCTGAAACTAGCTGTCTGAGGCCTGCCACCTGTAGGGCATCAAGAGTGGCCCTGCTCTTGGATGTGGCTGCAGCAAATGTGCTCCAGTTAACATCTGGCATAATCAGGTCTCCCATCAACAGTATCTCCCCTTTCTCTGCCATTCTAAGAATGCCTTCTATCATATCCTTGTCCACTCCCTCCCCCTGACATGGGGGTCTGTGCACAACCCCTGTGTGGATTGTGGTGCCCTTTCCAATCTCCAAGGTGACCTACAGTGCCTCCTCTCCTCCCTGTTTACTCTTTTGTTCAGTTGGCTTTTATCCCTTCCTTTACATAGAGAGCTACTCCTCCTCCTCCTCTTCTCCCCGCCTGTCTCTCCTGTAGGTTATGTACCCTGGTATGTTAACATCCCAGTCATGGTTCTCTGTGTACCATGTTTCTGTTACTGCTACGATATCCAGGCATCCCTCTTCCATCAAGGCCACCAGCTCAGGGAGCTTGTTGCCCAGACTACGGGCATTGGTACTTATTACCCTCCATTTCCTTATGGCCTTACTCCTTTTTGCCCCATCCCTATCCTTCTTGCCTTTGTCACTTTCTCCATTTCTTCTACAATGGAGAAGTTCTCCGATTACAATTTACAGCAGCTTTTTATAAGCTAGATTTTGCACTTCTTATCTTGAAAAATACCAACATTTCAGTATAAGCCAATCATAAGACAGCATAACAAGTTTTCAGCAATGTAACAGAAAAAAGAAAAACAAGTTTATGTATGAGGTACTTTTCCACTACTTATTCCATTTCTTTCCCAACACTGCTTGATACATATGCCTGGGTCAAGCTGTAGCCTAGGAGAGACAATGAGTTTTACTCACACCGTAGCAACGTACAGCTTGCTCTTCAATGCCACTACGCTTGTTATTATTATATTTTGCCCAGGCATGCTCCTATCTCTATATTTTGTCCAAGCCCGTTAGTCAGGCTGGTACAACCAGTTCTGCTCAGTTTTATCTATCTTTCTGTTTTTTACAAATGTACTTCAAGTAACCTCAGTACAAATTCTATAACCCTTAAAAGAACAAAACATGAACTCAGAAATTTCTACTACATTCATTATGACTTTGTTACAGCATGGCTTTCAAAGCAAGCATATCTTCAAGGCATTTAATAGCAAATATAGCTTTAGGATATATAAAAATTCCCTCACAACCCCTGCCCTTCTCCCTATCGACACCTCTATTTTGGTGTTTACCGCACTTACTACCATGATTATTTGGGGGGGGCTAGGATTTCCCTGATCCTTTCCAGTGCCTCCCCCCTTAGGTAGTTTAAATGCTTGCCAATGAAGCATTTAAACCTATCACCTAGGATCCTGGTTCTCCTCCTGGACAGATGAGGCCCATCATGCCAGTATAGGCTTGCATCACTCCAGGTGGACCCCCAGTCCCCAATGAAGCCAAATCCCTGAGCTCCACACCAGTTTTTCAACCACTGATTGAATCCCATGGTGCAGAACACCCTAGCCTCTCCGACGCCATAGATGGGCAGCACCTCCGAGAAGGTTACCGTGAGTGCTACTTGTCTAAGGCCCCTCCCCAATTCCACAAACTCTTCCTGCACTTCTCTAATCCCTTTCTTAGCCAGGTCATTTGTCCCTAGGTGGACAATGACATCCAGCTCCCTCCCCTGTGCATCTGCTCTGGCAATCCTGAGGATTCTCTCCCTGTCCCTCCAAGCCATGGTGCCAGGCAGGCACCTTACCTCCCTCTCCCCTTCCTCCCCCAGTTCTACCTTCCTAACAATGGAGTCCCCCACCAGGAGTTGTTTCCTTCCCCTGCAGGGTCCCTTGCCACCCTCCTGTGGGTCTACTTTGTGGAGGTTCCCAGCATCCTCCTTGGTCTCCATTGTGGGTGCCTCCATAGAGGAACCACACTTTGCCAGAATGGCATAGGAATTGTGGAGAGGTACAACTGGAGGGATGCGCCTCTGTTCCACCACCCTCACTCTCCCTGAGCCCACTGTGGTCCAACCACTCCTCTTTCTTGGCAATCTCTGAGGCAACAGCAGTGGCACTGGTGGTCCCTGGATGGAAGAGGAGGTCCCACAAATCCTGGCCAACTCAGCCTGGAGATGAGCAACCTCCTCCCTCAGCCCAGAGAGGTGCCTGCAGATGGGACAACACTGCATCCTCCAGAACATCTCCCGGAAGACTGCTGCTCCACAGCCACTGCACTGCACCACTCCCATCATGTCTTATTTCTTGCCCCTTTACTGTTTGCAATCCTTACTCTTTCCTCTGTCTTTTTTCTCTCTCTCCTTACTTTCTGCCTGTGTGCCCTTTAAGCTCCTGATTGTCCTGTTCTGAGACAAGAATATCCTATATTTCTCAGTAGGCCACTTACTTGCTCAGAGGCAGACCTCCAGCAGCTAGAGGGGGGCCGGAAAGCTACTCTTGCCCTCCTAGGATAGTGGGTCTTTGGTGGCTCTGTGATCACTCACTTCCTGCTCCCAAATAGGAAGTTCCTGTTGTCAGTCAAATTCTGTGCCTATAAAGGTAGAACTAGCTTTGGGTGGGAGGGTGGAGGGGAGGGAAGGAGTGCAATATAGTCCCAGAAGAGAAGTCCAGTCACACAGCAGTCCTTTCTCCTGGTGTCTTCTGCCAACTCAGATTCACATGCTGCAAGCTTGATATATGCGCAGCAGGTGAGCTGGTGTGAACATCTTTTAAAAATGCTATCAGGTTTGCATGTTGCATGTTTGACATGAGTGCAGCAGTTAAGCTAGTGTGAATATCATTTAAACATCACATCAGGTTCACAGGCCGCATGCTTGCCATGTGTGCAGCAGCTAAACTGGTGCAAATCTCATCTAAAAAAACACATCAGTTTCTATTTCTTATATTACTGCTAGCAGTTAGTAATTAAAATTCATTTTTATTTGAATTCCCATAAAAATTAGGTAAACTCATTGATTCTGATCTTTTTGCTTTAAAGGCTTTTGATTTTTGTCATTAAATCGCCATTAATCTGTAAAGCATTGTTTGCTTATTGCATTAAATGCCTAGTATATAGCCAGTCAACATCTCCCATTCCAGATGTATGAAGAGGGGCCTCTGTGTTGTGAAGCCTATCCTTTTTTGTTTTTGGACTATGCAAATCCCTATATGCATATTTAATGCTACAAATGTGTTTCTCCATGACTGTTTTATCTCACTTACTTTCCCTTTGTCACTCTATACTGAACATATGCACTATGGCCATGCTCGGCACTCTTTATGCTGAGTAAGGTCTTGGAAGCATGCACCATACCTCACATTGTGTTACTGAAATGAGTGACATGGACAATCAAAATGATTGATAATGAGGGACACTAACCCACAGTAATGGTTTTAAATTTGGATTTAATCTTTTGCACAATAAGTGCCCATCTGGCCTGTGTGTGCTCACACTGCAGATACTCTCCAGACTTGGCTGTGTCTGCACTGTGTTGTTCACTCTCTTCACTTATTAGCGGTGGTACAATCATATGTGATGTGGATGACCTCCAGCCAAAAAAGAGCACATGAGCCTTGCACGTGTGACACTGTCTTTCCACCACAGAGTAGACAGGCTGAACACTACAGCTTGTAGGAGCCAGTGAGCCCTGAATTCTCAATAGCAGTGTTGTGGCAGCATATTTTTGCTGTTCTCTTACTGAGTCTCCATCGCCCCTGGTGGCTGAGAAGCAGAGAGTGAGCTAGAAGCTAGCGCAAGACTAGGCTACCTACTTACTCTACTAGGCTCACCTTACAAAAAAAAACAGTACAGACCCACTCGGCAGCAAGCTAGGCTTAGCAGCAGTGGTGACAGTGGTGTGGGTGGTCTTCATAGGCCTAGATCAGTATAGTGTGGCAGCAGCTGCAGCAGCAACCAAGCAAGAAGAAAGCAACCCAGGTTGGGTGGATTCGTATGGTGAGGTGAATTAATCGAGGACCATGTTGGGGACCTGTGATGGTCAGTTCTAGCATCCAGCTTTTGGTGAAGGAGAGTGGGGGAACGGACTAAAAACTGGGTTGGTGGCACACTATGCCAGGCTGCAGGTTCTGGCCATATGGCTGAGTAAGTAAAAATAAATAATTTTTTTTATAGGAGGATTGGGGAAGGAGGAAGGACTGAAATATTGATGTATTTTTCATGTTTCTTCACCTTTGGGTGGCTTCATGACCCATAGGGAATGGGTATTGAATGAAATGGCATCAGGGAGAAAAATTGGGAAAAAGTTCTTTTATTTTTGGGTGGGGGCAAACGTCAGCCAGGAAACAAATTGGTTAGTAACTGGGTGGGTTTAAGCCCAAATCTGATGCACTGTTCTGGGTTATATACAGATTAACCCTATACATTTTAATTTTTCTTGATTTGCATGTCAAGTTTCAGTCAAACCAAATAAGTTGTACCTTTTAGAGATGCTACAGACATTCTAGAAATGTTCCTTGCATTCACGGACAGTTAAGTGATATGGTATGCACAGAATATTGGAGCCCCACTATTGTCAGGTTTATGCCACCTCCACCCCCACCCCCACCCCTCGTGAAGCTGACCTCCACATCCCCACGCTCAGGCACATTATGACAAAGGGCAAAGGAGACTGCAGGGGTGTGCATCATTGAAATGAATGGGGATATTTTTTAATTACTATTTTATACATTATTGATGGAGAGTTGGAGATTAATGAAGGCTACTGCTCAACTAACAAGGGCTTTGTTAGTAGAGCAGTGGCCTTTATTATGCTCCAACTCACCGCCATAACATATAAAATAGTAATAGAAAATAACTCCATTCATTTCAAGGGGGTACACCTCAGCACTCTGACCTATGGACATCATCTCTTAAAGACTCCAGCATCTGTCTCCCTACTGCTGAAGTAATAGACTTTTTACTTATATTTATACTTGGTGGATTGTCTGTAGCAGCATGGCTGTATCAGCTACAGTGTGTGCATGGGGAGGGGGGTACTGGCCATGTGGGTAGGTAGTGTGTGTGTGTGTGTGTGTGTGTGTGTGTGTGTGTGTGTGTGTGTGTGTGTGTGAAGTTATTGCTACATTTGTGTTTGCACCTTAAAGTCTGTTTGCGTGGAAGCATTCAAAACTATGGAGAAAAAATAGTAGGAATATAGGCCAGACAGAAGTAATTAAGTGGTTTTGTGGGTATGTCTGTGTATTGGGGTGGGAAAAACATGTGTTTCTATTAGTATGTGTGCTACAGTTCAACTATGAAAATGAGATGAGGGAGAGAAGTAAACTGAAAACCATACACTGGCTACAAGCATGCCGCATGCATGCAGATGTATTCAGATACAGTATGTATTGAAGTACAAGTGAGCCATGTATGTGCAGACATTATGGCTTAGTGGTTAAAGGCACTGAAGTACAAGCCAGGAGACTTGGGGGCATGAAGACTTGGGTTTGAATCTCATCAACTCCCACTTGCATATAGTGTGATCCTGAGCAAGTCACTTAACTTTTCCATGTGCCATTATCAGTAACCACTTGCTTTTTTGCACACATGCCACATGCATGCAGTCTTTCCGAATTTAGCATAAAAATCATGGTTTTCACATTTGCTTGCTACACGCATGTCATATGCATGCAATCATTTCCAATTTAACATTTAAATCATACTTGCAGCATGCATATCACTTGGGTAGTTTTATGTGTGCAGCATGAAAACGTTTCATATAATTATTTCTGTAAGGGTTGGACTTGAGTAGTCAGGGTATAGCTTCATCAACCAAGGTAGCAAGAGGTATGCAGGGTCTCCTAATAATACTATAGGTACAGTAGTTCCATTGATTACATGACATAGCAGTGGGGATAACTTTCCACTTTGGCCAAGTTGGAAGATATTGCTGTTTTTAAAGAACCTTGCATCATGAACCTTCCCAGGCCATCCAATATTTATATATAATTACTGGCAAGCAATTTTTTCTACAGACTGTGCCAGTTGATATTCGCCGTAACAACCTGCGGGTTATTACGGCGAACACGCGCTGTGACCATCAACATTGAGCACTTCCCTCATTGGCTGTTGCACTGTGTGTGGGCAGGCTGAACACTTTGTTAAACATGACGGCTCCCAATCTCCATTAGCGAGGAGCCACGCCGCCAATCTCCGTTAGCGAGGAGCCACCACAGCAGTAGACCTCACCTCCTAATTTTTTAAGCCGTCCTCATAATTTGTATATGCCTGGTTGCTCCTACCTGTAAAATGCTAAAGAAAGCAAGATCTAGTTGATCCTGATGTTCGCCAGCTTAAGGGGATGCAGAGTCTGAGCAGGAAGGGGTCCGTGGCTGATGGACTGCTGTCTGAGGTAAGCGCGATCGCAAGATCAAAATGCAACAGAAAAAAACAAATAATTCTAACTCTGGAAACTGAGCGAGGAAAGTGTGTGTGTGTGTGTGTGTGTGTGTGACAGATTGAGTGAGACACTCTGCCTATAACTCTGCCTGAGTGTCTCTGTGAGACACAGACACAAGAGAGGTTGGAAAAAATTGCTCACCAGCAATTATATAAAATAAAGGATGGGGAAGTATCTAAACTTGAATTTAATGCACCCCTCGGTGTGGGATGCTACATAAACCCCTCGGGCTTCGCCCTCTGGGTTTATCAAAGCATCCCACACCTTGGGGTGCATTAAATTCTCGTATCACACACTTCCCCATCCATTATTCTCTAGTTATACAATACCAGTAATGATATAGTTTCCCTGATAAATTTGTTTATCTCATTGTCTTACTACCATTTATCTGGAGGTTAGATATGTCACAATGATTATCCTTTACCTAAGAACCAATCAGAGAGCAGCTTTCACAATGCTGATGACATCACAATATCCTTGTCCCACTCTGAAGCTAACTGCTGAATTCAAAGAGCACCAGTTAACATTACACAAACAACTGATTTAAAAGACATAACTTATAAACGGATGCCGTATAAATCGAATATCCAATGTATTTACTCAAAATACACAACTTATCTCAATTTGTGAGGGGGCAGGAATGTCATAACTCACTCGTGGCTCTGCCACTCATGAGTTATGGTCCTTCCCCCTCATTCATGAAGATAAATTGCATATTTTGAGTGAGTCCATTGTATATCCCCTATCTATAAAGTGGTATTTATGGTCAACAACAGCTTACATCACAACAGAATAGTACGAATTTCTGTTGTACTGTAGTATTCAATGGCATTTCCAGGAGGGGAGATAATTGGCAAATGAGTTCCATCAGTAGCACCCCTACAACTGGGAAAACCCCACAATGACTCAAAACCTTACACTGTCTAAGGCATATTCTGTATAGAGAATGGCTTATGCAGAAGAACTTGAACTATGGCTCTGCAGACCTGAATTATGATCCTGCCAACTGTGGATCTTCCCACTCCAAATAGATGACTCAATGTGCTGTACATGACATTTGTGGCCAGACGCCATAGTGTGATTGCCACCCTTTTCTCTACTGGTACTGCCAGATGCAGCCTAGTGTTTCTTTTCACAGTATGTAACCATAGCTCTGCACACAAAAATCTAAATGTGGCCCTGCCCTGAAGTTTGCAAGCCACCATTCATTGGACCATATGTTGAGAACTATGTGGTCCCATCATGATGTACTTCTCTCCAGACACTGTACCCCACAATCAACAGTGTCATCTACATATGAGCTTATCAGTGCATTATGCAGCAGTGCGATACTCAGTAATTTTTTTTCCTCATTATTAGAAGCCTAGCTGCTCTGTGCAATCTGATTGTTCTGCTCTGCCACTTTAGCTGATGAAATTTTAGCTTTTAAACTATGAACCAAGCTGCCAACAACATACTCAGGAACTGAATAACAGGGATGATCATGTTGCTGTGCACTGTTCATAGGATTCATAGGATTTTTACAGAGCTAGGTAGACTTCCGTCCATTATGCTCGCTTAATGGGTACTATTATGTAATTTCTCCCTGCTGATAGAATTCATCAAATTTATGTTTGAAAGTCTGTGTGGTTTTGCAAGCCACCACATCCAATGGGATCCTATTCCAATCATGTACCACCCTTTGATTAAACCATTTACTGGTCCTCACTAATCTTGTTGATCTTGTTCTTAGTTGTAACGGATTTAAAAAAAAAAATCTTAAACTGTAACAAGAATCCTTCACCTCATTGTGTTATAATGTCACTCCTTCATACCTTCTCAAAACTTCCTAGTCATATACCCCCCTTCCATCCCCTGCTGGCACCTTCCCCCCACCCTGGCAAATTTCAAAGTAAAGTAGATTAGAGTTAAGACAATAAGGCTGACATATAAAAATTCAACACTCTTCCCACCACTTGCATGCCAAACATATTCCCCCCTCCTCTCCCAAACCGAGTCTCACCGCCAGCTCAAGAAAGTTATACAACCTCCCATCCAACCCCCCCACTCCCCAGCATCCTCCTTCCTCCAGCAGCACCCAGAAAAATTGTGACCTATAATAAAGAAAGTGGTTGCCTGCTTCAGAGCATCTGCTCTTTTCAGTGTCTAGCTAAATAATTGCTCTGGCTCATGAATGAATGGTGATGTCTTTGCTCCACCTGCCCTCTCTAGTACACACTTTTGTGACTTCCAGCATCAACTACTGCAATGCTCTCTACCTCAGGGTCAGTGGAGGGGTTCTCTGTTGCTTGCAGCTAGTGCAGAATGCAGTGGCCAGGTTGCTGACAGGCCTTGCAAGGTCATGTCATGTGACCTCGGTCCTGCGTGATCTGCACTGGCTGCTGTTCACATGGAGAATCACCTTCAAGGTGGGATCGCACACCTATAAGGCCTTATATGGATCAGTCCTGGTTACCTGAGTGACCTCTTTACTCCTGTCTGCCCTGTGCACTCACTCTGCTCCTCCACTGAAGGCCTCCTGGCTGTTTCCAGGACCCAGCTGAAGACGTCCTGGAGATTGATCATTTGAGGTGGCAGGCCCGTTCATATGAACTTGCTTCCAAGATCACTGAAGGAGGCCCTATCTGTGGAGATGTTTAAGCAGGGTACTGTATGAAGGGGCGTCTTTTTAGAGAGGCGTTTGTTAATTGCCTGTGATTTTTAGTAGACTGCTGAATTGTGTTATTTGGAATGGGGATTTTACTTGTGTATCAGTGTTTGTTCACTGTTATTGTTACTGATTTATGTTTTTGTATTGGATATATTTTAGGTATTTCTATCTCCTGCCTGCCTGTACAGCACACAGAGCCTCTGGGATGGTGTGTTAGATAAATAAACTTTACCTTATTATCAGGATCAGGATCCAGGCCAAAGTCCTGATAAGTTCTGATTTGAATCAGAACCTTTTGTAAAATGTGATGAAAACTGCAAATCTGCTATATAATTGCATAAAATGACACTGACATTTGTGACACACACATAGAATTGTAGTCAACATTTCAGGATACGAAAACTGTGAGTTTATTGCACTGATGTGTTGGTCAGTTGAATATGGCAGTCATGCAGTTGACCTCTGTCTGTTCCCTGCCTCAGAGTCAGTAGTACTAGTGCTGCAACTGTAAACTGACCTGTCTGGCCTCAGAGGAGGAATCCCATTCTCATTTAGTAGCACACACTATACAATAGACATATCATAGAAACACAGCAACATAGAATTTGACAGCAGATAAAAGACCGCTTGGCCCACCCTGCCCATTTCCCTACCTATTGGATAAGCTACAGGTTTTAGCTAACCAACAGCCTACTTCCTCCTAACAGATATCAGTTTGGTATTTTTGCACCAGTTCCTTCTCTGCTCCACTGAGAGTCATGCAGTTATTTTCAATGGCATGGGATCCCCTCCACCCACCCAAATTGATGACACAATTAGGGGACTACTACCAAAAAAATAACTGCATGTCCTTAGGAATCCAGAGACCTAGCTACTGTGTTGGAAGGGGGAGTGTGGCTATGAGGTCGAGCCTGTACTGACTGGGCACAGACCTACATTCATGTAATCCAAAAATGCAAAAATTAGACAAGTCCATTAGTACATACTGAAAAACATGTGCCATCATGCTCTGACAATCCAGAAATTAGCAAAGCATGTGAGGAAGTCATGCTGAAAACATTGTGTCATCAGTCCCAACTTCAGGCGGTCCAAAAATTGGAGAAATCCATTAGTACATACTGAAAAACATGTGTCATCATGTTCGGGCAATCCAAAAATTATACAAGTCCATGAGGACATGCTGCAAAAAGTGTGCAATCAGGTTTAGTCAATCCAAAAATTAGCAAAGCTTGTGAGGAAGACTTGCTGAAAACATTGTGCCATCAGTCCCAACTTCAGGTGGTCCAAAATTAGAGAAGTCCATTAGTACATACTGAAAAACGTGTGTCATCATGTTCAGGCAATCCAGAAATTAGGAC
Source organism: Neoceratodus forsteri (assembly GCA_016271365.2). Classification (NCBI taxonomy): domain Eukaryota; kingdom Metazoa; phylum Chordata; order Ceratodontiformes; family Ceratodontidae; genus Neoceratodus; species Neoceratodus forsteri. The sequence goes on from CM057449.1 coordinate 1,677,196,022, forward strand.
ATACTGAAAACATTCTGCCATCAGGCTCAACTACAGGCAGTCCAGAAATTATAAAGTCCGTGAGGACATGTTCCGAAAAGTGTGCCATCTGGTTCTCAGGCTGTCCAAAAATTTGCAAAGTCTGGTATGACATGTTGAAAACATTGTGCCATCAGGTACAACGATTGCACAGGCCACATATGGGCTTACTTGAGTACTGATTTATTTTTCTGAAGAAATGGTGATCTTTCAAATCTTCCAAGTAGTCATCTTTGAGGTCACTGCAAAATGTATTTGCTGCCTCTGAGTCATAGCTGTAACAAGTCAATGGAAGGTTTACTTTTAAGAATGTTAATTTCTCAACATTTTCTGGTAGTAGCCTTGATCGTGTATCTGTTACCACATTTCCTGCACAGCTAAAGAGTAGCTCTGAAAATACACTGGTTGGGGGACAGACCATGTACTTCAATGCTACCTGCACAAATGCAGGCCATACAGGCTTCTTGCTTTGCCAGTACTTAATGGGATCTTCATTCCATTCGATACCCTTTTCTGCTAAATAACAGTCAACCATGGCCTGGGCAGAAGCAGTGACATATGGAGAAGGAAGGGCTGATTTTTCCAGGATGACAGCATCCAAGTGACCCCGAAGATGATGGCTGGGTGTAGAATGAATGGCAGCAGCTGACTGTTTTGTAGCCTGACTGAGAAGAGAGAGCTATGAAGGTGCAGGAGGAATGGATGAGGGGGTTGCATCTGTTGTCATGTTTTTTTTCCAAAACAAATCTACTTCTTGAATGATTTTCTCTCTGCAGTTTTGGAACACATTTGGGTTATACTATGAGAGGTGTTTCATCTTGTACCATGGGTCTAGTACTGTTGCAATAATTTAATGTTCTGCCATGAGCATTTCACTAAGTTTCTCATCATCTCTGACTTTTTTAATCATTCTATGTATTATGTCTTTTTTTTATTCATGGTGGCAAGTCCCCTTCATTTGCACTAGACTCTCCCATCTGAAACTAGCTTCTTCTATCTTCCAACTCATCCCTGATTGCATTCAGCTGAAATCTAAGAATCTTGATCAATGGGATTATTTGGCTGAGTGTGGCACTGTTGGAACTCACTTCCCTAGTAATTTCCTCAAAGGGTTGCAGGATCTTGATGAGAAGTTCTAAAACAGCCCACTACTGAGGATTAACGTACACAGCAGCACTCCCTATGCTGTTCTCTAGTGTATACTGTCTTACAGCCTTTTATTTGCTCCAGCAGTCGTTGGAACATGTGAAAGGTAGAGTTCCACCTCGTTGCAACATCCTGGATGAGTGTAATAGAAGGCAGTCCATGTTCTTATTGTATGGCCCAAAGATGTTGGCATGCTTTGCAGAAACGGCTGAAATGTGTGCATATTCATTTTGCCACATATGTGAGAGCCTTTATATCTCTGTCCTCTTCCATAAATGCATGCACAATCAAATTTAGGCAGTGTGCGAAACATCGAATGTGGACAAAGCCCCCATCAGACAATGCTTTCTTTATGTTTGAACCATTGTCAGACACAATAAAACCTACAGAAAGCCCTTGTGATGTCAACCAGTACTGTATCTCTCTGTTGAGCTCATTCAGGTTGTTTGAATCTGTGTGTTCCTGTGGGATATACTGGACGCGAAGGGAAGTCAGCTTCAGAGGGGAATTGTCAGTGTCACTACAGGGAGTAAATGATACCCAATGCGCAGTCAGTGACATAAATGGTTCTGGCTGGCAGCTTGTCCATATGTCAGTAGTCAGATGGACAACCCCAGCAACTACATCTTTTGAAGCATTTTTCAGCTTAGCACTTACTAAATCATACATCTGCGGTATTGCAACAGTCGAGAAATATTTCCTGGATGGAATACTGTATCGTGGTGACAGGTGATTCAAAATCCTGCATGATCCACAATTCTGTAAGGCTGTAAGTCCAATGCTATCATCTCTGAAATTAGTTTTGTTATAGCAATTGCCTCAGGATGAGTACTTAGCTTTATGTTCAATTGTTTCTGAAATTATGAGCTGTCTTCTAGCAGTTGAAGTTTTCAGATGGCCAACATTAGGAGTGCTGGATTATAAGGGCAAAGGGGTGACTGTTTGTAGTACTTATTCTAGAAGAAGACTGAGAAAGAGTTGACAGTACACCTGAAGCAGCAGTGCTGCTACTATCACGTGATATAACAGGTGCAGGTGTAGTCTGAGTTAACTCTGCCTGCATGTTGTCTTCTTTCTCTCTGACCAAAAAAATCATGCCTGAGACATAGTGGGTGACATCTCTCTAAATGTCTTTTTAATGCTGAGGTACCCAAAGCACCTTTTTTGTGCCCTCTGTTGATGGCCGTTTTACCTATACAGCAAACAGCTTGTAACTCATTATTGGCAGCCAAGACCACACATAAGATCTTACCTTTTTTGTTTTATTACCAGGCATAATATACTGTCCTTCTTTGTCACTTCCACTGTGTTGTTCTTTCTCAGTACTAGGATGCTGTTCATCATGGTCTGTTTCTGTTTCACATTATTATAATCCAACAGCTCCTCCAGGCCAGTAACAGAGCTTAAATCCAAATGCACTGCCCCCTCATCTGGTTTCACCTGCACCACACTGTTCGTGCCCAAACTGCCCATCTCATCCAAGTCCAAATCATCACAGTCACCCTGCGTCTGTTCAACTGCCACCTCTACCTCATTCTGGCTTTCCACTTGTTTCTGCTTTTCTCCATCCTTGTCTACATCCTCCATTCCATAATCGTTACTCTCATCAGAGCTAGATTTCTCCTCCTCCTGCTCTGTTTCATTTTAATCTGTACTGGTACTACGGTACACATGGGTACCACATCTTAGCTTGGCAGTCTTTGTGGTGCCGACTACTCCTTTAGTTTTAATTAAGGTAGTTTGGGCCTTTCCTATTTGGATATCATTGTGGAAGAACCACTACTGCTACTGTACGTTTCCCCATACCTTTCCCCATTTTGGCCCTCTCCTTGCCCTCTCTGGTGCACATTTTCAGGTTTTTTTTTTTATTATTACACACAAAAATGATTTTTCCTGTTTGTGTTTTCTTTTTTTTAATCTTGTCAGTAGTTTCCAAGTTCCTCTGACAACTCAGTACAAGCTCGGCCTCACAGCCACACTCCCCTTCCACCATTGTACAGTATCTAGTTTTTTTGTTGTTGTTTTTTTCACACACCATGCTTTTTTCTGTAGGAATTTTCTTTTTCTTTAGTCCTCTTACTTGTTCTGAAGTACCTCTGTTCTCTCGTGAAGGGGGCGCAAGGGTGCCAGAAGATGGTAAAAGCTGAGGGGGCTGAGAATCAAAAGGGCACTTATAAGGGAACAAAGGGCACTTTTTCTATACTAGTTTTTGCCATACAGAAATAAAAAGTGGAGGGGCTACTGCCCCTTCCGCCCCCCCAGTTCCGGCACCTATGTGAAGGGCTCAGCCTCACAGACAGACACCCTCCCCTTTCACCAATGTAGCTATTTTTTTTTTTTGAATGAGACAAAAAATGTTTTTTACTGTGGGAATTTTCTTTTTTTTTTACTCCTCTCACTTGTTCTCAAGTTTCTCTGTTCTATCAGGACAGACTCTGCCTCACAGTCACCCTCCCCCTTCTACCAATGTAGCTAGGTTTATTTGTTTTGAATAAGACAAAAAAAATGTTTTTTCCTTTATGTAGGTTCTTTTTATTTAGCAGGGAGCATGCCGCAATGATGCAAGCAGTAAACCGTGTAATATTTTTACAACAGCAGCTGGTAAACAAACACACAGTCAAACTGGCACATGTGAGACGCAACTACAGTATACAGAAAGTCAGAAACATTTTTTTTTAAATTAATGTCTTCCAGGCAAGACAAAGTACAGCACTCCAGTAAAGGCAAAGTGGAATCTTGCAGCAATTTCCTCCCTTTTTCAAAGCTCAGAGGTTCACTTCACTTAAGTTGAGACACGTGGGGGGGTAAAACTAACTCACTGATGTTTTCTTTTTTTTTTATATATAAAATTAAGTCACTTGCTGCAGTTTCAGTTTTTTTGAAATCAGGTAACAAAAAGTTCAGCTAACTTGAAAAGAAAAAGCAGGAAAGGTAAACTTAGGCACTGAGTGAACAGGGTGCACTCAAAGCTTTCAAGTTCCAGCCTGCCAGACTGATGGTGATCTGCTTTTCTCTCTCTCTCTCTCTCTCTCTAGTCCCCTTTTGTTCTTTTCTAGTTCATACCACTAGCCTGCTTTTGTTTCTTAATACAATTATTGCACTTGCACTTAGTTTGTTTGCATTGCAGTAGGCACTATATTTGCAAGTAATCATGGAAAAGATAAGCAGACGAGATTTGATAAACATGAAGAGATAGAATCAGGCCGTCCACTGTGAGTGACGAGCACTCAAAGCTTCTGCCCATTAGGCAAGTTGATCTTTTTTTTATTCCTTTATTTCCCAATTTTTCTCTGCAGTTTTTTATTTCACTATTTTATATTTCTTGTTAAGTAAAAGTCAATCACTCGCTGGATGCTTTTGGTGAAGGTATTTAAACTGCAACTGATATACACACACAATAAAGACAGCTCAAACTATCTCTGTCTTGTCTGTATCTCTCTCAGCCATGCACTGAGCAATTCCCGACACATGCAGCCTTATATACCTCAATGCCACTTGACCAACATACAGCTAGTCAGGTGGCAGAGGTATGTCACTATCATGTGTGTCTGTGTGTTGCGCAAGCGCAATTAGGAGGACCAGCTGCGAATGTGAACCTGGCAAATGTGTATAAAAAAAAGATCCGGTCGACTTACACTGGATGAGTGAGAAGGGGAATAAAACAGGGACCTTTGGCTGCACAGATGTGCTCCCAGATGGGTCTTCAGCAAAACTCACATCTGCTGACTTTTTTACAGTAACTCCGGCCTTTTTTTTTATCTGCTTATAGATGTTAAACTATCATCCCATGTTCTGTGCAGCGGTGGAGAAAACAAAATGGGTGTAAACTAAGTACTCTGATTAAACATATTTAAACTCCCTCCTAGGGCATGCCTATCTGGTGCAAATGCAAATGATTAAATACACTGCTACAAAGGACGAGGTTACAGCTGCTCCCCAGACCTCTTGGAACTGGCCACTGGCTTGTGTAAATATGCAGCTACTTTTTTGAAAGGATAAAGTACATGTAACAAAATTAGTGCCGCAGCCTTGGCTACCAAATTTGAGTGAATAGGTGATAGGAAACCATGTGATAGGGCATACTGTAGTTGGTAGGGTGGATTATCTGACTGGCAGAGAGGTTTAGAATACATGTATATACAAAGGCTAATAATAAATGAGCTTGCATGATGTTAAAGGTACAGCACCCTTTGGTCATTGGGGAAAAATATGTGCAATCAATAACTAGAAACCTTTAACAGGGCACAATGAAAAAAAAAAATCCATTATGGTCTAACACTAGGCTGCAATTGCTTTCAATCAGTTAACAAGATGTAATGTTGATGATCTGTATACAGAGTAGGTTCAATAATCAATACATAACCATGCCCTTGGAAACTGATGGTTTGTTGATTGACACCTGTTGGTAAGTAACCTGATGAGTTGGCTACATGCATGCAAAAAAAATTCAATCCTCGTCCTCATGCCATTTGGTTCCTTCACATCCCCTGCTGTGCTGTGTAACTATTTGTAAGTCTACTCTCTTGACTTTATTTAACTGTGCTACCCTTTTATGATAATAATGCCATATCACTTGTATGAGGATAGCTACCCACATGGTTTCATTCTGTGCTCTTTTTTTATTAAATAGCCACTTGCAGCTGATGGACCGGACCTGGTACAATTAAGAAGTCAGCCCTAATTGATTCGAGTCCATCGGACTGCATTAGATCCGGGGGGGGGGGGGTTCTGATTGTCAGCGGGTCGGTCCACCCATCCCTATTACTTATTAGTAAAACCTGATAGGTTGACGTTTCAGTTCTAAAATGGGCACAAATTAAAGTTGTGCAGGAATATCTAGCAATTACTTTAACTGTCCCAAGCTATCAAAATAATTGGTGGAGTGTTGATTCAGTATTTACAACCTCTAAAAGATGCTTCAGTTACTGGATCTGTTGGGAAATCTCCCTCTGATTTTCCAGATATGAGTCATACTATTGGACACAATGTGCTTTCTAATGGCAAGGAGTGTGTAGGCTCAAACTGGCCTGACAGTGCAGTGGCAAGGTATCCATTTGTGGCACTGACATCCCAGGTTTGGAAACAGACTCAGGAGTTGGAGGGCTGGCCAGGGGAGAAGGATTGAGTGTCCCAGGAACTGCTCTCCTTCTCCGGTGGGAGAGGGGATGAGTGTCCAGCACATTGTGAACCTCTGGCAGAGGCTGGGGGTACTATCACTGCTGGCGCCTTATGCAAGTCTGGTGGGATGGATGTTGGTGTCATTGCATGTCCTCGTCCACAGGGATCACCTAAATGGAAAAAATTTCCAGCCCCATTCATGACGCCCTGCCTCCACTGCCACTCTGCTGCAACTAATATCCACCAGGGGGAGTTCCCGCTCCCGTGGCCCCACCCTGGGGATAAGCCAGGGCAAGACACTGTGTATCTCAGGGAGGGGTTGCAACCCAGTGGCCACACCCAGGGGAGTAAGCCTGGGCATGGGGGTGGCGAGCAGGGGGCCAAAACCTCTGGCAGAGGGGGACTGGAAAAAAAACAAAAACAAAGAGACTTGCCAAAGGATAAGCAGTCATTCAGGGCCTCAGGTAATCAAGTCATGACAGCACATAAAGCCCTGGGGCTGGGGCAGGTACCTAAGCCATTGCGCCTGAGTGGGGGAAACATATTTTTGCGAAGACTTTTAAACAGCTTTTTTTAAGCCCAGTGGCTAACTGCTGAAATCACTTATATGTCTCACTTCTCCCTCCCAGACACATCTGAAGCTATTTCACATGTGCCTTTTGTCTGTCTACATCTCGGGATCAATTCTCATTGGCTGGCGTCTCATACATAACTCATTATGCTAATTCCCCTGATCTTAGTGGCTTTCAGTGTCACATGGTAAGTATGCACAAAGAATCCTCTGAATCCTGAGCGGGCTTGAAGCTTGCAGCACTGCAGAGCTGAGTTCAGGACTGGGGTTTCTCCAGGGCAGCATGTACTGTCCTTTGACCCCTACCAAGCTTTCCTGGACCAGAAGCACAACAACATGACTTCCCCATACTGTACTTTATTTACATTTAAAAGTTATTTCCATGCCTCGGTGTGGCTGGGGCCATGAGTGTCTGTATTAGGACTGTGCTGAAGAAATTAAACTGTTGTCCAAAGCCACCTCCCTAGCCCCACTATTACAGTCCATGGGGCAAGGAGAGTGAAGAAATGATGTGGTTGGTCGACAATGGTGAGAGGATGCTTCCAGTCAAAATAACAGATAACAGGATCCAGTTCAGACTCCGGTCCCACAGCTGCAGGCAGAACCAGGACCAGGGTGAAGGGGCAGTGTAAGGGGGGGGGAGCAGCAGTGCTCCAAGGGAGCAAAAGGTAAGCTCCCTGTGAAAGGGGGTTACATTAGCAAATTCAGAGGGAACTCCAAATGCAGGGGTTCAAAATCTGTTGCAAGTTCCAAGTGCCAGAATGTGTCAAATTCTTGATGATCTGTTGCTTGTGACATAATTAGGTAGTAACCTTTTGCACCGAGTACCTTTAAACACATGCAAGAGAAGTGTGATTATTGACCATAATCACACACCAAGTGTCTCATCACACTTATAAAATGGGTCCTGTGCAAAACATTTAAAAAAGAAACAGTAATGAATTTAAAAAAGTGTCCTTTTTAGGTTTTCTAAGTTGTTGAAAAGAAGTCCCCTTGTTGATTGTGTCTTCACTGTCATTCCTGGAATTAATCTGTTTTCGGTCTCTCCCCCTTCCCCCTTGCTGACTATTGTTTTGTTTGTGCTTTTCTGCTTTTCTTATTTGTTTATCTTTCTTTTGTTTTCCTGCTCTGGTGCTCCCAGTGCAGTGCTATGGTGGGACCTCTCCCACTGTGGCACTCTGCCAATTTCTATGTCTCATGAAACACATGACCAGACTCAAGCCAAGGAATAGTAGCAGGATAAACTCACTGCTCAGTTGAGGAACTATAGAGCGTGTAGAGAACACAGTGCTTTGGGGGTACAAATGGTAGTGGTACAAACTTAGCAGGGAGCTGCAGGCTGAGAAAAAGTGAGAGGAAATGGGTTTTTTGTTTGCTAGCTCTGAGGATTGGGTGTTCGGTTCATGGCTGCCATTTTGTTTCTGAGGGGAAGGGTGTATAGATGTTGTTGAATGTGAGCTGGCATGACTGAGGCTACAAACTATGTAATTATGGGCTAATAATTACACCGATTGGATAGACTCTCAGCCAATTAGAATTCTAGATTAGTCTTACACATTTTATAATGCCGCATGGTGCAATGTTTATTGTTGTTCACTGCGTGTTTTAAATAATTTTTCAGTGGTTTCAAATTTCTGTGACTGTACACCTACGGTACATCAGCACACATAGTACTTCAATGCTTGATGTTTACTGTGCATATTAAATATTTTTTCACATCAATATTTCAGTGACAGTGCCCGTGTGGTACACTGGCACAAAGTGTGGTGTTTGTTGCTGGCTGTGTGTAGCATATCACTTTTTAGAACATTAGTATTTTCCCCATAGTGCTCATGTGGTTCTTTCTGTAGCATAAAGGGCAGTGTTTGTTGCTTGCTGTGTATGCTAAGTAATTTTTCAGGACTCTAGCAAACTCATCCATTTCTTTAACTTGTCTGTTTAAGTACTAGGGCTGTGCGAATGCCGTTTCCCGAATATTCGGCAGAATATTTGGTATTCGGGTCCCAGGTATTTGGTATTCGTTATTCGGTATTCGGCCAGAAAAGGTGTTTTTTTAAGGAAACTTTAAAAAAGCACTTTAACAACACCATTAATCACTCATTAAACCTGGTGTAGCATATACACCTCAATGAGACTTCAACCACCAACGCAGAGCTCTCATTAATGCAACACAAGCTACATGCGGCACACTTGGTCCACCACACCACACATATAGCACTCCGAAAACGATATCAAGCATTGCATTGGGTCAGCACTGGAGGGTGTTCATGGTCACAGACACGGTATCCCATGACATGGGCATCAGAGATTGAGTGCTTGCAATGATGGCAACTCAATCCTGGTGCATGTCGAAGGGGCTACTGCTGAGGAAGGGTGACCGGATGGGGGAGGTGGGCGCATATAGCGACAGGACATCACTATATGTGTATGTGTGCGGGGGGGGTCCAACGTGATGGAAGGGAGGAGGCTGGCCTGGTGTGGTTGGTGTGGGGCTGCCAAGCTGGCCCCATAGTGTGGTTGGTGGTTGTCAGCCTAAAGGTGCAAGGGTTCCAGGTTTGGGTCTGAGCACACCTACATTTTTGTGTGCCTGGCCCCCAATTTTTTTCTTCAGATTTTGCTCCCCCTCAACATGCACCCCCTGGAGTTAAGAATTCTTTAGTAGGGGGTGTGGGACAATGCAAGGGGCACAGCCCACTGCATGAACAATCACAATTTAAGCCCCTGGCACTGTTTTCCTGTGTGTTGGGGGTGTACATCACTGAAATAGATTTTCGGTGATGTTTACTTGTCCTGCCACCAGTCATGATTGTGCTTTCGTGGTTGTCACATAAATCCACAGACGCGGGGTAGACGGTGCTTTGGCCATGGGCATAAGAATAGTTTTAACAGTGGCTGCCATAGTGGTGACAGCTGAATGGGTGGCTGCTGCATGAATGGCACTGGTGGTGGTGGGAAGCACACTGACTGTAGATGTAGCAGCCATAGTGATAGTAGTGGGAACACTGGTGGTGGTGTCTGCTGCTTCCTGCACAAAGCATGTATGCACTAATGTCCTCCTACTACTGCACAAAAGAATGTGACAGTGAATGTATAGATGGAACAAGTGGTGACACCAATAGTAGTAATAGTTTTGCCGGTGGTATTAGTAGTAGTAGTACTATTCCCAATGCTACGTGAACTAAAAGGCTTGCTTGGGGAGAAAACCATTTGAGACCATCTAATAAAGAGACATTTGTCTGTCATCGTCCATGTAGTCTATCTCACCACCTTCTCTGAAATTGTGTTATTTATCCAGGTCCAGCTGCGCATTGCAGGTGGTGTCCACGGGTTAAGGCAGGGTCCCGGCTGCTGTAACCTGTGCCCATCTCTGCACCCATGCAGACAGCACTACACAGTTTTGTGCATACCATGTAGTGCTGGCACACCCCCTGAATTCCCCTTGTGTGTTGCAGTCTGCCTAGCCTTGTGCCCCACTTGTGAATGACACGTGGGGTCCACAGGACCCCGCTTCACGGCATTTGGGCATTTCGATGCCAATGCACCTGGTTTACACAGCACCTTAGCATCGTTCAAGTTCAAGTTCAAGTTTATTGCAGGAAAACTCCATTGAGCAAGCTCATTCACAAGGAGGTCCTGTGACATAAACACTTAAAGTACAAACATAGATAGGTAATAACAGTATGTACATGAAATGCACGTTACATGATACAGGCTGGATATACATACAAGGGTACACATAGGGTGACCGTAGGTGGTAAACATTAATATGACACAGGAAGTGACTTACAGGTTGCATACTGATAAATGAAACATGATGACTGGTGTGTGCAATACATATATTTTGGCAGCTAGAACAAACAACAGACTACAACTGATATGGGGGGAGGAGTGATTTGATAGAGTAGCAGTGGAGCGTAAGCATAGATAAAGCCAGGAGTAGAAGGGGAAGGGAAAGCAGTTAATATGACAAAGCAATTATACCTTACCAGTGGATAAATATGGCACACATGGGGAAGGCAGAGACTTAGGCCCAGATATTCAAAAGGGTTGCGCCATGCGCAAGTCCAAAACTGCGCCATTTCGTGATATTCAAAAGGAGGCAGTTGCGCCCCTTAAAACATGCTGAGCAACAGCGCAATGAAAATGAAGGCATGCGCAACCGAAGGGGGCGGATCCATGCATAAAGACCGCAATGCGATATTCAAAGACTTGCGCGATGCGCAATAGCGGCACAGCTGGAAATTGGCGACTGGCAGAAATGAGCCAAAATAAAAGGGCTCAAGGAAGCCGCGCAAGAGCGCACCAGGCTGCCAAGTGGGGAGAGAGAGAGACAGAGACAGACAGACAGACAGCAAAGGGCAGGCAAGGGAAAGTGTGTCCCATGTCTGTAGGGCCAGCGGGGGTGCCCGTGCAGTGGAAGTAGCAGTCAGGACAGTGGGGTAACACAGCAACACCAGCCAGGAGGGGGTCAAAGCCAGGAGATGGACAGTGCCAGTTTCACATGGAAGCTGTAATGAGGGTGAGAATGCATGCTACAGGGGACATGGCCGTGGAAGGGCCCGTCGGCGGTACGCCCCCGACAGGCGGTACCGTGCCCGCATCAGCTTTGAGCTGTACACAGATGTAGAGATCGTGGGCCGGTACCACCTGAACAGGGCAATACTGAGACGGCTCTGTGAGCTGTGCAGTGATGTGATGCAGGCACCCTCACGACGGAGGCACGCTGTGTCGGTGGAGACCAAGGTGACAGCCTGCATGTGCCTGCTCGCCACGGCACCTTCCAGAGGCCGACAGGTGACACCACAGGCATCACACAGTCGGCCACGTCACGCATCCTCACCCAATTCCTCAGCGCACTGCTGCTACATGTTGCGGAGTACATCCATTTCCCCAGCACCGCGGCAGAGTGTACAGCAAACATGCAGGAGTTCCACAGGGTAGCACGTATGCCTGATGTGCTAGGGGCCATAGACTGCACCCATGTGGCCATCCACACGCCACCTGGCCCCGATGGCCATGCATATCGGAACAGAAAGGGATTCCCTAGTGTCAACTGCCAGGTGGTGTGTGATGCCACTGGGCGATAATCAATGTCTGTGCCACACACCCTGGTGGAGCACATGATGCCTTCATATGGTATCAGTCTGCACTGTGCCATCGATTCGGAGTGGGGACATCCCACAGGACATCTAGTGGGTGAGTACACATGTATGGAATGCAAACTCTGAGCAAGGGTGGAATGCCACAGGTGCCATGGTAGTGGCACACAGGAGATGGCCAATATGGACCTGAACATGACACTGATCTCCACTATCTCCACACAGGTGACTGTGGATACCCACTCCATCCCTGGCTGCTCACACCGTACCGGCGCCCCATGACCCCAGCGCAGCTATGCTATAATGAGGCACATGCCGCAACATGCAACATCATAAAGCGGGTGTTTGGGATGCTCAAGGCACACTTCCGATGCCTAGACACCTCCAGCGGTGCCCTACAGTACAGCCCCCAAAAGGCCTGTGGGATATTCCTGGCCTGTTGCATCCTGCACAACATGGCCAAAGACCATGGGATAGCCGTACAGGTCGAACAGGGGGACAGCGATGGGGACGCCAGTGGTGCCGGTGATGATGGTGATGAGCAGCCCTCCCAGGACGGAGGGACCCCCGACTGATCCGGCAGGCCCAGCTGCACTGGGACTCCATCACAGAGGAGCACTACGCACAACACAGGTAAGTCAAGGGGACATGTGCAACCAACACTGTCCATGCGCAAACCACAGGCACACAGGGGAACACACCAGGGGTGCATGACGGTCAGGGGAGTGGAAGGGTCCAGGCATACAAACACACCATCAGGAGGGTGAGGGCACTCATATGGATCACACACACACCAGGCACCAGAGCGTACATGGACAGATGCACAGCACTGCAGAACCGACATTGCTAACACACAGCACCACCGACCACCCCACCACCGTACTGTCCAAGTACGTGTGTCAGAACCTGGGCACCCTTGCACCTTGGTGTACAGTGCAATGCAGGCATCATCATGCACACGCACCTGTGGACAGCAGTTGGGAGGGTGTGCAGGTGGTCCATGTGTCGGTGTGGTGAGCAGAGCACCCAGCAGTGCACTGCCCACCGACACACATTGCGCACATGGCAGCACCAGACAGGGCCCGCACTGGGAGACAGCTCAGTCATGTAGCACTGTCCCACGGCCACCGCGGATACGTGGGTGGCCCCGACGTGACCCAACAGCATGGGTAGGCTGAGCAGGGTCCACATGGGGTGGCACTGTTGCACCACCAGGGGTCCCACTGCACGAATGTGACCTTGCCTGCACAGGGGTCTGCAGCATGCCGAACAAACCTGCACCAGGGGTGCTCGGGATGCCCACAGCAGAACCCGGCGTCGACAGGCCTGGTGTCGCACGACGCCGGGAATGGGGAGTGGAGAGTGCACTGTGTGGGGTGTGCGGACATGTGCCACTGCTTGACACTGTACCCCCAGACCTGGTGGGCGACTGCTGCTTCTGCCCCTCCAACCGCTGTGCCCCCGGTTCCACTCGTTCCACCACTGTGCTGGCAACAGTGCCAGACACCTGCACAGCCACCGGTGCTGCCCCACGAGTGCTGACAGGCACAGCCTGGGACCTTGCCAGCATGCTGGTACACAAGTTGGAACCAGACAGGCCCAGGGGCACGTGCTGGCCTGCCGTGTGTCCGTCATGGGAACACACAACCATCACTGCCATTGCAGGCCTTCTATCATCAATGGTGCAGGTATGTGTACTGCCATGGTCACAGCGTGCTGGCATGCTTGCATGCCAGACTGCACGAGAACACAGGAATATGCCCCAGCACCCGTATCACTGACACCAGAGTTTGGCGGCCCAGTGCATGCTGCTGCAGTGCCTGCTGGCTGGTGGTGGAGGTGGATGGACCCTCCTCCATGTCCAGCAGGTCAGCATCACTGACTGGACCCACCACCACCATCTCCTGAAGATGAACAGGATCTGTAACAGAGAGTACATGTAGTGCATGTGAACAACCGCCCCCCAAACACCCCACCATGTCATACCGTGCAGTGATGGGCTTCCACTGTCTGGAATCCTACCACCTGATGCGCCTCGATGGCGCTCAGCTGCATGGCTGTGACCAGTGTCTCCTCAGTTAGGGGTCAGCTGCAACACCACTGCGGGCCCCGCTCAGTGCCAGCACGTGAGCCCTGAAGGCTGCCACCTTCTTCTTCAACCTCCTGCGGTCTGTCCCCATCTTTCTTGCATTCCTGCACGGAGCGCTGGTGGCTTCCATGCAGGTTAATGGCCCGAGCTCCCCCTCCATGCAGCGCCTTGCGGGACTGAGGGTGCCCTCCGTCCACTCAGCACTGGCTCCTCATCCAGGTAGGCCTGGAAGAGGCCTCCGTCTCTGCTGCTGTAAAGTTGGGGCCTCCTCCTCGCCCACCATCCTCACCCTCACAATGACTCTGCTTCGGTCATGGCGGATCTGTATGGGGAAGTGGACACCTGTCACTGTGCAGTCTACAGCATTTTCCCATAACCATCGTCCTGAACATCACACAGCATGCAACTCACCTCTCACCTGCAGTAACTTGATCCGGCAATAGCGCAGCCCAATGTCGCACATTTATAGCGCAATACCTGCAAATTAGGAGTGGAGCAACTATAATCACATGCAAATCGTGCCACTGCACCCTTGAATGGCTGATCAGATGATTTGCATGTGTCGGCTGAATATCGCGAATCTGCGCTTTGCGCAATACGGAAGAGTCGGCTGAGCCAATGGCGCAGATCTGTGCCTGTGTGGTACACTGCATTGCGCATGCCCAGATAGCTTACGCAGGCGTCTGTTGTGCTGCTGATGTGCTGGTAGCGATCGAGCCAGTGGCGCCACAGCAATGGGCACTATATGGGCCAGGGCACTACTGCGCAATACTCCACTGTGGCACTGGTGCGCGCTGGTCAGTCACGCAGGATGCCTATACGTCAGATGGCACTGTCGTAGCCTTGCGCCACGCATGACCTTGTGTATGACCTTTGCCCCCTGGCACTGTTCGCCTGCCATGTGCATCGCTTCCTAGCCTGTCTGGTGACAGCACTATGTGAAGTGACGGCGCTAGTTCGAACAGTGCGATTGGAGCCTGTGGTGGTCTATTGCACAACATCTCCACGTGGGCCACGGGTGCAGCTGGGCTCATATTGTCGCTGTAAAGTTGGTGCCATAGCTAGGAGGAGTGGTGTCCTGGAGCCAGCTTGAAGTGGCCAACCTGGTGGCCCTAGTTGAGCCACACCATGATGGCCTTTATGGTGAGGTGCCCTCACCAGTGCAAGGACTGAGGTGTGGCAGCAAGTGGCCACTGACCTGGTGGGGTCACTGGACAGTGCCCGGTCTGCTGAGCAGTGCGGCACGAGCCACAGTGACCTCCGCCCGGAAGGAAGCAAACTTTCGCCTTGACTGCGTTCCGTGCCAAGCGGGAGGCTTGGTGCCTAGGCCAGGTGGTGTGCCATCTATGCACCCTGACATTAGGTGTGTGTGTGTGTGTGTGTTTTGGTGGCTTGCATAGGTGATGGCTTGGCCATGGTTGGCTGTGTCAGTGTGTGCAGCTGTGAGATGAATGGGTATGGCTGTGTGGGCAGGCACTGTCACTGGGGCAGGGGCAGTCTGCTTGAGTCACACTGATGTTTATCTCAACATATGTCTCCACAGGCCAGGATGTGAGGATGCGGGCAACAGTGATGAGGGCCGTGCCAGGGACCCAGTGCCAGCAGGGGTTGGACCCCACCAGCAGCAGCAGCACGCAACAGCGCCAATCAGAGCTGCTTGAGCAGTGTGAGTATCATGACTTCATGGATGCTATGTTGCATGCTGGGGGGCTAGTAGCCCTGCACAATACAAACATGCAGGAAAGGAGGTCATTGCATTCCACTATACAAGACACTAGTGAGGCCCCACCTGCTACAGTGTACATTTCTGGAGACCATACCTCACGTAAGGAGGTAGAGTGGGCAGAGAAGGTTCAGAGGAGAGCAACAAAGATGGTGCATGGCTTGCATCACAACTCCTATGGAAACAGGTTGAAGGAACTGAACCTGTGTACTCCCTGGAGGAGAGGAGGAGAGAGGATATGATAGAGACATACAAGTATCTTTGAGGGTGGAACAGGGTGCAGGGAAACACTATTTTGAAGTGCAAAAGATGTTCCAGGACTAGAGGGCATGGGATGCAGTTGGAGGAGGACGATCAGAGGAAACATGAGCAAGACTTTCTTCACAGAGCGGGTGGTGTGTAAGTGGAACACCCTGCCAGGAGGGATTAGTGGGGGCTGACACACTCCGCAGGATTTCAGACTGTCACAGGATAGACATAACGGAATTCTTGAGGTCAGGGGTGAGGGGCATAGACTTCTAGGTAAACAAAGTAACTTACAGGCTGAAATGGACTGACTGTGTGGGCCATAGGCCCTTATCTGCCGACACTGGCTATGTATCTATGTCTCTGTAGGCACGGCTTTGGTGACATACATCACTGTCCAGTTTCACAGCACGTCTGTGTATGCATCACTGGTGGTCCATAGCATGCACTGGGCACATAGCTGGGTAACTGGCATCGCCATCTACTGCCACGCCACTTGCCAGCCTTTGTTTGTGCTGGGATGGACATGGGCGTGTGTGTGCAGTGGTGCGCATAGCTGGTGCCTGCTTTGTGGGATGGCCATGCATGTTCACTGTGGGTGGGTATGCCATCACAGGTGTGGGACATTGGGCTATATGGCTTGCAGGTTGGGTGGTGTTCAAGGTTGTGGTCAGTCACAGCCATTGACTGTGTTCCCATTTTCCTAGGCCTCGAGGTTCTCCATCGGATGGTGAGGGATGTCAGGGCCATCCGACAGCTTGTGGCCCAGAACAGCGACATCCTGCAATCAATACACCGCCATGGCATGCGGAGGAAGGCGAGGGAACTGCAAGACACCAGCAGGAGGATGGGTGGCCGGCTGGTCCCATGACCTCTCTTCCCTTCCCACTTCTCCCATCCCTACACCCTGCCTTCCCTCTCCAAGTTTGTCATCCCTACCCTTGACCAACCCCTACCTTGTGCCCGTCCCCCTTGTAAATAGTTGTACTATTCTTGTTAATGTTTGTTGTGTTGAATACATTTTTATTTTTATACGAATAATGTGTTTGGTCTCTGATTTGCAGCTGCCTATGGGGATCAGTTGCGGGTGTACATGCCATCTGGGCTGGTATGGTCCTGGGTTGTGTGTGTGTGTGTGTGCGTGTGTGCATGGGGAGGCATTCCAGCATGGCAGTGACTTTGGTTGGTCTTGGCTGCCTGCTGCCACCACTGCTGGGTGCACAGGGTGTGTCTGGCTTGTAGGCTTCTGTGCTGCACGGGGTTGATGTGTGCTGGGGGATGCATGGTTTCCTGTAGTGCCAGTCACTGCACATAGGTGGTGTCTTGGGGTCACAGTGCAGGGTGTGTTGTAGCGCACGGGGCTGATGTGCACTGTGGTTGTCCAACCCCCGTGTGGCACTCTCAGCCTGCCAGTGGTTGTGTTTGTGCGTCGTGGCTCTGGTATGCTTTGTATGGCTTGTCCCCATGGGCAAGTAGATCATCCGTCCCACCCCCAGTGATGCTGTGCTTGGGGTGTGCAGGTGTGGTGTGGGTTCTGCAGTGTGTTCCTGTGCCTATGTGGCATGGCTGGTGGTGGGCCCAACCTGCCTCCCTGGATAGCAGTTCCATTGCTCTGGGGGGCTCTGCTTGCGCTATGGCACCTCTGGAATGCTCAGCTGGGCTGCCCTGGTTGCGTTCATAGCGCAACCTTTCAGCTCAGCTTCTCCTTCCTGGTTGCACTATGGCACAGTATGTGCGATATTCAGACTTTGGTTGTTTGGCGCACTTTGTTCTGCTCCATGTTTGAATATCGCACCTGTTCTTGCATTACCAACTGGTTTGTGCTTGTTCCTGCCTGTTCGCTCATTTTGAGTGCAGTTTGAATAACTGGGCCATTTATGAGTTACAGGTGTCTTTATTTTGGCTGAACTTAGCGATTTGTAGAAGTTTATTGAAACTGTGTAGTTAGTTTCAGTACAGTTTGTAATTGGTTCCAGATGGAGGGAAGGGCATATGCAATAGTACGTCTACTAAAGGAGGTCCATGCGCCTGGTATGTCAAGCATAATAAAGTCAGATTTTCTTAACGAGTATGCACTATGTGAGATACTAATATGGGAATAGAGATAGCTTACAATTTTCGGAGCAGTTTAGAGTCCATAGCCCAGCATGGAGCAGGTGTCTAGTAGTAAGGGATGTCCAACCAACAGCCACATATAAGTCACAGTGATGCAAACGGTGAGGAAGTTGGTAATGAACCATAACATGGTGATAAAGGATGTCCAGTTTAGATTTGCAAGAGTGGTGGAGGAATAGATTACATTGCCATAGTTTAGTAGAAATGGAGAAAAGTGGTCATATGCTTGTTTCCGAAGCCTAAGAGGGAAAAGGGGCCTATTTCGTAGAAGAACCTAACTTGCTTTTAACCTTCTAGAGACATCTTCGACATGGTCATTGAAAGATAATTTATTGTCGAACCAGATACTCAGATATTTAAATTTAGTTACAACTTCCAGAGGCTCGTTTAGCGTGGTGACAATGAAGTCTTGGGAAAGGGTATTGGGGGGGGCCTGTGACAGCACTGTGGAGAATATCATCGCTTAGTCTTCTTAGCATTGAGCAGAAGTCTTGTTTTTATTAGATTATGCTCAAGTTAACGGGTCCGCTTGAAGCACTCCCTTGACTTCAGATAACAATGAGCCAGAAGTATACAACACAGTATCATCTCCACAAAAGTGCAGATTGGATCGAGATATGTTAGCATCTAAGTCATTATTGTACAAAGAAAACAAGATAGGGCCTAAGATGGATCCTTGGGGACTCCTCTTGCAACTGTCATGGCAGTAGAAAAAGCCTTCCGTTTTTTCTTTTGGGATCTTCCAGTTAGGTAGCTAGAGAACCACTGGGTGGTATGGTATGTGGCACCCAACTTTGCAAGGCAATTGACTAATAGTTTGGATCAATAGTATCAAAAGCTTTGCTGAGGTCCAAAGACTGCGCCAGTTACCTCATAGCATCTATAGCAGAGATCAATCATTGGATTTACTTTTGCTAGTGCAGTGGTTTGTGCTATGATTAGCCCAACCCGGATTGAGCTGGGTTAATGAGAGAAGGTTTTCATGAGATTTTAACTGAATATGGATCAGTTTTGAGAACTTTAGAAAGGATAGACATATTGAGATAGGCTATGTTGTTTACACGCATAGTCCTGATTTAAATAGAGGAGGATATGCTGATTTTCAGCAGGGCGCACAGTAGCAGATGTAATGGAAAGATTGAAGATGTGGAGTTGGGGCAGTGAGTTGGGTGTAGTCTGACTAGGGAAAAAGGGTTCAAGCCATCGTCCCTGCTTTTGGTGTCTAAGTTAAGGAGAATTCCTTCTTTATAAGTTATCTCACGTAATTGGAAGGGCTGGGTGCAGGACTAGATGTAGGGGAGGGTATGCTGTCTCATGGCACAGCATGAGTGTTGATCGTGTTAATCCAGCTGCAAGTGGGAGTTAAGTTCCTCAGGATTAGGGACATTTTTCACAATCTGCCACTTGCTACTATCTTTGTTGGGACAGAGGGGGGCCATGGGCGATCCTTCTATAAACTTGATAGTCTTCCATATTTTAAGGAGGGTTACCTTTAGCTTGTTTGAGAGAAATAATAGTTACTTTTAGTAGAGCAAAGTTTTTCTGTCATGAAGATTCCTGCCGTCTAAAGGCCTGCCAATCCAAGATTCTTTGAACGCCTAGCTTTAGCCCAGAGCTTATCTTTAACTATAAGGGCTCCTTGAGATCCGAGGTGAACCAGGTTTGAATTGTTCTTACCTTTACTTTGATGAAGGGCATGTATTTATTATTGTATGAGTTTGTCATTGTGATGTAGCTGCTTGTTGACATCTTTGGCTAGTAGAGATCTTGCCATCTGATCATGCTCAGGTCAGATGGGAAGTTTACTGCACTGAATTTGCGAAGGATCTTTTGTTATAAAGATGGGCTGTGCTGGGCCTTAATTTGAGATCTTGTGTAAGAACAATTCCATGATCGCTCATGTCATTTGAAACACTGCGAATTAGATATTTTGTGTGGATGTCTCCTTGTGTACTTATCCCACCCGGCATCTTCTTTCCCGGTTCTACTGGAGGAAATTGCTAAATTAGCACCCTATCCAACTATAAACTAAATACTAACAAATCCTCCTTTTCCTTTTAAACCACAAGACATTCAAGACTGACATTACCCCCTTAGGTTTATGCTGGGCCCCTAGAACACTAAAATATCTGGGCATTAAACTAACTCGCAACCCCTCGGTATGGTTTAGGGAAAATCTGGAGCCCCTTTCCCAGCTTATAATTCAGGATCTTGACAGATGGTCTAAGCTCCCCATTTCACTATGGGGCTGGATTAACATAATCAAGATGAATATCTTCTCAAGAATTTTCTACCCCCTATCACTTCTCAATACTTTTATCCCGTTATCCTGGTTTAAGAAACTGCATGGTATTTTCACCAAGTTTATCTGGTCTGACAAATACCCCCAATTGGCCTATTATAAGTTGGCTGCTTCAAAATCTGAGGGGGTTGTGATTCCTCACCTGGCTATATATTATTGGGCCAGCTATTTGGCAAAATGTCTGAAATGGGTATGTCCGGGTCCCGAAGAGGGGCAGCTGACATGGCTTAGAATAGAGTTGGACTCAATTTGGTCTATGAATCTGGATCTCTTAACTCTGTTCTGCTTAAAAATGTCTCAGGTGCATGGCGCCGAGAAGTGTCCCACAGTTGCTACTTCTTTAAAGGTATACGCGCAGCTTTGTTCTTTTTTGCGCTATACCCCCCAGCTAGATCTAGACCAACCCATCTGGAACTCCCCATCTATCACTATGAACAAGCAACAGATCCCCCGTACTTGGTTGCCCCAATTGGGTGACGGGATAGTATTTTCCTTTATGGATGAAGAGGGGCAATGGCTGTCTGCAGATGATCTTATTCGGGAATTTAGGATTCCAGCATCCTCACATTTCAAAGCAGTACAGATAAAGCACCTACTCACAACAGTGTTAGGCAATACCCCTCCCACTCAGACAGCTGGGGCTCTGATCCCAGAATTCTCTTCTCTACTTGGATCTTCAGGTATCGTATCCAAATTATATCAGGTTTTGTTTCACAAAAGATATGGGTACTCTTTTGGACTGATGAGGCTCTGGAGTTCCATATTTCCCCAATATTCCCTTAATTGGCAGGCTTTGTGGAGGTCCTGCCATAAATTTGTCTCCCAGGATAGGTTGCGTCTCATGCAATATCATATTTTGCACAACATGTATTACACTCTGGTCAAGTTAAAGAAATCGGGTCTGTTGGACTCAAACTTATGTGTTAGATGTTCCCGGGGGGAGGGAACACTCTTTCACATATTCTGGTCCTGTCCCAAAATTTCCATTTTGTGGGACTCAATTAAAGCATTCCTGGATCCTATACTGGGTTTGCAGGAGTACTTCACACCTAACATTTGTCTCTTGGAGGACATGTCCTCTATTAGAGTCAAAGTGAGAAGGTTTCATATTTTTATCATAGCTCTATCTGTCAAGAAACTTATTTTATGTCATTGGAAAGACAAGTCCACTCCGACAT
The DNA here is from genome assembly GCA_016271365.2 of Neoceratodus forsteri. Taxonomy (NCBI): domain Eukaryota; kingdom Metazoa; phylum Chordata; order Ceratodontiformes; family Ceratodontidae; genus Neoceratodus; species Neoceratodus forsteri. The sequence continues at coordinate 1,677,217,627 of CM057449.1, forward strand.
TGCAGGAGTGGGTGAATGAAATCCTTGCTAACCTGCGTACGGAAAAAGCTATTGCCAGCCTTCACAACAGATTATCTGCTTATACTCAAATATGGGATCCTCTTCACTCTTTAATTCTAGCTGCCCAGACTCAGTACTGCTTCAGAGCAAATAGCCTTGAATACTTTTGTGTAATGGCGTTGAACTTATGTTACACAATGACATGTTACTGCTGTATGGGGGAGGGAGGAGGAAGGGGCAGTTTTAACATAACAAACTGCTGCATTCTTGTGTTACTCTCATGTTAACTGCCTCTTACTGTGGAAAATCTGTTAATAAAATTTTGAATTGAAAAAAAATTAAAATGTAAGAACAAAAACACAGAAGCAAGGGTTGCTCAGGAAGGACATTGTCAATAAATCCATTTGCAAAAAAATACAGAGAAACACATACTCCAGTAGTGCAGAACATTTTGGGAGGCATATCCAAATCACCATGAAAGAATTTAGACTGATTCTGCTTTAAGCAAGAGTATACAGTGCCAAATGGCCTCTCAGACAATCTGCAAAGGCTGGAAACTGAAGACACAAACATTTGTTTTGCCCTTCTCAGAACTCATAAGTGTGCTTGATCAGCCCCTCAACCCAGGGGAATGAGGAACTAGTTCTATGATGGTCTTAGGGGTTTGGGTCATGGGAGGAAAGCAATCTAAAAGACAAAGAACCTCAGGACAAAAGCACTGAGGCAATGGTTACCCAGGAAGGACACTAAGAACAAAGCCAGGTTTCAAAGAAATACAAAAACAAACATACTCTATAGATCTGTTTTTAATTTTTCTCCATTTCATTTGATGTCATGTTTTCAAGAGGCAAGAATACAGGTCATAAAAGAAGGGTCTCAGCTATCCTAAACAAAAGTGGAAAAAAATCTATTGTGACTGTACATGTAGGAAGTAACAACATATGTGTGGACCACAGAAAGGATATCTTTCAGGAGATTATAGATATAGGGAAAGACATTAAACAAAATTGGGGAAAGCCATCCCAGTGGTGTGGCAGGCAGAGGCATCTATGCCTTACCACCTGCCATGTCAATGATCTATGTTCATGGTGTGAGCGGGTCACCAGGGGTCAGCTGAGGAGGGAGAAGATTGAGCATCTGGAGGACAACTCTCCTCCCTCAGGAAGGGAGACTCGGCTTCCCCACCGCATAACTGCCCCCGGGTGGAGACCTGAGGGTAGGATGGGATGGGATGCCAACTGAAAGGTGGGTACTGTGGGACTCCACAGCATGATATGCCTCCATGTACATGCACTGATGTGTCATACCCTGTCAATGGGGAGGATTGGGAGAAAAAATGGAAAACACCTTGTGGCAGCAGGATGAAGATTAACACCCCCTGCATGGTCCACACTGGTGGCTGTGCAGCCATTCCCACAGCTAGGGACTGTTCAAGGTAAAACCCTGGAAGAACCAGGTGACGGAGCTGGGGGGATTGATCAGATGGGGGCTGCCGTGAGGAGAACAGGAGCAGAAAGTATAAGTAAAAATTACAAAAATTGGGGGAACAGTGCTTATTTCAGGAATATTAACACACACCTCATTGGAATAATAAATAAGACCGTTAGCAGGGCCAATGGAAGATTAAGCAATTAACGTTACAAGTAAAGTGTATTATTTATAAATACCTGAGACTACTTTCATAATAAAAATATTTCAGTAAAGATGGCTTACATCTCAAAAAAACATGGGCAACATTGTAATGCATACTGAACATGTACATTGAAACTCATAAGGATGGGGGACGGGGAACAATATAACAAAATTTAAAGGGAGTAACAAAACATCTCTTAATAACATTATTAAATGCATAGACCATAACAAAACCATCAAATGTGCAAAATCAATGCCAGGAGTCTAAATAACAAAATAAGGGAACTACTTACACTACTAAGTACTGGAACAAAAACAGAAATTGTTTTCATAACCAAAAGATGGTGAATGGAAGCTGATGACTGGCAAAAAACTGATGACTGGCAAAAAAAATCCCAGACTATAAGACAAGAAAGGGATGGAAAGAAAGGATGTAAAATAACAATATATATTTCAAATGAAATTGCAGTAACAACTGTCTCAGACAAAAATCAAAAACAGAGAAGCTGATATTGAGACAGTCTGGTTGAGTGTTGGAAACCAAACTAAAGGTCAAAAAATTGTGCATGTGTGTTACAGACCACCAATCATAAGTTCAGAGGGCAACAAAGAAATAATAAAAAGAGTTATAGAAGCAGCTTGTGATATAGGAGAAGTTGTGTTTGTAGGAGAGCTAAACTACAGAGACATAGACTGGATAAATACATCAGCGATCATAGGATAAAGTAGTCAGTTTCTCACAACCTGTTGTGAATTGAACTTAAAACATGTACAGCAATTGACTCATGAATCTTATATTCTGGACCTTGTTCTAAGTACAAAAAATATAAACATAACAGACACAGACTGCACAGCTACCCAGCCTATGGGAAACAGTGAACACTTGTGTAGCAGTTGATCTGCATATCAGGCAGAATGAGATAGATGGATGTACAGAAATATTCCTTTACAAACCACAGACACTGAAGCCATTAATAAAGCAATTAAATACTCAGAATAGAAAATGCTACTTAAAAAAAAACTAGCAGAAGACAGCGGGTAGTATCAAATAAACAATAATTAATGTCAACAAAAAATATATTTACCAGTGATACCACGTGATGCAGGCAACCGGGTGCTAGCTCTTCTTACTCGCTCCTGCCACCCTCTCACTTTATTTTGTTATTTTCTGTGCTTTCTGGTCTAAAATATTGCCCTAAAGCTAGATTGCAGCTGCCCGAAAAGGTATTACATCGTCCCTGAGGCGCAAAACGTGGATGGAGATTGAAATGAAGAAGGCACTGCCGAAGCGCACCCCACCCACAATGCCTGAGAAAGGCCCTAAGAAGCCTCGAGCCTCAGCTGACACTGATATCTAGGAGAGCCCAACCATGTCTTCGGACACAGAGCCTCTCACATTGGCGGGTTTCCTGGCCAAGTTTAGGCCATTTAAGGAAGAACTGAAGTCTGTCACTTCAGAGCTCAAATCCATCTCATGTGCACTCGAAGATATTTCTCAACGCACCACGGACATGGAGACCCATGTTTTATCACTGGAAAAACACATAGACTGACTGGATCCAGAAATTATGGTGAATAGGCAAAGAATTGCCAAACTGGAGCTCAAAATTGAAGATCTCGAGGGTAGGAGCCGAAGAAATAATGCTGTGCTTATTGGGCTTCCAGAAACTCAAGAAGGCCCGAACCCTGTGTTATTTATGCAGAATTTCGTTGAGAAGATCACTGGACCTTCTCCCTTTGGGGCCAAATATGTGATTGAGAGGGCCCACTGCGCACTAAGGCTGACACCCCCTGTAGGCTCCCCCCTGAGACCGATTATTTTCTGGTTTCTTAATTACTTGGAACGTCAATACTTTCTATCCAAAGTCAGAGACCTTCAAGAGATTCGCTGGGAAGGTTTAAAAGTTCGTGTGGTACAAGATTTACCTGCTACAGTATGCCAACACCGCACTGCCTTCCATCCTTTGGTCACCAAATTGATTGCTATGGGGCTCCGCTTTTGGATGAGCTATCCTGCAAGATTGCAAGTCTTAACTGATGGCAGGTGGCACACCTACAAAGATCCCGAAATGGCTTGGGCCAATCTGAAAGTCTCATTTCCCGATCTCTTCAGAGATACCTGAATTAGAGGATGAGAGGATCTTGATGTTATCCCTGGTGTTTTTGGGCCTCTATATGGCAAAGTTGTTAGCTCTATATCTCTCAAATTTCCCTTCTGGTCTGGTTTCTCTGCAGAATGCTTTCTCATGTGTTTTCGGTAACCTAATCTCATATGCTCACCTTCTCGGAGAAGCGTCCCATTAAAAGCAGAACTATGCTCCCTATTCTGGTTTCTTTGTCTGTCTGTCACAGCATGGAAGAATTGGCAGAGCAGCTTATCCCCCTTAATCTAGTGACGATGTGACTTAAATATCTGGCTCTGTTTTTGCCCCCGGGAGAGCCTTGTTTTATCAGGGTTACACCTTTTTGACCGCACCAGAGAGATACGGCCCTCAGGAAATCATGATACCACAGTTCGTGGTACTGAAGCATGGTAGTAATATGCTGCATTGGCCACTACAGGGAGCACCAGGACTGATAGCTGAACTTAATTCGAGATGCTGTCCTGTTCAACTTTCGAGCGCAACTGGGGAGAACGTTGTTTTCACCAGGGACAGTTCAAGAACGTCCTTCAAGAAATTAGGGAGCTGTATAGACTACAAGGATCCATCTCGTTTTCGGTCAAATACAGAGACTTCTCAATCTTACTGCTCGCTTAAGCTTGCATATCTTGTTTTCTCAGTTACATTTCTGGTTTATATTCTTGGCCTAAATGGCAATTTGGGACTCGCTTAGACTTTTCTGTTTTTTGAAAAACACGGGCATTCTCAGTGTCTTCTTTCAGTTCTCCTATTAAGGAGGTAATGCTTGAGCCCTTGATTTAATTTCCTTCACATAATATGTAGGGCAGAAAGATACCATATTGTGAACCTTATTGATGTTTATCATTTAATTTTGGGATAGGAAAGGAAGGTACAAGTGTAGGTTAGACAGCAATACCTAATGGCTATACCCTGCTATACTTAGCAAGTATAATCTACATACTTTTATAGGGTTTAGTGTCCTGCTCTTCAAAACTCATGATGTAGTATCATATTTGGTTTTCCTGTCTGTACTGCAATTACAGAGACAATTGAGGGTGGTTGGAGGGAGGGAGCTAAGAGGATGGTGAACTTTGGAATGCTGTCCGCAATAGTATGGCAGTTTGGGAGGGTTGGGTCTGCCTCCATTCATATACTGGTGGCACTAAAGGGTCATCACATTCATGGGATAGAACAAAATCAGACACTACATAAAGGGCATAGAGAGGGTGGGGCTGGCAACACAGAAACAGGGGAAGGTATGCGTAGGGCGACACTCTGGTTCAGATGGGATATAAAATTTATATTTTTTCATGTTAGAAAATATGGCTAACTTATTTAAGATGGCTACCTGGAATGTGAAGGGCCTCAGGCAGCAACTCAAGCGATACAAAGTCCTAAAACACTTAGCCCTATTATCTATTGATGTTGCATTTATATAAGAGTCGCATCTACTAAATTCAGGGGCTAGTTGTGTCAGAAGATTACAAATAGGGCAAGTCTTCGCAGCGGGGGGCTCTACTCAAAGCAGTGGAGTCCTAATATTGATTTCCAAAAATATCCCCTTTTCACTTACACACATAATTGAGGATCCTCAGGGCAGATATATCTTTATCCACTGTACTTTACATAACATGGAGATCCTGCTGGGTTCGATTTATGGCCCCAATATGGACTCTCCGGACTTCTCCATGCAGTTAATATATTAACCCCTTATGTATTGTTGCCCATAATCTTGGGGGGAGACATGAACACTATTTTTGACCCATTCGTAGATCGTTCCAATGGGCTTTGTGGGGGTCTCTCCCCAGCTCAACAGGCATTTTGGGAACTTATAGATAACCTCGGCTTGTGTGACGTATGGTGGGTTTTACACCCTTCAGAGAAAAATTGCACTTTTATTTCCCCTGTTCATAAGACTGCATTGAGAATCGATTACCTGTTAATATCCCAAGTACTCCTGACAGGAGTCTTAAATGTTTCCATTCAGCCTGGCCCACCTTCTGACCACTCCCTGGTCACTTGTCACCTATCTTTAGTCTCCTCTTTCAAAAAAAAACCACGCTGGAAAATCAACAACCAGTTGCTGAAGGAACCTGCAATAGTTGCTGTGCTTAATAAACACATAGAACATTTCGTTATGGACCATGAAAAAATGACCTCCAAACCCGATATAATATGGTGCACTTTCAAGGCCTATATGAGAGGTATACTGATAAGTTTATCATCACAGAGGAAAAAAAGAAAAGATCAGGAACTTCATTCTCTGCTTGGTCAAATAAGGGATATTGAAGCACATCTGGTTCCTGATTCTCCCAAAGATCTTAAACAGAAATTGAACAAGATGAGAGATGAGTGCCTGGAGATTTTGAGGGAAAAAGCTGAGTTTGCCATACTGAGAACGAAATCAACATACATAGACCAGGGAGAAAAGGCAGGGTGTTTATTAGTGTTAAGAATTAAGCAACTAGAATTTGCTAAATATATCCCTGCTATTCGATCTTCAATGGATGGCACATTGAAGACATCCCCACCTGACATAGTATCTGAATTCCGGGAATACTATGCCAATCTCAATGCTTCCATGTCTAACCCACCTTCAGACCAGGAATTGGATTCCTACTTGGAGGCATCCCAACTGCCTTCCCTCTCGGAGGTTAAACAGAGAGCACTTTTACTCCCTATAATGGCTATGGAAATTGCTAAAACTATTCAATCCCTCCCTTCAGATAAAACTCCGGGGCCGGATGGCTTTTCGGCAAAATTTGACAAGAAATTCCAGAAACCCTTAATTCCGCTATTGCTGTCCCTATTCCAATATATCTTATCTGGAGCATCAGTGGATAATACTTTGTTTGAAGCCTTAATAGTTCTTATCCCCAAGCAGGACCAAAATCTGGAGTTGACTACCAGCTATCGTCCAATATCTTTATTAAATCAGGATATTAAAATACTAACCAAATTAATAGCAGAGCATATCAATATAGCTGCACCAGATCTTATCGGCCCTGAACAAGTTAGCTTTATGCAGGGGTGTTCCTCGGTGGACCACCTCAGAACCCTGTCGCACGTTCTCTCGGCATCCAGGGATGTCCACTTTCCAGCTGCCTTGGTCTCCCTGGATGCTGAGAAAGCATTTGACAGAGTGGATTGGAATTTTCTGTTCCAGGTCCTTAAGGCATACAAATTCCCCACTGAATTTCAGACTTGGATAAAAGCTCTATACCAGGCTCCCTCAGCACGGGTAGCTGCAAACGGGGTGATTTCCAATCTTTTCCCTTTAAAATCAAGAAGTAGAAAGGGCTGCCCCCTTTCTCCCATTCTATTTAATCTATACTTAGAACCCCTGATCTGTAGATTGACAAATTGTGATCAGATCCAAGGAATACCCATAGCGTCCCAAATAGTCAAAGTTTCGGCATATGCTGATGATATACTTTTACAACTGTCTCATCCGGAGACTTCGATTCCCCATTTGTTATCACTCATCAGGAAATATAGTACCTTGTCTAACTATAAGCTTAACATAGACAAGACTCTGGTTTTCCCTCTCAATCATAAGATCAATAAGAAGTCCATTACAGATTTTGGTCTGACATGGAAGCATGATTCCTTAAAATATCTTGGTATCATGATACTGAGAAACCCAGATCATTTTCAAAAACTCAATCTGGACCCTCTGGTAAGAACTATCCATCAAGACTTGGACAGATGGTCCAAACTCCCTCTCTCATTATGGGGCAAAATCAATATAGTCAAGTTGAATGTATTTCCTAGGCATTTTACCCCCTGCTGCTACTCAACATCTGGTTACCTCTCTCATGGTTTAATAACATTCATAGACTTATCACAGAATTTATCCTGGCTAATAAACAGCCTTGACTAGCTTATGTGAAACTGGCAGCCCCTAAGGACAGAGGAGGTTTATGTCTCCCTCATCTAACCTTTTACCACTGGGCTAGTCACGCTGTCAAATACCTCAGATGGCTATCTTCTGTCGGTACGGTTCTCGACTCTCCTTTCTCAGCCATCTGGCTCAGAATTGAACTATCCCTATTGCAGAAACATGGCCTCAACCCGATATCACTTTTGTATGTTAAGACCAAGGCCCTACCTGTAAATCTGCTTCCCACTCCCATAGCTATATCGGTGAAGAATCACACACAATTATGTAGTTATCTCAAGTACAATCACATTCAGGACCCAGAGCAACCTGTTTGGGGAAACCCTAATTTCAAAATAGACAATAAAACATTTCTACCAAGCTGGATTCCGGTATGAATGATCTCGTCTTTCATCATTTATCTCAGAAGGAATACATGGCTTCCTCTGTCGACATTTTATCCACCCTCAACTTGACGACTAAATACAGTTTTAATGTTTTCCAATTAAAACATCTCTTCTCTAAGATTTTTGGTCCAATCCCCCTATGCTCGATAAACCATCTTTTACCAGTGTAATAAATCCTGAGCATGGTTCTCTGCACTTAGTATCCCACTACTACAAAATGCTATATAACTGGGCATACCCAAACTGCTTTGCTTCTATAGCATATTGGGAACCCCTTTTCTCTGCTAGTAAATTAGTCTGGACTGAATTATGGCAGAATTGCCATAAGTACATTACCCAGGATCAATTATGCTTGACTCAATTTCATATACTGCACAATTTATACTATTCTCTGCAAAAACTATACAGATTTGGCCTCCTCCCATCGTCCCTATGTACGAGCTGTAAAAAGGAAGAGGTCACCCTATTTCACATTTTCTGGAGCTGCCCCAAAGTTGTCCCACTCTGGAACGCCATTCAGTGTAAGGCTGATCCTTTACTGGGTTTGCAGGAGCTATTCACTCCAGAAATCTGCCTCTTAGGTGACTACTCAGCCATTCTGGTTTTAGTCAGCAGGTATCATATTGCTCTGATCTCTATGTCTGTCAAGAAATTAGTGTTACGTCACTGGAAGGTTGATAACATTATCCCTTACACACCCTACACTCTCTCTGATACTGTCACCTGCACGTACAATATACTGTTGCCCAAGAAGATTTCAGAATGTTATCTGTGTTGCATAATGTCTGGGAGGGGGGTGGTGTTAATGGGAAGGGTTTTTGTTGGGGTGGGATGGGGAGTAGGAGGGGTGGGAGGGAGGACAGATCCTTGTGATTATGAATGTTGTACTCACTTTGTATGATACTCCTGGACCTGTTGTCATTATTGTAAAACTTAATAAACTTTAAATGGAAAAAAAAATACATTAACCATATTAGAAAATATAACAATGGTGGAATAAAACTGAAGTGGATAAATAGGAGAATAATAAAACTAATTAGAAAGAGAAACAAACACAGGTTATGCATAAAAGAACCAACACCACGGAATCAGTGGAGCTCAACAACAACAAAAAAAAAATAACTGAATCTGTAAAAACACTATAAATAAAGCAAAAAGAAATACAGAACTCAAGTTGGCAAAATCAGCTAACAAGCAAAATAGTAAAATATTCTATAGTCATAGCAATTCTCTGAAAAGAACCAATACAAAATTAACAATATTAGATGACAAAAAATATTATCTTAGAACCACACAAAATGGCAAACTCATTTAACAGATATTTCTGCTCTCTATTCTCAAATAACATGCATAGTTATTATGATATGAACTGTGAACACAGTAATAACAGGAATAAGTGAGGAAGGCATAGCAAATAAAAGCAACCGTCTTAAGACACACCGTTCACCAGTGCCAGATGGTATAACCCCCCAGATACTTAAGGTTATGAAAAACAGTATAGTAAAACCTTTAAAAATACTGTATGAGAAATCTTTAAGTGAAGGCAGTATCCATAAAGATTGGAGGTCAGCAAGGGTTACCCCAAGCCACAAAAAAGAGAATAAAGAAAATATGACAAACTATAGATCTATGAGTTTGACTTCAGTTCCAGGAAGACTTCTACAGTCAATCATAAAGGACAGGCTGATCAACTATATTAAAATCAATGACAAACTGAGCAAGGAACATCATGGGTTCCCTCAAGGCCATTCATACATAATCAATCTAATATGTTTTTATAAGAAAGTTAATGAGCTACAGGACAATAAAACATCTGTGGATGCTATACTACTCGATTTCTCCAAGGCGTTTAACACTGTCCCACTCTGGGCTATAGTTGAAAAAAAAAAGCTGTACACACTCAATATGAATAAAAATGTGATAAGATGGGTTGGAAATTGGCTGACAGATCATACATGGAGGGTAGCAGTGAATGGCTTTTTATCTGATGAGGGTAGAGTAACAAGCAGAGTGCCACAGGAATCAATACCTGACCCCATAATATTACAGTTATTTATAACAGACTTAAATGCAAATGTAACAAATTTGGTAATGAAGTATGCAGATGACATGAAACTTGAAGGGGCCAAGTGACACCATGGAACATATAAACAGTATTTAGTCAGGTTTAGACAATGTAACCAGGTGTACCTACACTTGGGGTATGTCCTTTAACCTACTGTAGACAAATGCTGTATACTACACTTCAGTAAGAACCCCAAATCACACCAGTACACCTTATGCAACTCAATATTAAAGGTCAGCAGAAAATAAGTCTCCAGAATTATCATAAATAATAATTTGGATCCAACAGATCACTGCACACAAACAGTGACTAAGGTAAACAGGCTGCTAGGTGCAATAAAAGGGAAAATCAAAGGTCATAATTCTGAGGTAATTACGCCCTAGTATGTATCATAATAAAGACCTGTGTTTGACTATGGCAGCCAGGAATAGTGCTCTTATAGGAAGAAGGATATCAAAGGATAGAGAAGGTCCAATGAAGGACAACAAAATAAAAAAAAAAGAGAGAGAGAGAGAAATAGATAAAACATATACTGTACACTGAGAGATTACAAAAGCTAAAATGATACCCCCTGGAGTTGAGAAATAAAAGAGAGGATAACTTGGTCTTCCACGACGTAAATGTTTGACCCTTATCTGTTAAACAAGCTGAACATTACATATGAAGACCTTAATTCAAAAACCAATGGCCATCACCTCCAAGTTAATTAAAGAAAATTTCAAAAAGACAAACAGGAATTCTATTACACTGAAAGAATAAATAATTAATGGAATAATTTACCAACAGAAATTATTGTCAGTGAAAATAAAAATAACCTGAGGTAAACCTTAGATATATACATAACTAATGGGGACTACTTAAATATTATCAGTAAAAACAGGAGCTACATATAGAAACATAGAAATTGCCAACAGATAAGGGCCTTTGTCCCGACTACCAGCAATCCGCTATGCCCGTCCCAAGCATGCTTAAAACCTGTAATCATTTCTGCCCCACCACGTCCACTGGCAGGCTGTTCCACTTGTCTACCACTCTCTCTGTGAAGAAGTACTTCATCATGTTCCCTCTGAACCTCCCTCCAGTTTTAGCTTGTGCAGCCTCCTTCTTGAGCATCTTTTTCATTGGAATACAGTATTCTCCTGTACTTTATTTGTCCCCGTGAGGTAAATTGGGTAATTAAATGTCAAAATATCTTTTATACTAGCAAGTGCCTGCTCTGAATGAAACCGTTTTCTTTCCCCTCTTTACGTTCGCTTGCGCGCATGTGCAAGGAACGTATTGAGAGAGTAGCACACTTGGAGGTGTGCCTCTCCCACCCAATGCACTGCTCCCTTGAGCAGGCATGGCGGTCCTGCACCAATGGGTGCAGGAGCTCAGTATGACAGCGGTGTTCCTCTGCTTCAAAGGAAAGCACCACTACCATACTGAGTGCTGCCCCCTCGCGTCACGCACTACCTCCCCCACGCCGCCCGTCCATCCGCCCCCAAAGCTTTCATGCCACGCTGAGCCCACCCCAGCGTGAAACATTGCTTGACCCATTTGGAAGTTCTGGTCCCCGCCGGCTCCATGACCCCCCAGTTAGGATACTGCTGCCACGCTGAGAGCCCACCCACGCGGCAAACGCTTGCTGTTGTTTTGCGGCCAGGGTGCCCAATCCCTCATCAGATCCTCGCCCCCGGCGTAGTTTGCTGGCGGGGGTGCCCAATCCATCGGCTCCTCAGCCCCCATCTTCTGCCATGCTGGGGCCCACCCCAGCGTGGCAAATGTCCACGTTGTTCTATTATTTTTTACCTGTAAAATAAAATGGTCCCACCGAGTCTTCTAGCCCCACAACCCGCACCCACCCACTGAGCACCCAGCCTCCCCACACTCCCTCCTCACCCCATACTTACCTCCGGACTCCGGCGCGACAATCTTCGGTGGATCGGAAACACGTCTGCACTCTTCAAAGGTGACCGCGAACTGAGGAAATGCCGGTAAGCTGTATAATGGGCTAGATAGAGGGGTTTCAACTTTATTGCATATCTCAGTCATTTTTTGGGAATTTGTGCACCAAATTTTCAACATGGGGTTTTTGGGACCCCTTCTCATGAATGATGTCACTGTCATGGCGTTATTTGGGCCCAAAGGGTGATTTCAGAGGCACTGAGCAGTCACTGCGTGAAATCATCCTTCGCCTGAATAACACCATGACAGTGACATCATTCATGAAGGGGTCCCAAATCTCCATGCTGGAAAATTTGTGCAAAATTCCAAAATGACTGTTTTACAAGCGCATGCTAGCAGTTCCTACGTAGGCTCGTAAGTTTGTGAATTTTCAATATTTTCACTCCAGATTTTCAACATTGCCATTTTATCACACCTTCTTATGAGCAGTACAGCTGTCATTTTTCACATCCTGCCCAAAATGTGTTTCTGCCCATGTAGCACACAATGGCGCAGTCGGTGTGTGAACTCAATATGTGGGACACATTAAGAAAATCACAGTGACACTGATCATGAGCAGAGGTCTTAAAATGGCTGTGCTGAAAATTTGGTGAAAAAATTCCTAAAAATGACTCTTTTATGAGTCTGCGTTGCGCAGTTCCTACGCACGCGCTTCGTAAGTTTGTGAATTTTCAATATTTTCACTCCAGATTTTCAACATTGCCATTTTACCACACCTCCTTATGAGCAGTACAGCTGTCATTTTTCACATCCTGCCCAAAATGTCTTTCCCCCCATGTAGTGCACAATGGTGCAGTCCATGTGTGAAATCAATGTATGGGACACAGTAAGAAAATCACAGTGACACTGTTCATTAGCAGAGGTTTTAAAATGGCAATGCTGAAAATCTGGTGAAAAAATTCCTAAAAATGACTGTTTTACTAGCGTGCGTTGCACAGTTCCCATGCACGCTCGTAGGTTTGCGCATTTTCAATATTTCCACTCCAGATTTTCAACATTGGCATTTTACCACACTTCCTTATGAGCAGTACAGCTGTCATTTTTCACATCCTGCCCAAAACCTGTTTCCGCCTATGTAGCGCACAATGGTGGTAACAAACAGGTCATGCTGACAATTTATTGTGCAAATACCAGCAATCGCACAGGGCATTAGGGTAAAGCACCATACATGCCAAACACCACTGCAAATACCTGCAAGCGAACGTTCGGCATTGACAAATGCTTGTTTTAAGTGCAACAGCAATACACCTTTCCACTGGGAATCAAACTACAGACCCTTTGCTTTTAAGGCCAAAACACATTCACTGTACCACCTGAGACACTTGGGCAACTTGTCTCTCTTGCTTCTTAAAGGACACCTAAACAACTTTTCCCAACAAACTATTCAAATATTCTGCTTCATAGGAGAGTAAAGGAAAGGCTGCTGTATACATTAATGCTTAAACTGCATTTATATAATTAACATAAATGCAACTTCTAATATTTGAAAAATGTAGACATCAGCCATCCAATTTAAAAAAACCTTCCCTGTCTGCTCCCTAAAATGGCTGCCAGATGTGTTATGTCATTACAGTACTGGAGTGAGAGGAAGAGTTCTACATGGCTCTCTATAGTGCTAACTAGTTCTTTTTTCCCCTTTGTTTAGAAGTGTTTCACCAAAATGATCAAAACTATGACTTAACACATGTATTATTTTCATCAGTAAACATGTTATGCTATGGTTTCATTCATTTTGTTTACCTTAAGGTGACAACATTGTGTTGTAATCCAACAGACTTTTCTTGCAACATTGCTGATGTTCATGCCTTCTTTACTTGAAGCACATTCTCCCAATATGTCCCATATATGAAAAACATAGGAGGTTTTGGTTAGGGCAAATATTGTCAAGCCTCGGTCTCCCCCTGGATCAAATTTTAAATTACCTGATCAACTCACAGGACAAAATTATCTTGCAGACTTAGTCACTTTTTATTATCATTGAAATTGTAACCCTATGTATTATATTTAAATGGGACCAATTGTTTAATATTTTTTAATGTGATCTATTTATTATGTCATCCTGTATGTCAATATCTGTAATGACCTTGTGTCGAGCAGTAAAATACTTATTGATTGATTGATCATAATCTTATCCCTATCCGAGAGAGCAATGTATACTAATACCGATACTGATATGCTTCGTTATTTCAGGCTGACACTATTAAGTGATGCATGTGTGCATTATTGTGTGCATCATTTAAAAGAATGAAAACAAGTGGAAGAACAACTCTGAAACTTCATAAATTATAATAACATTCAGCCAATGTTTCATGGCTGTCGAGACAGTAATGAACTGAAGAGCCCAGCTATGAGCAAAAATCACTTTAATAACCTATGTTATGGGAGAACTTCATAAGGCATTTGAAAGAGTAATAATGCAAATGGCACTGAACACTGACTGAGAAAGGACAGTGCCGAGAGACTTAAAAATCCCTGGCTAATAAAACAGTGCCATTTATTGGTAAAGAATCTTAACAAGTACGATTATAGAAAAGACTATAGACAACCGTGGGCCCTGAGGAAGTGGTCCTCTAGGCCATGAAACATTGGCTGGATGTAATAGGTGACTATTAAGCATCTAGAAAAAATAAAACTATGCATTTGTTATTATAATTTAAGGAGTTTCAGAGTCTCCCTTCCCCTTGTTTTGGTAATATTAAGATATTACTGTAACCCACGGAGGATTCCTTCACATTACTTAGAACCAAAAGAGAAGGGTTTAAGCAACTAGGATCCTACCCCCCTCTTTTTTGCACAACATTTAAAAGTGCCAGCCAGAAAGTATGAAGCATATCAGTAGAGGTGAATGCTGCTCTCTCGTAGGAATAAGATTACAATGTAAACTGTACTTCTCTTTGTGGGACAAGGCAGTAAGCTCACATGCAGCACCAGGCAGTACAGAGAGAGAGTGTGGATGGTGGATTGTATGATGGCAGGTAGGCTGGTTGCTTGGGGGAGCTTTCACATACAAGGACTACAAGGGAATCATATTTTTGGATTGAATACCAAGAGGGCAATAAGTTTTGGAATGTTGGCATTGGACCAGACTAGCACATCACTACAAATGTTGGGACATAACATAACCACTAGACCACCAGGTATTTGAAAAGTTGTACTGTACTACGGTTTACCAAAAAGAAAGTAAGTTGGGTTACAACACAATTTTGGCACCTTAAAGTAAACAGAATGAACAAAACCACAGCCTAACATGTGTACTGATGAAAATAATACACGTTAAGTCATAGTTTTGATCATTTTGGTGAAACACTTCTAAAGGGAGAAAAAGAACTACTTAGCACTATAGAAACCCATGTAGCTCTCTGTCTCTCACTCTAGTAATGCAAACATGTAGAACGTTTGTTGGCCATTTTAGGGAGCAGGCAGGGTGTTTTTTTTAAAACTGAAAGGCTGATGTTTACATTGTTCAGACACTACAAGACTGCATATATGTCATTTACATAAATGCAGTTTTAGCATCAATATAGTGTAAATTGCGACCTTTCCTTCCCCTTTCTATGAAGCCAGATTTTTAAACTGTTGCTCTTAAAAACAGGTGGTTTAGGTG
Source organism: Neoceratodus forsteri (assembly GCA_016271365.2). NCBI lineage: Eukaryota > Metazoa > Chordata > Ceratodontiformes > Ceratodontidae > Neoceratodus > Neoceratodus forsteri. The sequence continues at coordinate 1,677,233,285 of CM057449.1, forward strand.
TTTTTTTACACATTAGTGACATTTCCTGGATTGTAGGACCATACTGAGTGTCATGGTGCTTGACCAACAACAGAAGACAAAAGTGGTTGATAAACTTGTGTAATCACTGTCAGTCGCACAGGACCAATACAATGTTTTACAATACACACACTTCTTCAATAAAACTCCCAGTCCACTACACACTAATGTAGTTTATTTATTGTTTTGCTAACTAGATAGGTGCACTGGGCCAAGAGTTTGCCAATTTTTTGGCAGACCCAAGCCAAATGGCAAGACTGGTTACAGACAAAGTTAAAGACATGTTTATTTATTTATTTATTAGAATTTCGGATAAATACCTTTGAGCCAATGGCTCTTTTACAAAGGTTCCATGTCAGTATACAAAAAATAGAAGTACAGTTTGTGTGAGATTAGCAGGCAATCAGTTTGAATACAAAATTCAGTACAGGGTATACATGGTCTAAAAGCTACAGGTAATATAAATAACAGTTAGAACAACACAATCAGGCATACATTTAAGAATGATGAGTCACAGCAAATAATACTTACATGAATTAAAGCTGCCAGAAGGGCATTGTCAAAGGGAAAGGTAGAGTGGAAAAACTGAGTTGCTGCCAATTGTGTCAGGTAGTGTAGGAAAGTGGAAGAATGAGTGGGTGTAGAGGGGTAACTGGGAGGGAGGTGGAAAGAAAGATGGGTAGGAGGCAAGGATCGGGGAACAAGTACAACAGTGGGTGGGGTGAGCAGATTAGAAAAGGGAGAGAGGAAGGGAGTTGAAGGAGGGTAAGAGAGGAAAGTGATAGACCAGGGCTAGGGAGAGAGGCAGGGATAGATATGGGGGGGGGGGAGTGGTGGCAGGCAGAGATGGAGATAGTAGAGAGGTGCGAAGAACAGAAGTGACTACCAGGGAGGTTAGGAAAAACAGTCACAGGAGGCTCTGGACACAAGTGTTTGACGTAGCTTGTGTTTGAACGAGCAGTGGGTGCCTAAGTTGGTGAGTTCACTGCCCAGGGAGTTAAACATCTGTAGCAGAATAATTACAGGGTTGGTTGGTTCAATTTAATTCAATTCAGATTTATTGCAGAAATACTCCACCGAGCAGGCTTATTCACAAGGAGGTCCTGAACATGAAGCAGAAACATGTACAATACTAAAAACAAAACATTGAATGGGAAACAAGAAATCGAGATACAGGGCAAATACAGAGAATACAACAACAAGGGTTCGTAAATGACAGATAGGATCTGTAAGGTAATGCATCCAGGAAATGTACAAATTCAGTGTAATACAGGGACATGTGCCAATAGTGTGCATATACAGTAATAAGGTGTAACATAGCAAAACAGTCAGATTGCAGCTTGTTATAAGTGCGATGGTAATATTGCCTCAGGTAGGAAGTGATGAAGGATAAAGTTAAGACAGGGGGCAGAGACAGCAGAACAGAGGATGGTATAACGAGGAATATGATGGAGGATGCTGAGGGTGAGGAGTATGATTGAGAGGACTAGTGTAAAGGTATGAGGAGTAAAATAGGGATGGTCCAGAGGAAGGTGAAGGAAATAATAATGGGAGGGGATGGCAGGGTGATGTGACCAGGAATGAAAGGCAGGGGAAGGGATAGGGTCAGGAGCTAGGTGCAAGAAAAACAGTGATAGGCAGGAATAGAATGAGAGGGTAATGGGGGTGAGGCAATCAACAGGGATGGACAGTTGGATGCAGGATGGGGTAGAGGATGGGAGGAGAAGAAAAAATCGCGGGAGGACATGGGGAGATGGAAGGGTAGGCTAATGATGGGTAGGTGGAAAAGAAAGGGAGGGAGGAACAGGGATGAGTAAGGAAAGGAAGGAGGGAGAGGGAGGGATAGTGAGGAGGAGGAAGGCCAAGCAGGGGGGAAACAGGGGGGCCTACGACCGATGGCAGTTGCATATTTCATTACATTTTCTTCTGATTAAGGCTTTGGAGAAGTTGAGCGAGACAACACTGGAGAGCTTGAGAACCATTTACAAACTATTTTGGGCTGTGGGTAGGGCATAGGATAAAGCACTCTTACCATGGGACGTACGTGTTCAGGGTATGTTTAGGTAGATAAGGTCAGACTTCCTTAAGGAATTGGTGCTATGGGAGATGTGTATAATGGAAGTAATACATACCAGGAGCTTGTTCAGCAGGATTTTAAGCATCCATATTCCTTGGTGAATCAAATGCCTAGTTGCTAGGAATGTCCAGCCAACAGCTGAGTAGAAGTCGGAGTGGTGAGTTCTGAATGGGGCCTTGGTGACAAACTGCAGTGCATGGTGATATAGGACATCCACTTTGTGCAGGTTGATGGCTGAGGTGCCATTATAAATTATATCACCATAGTTGAGAAGTGAGAGAAACGTGGCCTGGACTAGCCTTAGTCTGGTCTCAGAAGAAAAGAGGCCCCTGTTTCTGAAAAAGAAACCTAATCTGGCTTTTAGTTTGCTGGTGAGGTTGTCGATGTGGATATTGAAGGATAGTTTACTGTCAAGCCACATGCCGAGGTATTTGAATTTATCTACAACCTGAAGAGTTTCTCCTAAGCTGGTAGCAATAGGGGTATATACCCGAGTTTCAGTAGAGGGGGTTATTGCTGAGAGTGAAGAGCATGACCTTTGTTTTTTTATTGCATTTAATAGGAGTTTAAAATTTATGAGGTTCTGCTCGAGCTTTAAGAAATCGATTTGCAGTACTTTGCAGGCTTCGCTAAGCGTTGCTTTTGAAGTAAGTAAGTAAGTAAGCAAGTAAGTAAAATTTTATTTATATTAAGCGCCCTTCCCAAGCTCAGGGCACTTTTACAATAAAACAAGTGAAATCACATTTCAAACAATAAATCAAACAACCATACAATACACTTACTCATTATGTACCAACAAATGCTAAGGCAAAAAGGAAAGTTTTTAATTGTTTTTTAAAACTTTCAACAGTTAGGCATTCTCATATCTGACGAGGTAGAGAATTCCACAGGGTTGGTGCCATATAGGCAAAGATCTACCTCCAGACATCTTTAGACGTACCTGGGAATCTCTAGCAATCCTCATCAGAGGAGCGAAGAGAGCGGGCAGGACAGTAAGGCACCAAGAGCTCTTTCAGGGTAGTGGAGTCCCAAATCATGTAGGGCCTTAAAGGTCAATAATGCAACCTTGAAGGTGATCCGCCACTGTACTGGCAGCCAGTGCAAATCACGCAGCACAGATGTTATATGGCTAGGTCGTGAAACTCCCATCAACAACCTGGCCGTCGCGTTCTGCAAAGCTGCAAGGATATCCACCCCGGCAGCCTAGATAAGCGCATTGCAGTAATCAAAGCGTTGGTAACAAAGGCGTGAACAAAATGGGAAGATCTTCCCATGGAACCAAAGTATTTCACCAGGCAATATTCCTCTGATGAAAAAAGGCAGATTTGACTACGGCCGACACTTGCATCTTCATAGTCAGGCTTTCAGTCAAAATTACTCCCAGGTTCATGACTTGGCCAGAGGCTAGAAGCTGGCCCCCAAGATATAAACCCAAGGGTTTCCCCATCCAAGCCCCTGTTATCTTCCTCCAGGGTCCACAACCAACACCTCAGTTTTCCTGGATTCAACCTAAGCCAACTAGCACTCATCCAATCCTGAATCTCCAGGAGGCAGTTATTAAACATTGTGATGGAATCCGACTCCTGATCAGGCATAAAAGACAGGTAGAGCTGAGAATCATCAGCATAACAATGAAAACTCAGCCCATACTGTCTTATAATGTCCCCCAGTGGAAGCATATACACCGTGAATAACATAGGGGACAGCACCGACCCTTGCGGTACCCCACAGGACAGACAGTGAGGGGCCGAGGTGTTAACTCCCGATACCACTCTCTGAGATCTGCCCTCCAAAAAAGATCGAAACCAACTGTGGACTGCTCCCCTCAGACCACAGAGAAACCACAGGCGGTCAAGCAATACCCCATGATCCACGGTGTCAAATGCTGCTGAGAGATCCAGGAGAACCAAGATGGAATGGGTCCTCTGATCTCTTGCCATCAGGAGATCATTCAATACCCGAACAAGAGCCTCTCTGTACTGTGCCTCTTCCTGAAGCCAGATTGGAGAGGGTCATAGATATTGTGGTTGGACAAATGATCCTCCAGTTGCAGAGCGACCACCTTCTCAATAACTTTCCTACAAAGGGAGGTTAGAGACTGGTCTATAATTTGCTGGGCAGTCGGGGTCAAGGAGGCTTTTCAAAGGGGTATATTACGCTTCTCCTTTAAGGGATCTGGAAAGATCCTCTCTCTAATGACACCACCACTATCCCAGCCAGGACTGGAGCTGATAACATCTACACACCCACCACCAGGTGAGTAGGGCCTGGGTCCAACTTACAATGGTAGGTCGCAGAGTCTGGATAATCCTCACAATATCTATTACTGCTGGTAGTCTAAAGGTAGACCAGTACAACTGGGCATTAGTACCACCGATTGATCAGTGCAATGCTCAATAGAAGGACACTGGCTGATCTCATCCCTGATGGTGGATACCTTGTCAGCAAAGAATTTCGCAAACTCTCACACTGTACCTGTGATAATGCTCTACCAGTCTGGAGACAGACTGGATTGCACAGTCTGTCCACAGTCAGGAAGAGCTGGGATGGTCTATTCCTAGCTGCAGTAATTTCCCTGGACAGGAACTCTGCCTTCTTATGGGAGATTGCTGATTGGTAGAACTTATAATGTTCTAACAATTCAAGTCTATCCACCTCCAGTTGAGTTTTCTGCTAACGTCTTTCTAGTCTTTGTCCCTTCCTCTTCCACTCACGGACCTCCCCATCAAACCAGGTGGCCTAAGTGAAGAATGCGGGGAATGACAGATGGGCAATGGCATCCAGGGCCCCAGTCACAACCCTATTACAGGCCAAGACCAGTGGCCCTGGATCCATGCTATCCCTTGGAAAATCGAGAGTCCAGCTCCGTCATTAGGCCCTCAGAGGTAATCCCTCTTAAAGGACGGAACTGTACTAACTCCCTGGGGGCAGGCCTATTTCAGGGGGCTGCAAATCTAAACCTCAGGGCGTGATGGTCCGACCATCTGACTGGCTCCACCTCCACTTCAGATATCTCCATCCCCAGATGGAAAACCAAGTCCAATATATGCCCCCCCTCATGGGTTGCAGAGGTAATTACTCGTGACAGACCCAATGAATCCATTAATTGGAGGAGATTTTGACCAAATGGCAAGAGTTCATCGTCGACCCAGGCAATGAAATCCCCCAGAATTATCCATCTGGGAGATTCCAATACCATGTTGGCGACGAAGTCCGCAACCTCCTTCAGGAACTCCCTCTCATCCCCTGGTGGACGGTAGATAAGAAGGGTCCTGTAGCCTGCACCTGCACGCACTATGCATTCAAAGGAGTTGGTATCACCAACTGGCACCTCCCTGAGATCCAGATCTTGTCTGAAACAGACGGCAACCCCTCCGCCCCTCCGGTCCACTCTTGGGCGGTGAATCACCGAGAACCCAGCCGGAACCGCGGAGTCCAACACAGGACCAGCATTTCCATCTAGCCAGGTCTCGGTGATGCAGGCCAGGTCGACTGAGGAAACAAGATCCGCAATCACTACAGTCTTGTTCCTAATCGACCTGGCATTGCTTAACACCGCCAGAAAGGGACGGAAATCCAAGGGTGATCCCACTTCCTGCCTGACACACTCCAAGTCAGTGCCCTTGGGTATGGGAACTAGGCAAGGAGGACCTTGCTCCAGTACCCATTTCGCCCTAGGGCGTCTCCTAGCCCTCACTGCCCATATCCATTCTCTTCCCTCCCATCCCCCAACAGTTCCAAGATCCCGTATCCTTCTACTTTTGATCTTATAATGCCAAGATTTTGACATCTAGCATAAACCTCCACTGTAAGTGGGGGTAATTCAAAGGGACGGAGATCCCGAAGTCTTGAGGGGGAGTACTGCCTAACCATTTTACTTATACCCCAACACATATTTTAAACCAATTTCTTCACTTTCATAAAAACAACAACCCTCCAACCCCCAACTTAAATAATAATAACAAAAAATGAATAAAATAAAATAAAATACCCCTTAAAATATTAAAACAGTTTTATACACATCTAAGAGAGTCCAACTGATCTAGGCCCAAAGTTCCAATCAAATAACTATCAAACAAAACAATAACTAATAAAATAAAACCCCCAGGCAACCAGGAACTCTCACTAACTGGTGCCACTAAATAAAACCAACTTAATAAACAAACAAAATAAATAAATAAATAAATAAATATATAAATAAATAAACCCCCCGAGCTACACCATACTATCACTATGGTAGCCAGGAGGAACAAAATGGTACTCTCACTACCATATATAATTGGAAAATTATATTTGTAATGAGGTCACTGAAAAAACGTCAAGGAATCCCAGTCCTGGGCACTCTCACTGCAAGATCTTCCAAAAGGCACAACAATTCTCCATACAAAAAAAAAAAATGTTGGTGATGGAAAAACAAACTGAGCCAAAGTTTAGTACATATCCAGTGACCAAAACCCCAGAAACACTCTCACTGATTCAAGGGGGTTTTGAGTCACAGAAACAGTCTGTCCACTGAAGAAAGCACTGAAATATCTTCGGGACTAGCTATATTACCTTTACTAAAACCCAAAAGGTTATGCCCAGCCCACCACCAGGCTACAGTGGTTACTATGAGACCCCAATGGAGCCCAACCAAATGGGCTCCCAGGGGTTCCCTAGAGGAAAGGACTGCCACCCACTGACTCCCCAGTGATGGATGCCCCACCTCTGCACCACTACAGTCGGAAGAGTCAGGATTCACCAGATAGGGCAATAAAAGCAGGGAAATAAATGCAAAAGTCCCCAAATCCAGACAAGACCCACGAAGTAGTCCAAAACCAGCATTGAGGAACCGACTCAAAAGAGTTCCACCTTCCTCAGAAATGAAAGCCTTCCCAGGATAACAAAAAATTCAAGAACAGGCCAGAATCCAATGTAGACCCCGGCCACAGTACTCACAGACCAAGTAAAGCAATCCAAGGTAGGGAAAAATCCAAAAAACTGGTAGGTCCAAGACCCTCGTAGCAAAAAAGTCTATTCTGCATTAAATCCCAAATCACCAGATCAACAAATCCTTGCACACCAGATGAACAGACGGCAGAATAAACCAGCCGTCCTATGCTCCAAGAACGGGCATCACCAGCATTTGCACCAGACGCCGCAGCTCGTACCAATCGGTATACTAGACGCCCGACCGATTACCAGGACTGGGCGACTTGGAGATAGAAATGCGGCGTCAGTACTCAGTCACAATCAAAAAACGAGAGAGCAATACACTACACAGCAACCCACAGATCATCCACAATCCCGGATCCAAAGGTGGAAGGCCAACTAATCAGTGAGACCAATGCGACTAAAGAAATCGATAAAATGTAAAACAAAGCGGCGGAAATACCGCTAATAAAACAAATCAAAACTTAAAATGAAACTTTAAAAACGAAAAGCGCTCAACTGCAACATGAATCTTCTAAAGAGCAAATGATCGCACGCCCAGCCTGGCAGCCATCTTGTATAGAACCATATCATTGGCAAAGAAATGCAGCTTAGAGTTCACAATATTATTGTCAAGGGAATTGATATAGATAGAAAAAAGTATAGGGCCAAGAATAGATCCTTGTGGGACACCCCCTGTGATGGTTGTGATATATAAACAAACAGAATTTCAAGGAGACTGTTTAGAACTGATAAGATACAAGCTTATAGTGTGGAGTATTTAGGCTAATTCATGCAGAAAACAACATACATAAAACACCTGCACTACAAATTATAGACAGGAATCATAAATAAATAGGTACCAATAAAACATTATACATTAGACAGTTGGGGTTAGGGTGCAAAGAGGAGAAGGTCTATCATATATTTGGGTAGCGGTGGCACACAAATGGGGACATTAAGTATTTTCTTAGATGACGTTTGAAGTTCAAATGACTGTAGGTCAGAGCCAGTTTACAGAGTAAACCATTCCATAGTTTATGAGGAGATATTGAATAAGCTTTTTGGCCCATGTTACTGGACATGAGGGGTTCAGAGAGTAGTTGTTTGGAAAATGACCTTAGTTCTCTACCATTCCTCTTGTGCATGAGCATCCCAAGTAAAGGGTGACGTTAGGAATCCTGTAAAAGCATGACAATGAAGTATCCCTGAACAGAGATAGGGTGCCAATAGTTCACTGTACAATGGTGAGTTTGATGGTTAGCAGCCAGAATGAATTGACAGACACATTGCTAATGGTGTTACTTTTGACAGCAGTGATGCTGCAGGAAGCTAGTAAGACATAATCCACAGTGGGTGGAATGGCACCTTTAGCAACAGCCAGCCTTACTTCCAGCATGAGACAATAGGCATATTTACTTTGGTTGATGCATTGCAAAGTCAGTTGGCCACGTGGGCACTTGTCAGACCATGCTAGAAGTGCTTTGGAGTGTCTTTTTGTTCTGAAGCAGGAGTGGGTACATTGAGCAGAGTGAGCATAGTGTGTGGCAGTGTAAATGCGCTGTGCTGCTCACTCTGATAAAAGCAGCCACTCCCAGGCTCCTCCACTGCTCCCAACCTGGCCCCTCAGCCCCTCACCAGCACAACCTGCATTTGCATGAGGGTGGGCTGTGTAAATAGTCAACTGAGCCTGCTGGAGCAGAGCAGGAATGGAGCAGTGCAAATCTCAGAGCACTGCAGACATGTAAACATGGCTAATGTTTCATCCTGTACAGTGCCCCAATGTTTTGATTGGTCAATTTACAGAGAGCAGAGATGTGTTCTGAATAGATCAGACTAGGATCTAGGAGAACTTCTAAGTATATTAAAGTGTGAACGCATTCAGTAGGGTTCCTATAGGAACTCTGGATGTGCAAAGTTTGAGAGACAGTTTTGATTTTAATTTTGGACCCAAGAGCATAATTTTTTTTCATTCTATTTAGAAAGAGCTTGTTACTGAGCAATCAGTGATTTGTCCTGCTGGCATCTTCACTAAGGGTTAAGGAAATATAAGAAGGGTTAGAGAAACTAAGGTAGATAAAAAGGAAATCAGCATACAACATATTCTGCTGACAGGATGAATGTATAGGATTAATAATCAGAGAATTGCAAAGGTCCAAGAATTGTTCTCTGGCGGACAACCACAGTGACTTTGAATACCTTAGACAAGATGTCCAGAAACTTGATCTACTGGCTTCTCCCAGTCAAATAGTTATTTAGCCACTTTAGAGAGGAGGGGCAAACACTAAGGGCAGTTAGCCTTTGAGACATTCTGTCATGGTCCACCAGGTTGAAAACCCTGCTGTGGTCTCCAGCCTCTGCCCCAGATTGCAGGCTGTTGTCTATGGCTCAGCTTACATCATTTGTAAAGTTGATTAGCTCAGAGCTTGTACTATGGTGAGGCCTAAAACCATACTGCTGATTAGAAGGTAAGTTAACCTGAGTAAGCGAGTAATAAAAGGGAGACATTCGTTAACTCTGCCCATCAAAATTTGAAAGCCCGTGAAAAATCTTTTAAATGAGTTATTTGGCTGACCAGTAGCTGGAAGCAGTGCAGGTTTATCTATGATTATATCTGCCGATATTGATACTACAATGGCATTAGAACCTTTTGATGTCACTGAAGATCAAGCTGTGGCTAAACACAGCATAGTCAAACACAACTTGATCATCAGTGACATGACATGGATCTGAACATGGTGCCGGTGAAGTATCATTATTGGGAAAACTTAATCATCAATGTCTCTGGACTGCTGCCAGATACAGAGGAGCCCAATATCTCTTTTAAAAGAGCATTTCATGAACATCTGAACCATGATGGCTAATGTTAATAAATATTCCCCTTAAATTGTTTGTTGACAATTCTTTTCAGCAGTTTACTCAGAAGGGAGAAAATCAAGACTGGATGGTAGCTTTCTAAGGAAAAAGGGCTACCCCCTTTGAAAACGGGTACAGAACCAGCTATTTTCTAAATATGGGGTACAACTTAGGTGGTGAGTGGGTAAGTAAGGATTTTGGTTTGAGGCTGGACAATATTTCTGGTAGCCACCTTTGAGAATTTGGGTTCAAGTCCATCACTACCTGTTGCTATATTGGGAGATAGGAAGGTCAATAAAATGCAGGTTTCATTAACAGTGACAGCCCATAGGTAGAAGGCAGGTACTCCTAGGGTGATCTGTACTTAGCTCCTTGTTGTTAGTGTCAAGGAACTATTTAGAGAGGAATTGTTTGTATCAAGATAGATTAGTAAATGTAGTATTTAGGCCCCTACTATATGCACAGGATCATCGGGTAGTGTTCTGTAATTTGTTATCCACAGAGATTTGTCTATATTGTGGTGCTGGTCTCATCTGAACATAGAATTTAAAAGTGTGCTAGAATGTCTTGTGGTTTCTTAGGCTAGACATCAGTTGTTCATTTAGGTAGGTAGCTTTACAGGACCTGATCTGTCTTTTGCATAGGTTGTTCAGCTGTCATACTTTATCCTCTCTTCTGGGTAGGCAGATCGTTTGCAGACTTTCTAGCATCTGACACCTTTGGTACGAAGTCTGCAAGACATGAGTAATGCAAAAATATGTTCTGAATTTATAATCCACTGGTGAACTGCGGCAAAGCATCAAAAATCTGTAATTCACAAAATTCACTAATTCCACAGCAGACACACCAGATTTGCTGGTGGATGTTAACTCATCCTGCTCAAATGACTGTGCTGCCTCTAAAAAACACTCCTTGCCCCCCCCCCACCACCCAAACAAAGATACAAAATATGACACCACCTCCCATCCCCCACTGGCACCCTCCTACCTCTTCTCTTCCCCCTGCCCTGGCAAAATACTGTTGAAAATATATAATTAAATAGTAAAGTATAGTACTAATCCCTTCCCCCTTACCTGCACACCTACCATACTCCACATGCCTGCCCCCACCCTGTGTCACACTGTCTTTATTGATCGAATCACTCCAGAGTCCAATCGACTCCACCCAACCACCAGCTGGTCCCCGACTCCCCACAATCCTCCTCCTCCCACCAGCAACATCCAATGTTTCTACAAACATGTAAAAAAATAAGTGGTCCCTGCTGCAGAGTATCTGCTCTGTTTAGTGTTAGCGATGCAAATGAATGAACAGCAATATCTTCACTCCTGGAAAAACCTGACTTGCTGAATTTTCTGCCAATCAGGTATTACTAGGGGCAAAGACATCACTGTTCTGCTAACAGAGCAGATGATGTGCGCCAGTGGATCATTTCTTTTTACATGTGTATTATGGAAATGGTGGGAGGTGCAGATAGAGGGAGGAGGGTGGTGAGATCAGAGGGTAGTTGGGTGGGGTTGCTTGGGCTCATGTGTGCTTTAATAAAGACAGTGGGACTTGGGTGGGGGAAGCAACTGGAGTGAGTTTGCATGTGGGGGATGGGATTAGTACTATACTTTACTATTTAATTTTATATATACATATATATATATATATATATATATCTTCTAAACTTTGTTTTTGCCCCCTTGGGCCATGGCACAGGAGGCTTTCTTCTGCCAGCTGCCACTCCCCCCACTGTCCATCATCTCCGTAGGATCCCAGCAGTTGGGCACCCTCATGGATTACATCATATGCCCTTGCTGTGCACATCCTTTTCCTCTGCTTTTCTCCCTTAACTCCTGCAGGCTTCAGAAACTCAGTCATACACACAAGTGGAGGCATTTGTGTGTGCTGGAACTGGCTGCCATGCTCCATCCACCCTGTCCTAGTGCCTGGCCCCCTTTCTGCACAGCACTACCACTGAGCTTCAGCTCAGCGGCAGCCAAGCTCCAGAAATACCAACCTCACAATCCGGGAGAAGAGAGCAGCCTGATGGCTACTCGATCCTGCTCCCAGCCCTCCCCCAGCCATCCACTGGCACCGAGCTCATTCCCATACCTGGGTCACCAGCGTGGGAGGTAGGCTCTAGCACCTCAGCCCTTTGCACCAATGGGCCAGCTATTATAATATATTTTCAACAGTGTTTCACTGGGGCATGGGGAGGGTGGAGGGCATGAGTTGGGGGGGTGCTATGTTTTGTAATTTTTTTGAGTGGTGGGAGGGGGTTTGCTTTCATGTGTAGGCTACAATTCATGTTATGATTCACCCACAAACTGGCCAACTGCTATACAAATGTGGCCGATCTGCCTGGCCAATAACAACTCAAACTGTGGCCTTCATCTTAGTGAATTTTTAGAAATTTGTGGATTTTTTCACAGACCAAATTTTGGCAAATTTGCACACCACTACTATGCAAATGCCATTTGCAAGAAGAGCAGTGTGCCAAATGCATAAATAATATAAGAAGATGGATCATTTCAAGTTTGCTTCAGTTATGTAAATCTCTCCATGTGGCACAAATGCAGTTCAAAGCCTAAAATCCAGTGCAGAGCATCATGGATATGCAAATCCATGTGCTGGGAGAGAGAGAAGCAAGCTGAAATGGAAATATGTCACATAAATGTAAATTCTACATTATGCTACTGTTCATGGGCTACCATTTATCAAGCATAAAAGGTACTGAAAGATGCCAAAGCAATCTTACATTTTGCCTTAATTTTCTTCTCTCTCTCCTCTGATTTTTTAGATTGTTTTTCTCCATTCCATTTCCTGTATTGTACTACCTTACTGAATGTCAATTAGTGTGCTCGTCACCAGAGGACAACATTAAGCAACTAGTTTTTGTAATCACTGTCAGCCACACAGGCAGGACCAGGATAGCCTTGCACAGTACAGGTACTCATTCACTGAATCTTCCAGCTCACTGTAGACCAAGGTATGAAACACCAGTTACAGCTGGCACGACATGCTTCCGAAGCAGCCTAACACAAAGGCAGTTTGCAAGAAGGGTACTATGTACATTACATTACATTATACAATACACTGTCCCGCCTGACTTGTATAAGCGGTGTTGACTTCAGCACAAAGCCTTGCAAAAGCCGGTAATCAGGAGTTGCATCTCCAGTTGTATGTTCGATCATGTCACCCCTTTTCTGAAGCTATGTATCTATGAACATGGATAGTCAGTCTATGTATCTGTGAAAAGCAGTACATTATTAGTTGCCAGTGCATTACCAATTAAAATAAAACAATGCAAAACCAACTCATGGGCATAATACTTTAATGTGAATTGTACAGCAGAAAGGATAAACAATGCAAGAAGACTGATAATTTCCAATTTATTTTTTTGAAATATCTCTAAGGCATATGCATGCATTGCAAAGCATTACATCCAGTGTAGAGTATCATGGGTATGCAAATCCTTGTGGGTGTGAGGGATGGTAAGCTGTATAGGAAATCTCTTTACTGGCATTGCATTCCACTGGCCATACCACCACTCAGGCTACACCACGGTTGACTCATACATATAAAATGTAACAATAATAATAACAGTGTTGGGGCTGGTGTTGTTTAACATCTTTATTGGTGACATAAGGGAAAGCATTCGGGAAAAAATGTGTATGTTCGCAGATGACGCCAAGCTTTGTGGGAGGGTGGGCACCCAGGAGGGGATAAGGGAGATGAGAGAGGACCTAGCCAAGTTAGAGAGATGGTCAGGGGTATGGCAACTAGAGTTCAATGCCAAAAAGTGCAAGGTGATGCACATGGGGCAAAGAAACCAAGAACAGAGTATTACATTGGAAAAGTTCAGGTTATGCCATCAGAGGAAGAAAAGGATATTGGAGTGATAATTTCTAGTGACCTGAAACACTCGACTCAGTGTAAAAAGGCAGTACCAAAGTCAAATAGGATTCTGGGGTGTGTTGTAAGGGGATTTAGCAGTAGGAGGAGTGAGGTTATTCTGCCACTCTACAGATCATTGGTGAGGCCTCACTTGGAATATGGAGTACGATATTGGCATCAACACCTGAAGAAAGACATAAACATGCTGGAAAGGGTACAGAGGACAGCAACAAAAAGGATAGCAGGACAGCAGGATAGATCATATGCAGAGAGGTTGGGGGAGCTGTGGATGTACACTCTGGAGGAGAGAAGGCAGAGAGGGGATATGATTGAGATGTTCAATTACTTGAGGAGAATTAACAGATTGGATTGCAGGAGCCTATTCAATTTAAGGGCCAGCACTACCACCAGAGGGCACAACCTAAAACTGATGGGGGGTAGTTTCAAGAGGGATGTAAAGAAGCACTTTTCTACAGAAAGAGTGGTGAAAGCATGGAACGAGCTTCCGAGGAAGTAGTAGAGTTAAAATCAGTGGGTGCCTTCAAGACAGCCTGGGATAAGCATAACAAAATGTCAAGTGGCCTTGTAAGAGGAAAGACAGGAAAAGTCAGGGGGAAAGAGGGGGAGTCAGGGGCACAGAGGTTAACTTAAGACCAGAAACACTCCTTGTTATTTTGAACAGACCTGATAGACTGAGAGGTCTCCTTCTACTGGCGATTTTCTTATGTTCTTATGTACTTAATCTTCACAAAGGTGTTCACATCATAGTAAGAGGCATTGGAAGCAATTGCTTGACAGCTGAGAAAGAACATTTTATTATGTTATAACTCATGATGTTATACTTGTACAAAAGAATTAACTTGCACTAGTAGTGCAGGGTATGTGATATGCTGCTGGGTAGCCAATAGAGATGTTGTGAAGTTTTACTTTGCTGGCAAAGTTGCAGACATCACCTTTCTGAATAACTTCATGAATTTTCAACTTTGCCACTTTGCATTGAGTTTTCCCTGAGAAATGGCACTTTTAGAGGTGAAGTCAGTTGAAGTTAAGCTGCAGTCGCAACTTCACCTTAACTTTGCCTGAGAAAAATGCCACTTTGTTGGTCAAAAACTTACAAAGTTGGCAATCATACTTTATGAATTTGGTAAACTTTGCAAATTATTTGGGGGCGTACAGTCTGCCAGCTTTGCAAATCTCCAGTAGCCAACCTTCCTCATACAAAAAGCTATGCACTCATACCTGGTTTGCAGAGGCACCCCACAAGGAAGGCATTTAGTCCTATATCTTAGTTTGCTTTTTTTAAGTGCAGTTCACAAAGGTGCAGATAAATGGCTTTTACAATTTATTGGTAATCCAGGGAGCCTCTGATGCATTCTCTGCCCCCTTTCTTAGCCAATCTGGTTTGTTTCTTTTTAAACTTTCCATGCACTGTTCTATCCATAAGAGAGTGTCTCATGCAAACAGTTTTAAAATTCTGAAGTTTTGAGTTTAGTTGGTGTATTCCATTTCTTACTCAGGGGTTTCACTAATTTTCTGCAATAAAACATTTTGGTTATGATTAAGTTCCATTATAAAAAAACATCTTTATCATAAATATGCATGCACTGCATATGTTGTTTGTATAGAATGTTTATGCTCTTGTATGGGTTTCTAGTCAAGTACTTTGTGAGCCAAAACTGCACAGCTTCACAGTTTTCTCTCCCAAAGAACTTAAGAATGCAGTGTTATAACAAAATGAGACACAGTAACTGTACATATAATCACATACAAAAGAAGTAACACCACACTGCTACTTTTTTTCAGGGTGTGTGCAATGCAAAAGTCTCTGCCTACAAACAGGAATAAGTTCAAACCCTTCTCAAAGAGTCTTTGCAATTCACTAGGGACGCATTTTTCAACATGGTCATTCTAGCTTCAGTTAATTGGATTGTTAGTCAGCCAACATTCACATGTGGGCACATGCGGAGTTCATGTGCTGCACAGACATCTTCTAAAACTGATGTGGCAGTTGCATAGCTGCCTTACAGTGATTTTTGGCTCAATCTATGGTGCTAATCTGTGCTGCACAGTTTGAGAAACAGGACCTTTTGATGTTCTGTCCTCACTCCTCACCAGAAATCAAAAACTACAGAGGGACATAATTTTTATCAGCTGCCTTGTCAAAATGTTGTTTACGGAGAAACTTCCTGCCACTGTCTGGGACAATAAAGCATCACACTAACATCAAGAAATGTAGACACCTACATCACGCAGTGTTATGAAAAAAATAATTTTGTAAGGCTGAGTTAAACTTTGCTCTTTTGTTAGTGTTACAGTGGAATATGTTTAACCTACAGTATTCCCAGAAGGAATGTCCAAAGTTTGCGTTTTATTATAGGTTTTTTCATTTTTTTATGAACGAAGTATAGAATGGCTAAAACTGCCAAGAGGTCTGACTAGTTTAAGGTATACCTTCCTTGTACAAGGATAGTGCCTTCTTAAACAGGAGAGTTGCTACATCTGAGAAAATGCTGAGAAAGAAAAGAAGAATGTAGTTTTGTATACCTCCTTTCTACACATGCTTATCACAAAGTGCCACACAAGCCACGAACAGTGACAGCAGTCACGAGATGAACACAGAGGTTTTATAGAGCAAGTGTGTCAATTTCAGTATGTACTGCACTTTCACAAATGTAATTTTTCCACTATTATGACTCATCAGGTGTGTCATTTTTTAAAATTTCAGTTTTTCTTTCCAAGGTTTAAAGCAAATATTAGTGGCTCATCCAAGACATCTGTATACAAAGCATTTGGCTGTTCCCAACTGACCTCATAGTACTTGTTTACAGCATCATAGTATTTACTATGGCAACTGTCTGTGATGTCCCAGACAGTAATTGTGAGATTGCTTGGGTACAGTCAGATGCTGTTTGACAGACAGGGTGAAATGCGTTCTGCATTATCTGAAATATTTAGAAGATCAATAACAAGCAAAAGTATCAAAATCTGTAAAACACTGAGGCCCAGATATTGAAAGGGTTACTTCCATGCTATAGGATTAGTGCTGCACTCATTATGAATAGCATGGATGACAGTCTGTTAATGAGGTTGCTGCTACATTCATAACACCAATTAGTGCAGTGTAAACCTGTTAGAGAACAAGTGCTAACTGGTGCCCAGAATTCATACTAAAGAGTGCCAGAGCACTGTGTGGTGCACTGGCATATTAAGAAACTTTCATCATCAGCACCAGCTAGCCAGCAGCACCACATTAATTTACACTACTGAATATCTGCATTTTTCTTTTCTTTTTTGTTAGTTGTTTAACCAGGACTAGCACACTAAGCTGAAAGCTTTTTACAGGTGCAACCTGGGAGCAGAAGGAAGTTAAGTGACTTACTCAGGGTCACACAGTCTGCAAGTGGAAGCTGTGGGATTCAAACCCAGGTCTGGTCTGCTGGATGTCACCAGATTTGCAGCTCAGAGCCTTAAACCACTGCGCTATACTGCCTCTCATTTACAATCATGCACTATGGTCATCCCCCCACATCTGATCTCCAAGGGCATACTGGTTTAATTCCACATGTAAGTTTGTGTAGTGGCCCCTCCTGCCTCATCAAACCTACCATATGCATACTGGTTTAATTCTATTCCCCTGGTAGTCTAGTGGCCCACACTCCCTTACATGAGTCCTGTAGCAATACAGTAGTTTTGTGACATCTATTGAAGAGAACTTTCTAAGGTTACTAAGGTTAATTAGGAATAGGAATAGACCTAAAGGTCCCTCTTGCCTATTCCCAGCTACTCAGTGGAATACTCTGATGTCTTGAACATGTGAGAATCCAGCAACCTTTCAAACTGAACACTATCCTTTGCTTGGATGACCCCATTGGGCAAAGTGTTCCAAGGTCCCACCACTATCTGTGTAAAATAAAATCTTCTGATGTTTGTCCTAAAGCTTCTCCCATCTAACATCATTTGATGGCCTCTTGTATTATAAACAAACTCTTTAAAAGCCAATCCCAGAGCTGCACATGGAATCGTGTCACCTAGTATACTGTAAGGTAATAGTAGGTCACCTCTCTTTCTCCTTTGCTCCAAACTGTTTAGCCCTAGAAGTTCTAGTCTTTTCTTATATTCCTGTACTTCCAGACCACATATACATTTGGTTAGTCCCCATTACACTTTTTCTATTGTTGCAATTTGTCCCTTCTGCATGGGTCACCAAAACTGAGAGCAGAAATCCAGGTGAGACCTAATCAACAGTCGCTACAATGTACAAAAGTGTCTTTTTATATTACCCCAAATTCTAAGTACTTTATTACTGATTTATTATGAATGGAGAAAGACAGGTCACGCTGTATAATAACCCTCTGATCACTTTCCTGTGCTACACTGGATAATAATGTTTTACCCAAATGATACTGCTTTCTGGGATTTTGTTTGGCATAATGCATAATGCAGCGTTTATTCTTATTGAAATTCATACCCCATGTATCTCCCTAGTTTTTTTATTTTGTCTAGATCTTCTTGTATAAATGATGTTTCTGCATCAGTTAGTGCCAATCCTCCAATTTTTGGGTCATTAGTGAACTTAGTGATGTTACTTTTGATTCCAACATGTAAGTCTGAAATATACAGGGTAAATAGGGTAGGTCACAATACCGAACCCTGAGGCACTCTGCTTGTTACTTTGATACTGTTGGATATTGACTCTCCTATTCTTACAGCTTGTGTCTTCCCTTTCAACAGTATTCACACAGGTACTGTGTTGCTGTATGAAGAAAACAATGATGGATAGCTATGAAAGAGAAAGTGGGTCTGTGCCACTTCCCATCACTGGGTCCATGGGGTGGGCAGTGACTAGTAGGACCAGGACAGGGGTCCATTAAACAACCAGTTTTTAATACCAGTTCTGATGCCTGCAGAGATTGGGTAGTGGGGTGGGGCAGGGAACTGGAAAAAGAGGGATATGAAATTGCTGCACAAAAGTATGCCTATGGAATGGGGTGAAGGGGGGCACTGTGGAATTATACCAATATGGCTACAGAGATCAAGTGAGGGGGGTACCGATGTGTGTGTGTGTGTGTGTGTGTGTGTGTGTGTGTGTGTTTTGGCAAGAAACATAGCACCACAGATACCTGAGGGGACTGTCAGTCCTCTACACAGTCTGTGGAACAAAAGCTAGGGCCTCACAAGTTAATCATGACATAATGGGTAACAAATGATCTCTTCACAGTCTGCATGGAGGAGAGGTCATTTCCATGGGAGCATTCAAATATAGCACATTAGTGCAAGAGTATTACAGATTAACAACACCCCACAGACTTAACAGTATGTAGAAAAGACTGCCAGCTCTACAGGGGTTCAGAACAATGAGATGATGTTCTGCCATATTGCTCGGGTCATATCTGAAAATGGGCTAACTCTTGGCTCAGTGTCCCTACCTGGCAAAGAAAGAAAGGAAGGAAGGAAGGAAGAAAGAAAGGAAGGAAGGAAGGAAGAAAAAGAAAGAAAGAAAGAAAGAAAGAGAGAGAGAAAGAAAGAAAGAAAGAAAGAAAGAAAGAAAGAAAGAAAGAAATGGACTTCATTTGCAGAAGTCCGTTTTTGTTTTTAGTACAGAATTTGCCTTTTCATCCTTAATCCATTTTTCACTAAATCACAGTACCTGGGCTTAATACTTGTAGGACACTGAGAGACAAGGAACAACCATGTGAAGGAGGAAAATTAACTTACAAAGAAAAAAATAATAACTGTCAGAACTCCATACTTTCACATACTTCTTTCTTGACATCATGGCAAGGGAGAGCAAACAGGGAGAAAGGGTCCTGGCTTGAGACCGCACTGAAACCCCCATCAAATCACTGTAAACTTTTTTTGCTAGATCTGAGACCATGACAGATCTTGCATACATCAAGCCCTGAAGCCTTAACAGCTCCAACTTATGTATAGGTAAACACATCTCTGCATACCTCTCAACTGTCCCTTATTATGAGGGACATCTCTCATTTTTCCTCTCAAAATTGCTCTGTCCCTCAAGAAAAAGGTGTCACCCTATAACATTTATTTATACAAAAATAAAAGGTGCTACCCACACAGAGAATGTGCTGTAAGTTCAGACTTTAAAGAAGAAATTCATAATATTCTAAGATGCTATATCAAAAACAAGCATTTGTCAATGCCGAATGTTGTCTTGCTGGTGTTGGCATTGGTAGTGATGGAGTTAGAGAGATGCATAAAAGGAATGGCAGTGAAGTATGGAACCAACATCAACCCTACCCCACCTTACAGAGACTGACAGGCATTGAGGTGTTCCTTTGGGTTGTCAGCCATAACGCCCATGCCATTTCACCTCACCCTACCCCTCAGACACTGACAAGTGTCGCGTTGTGCCTTGGGGTCCATCGGGCCTTATGCTCACCTGATTCAATAAGGAAGTACATTGAGATGGGTGCAGTATAGGACAATGGGGTGAAGTTTGGGGCTGAAGAGTCCAAGACACACCTTGATGCCTGTGACTGACTGAAGGGTGGGGTGGGGGTGGAATGGCATGAGCATTACAGCCTACAATCCAAAGGCACACCCCTGACGTCTGTCAGTCTCTACAGGGTGGGACGTTATGGTTAGAAACCCTAACACCCCTGGTGTTAGTTGGTATTTGCAATCCAAATTTTCAACATGGTCTTTTTGTGACACCACCTCATGAAGGTATTTGGGACCTTCGCTCATGAACAGTAGCACTGTGATTTTTGTTAATCTGTCCCAAACATTGATTTCCCACACCGACTGCACCATTCTGTGCCAGATGTGCAAAAACACATTTCAAGCAGGATGTGAAAAATGACAGCTGTACCGTTCATAAGGAGGTGTGAAGAAATGGCAATGTTGAAAATCTTGAGTGAAAATATTAAAAATTTTCGAAGTTACTAGCGTGCATGGAAACTGCACAACAAATGCTCGTAACATAGTTTGTGGAATTTTGTCACCAAATTTTCGACATAGGCATTTTGGGACCTCCGTTGATGAACAGTGTCACTGTGATTTTCTTAATCTGTCCCAAACATTGATTTCCCACAGCAACCATGCCATTGTGCACCAGATGTTCAAAAACACATTTCAGGTAGGATATGAAAAATGACAGCTGTACTGTTCATAAGGAGGTGTGAAAAAATGGCAGTGTTGAAAGTCTGGAGTGAAAATATTAAAAATTCTAGAATTTACGAGCGTGCATGGAAACTGCACAATGCACGCTCATAACACAGTCAGTTTTTGGAACTTTTTCACCAGATTTGCAACACAGGATTTTTAGGAGCCCACCTCATGAACAGTGACACTGTCATTTTGTTACTCGGTCCTGAAAGGTGATTCCACACAGTGATTGTGAAATCACCTTTCTGGACGGAATAATGACATGACAGTGACTGTGTTCATGAGGTGGGGTCCAAAGAACCCCATGTTGAAAATGTGGAGCCAAAAGTCACAAAAATGGCCAAGATATCCACCTAAGTTGACCCCCCCATTTATGCCATTATACAGCTTACCATAATTTCTTCAGTTCGCAGTTGGCTTTGCAGAGTGCAGACTTGTTCCTGTTCCACTGAAGATCGTGGTGCCAGGATCCGGATGTAAGTATGGGGTGAGGGGGGTGTGAGGAAGTGGGGTACACAGAGGGTGGGTGCAGGTTGGGGGAAGGAGCACCGGAGATAATGAGGGACCATTTTCTCTTTTTACAGGTAAAAAAAAGCAAAAACAAAAGACATCATGGGACTTTTTTTACAGGTGTGTTTTGGTACACTAGGTGTGCTCCCACTGTGCCACCTGTGTTTTTAGGCAGGAGGACTAGCCAATGGGGACTGAGCCCCCATCGGCACACAAAACGTGTCTGTGTTTGGGGCGATGATGCCGAGGGAGATTGTGCACCCTCGGCATACAAATTAAATAAATTGAGGGACATTATGCTGACATGGATTGGGCTCCCATTGGCAAATGAACTGGGGAGGGGGATGCTGACAGGGGGATTGGGCACCCCTGAGGTCGGCTTTTAGGTGGGAATGTGAGAGGCGGACAGCGATAGCCACCACCATTTTTATTGAAATGTTACACCAGGCAAGGCATGCCCTGCAATGATGGGTCACTCCCTCATTGCAGCGGTGAAATTGTTTCAAGTTGGTGGCATGCTTTTCCACTGCTGTCATAGACAGCATGCTGTTTCATTGATGCCACAAAGCCCAGCCTGAAAAAGGAGTGGTGCCATTGACCACAACATGACCACACCTCCAAAACCTGCTATTCTAAGCTACCACAATATGTTGTTTGCACTTGCTCTCAAGACAGCAAATAAATATTGTGCAAGTAAAAGCAATGGTTTCCACAGCATTCCAAGCTTGTATCTCCATGTTTGTGGATGTGTCCCTCATTATGAGGGTCAGTGTTCATCATTATGTCTCATTTTGAGTATCTGTGTCCTCATTCCTGTTACAAAAGTTTGAGAGGTACAGTATGCCTCTCTGTGGCCAGTAGGGGGTTGTGTTTTTGTGCTGAGACCATCAGTTAGGGCCTTTATTATGGCTGTGCTTATGGGGTTATATCCAAACAAGTTTTGTGCACTCACACTGTGCTCCAAACCTGTTCAGATACAGCAGATTTAGTACATTTAGATTGTGTGCACCAAGGTTAAGGCCCTTCCAAGGATCAAAGCCAGACATTCAAATATGGAATCCAAAACCTAATGGTTGTAAATACTGTACATGGGAAATAATTTATGAGTAGGAGTGCATTATGAGTTTTTTTTGTATGTGAACATTTTATTTCTAAAAGACATCAATAAAAACATTACAACTCTATCTATGACACAAAATCCAGACTGATAAAGATAGCTGATACAGCAGCAATTAGCATACAGAGCAGTCAACACTATTGGAAAATATGTTGCAAAGAAAAACTATTGTAACAAGACTGTAACAAGTTAAAACTATAAATATCTTCAAACTATGAGACTCTTCAGAATCTTCAGGATGCTGCCCTTCCCCCATCGCTATATGCCTTAAAACAACAAATTATAACATCGTTACAGCTCAGAAGCAAGTCAGATTAAATCCCCATCTTGAACTCCTAGATAAATCAGCTATTTATCCCATGTTTTCGAGAATCTAGACAAGGCATTTCACCGTTGAAATAATAATTTATAAAACTAAGCTGCTTTGAGTAGTACCTGTTTCCACCTCTGAAAAGGTGGAAGACCCTGAAATCTCCAATGCAGTAAGAGGGGCCTCTTAGCCTCAAGTGCTGCTGCTTAGAGAAAACCCTTATACTGCTGAGAGGCAGCATCTGAAAGAGTTGCATCCCCCAGAATCCAAAAAAACAGAGACTTTAGGATGGGGATTTTCAGGACCTCTTCTAAGCAGCCAAATATATTATACCACCAAGGTTTTAGTAAATCACACTTCCATAGGATATGAAAAATAGATCCAGTGGCTGCATGGCAGCACCAGCACAAATCCTATCCTAGCAGATCCAATCTCACCAGCTGCACCAGAGTCCAATGCCACCTACATAAAATCTTTTTCGGGTATCAAATGGAGTTTGGACAAAGTGTGTGCAGCACCCAGCATCTATTCCACCCCATCCTCATCTATATTACACTTCACATCAGTCATCCACTTTAATATGTGTGACTCCCAATTTGGCAGAAACAGTTTTTGCAAATTCTTATACAGAAAAACTATTGTGTCCCTTAGAAAGTTTAAGCAAATTCCCCAACATATCTGGGAAGTATGTTTCCACCACATAATAATCCATGATGAACTTTTTTGGAAAGTTCATGCCAGAGCTGAAAATATTTCCATAATTCTTTCTGCGGTAGGTTATATTTACATTGCAGGTCCTGAAATGTACCCAGTAAACCCACCCTTCAATACACAAAATCCCCCAAGATATTCAAATCATTGGCAAGCCAAGAGCCCCAATGGATAGCAGCACCTCCAGCCTGTAAGTCTGGGTTCTCCCATAATGGCTCCCATTTACCAAAGTAAGTAGTATCTTGTCCTAAAAGCTTAAAAAACCTACCCCTCACCCACCTTAAACACCTCATAGGGGTTGTGGAAACCTGAGAAAGAGTCCCAGCTTTTTTAAGCAAGATTAGCAACAGGGTCTCCCCCAACACCTCCTTCTCGATCTCCACCCAAAGGGGGAGCTCATGCAGTTGGCTGAAACTCAGTTAAAGGTTTGCTTTACATCATGGCATATATGGTACAACCAAAGCCAGGGCATATTCCATCCCCCTGAAAACCCTGGAGCCCAGAGCACCTATCTACTAAACTGAGGGGTGGCTCCCTCCCAAATAAAATCAGCCAGAACTCTATCCAACTTAGCCCAATATCCCTGGGGAATAATAAAGTGTAGGTTACATCATTTATAAAAGAGATGGGAATTCCATCATTTTAATAGTGGCTATCTTACCGGAGAGATAAATTAAGTTTTCTCCAACATAACAAATCCACCTTAATATCCTCCAAGACCCTGATTAATTTTTAGAGCACATATCTGAAAGCTCGGCTGAAACATACATTCCTAAATATTTCACACTCCCTGGTGACCATTTTAGAATGTGGGAGCCCCACATCACCCACTTACTGTCCACATTAAACAGCAGTAAGACCTCTGTTTTTCCCCAGTTAATGCGCAACCCTGAGAGGGCACTAAGTGAATCGATAATTTCCCACACTTTTGGAAGTGAGGATTCCACCAGTGATAATAAAAGAAACAAATCATCTGCATATAACAAACTCCCCCACATTGATCCCCTAACACCTGGGTTTGTGATAGTGCCAAGTTTAACAGTTCAATAGCAAGCAAAAATAACAATGGGATAAGTAGACACCCTTGCCTCGTTCCTCTCAATAAGGAGAAGGATGAGGATGATACACCATTTTCCCAAACCCTCCCTCTAGGTTCAGAGTAAAGACAGCTAATCCAGCATCTGAACTTCAGACTGAACCCTGCCCTGCTAAGTACAAAACGCAAATACTTCCATTCAGTGGAGTCAAATGCTTTTTCTGCATCTAAACTCACCAAAGTAACAGAGTCAGGCCCTCGCTCTGCCACTTGGATCAGATCTATCACTGCTCACAGATTATCACTGCCCCACCTACCCTTCATGAAACCAGATTGAGCTTTGCCAATTAGGAGACCCAACACTTTCTCCAGGAGCATAGCAATTATTTTCACTAAAATTTTACAATCAACATTCAAAAGTGGAATAGGTCTATAATTAGCATGTGGTGTAGGGTCCCTACCAGGTTTTGGCAGGGCAATGATAATAGCTTCCTTCATAGAAACCAGCAGGGCATCAGATACCCCATGGACTTGAATAACTCCAACAATCTAGGAGATAATTAGCAGTCAAAAGCTTGGTAAAGTCTGAGGTAAGTCAGTCAGGGCCTGGCACTCTAGCAGTGGTCAGAGATTTAATTGCTTGCTGAACCTCCTGTAGTGTAAAAGCCTCCTCCAATGAGGCAGGTGCATTATCTGACAAACAGGGCACTATAAGAGGGTCAAAGAATGTTTCATAAGCTTCCAGCAGTAGGTCAACTGAGGATAAATATAACCTTGAGTAAAACCCTTTAAATTGCTCCACTATGGCCCCCGTATCTGAAATCAGTGTCCCATTGTCCCCCTTTATGTAAGGTACCTGAGTTTCCATAGCCTGTTTCTTTAATCTGTAAGCCAGAAGCTTACTGGCCTTGTCCCCTGACTCCCAATAAACTTGTTGAAGAAAAAACTGTGCCCGAAAAGCTTTGTGCTGAAGATAACTATTTAACTGTGCCTTACTTAATACCAACTCCTGAACCATTGCATCTTGGGCCAATTGGGACTTATAAATATCTATCTCAAGCTGCCTAATTCTTTCTGTGAGCTCCTGTACCTCTGCTTTCCACTGCTTGTTAACAAAAGTGACATAAAAAAATGATTCTACCACGAATAAATGGTTTAAATGCATCCCACAGAACAAAGAGGGAACCTCAGGTGAAGCATTTGAGAGAAAATAAAAATCAATCTAACTTGCTAGCCAGCATCTCACTTTCCCCGAGGTTAACAATAATGAGTTAAACCGACAACAAGGTGACCTCAAGGATGTCTGCCAAGGCTCCCATATCATAATCACTAGGCATGATCGGATAAAACAATCAGGCCATGTGACACCCCTGCAGGTCTGATAGAGTAGAGGAGCTACATAGAAAATAACTAAGTGGCTATAAGATTTGAAACATGGTGAGCAGAACGGCAAATCTTGTGTAACTGGGTTGAATGTACACCAACAGTCATCAAGTTTAAATTCCTCACAAAAATGTAATAAAACCTCCCGGGACCTGTGATGAGAGGGTACCCCTTTTTCCAAAGGAAACCAATCCAACACTGGATCCATCACAAAATTAAAATACCCTCACCAGAATTAACACCCTGGGATGTGAGTACCAGTCTATAATAGCCTGCAAAAACTGGGAGAAAAAATCCATGGAGTCGGTGTTTGGGGTGTAAACATTCGCCAGCAGAACTACTACTCCTTCCACCCTATCTAAGACTAACACTCACCTCCCCTCTTTATAAGAACTCCACTTCTCCAGAATTAAAGGGCAACCCCTCTTCAACAAAATAGATACCTTACACTTGTTAGAGGTGAACGAGCTGGAATATGCTCTCCCCACACACTCTCTTGTAAGAAGATCAGTATCTCTTTTCAAAAGATGGGTTTCCTGAAGAACATAATATCAGTATCACAGGATTTAAGATATGCAAAAACTTTCTTACCTTTGATGGGGATATTTAAACCTTGAACATTCAAGTTATAACTGACAGTTGGACCATATCAAATCCCTATCGGTACTGATTATTGTAACAAGATCAACACAGTGACAACCCCCCCCCCACCAGCATCCTTTCAACCCCAACCAAGTTTAAACTCCCAATAAAGAAACAGTAAGCTCTGATGTATATAAGCTACAAACCAGAGAAATTCCACCAATATTGTGAAGGATATCCCGATCCTAACCACCACCCCTAGGATGAGGGAGTCCCAAAATACTATAGTCCCCCAAATTCCCCTCCCCTCCCACACAAACTTTGCAATACTCCACAACATTAAACACACCCAAATGATCCCAAACCTCCCTCCCCCAAAAACAAGGCATGAGGGGTGAGAGACACCAGACTGGTGATTCCCCATCGCCAATGCCCTTTTGCCCCTCTGCAAGTCTGGAGGTGGAACCCCCTACTTCGGTCCCACAAGAAACAAGAAGGCCAGACATAGTGTGCTCCCCACTTCCACAAATTAACCATCCACAGCTAGTAAAAACCCACCTGTTACCCTCAAATAATAACCCACCTCATATTCATAAGAGTATATAAGAAATAATCCCAATATCCCCAATAGTTATCAGCAACATTGCCTGACTTGCAAACATTTGCCGTGTTCACCAAACTGAAATCCACAAACCTTTCTCCCATATTATACCTGCCTCCAAGACCTTAAGTGGGCCTCAGCATTTGGGAGCTCAGTAAAGAAGAACAATAGGATAGCCCCTAAGACTCCAACCTCCTCCATAGCAAACGTAGCATGTGGCTACCCTGCAAGAAAAGAGAACAGGTTAGCAACCATACAAACAAGTGACTACAGGTCTCTTGAGGTAGTGAGAGTCCCATCTTCAAGTCTAAAGAACTGATGCGTCTGGTGCAGCTGCACCCATTCCAATCATCCCCTCACATTCATTGCTGTCCACAGTATTCTGGCTGACCTCTCTGTATGATGTAGAAGCTACAGTCACCTGTGGCAGGGAAACTGCATCCCACTGAAGCTCCAGAGCCATTTGCGATGCAACAATCAGTTTGACTTCAGAATATTCTGCCCATTTTGACCCAGACTTATACAAATCCCTTCTCCACCAATCTGGTGAGAGGCAAGGGTGTATGAAGTTTGGTGTGGGCAATCAATCTTCCTGTGCACTCACTGGAATAGGAGCTAATTTACCAGTGCTGCTTCTCGATCTTCCCTCAGGTGCTGCAGAACCAGAAGCTGATCCAGGAGGGAAGGGGGCCCTTCCTTGTGTCCCTCTGTCATTTGGGGTATTGCCAACCTCCAAGGGAATGCTGACAAAAACCTCCTGCACCACCATTATGCTGATCAGAAGACAATGTCATTCCCATGGTTCTGTCTCGGGCTTGAAAATGCTGATTCAATGTAGAAGTGCCCCAGATCGGATTAGGTTTGTCCGTTAGAGATTTTAAAAAGTTATGAGCTGCCAGGGGAGAATCAAAGTGGTACCATTCATTGTTCCACCATACATGCAAAACAGCAGGATATCTCAAATTGAATTTTATGTGGTGAGCTGCCAACTGTTTTTTAATAAAGGCAAATTCCTTGTGCTTTAATGTCACTTCTTTCAAAAAGTCTTGAAATAAAAAGACAGAGTGCCCATTCTATTTTAAGAGATCCATTTCACTCACAAGCCTCAGAATTTGCTCTTTTATGGAAAACCTGAGGAAATATGCCAAGATGGGGCAAGGAGAGGAACCTATTTGTGATTGCAGTCCCAGAGAGTGGTGTGCATGCTCTATTTCTAGTGGGTGATCTGAAGTAAAAGTTAGTAATCTAGGGAAGAAGGCTTGCAAAAATTCTCCTAAATTATCTCCCTCTGTGCCCTCTGGTAGACCAATGACTCCAATATTGTATCTTCGGCCTCGATTCTTGATGTCATTAACTTTAAGGGATAGGGTCTGCACTTGTCTTTCAAGTACAGCAATGTGGTCTTCCTGCTGAGTCATAACCGAATCAAGCTGCATGCAGTAATATTCATGATCCGCCAGCCGAAATTCAGCCTCCTCTACCCTGGACTCTAAATGGTGCACCGATGCTTTCATTGTAGGCATGTTCTGCACTAGAGCCTGTAACATTTTCCTGATGGTGAAAAGCTCTTCATGGCTTACCACTGCAAATGCCTTAGAGAGCTCATGCATGGCATCGACCTGCACCACTGTAGCCATACTCCACGTCAGCGAGCAAATTCTGCAAAAAAATAGGCAGCTTACTCCAAACTAGAGACACCAACAGATGATCACCAATGTCCCCAGAGACCAGCCACCCCGAAGCCACCAGTTTATGGAATGGCAGGAACAATAGATGTAGAAATAAATGTGGGGGTGAGATGGAACTCCACTCTCAAGCAGCCATCTCAATCTTCTCCATACTGGAAGTCTCCATTATGATTTTTTTTACACACCTGCAGTGCTTGTTGCTTAACAGACCACAAGAGCAAAGACACCAAAACGTGTGATAAGATAGACAGGCATAATCTGCTGTCAACTTTGTATGTATATGTGTGTGTGTGTGTGTGTGTGTGTGTGTGTGTGTGTGTGTAAAAAATACATTCTAATGCCCAGGTCTGTTAAGGTTAATTTGTTGTACAAGGGAAACTGAGTTCTGTAACAGCTCTACGGTTAATATTGTGCAGGAGACAGTTGTGACATAGTCTGTAATACACTGGTAATAATGCAATCACATATATTATGGAATTTTAAAGGGGAACTGTCAGCAATAAAAGTCTCACACTCAATTGTGAGGCTGATCCCAATTAGCACTTTGTGTACAAAAACATTTTTTCACTTACTGTTTACTGCTATATAGTAGAATGTAATAGGCTAATTTTGTTGGCTTCTAAAATGCCATTTCCTACAACCAGAAATACCAGAATCCCCTGTAGCTGACATCAGAGAAGGGCTGCAGAGCTGGGAGATTCAATAAGATTCAATAGCCTGAAGTATACATGTTAAATATTTTTTAGCTAACTTTAGATGTTTGCTGCTCCTGTTATGCTCATGGGGCTTAATACGGTCCTCTGTGACTGCACCTAGCCCCAGGAGAACAGCAGACCAGCTAACAGAATATTGCAGCTTATAAAAACTCTGACTTTCACTGCAGGCTATTGAATCTCCCACTGCTGCAGCCCTCCTCTGATGTCAGCAGCAGGGAGTCTGGCATTTGGTTACATGAAATGTTACCTTACAAGTCAATGAAATTAGCCAGATACAATCTATTACACTGCAGTAAGGAGTAAGTAACAAAAAATATTTTACACACAAAGGGCTAATTGGGATCAGCCTCACAGTTGACAGTTCCCCTTTAAAAGAGCTCAGTTTCAGTATATTATTTACATTTATCAGTAATCATAGTGGCATGGTAGCACCACTACAGTTAGGATTCAGTAGGATGTTTAATGTTAAACCCCTAACTTTGCACCTTAAAAGTCCCCCATTCAACAGAATTGCAGAAAATGTTGCATGCACAGTCTCTTGATTTGCCAAGTTTCATTCCGGTTAGATGAGTAGATTCTGAGATCCAGACAGTGGGCTCGATTTTCAAAAGTAGTCAAACTGCATCTGTGCAAATGCACAGTATTTTAGAAAAACTGCTATTTGCGTCCGGGAACAGGAAAATGATGTTGGATGCAAAAATGCGACATAAAAAGGTGTGTAAAGTACATTAAAGATGCAGACCTTAAGAGAAACAAGGACGCCATGCAAATAGCAGGATAGAGGTGAATCCAGGCAGAAACACATAAAAACCAACAATGAAAGTACTAACATGCACAGGACTGACCACAAAACCACTGCACACATACCTGCACTGCTGCAACCGTACTTATGTCTATGTTATGTGTCTTACAGCATCACAGACACCCTCCAGAGTAGGACAACCCACCAGTGGGTGGAACACCCCCTAGGTAAAGTGCCTGAATGTACACGTGGCTGTATCAGTAGCTACAGTACTGACCACATAACCACTGAACACATACCTGCACTGCTCCAACTGTACTACTGTCTGTGTTATGTCTTACAGCACCACAGACCCCTCAGAGCACAGCTGTGTAGCATGTGGGTTGGGAATAGCAGTACAGCAATCAACAAAGCTGCCATGGAAAACAAAGTTGTGAACGAGGAAACAGATGTGCTTCTAGAGGCAGTGGAAGCCAATACTGCCCTCCTCCTCCTCCTCCTCCTCAGCTGAGGTGGGAACAAGGCACATAGACAGAAGTGAAAGGAGGCATGGGAGGCTGTTGCCACCAAAGTGAACACTGTCAGCAGAGTGGAGTGGACAGTGCATGAGCTCCAAAGAGGCATAGTAACCTTACATGGTGTTCCAAAGAGAAAATGGCACAACCACAGAAACAATGTGGCCACTGGAGGAAGACCACATAAACAGGTGGAGCTCACAAGCCAGGAGGAGCAGGTGGCATTCCAGATAAGCAGGAGGAGCACTGATGGGGATAGCAGTCTTAGCCTGTTAGCTGAATGATGTGTGTGGTGTGCAGTACAGGTGATGCCCGACTGCCAGTGACACCCATATGTGTGCAATACACACCACATGCAGAGGCTGCAATGTGCTGTACTGTACCTAACATGAGCATGGGTGTGAGGAAGTGACATGGGCGATGGAGTACAGCATCACCCCCACAGCAGCAACTGGTGGCTGGCATGGGGCTGTGAGTGGTAGGGTACATCAACTGTGTGGATACAGGGGTAGGGTCACTGCCACTGTGCACATTTAAATAACATGTCATTGTGCAAATCCCATGACATGGGAGACACTGCCACAGTGGGGAGGCAGGGCCGAGGCCTGTCACCAGTGTGGCCATTGGAACTGAAGCACACCATGATAGGACACAAGACATGCTGCACAGGGCATGCGCACCTGCGCATTGGACACATGGAAGGCACACACTACAGGACCCACCATGCCCAGCTTCTGGATGACCCACAGGGGACAGATGCCTACATAGGGCCATGGATGCCAGTGCAGTGTGCTAGAAGGGTGAATGCACACATCTGCACGTAGGGCAGGCACTGCTGCACAAGTGTAGGTCAAAATGCACCATTACTGCAGACACTGTCACAAATGACCTCTGTCTCCTGTGGCACAGGTACCAGTGGAACATCAGGGCTGTGAGGGCACACACATCTGGATCCACTGCAGGACAACACAGTGGACTCAGATAGACAGCTGACACAGATGCATTCTGCTGAGGATACATCAACAAGTGGTGGAGACAGTGACACAGATGGCATCCCTGATGACACCGTGGACCAGTCAATAGACACCACCATTAAGGATGTCACTGAATCCACCAATGGGGAGGAGAAGGGGAAGGGGGAGGTGGAGAAGGAGGGGGAGTAGGGGGTGGAAGATGCGAAGAGGGAGGAGGGGGGCAGGAGGAGGTTGAGTAGGGTGAAAACAGTACCACAGGAAGTAGCCCCAAGGATATCCAAGATAATATTGCCCAGGACCTGTCCCCAACACCATCCATGCTTGAGCGAGGAGGGGAGGAGGAGGCTGCTAAGGCAAACAATGTAGGAATGGTTATGAGCATGGACAATGTGGATCAATTGTGCCACAACCGGCTGATATCTGAAATCGTGTCCCATGAACTGTAAGTCATATGGGAGTTAATGGGCAGACACACCAACACTGCCCAGGTGCATTACCAGTGACTTAATTTTGACATGGAAGGGGTCAGGGATGCCATCACCCAGGGACTAAGATGTGTTGTGAACCAGTGGCAACAGAAAGTGGACATCCTGCAGAGGATGCAGTTGGTGACTGAATGCCAGACAGCAATACTGGAGTTGGTGTCAGGTGCCCTAGAGCACCTAGTATGGATACAGGAGTTGAGCGCAAGGATCCTGACAATGCCCACTCAGGATGCAGTGTTGCAATGGGCTGGCACCACCTCTCCATGCCCGTGGCCTGCCCTCCCACAGGCCCACCAATTGATGCATTGCGTGAGGCAGCATGCACCCACCCAATCAGGTAGGGATACATGGCTGGGCCACAGTCACAACATGTAACCGGACAATGTGCACAGCGAGGCTGCAAATGGCCCCAGTCTGGCAGCATGGCATGGTGGCAGGCCCTAGTGCCCCATGCACAACAGCAGTACAAACTGCAACACACAGAATGGAGGGTGTACCAGACATGCACCTGCCAGTAATCACCCACAGCAGACAATTACTGGAAGTGGTACATGGACATACAGGCCAAACAGTAGGGCCACACCTGTGCTGGACAATGCACAGCACACCTGTGTTTGACACATGACACACTGCCATGCAATTGGCTGAGTGTGCAAACATGCTGCAGGCCATGAACACGGACATAGCACCTGACATGGACATGTCACTGTGGTGTTCAATCACCAACAATGTTGGCACCTACACACTCTACCCATAGCCATGGAGGTGTCCTAGGACTGTGTACCATATGAGCAGTTCACAGGGGACATGGGTGATCCCACCTAGGGGACAGCACAAGCCACTGGTGCACACAGACAGGCACTGTTGTGTGGCACATCTGACATAAACACACAGGGTGCCTGCATGACTACACCCACATGTGATGTCGGGCCAGATAATACCGTGGCCCACAGTACAGAGTCATTGGGAGGTGGCATTGGTCATGCAACACAAGCCAGTGTCCAGCCATGATGCACAGGGCCAACAAGGGACCAGTGTTGACCTCAACCATGCTGAAGCCACCATGGCTGTGCCTGACAACATAGCAACACAGGAAGCTGTAGTGGCCCACTAGTCAGCACTGGACATGTTGCCCCAGGCAACAGTGCAATGGCAGCCAAGGGGATGTAGGCAGGGTCTCAGTGTGACTGCAACTGAGCCCCATGTAGAACCCCAGTTGGGTGCAATGCCAGAGCTGTGATGGTCAACCAGACACCCTGTCCAGCAATTGACAGCCACTGCAGAGAGTGGCAGTGACATGCATCCACCTGATGGTAACAGTGGTTCTTGTGGCCCAGCTGCTGGCAGGGATGGACATTGCAGGAATAGGATGGCAGGCACAAAACGTGGAAGGGGCAAGTGACATAGGGTAACTTATAACCATTGAAACATGGGCACCAATACAGACCTCCAGGCTCAACAGGCCTGCCCCAACCCTACAGTAGGTATTGTCCATTGGCATCACACTCCCCTCCCCCAAAGGTATCCCCATTCCTGACGCAGGCATGCATGTGGCCCTGTACCGTGCATGATCACACTGTCATCTGTGGCAGTCTGTTCAATAGGTACAACACCCTCTCTATGCAGGAAACATCCTCACATATCACCTCAACCAGCCCCTGGTCAGTTTCAGGTCATGCCCTGTTGTACGTGTACAACACTTGTGTTGGAGGATGCCACCCCCAAGCACCCTTGTCAGACCCATACATTGCTACACTGTCCCCATCCTGTCTCCAATCCTTCCATCCCTCCAGTGGGCACATATTGCACTTCATGAGGCCCATCACATATGTTATGTGTTGCAATCCCTGCACCCTTTAGGGCATCCATGGTGTCCTGGTACCTGGCTGATGCTGCCACTGGGATATCCTCAACCATGTCAATGATATTGACATCCACCGCCAGTGGTTCACCCTCTGCACAAATTGCATGTTGACACATCCATAGGGCCCCATCCACATCCACCCCATGTTCTGGAGGCCTGTAGTACAACCCAAGGCTGATCACAGTTACTCTCTGGCCCAAGTGACACACACAGTGCCTTGGCCTCCCCTGTCCACCTAGCACCTCTGATGCCAACTGTCCACCCAAATGTACATACTCCTCCTTACTGCCACCCCTATCCCACCAGAAAATATCATACCTAGTAACCACACATCCTAGTAGGGGCACTGTTGTATCAGGTTCCTGTCATTGCTGCTATGTACATGTCTACCCCTACCATAAATGAGTCTGGGGTAGAGGTACATCCCACAGACTGTGTGCATCAGTGACCATGACATTCAACGTTCCACTGCCTACCTGCTGTCTATCAGCAACATGGCTGATATGCTTCTCACCTCCCCATGTCCCTCATGTTATCAACCCCACAGACCCCCATCACTGACATTAGCTCTACTCTCATTTTCTCATGTACCTTGACCTCCCACATGCATTCCCATGTTGTTTGTGGGTGCTGCCTGTTGACCCTGTCCCTGCTTTCCCCCACACTTAGCAAGTTTGCATGGTCAGGAATGGTGCAGTCAATACTTCCAGCCATGATGACTGCCTTACACTGTACATTGCAGTGTTCATATGCTGGCATGTGTGTATTGGAGTCCACACTATGGGAATTGCTGATGGTAGGTGGTCAGCAACACTACACTGACAATTGCACATGAGGCAGGTGGAGGGATGTCAAGTGAGCCATCTTTGGATGTGTGCTATCATGGGTGATTTCTAAGTCTGTATTGGGTTTTGGGGCACGGGGTGTGATGAGGTCCACATGTGAAATTGTACTGTACCAATAAATGTTTTGCAATGCTGATATGTGTCTCCTGAACCTACCATCCAACATGTAACCCTGCACACCGCGGCAGGTGTGCCACAGTGTTCCCACAGTACACAATAGAATGCCACAGGGAAACAGATACCCCCGGTGGTTGCCAGTGATAAACATGAAGACAGCTGTGTCACGCAGCATGGCCCAGATAACAACCCAGATGCCATGTGTGCATGTAATGTACTGTATGCATTGCAATGGTATGTCACACCCTGGGAAGGCATATGCTGACAGGTGCATCATGGGTGCATTGTATGGACACACTGATATACAACTTGACACATAGACATATATATGGGCACATGTTCCCCGCCCAGCTCACATAGGGACACACACCTGTAGGCCACACATCCGCCTGCCCCAGGCATGTCTGGCTCCAAGCAGTGTTCCAGTGTTCCCCCCATGTCAGGCCAGTCCATGTGTACACATATGCCTACCTAGTCTGTACATGCAACCTACCTGTGTTGTGCACAGCAGCATCTGTATGTACTTCAGCCTACAGATTCTGCATCAGTGCTAGGGTTCCACATGTCCATCCCATGAATGTCTGATATCCCAACTGTTGCTGGGAACAGGACCCACACAGGGATGATGGTCCATGGACAGAGACACTGCACTGTGCAATGATACTGAATAACCTATTGTATGGCTGCACACCACCCCTACCAGGAGGACAGGAGTTCACAGAACTGTGTGCCGTGGTAATGGCTTTATGATCAGCACTGCACAGCAGGCATCTGTACCCCCACATACATCACCCAGTGCATGTTGGCTCACATGCCTATGTGTCAGCCACAAATGGGAGCTGTCATACTTGTGCAGGTCATGATGCTGTGCATGCCCAACAGGGCCCACATATGTACACCACTCCATGCCTGCCCCCGTACACATCAGTGGCAGCCACACCCATGTGACACAGCCCTGCTGTCGATCATGGCTGTGGCACAAATGCACCTAGAAGACTGTTGCATGTCTCACCGGTATGCCAATGCCACACCCGGAACACAGCCATGCACATGACTGTCCCAACCTAGCAGTCTCATGCACACCATAACCAGTAAGGACAGGTAACACAGTGTTTGTCTGTAAACAGGTGTATTGAACAGTTTAAAGGTACAACAATGATAGCCATCATAGTTGGGCAAACAAGACCAACAGCAACTACTAGACCTGCTGTCAATATAAATAACTTTGAAACAAATGGAAACACACTAAACAGCTTAAACACTATCAACACTCTACTGTAAACACTTTGAGCACTATCCATATGTAGCAGGTTAACACTCCGAACACTGTAAAGGGTACAGGGACTCAGAGCAGTAACAGTAACAAGGGGGAAATAACACACATAGGTACTGATGGGATATAAACTGGGACACAAGCAGTGGCTGTCACATAATGGAGAACAGTCCAACCCCAAGGTATGTGTCTGTGTAATTGTCTGAGTGCACACACTACTGCAGGTAGCTCTGGATGGCCTTGCCCATGGCCTTGACCCTGCCCTGCATCAGGCGGTCAGAGGCAAGCCTCTGTAGTCTAGCCTGCAGGATGGTGGCCAGGAGTGCTGTGTTGCTGTACAGATGCTGACTGGTCCTACTCCACATCAATGTCCTCGGCCAGTCCCTCTGTCTCCACACTTTAACTGACAGTGTTGCCCACTGCCACATCCATCAGCCTTCCATGATGAGATGTCACATGTGTCAATCTGCAAATGTCACACTGTTGACGGACACACACACACACACCTCCAGTCTGCAGGTGAGTGTGCCATACAGGCCCATATGTGACATTGCATGTGTGGTGCACAGTAGTCACAGCCCTTGTAAGGAAGCAGCAGTCAGAAACACAGCATGCTGCGTAATGATGTACTATGACGTACTGGATGGCCCATACTGTGCAGTGACACCTTCCCCCACATCCTGTGGAAGGTCCATGTAAGCACCATCAGGGTGTTGCGTGTCAACCCCACTGCACTGTACAGCCACATGCCTTCAGTCTTGGTGCTCATTGTTTGCACCTGCTAGACAGCTCCTGCAGACCCCTGCTGTCTATCTGGATGTGCATGTCTACCATGTGTCACTCCCCCCGTGGCCCTGGCTGCAGATGTCACATGTGGCCTCTGTCCAACACCCTGTCATGGGCTCCCCATATGCCTTCTGGTCCATGCAGCATACACCAGCACATCCTGGTGTCTCAGTCGATGCATTGCCCTCTCCAGCACCCTTTGTCAGGGTGAAGGTGTCCTCTCCCAGGCCCTTGCATGTCTTCTGTCACCTGTGGAGATACAAGGGGGATGGTGTCACTGCACAGCATGGGCCATCCAACACATCATGGGTACATCATTATGCAGTGTGCTGTGTTTCTGACTGCTGCCTCTGTGCAAGGGCTGTGATTACTGTGCACCACACATGCAATGTCACATATAGGCCTGTATGGCACACTGACCTGCAGACTGGAGGTGTGTATGTGTGTCCATCAACGGTGTGACATTTGCAGATTGACACATGTGACATCTCATCATGGAAGGCTGATGACCACACTGCATCTGGTCACAGGGCTAGCAGCTGTACGTGCCAGCAGAGCCACACCTGTGATCAGCTGTACAGTGGATATGATGTACACAGAAGGGTGCCATAAGGCCATACACAGGATGCAGGGAGGCAACCCCCAATATAGTAGTGGTAGAACACAGAGGTGATGATATGACTCTGGTGGGTGTCTCTTCACTGGCACATGTGAGACATGCAGTTGCAGTTGCTGTAGTGAAAGTGGTGGACACATGGTATTCACTTGCACAGCAGGTGGTGGGTGAAAGCACAGTGGAGGGATTTGGGCATGCCTTGGATAGGCACACTGTTCACATAGGGGTTCTCAGGAGTGAGACAGCCGCTGTGCAGGTTGGGTCCCAGGCCATATACACGTGTGTAGAGGTGTACAGATTACAGTCAGACATGAGGGCCTTTCTGTACCCTACATCCGACATTGCCTATGTATTCTCTGTTCCCTGTTGTCATGTTGTTTTGTGTCTGCCGCTGTCACTGTGATTGTCATATGATGGGCTGGCACACACTGGAACAAGTTCTCCATGTAGTTTATCACCCCATCAGCACATTGCACTCCCTGGGATCCGCATCCAAGGTTCATTCTTCTGCACATATGTGACTTGCCCTCAGATGAAACACCACAGACTGTTGTCCGGATGTCCCTGTGTCCCTCCACAATGTCTCCACTACATCAGCAGCATCCACGATGTGTTACATCCTGTTGTGTTCTGCAGACATGCCACCACCGACAGCACCTCACAGATGTGGACAATAGGAGGTGGTGGCATAGGGACAGATCACAGGGGTACACAGCTGGTTAGCACCCCCTCCTGGTCATGGGAAACATCTACCACCAACCTCTGACCACTGCCCATTGGCCATTTTCAGGATCAGTGTACACCCATGAGCCACATGGCCAGACAACACATCTTGTTGATAAGCATGTTATGCTTGCCATTGTTGGCAGCCTTGCTGTTATTGTGAGAGATGGCACCACACCTGTGTCAGTGACCTGCCAGTACAGCTGTTAGGGTGCTGCAGTATGTTCCCATCTGCCCCACTCCTTCCAATGTACTGTTGTGGCTTCACATGGCAGGGCTGTCAGCATAAAGTGTATTGGGCATGCAGCTTACCTGGCGCTGGTGTTCCAGTGCATGACCTCTGCCATGGACCTGGTTCACACTCCTGCTTCCCCAGTTCCCTCGATTTCATTCCTGCCTGTAGAGGATACAATGGGAGGGACAACATTAGTACACATCACCACTGTTACGGTTATAGTGGGGTGTGTGTGGGGGTACACAAATTGAGCAATGCACTGTGCATTCACCTGTGTTACAGCAATGGCCACCATGCATTGTAGTCTCTGCTTGCTCAGCAATCCTCCTCAGACTCTCCGCTGTGTCTGGTGTCCACTGGGCTATGTCATTTATTTGGTGCCACAGCTGCCTGATGGTCCACCTTATGCCTGATAATTCCCTTACTTTGGCAGCTATGATGCACCATGCCCTGTCCTTCTGCTCGCTGCTATGCCTCTACCCATGTCGAGGGTGTAGCACCCTTGACCACTGTCACACTAGGCTTACTAACATTACAGTCTCATCCACTGTGAAGTTTGGCACCCTGCCTTTTTGTCTTGGCATTTTTTGGCTTCCCCAAGTGTGTGTTAGCTTGATGGCTTGGTTATGTGCCTGTTATTTGGTTGTAGGTATTACTGCTGCTTTCTGAGCTCTTCTCATGTGGCCATGATGTTTACTTCTGGGTTTGGATGTCACATGCACACAATGTGGTTGCAGACTGTATGGTATGCAAATCACATACTGGACTATCATATATGCAACCCAATTACTGTTCACATGCAGTTTGCACACCAAATAGTACTACACACTCGAAGTGCCTGTGGTGATGGCAAAAGAGTGGTGTGTGTCACGCACTGTGCAGGTATTGGTCTTGTTCAACCAGGCATCCTGCATACTCCTCTGTGTGCTCCCTGAAAGTGCTGTACCTCAACCGGGGCTACCCATGTGTGGGTACACTGCATGCCATGCTCCAACACTCCTAGGTTGTTCCTCCAGGCAGCAGGTTGTGGTTGGCATGTGCCGCCTGGGGCCATAATGTTATCTAGGCTGCACTAAAGTGTTGCCTACTGGGTCTCATCTCCATCAGGTGAAGTAGCTGTGGATGAGTTTGGTCCATTGCTGGTGTCCAGCTGCTGCTATTCTGCCATGTCCATGGTCATGATTGATGTTACTTGCACCATCATCCTCCTCAGACTACTCTCCTGGGTCCTGCTCCTATGCTATGTCACCCATGTCCACATGATGTGCCAGTGCTATATTGTGGAGTATGCAGCAGGCAACAAAGATTTTACAGGCCATTTCTGGTGAGTACTGCAGTGACCTCCCAGAGTGGTCCAGGCACTGGTATCAAGTTTTCAGGAGGCTGAACATTCTCTCAGTGATGACCCTGCTGCTGGCAAGGGCCTGATTGTATTGTTCCTCTGCCTCACATTGGGGGTGCTTCATTGGTATCATAGTCCAGGGCTGCTGTGGATAGCCACTATCACCTGTTAGGGGATACAGCACAGTTAGACATGATCACATGGCACTGCATCACTCAGCGTCCTCTACTTCTCACAACCATAATACATTTGTCTGTGTATGCCATACTGTACACCACAAGGCACACATACACCCATGTGTGCTTTGTTTGTCGGAAGACACATTGGCAGGACATCACACACATCACATTTTCAGTGGGATGGTGTGTCCATGTCAGCCATCTAAACCCATCCCTTAGTTGTGCCATTCTAGCTGTACATGTCATGCAGTCCCCCCCCTCCTTGATGGCACCATGTTCACACATGGACAGTGCTGGCTGTCCCTGCTTGCCTGTTCCCCTGCCCCAATGTTTGTGCCTGTGGTAGGTATCCACTGATTGCAATGCTCACATACCCAGCTTTGCTGGCAGGCCCACTCCCACAGGGGACTGTGCAAATGTCCCTGTTTGGTATGGCATTCATGGGGAGTTGCCTCAGTAACAGTGTGTGCCCAAATGCACATACAGCCCTGGCATCCCTCCTTTCACAACCCTTCCCATGGTGATGTCCTCTCAGCCCAGAATTTCACTCACCTGCTAGCCATCCTCCTTGCACATCTCCATGCTGGAAGGCCTCATACAGCCCACTCTGAATATATAGGCTTTGTAGCAGGATCTCAGGTACATGGCCATGACATCTAGGATACAGCACTGGCTGTTGCACACAACCTGTACATTCCAGGAGTAGTACCCCTTCCTATTCACATACACAACTGGGCCATGGGTGGGTGCACATATCACCACATGTGTGCAGTCCACAGCACCCAGCACATGGGGAAGTGGGCAATCCCATAGAAGCCCTGCTTCATGTGCACTTGCTGCTCTGGCTCCACAGGAAAGCTAATATATTGTGCTGTCCGGTGCCGTAGGGCCTCAACTACCTGTTTGAGGCATGTCGACACAGCAGACTGCAAAATGCCCACTGTGTCCCCAGTCAGTGACTGAAATGTGCCTGTTGCTAGGAAGCACAGTGCTGCAGACACCTTTGTTTCAACTGATATAGGGTTGCCTCTCTGTGTACTGGTCTGCAGTTCCTCCCTTAGTTCATTACAGAGCTCCTCAATGGCATCCTGGGACAGGCGGTAGCATGCCAGGTGATGATTCTCAGTGAGGTCCTTGTACAACGTTATCCACCTGTACACTCTGGCTGTGTTCCATCTCCATGACCTGTGCACCCTTTGTGCATGGACAACATGTTGTGCCTGCTGCTGATGTGCATGCTAGTGCAGGCACAGCTGTTGGTCATGCTGCTGGCACATTTGTAGTGCCAGGTATATGGTCAGTATGGCTGCTAGCCCAGGCATTCTTGGTGCTGTCACTCGCTGATGCTTTTGTTGCTACTAAAGCTCCTCGCTAGTGACTCAGTGCAGGCTTCAGTGCTGGGCCCTTTATATGTGCTGTAGATTAGCTCCTCCCTAGTCTAACAGGTGCATCTAATGTTGGACTCATCACTGTGTCTTTGCCTTTCTACATTACCATTTTGGGTATGTGGCTGCTGGCTATGTCAAATTTGGTTTGCGTTGACGCATTGCTTTGTGTCGGTGCAAATAACGTTTGCGTTCGGGCACAACTCATGTTCAGGTGTATCTTAGGTCACAATGCTCTTGGATGCAGTTGCACTGCACTGTACACAATTAGCATTCAAAAATTGTGTTCACTGCAACTTCAGACGCAACTCATATTTTGAGTCCTCAATGCCTGACGCAAGTCACTTGCATCATTCTAACTCTTTTGAAAATCGGGCCCAGTGTGTTTTTAGGAAAAATCTTTTTTTTTTGCTGCTTTTTGTCATCACCTACAGCCCACACAGTTTTGAATTTTTTTCTGAAATGTTCAGGGTAGAAAGGGCTTGCCCCAGAATGGTGCCTTTCATTGGCTGGCGAAAAAATATTACTCCATTCCCAAGTCATAAGGATTTAAAATTTCAGTCTTGAGCATGCTCAGTAAGGTTTTGGATAGATGTTTGATACAAGAAGATTTGGCCATATGGGAGAGGATTTCTTTTTGTGAGGTGGTTAATCCTCTTTGTGAGAGAAAATTCTTCTTTGTATGGCAGTCATCTTGTTTCTTTTTTCAAACCCATACAAACGATGCCCTTCTGAGACACCAACATATGAATCTAGCTAAATGGGATCCACTTAGCTGGGTTCTGGATTTAGTTTTTCAATAAATGACCCCTAAATGTGTTTTTAGAACATTTTAAAAATCCTTTTTCATGAGATGAAAGAGGAATATAGCCATATTAAAGAAGAATTCAGCCTCATGAAAGAAGAATTTGGACTTCATTTTTTGACCGAATCTCCTTTTTGTGAGAAGGCTTCTTCTTCATGAGCTCAAGAAAATCTCACAAAAGAAGACCCATTCTCATGAAAGAAGAATTTGGACTTCATTTTTTTTTCACATTCTTCTTTCATAAGAGCCATTACTCTTTCATGAGCTCACAAAAACTCTCATGAAAGAAGATGATTTCACTTGAAAGAAGAATTTGGACTTTTATTTTCACACTGGAACTTTAAAAAGCCATAACTCCATCAGTTTGGAGTTAAGGGACACTGTATATGTATACTGTATATATAAAAAAAAGGTCTCAATGAGTACTATAACACTGACAGACAATAGATGCCTGCATTTATGGAGGCAGAGAACTGCAGGGCTGGTTCTGCAGCCAGATGGATGTGTTCATGCAGTTCCTGAAGGGGCCTGTGTGAGTGAAGATATGATTCTATTATCTCAAAAAGAAAGGGCATTCATTGCAAAAAAACTGCATTAATGCAGCAGTTACGGTTCAGATTAAAGTGTCAAAAGTAGGAAAATGTGGTGCTAAGGCTGGGTTGGTAGGCTCTGGGGATACCACTAGACACCAGGAATGTTCATACAGGAATTGGGTGGGGGTGCCACCAGACATCAGTGATGATATTAACAGAGAAGGGTAGCTTGCTATTTCTGACAAGTTAAAACATACTTTTTGAAGTCAGTAACTTGCACTGCACAAACTGCATGTTTGTGTTTCCAAAAACCTTCAAATACATCCCTGTGAACTGTATGCATGACTTTGCTTCATATTTAAATGAATTCCTGCAGTGCTTTAGTGCATGCATGCAACAGGCTTTGCTCTACACAGACTGAGGCTTCCAGTATAGTGTGATCATAGCTAACTATGGAACCAAGGAGCAAGACTTAGTTTGCACAGAGCAAAGCCTGCTTGCATGGTACCAAAGCTTCAAATGTGCTGCCCATCTGCTCTTTAAAAGGTTTATTACACAGAAAGGAGAAAGTGACAGACAAAGAGAGAGAACATTAAATATGAGGAGGTTGTTACTTGCTAAAGGTCACACAGACAGTGACTATTGCAGTCTTAGACAGTATTTAGATATTTTCTGTATTGTCTCCTTCCCGTTTTGTTTGTTTCTTATTAGGGACATTTGCATGAAGACAGCAACTTTGACCTCAGAATTGATCTGCTCCTGCATCCTCTATTTGTGACATCGAGATCTTTGCTGTTGAAATTATTACAGTGAAACAGAAAGAATTATGGTTAAGGATGGATAGACAGGTCCAGTGAGAATCAGACTCCTCCCCCCAGTCTCCAAGACACAGCAGCCACAATGGGTGCATTCATTGGTCTCAAGGGAGGCCGATCCAAATTTTTTTTAACCAGTGTATTGGGTGGCAGGAGGTGTGTGTGTGTGTCAGGAGGAGTATCAACACTGTAGATGGGAGGAGTGGGTAGGGCAGGAGTATTTATTTGGGACAGGGTGGGTGTAAACATATGGGATGAAGGATAGGGTTATTTATTCTGTGACTGATGGTGGAAATGGGTATCATCAACAGATGGAAGAAGTAAGTGTATTTGTATTGGGACAGGGTAGGTATTGGCAGATGGCAGGGTGGGTAGAGATATTAATATTGGGATGGGGGTATCAGCATTTAGGAGGGGATAGCATGTTCATACTGGAGCAGTGTGGGTGTAAACCTCATGGGAAGAGGGGTAGGGGTACTTGTATTGGGACAAGTGGGCATCAATAGAAAGGAGGATGGGTAGAGGTAGTCATTCTGGGACAGGGGTTATCAGCAGGTGGGAGGAGGGAGAGTGATATTTGTACTGGAAAAGGATGGGTATCAGCAGATGGAGTGGTGGAGATGTGCATACTGTGTGAGGGTGTACATAGTAGGACAGTGTGGGTGTCACCAGATAGGAGGGGGATCAGGAGTGTGCTGCATACTGGGGTGGAGAAGGTGTCATCAGATAGGAGTATCTTGGAATATGCAGGATTAATGGGACAAGATGGGGGAGGGACTTGGGATGCGTTTAATCAAAGATACTACACCTTGTCCTCTACCCAAAGGGTAAAGTAAAAGAACACAAATGGATTATCTACCACTATCAGATGAACACACAGAATGGAGTAAGAAAAACAGACTGACACACAGGTAAGAAAAATACTTTATTTTTATTTTTTTTGTTTTACAATGTTTATTTTTACGGTACTGTATTTTCATTAATTCCATGAAGGAACCAGTCAGAACTAATCAGGACTCTGACCTGAATCCTGATCCTGATAAAATAAGGGTCAGGACCTTTTCAGATGCATCTGGGGAACAAATAACGAGTGTTGATGAATCCTGAGAGACAAAGATCCTGTTTCCAGTCAAATATCCTTACAGCAGTAATGAAC
This sequence comes from Neoceratodus forsteri, assembly GCA_016271365.2. Classification (NCBI taxonomy): domain Eukaryota; kingdom Metazoa; phylum Chordata; order Ceratodontiformes; family Ceratodontidae; genus Neoceratodus; species Neoceratodus forsteri. The sequence continues at coordinate 1,677,278,201 of CM057449.1, forward strand.
AGAGGTGAGACACAAAAAGAAACATAGGAAACAGCAGCTGAATTATGTCTAAATATTATTTCAGCATTTTGTTCTAAGAGGTGCTGGCACAGCTTTAGAGAGGATCTAGTCACTAGCACAAAAGTCCCAGCTGGCATCCGCAGTTTTCCATAATATTCCATTACCATAGATTATACTATAGATTAAGGGCATTATAAAAGGCTCTCAGAAATTCTGCAATCTGATTGGCTGTTAGGATTCCAACAGCCTTACATTAATCCATGTTATACTGTCATGTACAGCCTGATCACCATGGCACATGGATACTTTCCTGTCAGCATTCCATCCTCTAGCACAGCTGAATGTGTGGAATGATGCATTCTGATTTTGAACCAGCATTCTTAAACTGCTGGTGGAAGAACTATTTTATTAAAAATCTCCCTCTAAATGAGGAAAACATTCATAAAGGATACTTTTAACACTTTTCTTTTGGAAAACATTTTTATAATAGCAATAAGGCACTTCCAGGAGTTAGATTAACAGTCAGTTAATCACCCCCTAGGGGCAATATGGCACTTGGCTGCACCTTGTGCTACATTACACCCCTAGGGGGTGATAAACAGACTGTTACTCTAACCCCTGGTCATACCTTATTGCTTAAAAAGAAGGCTCTAGGCCCATTGAGATCATTAAAATATGGGCAGGATGCCAGCAGTCATATATTTCAGTCAGATCACCACTCAGTTTAATTTTCAGGTGCAAAGAAGCTTTTTTTAAAAAATTTCCAGCAGCACTCACAGGTCCTAGTAGCAGGTCAATAGGGTAACAGAGTGGTTAGGCCCCTCCTAACACATTTTACATTGTCACTAACACTTTCTTAGAGGATTGCTGATATCATCGAGGTCAACCCTTCACTTTCTCAATGATAATACATGTTAGATTTTCTCATGCGTATCCATTTATCCAGTTCATGTTTTAATGTATTAAGGCTAGTGCCTAACCCAACAAGATCTAGTAAAAGTCTGTGCCACAGTCTCACCACATGAATGAGTGTAATAATATTTTTATTTTCTGGACAAAAATGTTTTGTTCTAATTTTAAGTTCATAACCTTTAGTCTGGTCATTTTCTTCAAAAAAAAAAACAAACCCAAGTTTTTGGATATCATTTTTTCCCTAATGATAGTCTTAAGTAAGCAATAAGCCACAACAGGGTATGCATCAATAATGCATACCCCTGAGGACTGAGGCATACGTCCAAAGGCCAAGTGTCCCTACACCAATATGAAGTGCATGTAAATAATTTAATGCACATCCTGGATTGGCTTATTGCACTCATAAAATGTCTCGCTTCTCTTTTGTATAACATGTAATGTGAAACATTTAAAACATTTTTTTAACAGGAATCATTTGTTTAAATATCTATCAAAGCGCAAAATATATACATGAAACAGTCCTTGATTTTGTAAGTAATGAGACTATTTCACCTTTGTAATGAGATCTGGCACCTGACCATGCAGTGCTAGGAATTTAATGCATTGTCAGGTCACTGATGTCTCTCGGCTAATGAAGTTTCTAGATTTTGTCTTGCCATTTTATAAGGTATAGTAAATCACCTCTCATTCTGTGATATGCTAGATTATGTAACTTTAAGTTAACAAGGTGCTGCTCATAATTTTGTTTGGACCATCCTTTTTGCCCTAGCCTAGACCGGTTCTGTCTTATAGACATTACTCCTAAAAACTCTTTACGTAATGTCCTCCACAATTTGAAATTCAAGCCATTCTGTTTATTATCAATAAGTGTATCTGCATCTACATGAAGACTAAATGTTTCTCCTCTACAGTTCACTTATGGCTGAGGCTTGTTCAGGAGAAAGTCCTAATGCTCTGTTTGTGATATTGCGTTCTGTTGCCATAGAAATGGCTGTGATACTGGAAGCTGAGCATTATGACTTACCTCCAGAACAAACCTAAGTAGAAGAAGAAGTGTAAGGAGCCAGGCTGTTTTCATGTAAATTATCTATAGTAAAGAATAGGGTGACTTAAAGGAATGTCTATTATTCTTACATCTCAGTGCCCCCTCAATTTGTTCAAAACAACAGCTTTTCTTTTCCTGATTCCAAAGAAATGTGATTTGATGTAATTTACCCTGCCACCCCTTCTTGTGACATTTCACATACAGTGTTGCTCAAGGCACATGCAAGAATCTTCCACAGCTGACATCACCGCTGGGATTAGCCATGGGAGATGCAATCATCTCTGGTGGTTATCAGAGTTATTAATAGCTCCATTTTGCCGACCACCCATCCTAGTGCCCTCTCTCTCTCTCTCTCTTTCTTTCTTTCTTTCTTTCTTTCTTTCTTTCTTTCTTTCTTTCTTTCTTTCTTTCTTTCTTTCTTTCTTTCTTTCTTTCTCAGTTGGTTACCTAGAGAGGTATACTGAGCTGAGACTCATTTTAAGGCATGACCCGGGGAAGTGAAGAGCAACAATAACATGATTACAGCAAGTCCAATCATGCGGTCACAATATCAATGACAACAATGTGGAAAAGTAGAGTGCAAACAAACAGCAAAAATCACTGCATACAATGAAAGGCAAATAAAATTAGCATACAAAACAGCAGTACAATTGAACTCAACCTAAAAGTGCTAGTGCCTTGATGCATAGAGACTGCTCTGGTAGTTTGAAGAGGTATCAAACAGGCTGTTAAGCTACCCATGTACTAGCCAGTTCCATGTGGATGGGGGCAGAGAAAAGTAAGGGGATGAGGAAACTTAGGAAAGGGATAAGAAGGGGTACAGGTAAAGTCATCCCACTGGCACAGCAGTAGATCTCCCGCTTGCATTGCTGGTGACAGGTTCAGATGTGCACCTGGGTTGTTGCAGAGGCCAGTTGGGGATGAGAACTGAGCATCCATAGGACTGCCTCCTCCCTCCAGACAGAGGCTGGGGAAGAGGCTGGCATTCCGACCAGCTTCCCTGGCGGAAGCTGAGGGAGAGGCAGTCCAAGCTGGAAGATTGGGGAGGCATGGCAGAGATCGGCATGTGCACCATGACATCATTACATGCCACTTCTCCCTTGGGGCCAAAATGGAAAACACCTGGCCGTCACAGGACTTGCCATCCATCTCAGGTCCTGCACTCGGTGACTCAGGCTCATCCTGAAAATCTGGCTCCAGTTCTGGTTGGTTGAGACTACCTGCCATCCTGCCATGAAAGGGAAAGTTGTGGGGACTATGGGAGAGGTAAGCCCTGGGAGAAGCTAGGGTGATGAGGCTGGGAGAACTGGAAGGAAGAAGGATCATCCAGGGAAGGGGAGCATAAAAAGAAGGCTACAGGCAGAAGGTTGCCATGAACAGGAGGTGGTGGAGATTTAGCTCGCATCTAACAGAAGGAAGGGGGGAGGAGGAGGAGAGAAAGATGGAGGAAGGTATCTGATTATAGAGGGAGGGGAGGCAATAGGAGAATGCAGATTTCCCAGCAGAGGAGTATGAATCAGGAAGGGATAAGGTGTGCTGATCCCTTTAGCACATGGAGTAGGTGGAGGAGGTCCTGCTGGCCTAGAGGAGTGAGGATAAGGATGGCAGGGACCCAAACCAGTAGTTAGAGAAGATGGAAGCATAGTGGCACTGGCAACTTGAGGGCAGGGTTAGGATAGATAGGGAGGAGCACAGGGAACAGTGGTGGATACAAGAGGGTCAGTTGGTGGAAAAGTGGCAGATGGTGTTGTAGAGGGTGTCCATTCTGGCAAGGGAAATGGAGGGGCAGTACCATGGACCACATCCACATATTTGAAAACTGGGAAAACCATCTTGGTGACCAGCTCCCAGCAGACCTGGGGGAGAAAGGCAATCCTTATGTGGTACATTGCACCAAGTTTGTGGGAGAGTTTGGCATGGATGGTGTCAATCCCGTTATCTATCCACACAAGCGGTACTTAAATGTTAGGACTACTTCAAGTGGGGTGCCTTCCAGCATGAAAAAACAGGGAGGGGGGAGAGCCTGGCCATCTTCTGGCTGGTACCAAAGGTCATTGACACAGATTTTATTTGTGTTGACCTGAAGTTTGTTGGACTAGAACCAATATAGAGCATTGCAAAAGTCTTGCTGGAGTGAGACTTCCACAGGTGTAGTCGAGGGACTGGAGGTGAATAGAACTGTGTCATTTGCATACACATAAATACATGAGTTGGCACAGGAAGAGGGGAGGTCATTTGGGAAGATGGAGAAAAGGACTGGACCAAGAATGGAGCCCTGTGGACCCTGGCAGGATGAGGAGATGTGGGAATAGGGTGCCTCCTACCTGTACCAACTGTTGATGGGCTGAGAGATAGAAATGGAGCCAGATGACAGAAGGACTGAGACACCATCAGAGCTCAGCTTGTCCAGGAGGAGTGACTGAGTGAGACACAGAGTCAAAGGCTTTGGTCAGATTGATGAAAATGGCCACTGTGATGTTCCCTGATCCATTTCAAAGTGGAAAAGTGGACTGAGTCAGTGACCCAAGCATTGAGAGACTGGAGTGATGCTTCCTAAGCCAAACTAGAAGAGGAAGTTGAAGAGTGGAGGAAGTCAGCAAACTGTGATTAGACTACAGAACTTTCTAGCAGCTTAGCAAGAGAGGATGAGGAGATAGGACTGAAGTTAACAGGGTGGACGGATTAGCCCCATTGTGGAGATGGAGGACATTGTCAAACTTCCAAGACTGAGGGACAGCACAAAAGGGTGAAGGAGAGGTTCAGGGGGTGAGTAAGAAGGAAGCAATGGCAGGAGCTGTCAGATGGAGAAATTTGGGGTCCAAGCCATGCGGGCTAGATTTGGACAGTTTGAATGAGGAAAAGGTTTTCTGAGGAGAGACAGGTGGAAAATCAAATCTCAGGTGGGGAATAGAGGTAAGAGGGAGGGAGGGAGGAGATGGGAGAGAGGAGAAGAGCCAGGAGGAGGAGGAAGGAAGATCACAAGTGGTTAAAAACTCATTGAAGTGAACAGCTGGCAACAGAGGGAGGTCAGATATGGGTGAACCATTAACAATGAGGATCAACGGGAGAGGGACTGGGCTGTGGGTCAGAAAAGTGAGGCTATCACATTCCAGAATTGGCTTGTAAATGTTGGGTTGGTGGAGGGAAGATAGATCAACCAGATAAAATCCAATTTCTATCACAAGCTAAAGAAACATTTTATTTTGCATGAAAAGTACTAATCATCAAGCCCCAGGGGCTTTTGATGATGAATGTTCCTTTAAAACTCAATTTGTTTTCGTGATGCAGTGCAGTTAGTTCTGCTGATGCTAGCTTTGATTTTGCTTTTACAGGGGGCCGGGCACTTTTAAAACATGAAGAAAGTATTCTCCTTTGCAGGATATACTTGAACCCAAGTCATTAAAGTTTAAATCTTACACTGACCTACGAGGCATATGGAATCTTCCACGTCAGGATTTTGGAAATATCTACAGCTTCATACCGCATGCAACTCTTACCTCACACCTTCTCTATCAATTCTCTGTATGATAAGCACATCTCTAAAAAACAACATCCAATTTAAATAGCACTGTTTACAAAGATATTATTGATATCCTTCCTGACTACTCTGTCAATGCTAAAAACAGATGGAGTACTTTGCTACAATACAATATCACCAATGCACAATGGTCCAGATGTTGGCTCTCCTGTCACAGATCTTTTAATGATAAATGCAGTTCCCTCATTCAAACCAAGATCCTTCATTTGTGGTACAGAACTCCTGTTGTATTACAAAAAATGGGTTTATTGAACAATAACAATTGCTGGCGCTGCAATTCCCCCAATGGGGATTTATTGCATATCTTATGGCACTGTCCCCTCATACAAAAGATTTGGCACTGTACTCACAGATTTGCAATGAAAGTGCTAGGTCAACCTTTTACACTGGACCCTAAACATTGCATTCTTGGTATTTTTAATCACTGTTCTTATAAAATTTCATATTTGCAGAGCAGATGGTTAAATATACTCTTCCTTCAAGTTAAATGCACAATCCTCATGCATTGGAGATCCAACATAATCCCTACCCTTCCCGGTATCATTAACCAACTATTGCAATATGCCTCTCTGGACCGTATGACATATATCTTGTCTGACCGACTCATGTTATATAACAATTGTTGGCAGGGCTTTTTTAATTTTTTGGAATCAACTAAATCTTCCAACACCAATGTATGGACTTAATATATATGGATTTTCCTTTACTGATACATCATTGTAGTCTCGCTTTTGCCCTCTTTTATAGTTTCCTCTCTCTTCTTAACTTTCTTATAAATCCTTTCTTTCCTATACTCTGTTCTCAATCGTTCTTTATTACTCCACAATCCTTTTACGAATGTACTTTTTTCCCTTTTGCAGCATCATATATAATTATGTAACATTTTAATATAAACCGTATCTAATCATACTATCCGCTTTAAGTTCACTACAAATGTCAAGTATATGCTAATTACATAACCTGTATTGTTTACTATATTTTAAACCAAAAGCTCCTTGTATTACTGTAGCAATGTTCTTATTATATGCTGCCTCAATTTCTTTTAAAAAAAATTCTCACATTGTACTGTACTGTAAGAGGTTTGTCTGTATATCTTATGAAAAAATAATAAAAAAAGTTAACTGTAAAAAATAAAACATGAAGAAATCCTTTCTGATCCCCCCATCCATTAGTTTATGTTACTGGGCTCTGGTACATTTTACTTCACCCAAAGGCATCAGGGCTGGCAGTCACACAACATTTATTGGGTTTCAGCTTTTGCAGCAAAAGCAACAAAAATCTAGTTTCAAACTGTATTTTATCTTTTCCACCAATAGCAACAAAAATCTAGTTTTAAACTGTAACTAGTGTGTCTGTGTGTGTGTGTGTGTGTGTGTGTGTGTATGTGTGGAAGGAGGTGCTTAGGAGAATAACATCCCAGTATATGGAGACAAAAAAAGTAAAACTTAGAGGCATAACACATACTCAAGTCTGACTGATAATGATGTCAACTGTTAATTCCAATAATTAAACAGGAAAACAAAATTTTTTCAAAGAGGCCATAGTAATAATGACTTCAGAAGAAAAGCCAGGCTTTATAGCAGGGTACTGCACTGCCCTCGAGGAAACTGACCCAACATGACCTGAGGGCTTCAGTGAACTGGCTAAATCCTAGCTGATCTCAGACTAACCTAACTGATACACGCATCATGACAGCCATTCATTTTGCCTGATTTTGCTGTGCAAATGTGTATTGAATTTTAAGAAAACTACTATAAGCGTTTGTCAACCTTAACAGTCAATCTTTTTTGATAAAGTCACCATTAGCAACAGAGTTCAGTGGCTGGTGCATTGAACTGTGAACTAAGCAGTCACACGTTCAAGGCCCACCATACTCACTTACTATGTGACCTTGACCAAGTAATTCAGCTTCCCTGTGATTAAATCTTCCCAGCTGTAAAACCAGGTTACAACCAGGTCCCTGCAGGAATTTAAATGCTGCGCGTCAACTGAGCTATCCATGGCATATTCAGTAAAAATACAATGGGGGTGGTATATTCAGACTGCACCAGGCTGTGGCGCAAACCTGGGTGCAGCTCAACTGGGATGTGCCAGGGTGCTGACAGGGTGATACTCAACGGTGCTGCGCCATGGCTCAGCACCATTGAATATCGCGCTGTGGCCACCTGCAATGTGCATGGCGCAGTGGCACTGCACCAGCGCAAGTGGCCAGAGAGGAGCAGGGGGATGCGCTAGCACAAGTGCCGTTGTGCTAGGTGCATCACCGTGATATTCAAAAGTGCATATGCAAATGGGGCCATAATGCATGCAAGGTGCAAATGGAGCCATTTGCATGTCATTATGGCCCCATTTGTTACGCAGGTGCACCATCCCAGTGACTTGTGCCTGGTGCCCTGTCAGCTGCAGCCATCGGGACCGACACCCCCTGCACAAGTGGCAAAGTGCCCCACTGCCCGATCGTGGGCATATGTACTAGATAAAGATGTCCTATATCCCTGGTGGTCCAGTGGACATCGCAGCTAATCATGGGCAGAAGTGTAATTAATTGCTTCCCTATATCCCTGGTGGTCCAGTGGACTGCTCGCAGCCTGATCACAGGTATCAGTTATAAAATATTAACAACAGTCGGTTCATCTGGTGGTCCAGCAGTGCTTTTCCCACCCACCCACTGAGCCATACTACCCTGCTCCCCAGTCAGCGGTGGGTGGCAGCTCCCCACCAGCATGCCGCCCATCCTCTCATTAACTGACTCCATACAGTGGGGTTGTACGCCTATTGGCCTGGCAGCGGGCCAATGGGTGTGTAGTTTCTGTCAGATACACAGTTCAGAACTGTGAATGGATCCATCTACATTTCTGACTGTGTAGTACGGCATCGGGTTGCATGCCCATTGGCCCACGCTTGTTGACTAATGGACGTACAGCCCTACTGTAATGGAGTCAGTTGGTGGGCGGTAGGCAGCATGCGGTGGGGAGTTGGCCACCCGCCACTCACCGGGGGAGGGTGGTGGACCCAGCTCCATGGTGGGAGGGGGGTACCGCTGGACCACCAGGGATGGATTGGTTTTAATATATTATAACCGACGCCCATGATCGGCTGAAGCGTCCACTGGACCACCACGGATATAGGAGGCATTTTAATTATACTTCTGCCTGCGATCGGGCTGCAAGCAGTCCACTGACCACTCAGGGATAGGAGGCATACTTAATTATACCTCTGCCCGTGATCCAGCTGCGAGCGGTCCACTGGACCACCAGGGTTATTGGACCATTAATACATTACATGCCCACAACCGGCATGGGGGCGCTTACTACTAAGGTGCCACTGGAGCTCAGGTGGGCACCCACAGCTGGCAGCTACCATGTTGCGCCTGCAATATGGCACCTCATCTGTGGGCGGCCAGCTGTTTTCCTTTTATTTTTGCTCAACTGTGTGCTGCAGGTACCGTTGTGCCTGCATTGCTCCAGCATCCGGGCTGAATATCAGGATGTCACGGTGTATATGGGCATGCCCCCACTTGTGCCACATACATTACTGATGTGCTCCGGCCGATCGGGATTTGTTCCATGCATATTCCCTTTGAATATCATGCCAGGGTGCATCAATGGTTGCACATGGTGCAGCTGTGTTGCGCCATGCACAACCCTTCTGAATATTCCACCCTGAATCTATTATGTATTTCCTTTTAATGTAATTACCTAGTTTGCTGGAAACATTATCCAACTATACTCTCAAATAAGTTATTAAGCTCCATGAACCTTAAGGCCTTTAGTGTTGTAATAGGAGTTTATACATGATAATATAAATTGGCAGTATATGCCAAACAAAATGCTACTTGTTAAGGACTACCAAGAAACTAAGACCATGCAATCTGATTTGTAGAAATTTCAATAAATTCTCAGTATGTGATAAGACTACTTGATGTACTGAAAATGTGTAGGAATCTGAATAAAAAGTATAGATTGGAATCCCTCCGGGAGGGATAACTAGTTGTAAAGAGACATACACACACACACACACACACACACACACACAACTCATGAGTCCTAATGCACCATCATTCACATCAATCACTTCAATTGTTACCCAAAGGAATAAAATTGTCATGAACCTCCAGGAAAATGAGATCATGCATCCTAATATGTACAGAGTTCAAAATGTGACACTAAATAATCATCTACTGCCGGCCCAGTGGCACTGAGGGTTGAGGCACTGGAGCCACACCTTGCTCCATGCCGGTGACCCAGGTTCGGGAACAGACTCGGGTTGCTGGGGGTTGGCAGGGGCGGAGAGGGATTGAGTGTTTGTGGGACTGCTCTTTCTCTCTCTCTCTGGGGAGGGGGTCTTCAGTTGTGGGTGCACTTGTGGCCCCTAGCAAAGGCTGGGAGTAGGTGCACTGGCACTGAGCTTGGAGGGCTGAGCTGGGGCATGATGCCAGGTGGGAGCGTGTATGGACATGTGTGTCCCCCCTTGGCATCATTGCATCCCCACTTGCACAGCCATAGAAAATGGAAAAATGGTGGATAGTTCATGGCAGCTTGATGGCCATCTATGGGATGCCCAGTCAGGGGGCATCACTGCATTGCTGGATCCTGGGTTCGGCTCAGAGAGTGTTGGACTCCACCGCCCGGGCTGCAGGGGCAAACCATGGTGGTAATGGCAGCTGGCACTTCATAGGCTGGAGAGGACCAGATGCTGGCTGGAGGAACAGAGTGCCTGGACGTGTGAGGCAGACTGGGAAGCCAAGGTGAAAAGGACTAACTAAAAAAATAAATAATCATACTACTATATGTGCAGTAACAGTCAAAGGATTCTGAATAGAACCACAATGAAATAAAACTTCCACCCTCCAATGGGTAAGATAACTGGTTAGAAGTGAATGTACAATTCGTATGTAAGACTAGAGTCCTAACATACCTTTATTTCTACAAATCACTACAATATTAGCCCAATGTAATTTAGTCTGTCAAGGATCCCCACGCAAATGAGATCCTGTACCACAATATGTTCAGAGTTCAAAAATGTGACAGTATATAATAAAACTACTGTATATACAGTAACAGGCTAGGGAATCTGAATAAGACCCAATGGAATTAACTCCACCCCTACCCCCGAGGAAGATAACTAGTAAAAAGGAAATATTATTCATTACGTGTTTGAACTAAGAGTCATAACACACTGTAACACTATTATGTCATGTACCTGAATATAAGTCCACCACAATGTAACAGCAACTCCCCACCCCCACATACACAAGGAGACACTGAAGTCCTATAATATGTCTATTCTTAGAAGAAAAGGTCTGTGTTTGTTAAGTCCTATAATGTGCCATAAACCGCAAATCTGTGTTCATGCCACTTTCTATCATATTAAGAAGTAATATAAGTTTGATCTCAAAAGTCTGTGTTATGTACTTTTGAGATTTCCTTTTAAGGCCAATACTGACATATGTGAGGTTGAGTGACTTGTCTCTCCAACATAACCTGTTTATGGACATCTCTTGCATTGGATGAAATAAACAACATGCCATGATGCACATGTATAATTCCCCTGTACCCTGAATTGTCTTTTTTGTAATGTAACCACACAGTCCAAAGTGTAAATGAGGTAATAGAGTTGATTACAGGGTCAAGTACCATCTAGTGTCATAGTCTTCTGTTCCGTGAAAGTTTACTCCTAAAATTAGGTTGGAATAGTAGTGGTAGTTCCTCAAAGTACAATTTTGTGTCTCATCCTCACTAAATATTGGGTGGAGATCTTTCAAGAGAGCACACTGAACTTGTGCAATTTTTCTGGCAGCCATCTGACCTCTCAGCAACCAATCAGGGATGCAGAGTCTTGACAAACTGAGTGTTCTGCAGCTCTGTGTGCCAATGTAGTTCTAGTATCAGGGAGAATGAACCTTGCTGTGTGTGCTGCTGTCTTTTGTCAGAAGAGAACGGTTGCTAAATTCCAATTTGCCATTTGAAGTATTGGAGAAGAAGAAACATTTATTGGAGATGCAAGCTGCAAGTTCCACAGATTTTGTTAGGCATGAAAGGAAGGAAAAGAGCATTGGGAAGGCAATCAGGGTGGAGGGGAGAGGGGTCTGGCCTGCCCTGCAGTGCAGGTGTCTTGTTTGTTGTACTCAAATCTTCCACAACAAAGTTTTGAAGTTTCTTCACTGGGTGCCTAAGCCCCAAATTGTGTCAATAACTTTATCAGATTATAGTTTTGAAGACTGTGGGTGGCTGTGTCAGGGTGCTTTCAGCTTGCATGATCCCCCACCCCAAATCTTGTGAAATACTTGATCCAGTTGCATTGTAGTGTTGGTGGGTGGCAGTGGATGCCTGCCTGAGCCCCCCCCTTCCCAAATATTGAGAAAGACCTTATCCAATTGCAGTGCAGTTTTTGTGACAGACAGTGGGTGCCTGCCTGGCCCCCTGAGCCCCCCAATCATGTGAAACACTCTATCCAAAATCAGTACAGTTTTTGTTACAGGCAGTGGGTGCCACTGCCTGCTTGGTCTGCCTAAGCCCTCCTTAAATCTTGTCAAACACTTTATCCAATTGTAGTGCAGTTTTCTGGATAGGTAGTAGGTGCCTGGACTGCCTGAGGGAGCCAGAGCCCCCACCCCCCCAAAATCTTATGACAAACCTTATAAATGTATAGGAAAGTCCTCCAACTGTGGGTCTTGTGTGGACCACATGACAGCAGCTCTCAGTGCCAGGTGGGGTGCCAACTCAGCAGCCTGTACACCTGCACCATGGAGAGAACCACAGACAATTTCTTGTCCACTGCCATTGACTTGAGGCACTCTATGATGCTCTTTCTCTGAGTGTACCCACAAGCCACAAATCAGGGAATGAGTCTGGATCTGACACTACTGCTATCCTGTCACAGGAGGAAAAGAATGGCATGCTGTACATGTTTAGGATGCTACTTATGGTATACCAAGCCTCTGTTTTATAAAAGCAAGACAGTAGCATGTCCACCACCAGTACAGCCAATTGCAGTGTAGAAGACTGCCACAGAAGAAGAGCATATGGAAGTGCAAGTGCCCAAGGAGGGAGAGATTCTGGTGATTCAGAAGGGGGACGCAGAAGAACAAGAAAAGGAGGAGGCAGCAGGAGACGGGCATGGGAAGGTGAGGCATCAAGTGGGAGCTAAGTGGAAATGGGTCAGGAAGGAGATGTTGCGGAGGAGAAGCAGGGAGCATTGGAGGATGAACCAGGAGACTGTGAAGAGGAAGTGGCGATTAAAAGTCTGTTGTCAGTTACAACAAACTCCTCTGATGAAGACTATGATTCTGAGGAGTGGAGGCCACCGCCACCACCAGTACAGGAGGACAATAGTGGGAAAGTAAGGGAAGCAGTGAAGAAGAGAAAAGAACAGAAGCAACTTGATGAAGAAGGGAAATTGAAATCCCAGGCCAAGTTCCCAGTCCTGCCTGAAAAGGTGGTACTACTGCTACTTCTGCTGTTTCTGGTGATCATGTGGGCAGTCACTTCATTCCTCCCCATGATCAGGAAAAATAAATCTTGCAGTGGTCATCCTAGTTCCTCTAAGGCTCCTCATCCCTCAGTCATGTGATCATATAGATAAGAAGGCCAAGAGATTTTCTGCAGTATAGGACTATTTTATGGGTGACCCCACAAATCCACTGAGAGCATATTGCAATATGTGTGAGAAAAAGGTCAGCAGAGGTAAATCCACATGGACACTGGGAACCGGTGTTCTGGCTGATCATCTAAAGCATGAACACGGCATCTTGCTAACAGTCACATCGTGTCACAATCCACACACAGGTCAGACTCAGCAGCAGCAGAAGCAGCTAGGTATGGGTGGCAGGATCAGATGGTTTGTTCAAATTCTATAGCCCTATGGCAGCAACAGACAAAGTCAACTGACTCTAGTGGCTCTCCTTCCAGAACACCACTCCAACCACACTACCGCCACCAGCAACACCCCCACTAGGCAGAGATAATGGTGGTAATGCATCATTGCAGCTTTTATTAATTTAATTGTGTCTTAAAGTGTTGTTTTGACATGGTTCTTGTTTGCAATTTTACTGATGAAATATGTACAGCACTCAGTCTTTGGGACTGGGTGCTTATGAATAAAGATTGGCTTGCATAGTGGACACAGTAGCAGCACTAGTGCTAGCCAAGAATGTACTGCCACCAAACAAATCACACTCCAGAAGTCATTCATGTGCCCACATAAAAAGTCCACCTACTCATCTAGCTGCTGTGTGAATCAATTGACTGTTGAGATGATGGTGCTTACTTCAGGCCATTCTCCACGGTGGAAGGCACCAGCTTTTGAAGACTGTTATATAAACTGAAACCCAAATGCTGCATTTCATCATGCTTCATGCTTCCTCAGCATGTTTTCCTGCAATGTATGAGGCCATACACACGCAGATGGTAACCCTTCTGAAGCTGGCAGAGGAGAGATATGTACATTTCACTTGTGACATCTGAAGCAGCACTGCAAAGCAAAGCTTCCTGAGCCTCAATGCTCCTTTGGTTGTGTCACACACCCACAGCATCACTGCTGCCCCACCTCCATGATCAACACCAGCCCCTGGAGGAGTTATTGTGAAGCAGACAGTTGCACAGAGGAACAGTGCTATAGGGAGTGCCTTACTTAATGTGTCAATCATGGAGGGGGAAACACAGTGGGGAGAACATTCTGTGCTTCAATCAATGCTGGACATCTGGATATACCCTCACAACCCGAAGGTGGGAATTTTATGACAGGCAGTGGGAGTAACATGCTGGCGCCATGAATGATGGCCATGAATGATGGCGTTTCTGCCATACACCTTGCTTTGCACATGCACTGAATCTGGTGGTGAGTTATTTGCTTGAGAAACATGCATAGTTAAAAGAAATACTGGACACTGTTTGGGACATTACAAGATATTTCCATTGTTCCCCCAAATGTGCTGAGCTTCTCCAACATTATCAACAAAAGCACAATCTCCCACAACACTGCTTGATTAAAGATGTGGTGACAAGGTGGAACTCTGACTTTTACATGGTGGAAAAACTGGTGGAACAGAAAGCTGTGTTCTGGGCTATGGAGTTTGATGAGGTACCTTGTAGGAGATACCTGTCCTGGTGCAGTGATGTGTGCTCAAAGGCTGGTTCCACTTCTGGGACTTTATGAACTGTCTTCTGAATCTGCTACTCTTAGCATGGTTCCACCTATGGTGAGTCTACTTGAGCAACACACACAATGTTATAGGGTACATGACAATATGCTCCCGACAATTCGCTCCCGTGATATTAACTCCCGACAATTCACTCCGATGAACATTCGCTCCGTTGTTATCTCACTCCTATCTATTTTGCTCCCGCTACTGACAGCACAGCTACTGAACTAAAAGCTACTAACAGCTTACACGCTAGATATTCTTAAACCAGTGCTCTAATCAGTAGACCTCAATGGCTCTTATATCATGTTCAGAAAATAGGAGTGCTGCGAGTCCTAATCTAACCTTGGATAGGATACCTCTTGAGGTCAGGGAAAACAAAAATAGGGCTGTCTGACGAGCCATCCCACCCCTTTGACAACATTTCACTTACCTACCCTGAAGCAGACTGATACATAACCAGTGCTCCATTAGAAATAATACTGGCAAAGCACAGCATTTGGCATCACACACAGCTTAACACAAGCAACAGCCTATCATCAGCAGACAGATAGCAAGGCGCAAAGATTTCAGTCTGGCCGTCTGTCTTGTTAGGTACTAATTTACAACAAAATAAATTAGCCTGCAGCAAGAGAAAACAAAATAATCCTTGGGAGACAGAAATAAAACAATGTTTAGAGTTCCACTGTGGAGAGCAATATACTGTATACACTACAAAGCACAAACAGATGTGTTGCTGTTAGCACAATAAACATTTTAATCTTGCATAGTCAGACAAGACACAAGTCTCACATTTGATTATTCTATCTGCCTTTTGTCTCAATCGCTGGTAGATATGTTTTGAGACAGGTTCATATAATTGTCTCTTACTGATAGTTAGCTCTTACTGATGTCAATTGTTTGTGTAGGGTGTTTGGGGAAGGGGTGTGGTGGGTGGTGCTATAGAAAGTCAGAGTACCGTAATTGGCAGACACAGCTGTCCTATACCCATGGGACTGCAATCAGTTCTAGTAACTGTTCAGAATAAATAAAGTGATGTATTATGCCTACATTTCTGTCTGCTAACATGATTATTCACATTAAGTAGCAAAAGCATTACCTCCCCCACCCTCCACATCCAGCCTCTCGAAACTCACCCAAATTGTTGCAAGCCAAATTTGGCTGAACAGCATGTCTGTCAGTTGCATTTTCAACAAATTCTGTTCTGCCAGTTGAGATTTCCTTTCAAAACAGGAGGCATCATGCCTGAATTGCTGTATGTTCAAATTACAGATTGCAGTCCAGTAAATCATTATTTACTAGTAGCTGTACGATAGCATAAGTAGTACATAAGGGGTAACTAAGGGGAAACTAAGTGGCATTCGGGAGAGACCTGTGCCTGATGCAATTGAAAAGGAAATGTTGTTTGGGAGCGTACTGTTGAGGCGAGTTGTAGCACTCGGGGCTTGAGTTGGCCTTAACATCAATTGTTGCAGGAGTGAACTTTCGTTGGAGCGAGTTGTTGGGAGTGAAATTAGGGAGCAAATAGTCAGGAGCTAATTGTCATGCTCCCCAATGTTATATGACATCTACACAACAACAACCCAACAAAGAAAGGCCTGTCATGGTGGTACCAGTTGTGGTGCTGGTAGACATGGTGGTGCTTATGGCATTGATTGGGATGGAAGTCATCACAATGACTTGAGCAGTGGTGATCAGGATATTTGTGCTGGACAAGGTGGTAGTGCTGGTGGTGGTGGTGGCATTAGTTTGTCATCTCAGCAGCAGCTGAAGCTGAATGCAATCCTTATTGGGGAAGTGGCAGAGATATGTCTGACACAACTTGAAAAATGATTTCAAAGCATTCTACTGGACATCCAGTTTGGCACGGCAACATTACTGGATCCCAGTAATGCAGATGTCTGCATTTCTCCTGCACATGTTGAGTATGTGAAACAGAAAGTCTTGCAGGCACTTCAGATACTGCAGTGCAGACAATGCACTGAAACCAAAACTTAGCCTCCTCTTCTTGTGAGCCTACTTCCCATGCTTACAGTTCCAGGAGGCATCAATGTAGTGATGATGATGATGATGATGATGATGACATCACATAGGAAGAGAAAAAAGCTGATGATCCAATTCCAGGAGACAAAACAAAAGACATATAGGAGGAGATGAACCAGTGATGTGGAGGGTTGAGGCGCTGGTTCCGTACCTCCTATCACCCTAGCAACCCGTGTTCGGGAATGGACATAGATTGCTTGGGGGTCAGCTGAGAGAGGAAGCGTACAGCTTCCTAGTGAATGATTCTGCTCCCTCAGGGGAAGGGGCAGAATGAACTGCTGCTTGCCTGCCACTTGGAGGTGTTTGGGTGGTAGCACAGCTTGGGCACCCAGCACTGACCAATCACGGGCATTTGAGGATGTTTCACAGAGGTGGAGCTCATTGTTATGCCATTGCATGTTGTGTGATCTGCTGGGGGGAACAGAAAACAGAAAAATAATTGGTGTGGGCTACATGAAGCCCTTCCCACCTACCTCCATCCCATGCTATCACCTGGTCTCTGGCTCAAATCTAGAAATAGTTTCTGGGTGGAGGAAGATGGCCCTCCCCTTACCACCCTGCCACAGGGGACAATCTATGGTGGATCTGAGGCTCAAGATATGGGAGAGATGGATGCTGGATGAGAGGATGAAGGGACAGGGCTGAGAGCCTGCCGTTGCAGACCAGATGGGAAAAAGCTCCATGAAAAAAAAGACATGCAGGCAGTGTTTGACACACAACACCGATGTTGCACAGACATTATGGATGAAGGCACAGACATAACACCAGACTGTATCATAGAGGCTTATTTAGCAGAGCCACTGTCTAGCTGAAATACTGATGCCATCAAATTCTGTTAGGACAGAAAAGCTATTTCGCCTGCACTGGCTAAAGTGACTTCATACTTTCTGGGATGTTCCCCAACATCAGTTGCTTTCAACAGGTGTTTCAGCACAACTGGGGATATTTCCTCACCACACACTTCAGGCTAGATCCATATAGTACTGAATTTCTAGCCTTTCTGAAACTGAATTTACTGCAATCAACTTCACCGATCCATTAGATTATTTTAAATTACAACAGGTGTCATCAACTAACATTATACTACCTGCAGGCAGGTCTCCCACACCCCACTGGAACTGGCAGCACCACAGTCTGGTTCACCACAGCCACTCATAGCAGTGCAGTCACCACCAGAGAAATAATTTGGACACACCTTGGCATCTCAAGTCCTCGAGAAGGTAGTACAACTTTTACCATGTCATCACCAGCAGTTAAACAGGTGACAGATGCTGCCTGCCTCAGTGCAATTCAGCCTCAGCCTCACATGCTTAAAAGCAGTCAATGCTAGTTAAATACAGACCTGTGATGTCACCGAAACCACTGGCACTGGCAAAGGATGACAATGGTCACCATAGGCAGCATGGGATTGGCAGTCTGGGAGGACATCAAATGATGTTGCCATTGGGCATCAGCTGTTACAGTAAAGCTTAGCACAAATTAAAAATGTAAATACAATATACAAATTTGAGAAGGTAAAATAGGTAAAGCAATGCCCTTGCATAGTAAGGTAGTACCTGCACCACTTTTCTTTGGGATGCATATTTTCTGAAGGGATTTATTTAGTAAACATCTGTGGAGCTAACATGGTAATTTGCATAAAGGGCAACCAGGGACTGCAGGTGTGGGGACCGTGAGGTCAGCCAAGAAAGTTATGAATTCCTAGAGTTCTTAGCACTAAATGTTAGAAAAATATTTTTTAAAAATAAAAAATTGGAAAAAATATATATATATATATATATATATATTTACAAAAAAAAAATTGCATAGTATAGCAGTACTTGCACTTTTCTATGGGTTATATATTTTGAGGGGGATTTCTTTTGAAAACATATATGGGACTAACATAGTAATTGGCAAAGTGCAAACAAGGACTATGAGGGGGACCCAAGAGGTCGTCAAGGAGACTAAGAATTCCTATAGTTCTTAGCACTATATATATATATATATATATATATTATAAAATAGGTAAGAAAAATCAGTGATAATCCAGTATATTGATTGGCTGAAACATGTCACATAACTGTGCATTATTCCACAATGACCACACATCTCCCAGTATGACTGCATGCCTGTACTACTTTCCAACCTCCTTCCACTCCTCAGGACCTTCTCACCAGTAGTGAGATCACTCCACATATGGCACATAAAGGCTGACACACACATCTAACACAGGCAGGCTGCCACAGACAGGCTGGCACCAACAACCATCAAATCAACACAGCTGTCCCACACTACTCATCTGGTGGATCCTGCCATAATTTTTCAACTTTCAACCAGAAACATTGTAAAAAACCTATCTGATTAATCCTGTCATTTTCACCGTCTCACGGTTGAACCATGTTCACTTTCAACATGTACTGTAGGCGTGACCGAGCAGTCTTAATTCTTGGAATGGATATAGTGGCAGACCTTTAAAATGAGGTGTCTTTTATCCAAAAAGCATGTAGATTTGTGTTTTTGGTCAGCTTCTGTATTGCTTGTAAGTGCACCAACTGCAGAAGAAGGAAAGTGAGCAAGTCAGCAACTTCATCATGGAAGCACTTTTACTTTCCAGCCTATAGTGTAGTATGACCGAGCAGTCTTAATTCTGGGAAAGGACGTGGTGGCAGACCTTTAAAATGAGGTGTCTTAGCAACACTCACTCCTGCTTGTGTCTTCCCTTCTGAAACCACTGACTTACTCGCTCTCCTCCCTCTGCAGTCAGTGGCTTCACTTACTAGCAATACAGAAGCTGACCATAAAAACACAAATCTGCATGCTTTTTGGGATAAATGACACCTCATTTTAAAGAACTGCCACAATGTCCTTTCTCAGAATTAAGACTGCTCAGTCATGCTACACTACTGGAAAGTGAAAGTGCTTCAACCATAAGAGATCATGAACATGTCAGGATCAATCAGATACATGTAAAATCCTTATTTTCTTCATAAACCAAGGCAGGATCAACCAGATAAATATCAAGTATAACTTTAAACTAGAGGTGTGTGAAGTTGTCAAAATTTGCTCCATGTAAAACTTTGTGGATTCCGAGTATTCTGCAAGGTTTTCTGCCCTGTGAAGTCCCACTTCAAAGCGTTTGGGGCAGATTCCTGAAATTTCAAAGTCAAAAACTTTGATTCCTGTTACAGTCAATGGTACAGGTGTCCCAGATCTGCGAAGCTTGAATTTCGCCTCCGAAGTTCAGCAAAATAGTCGAAGTTTGCAATGAACCATGGGATATGAGGTCACATGTTGCTGAACAGCCAATGAGAAGCTAGTTTTCTCATTCAGTGAGTGTAGTGTGTTTGAGAGAGAGACTTAGAGAGCATAGCTTGTGCTGCAGCTTAGAGTCAAATCTAAAACATTATATAAAGAGCATTTTGTTTGTCAAATTGCTTCAGAACTGTTACTGTGAGTGCTCTTTGCACACCAGTGATATTTTATTTGCTTTTCTCCATCTCGTATTGTTTATTTACAGTATTTAGTTTTCTGTTAGAAGTTGTGGTTTGGTGGCTTGTGTGGGCCGGGGGAGGGTAAGAGCAGTTTAGAAGGCACAGTTTTCTTCTGAACAAAATCAGTTGGCAAGTGTCCTGTCTTTTCTAAATAAAAAAAAGTCACTGTCCTCCTGACTGTGATTTAACTCAAGTGATTTTTGTGTGTGTTCTCTAGGCAGCGATTTAAGCAGAGTGATTGTTGTGTCCCTGCGTACACACCTGTATTTAGGAAAAAAATCACTGTTCTCCAGACAGTGATTTAAGCTGAGTGATTGTTCTGTGACTACGTGCACAACTGTATTTAGGACAAAAAAATCACTCTTCTCCAGACAGTGATTTAAGCCAAGTGATTGTTGTGTCCCTACGTGCACACCTGTATTTAGAAACAAAAATCACTGTTCTCCAGAAAACGATTTAAGCCAAGTGATTGTTGTGTTCCTGCGTGCACACCGTGTTTAGGAAAAAAATCACTGTTCTCCAGACAGCGATTTAAGCCAAGTGATTGTTGTATCCTGCATGCACACCTGTATTTAGGAAAACAAATCACTGTTCTCCACACAGCAAGTTAAGCCGAGTGATTGTTGTATCCCTGCATGCACACCTGTATTTAGGAAAAAAAATTACTGTTCTCTATACAGCAATTTAAGCTGAGTGATTGTTGTGTCCCTGCATGTGCTGAAGAATGACTGGGAAGAAAAGGGCAACTAACGGGAGAGGACATAGAGCAGCCACAAAGAACATTTCCCAATTTGTGGTTCCTAATACTAATCCTAATAGTGGTGCAGGAACCAGAAACATGTCTGTGAGAGCACAGGGACAGCATTCAGATGACTCTGTGGCAGGCAGTAGAGTAGTAGCATAATATATGGCCCTGGTGTTGGCTTTCCTGAAGTTAAGTTTTCTCTGCAGAATCTGTGGCAGACATGTTGATGGATGTCTCAATGTCAAGTGACACAGTGAGAGGAAGCAGCAGCACCACCAGCAAACAAACAACTGTGGACTTGGAGGCTGTTGGTGCTGAAGTGTAATTTGAAAGTGTTGTGGTTGGTGATAGAAGGTTGGAGGCAGAGCTGGATAATGTGTGTCCATGTCCAGTGAGTTGAGAGTGAGGTGGTGGTACATGTGGAGCAACATGAGGACAACAGTCATGAAGAGGAGGTGTGTGTTACAGAGCCTGCAGCACTTGCTACTGAGGCAGACAGACCTGCTGAGGCTGATGAGATTGCCAACAGTGGCAGCTTTTTTCCAGACTATGATGTGGATGATGATGTGTCAGACGACACGGATCCCTCATGGAAGCCAGAAAAGAAATGGGCAAAACAGGGTGTTACAAAGCGTGTCTTTCCTGTTGCCTTAGCTACTAAAACCACCAAGGAGAAGTTCACCCCAACCACTGTTTCTCCCATTTTTTTTTTTTACATTGCTCCAGTCACCCCACAAGATAACAAAGAGCAAATCTTCTCTTTTGCTATCACAGTCACAGTCATCTTGGCACCAAGTACAGTAAATACAAGGCCCCATATATCCCTAGTGTAGGATTTTTATATACTGGACCCATCTGATGAGACAGTGGCAATTTGCCAACTGTGTCAAACCCGAGTAAGTCAGAGTAAGAAGGGTAGTCATCCCGGCACAGGTGGGCAACACACACACCTTAAAAATAGGCACCCAATTTGGTGGAGTCAACACCAGAAGGCAGCCAGCACCAGTGGTTCTCGTACTTCCCAATCAGAGGGGAAATGTAAGCAAAATACATGTAGCACCACTACAGGGACATGGAGGTGCAGGTGAGGAGGAGGACATTGTTGTTGTACTGGATGAGAAGGATTCTGGCAGTGGGCAAAGTAGTGGTCCTAGCATTTGGAGTACCACCCCAACCCAAAATGTGATTGCTACGCCACTAGTTATGAAAATTAAAAAAGCTGCACAGGCCACGAGCACCATTGGCAGTCCCCAGGCAAGACACCCCATTACTGGCATAACAATGAGGCAAGCTGTTTGGCACACCACCAGGTGCATCACTGATGGCAGCAGTATCAAAGAAAAGTTCAGCTGGCGATGAGTTCCATTTAGATAGGCAAACAAAATTCACTCCTAAACATGGTACAGCAAGGGAGTTGAATGCAGCATGTGCAGAAATGATTGCTTGGATTTGTTGCCATACTACTTTGTAGATAATGTGGAATTTAGGTGGTTTGTGGCTTGTGCCTTGCCGAAATGGCAGGTGCAATCATGTACATACTTTTCAAAGCATGCAATCCCTGAACTGAACAGTACTGTATGTGACATGGTACATCATGCCCTGCAGCATTCCTCAGCACAGTATGACCATCTGAACATGGACATGTGGACCAGTGGGAAAACATCTGGTAGCTTTTACCTGTGCATTATAGCACACTGGGCACAGGTACCTGGGGTAGCAGCTGACTGGGGGAGAGGTGAGAATTGCACCAGGACAAACTGTGGTGGTAGCAACATGCCTGGTGTAAGGCAGCATGCAACACTGACCATGAAGAGTATCCCCAGGTCACACACTGGAGAAAAGATACTAGACATTGTACTAACTGAGATTGATCAGTGGCTCCACCCACACGCACTGAAAGCTAGATTCATCGCCAATGATAATGGCTCAAATGTGCAGAAATGCATCACTGATGGAGGATTTGTCAGGGTGCCATGCCTGGCACATTGCCTTAACCTTGTGGTGCAGGCTTTCCTTAACCATCAGGATATAAAAGAGGTTTTGGCTCTTGCCTGACACATTTGTGCCCACTTTGCATGTTCAGCAAAAGCACGTGACCATCTCTGTGATCTGCAGGTGAAGAACAAGCTGCCTCAGCACCGTTTAAAGTTTGATGTTGTCACTCGGTGGAACTCTACCTTGTACATGGTGGAGCATCTATACCAGTAGTACAAGGCTATATCTGAGTATTTGCTAATTCATGTAAGTCGTGACAACAGTGGGGCATCCATGTGTCTCACAACAGAGCAGTGGCACCTAATGGATGGGCTCATCTTGATTCTGAGACCCTTCAAGCATGCAACACTGGCAGTGAGTGGGGACACTGCCTGCATCAGTGAGTCCATTCCTCTACTACAGGTGCTGAGGCAGACACTGTTGAACATGCAGCAACAGCTAGAGGCAGGTGGTGACAGACCACTTTGCTCATTAATGGAACACATGCTGTTCACATTAGGCTCCAACACTCACCTAATGTATATTATGCAGTCTGAGGAGTTTGGAATTGCAACAGTGCTTGACCCATGTTATAAATGTGGGCTGGCAGCCGTATTACAAGGTGGGTATCATGAGTTGCAGAGACTGACAGAACTACTCACTCAGAGGGTAAGTGGTGTACAGTTGCTACTACGGGCACAGGGGGCAAAGAAAGATGATGCTACTGCAGTGATTCAGTGTTACTGCCACCCTTCTCTTCATCTCAGCCAGGTGTCAAACTGCAGAAAAGCAATGCAAGGTAAAGGAACCTATGCTGAATCCCATTTGGGCTGCCCTCAGTCAGGTGGGAGTCTCAGACATGGTGGAAACTGAGGAGGAAGAGGAGGAGGAGGATCATGCTGCACATCTTCGACTGGCAAAATGCATGGTACATGCATATTTTGAGATGCAAAGAACCTCACCATTGGAGATGAGCCACTACTATACTGGGGCACTAAGGATCAATAACTGGCCGGCACTAACAGCAGTTGCCCTGAAATATCTTAGCTGTCCATCTTTCAGTGTCAGCATTCAGCAGGTGTTCAGTTCAGCGGGTGTCATTGTGTATGACAGGTGCACAAATCTATCTTCTAAAATTGTTGGCATGCTGACATTTATCAAAATGAACGAGGCTCACATACCCTCAAAAACAGTAATGCCCATGGTAACAGCACTGACTGACAGTGATGATGATGAGGAGGAGGAAAGTGCTTTAGGCAGACCAGGACGCGTCCTCATCATTACCTTGCAGCATGAAGTGGATGAAGCAGTGATGGAGAGGAGTTCCCGAATGGTTACACTTCCAGTACTGAAGACTGTGAGGATGCTTCATGAGGACGTGGAAGAATAATGAACTCTACTGTTTATTTTCTCCTTCTCCCTCCACGTCCCCTCCCCAGCCATCCACAACCATGTACTTCTAGATGTCAACTTAATAACAATAATAATGCATCACATTCAGTGCTGAGTTATACATCAGCAACTATTAATTAGAGCTGCTTCTTAATTACGTCAAATTGAACAGCTGTAAACAAAGCACTATTCCACTTACGAATTACTGAACAGAACACCCACTCTAACCAACAAGAAACATCACAGTCATGCTACAGTGACCTCAACACCTCACCCATCTCCTCCTTCTAGTATCTTTTGTGTGCACTGTAGATGCCTTGGATCCTCTTCCAATACAGGCTGAAACAGCATGGCACAGCACTTCCACCACCAGTGGTATCAATAAACGTTATGTAGTAGGCAGCCAACTGTGATAAAAAGAACCACCTCCTCTACCTCCTCTGTGACTCCCTGGGCTGCTTCAGCTATCTCCTCCTCCTCTTCCTCACAATCACATCAAGTAAGAAACAGCATTGGCTTGGCTTCTCTCTACCACGCAGAGACGGACGATTCATTGCCACCAATGTGAAACAGAACTGCCTCCAGTACCTCCACAAAGCTCTCCTCTTGATAGACTAATCTCGGTCCTCCTCCATCAACCCACTGACTAAAGTCTGCAAGGCATCATCATACGAGTATAATACATAGATACATAGACAGTGTCAGCAGATAAAGGCCTATGGCCCACCCAGTCTGCCCATTTGAGCTTGTAAGTTCAGTTTATGTTTTCCTAGAAGTCTGTTGCCCCTTACCCTTGACCTCCAGAATTCCTTTATGTCTATCCCATGCATTCTTAAATCCCATGATTGTTTCAACCCCCACCACTCCCTCTGGCAGGGTGTTCCACTTGTCCACCACCAGTTCTGTGAAGAAATTCTTCCTCATGTTTCCTCTGAATCATCCTCCCTCCAACTTCATCCCATGCCCTCTAGTCCTGGTACATCTTTTTCGCTTAAAAATAGTGTATTCCTGCACCCTGTTCCTCCCTGTGAGACACTTGTATGTCTCTATCATATCCCCTCTCTCCCTCCTCTCCTCCAGGGAGTACATGTTCAGTTCCTTCAACCTGTCTTCATAGGACTTGTGATGCAATCCCTGCACCATCTTTGTTGCCCTCCTCTGAACCTTCTCAACCCAGTCTATGTCCTTACATAGGTATGGTCTCCAGAACTGTACACTGTACTCCAGGTGGGGCCTCACTAGTGTCTTGTATAGTGGAATTATGACCTCCTTTTCCTGCTGGTGATGCCCCTGCCTATACATCCCAGCATCCTATTTGCTTTACCTGCTGCCTTGTCACACTGTTTCCCTACCTTGGGGTCATCAGAGATGATAACCCCAAGATCCCTTTCCTGTTTGGTGCATGCTATATCTTCCCCCCCAACTGATATATTGTGCCAGGGTTTTGTGCCCCATATGCATTATCTTGCACTTCTTTGCATTGAATTTCAACTGCAAACCCTGACCATTCTTCAAGTTTCTGCAGGTCCCTTCTCATTCTGTCTACACCCTCTGGTGTGTCTACTCTGTTACAGAGCTTTGTGTCATCAGCGAACAGTGAAATTCTGCCTTCTAGGTCCTGCGCAATGTCACTGATGAAGATGTTGAATAGGACCGGTCCCAGCACTGATCCCTGTGGTACCCCACTGGTCACTCTTCCCTCTGTGGAGTGACAGCCATTTACCACCACCCTGTGTCCTGCCACCCAGCCAGTTACCTACCCACCACACTACTGTCCTGCCCACACCCATATTCCCGGTAAGTGTAGTAGTCTTCTATGTGGCACAGTGTCAAAGGCATTGCTGAAGTCCAGATAGGCCACGTCCACTGCCCTCCCCTGATCCACCTCCCTAGTCACCCAGTCAAAAAATTCAATGAGGTTGGTCTGACATGACCTCCCCCTGGTGAAACCATGCTGCCTTGGGTCCTGTAGTCCATTGACAACCAGATGTTCCACCAATCTCTCCTTCAGTAGTGCTTCCATGATCTTCCCCACTACCGAGGTGAGGCTGACTGGTCTGTAGTTCCCTGCTTCCTCTTTGTTCCCACTTTTGTATAAGGGACTACATCTGCTGTCCTCCAGTCTTTGGGTACCTCCTGTTTCAGTGATCAGCTAAACAGGATAGCCAGAGGTTCAGCCACCACCTCTCTTAGTTCTTTAAGGACCCTAGGGTGCACCCCATCTGGCCCCATTGCTTAATCAACTCTTATTATTTCCAGTTCCTTCAGGACCCTTTCGTGTAAAGGGACTTGTGTCCATTCTGCACCATTCTCACCCCTTGTACTCCTTCAGACCCATTACCTTCCTCTTCCTCAGTAAAGACTGAGCAGAAATACCTGTTCAATATGTCAGCTTTACTATTGTCATCCTCACACAGCCCCCATCCTCCCCTTCAGTCTCACTATCCCTCCCTTTGTCTTTCTTTTTTCACTTATGTACCTGTAAAAGGTTTTGTCCCCTCTACCCACTGATTTTGCAATGTGTTCTTCTGTCTGAGCTTTGGCTTCCCTTACTGACCTCCCTCCTTCCCTTTGTTTCTCCTGGTACTTCTCCCTATCCCCTTCTGCCTGTGTCTTTTTGTATTGCCTGAATGCAATCTTTTTGGCTTTCACTTTCTTTGCTACTTCTTTGGAAAACCATAATGGTCTCCTCTTCCTTTTCCTCTTGCTAACCTGCTTAATGCATAATTCTGTTGTTCTAGTAATCCTCATTTTAAATACTACCCACTGTTCCTCAACCCCTGATTCCTGTTCCATTCCCCTTAATGCCTCTTTCAAGTATCTCCCCATTCTCCCAAAGTCTGCCCCCTAAAATCCAGGTTACGTGTTTTATGTGATTCGGTTCTGCTCTTTCTGTGATTTCAAACCACAATGACTGGTGGTCACTGTTCCCCAAGTGCTCCCCACTGTTACCCCCATCACACTGTCCCTGTTTGTGAGCACAAGGTCCAGTATTGCCTTCTGCAGAGTTGGTTCCATGACCAGTTGCTTGAGGAAGGCACCTTGAAGGAGTCCAGGATAAATCTGCTTCTAGTTGATGCTGCTGCTGGGATGCTCCAGTCCACATCTGGAATATTGAAGTCTCCAACCAGTACTACCTCACCCTTGTCTGCCATCCTTTGGATGGCTAGCATCAACTCCTATCTGTTTCTTCCTCCTGGGCTGGTGGTCAATAGACCACACCTGTGTGGATGGCTGTCCCCATTTTCCTTTCAGCTTAACCCACAGTATCTCTCCCCATTTTGTTCCTCCTGGATCTCTGTGGCCCTTATGTCATTTTTCACTTACAGTGCCACTCCTCCTCCTTTCTGCCTGCTCTGTCTCTTCTGAATATGTTGTAGCCAGGTATGGCCATCTCCAGTCGTGGTTATCATTACACCAGGTTTCAGTGATGGCCACAATGTCCAGGTCTGACTGCACCATGACAGCCTCAGATCTTCCATCTTGTTGCTAAGACTCCTGGCATTTGCACATAGCTTTCCATGATTTGACCTCCTAGACTGTTTTGCTGTTCTACTCCAGCCGCTTCCTTGGTTGTCCTTTATCCCTGGTTCTCCTTGCTGTCTGCCCTTCTGCTGAATTTTGCCCCTTTTCTGCCTATCCACCTCTTGGGCACTAATCTCCATCTTTTGCACGCTGCTTTGAAGAGATAGCCACTCCTCTGGTTCACTGGTTCCACTGCTAGCTGTGGGGGGTGAGCAAGTAGGTACCCTCCTTGCTGGCCTGCCACCCCCCTTTGCTAGTTTAAATTCTTGTCAATGTAGCATTTAAACTTATCATTGAGTGCTTGGATTCCCCTCAAGGATGGATGCAGGCCGTCAGGCTTGAACAAACCTCAATCCCTCCAGGTGGGTCCCCAGTCACCAATGAATCCAAACCCTTCCTCACAGCACCAGTTCTTCAACCATGAGTTAAAGTTCCTGGTGCATGCACTCCTATGCTCTCCCTTGCCTCTCGCAGGTAGTACCTCTGAGAAAGTGACAGAATTAGCTGCTTGCTTGAGACCCCTCCCCAATTTCCTAAACTCTTCCTGAACTTCCTTTGGCTCCCCCATTTGCCAGGTCATTAGTACCTAGGTGGATAATGACATCCAGCTCACCCTCCCATCTTGCCTTCCTAGTGATCCCCAGGATCTTCCTTCCATCCCTCCATGCCGTGGCACCTGGTAGGCACCTCACCTCCCTGTCCTCCCCCTCCTGTGTTCCTAGCTGAATCCCTCTTATGATGGAGTCCCCCACCAGGATTCGCTTCCTCCTCCTCTGGGGTCCACTGCTTCCCCACTGAGGTCACCTCCTTGGCTAACCTCCACATCCTTTCCTTCCACTTCTCTGGGTACCTCTATTTGGTTGTCCTCATTTGCCAGTGTGGCATATGAGTTCTTAAATAGAATAGGATCTGGATGTGCCTCTGCCTGACAGCTCCTAACCCTCCTGAGCCCACTGTCATCCAGTGCTCCTCGTTCTCGGCATCCTTTGAGGCAGTTGCACTGGACTGGGTGGTCTCTGGATAGGGTGATGGTACTCCTGACCCAGTTTTCTTCCTCTCTGAGTCTGGCTACCTCATCCCGCAGTCCAGAGAGATGCATGCAGATAGGGCAGCACTTCAGTGTCCAGAAGGTCTGTCTGAATATGGCTGCCCCACAGCCACTGCATTGCACCACTCCCCACATTATACTGCAATTATACTGCTATTCCACTACTTGTCTGCTACTGAAGCTCTCCTAGTTCCCTTTTTATTAATTTACTGTCCTAAAAATCCTGATATGATCCTCAGATAATTTTCTTTAAAAAAACAGAAAAAAACAATAAATAAATAAATGAGTCAAAACACTTGTCATGCTGAGGGTGGGCTTCTTCCCCCTTATGCCCCTCCTAGTTCACACCCCTTACTATACCCTGTGTTTAGCTCCTGTCAATCAGATTTAACAGGGCATATAATTAAGAGTTGGGGGAAGGGGGTGAAATTTTGCAGCAATTAAAGACAGCACAGAATTACACCACCACTACGTTTTAAATTTTCAACAGCCCAAAAACAATTCTAAGTAAAGACAACAAAGAAAGTACAGTGTCACTAAAAGCCCACAATCTAAGTTTAAAAGAAAATAGCAATTACCAGTTACTCTAAAGCACTGAATTGAATAGGTTTCCTTCCTTCCCCTTCTGGCTTCATCCTGCACACTGCATTAAAGACGTTCTTCATCTGTTGTTTGTGAGACACCTGCACTGTTTTTCAGACACTGCAGCACATCTATAAGCCTACTAGAGGCAAAAAATCAGACCATGATTGATGAGACTCATTGCAGCATTCAAATGTTTTCCTGTAATATATTTTTCATGCAGGTGTTGCTGGTTCTACTACAGAACACAGACACCAAAACAAAATAGCACAGCCAGCAGTAGTACTCTAATGGTAAGTATCATTGTGATTTAATGTTTTTCCTTTGCTTTAATTTCCTCTTCTTCCTTTTGCTTTCCTTTCTTTTCCTTTCCTTTCCTTTCCTTTACTTTTCTTTCCACGACTTTCATTCACAAAAATCTATTCTGGTTTTTAGGTGCTCTCTGTGGACTGACATCATTTGCTTGGTGAATCATCAAGCACATTGTTGCAACAAATTCAGGCACAAGGAATACCTGTAAAGATAAGGAAGATCAGCAGAGTCAGTGATTAAGAAATGAAATTAATTTGTCAATTATGATACAGTAACACGTCAACTCACCACACCCTAAAAAAAAAAAATACTTACCTTAGTGGTTTAACAATGTTGTGTATGAGTCAGACAACAGTATGTGTCTGTCCAGCAGTATGATGTCATATGCACAAATAACTGAAAATCAATGACAGGAAATTACAAATATATTAGATTTCAAACAGCAGCAATAACCCCTCTCCATTAAAATAAAAAGAAAACAAAGGTACTTGCCTGTGCAGTATCTCTATATGACATCATGAATCCAGGACTGCACTGAGCAAAAGCCGTTTCTCTGACTTTAGAACAACAGCAGCACACAGCAGCATCAAAGCACCCTCTCCATGTGGCAATAATGTTTCTTGCAAGCTTCACATGCCTTGCACACCTTCTCTGGTGTGTTTGGCAACAGTATTTGACTGAAAAGATCGTTTTCTCTCTGGGACAGAACTTCATTTCTGGCAAAGTGCTGGTGGTGGTGGTAGCGGGGTAGCAGGCAGAAAAATGCTTAGTACAGTAAATATGTTTATGTTCTCTTGCAAGCTTCACATATGCTTTGCATCACCTTCTCTGGTATGTGTGGCAACAGTATTTGACTGAAAATATGCATTTTTCTCTGGGGACACTTCCATTTCTGGCAAAGTGCTGGTGGTGGTGAGGTAGCAGGCCCAAAATGCTTTTTACAATAAATATGTTTATGTTCTCTTGCAGGCTTCACATATGCTTTAAACCACCTTCTCTGGTGTGCATGGCAACAGTATTTGACTGAAAAGATGTCATTTTCTCTCTGGGGATACAACTTCACATTTCTGGCAAAATGCTGGTGATGGTGGTGGTGGTGGCGGCAGGGTAGCAGACCCAAAAATGCTTAGTACGATAAATATGTTTATGTTCTCTTGCAAGCTTCACATATGCTCTGAACCACCTTCTCTGGTGTGCATGGCAACAGTATTTGTCTGAAAAGATGTGTTTTCTCTCTGGGGACACAACTTCACATTTCTGGCAAATGCAATAAACATATTAAGTGCTTGAAACAGATTTATGTTTAACTTCTTAGTAGAATATCTTATGTTTGTGTTATGGTTTGCACTTCTTTGGGCAGTTGATGGTTGCACACAACACGACTACCAGTTATGCACCATAATGTACCATGCTGACACAATTTATGTAATGTGGCAAATATTTGACATTTGTGGATAGAAAGAGTGAGTATACGTGATGAACCAGTGACTAAAATGAAAGGAAGGAATGTGATTCATCATGTGTAAAAAGGATTAAAGATATAACAGAACTGGAGAAGCAAGGGACATACACATGAATGAAACAATACTAAAAAGGAGGACAGAGAAAACAGACCTTAAAACAACAGAGCTTTTTTTTCTACTTTTTATATTTTTGGGGTGTTTTTTTATTTTTAATAGGGCGGACTAGAGAGTGGAGGGATTAAGAACACAGATGACAGAATAACTACATATAAACTAAAATAAAACTTGAAACAATACAACTCAGACCACCCCACTAGCACTGCCAGAAGACGAGCCATACCCACCACCACCACAACCACCACCACGCAGCTGGATAGGAGAAGGAGGATCCCTCAAGGCTGGACATGACACTGTCAAACCGATCCATCACCTCCTGCTGGAAGGTGTTTAATTCTTGGTGCAGATCATTCATATCAGCCCACAATACAACAAGATGGCTATTTGTGGCTTATGCCATGGGGTCATCACTGCCACTGTCATAGCGGCACTGCTGAGGTACACCAGGAGTACTGCTGGGGTTCACATCATGCCTGCCACGCCATCTCTGACTCGCTGCTGGCACTGCAGCAGCACCACTGCTGACCTCATGCAGGTTCACATTTCTCTCATCACCACCAACACCATTTCATGATACAGCCACATCACTCTCTTTGGCCCTCCACTCGGTGAAGTGGTGAATGCGGAGGTGTGTCCTCTGGCTGCCAGTCCCAAGACAGCTCCTTTTTTGCCATGCCTCACACACCACCCACACACCTTGCAGATTTTCACTGTCTCATCTGCAGGGTGCATATTGAAGAAGTTCCACACCACAGTGTGCTGCAGGGCTGGGGGAGCACCAGAAGAGGAGGCAGCAGGCTCCTGCTGGGGGGGAGGAACTTGTGGCTGCTGCCTCTGTTAATCCTGTGCTGTGGTTTATTGTTTTCTTGCTGCTGCTGCTGCTGCTGCTCTGGAACTCCCTTCCTGAGCTGGCGGAGGCTGCAGCCCTTTTAAAAAAACATGCCTGCTAAGGCATGGGTGCCTAACTGGTGCTCCAGCACCACCAGGTCTGGACTCAGCCGAGTCTGGACGCTGCCCCTCCATCACAAACAGGAATGTAAAGAAAATGAAAGAAAAAGACAGTAAGAACTCAGAAGAAAGAAGTATACACTAAAAAATGTATAAGATCAGAAATTATAAGTACAGTAAAGAAATATAAGGATTAAAAGTAAACAAGCATTTGTCAATGCCGAATGTTGATTGCGTTGGTCTGTTGAGCTCGCTCAGTGGCCCTCTGTCACTGGCTCAGTCTGTTTGTCACAGTGCTGCAGGCTGCTCTTTTGTACTGGGCTGCTGCCTGCATTGGCACCTTGTTCTGCTGAGGAAGAAATCTGCAGCTGTACCAATAGAGCTCCATTGAGGTGGCTCACTCCCCCTCTATCACCCGCTCATTCTGTTTCTCCTGGTGCTGCAGGCTGCCCTTTTGTACTGGACTCCTGCCTGTGTTGGTGGCTTTTTCTACCCACAAAGAAATACACAGCTGTCCCGACAGAGCTTCGTTGAGGTCGCTCACTCCCCCTGTCTCACTCACTCATTCTGGTTCTCCTGGCGCTGCAGGCTGCCCTTTTGTACTGGGCTCCTGCCTCTGTTGGCACCTTTTTCTGCCCACAAAGAAATCTGCAGCAGTCCCGACAAAGCTCCATTGAGCTCGCTCACTCCCCTTCTCTCACTCGCTCATTCTGTTCTGCCGGTGCTGCAGGATGCCCTTTTCTGCTGGGCTCCTGCCTGCGTTGCTGCCTTCGTATGCTCACAAAGAAATTTGCAGCAGTTACAATACAGGTCTGTTGAGCTCACTCACTCATTCTGGTTTTCCTGCTACTGCAGGCTGCCCTTTTTTACTGGGCCCCTGCATACATTGCTGCCTTTTTCTGCCCACAAACAAATCTGCAGCAGTCTCAAAAGAGTCCCGTTGAGCTCACTGACTCCCCCTCCCTCACTCGCTCATTTTGTGTCTCCTGGTGCTGAAGGCTGCCCTTTTGTACTGGGCTTCTACCAGCATTGGTGGCTTTTTCTGGCCAGAAAGAAATCTGAAGCAGTCCCGACACAGCTCCACTGAGCTCGCTCACTCCCCCTCTGTCACTCTCGCATTCAGTTTCTGCCAGCGCTGCAAGCTGGCCTTTTGTACTAGGCTCCTGCCTGTGTTGCCGCATTTTCTGCCCACAAAGAAATCTGCAGCAGTCACACTAGAGCTCCGTTAAGCTCGCTCACTACTGCTCTGTCACTCACTCGTTCTGTTTTTCTTGGTGCCACATGTGCTTTTGTATGGGGCTCCTGGCTGTATTGGCAGCTTTGTCTGTCCACAAAGACATCTGCAGCTGTCCCGACAGAGCTCCATTGAGGTTGCTCAGTCTCCCTCTCTCATCGCTCATTCTGTTTGTCCTGGCGCTGCAGGCTGCCCTTTTGTATGGGGCTCCTGCCTGTATTGGTGCCTTTTTCTGCCCACAAAGAAATCCCAGCAGTCCTGATAGAGCTCCGTTGAGCTCACTAAGTCCCTTTGTCTCACTCACTCGTACTGTTTCTTCCACCACTGCAGGCTGGCCTTTTGTACTGGGCCCTTGCCTGTATTGATGCCTTTTCTGCCCACCAGAGAAATCTGCAGCAGTTCTAACTAGGCTTGGTGAGTTCGCTCCTCCCCTCCCTCACTTGCTGTCTTGTTCTGTTTCTCCCAGTGCTGCAGGCTGCCCTTTTGTACTGGGCTCTTGTGTTGGGGCCTTTGTCTGAACACAAACAAATCTGCAGCAGTCCCGATAGAGCTCAGTTGAGCTCGGTCACTCCCCCCTCTCACTTGGTCGATCTTACTCTGTCCCAAACACTGATTTCCCAGAGCGACCGTGCTATTCTCTGGCAGGAGTGCAAAAACATATTTTAGCCAGGATGTGAAAAATGACAGCTGTAGTGTTCATAAGGAGTTGTGAAAAAATGCCACTGTTGAAAATGTGGTGTGATAGTATTACAAATTTGCGAAGTTACAAGGGTGCGTGGAAACAGTTCAATGCACGCTTGTAACAAAGTCATGTTATGGAGTTTCGTCACCAAATTTTCAACATAGGGATTTTAGGACCTCTGCTCATGAATGTGCCACTGTCAATTTCTTCATCTGTCCTGAACATTTGATTCCCCACAGTGATCATGTTATTCTGTGCCGGAACTGTGAAAACACATTTCGGTCAGGATGTGAAAAATGACAGCTGTACTGCTTATAAGGAGATGTGAAAAAATGGCACTGTTGAAAATCTGGTGTGACAATACTACAAATCTGCGAAGTTACAAGGGTGCATGGAAAGTGCGCAACGCACACTTGTAACACAGTCAATTGATGGGCTATCATCACCAAATTTTCAACATAGGCATTTTAGGACCTCTGCTCATGAACTGTGTCATTGTCCTTTTCTTAATCTGTCCCGAACAGTGATTGCCGACAGCAACCGCTCTATTCTGCGTCGGAAGTGCGAAAACACATTTCAGCCAGGATGGGAGAAATGACAGCTGTACTGATCATAAGCAGGTCTGGGAAAATGGCAATGTTGAAAATCTGGAGTGAAAATAATATACATTTGCGAAGTTATAAGCGTGCATGCCAACTGAGCAACACACACTTGTAACACAGTCATTTTATGGAGTATCATTACCAGATTTTCAACATAGGCATTTTAGGACCCTACTCATGAACAGTGTCACTGCCATTTTCTTAATCTGTCCTGAACACTGATTTCCCACAGCAACCACGCTATTCTGCGCCGGACGTGTGAAAACACTTTTCAGCCAGGATGTGAACAATGACAGCTGTACTGCTCACAAGGAGGTGTGACAAAATGTCAATGTTGAAAATCTGGCATGAAAATATGGTAAATTCGTGAAGTTACAAGCGTACGTAGCAACTGCACAATGCACACTCGTAAAAGTCATTTTTTGGATTTTTTCCACCAAATTTGCAACATAGGCTTTTTGAGAGCCCCCCTCATGAACACTGGCACTGTTGTTTTGTTAACCAGCCCGGAAAGGTGATTCCACACAGTGACCATGAAACCATCTTTCTGGGCCGATTAACGCCATGACAGTTCAAGAATTCATGAGGAGGGGGTCCCAAAAACCCCATGTTGAAAATTTGGTGAAAAAATTCCCAAACATGCCTGAGATATGCACTAAAGTTGAAAAAAAACTATTTATTACATTATACAGCTTACCGGCATTTCCTCAGTTCGCGGCCGGCTTTGAAGAGTGCAGACGTGTTCCTGGTCCACGAAGATCGTTGCGTAAGCTCCAGAGGTAAGTATGGGGTGAGGGGAGTGTGGGAGGCAGGATGCACAGTGGATGGGTCGGGTTGTGGGTGGGGGCAGGGCATGCGCGGAGGAGTCTCTTTTTTCAGGAGAAAACCAAAAGACATTGCGGTACTGTTTTTCCCTTCGCAGGGCATCTGGCACACTGGAGGACTCCCAGCATGCCAGCAGAGGCTTTCCTTGGGGTCAGCAGTAGCCAATGGGGATTGGGCACCCCATCGGCAGGAATGAAACAGGGGTTCATTATACCAACGGGACTGGGCACCCTATTGGCAGGAACAAAATCGCTGGGGGCATTATGCCGATGGAGATTGGGCACCCGCCGGCAGGAACAAAACCGGGGTGTTTCATTATGTTGACAGGATTGGGCACCCTGTCAGCAGGAACAAAACCATGGGGTTACAGAATGCCAGCGAGGGAGTGGGCTCCCCGTCAGCAACAACAGAAATATGGGGCACCACAGCTGACAGGGATTAGTGCCCTCATCGGCAAATAAACACAGTGGGGGAGGAGGTTATATTGTTTGTAGAACATGGCGGCAAGCCACCGCCATGTTCACAAACAATAATCAGGGTTTCACATCTCGCCCTGCAATGACGGGTCTCCTCTTTGCAGCGGATGATTGACGCTGCAATGATGAGGCGGCCCCTGATTGCAGTGGCTACTTTTTTAGAAGTTTGTGGCACTCTGGCTCAACTAGTGTCAGCAGCAGCGTGCCACAGCATTGGGGGACTGGGGGACAAGTCTTTGCAGGCTGTGGGGGCATTGGGCACAACAGTGCCATGCCTCCACATCCTGCTTGTGGAGAAAGCTGATGCAACATGTTTCTTGTGCATGCACGCAATCAACATAAAAAGGAGTAAAACTTTCAACTTTCTAAATGAGAATGAGATATATAAATGCTCTGTCTTCTAGGCTCTTTGAGTCAATCACACTGTCTCCACTCGCCTTCAGCTACAACTGCTGCAATGAAAGTGAAACATTCACTTCCTGCCTGCCTGCAGTCTCCCATGTGACATGCAGTAAGTGAATCATGTGACAAACCATGTTTTTCATTAACTTCAAAGTTAATAACAAAGTCGAAATTGCCTTCGAAGTTAACCAGCAAAGTTTTGGCACCAGATTAAGACAACTACATTTGAAGTTACTAAAAAAAGTCAAAGTTAACCGGTGAAGTTTCCTAGCGAAGTTTTAATGCCAAGCAAGTCATTTCCGCAAAGTTTTTCATGGGGCGAATTTGGTGACTTCGTGGGAACTTTGCCAGTGGATTTAAACTTTGGTACATCTCTTCTTAAATCCTATCACAGTTACGGCAGGATCAACCAGATCACCTACTGTAAATTAGTACTTTTACTCCCCCTCCTACAATCTTTTGCACCTATTTTATAAGATAGATAACCACTACAGAGCGTGCGAGTCGGCTCTGATATATGCATGCCTTGGGTGGTTGAATGCACCCCAAGGCTTGCATATATCAGAGCCTAACCACACACCCTATAGTGGGCTATATATATATATTTATATATATTATGGTAGCACGGTAGTGCTACCATAATTAGGGTTGAGGAGCCATTTACATGTTAAACCCAAAACTTTGCACCTTAATAACTTTGCAACTGTTTGACAGATTTGCCTGAAATTTGGAATATATGATCAAGAACCATATGTCTTGGGATCTGCCAAGTTTTGTACCAGTTGGATACACAGCTGTGGAGTTATTAAGCATGATCTGCGTGTGCATTTATGCTTTTTCTGGAATTCTACTGTCGCGCCTACAGGTTGCACGGTTTGCACGACCAGCCCAAAATCTTCAGGGAACATGCGGCTGGGGTCCCCGATGTGCCTTTTGAAGATTTCATGAAAAAATATTAAACGGTTCAAAAGTTATTCAAAAAACAATTTCCCATTTAAGTCAATGGGAAAAGTTAACAAAAAGTTCGACAGTGTCGCAAATGCATTTTTACTTTCACAAATGGCCCTCTTACTTTCGCAAATCCGCCATCTTGTTTTCAGTTAGTGATCAGAAAAATGCTTGCCATTTAAATTTGGGACCGTCTAGCAACCTAATTATTTTTGTATTCACCTAGTCGGAGCCTGAGGATGCTAGCCATGTCTTAGTTTTGGGGTAAAACACCCCAGAAATATGTTTTTAAAATTTCTGGAAAAAGTACTTTTGCAAAGTACTTTTCGTGCTCCTGAAAGTGTCGCGATTTTGTGAAAGCTTTACGCCATTGACAGTACTTTTCTGGGCTGTGAGGAAATGACAGCAATTCTTTGGCACCCCGCTGCAAAAGAACGGTTGGGTGTTTTGGGCTGAAATTTGGAGGGAACGCAGTCGACATCTCACAGATGTGCCTTTCAGTGTTGTGTTGAAAAAATATTACACAGCGGCAAAGTTATGGCACTCCAAAGTTGATGTTTTTTCCCATAGGATAACATTACGGCGCCCGATGCATTACAGGAATCCTTTGGCACCCTGCTGCAAAATAACGGTTTAGTCTTTTTTCCTGAAATTTGGAGGGAAGACAGCCAACAGCCCACAGATGTGCCTTTCAGTGGTTTGGTGAAAAAATATTACAGGGAGGCAAAGTTATGGCACCCTGAACTTCTCTTTCTTTCCCATAGGATAACATTACGGCATTCGCCGCGCCTTTCAGGGCCCGTATCTCGGAAACGGTGCGAGATATGGACTTTTCATTGGAAAAATGCTTAGTAGAAAAC
Source organism: Neoceratodus forsteri (assembly GCA_016271365.2). NCBI lineage: Eukaryota > Metazoa > Chordata > Ceratodontiformes > Ceratodontidae > Neoceratodus > Neoceratodus forsteri. The sequence goes on from CM057449.1 coordinate 1,677,316,489, forward strand.
TAGCCAGGACGGTCATAAATCATATCACTTTTAAATTTTTTTCTACATCGTACGGTTCCTGAGATGTATCCTATTTAGTATTCCAAGTCCTCATTTTCTGCTCTGATACCCATTATTATGCATACATTCTTTGTACTCACTGTCTTTCTCTATGCAGCTTTTGGGGAAAACCAGCCTGTGCACTTACATTACTGTTACCGTTGCCCTTTCCGCTTGCGGTTCCATACCCATTTCACTTACCATTGATGTCTATGCCACCATATGCGTTATCCTTTGCGTTTTCATTTGTCGCTTTGCTTGTTATTTTTCCATTTGTGTCTACAGTGCTGTTTCTCTTTCTGTTTCCTTTGCGTCACCATGCCCATTGACATTTCCATTTGCAGGCACCATGTTACTATGTGACAACACATCACATGGCAGACCGTTCCCATCTACGCCACTGTGTGCGTTACCCTTTCTGTTCTCATTTGCGCTTGCATTACCATGTGCGACCACTGTTAGTGCTTCTGTTTGCGTTGCTGTTCCTGTTACTATGCCACAAGACATCACGTGGTCCCGTGCTCCCGCCGCTGCATTACATTCACTATTTCTCACTCTCATTCTCAAAAAGAAGGGAAATTAGAGGCAAAAAAACTCAGTTTAATGCATTAGTTAGGGTTGTTACACAGCGACAAAAGTGAAGAAATTTGGTGTTAGGATTGAAAACCCCTTTGGACCCCGCCCCACCCCAACCAGCATTGGGGTGCGCATTGGGGTCATCGGTCTAACTCTCACCCATTCTCCTATACTTCTGCTGCTTTTCACATGTGATGGGGTGAGAGTTAGGGCTGACGACTCAATGTGCACCCCAATGCCAGTTGTGGGGTGGGTAGGGGGGCCTAGGGGTTTTCAACCTCAACACCGAATTTCCTCACTTTTGTCGCTGTGGAACAACCCTAACTAATGCATTAAATAGAGTTTTTTTCTCTAATATATATATATATATATATATATATATATATATTATGGTAGCACGGTAGTCATACCATAGTTAGGGTTGAGGAGCCATTTACATGTTAAACCTAAAATTCTGCACCTTAATAACTTTGCAATCATTCAACAGATTTGCCTGAAATTTGGCATATATGATCAAGAACCATACATCTTGGGATATACCAACTCTTGTACTGTTTGGATATACGGCTGTGGAGTTATTAAGCATGATCTGCGTGTGCATTTACGCTTTTTTGCAATTCTTTGGTCATCTCTACAGGTTGCACGGTTTTCGCAACCAGTCCAAAATCTTCAGGGAACAAGCAGCCAGGGTCCCGGATGTGCCTTTTGAAGATTTCATGAAAAAATATTAAATGGTTCAAAAGTTATTCAAAAACAGTTTCCCATTATAAGTCAATGGGAAAAGTTAACAAAAAGTTCAACACTTTCGCAAATGCAGTTTTTACTTTCGCAAATGGCCCTTTCACTTTCACAAATCTACCATTTTGTATTCAGTTGGTGATCAGAAAAATTCTTGGCATTTAAATTTGGGACCCTCTAGCAACACAATTCTTTTTGGCCCAGATATTCAAAAGGATTGCGCCATGCGCAATAGGGTTGCGCCAGCACAAGTCCAAAAATGCGCCATTCTTTGATATTAAGCAGGAGGCAGTTGCACCCCCAAATCACGCTGAGCAATAGCACAATAATAATGAATGTATGCACAACTGAAGGGGGAGGAACCATGCATAAATGGCGCAGAGCGATATTCAACAACATGCGCCATGTGCAATGGGGAGCAAGTGGAAGTTGCGCAATAGCGGAAATGAGCCAAAATAAAAAGGAACAAGGGAGAGGTGCAAGAACGCTACAGGGAAGGCTCATGTTGCTGAACTATAGCCAGCCACATAGGCAACACACACACACACACAAAGGGCAGGACAGAGAAAGGGCACCTGCAACCCACAGGCTCAGGGAAGGTGTGGGGAGCCACAGCCACAGTGCAGAAGGGGGAAGTGCCACACAGCACTGAGGCCAGCACAGTTAGGTGTTCCCGGTGCAGGGGAAGTAGCAGCCAGAACAGCAGGGGGAGCACAGAAACAGCTGCCGGGGGTGTGAACACAAGCCAGGGACATGGCCAGTGCCACCATCCAGATGGAGGCAGTAATGAGGGGGGTGAGAAGGCAGACAGCAGGGGGGGCACAGCCGTGGAAGGGCCCATCCACGGTATGCCTCCAACAGGCAGTACCGAGCCCGCACCAGCTTCAAGCTGTATAGTGATACTGAGATTGTGGTCCGGTACCACCTGAATTGGGCAATTCTGAGGTGGCTCTGTGAGCTGTGCAGTGATGTGATGCAGGCACCCACACGATGGAGCCATGCTCTATCAGTGGAGACTATAGTGACAGCTTGCATGTGCTTGCCACCACGGGTACCTTCCAGAGACCAACAGGGGACACCACAGGCATAACACAGTCAGCCGCGTCATGCCACCTCACCCAGTTCCTCAGCGCACAGCTGCCACATGCTGCAGGGTACATCCATTTCCCCAGCACACCGGTGGAGCGCACAGCAAACATACAGAAGTTCCACAGGATAGCACGTATGTCTGGCATGCTATGGGCAATAGACTGCACCCAAGTGGCCATCTGCACACCACCTGGCCCTGAGGGGGCCGCATACATTAATCGCAAGGGCTATGTTAGCATCAACTGCCAGATTGTGTGTGATGCCAGGGGGCGCACAATCAATGTCTGTGCTATGCACCCTGGGGGAGCACGCGATGCCTTCATCTGACACCAGTCTGCACTGTGCCACAGATTCAAGAGTGGGGACATCCCCACTGACCACTTAGTGGGTGAGTATGCAAACGACACGGACAAACATAGGGCTTGGGAGGGGCATGGTCAGAGGTGACATTGGTAGTGGCCTACATGGCCTGGAGCAGAGCGATGCTGATCACCAAACTAACCTCCACCCTCTACACACAGGTGACAGTGGATAGCCACTCCGTCCCTGGCTGCTCACACCATACCGTAGGCCCATGACCCCATAGCAGCAAAGCTACAATGAGGCACATGCCACCACACATAATGTCATCAAGTGAGTTTTTGGTATGCTGAAGGCATGTTTCCATTGCCTGGACACCTCCGGCAGTGCACTACAGTACAGCCCCTCCAAGGCCTGCGGGCTATTCCTGGCCTGTTGCATCCTGCACAACATGGCCAACGTCTGTGGGATAGCTGTACAGGTCAAAGAGGGGAACAGCAATGGGGACGATGAGGACACCGGTGACAATAGTGATGGGCAGCCCCCCTTGGGTGACGGAACCCCCAACTGCTCCAGCTGGCACAGCTGCACTGGGACATCATCACAGAGGAGCACTTCAGCCAACCCAGGTAAGTCATGGGGCCATGTGCAACCACCAGTGGCAAAGACACAACCCACAAACATACATGGACACACACCAGGGGTGCATGCCACCGAGGGAAGTGGCCGGGCATGGAACCACACACACCACCAGGGATGGGTGAGGTCTAACATGGCACACAGACACAGACACACAGACACACACATACATACACACAAAACTCACCAGACATTCACAAAGGGTAGGAGGCACACCGACCCAGAATGCCACCCCTAGCCACACATGTGTCCACAGACCACCACTCCCACTGCCTGTCATTGTGCATATGTCAGACGCTGGGCACCATTGCACACTGGTATGCAGCGCAATGCAGGCATCATCATGCATGCGCAACTGTGGACAGCAGCCGGAAGGGTGTGCAGATGGACTGTGTGTGCGTGCAGGGCCGGGTACTCACCTATGCATTGCCCGCTGAATGACACAATGCACACAGGGCAGCATCAGACAGTAGCCGCCCTGGGAGACAGGTCAGTCATGCGCCACAGCGCCCCGGCTGCCACGCTGCAGCACACCGAACATGCCTGCGCCAGGCGTGCTCAGGATGCCCACAGCTGAACCCGGTGTCGACAAGGATGGTGTCGCATGACGCCGAGAATGGGGGGTGGACATTGCACTGCGCAGTGTCTGCGACGTATGGGCAAATAACTGTGTGCCTCCTGTGGCCATGGCAGCCGTGATTGTATGTGTCAGCCTGTCAATGGCAGCGGTCACATACTCCCACATCCGGTCCATCCCTGCCAGGAGCAGAGCGGTTTCTCTGCTGTGATGTTCCTCTGCCCACTGCAGAACCACACTTCAGTGCATCCACCACCGTCACAAGCCACATCTGCTGATTGACTGATGCTTGCAGTATGCAGGTCTGATCATCCAAGAGGTCATCTGCCTGATCGGCATGCTGTCCCTCAGGGTGTTCGCAGCCCTGATGCTCATCACCCATTGAGGGTGGGCGCTGAACACCAGGGCCAGGCCTGGACATGTCCATAGGTGGTGCACTGATACCCCCAAGCCCATTGACCGACTGCTGATGTTGTCCCTCCTGCTGCCACTGCAGTGGCCGCAACAGTCCCACTGTCCTGTACACACACCAGTGCTGCCCCACTGGTGCTGACAGGCACAGGCTGGGACTGTGATGACACGCAGGCCTCCATGGCGGCACCACCCACAGCCATGACCGCAATGTTACCTGCTGTGTGGCCATCCTGTGGCACACATGTGTCACTGCCCATGACATTAGCAACATCATCATCGGTGACGGACCCGGCACCAGCCCGAGTCCCAGCATGCTGGCATCCGTGGATGCTGGCACACTGGGACACGGGCAGGGCTTCCTCTGCACCTGCTCCAACAACATCAGTCTGGACGTCCATCCGTGCCCACTGTCGCCCTGAGCCGCGTATTCCTGTGGAGGTGGATGGGCCCTTCTCCATCTCCATCTGACTGGACTCAGGGGAGAAGCCCACCACCGCTGACCCTTGCAGACGCTCAGGAGCTGTAAGGGAAAACAAAGTCACGTTACTGCATGTGACCTACCCTGTTCCCCCTCCCAATAGACAGACCATGACCTACCATGCAGTGATGGGCTACCAACCATCTGGAATCCACCACCTGGAATGCCCTCAATGGCGCAATGCTGCATGCTGCTAGAAACCCTCTCCTCTTGTGGGATCAGGCATAGCACCTCCGGCTGTCCCCCACCTGTCGTAGACCATTCTGCCCTGATGGCAACCACCTTCTCCTTAATCCTCCTCCTGTCTGTGCCCATCTTCTTCTTGCACTCCTGCATGGAGCACTGGTGGCTGCCATGCAGGTTTACAGCATGCGCCACCTCCTCCCATGCAGCAGCATGGGTCTGTGGTGTTCCCTGGCATCCGCTGAGAGGCGGCTCCTGGTCTAGGTAGGCCTCGAACAGGGCATCTGTCTCAGCCTTCATGAAATTTGGCCTCCTTCTCCTCCTCCCACAACTTCTGTTCCTCCTCCTCCTCCTCCTCCACAACTTGCTCAGTCATGATTCAGCCTGTGAGAATGACAGGTGTTACCTGTGACTGTGCAGTCCCATGCATGTCCCAAAATCCACAGTCCACACTCCCAAACAGCATGCAACTCAACAATAGACTGCAGTAACCGACTATGGCCAGTGCAGCCCAATGTCATACTTTTATAGCGCAACCCATGCAAATGAGGCGAAGCGCATCTTTAAGTGGATGCAACTGCAGGGACTGCACCATTGAATGGCTGATTAGCTGATTTGCATATGACGGCTGAATATCACACTGTTGCGCTTTGCACAATTGTGTTGACAGTGCTGAGCCATGGGTGCAGTTCTGTGACATGCGTAGTACACACCTAACTGTGCATGCCTGGATTGATGACACAGGCGCCTGCCACGCTGCTGATGTGCTATGTGTGGGAGGCAATGCAGGGCATGGCCACCATTGTGCCAGTGGCTCTACAGCGCTGTTCACCTATATGGTGCTGTGGCACTGGGGCATCGTAGGCACACTGGGGCAACAGTGCGGTAGGCCGCTACAGGAGGTGGCACACAGGCACCCAATCACGCTAGACGCATTGGGTTCCAGTAGCGCTGTGGCTGTCCATGCGCCAGAGACCCTTGACCCTGTGCCCGACCTTTGCCCCCTAGGCGCCATGCATCAGGCATGGATGCACCACTATTGTGCTGTTCGGTGACAGTGCGATAGGGAATGGCAGCGCTGTACTGCGCTGCATCTACACATGGTGGAATCACATTGCAGAGCGCCGTTTTGACTTAACTGAGCAGTAGAGATGACACGGAGGAGAGCTGTACAGTGGAGCCAGGTGGAGCTGGCAAACTTGGTTGCCATTGTGGAGCCGCATGTTGGCCCACTATTTGATGAGGCACCCCTGGACAGGGCCAAGAGTCAGGTGTGGCAGGAGGTGGCCGATGCCCTGGAGGAGGCCACCAGTATGGGGCAGACGGCAGAGCAGTGCCGCCACAGATATGAGGACCTGAGGCAGAGGGACCCAGACCTGCTTGCCCACCTGTGGGCATGTGCCAGGAGTGGCATGGTGCCATGGCCAGGTAGGTGCATAGGTGCAACATCCATACACTTTTATCTTCCATAGGGGTATCACAGTTGCATATGTCCGGCACATGGGGGGGCCTTCCGGTGTTGGCCGTGGTAGTGTTATCAGGGTGTGGAATTGGTGGGTCTGGCTGTCTGGGATTGCACACACATGGGGGCGGGGGGACTTTGCTACAGGATTGTACTGATGTTCCTCTCTCCATGTTTGCATCTTAGGCCCAAACGAGCGCATGCTGGCAAAGGAGAGGAGGCACCAGCAGGAGGACCATCAGTCCAGGAGGGGCGAAGGTCCACAGAGGCACAGGGACCAACCTGATGATGTTGAGTGCCTTACATCCATGATTACTATTGCATGCTGTATAACTGGGAGGGCAGTGGGGCTTGACCACCATCCATTGACACCACTGCCATGCACGCAACTTGTTACAGTTAGCACTATCCAGTGGCACTGCATGTCTGGGAGTGCGTCAATGGTGGTCCATGTGTGCACCGGGCACATGGCTCTGCCACTGCCTTCACACCGCATAGCCAAGTCACTGTACAGACACGGTGGTGCTGTGCGGGACATGGGCAGTGGGTGTGTGCAGTGGTCCACATGGCTGTGGCTGCCTGGATAGGCAGGTCTTGTGGACACGGTCACTGTGGGTGGTTGCACACCATCACAGGGGCGTGGCACATGGCTGTATGCCATGCACAATGGGTTTGCTGCAGGGGACTGGACAGTCACACATATTGACTCTGCTCCCTTGTTCTAGGTGGACAATGCTGGATGACCCTGGAATGTGCAATACAGGAAATTCTGCAGCTGGCACGGGCATCTCTGGCAGCCTTGGAGAGGTTGGAGAGACATGGGGTCCAGAGGAGGAAAACCTGGAGGCACCACAAGAGTGCAGAGCAGGGCAGGGAGTAGGACCTCCATGACCCCTTGACAACCATACCCCCTGGACCCACCCTCACACCCCTTCTTCCCTCTCCCATTTCTATACCCCTGCCCCATGCCCGCCCCCACCTGGTTTGTGGCCCTTCCCTCCCTTGTATATATTTGTAAATATGTTACATAGTTGTTATATTTTAATACATACATTTTGTTATAACAACTGTGGTGGTCTCTGATTTGCAGTGGGCTACAGGTGCTCAGCTGCAGTGGTGTGCATGGCGTCAGGGGTGGTGCATGCATGTGTGTGTGTGTGTGTGTGTGTGTGTGTGTGTGTGTGTGTGCAGAGATGAACCACCTATGGTGTGGGCAGGGGGATCAGTAACTGTCTGTGGTTTGTGTGTTGTACTCTGTGCACTGGATGCCTGTGTGCAGTGGTCCATGGGGCCTGCGCTGTGTGCATGGCACCCCTGTCAGACCAGCCATGGCCTGTGCAGCTGACACCCTTGCATGTCTGTGATATGCACGGTATGCTGGTTTGTCAGTGGTGGCTGCTGTGGCCAGTGCTGGGATGGGATGTGTCCTTGGGAGGATGTGCAGGGTGCTGTACTGCTGGAGGTGGGGTCTGGGGCATGCCCTGTCGCATGTGGGGTACCTCTTGTGCTGACACATGGTTGGTCTCTCAGCTGTACCTTGGGGGAGATGTGCAGGGCGGCACTGTGTATGCATCTGTTGCATCATTGTCTGCTGCCGCCCACTGCAGGGTGTCCATGGTGGGGCTGCCTTGCATGGCTCCATGGTGCACAGGGTTGCATTGTCACAGTGGGGGTGGTTGCATGCTCCTGCTGTTGCGCACTTTTTGGGTGACGTTTGAATATCTGGGCCTTTGTGTTTACCTAGTTGGACCCTGAAGATGCTAGGCATGTCTTTATTTTGAGGTTAAACACTCTAGAAATATGTTTTTCAAGTTTCTGGAAAAAGTGCTTTCGTAAAGTAGTGTCACACTCACAAAAGTGTAGCAAATTTTTGCGAAAGCTTTCACAAATTGAGACACTACTTTTCCAGGCTATGGCAAAATGACAGCAATTCTTTGCCACCCTGCTGCAAAAGAACAGTTTGGTCTTTTGGGCTGAAATTTGGAGAAAATGCAGCTAATATCTCACAGATGTGCTCTTCAATGCTTTGGTGAAAAAATATTACAGGACGTCAAAGTTACGGCACTCCAAAGTTGACACTTTTTCCCATAGGATAACATTACGGCGTCCACCACATTACAGGAATCTTTTGCCGCCCTGCTGCAAAACAACGGTTTGGTCTTTTGGGCTGCAATTTGAAGGGAAGAAAGCCAACATCCTACAGATGTGTCTTTCAGTGGTTTGGTAAAAAAATATTACAGAGAGCCAAAGTTATCACACTCTGAACTTCTCTTTTTTTCCCATAGATAACATTACGGGCGTTTCACCGTAACTTTCAGGGCCCGTATCTCGGAAACGGTGCGAGATACGGACTTTTCGTCAGATAAATGCTTAGCCCCATAACAGGGCCTAAGTACAAAACTAGCCAGGAAAGTCATACATCATATAACTTTTAATTTTTTTTTCTATGTCGTACGGTTCCTGAGATGTAAGCAATTTAGTATTCCAACTCCTCATTTTCTGCTCTGAACCCCTTTATTATGCACACATTCTTTGTACTCACTGTCTTTCTCTATGCAGCTTTTGGGGAAAACCAGCCTGTGTGCTTATATTACTGTTACCCTTACCACTTCTGCTTGCGGTTCTGTACCTGTTTCACTTACCGGCCCCGCTCACGGCACTTTGTGCGTTACTCCTTGAGTTTTCATTTGTGCTTGCGTTGTGTTATTTTAACCACTTGTGTCTACAGTACTGTTTATCTTTCTGTTTCACTTGTGTCACCATGCACATTACCATTTGCGCTAGGGCACTATGTTACTATGTGACAAGCATCACGCAAGGGGCTCACGCTCCGCCACCACATTACATTCACTATTTCTCATTATCATTCTCAAAAAGGAAATTAGAGGCAAAAAACTCATTTAATGCATTAGTTAGGTTGTTCCACAATGAAAAGTGAGGAAATTCGGTGTTAGGGTTGAAAACCCCTTGACCCCTGTCCACTTCAACCTGCATCGGGTGCATGCTATGTTGTTGGTCCTAACTCTCACCCCATTCTCCTATACCTCTGCTTCTTCACACATCTGATGGGGTGAGAGTTAGGCCAACAACCCCAATGTGCACCCGTATGCCGTTGGGGTGTGGACGGGGTCAAATGAGGGCTTTCAACCCTAACACTGAATTTCCTTGCTTTTTGTCACTGTGGAACAACCTTAACTAATGCATTAAATGGAGTTTTTTGCCTCTAATATATATATATATATATAAAATAGATAAACCACTCTGAGGTGTGCGGTCACACTCTGATATACGCACGCCTTGGTGTGCATCAACCACCCAAGGTGTGCGTATATCAGAGCATGACCATACACCTCAGCTTGGTTTATCTATCTTATAAAATGTCAAACTTGTTTTGGAGGGGCGTAAAAGTGCAGGTGTGCAGTCACGCCCTGATATATGCATGGACATGCGATGTGTTTTATACAATCAGAAGATTGGATTTGCAACTAGATATCATACCCATTTTATATATATATATATATATATATATATATATATATATGTGTGTATATATATATATATATATATGTTGAATTATTTATTAAAAATCTGCAAATTTGAAAGGTGAGGCAGACAAAGTAATGTCATTGATTATTACAGCAGTCCTTGTATTTTTAGATGCATGTTTTTTTTAAATTGCAAAATAATTTAAAAATATTTACAAAAAGTTAAAAAAATAAATATACAAATTTGGGGAGGTAAGGAAGGCAAAGCAATGCCCTTATATAGCATGGTAGAATTTGCACTTTCTTTTGATAACCTATGTGAAACTAACATAGTAATTAGCATGAAGGGCAGGGGAGTCTTGGGTCAGCAAAGGAAACTATGAATTTCTATAGCCGGGTTGCTTAGCAGTTGCATTTGTTTGCATTGTGGTAGTCCCAGTCATGGCATGCCAACAGCACCTTTCACATAAGCTATAGTAAATTCATGGCCATTGCTTACATTAAGGCTTTTGCCCCTTTGTTCTGTACAGTGTTATACCCTATGCAAATTACTACATTGTCAGCCAAATTGTCAAAGCTGAACCAAAGTTCAACCCCTCCCCCAACTGAAGCCAAACTGAAATGCTGCTAGGACTCTTTACTTATCCTTTTTGGAGAGTCCCTCCAGCCCAGTCATCCACCATCCCTGAAATTTACCCCTAGATACTCCCACAACATTCCCCCAAATACTCCCACAACTTTTCCCTCAAACGGGGCTCCTCTGACGCAGGATCCAGCTGGGTGCCCATTGAGTAGCGCCAGGCCTGTGGGGGGCCATCCATCATGCACACTTGTCAAGGAATGCCTCTGGTTTTTCCTTCCCTGGGACACTCAACATGCAGTGACATAATGCATCTGTCAGCTTTCCACACCCTTCTTGCATCTCTCATCTACTGTGACAACCAACTTCTACCAGCTATATGGCACATTATAGGAGATGTGATGCACCCACTCACTCTCTGAGAGGAACACAATCCCTCTGAACTCCATCCTTCCAGCACACCTTGGTCAACCCCAACAACTCAGGTTGGTTCTTCAGTTCTGGTCACTAGCGTAGTGAGTGGAAGCCTTACCGCTGTGCTATTGGCCAGTCCCAGCTGCAATTTCTGTCAGCAGCAGTATTTGTTAATGACCATCTTTTTCAGCAATAATGTTAGGCATAAATACCAAGATGCAGTATCCCATTTTCTTTTTGTGTTCTTTCTTTCCAGAACTGAGATACAGAATTTTTACATTTTTAAAAGTCCCCACTCCCATGCCATGCCCACCATGAAAAAAAAAAGAAATGTCTTGGTATAGTGTTGTGCTGTTTACCACCAGAAACATGTGGTGACACCATTCTAATACATCCACATTAGGAATCTAGCATGAACATTCAACAGATATCCTCAATGGAAAATATTTAAACAATTGTGAGAGGCAGTCAATTTTAAAGACGTGAGTCACTGATTGCAAAATTAGTTATACAAGCGATTTCGACAATATTTGAGAAAATAAAAATAAACTGAGCATGCATCTAAGGTGTCAGAAATACATTTTGCCAAAACTATATGATAAACTTTTTGTTTCTAATTAAAAGCATTGCTTTAATGAAAGGTTTAAAACACTAGAGTTATACCAATTATGTTTGAATTTTATTTTCTAGATATTTATTTTCTTTACCTTACTCTTCTGTTGGTTTGCTAAATATTGTAGATAATGCAGCAATTATTTCACTGAGTCTTTCAAATGAATCTGACTATCCCCTGCTAACTAAATAATTGCTTTTGTGACATCACAGCTGCTGTCATGGTGAGCACTGTGATGTCACAAAACCAAGGCCCTGTAAGGTTAACAGAGGAGAGACAAATGTTTTCTATACAGACTTTTTAGACAGACCACATAAATGTGCTATAAATCTTGGAAAGGAACATTGACAATGAAAAGAAAATGTATTATTTAGTAAATTGCAACAGCTGAAACATCTTACTTATGAAATCACATGCTGAAGTGTAGAGTTGTTCTTTAAGTAATGCACAACCTGAATATTATGGGCAAAGTAATATTAAGCAAACGCTATTTGGTTGTGAAGGTGTCCTTAATAGAAAAGTTCAACTGTTTTCATTTGTCTGTAATTTTCTTCTTTTAACATAAAATATTTTGTTTCTTAAACTTGATGTAACAGGTAAACACTTACGAGTATAGACCAACACACATAAGCACTTTTGTTTCAGTACTGTGGTCCAAACATGCTTCTTTTTATCTTAGAATATACATCGGGGTTCAGAAGAGGACATAAATATCTCACCCCATATACACTTACATTTGCTTGAGGTTATAGTTCAAAGGGCATAGCGGTGTACTGTTGTAACAGCGAACTCCCAACAGTGAAACCATTACAGCAACACAACCAGTTCAACATCCACAGTGTTAAATGTGTTGTCAGAACACTGTACAGGTACAGTGACTCTTGGTGTTGGCCGCTCTCCTCAGTAAATGCCCCCCCCCCCGAGTTGATTATCTATAAGCCTGCAAATAATGTAGAAAAGCCTCAGTGTTTGGGGCACCATGGCAGTCTGTCAATGGATTTACCAGTCAATGTGGTTGCTGTTGACAAAGTTTTGTCACTCTGGTGGATGTCGACAACTTTGTTGGTGAAGCCACGTGATGGAACCAGACATAGATCATGGTACAATTTTGACTTACTATAGAAAGAACGCAGTGCTACCTCTAACCCAGTTAAGATAGGGTTTCTCTATCCCCTTATCTGTAAGAGCAGCACCCCGGTTTCCTACTCCTAAATGGCTCCCTTACAATGTTTGGGTAGCGCTCACCATTCAATACCTGTGTTGTGATTTATGTTGGCACTTACTATAATCACTGGTGACCCCCCTTATACAATGAGCAGCATTTATCTGAAATGTTCTGATGTGGAAAGGCATAACAATCTGTGTCAGTTTATTTGGTTACATAGACCAGTTTTATTAACAAGGATGTGTTGTTAAGTACACTGGAGAAACTCCCTCTTCTCCTTCAGTAAGTGCCATGGGATCTTTAACTTATTTGTGGCAATGAAGCGACATTGGTTTGGCATCTCATCTGAAGGCAGCACCTCAGCAGTGCAGCCCATATCTCATACTGCACTACAGCAGTCATTAGTAGTACCCCAATTACCTGCTGTGGGTTTAGAACTCATGATCTTCTGGCTTCAGATGTGAACATACTTCCAACTGAGCCACTGACTGTTTTTAACTATGCCCCCCACCCCATATTAATAATGTTTAATAAAATACATAAAGTATGTAACATTGTTTGCTTGCTGCTTCCTCCTTAGTGCAGCAACATCTTCATTTTGAAAAGAATCCATGTAATTCTCAGGAGTCTGTGTGAATTAATGTGGTAACACATTCACAATTTCCCAATAAAGGATGCAGAGCCCACAAAAACATTTTAAAATGGGAAAACAAATGGAATGCATGTGGAAGACAAAAGCAGTTACCGTATGCCAAATAAAGGTGTTTTGAAACCAGTAACTGCCTTCAGTATAAACTGTCTTTCAAGATGCACTTGAGATTAAACCTTGCATGAAATCACTAATGCAAATGATAGGAAAGCCAAGCTCCATTTAAGCAGTAGCTGATCCAAACATGTGTTCTTTACATATTAGAGGCTAAACTTAAGCCCGGCAGTGTGGTCTACTTGGCAGCTGGCACACAGAACTGTGAACCAGGAAGTCAGTGGTCAGATCCCACCACAGCCACTGACTTATTGTAAGATCCCGAGCAAGTCACTTGACCTCCCTTTGCTTCAGTCCCCCAGCTATAAAGTTGAGTAGAAGGCAGACAGCAGAGAAAATGAAATATTGTATCTCAGTTAGGCAGCCCTAGATAAGTAAACTGTTAAATAAAACAAAAAATATCCAGCTGTTTATGTCAGAAAATTCCCAAGTGACTGCATAATTTATTTAGTCAACCACCACTGGTGATCATATTGTATACACAATGCCAGGTGTATTTTGTTCTTTATCTACGGAAGTAAGCATGCAATAATGAATACTTCATTCCAACCAAGAAACAATCTCTCATTATTTTCAAAAGCATAGAAGACTCTTCTAATTTGTATAAAGCACATGAAAAGGTTTCCTTTGTCTTTTTTTGAATACAGAATATATGTATGTCAGTTTGCCTAATATAGAATATCAAAGGCAAAAAGTGATTACCTTCTGTCCTGACAGCAGCTGGTATTACACAATAAAGAAGAATGAGAAATGCATACTATAAATCATGAAATCATTCCTAGCCAATCAGGACTGTTTATTTTTAAACATTCAAGGTACTCTTATAACCATAAGAGGGTGTCTCATGCGTACAGTTCAAAATTGTGAAACTTCGAAGTTCAGTTGGCATAGTCCATTTCCCACAAAGTAGATTCTCGAAAATTCTGAAAAGTGAAAGAGTCTGATTTTAAATTCAAATTTCATTTTTTTTAAAATAAGTCTTTAACTTGATTTATAATACAGTATGTTTATATATGTATACTGTTCCTGTGTCTCTTATGGTTATGAGTCTCTTCTCATGTCCTTTGTGTGCCAGAACTGCTCTGCTTTGCTTCATAGTTCTCTCACCCAAAGAATTTGAGAATGCATTCTTACAACCATAACAGACAAAGTAACTTTACAAATAAACATACGTTTAAAACAAATGATTCCCATAACCAAAGCTAAAAAGTAAAGAGAAATAGTATGCGTTGTACAGATTATATGTAGGCAGAAAGGATTCACTGGCAAGGATCTGTATTCCAAGACTATTTTCTTGACACACACCACCCCTCTACACTTGGAATGTGGGTGTATAGCTTGGTTGATGACAGACAGCTTGGACCTGTGGCAGTGAATCATAATCCTTCTAAAATTCTGAAGTGAAAACACTTTTATATCATACATACTGTATTACTGTATGTGGTTGGAGAGCATGGAATGAAAGTATTATATCATGTGCCCTTTTCAGCTGTTTACAGCAGGAATTTCATCAAAGGCTAATAAAGCAGTGTTTGAACTCTGTATAGCTTGAGCATACAGACGGCACTCAGGTGCAGTCTGAATGAAGAAGGGGTCAGTGCTGAGAAGCTGGGAGATACCACAGTAAAGATTAGTTGAGTACTTTTATAGACCACCGATCCCTACTAACCCGCTAATAAACTCCATGCTGAGACAAGTAACACTAGAAGACATTGAGGTTGCCATAGATATGTACAAGAATAAAAATACAGAAACAAAATATGACATTGATTTGGAGAATTCTGAATAGGCTGCAACAAAGAGGTTGCTGTTGACCCCTGAAACATGACCTTGAATATAAAAAATTATCAACCAGTCAGAGAGAGAAACCACCAGCATAACTTTACTAATATGTTCATAGCTGGGTGACAGTACTCTCTTTTTCTAATACTGTTTACTTAGTAGGCAATAACTCATGATGGGGTGTGGATTATTCTCTGATAAACACACACACACCTAGGGGCATAGTGAGGCACAAGGCCACAGGCTGAGTTCCTTACTGCATCTAGAAGTACATTTATCAGAGCACTGCATAACTCACACCCTGTCGTATGTTACTGCACTTATAAAATGGCCATATGTTGAGAAGTACTGTACGTTTTTTATAAAAATTAACAAAAATTGAGTTATTCTTTTTGAAGAAAAATAGTTCCTCTGCTTAATTGTCAGTAGGGGCGCTTGAGAGTGAGCTGATATTTCAAGTCCCCCCCCCCCCACCACCACTTGATTACTTATTGTATGCCACTTAGGCACAGCCAAGTTTCTGAGTTTTGTCTCCACCCACCACTCCCATCCATTCACAGCTGACTTCCCTGATTGCTATGAAGACCAACCACAGCAGATCTCTAGGGCAGCCAGGAAGACTGAGGTTTTCTTGTGGCCTTGCAGCAGCACACCCCACCTGGGGTCATGATTTCAAGACAATACCAATATTCTCATGCAAATGTGGTCAGGTGGGAGATTGAGACAACACTATTAGCTGATGGGTTGTATAGAGAATGAGTGGCTCAGGAGGGCCAACAATGGGGATTAAAGCAAAACAAAACAAAAACTTCTGTAGTTTAGACTGTTCAGCTTTTGTTTTGTTTTTTGCTTTGTAGGTTGGAACCCAGCTGTCATGAAAGCAATATGACATCCCAATCATTTTCTTAACTGTTTTCTTGATGCACAGGGATATTGCATGCACTACGGGTACAGGTATTGGCACTTATAAGCTAAAAAGAAAACACATATCTGGCAAGGGATGGTAGCCAATCACATTCCTTTACTGCCTCTATCCATTTTATAAGAATATTTATAACATACACATTGCAAGCAGTAGAATACTTTCTAACTTGGTTAATCTTTGGACACTGACGCCCATATTTTCAAAGGAGATGTGCGGCCCAAAATGGAGATGTGCAGCACAACCCAGAAAATGTGCAGAAGCATGATATTCGAATGGGAGTGAGGTGTCACGCATTTCCTAATGTGCGATCAGGCAGAAATAATGTATGCAGTGCAAAAAAGGGGGCGGTCACCTAAATATGCCATGCAAGTGTATATTCAGCCAAAATGTGTGGCGCTTGTGTCGTGCATCACAAAGCTGTGCCGCGTAAAGTTAGGTACGCAAAGGGATGGCCTAAATCAGCCAGCCACCCACAGGCAGGTTGCAGAACTGCAGGGAAGTGACCCTGAGACAGCCCTCAGAGGTGCACCAGGATGTGTTCCAGGTATCCACATATAGAAGTCATGCCAGGGCGGTAGTACCCAAAACCACAGCCACACTGTGCCATGTTGCTGGGCACCTGCTGTGTGCCATTGGGACGCCACTGGCACTGCCCAGTCAGCCAGACCCTCAACACACCCAGGTCAGGGATGCCCAGCTGCCACATGCTAATCAGGCTAGCATGTCAGCAGAGCAGACAGCTACAATGTAGCACATGTTCCAGGTGCCATGGCCTGCACCCATGTGGCCATCAGAGTGCCTCCAGGTGGAGACATGTATCCATGGTGGCATCTGGGACAATGATGAGCAGGATGTATGGTGGTAATGGTGGCAGCATGGCATGGGTTAGGGACAACCCAGTGGCACACACTCATGGTGGAACATCATAGGTGCACACAGGACACCGTGCACAGACCCATGCCAGCAGGAGCCACATACATGTCACTGATGCCATCCCTGCAGTGTGACAGTGCCATGGATCCCTGGGTTCAGGTCGCTGTGGTATACCGGTGGTGGACAGTGCACAACTGTGAGCAGCACAGGGAGGGTAAGGCCTGGAGGTGGAAGGGTATGCCCCAAGGACAACAGACCCTCCAGTGTTGTGCGTGCAGCCACCTAAGGGTGTGGACATGGCCTTGAGTAGTAGCACTGCAAACCTTTTAACTGTCACACAGTACATGTTATGGCACTCACGTTATCACTCAGACTCCCTCTAACCCACATTGAGTGGGTGGCATTACACACTGACCACTGAGACTGTTATGCAGAATTGTATGATAATATGGGATGCTAGGTATCAGCACACAGTAGCAACATTGGTGCACTTATTTCCACACTCTTCTAAGCATGCACTCTCATGTTTGCTGCTGTGTCACACATTTTTTTTTATTCTATTTATGTGCCGGTTCTCCGAGGCATCCTTCAGAGGTGCCCACACAATCCTGCCCCTTCTTCTCCCTACTGTGGCCATCCACACCAGATCACCCCCCAGAGGAACTTCTCAGCACTCCAGATCACCCCCAGAACTGGGCATGCCCTCCCTCGACTGCTCTATATGATATTAGAGCATCCATCCCTCTGGGAGGTCAGCCATGGATTCCTGGTGTGGCTTGGCCTGGCATTGGGGATGAGAGGAGATCACTAGGCTCTCATCATCTCCTCGCTGAGCTGGGGAATTTTGTACTTTTTTTTTTTATTGGTCTCTGCCCCATGGAGCCCAGTCAGCAAGGCAATGGAGTGCCATGGCTCTGCCCCCCAGACATACGCCGCACTGCTGCAATCGATGATCCTCCAGCTGCCACCAGTGGTTGCTCCTAGAGTGATTGCACCCCAAACCCTCCCTCAGGAAGAGAGGGAAGTCCATCTGGGTGCTCGATCTCTTCCCTCCCCAGATGACCCCCAGTGGCCCTGGTTCATTCCTGAACCTGGGTCACTGGTGTGGTGCAAGGTGTGGAGTCCAGTGCCTCAACCTTCAGCACCACCAGGCCGGCCTGTGTCGCACATTTTAATCAGTTGTCACACACCTTGGCATACATTTAGTTGTAAAGGGATTGTGGGATATGTAGCACTGTACTCAGGCCAATGCAGTCCTCCCACACACAACCATGTAGTATCACCTGCTTGCTAGGCTGCAGTGCCTCCTGATCACCTTTGTGGAGTGGTGGTGCTGCCATGTAATGCTGGAACTGCACATGCCAATGGTATGCAACTGGCCTTAATACAATCCAGTAATGAGACGCAAATGTGCTGTTTGGGCTCTGACTATGCCATAAGGGCCATTTGCATACTCTGGCTGAATATTGCAAATCTGTGCGCCAATCAAGTGGTTTTGCCTTGCACACTTCTGTATGCTCTGCACTGGGTTCTAGGCACCTGCTGTGTATTTACCACTGTGCAATCATGCATATTCAGGATATTCAGCCACACATGCACGATTGCATATTGTGGTGCAACTTCTGAATATACCATTATTTTGTGCCAGCGCAGTTCAATTGCATGGCACAAGCACTTGTTGATGCTGCCTGACACTTTTGAATATGGGGTCTATAGTCTTCAAATTTAAGAGGAAGTGACAAGTGTGAATGCATGTTACTACATGAACAATAGCAATCCAATGGTAAAATATTCTTCATTATCAGTAAACTGTGCATAGTTCTCTTATCACATCTAGAATTCTAGGCAAGGGTTTCTATTCATAAAAATCAATTGTGGTCAGTTTTATCAAATGTATAGATGTTTTTAACGATCAAGTTTGTGCTTTAATCTTCCTAACCTTATAATCAGATGGCATGCAAACACCATTAGACACAGCACCTGCTTGTACTCAGGCAGTATGTGACAAATATTAGTGGTGAGCCTGCACTGAAAGATTGATTCATTATCTGGACAGGGGCATGGGGGGAATCGTCATCATGGCTTCTAGAGTTGCCATTGACTGAGTGATGAACGAAGCTGCTGACAACTACAACTAAACACAAGCCTTCAGTGTACCAGTGAATGGTGTCTCTTTGACCTCAGTTTAATGGAGGACAGTTTACTGCTCACAGCAGACCTGGAATTCATTATGATCATGGCAGTTATGGATGTCTGAGGTGACAAATCCTTATTTGGTGGGGAACAAAGATCAAGACTGGTAATTTGTCTTTGCATTAGCAAGAGTTTTATCTAAAGTCATGGTGAACAGAGACAAGTTTGTTTGTTAGCAAGCACTGCTTATTGTCATTGGAAAAACATCTGGAGAGTTCACTGTTTGCTTGAAAGAATAACATGTCCTTCAAGTCAACTGTAATTCTAGCCTTCAATGTTGTAACATTGGCTTGGCAGCTAATGAAGTGTTGCAATGGAAGCTGAGCACCCATGACTCAAGGAAGAGACAAAGGGTCAAAAGAGTCATATGGATGGAGCAATGGGGAAGTAGAAAAGACAAATGGGAAGTCAGCAGTCACTAACACTATGCCATAGACATTTACAATGGCTTGAGATTGTAATGAAAAGTGCCAGAAGAGAAAAATTATAGAATTATTGGATTCTGCGTACTAATGGGGGCCGGGTCTGCACATGAGCCATGTAACCTGGACACACAACTCTGCATCCATTGACAGATATGTGGTGGCTGATATTCGCTATCACCAGTCGCCTGTCTGCAGCCACCCCCCAGCAAGCAGCTGCATGGGGATAGATTGAGGGACACAGGCTGGCATCCAGTTGGATGCCTGTTTTGGGTCCCGAAGTGGATCCCTTTGCCTGGTGCAAGCAGGGATCTTGCAAAGGCATGGGAACCTTTTTTTCTTGCAAACCACAGGTGAGTGCCTGAATATCTGCCCCCACCCACCCTGTCTGCCCAGTGGGCTGGGGCTGCAGGTGGAGGTGAGTCCCATCTTGTCACTGCTGGTGGGTATCCTTTGGGGGGCCACATACTGTACAAGGTACAGCAGGGTCCCCTATGCCATATTGTGCACTACCCATGCCCAGGACTCCACACCTTAGTGAATGGCATGGAGTGAGGGCACACTCCCTAACATGCCCCTGGACCACCCATGGCGTGTAACTGTGGGATTGTCCAGGGGACCGTGTATGCAAGGGACTCATGTCCCTGCTGTGAATCCTGCCAGGGGTCTGCTGGACCCCTGCTGTGTGGCATTCTGACTTAGAGTTGCCTACACACTTCAGATACATAGTGCATAGGCAGCCGGACCATTGGTGCACAGACCCCATTGATTGTATTTCTCTACACAGAAGGAAGGTACAACAGTGGGTAATGTAATACAATAGTATTCATTACTCTGAGTGGAAGAGCAGTTATGAGTTATTCTAGACAGAAAAGCTTTGGGAAGAGGCCCTTCTGTGTGTTTTCTGAAGCAATGATGACTTAATTTGATTGTCCGTATGTCTTTATGCATTGTTACTTTTAAGTTTAGGTAGTGGGTCTCATGTTTAGAGTGTGCTTAGTGACTTTTTTGAGTGAGAGAATGATGAAGTGAAGCTGAGGAGCAGTGACACCCCAAAGACTTTGCAGTTCTTTCAACCAAAGAACTCTCAAGAACACTCTTACAATTATAAGGTGCAATGACATCTATTCATGAACATTGCTTCCCATGTGAATGCCACCTTATTCTCTCCTTACAAATGTGATTCAGCAGTCTCCTGTGTTGTTGTATATTACATTGCTGTTTCAGGTTATTAAGGGTATTGTAAAACGGTGGTAACACTAGAGTTAATATTCATGAATATAGGCCAATAGCTGTACGTGTTTTATGTGTTTATCAATTTATTTATGTTTATTCTGAATTATAGGCACATTGAACCAAGGGTCATTTCCAGATGTGACTAAGGTAGTGGGTTGCCCCAGGGAGAGGGGAACAGTATAACACAATGTTATGAAAGCTCAAATAAACCTTAAAGATGTACAATTATAATAAATAAATACAACAGGTCAAGTGGTAAAAGTAGTCAACTTAAAGAACATTTCTAATGAGAAGGTGAGCAGCTGAGATCAAAGGCATAATCAACATTAGATAGGCATGGCTGGGCAGACTTGATGAACCCCACAGGGTCTTTGTCTGCCAAGAACTCCTATGTTTCTGTGTTTACATGCCATTACCCACGTACACAAAAACTTAGTCTGTTTTTGTGCAAAGTGAATTAATATAATGTGCCATACTCTACACCCCTACTCTACTACTACTACCACTACACACACACACACACACACAAACACAGCAGTGCTTCCAAAACTTAGACCATTTCATGAATACTGTAAAAAAGAAATACATTACAAGCACAAAAAAACTGTGGCTTCATAAACATTCATTGCTATACAGTAGCTGTTTCTCAAAGCATGAAAACAATCTTCGAAGAACATGTGCAAAGAAAATCTGTAACCTAGGGAAAATGAACATATGTGAACAATTGTTAACATAAAACACTGAAAAAATTTGTTCTAGCACATGATTACTTCCTTTTCATTTAAATCTGTAGGTGATGAATCAATAAGCTACCAGAGAGAGCCATGATAAATACCAGACAGCTGTCAATAAAACTGTACAACCATTGTTTCTTCCAACTATCACATTTTTCTGATGCAGCATTGTCCACCTTAGACTTTAACCTGTTACAAAAGAAAATGTCAAATTTGTTTGTTCATATGAAACTACAAAGAAGTCAACACATACAGGCCTTATGGTCCATCATGTCTGCTCGAGTGTGCAGCTCTCAGTGTTGGGTACTGATGCTGTCCCCCAATCCAATTCAATGTATTTCTGGACTCAATTTCATAAAATAAAACAAAATAAATTTTAGATACACAAATAGAAGAAAAAAAATAGAAACATAAACATGGTGCTTTAATTGAACACTGTATCACTAAAATCTTGATAGATCAATTCTTAGACCATTAATAGGAATATATTTAAAATTTGAAAAACCTGTACTTATATATAAATGAAAATTTCACCATAAAAGGTTTTACAATCAATCAATCAATCTTTATTTAATCAATCAATCTTTATTTAACTAGGCATTTCATCCTTGAGCAAGCTCATTTGCAAGATGGTCCTGGACAAAGAACATACATGTAGATACAAAGGCTGGTAAATTACAATACAATGTAGACATGAAAGGTACAACATAATTACACATGGAACGTACAAAAATGCAGATTACAATGATAACCAGTTTCAGTGTGTAAAGGAATTTGACAGGAAGGAAGGGCTGGGAGAGTTCTGGCAAGCCTGGGTGGACAGCTTGGGAGAGAGATGCTATAAAAGCTAAGGGAAGCAGCTAGGCAGAGGGCTGTTATAAAAGCAAGGAGAAACTGGGGGAGAGAGGGGGAAGAAAAGGGAAAAGGAGAATGCTGTTGTTGTTAAGTAAGAGCTAAGGATGTCAAAGCCGGGGCAGGAGAATGATAAGGAATATGTAAGATTATTTAAAACAGGAACAGGTATCTCTTAGCATGCAAGCAACATTTTAAAGGTGTGAGGCCCAGGCAAGGAAGTCAGTTTTAGGGTCTTTTGGGCTGCATTCCATAGAGCAGGAAGAGTAATAGATGGCGGCTGAACCATACTGTGTCTTTATTCTAGGAACCTTGAAGGTAACCAGAGCAAACCTTCTCAGGCCATACAACCCCTGAGCTTTAACAAAAAGATTAGAGATATAGGTAGGCAGTCGATCAGTTAAGGCCCTGTAAAACAAAAGGAGAGCATTTCTTTGTCTCCTAATTGAGAGGGAGGACCAGCCCAGCAGCTCATAGAGGAGACAGTGATGGATGTGTAAGGGTAAGTTCAGGATGAACCTTAAGGCACAGTGGTAAAGAGTATCTAATTTATTTAAAGCTGCACTGGGGCAATGACTATAAAGGAAGTCTGCGTATTCAATCAAAGGGTGAAAGGTCATTTGGACAAGTCTCATCCTGGCTTCTAGTGTAAGCAAATGTCTGATACAAAAGAAGTCACCTAGTCATTGCCTTAGTTTTTTCTGGAGCTCAAACAAGTGGATTGTGAAGCTTAGAAATTGTCTAACCAGAATCCCAGGTACTTGAACTTGTCCATGATTTCCAAAGATTCACCTAGTAGTGTGTGAATCTGGGGGTTTGCCGAAGGCACAGTGGCAGAGCAGAGATGGGGTGAGATAATCAAGACTAGATTTTTTTGCATTGAGCAGTAGCTTAAGCTTTAGCAAATTATGCTGAAGGGTAATAAAGTCCTGCTGAAGTTCCTTGTGGGAAATTTCAGAGGAGGAGGAGCTAGTGGTATAAAAAAACTGTATTATTGGTGAAAAGATGCACCTTAGCTGTATGGATGCTGGTATCAATGTTGTTAATATAGATTGCAAAGAGTATCAGTTCCAAGATAGATCCCTATGGCACACCCCTAGGAAGGTTTTTCAATTTAGATGAGCGCCTGAGCTTTTATTTGTTGCATTCTATTGGTGTTAGGACTCAAACCATCGTACTGCAGTGCTATAGAAGCCAATACTGCTTAGACTAGTAAGTAGGATGTTATAATCCACAGAATCAAAGGCCTTGCTAAGATCTAAGAAAAGGGCATGAATATGTTTTTAGCATCAACAGCAGTATGCCAGTCATTGGATACTTTGACCAGGGTAGACACTGTACTATGCTTGGTCCTAAACCCGATTGAACTGGATTTAGTAAGTTTTCAGACTAAAGTTATTCTCTAAGCTGTGAGTTGATGATTTTTGCCAATAATTTAGAAAGAATTGGCAGAAGGAAATAGGCTGTTAGTTATTCAGGTCAGATGGGTCACCCAATTTAAAGAAAGAATAATATGAGCAATTTTCCAAAGGGGTAGCTCATCACCCTTCAAGGAGCAATTAAATAGGTAAGTGATGGGGCTGTCAAGAGATAGTAACCTATGTCAAGAAAAATTGTTCTAGGTGGTCCATGCCTGCACTTTTATTTGTATCCAAGGTCAGTAGGAGGTCCTTGACTTGTTTGAAGGAGACTTGGTGAAAGCTAAACATATGATAGTTCTCGCTGAGGAGAGCACGAGGACTTGGACCATCAGCAGCATCACCCTGAGCTACAAACTTACTGGCAGGGAAAACATCAAAGGCTAGGCCAGCTGTAGCAAAATGATTGTTAAGCTGTTCGAGGATGTCCACCCTATCGGTGTAAATAACAGTGCCGGTTATGATCCTGGCAGGCAGGGGAGAGGCTGGGGAATGACCTTCAACCTCTTTGAGGATTTTCCAGAATTTGGCAGAATTATGTATGTTTTCCTCAAGGGCAGTTCAGAAAAAACAATTAATACTATTGAAAATAACAGTGCATCAGCAAAGTATAGTTGAGTTTCACTGCAGCAACATGCTCAATTGACATTTTCAAAAGATGAAACAGTAGTTGTCACTACTGGAGTTGCTGAATTAGTGTTCTTAAAACTGTTTTCTGTACACAGCATAAACTCTTCTAAAAACAAGAACTCATTAAATTGCAAAAAACAGCATATTGATACACTTAGAGTGTACTGACATAATGGAATTTTATTTGTAATAAAACTGAATTGGATATATGAAATTTTTAAACAACAAAACAGTAATTGTCAGAATTGGTATGTTAACATCCCAAAACACTGATGAAATAGAGACGCTTCAGAGGATGGTGACCAAAATGGTGAAGGGATTACATCACAAGCCTTACGAGGAGAGAGTGATGGACCTCAGTTTGTAAATGCAGGAAAAAGGAAGAAGAGAGGTGACATGATAGCAACATTCAAGTATCTCAAGAGCATTAACAAGATGGAAGGGGACAACATATTCAAGATTAATAGTAGTTCCAGGACAAGAGGACACAACATGAGACTAAAGGTGTGTGTGTGTGTGTGTGTGTGTGTGTGTCTGCATAAGGGGAAATGTCAGGAAGTTCTTTTTTATCAAAAGGGTGGTGGATGCATGGAATAGCCTACCTCAGGATGAGGTGGCAGCTTGTACAGAGGCAGGCTTCAAACATGCATGGGACAGAAACAAAGGAATAACAGAGACAGTAAGAAAAAGCTAAAGCTAATGACCAGATAGGGTCACCAGACACTTTGTTAGGCAATTTAAATGGGAAGACTGGATGGGCCTAGTGGCCCTTATCTGGCAACAGCACCTATGTATCTCTGTTACTCATTTTTAGTATCTCAATAACAAAACACATTTTTGATACATTGACAGAAAAAAATAATCAGCTTAAAAGTATTGACATGAAAATACCTTTGTAAATTTGTTTTTAGTGTTGCAATAAACAGTAATTAATCAAATATATGCCATATTGGTGCAGTTAGACTGCATTAACAGCATAATTGCATATGTACTGTTCAAACAGTTTACTGTTCAACAAATCAGTGCCATCACAATGTAATAAGTATAAAATGTAGTACTGTATGAATAGATATCAAACTGTTAAAAAATGAACATCCTTTTTTAACATTGACATACTTTCTCCTCAGTTTCATTTCATACTGTATGTAAAAATATTGACAATGCAAATACAACATATTTGAACTAACACATCAATAATTCTCAGTTTTGGTGCACCAACAAACTGTACAGTATAAAAACTTTGTTTCATTATAGCATCATACTACAAATCACTTTCAACTATTGTTCTGTATAGCAACATTAAGATTTAAAAAAGATCTTAACCAACTTTTCAAAAATATTTAGATTTTTGGTTCATATTGCACTAAAACAAATACGTGATTCTTGTAAAGTGGATACTTTTTCAAAGTGCTCTTTTCACGTCATGAAAACTTCTTCTATCCCCCTGAAACCTAAAATCTTACCAGGCTTTCATTATGCCTGTGAAATAATCTGAAGATAACAATGCCAAGATTGTTAAACCCAACAAAATCATTGAATAGAGGAAGTAAAAACTCCCCTGGGAAGGTTGCCTATTTTGTACTAGACCACAATGGAATCTCTATATAATGTTGCAACCCTCCACAGAAAAAAATCAGGATAGCTAATGAATGAAAGTTAACATTACATCTGTCAGAACAGTATAGAAATTCTTGAAGAAATGAAGATATCTGGCAAGCTGCAACTGATGAATCTCATGTAGTCTCTGCCTTTCTTCAACAAGACCTTCTGTACTTTCATGATGTGAAGTGACAAAGCAATAAGAAACTGTCCAAAAAATGGAGGTGGCCTGCTGTATATGAGGAACATAACTTCCCACCAAAGTAAGGTGAAGCCTCCTCAATGGGCAAGCTCTGATTGAGATTTGCAAATGCTCAGTTCATTGCTTGCCCCATCCACTGCTACTGTCCATACCAACCAATAAAACAATCGTTTACATGCTACAGATGCCAAATAAATGGACCATGCATGCATCGTTATCAGTCCAACTCACATGACAAATGTAATACTGTCAAAATGAGGAAGGATGCTCCAAAGCACCAAATAGTGCCACCGATTCACTGCAATAAAAAAATGTTTTGCTTTTTTTTGTAAACAAAACAAAAACTACTGTATATTCCAACATTCAGATGTGTGTGTAAATTTAATATGTGATGGGCCTGCATTGGAGAAATATCTTCACTCATTGGTCTTAACCCTTTGCATGACTTGTGGCTCAGCCACTTGTGATGTCAAAGAGATCAAAATCAATGAGTGAAGATATTTCTGATGTCTAATGTAAGGGGATCACATATTCCATATATAAATAATGTATATAAATCTGGAATTAGAATGTAAAAAGCCTCTGCCAACTTGTGAAACTTTGGAACAACAGGATTTGGAGGAATATTGCAGCTTATATTCAACATATTTTTTCAAAATCCTCACTGCATTTCGCTCTCCCTTTTCATTATAAATATCCCCATTAGCATGAAAGTACCAATACTGGCTTCACTCGCTCCAGCTACTTGTCTACACCTGAAATCACAATAACATATTTATGACATCATAACAGTTTCCTCATCAACCACTTAGGATGTTACAAACAGAGGACTCTGATACCAGTTGAAGAATTGGACTGGGTGAAGATAAAATATTTTTCTGAGGAGTTTTCACCATGAAGTTTTGCACTTTGTAGAGGAAAAAAAAACAGCAACAAAGTGCAGATTTCCTCAAATGACTGCATGGAAGACTTGGTTTTGGCATGAAGTTCTAAAAGTGCCCTCTTCTTAACACCCTATTGTAGACAAACAGTGAACACAAAAGAAGTTAAAGGAGAACGAGTCAAAATTTACAAAAAAATTATATTGTGCAGTTTTTTGATTTGTGTGTGTAGTCCTAGAGTGTTGTTTCCTTTGTTTGTTGTTAGTATCTTATTTTTTTATTTGGTGACTTGCTTTATGGTCTCCAAAGATCTCCATATCTGTTTCTCTTATTACACTTTCTTTTCCCACAATACCTCTTGTCTCATATAATAGTATTCATTGGATACACTAGATTCAGTGAGAGCTGTCTTACTGCCCAGTATACAGCAATAGAACTGAGACAGTAAGTGCCTCTCCTTCTGCAATGGGTACTAATAAAGGCTACATTCAAAGTTTGACAAATGGCTGAAGGATAACTGAGTTGGTTGTTCTTTAAGGAAACAGCTAGAGTTTTCATTCATTATAGCATTGATTTGTATGGCTGTGTGGTATGAAGAACACAAAAGTTTTACAAATAAAATATTCACTTTTCCTGGCTGGACCTAGACACACACCCAGAAAGCAAAACATTTGGATTAGAGTTATTTATTTAAAGACTGAACAACAGGCACTTTTTTTTTATTTTTATTTTAGTCTTTGGTAACCGGGTAAGGCCCACTAAGCACAAATGCCTGTTTTCAGGGGTGACCTGGGAGCACTGGGCTGCTAAGTGACTTGCTTAGAGTCACACAATATGCAAGTGGAGGTTGTGAGAATCAAGGTCAGGTCTGGTCTGCTGGATGTATCAAGCTCATTCACACCTCATTCCTCTAACCTCTAGGCTATATGGCCAGCCCAGTCACTTGACAGCACAGTCTATGGGCATGACACCACGTTCAGTGTGCATGCCTATACAGATCCTGTTGTATGCTCCTTGCTGCCCCCAAACTACTGTTGCTTGTATTACATGGTGCTGGAAGGGTGTACTTCCAGACTGCTGTTCAGTGTTCTTTGGGGGTTGGACAAAGGTGGATGTGCTGCTAGGATGTCATTGGTATGCACATACTGGCTGTTGCTGGCTGTGTTCAGGGAAGTGTCTGTGGGGAGTACAGATAGCTGTGTGGGCTGTGTCGTGGTTGCTGGTGTCATGTGATGTGGGTCTTCCCTAGTGTCTATTTGTTTGTGAGAATGTTCATCTCAGACCTCCAACACTATTCACACTGGCCATGGATGTCTTGAAGCTGCTGTTCTGCTGCGGATGGTCTTTTTAAGACACTTCAGCCTCACAGTGCAGCCTCTGTACAGTACCTGTGACAAGACTTCATGATTTAGCTCTCTTATGTATATATGGTGTGTGTCACCTATATGTACATGCCAGGTACAGAATATTAATGGTTTGATACAGGTAATTTGATAATATGAACCTGGCTATGTGCTCAGCAGGTTCAGCACCCTGACCGCTTTGCTATCCTGCAGTGGAGGCTACATATCTGTATGGTTAGAGATGTCATTACTTTCTGTAGCGGGTTACATAGAACATATCTGACAGAAGGATATAATGTACTTACTGTCCCTAGTGATGGCTCTGTCATCTACACCATCAATGGACTTCTGGCTAAATATGTGTGAGCCACTTGATCTTCAATGGGGCCCAGCTCTGATCTGTCATCAGCACCCCTTTGTAAGCTCTGCTTGGCGCTGAAGAGTCAGCTTTTCTTTGATGTAACAGTGGAGGTCCTGCCACATGTGTTGTATTGCTAATATAGTTCTTGGGGGTTTGCTGACCATGTTCCTGGCTGCTTATATCCCCTCCCACACCGCTTGCTTGTGTGCAGGCCTCCCACTGGTGGCTCTGTCTTCAAAGGAAGCACCACATTTGGTCGACAGTAAATCTGTCGACCACCTGCACAGCGATGGCCCAAAACCAATGCAGGTATTGTGCCGCCCAAGCCCCCAGTGTTTTCTGTGGGGGACTGGCGCCTCACACCCCCATGTGGTGGGTTTCACCCCAGCACCCCCTGGACTTTAGGATTCTCAACTCCAGGTTGGAGTTGGTCTGGGGAGGGGGCAGGACACTGGGGGAAAGCAAAACACGGAAACAGACCATTACAGTGACTATCACTGTAGTGGTCATTTTCCATGTTTCGCCATCGGGGTGTTGGGCAAAGGGGGGCCACCCATCTTGAAATAGGGTTTTGATAATGGTGGTTGATCTCCACTGTAACAATATCTGTCTCCTCAGGTCTGCAGTGGGCATCCATGAACAAGTTAATAGACAACCATGGCCATGTCCTGAGTGCCTCTGGTCTGTCTCCATGCTAAGCAGTACTGGACTGGCTGGTGGCTACCTCCCACCCCATTGCCTGCACTGCTGGCATATTCTTATTTGATATTTTCACATGGTATCTTCAAGGGGCACTCAACATCCTTATATGGTGAGGCACAATGGGTGTTCCCTGGAGATGCTGGGCACATTAAAGATACAGCAGCTTATGCTCATCCCTACATGGACATCAGCCTATCCTGCCACCATAGTAAATATGGTGATGTGCACAGTTGATACATGGCACATAATCATACACATTTATTCAGCTTTTTGGCACATCTCACACAATTTTGTGGATCCAGGCCCTAAGAAATTAAAAAATCTACAGATTAAAGGTTACATTGGGGCTCCAGAAATGGGATTACTACTGTGGGTTAGAATTCCCTGATGTCTTCAATGAAACACTAGAAAAATACATTTTCAATATTGTTGTGGGTTGAAGCCCTGTGGAGTTATCTATTATGTAGAGAGGAAGGGAAGTGTGATGATGATGGTGGCATGGCCTAACCAGTCTTTACGGTGTGAGGTGAAACAAGTGAGAAAAGAATGCTTGTGTTGACAGTGATCCTGTTAAACTATAAAGAAAAGAATCTGTTTCTCTTTTTAAGTTTTGCCAAAAGGAAAACCCTATGCTTTATTCACAGTTCAAGAGGATCCCTGTCACTGTGAGCAATTATTTGTCATTAGCTCCAAATCAGTACACTCTGATCAAACTGGTGAGGCTGTGAGATGATAACAATATCCTTTCTGCCATAAAAGGATATCCCCATATCATCCTATTTATGAAGAAAGGTAGGTTGGAATGTGGATTGCTATGTAGTTCTCTGACATGCTCTATAAAGCAACATAATGTACATGGTGTAGCTCAAAAGTGTGTACAGCGCCCCCTGCAGCAACATTTACCAGCTCTTACGGCCATGAATAAACCATGGTGATGCATCATTAGATCCCTGATGACACATGGTCATTGACCATGGCCATTCATGGTTTGACCATGATTTTGTCATGGTTCTTCAAGGGCAACCACTGATGGAAAATGACCCAGGAATATACTATGGATGACCATGGCCAAGCTCATTCAGCAATTATTCACATTGACCATGGTCATCCCTGGTTATTCATAATTGTTAACATCAGACAGTCCCTGCTTTAGAAAACAAATTTCTACACAGCTCAGGTAATTTTAGTTTCTCCAATAACTTTATCTTTTTGTGATGAATATATTTTTCCACATATAATGAATATTTTTCCCACATATAGTTCTGAAATAACTTTCTCTTATGTAGTACTTACCCCTCTCAGCTGTTCTTCCTATTTCTAATCAAGCCTCTCCTCATTTGTAGCTAATAGAATGCTTACTTTCTATTTATCCATGTAGTTATGCTAATTTCCTTTCCAAAGGCGGTAGTTCCCCGAAACTGTCATTCCTTTGCAACATTGTATGTTCCAAAGTAAAAAGAACATATGGCAACATGTTTATGAGCCACCAGTAGGAATTTGAGAGAGGGCTTCTTAAGCTGAAAGAAACAATAATCATAATTAACACAGAGTTTCTGAAGCACATCAGACTGACCCAAAGAGTAAGAAACCACCACAGCTTGGATGAAGAGGTGAGTTGATATAAATTATCTGCTTGCTGTTCATGATGGTGGATTGTGAATACAAATAGAAATTAGCAGAACTACAGGAGTTGAGCATTCTCTTTGTTTGTTCTTGGATGATCACTGCCTTCCAGTAGAGCTCCTCTGAATTTCTGAAGGGCTTTCTCTTCCACAGAAGAGTGGGCAATCTGGAACAACATTTGCCTTTCCAGCTTCTGTTTATGCCAACATAAAATACAAATATTTTAAAATGTAGTTAGTGCAAATGTTAATTTGTTATGCTTAAAGAATACATTTCTTAACGTAAACAGTTTTCCCTCTTATATTGTTACAAATTTTATTACTTGAGAATATTTACTTAAGCAATAAGACATGGCAGCGGGTGCATATAGTGTGATTATAGCCCACCTCAGATGGGTTGAAACATGAGTTGAAGCTGAATGCTTTCACCACATGAGAAGGACCATCAGCCCACCATAATGCACCCCTTGGAGTGCCTTACTGTGATTGTGAAATGGCAATTTTTTTGTAAACTGTTGTATTTTTAAACATTTTTGTTGATCTACTTTCAGCTGGGCTGTTGTGCTGGGATAATGGTGAGGGTGAAAGTACCCATTGGTCAGTCAGGAGCCAGCATTCTTTCTGCCCATTTCTTTTTTTTTTTGCAGTTTAAAGTTTATTAACCTTTTTACCCATAATACAAACAAAGCAGACAGATGTACATACATTCCATTTACATCAGACGCTTATAATTCTTAAATCTGCCATACCCCCACCCTTAACCCCAACAGTCTCTTCCTTACCATTCCCCTCACCCTTATCTATTAGTACAACAAGTAAAATAATATACCATGCTAAGATCTGTCCTACCTGGGTTATCTACATGGCCTAGTAACACGTATTGGACATATACCCCTTCCTAAAGTGAATAAAGAGCATAGAGGGGTTCCCATATCTTTTTAAATCTGCTCATTGTATTGTTCAAATTGGCAATGGCTTTCTCAGTATGTAAGATTGCCAGGATTTCTGCTAACCATTCACTATAGGAGATTTCTTGCTGGTCAAGCCAATGTCGTAAGACCAATTTCTTGATGGATATGGCAATAAGTGTTATATAATACTTCCAGTTACGAATTTTAATACCAGAAAGGTCGCCCAGGAGACAAATTTCGCGAGTGAATAAGTCCTTCAGACCTAAGAGGGGATCCGTAAGTTGCCTAATATTATGCCACAAACGGGATGTTTTCAGGCATGTCCAACAGATATGGAATAAGGTTCCTTCCTGTTGTTGACATCTTACACATAAAGTGGTAGTCTTTAAGCCCAGCTTAACCAATTTACAAGGTGTATAATAAGCATTATGTAGAATAGAGAGTTGCATTAGTCTTAATCTGTCCTGCTTGATAAATTGGTGACAAGTGTACCAAATAGTTGTCCAGTTAATATTCTGGCCTGGGAAAAAGGATTCCCGTAGACCGGTTGATCCAAAGCTGTCAGGAAACTTCCAGAGGAACAATATGCTATAGATTTTGGATATCGCCTTAGGGCCTCCACTCAGCCTACATAATTCATTACGGAATGGGATGAAGTGACCTATCCTAGGCTTATTGCCAAAAGATTGTACCAAAGTGTGTCTAACTTGAATGAGCCTGAATGTATGTTTATTGGGGATACCAAATTTGGTGATAATTTCCTGAATTGAAAGCCATGTGTTATGGTCATTAATAAACCCGGAGATCTCCAAATCCTGTAGTATTGGGAGCCAAGATTGGGGAATCGGTTTGCCCGCTATTTTAAGGCAAAGATTGCCTACTATAGGTTGATTAAGATCCTTAGTGTGATCGTACCTAAGGAATCGGCAAATCTGCGCGTGAATTTTTAAAGATATAGAAATTGTCGAGTTTTTGAGCTTTATTGGGAGAAATCTCTCCCTAATGTATAACAATCCCTCTGGATTTAAGCCGGATGTCCATATTAGTGACAGTTCAATTTTAAGCAAAGCCGGGGCCCTATATAAAAATTTCCCTGGGATATCCATCGCATATATTTATTGACATGCAATGCCCAAAAATAGAGGGTCACATTAGGAAGCCTCAAGCCCCCTTTATTTTTAGAGGCCATCAAGGTATGGTAGGCTATACAAGGAGACTTGTTTGACCAAAGAAATTTGGTAAATAACGATCATAGTTTCTTGAACCAGGATAAGGGAAGCCAGATATTGAGCATGGAAAGGGGATATAATAAGCACGGGAACACATTCATTTTGATTAAATTTATTCTTCCCCATAATGAAATAGAAAGGGATGCCCACCTGTTCAAATCTAGAGTAATATTGTTTACCAAAGTGTCCAGATTTAACCTAATAATTTGCTTGGGGCTACAAGATAATTCTATGCCGAGAAATCTGAGGGAATCTTGCTTCCAGTTAAGTCCAAAAGCAGCTATATTGGATCTGAAAAATCTATGATTCAGCGGGAATACCTTTGTTTTGCCAATATTTAATTTATAGTTGGACATTCTACCGAAAGTGGCAATGATATCCAGCATATACGGTATTGACGTACAGGGGTTAGAGATTTGGAGGAGGAGATCATCTGCGTAGGCAGAAATCTTTACTTCACAGGGGTAAATGGGAATCCCTTGAATATTCAGGCAACTTTGTAATCGACTAATTAGTGGTTCGAGATACAGGTTAAATAATAGTGGAGATAAAGGACATCTCTGCCTAGTACCTGAATGAAGGGTAAACTTTTTGGAGATCACCCCGTTTCCTGACACCTGGGTGGAAGGAGATTTATACAATGCACGTATCTAGCTTATAAAATCAGATGGGAAGCCAAAGGACTCCAAAATCTGAAAAAGATACTCCCAATGTACCCCTATCAAATGCCTTCTTGGCATCCAGGGAGACCAGAGCCGCAGGGTAAGGTGCATCCCTAGACACCAAGAAGACATGGGACAGGGTCCTTAAGTGATCAGCTGATGATCTACCCTTCAGGATCCTGGACTGTTCTGATCCTATCAGAGTATCCATTACCTTTTCAAGCCAGCAGGCCAACAATTTGGCCAGAATTTTTATGTCCTGATTTATTAATGATATAGGACAGTAGTTGGTTACACGATCAGGAGGTCTACCCGGGTTAGGAATCAAAACAATCATTGCTTTGAATAACTAGGGGTCCGTGTCTGCGCCCGATAGGATATACTGGTACAAAGGGAAAAGCATTGGTACTAATTGAGCCTGAAATTTTTTTATAAAATAAGGCTGAGTATCCAACTATCCCTGGGGTTTTGTGCACTGGTAGATCATTAATAACCGTGGCAATTTCTGCAGCACTTATCGGAGCAAGAAGTCTATTCTGCTGTTCTAGTGAAAGCCAGGGTAAATTAGAGTCATGTAGATAAGCCTGCAATTGTTGTGTTGTAGGGTGTGAACACATAGGGCAGTATAGTTCCTTATAATAAATTGTGAACTCTTTAATAATTTCCTCTGGATGTGTTTTAAGGGAGCCGTCTTGCAAGGAAAATATAGAGGTAACGTAACGAGATGTTTCCATTTGTTTAACCCTAAGTGCCAATAACCGACCAGCCTTTTCCCCTTGATCAGTATACGAGGCCTGAGTTTTTAAAATAGAATAATCTGCCTTCTCGAGAAGAAGTTCCATATATGCGGCTCTCAGTTTGATCAGCTCTTGCCGGACGGTTTCAGTTGAAGTGGGGGAAAGGTCTTCCTCTAGAGTCTTAATTAGGGAGAGCAAGTGAGCCAGTCTAGCACTGGAAGCCTTTTTCCTGTGTGTGGCTATGCTAATCAAGACCCCTCAGCGATATGCCTTGAAGGATCCCCATAACATATCTGGTCTACTCTGGGGATCATTGTTGGAATGATGAAAAATATCAATCTGTTCTTGTATCTGTTTGCTAAAAGAAGTATCTTTTAACAACAAATCATTTAATTTCCACCTGGAACCTCTTTTTGGGAGGGAAATCATTGATACCAAACAGGAAACAATAGAGTGATCTGAAAGGGTCCCTGGTAAAATCGAGGATTCCAGCATTCCGGGTATAAGGGAATGAGACTGAAATACATAATCAGTCCTCGATGAGGAGGAATGAACTGGGGAAACAACAGTAAATTTCCTGTCTGAGGGATGTAAAATCCACCAAATATCGCACATTTTGGTCTGCTCAAGAAATTCCCGGAATGCCCTTTGGGCAGGGCAAAGACCCATCCTCTGTGGGTTTGACCAGTCCATGGTTTGGTCATACACTAGGTTAAAGTTTCCCCCTATAATTATAGGTATGGAGAGATTGGTTGTAAAACTTGTATTAATTGGGTAAAGAATTCGGGTGCGTCGTTATTGGGCCCATATACGCTACCTAATATTATTTCCTTATTATAAAGTAAGCCCTGAACAAAAATATATTTTCCTTCTGGGTCCTTAATCACATTAATTGTATTAAATGGGACTTTCCTGTGAATGAGGATCATTACCCTGCAGCTATTTGTAGTTCCCTCTACACTGAAAAACTGGCCAAACTGCTGCCTGCGAAGCTGGGACGCCTCCACATCCAAAAGATGTGTTTCCTGAACACAAACAATGTCTATGTTCAATAACTTTAAATGATGTAACACCTGATATTGCTTCCTTCTCTTTCTACCCCCTCTAATGTTCCATTTTGCGAAGCATAGACTGTTAGCCATTGTGTCTAATTAATAGGATAATGGTCTCCATCTCCTGTACAAGAAGTAATGTGAAAACTCGAGGTATGGCAGCCTTAGCATTGGTAATACGTTCCTAGCAGATAATATCCCTTCCCTGCCACCCCCCACCCTACAAATATGTAACAACAAGAATTGAGATTAGAAAACATCTTGCACAAAAAACCCTAACTTTCTCTCCCTCCTGTCATAGGCATGCGGTACAGCAGGTCCTGTGTCAGTCCCTAGAACTCCCCCTCCTGCTACCCAAGAGTTTAAAGAGGAAACCTTTAAAATCCAAATTGTAAACACTAACAGTGTGTAAATCCAAACTGCATTGAACATACAAAGACAAGGCTATCACGCCTATACATATCCATACAGAACTTTTCACTGTACCCTCTATTTACTTGAGTGGGATTGCACTATTGGAAATCCCCTAGTATTGTGAAAGTACTGATTTTCAGTCTCTCCATGTGTTACCCATATGTACCAGTCAAGAGGGATGATATAAAACTGAATTTAAAATGCCAAAATAACCTCCACTGCGAGTTATTCGTCATCCTTGCCAATATACGCGAGTGGAGAGTGCCCTCTTATGAAGAGATCATATTCTAACACTTCCAGCTTGTCAAAACTAAAATAGAATTGACCCGAATCAAACAATTATTACATATCGCACCCACCCTCATAAATAAATGCTCGTGAACAACAAAACCTGTTGTCATCGCAGGCATTAGGCAAATCTGCTGGAAGGGGAACAAAAAGGAAATGCAAGACTATGTGCAACCCCAACTGAGCCCGCAGAAATGTCATTTGCTTCCAGTCCTGCCAAGAAGCAGAATAAACAGCCATTAAACCCACAATGTTTTTGAGACATGTAATGAGATACTATAAATGGCCTAAACAGTACTTTAGCAATAAACTAGCTTTCCTTTGCAGTCCTTCAACATGATCATGCAGAAGCTCCGGTAATTCTCCCTGGAGTCACTGCTGCTTTCCTGCTCCTTCAATGGGTTTTAAAGAGATCGGGGTATTCCTTCTGTAGTACCTTCAGCGCAGATTCCACTTCATCAAAGTACATCCAGGTACCCCAAATCATTACCTGGAGATGAGCGGGGTACCCCATTCAAAATTTTATACCTGCAGTGATTAGCTTTGTTACAGTGGGATGGAAAAGGGCTCTCCTTTGTCACACCGTAGCAGGGAGATCCTGAGTTATACATATCTTGCTTCCTTCACAGAGCACCTGGTCTAACTCCTTAATCTTGGAGAGAAGGAACTGTTTTTCTTGAAAATTAAGGAATTTGAACATCAAAGGCTGGGGTGGTTGACCAGGGGCAGGCATTGGCCGTAGTGATCTATGAGCCCTCTCAATTATGTACGAGACTCCAAAAGGAGAGGAGCCAGCAAGCTTCTTAATTAATTTCTGAATGAACAGGACGGTATTGTTACCTTCCTCTTTTTCTGGAATGCCCAAAATCACTATATTATTTCTATGGCTCCTCCCCTCTAAATCTTTGACTTTTTGCTCCAACTTTTTGATGCGCTGTTGATTTTCTACTATATCGTTATCTATACAATCTGATTTCTTCTCTATGGAGATAAGCTGGGCCTCTGAATCTGACATTCTAGTCGATAAATCTTCAAGCGCCCCTGACATCTGCTTAATTTCAGCAACAACTGATTTCAAATCCTCTCTGAATGGTTGCAGCTCTTTTAAAAATAGCTCTAGGGAGGGTCACGTGATGACAGGGTGAAGGGCAGCAGCAACCTCCCGTAGCTCCGCACCTCCGTTTAATAAAAACTGATTTCTAATATATTTCACCGCAAACAGTGTGCCTTACTTACATCATAAGATCGCTAGAATCTCACAGTGGACAATCACCTGTCTAAAATGGACGTTTTTATGAAGAAACCGACGCAGAGACACCACCTGCCAACGACGCCAGAAAAGGAGCAGGCTGCGAAGAGGCCTAGGCACCAGCAATTGAGAGACAGTAAAAATCCAGCCACCATTACTGCTCTCTCAGAGGAGAGATTTCTGGAGGAAATGAGGCCGCTCCAAGAGTGTATATCAGAGATCGCAGAAGATATGCAGCAGATTAAAACCTCAGTGCAGGCCCTGACTATGAGAGTGGGAGACTCCGAAGTTAAGATTCTTTCGTTAGAGAGAAAACGAGACAAAAATGAATCGACGATCACACAGTTCGGGAGAAGATTGAAAAAACTTGAAGAGAAGTTAGAAGATCTTGAGGGGAGGAGTAGGAGAAACAACCTATTGCTATTTGGTGTGCCTGAAAAAGAAGAAGGCTCGAATCCAATCTTATTCTTGCAGAAATTCTTTGAAAAGATAGTGGGCCCTTCTCCAAATGGAGCCGCGTATGTTATTGAGCGAGCACACTGGGCACTGCGTCCGCCCCGCCTCCCAACTCCCCCATGACCCCTGATCTGTCGCCTGCTCAATTTTTTAGATAAACAACATATCCTGGCTAAAGTTAAAAACCTACAAGAAATACTCTGGGAAGGACACCGGCTTAGGATTGCGCAAGATCTGCCTCAGTTGGTCAGGGCAAAATGGCAGAAATGCATCCAGTTGTTTCCAAATTGTTTGCAGCTGGGAAACCCTTCAGAATGCAATACCCCGCAGTGCTGTAGGTCAAACATCAGGACAAATGGATCTCTCTGGAAAATAAAGAGCAAGCTCTGACAGAGCTCAGAGAATTACTCCCGGACCTGTTTAAGGGAATGGAATGAGAAAGGGTATTATGCTACAATTGACGAAAGATCGTAGTGACAAAGTTATGGTAAACGAGATCTTTGTGGGCTTATTAAATAGTCATCTGGATATTAAAGTAATGTGGAAATTCAACAAGTGGTCGGTGTCCTACAGGTAATGGCCATGGGAGGCCACTGAAGGTGTTCTTGGACTAAATATTATCGAACATTAAGGGAACTGTTCCTGGAGCCAGGCTTCTTCCTGGATGCGCATCTTGAAACATATGCTGATCACTCAAGGGCTTCATTTTCTTTTGGCTATGAGAGACTGTGAGCGGAGATATGTGGGAATACCCTGATTGCAGTAGCAGGGACATGAGCCCGGAAGAAGTATTGCAAATGATATCACCTACTAGATCTTTTAGCCTCTCATTCAGCTCCTTGCCTGTTGATTTGGCCGCTCTATTCCTTCATGGGCTTTTTCTTATCATGAGATGAGTGTTTTGTTCCATTTATCAACTCGATTGGGCTTTTCCCCTTTTACCTAGAGGCCCGCCTGAATGGAATACGCAAACGGTGGGGAAGAACAAATGGGAATGATCAGTATCTACTTTTGCAGTGGCATATACTTCATGGGACACTCGAGCCACTTGATGGTCTCCATAGTTTTCGGCTGTGACACATAGCGACCGGAGACATGGGGGACTATATTAACTGCATTAACTGAGCCTAGCTACCAAAAACAAAGTTAATTACTATCTGGGGACTTACTATACACTACTAACCTCTTATTTCTTTCCTTCAGCATGGTCACCTTGCTCCTCCTATTGCCTTCCCCTATTAGGGGAATTCGCCAGGGTGAAGCAAACGATCCTAGGAGCCTTGGAATTATCATACAATGTTATGATCTACCTGTTATGATTACTTAACTTTTCTATTCAAGATTTAGAGAAATTAGACATTTTAATATACGTGGGTTGGGCATACTGTTTGTTTAATGGGAGGATGGGGAGCAGGGGGGCATGGTGTGTATTACTCTGTGGAAAGACATTACGCACCGTGGTGGTTTGGGAGTTGCAGTTCCTGGGAACTGGGGGAGAACGTAAGGGATAAAAGAGAATGTTTTATTCATTAGGGGAAGGTACAATAGGAGAAATCAGGGTAATAGATAACGAAAAGGGTTCTTTGAGGGGGGGAGGATGTCAAGTGTGACTGGAGTGGATGATGCTGCATATCACGGGACAAGATATCTTTCTAAGTCCAATCATATTTCTGGGTTAAGTAAGGGAGTAGATCCTCACAGCAACATAACTGCTGGTAATGAGTAATCAATACAAGGTTATTAGTTGGAATATTAAGGGCGCCCAGGACAAGGGCAAAAGACTGGTTATTCTCAGACACTTGCAGCAATTAAAGGCAGGGATAGTTTGCCTTCAGGAAACGCACATGAAACAGGGAGACGCCCATTTGTTCATCAAAACCTGGGTAGGACAGGCCTTTGGTGCCGGGAGATCCAGTAACAGTGGAGGGGTGGTCATTCTCATAAACAAAAATATCCCTTTTATATTAAAGCATGAGAAATATGATCTCAGTGGGAGATATATTATTTTGCTGGGTAGTATAGAGACTAAACCAATTCTACTGGGTGCACTATATGGCCCAAATGGAAAAGCCCCTGAATTCTTTATTCATCTATTAAGTATGGTAACCACTGATTCACCTGTAGAAACTATATTGGGAGGGGATTGGAATGTGGTGCCAGACACGCGGTTGGTCAGATCTGATCCTCAGAGATGGGGACTTTCCCCATCACAGAGGGAACTGCACGATCTAATGAATGGTGCAAATATCCTCGATGTATGGCGGGTGTTGCACCCTGTGGAGCACCAATATACATTTTACTCACCCCCCGCACAAATCACTATCCGGTATTGATTTTATCTTATTAAGTTCCCACTTACTTCCAAATGTAGTATGCTCCGAAATTCATGAGAGGGTCATATCTGATCATTTGCCTGTCTCACTAATGTTCCATTTTGGGAAAGGATATAGGAGGGACTTTGTTTGGAGGCTGAATAACAAGCTGCTCCAGAAGTCTGAAACCATACAGCAGATAAGAGATTTCCTCACCAACTTTCTCTCAATAAATAGGGGCTCAGTTACGAGAATTGACATAGTCTGGGCGGCAGCAAAGTGTGCTTTGAGAGGGGAGTGCCTACATTTGGCGTCTGTTAGATCCAGGCTACATAAAATACAGCAAGATAATTTGCTCTCAGACATCCGACGGTTGGAAGCCACTCTCAATTATAAGTCCCCCGAAGCTGAATGGGCAACGCTACATAGATTGCAGGCCCAGTACTCAGCCCTAATTAATCAAAGGGTAGAATTGTCACTGAGGCATACCAAAATCAAATATCTAGACGCCGGGGAAAAAGCTGGAAAGTTGTTAGCGCTGAGGCTCCAGCAGGTAGAGGCTTCACACTTCATTGCTGGTTTTAAAGTGAGTAATCAAATCATAACGTCACCCAGAGAAGTGGTGGAGGAGATAAAGAACTACTACACGAGACTGTATTCAGTCGATCAGGCAGACCGTCCCAAGGCTTAGACCATCCTCAATTATCTAGCCTCAATAGAGTTACCGACAGTGACCCCTCAGAGTGCCAATACACTGGGTAATCCGGTAATGGTACAGGAGGTCACACAAGCCATCCAGCAACTCGCAATGGATAGAGCACCGGGACCAGATGGTCTCTCTAATAATTTGTACAAAGTGTGTACGCTAGAACTTGCCCCCCCCCGCTAACAGACATTTTCAATTATTGGTACTTGGAGGGCATGTCGGAGGATAGTTTTCTAAAAGCGTTGATCACTCTTATCCCAAAGCCGGGAAAGGACCCCCTTAATCCCGCCAGTTACCAACCTATCTCACTGATCAACTCAGATGTCAAGATCTTAGCTAAGATCTTGGCCAACAGATTAAGCCCTGTGTTAGCTACTCTTATTGGGCGGGAGCAAATTGGGTTCATGGCAGGGAGATCATCCGTTGACCACATGCGGAATATCATGCATATTCTCTCGGCATCCAGGGACTCTGACTCCACGGCGGTGTTGGTGTCCATGGATGCCGAGAAGGCCTTCGACGTGGTCTCTTGGGACTTTTTATTTCTGGCAATGGCACGATATGGCCTCCCAGCTGGATTTATTAAATGGGTCCAGAT
This sequence comes from Neoceratodus forsteri, assembly GCA_016271365.2. Classification (NCBI taxonomy): domain Eukaryota; kingdom Metazoa; phylum Chordata; order Ceratodontiformes; family Ceratodontidae; genus Neoceratodus; species Neoceratodus forsteri. The sequence goes on from CM057449.1 coordinate 1,677,358,393, forward strand.
CCTGTGTTCCTCCCCATCTGCACAGGTTTGGTGCAATGGCACACTGTCGGGCCCTTTTTGGCTTCAGAGGGGGACCAGGCAGGGCTGCCCTCTATCCCCTCTCCTGTTCAATCTTTATTTGGAGCCCCTTCTCAGGAAAATAACTGCCTCCCCTCAAATTAGAGGTATAAAACTAGGGGAACAACGGTATACCCTGTCTGCTTACGCGGATGATTTGCTGATACATATGGAGGAGCCGGTAGTCGGGATCCCAGTGCTTCTGAAGGTGATGAAGTCCTTTGGAGAGGTCTCCCACTACAAGCTAAATGTATCTAAATCCAAAGTTTTTTTCCCTGAATGATAAGACCACCCAGGAGATCATAAGTGGCACTAGTTTGGAATGGGCACCATATATCCTTACCTACTTAGGCATTCAGGTGGCCAAAGACCTCCCCACCATGATGAAATTGAACCTTACAGAGCTACTCAAGGTTATTAAATTGGACCTGGAAAGATGGAACAATCTTCCGCTTACATTATGGGGGACAGCTAACATCGTAAAAATGAATGTCTTGCCCAGGGTTCTATATCTGGTCGGGATGCTAGGGTGCTATCTTCCCAAAAAGTGGTTCAACTACCTACAGTCGATGATAAATGCCTTTCTGTGGAAGGGAAAGAAAGTTAGACGAGCATATCATAAACTTACAGGGCCTAAAAGACAGGGTGGACTAGCATTACCCTCTTTCTTCACCTATTACTGTGCCCATCATCTGAGCAGAGTAGTCCACTGGTCAAGAGCAGGTTTAAGCCGGCCTGGTGGCGCTGAGGGTTGAGGCGCTGGTCGCTACACCTTGCGCCACGCCGGACACCCGTGTTCGGGTGCGAGCACAGGTTGTCGGGGGTCGGCGGGGAGGAGATGGATCAAGCGTCCGGAGGACTGCTCTCCATCTCCGGGGCGGGGGTATTCGGGCGGCAGGTGCTTGTCTGACCCCTAGCGGAGGCTGGGGATCAACAGCATGCAGCCGCAGAGACAGGGGGGAGGTGGGATGTGGCGGATGCTTGACTGGTGCGCGCACGGGAGCGTGCGCGCACTCAGTCGCTGGGGCCATTGCACACCATGCCCGCCAGGAGAAAAAATTCCAAAAAAATGGAGCCTGGCAGCACGACATCGTTCCCCGTCGCCATTCCCGGAGGACGCCTCCCTGGCATGGACCCGTTCGGGTGGGTTGAGTCACTCCCCACCACCCTGCCACGAAGGGTAAGTCACGGGGTGCTGAAGGGAGGGGGTCTCATGTCCGGGGGTGGCGCCGGAGGAACGGCGGAGTGCCGGGGGGGCCGGAGCTCCTGAGGAAAAAAAAAAAAAAGAGCAGGTTTAGAAAACAAGAATCAGGCATATACTCCCCTGTGGCTGGATATAGAAAAATCACTAATATCCCAGCTCCAGGGTAAACTCACCTCTTTGATTTACGTCAGCCCCACGAAACTCCCCAGTAAGCTGAAAAAACACCCCCATAGGATGGTCGGTTCGGGCCCTCCAGCAAATACAAACATTTATTTCATGTAACTGGCATGCATCCCTGGAACAGCCTATTGTGGGTAACCCCCATTTTCAAATAGACCGTAAACCCATCTCGCCCACATTCTGGCTGCTCCTGACCGATAAGAGGGTCGCTGATTTCCTTGAGAACGACCAATTGACATCATTCTCAACTTTTCGTGCACGTTATCCAGTATCAGTTACAGACTTTTTCAAACATAAGAAGGTCATAGAAGCAATTAAAAACCATATGGGGAGGGATGACACCAACTGGTCATACATGGAGAAATTGGTTAGGCTCCTGCAGGCAGTGGGTGAATCGCATGCAGTGTCCAAAACTTACAAAATGTTACAGTCTATGGATGTTAGCCTACCCCGGGGGATCTGCTATTATTGGGCCCAAGAGCTATCAATTTCACCTGACGCAGCGACTTGGGGACGGGCTTGGGAGGAACAGTTATACCTTTGTTAAACAGGACAGGCTACGAATGATACAGTTCAATATTATGAATAACTTATATTTCACACCAGTTAAGCTACATAAGGTGGGACACGCCCCTTCTCCTGTGTGCACTAGGTGTCGCCTCACCCCTGGCTCTCTATATCATATGTTGTGGGGTTGTTCACTGGTCCAGACCCTTTGGCAAGCTATTAAACAACTACTGGATCCGTGGCTTGGGCTTGATTCCCTCTTCACCCCGGAAATATGTCTATTATATTTGTTGCCGAGGGGTATTCCCAAAGCCAGGAAGGCATACATTGCTCTAGTCTCGGCAGTATCCAAACTCATTATTATGAGACACTGGAAGGAAGAAATACGGTTGTCTGTGAGGGAGTGGTATAAGGAGATGCTCACTGCTTTGCAATTAGAAAAGCATATCCTGTATATGAGTAACCGACCGCACTTATATCAGCCCAGATGGGGCTCCCTGGAGGCCTTGTTTATTGCATGTAACCCTCAATGAACCAAAGTTAGTGGATTGCTTGCTCAACAGGTGGAACCCAATTTGGCAGCTATGCTGGAAGAATATGTACGCACTTGATGTGGGGGAGGGTAGAGTGGTAAGGGGGGTGTGTGGATTTATTGGAAGAGGGTGTGGGGTTATTAGATGGGGATAAAGTAGTAGATTTTAGAACAGAATGGGGTTATTTAGCCGATGTAACCACAAGGCTATTATGGCATGTTCCATGTTCTTATGTAACAATGCTTATGTCTAGCAACCTATTGTGTATTATGGATGTTGGAAAAAGGTGAATAAAGTATACTAAATAAAAAAAAAATAGCTCTAGGGTGAGGGGAGTTGCATCTGAAGCCAAGATGTGAGAGGCCGTGGTAGTAGGCTGTTTACCGCTCCCAGTCGTCTGGACCTTGCTTCTTTTACCGGATTTCTGTAGGGAGACAAGCGGGGTATGTCAGGGCATTGTGGTTCTCATTTCAACTTCCATTTTCAGCCTGGATCATCAATGCTTAAATCCACACCTTAACAACTGGTTCAGCGATTCTTAAAATCTTATTTGGAACTGATTTAATTGAAATTAATGCCCTGAATAGCGGAAGCCGAATCCAAGTGCTGCTACACAGTCTGCTGCATCATGTGATCTCCCCTTTCTGCCCATTTCATAATGTGGTACAAGAGATAGCCAAGAGCAACCTACTCCATGGGGTGACTACCTGCAATATTACCATAACCCCTGGTAGTACTTCATTGCCATTATAAAATGGGAATGTCTTATTTAGAAATAGTTTTTTTAAACTTACATTTATAGTAGGTAGACCAGAGTGAATTTATCAGTAATATAGTCTATTCACAACTGTGACAGTTCCACTGTTTGAGACACACTGGTGATATTTTGCTTCCAGTGTGTGATGGCTCTTGGTGTCACCAAGCACTTGCTGACTGCAGCTGTGGTTGTCTAGAGTGATGTTTAGCACTGAGACATATGGGCAATAGGTTTCATAAAAATGAAAAGAAGAGCCATCTCTGAGTGTTGCTGTGAATCTATTTTTTCACATTTCCTTAATTTGTTTTTTATTTAAAAATAATATGCTTTGATCAACAGTCACATGTTTAACACTATGACACTTTGATGCCAAATACAGTACAGAAAAATAGATGTTTATGTCTCAGACGCCATGTCCTCCTCTGAATTTTCTTTCCGCAGAAATCATATTCTTCAGTTTGCGAGATCTTATTCATTTTTACAGTAATATATTGTGAAGTCATAAATAGAGCATTTTGACATGGGGGGAGTAGTAGGTGGATGAAATAAAGTCTGGGGAACAAAGACAACGTTTGCATGGAAATGCCCCTAGCAATAAATAACTAGGTGACATACAGACAGAAAATTAATTACAAAAATGGTGATTTGTGTCTGATTATTATATATTTAAAATAAAGCTTTTTATGCCCGCCCATCGGCACAGCTGTTGGATTTCCTCTTGCGAAGCTGGTGACCCGGGTTTGGGAATGGACCCAGGTTGTTGGAGGGCCAGCCAGGGGAGAAGGATGGAGCATCTCATGGACTGCTCTCCTTCTCTGGGGGGAGGGCAAGGAGAATTCCCGGTGCATGAGGGACCCCTGGCAGAGGCTGGGGGCACCACAAGCAGCCAGCTTCTGGTTGTCAGTGGGTGGGGTGGATGCAGGTCATCATTGCACATCCCCACCCCAAAGCTCACAGGGGGAAAAACACTGTAGTCAGCGTCTCCATGACACCCACTTCACCTTGCCTACATCAGCTCCCAGCCGGCTCCCCAGACCTGACCTATGTCCGCAGCACCTTGGACAGTGCCACGGCCCCACCTGGGGGGGGGGTAAGCCAAGGGGACAACAGGGGAATCTCGGCCATATAGGAGTGAAGGGTGGTGAGGACTGTGACCAGGGCAGATGTCCCGATGTTGGGGCAGACAAAAAGCACAGTAAATAAAAAAATAAAGCTTTTTTGTGATGTGATATATTCTGTTTATGCAATAGGGGTGAGCTATAAGCCCATTGCATAAATGTCAGTATCTCCACAGCTGTTGAATGCATTTTATTTATCTACATAGTAGACACATCATAGAAATTTATCTAAACAGTGAACACATCACACTGCTGCCACCTGCAGGTCTACTTTTCATGCTGATCAGAATGTCAGTCTGAGCATTCTATTCCTACCTAGCACCAAGCAAGTGCAAATGCTTTACCTCATGCCACCTTAACAACAGTAACATTCACAGTGCAAACAGATGTTACCATGATGCGCTGTACATGACACTGTAAACAAAAAAAAAGTCATAACTCAGTTATTTAAAATAAGACTGCTACACCAGATTGTGATAAAAATGACAAGCTACAACAACAGTTTTGATCTTGAGATGGAGGCTATACTAACTCAGATGGAGAATGACACTGCCCCTCTATTGTCACCAGACGAAACTGCAAATGAGGACACAGCAGCAGCTGAAGCACAACTGGAATTGGCAAGTACCCCACTAACCACAACTGACACGGGTCCATGACAGCTCGCTCCCCCCAACTCGCTCCCACCATATTCACTCCCGACTATACGCTCCCTTACAAACTTGCTCCCTGTCAAATTAGCTCCATTACAAATTCACTCCATGACAGAAGTATAGTATTAAATTGCTGATTCCACTGACACTAACAACTGCAACAAATGTCAGTTACTGTATGTTCTGTACCCTCAGCATATCCCAATCAACTCTAATTGAGCAACTGTAATTGAGCGGCCTGTTTAAGCAATCATGATTTCTTATAATGCCATTGCTTACTTGTCTTCCTGCTTCTTTTACCAATCTTGCTATCAAGATAACAGGATGCTTTGTTACCTCTGAGTGGAAGAAAAAAAAGTTAGTTGATGACAGCAATTTTATCTACACGCATCACAAGCATTGCAATGAAGGCAAGTCGATTTGGCAATGTGAACATGCTTTAAGAAACCTAAGGGGTGCAATGCTATGATGACCTCACAATAATTCATTAGTTTTCACAGCACACCCATGCCCAGACCCCTGTGCAGTGGAAAAAGCTGAAGCAATAACTCAGGCCAAGCAAAGGGCCATGGCAACGCAGGACACCACAACTCAGGTTTTAATTCATGCAAAAGAAAATGTATCCCTTGCCTCCCATGGTAAAATTATAGATAAAAATTTGAAATGCAGTGTGCAGTGCATGAGAGTTCATGGTGCCCCCACAACCCCAAGGACTTGATAGAATTAACTATTCCTGCTGCTTACCAGACATAGAAGCTGGTGGTGCTACTGTCAATTTTATGCTGCACGATAGTGGCCCAGGAAATGAAGGCATACTCATTTTTGGCACGAAAACAATCTTAAATTCCTAGAGCGAGCAAAGCACTGATTTGCAGATGAAACATTCAGTGTTTCACCCCCACTATTCCACCAGCTTTTTGTCATAATGGGTGAGCATTTGGGTAACATTCAACTAGGTATATACGTATGCTGTCCTGCCAAATAAGAGACAGAAAACTTATATGAGAATGCTTGAGGTTATAAAAGTCATTAACCCAAACTTGAGCCCTGCTGTCATTATGACAGACTTCGAGAGAGCATTGATTTCTGCATTTAACTCAGTTTTCCCACATGCCAGGCAAACAGGGTGCTTTTTCCATTTCACACAATGTATTTACTGAAAAATTCAATCGCAAGACCCAGAATTTTCACTTAAATGTCGATATCTACCAGCCCTGTCTTTTTACCAACCAGATGAAGTTATAGCAAGATTTGAACAGATTACTGATGACATTCTCAATGTATTCCCTCAAGAACTTGAGCCCATCATCAATTATTTCGAGGATGTCCAGATTGGTAGGTGCAACAGAAGGGGGACTGGTCACAGACAGCCTCATTATCCGATTGGGTTATAGAACAATAGTGTCAGTGTGAAGGATGGTACTGCTAAAACCAATAATGCCATAGAGGCATTTCATCATAGAATGCAGAGCCTTCTACACATGGCTCACCCAACAGTGTGGAAGTTTATTAAGGGTCTGTGTGCAGTGCAAAAAAAAATGGACTCTGAGGTGGAACAGCTAATCATCAGAAATGCACCAAATGCATCTCACCACATTTACAGGGATAATGCAGAGTGACTAGCTTATATCATGGAGAAATATCAGGACAGAATGACAGAGGAATTTCTATGGGGTGTAGTGCATAATTTTGACTATTAAGAACTGCAGCCTGTGGTTTTAAACATTTGTGTGATGTTATTTAATAAAGCTTGTTGCATTTTTAACTGTGGATTACTCTCTCTATCATGGATTACCCTGGATTACTGCTATTATTACCACTACTGGTGGTTACTGCAAAGGTATACAATTTTTCATGTATGGGAGTATCATTTTGGGAGCAAATTGATAGGGGGCGGATTGATGCGGGAGCATAAAGATGTGGGAGCTAATTGTCAGGAGCGAGTTTGCTAGAAGCGAATTTAGGGAGTGAATTGTCATGTTCCCAATTGACACTAACGCAATAGATGAATATATCCTCAGTGCAAGAAATGTTAACACCTTTAGAAAAACTGAGACTGACATCCAAATGTTCACAAAATACCTGAGAAAGCAGTTAAATATCAGCAGGCCACTGCATGAGATAACTGCTGAAGAACTAGACCTGATCCTATGTGTTTTCTTCATAAATTGTCAAAAAAAAAGGGACTACATATGAGCCACTGACACTCCATTCCATCTTCCAAAGTATAGAAAGATATTTAAGATTGAAAATGTACCCTGAATATCTCTATACTTCTCTAAAGTTCCACAAACCAAGGCAAGTGCTATTATCTAAACAGAAAAACTTAAAATGTGCTGGTAAAGGCAATAAACGAAGGCAGCAGATGCGTTAACTGATGCTTTGATTGACAAGCTGTAGGAAGAACCCCATACCCAATCCCGTTTGAAAGAGTGTAACTGTTCTATTGAATGCATCCAGGTTTCTTGCAAGAAACACACCGTAATCTGTAAATCATGTATCTGATGAAATAGAGCTTGCCGTTTCAAGGTATTTAATAAGCTATGAGTGTTAAGGGAACCCCAGAGCAACCGCATTACCAAAAGAAATTGTCAAACCCAACTCTATTTTTTCCTTTTTTTCTCTTTATAATTATCTACTGGCTGTGACAGAGTAGATAATGAAGATTTTTGTGGGAGTCCGAATCCCCTAACTCCATCTCTGTATCCCCCATGGCGTAAACAAGGCCACATAGGAATTGATAGTTTCCAAAGTAGGCACAGCAGGTAGATTGGGGGGATGTAAGTGTCTCAAAGATCTGCGACGAGGCAGAGGAGACCCAGAGATCACTTTTTTGGGCTCTTTCCCCAGGGCAATTGTTATCTTGTCAGAATAACATACTGGAGGGAACTCCGAGGGGTCTGGTAGACCCATGCAGGGTACTATATCCTTCCCCGATCCAGATCCAAAGGTTTGGTCATTTGTCTCAAGTACCTTAGAAGAAGAAGAACTATAAGAAGGACCCCTGGAGGGAGTTTTCCCTCTTGAAAGAGGAGATAGAAAATGTGAAAGAGGGGATGAAGGGGGGGCACAGGGGGGTGTTGGCAGCTTCCTGAGCCTTCTGAATTAAAAGCTCAGGACTAATGCAGGATGCCTTATTCTTAGCGGCCCAAGGACATTCTCAAAAAACATGTCCGTATTCCTCATGTAAGTCAAACCTAGAGTGATTGACACATTGCATAGTTATGTGACCCTCCTCCCCACAATTGTCACTATGAGGCTGGTCGCATACACTTGAAAAGTGTGTCTGAGATCCACACTTATAGCATGCTCTTGGCTGGCCGCTATAAAAACAGACCCCACTGTCCCTGCCTAACAAACATAAATTAGGTACATGCTCTACCCCTGAGTCAGATTGCCTCAATTTGATTTTATATTTCCAGCCCCCAGTCCAAAACTGCTCTGAATCCAAAATGGGTTCAGGGGCACTCAACACTTCACATTTCTGGGATAACCAGAAAGTAATATCTTCCACATGGACCCCCTCATTCCTAAACATCACTGTGACATATTTTATTAATGGCTTGGTTAAAGGAATAACCAAAAAGGGGGTCCACGTGGAAGGAAATTTCACCTGCCCATAACGGTCCCAAAATAAATCCAAAGCATGCAAAGTCCGAAAACTAATATCATAGTTATCCTCCCCTGAAATGTTGATGAAGGCAAAGACCTCCTGAGGAGTAAAATGAAATGATTCTTTTAGTAGAGTTTTCCCCACATAATATCTGTCCGGCCTGTTTTCTAATCCCCCTTTATAGTGTATTCGGACTGCATTCTGACGTGGTGCTGCTTCCCTCTTTACAGTATTAAAGAGATCAGACATCAGTGGCTTCGGGGGTTAGATGAAGTAAAACCTTTTGCTAAAGGGATATCATCCAGCAGGGGAGAGATTATAGCTGATTCAGGGGAGGTAGGTGGTAATGCCTGTGCCTCAGGGACCACCAGGGTGGAAGAATCCTGTACCGGCTCCATACTCCCTTTTTTTCCACTCAAATTAGTAGACTGCACTGTCTGTGCCAAATGAGGTTTCCATTCTGGTGAACGCTGTGTTAGAGGGAAGTCCGAATCCCAGGACGGGTCAGGTTTCCAGATGCCTGATGAAGCCTGTTTCCTACCTGTCCCTAAGAGAGCTTTATCTGGGGACCAGGCTTCCTGTGTTGTTGAAACTGTCTCTGCAACCACAGAGTTTATAACTTTCTGTGGCCTTTCTTTTTTGTAGGGAAAAGAGAATTCAGTAACCCCCTTTTGTGTTCCTGCATTTGTTTGATAAGTTACTGGCATCTGGATTTGTAGTTTTTTGACAACAGGATCGTTTTTTAGTACAAAACCTGTTACTTTATCCAGAGGAGGAATCCCACTCTGAGCAAATATAGACTGAAGTGGTCTCTGTGAAAAGTCTGTTTGCAAAGCCTAAGGCAACACATTTACTTTTGTTTTAGACCCCAAACCTGGGGTAACAGGCTGTAGGCACTCGTAACCCAGTACGATTTTACTGCCAGCCTGTGCAGTAGTGTCTTTAACATTGGATGTACCTGGGTCTGCTGGAATGCACAAAGGAATTTGACTGCACCCTTTAGAGCCTGCAGAGGCGTTTGCTTCAGCTGTAGGAATGACGACTTCAGCATTACTGGTGTCAACTAGCAACTCTCCCTACTGACATTTGTCAGCCAGCTCATTTTCCACTGCAAAACTCCTTAAGCAGCAATGTTCTTTACATTCTTCCACTTGAAGCACTGCAGCGGCTTGCTGCTGCAAAGGTAAATTACCCAAACTCCAGGAACATTCATTTTGCAATAGGTGGCTATCCTGAACCATGTTACTTATATCCTGTTGTAAATAAGTATCAGAAATATGTAGGGGAGATAATTCACCACACTCCACGGACTTTAATACTACTAACAGACTGTCTGAAACAGTCGCAATTTCCGCTGAAGGTAAAGGCAAGCTTGTTGGTTGGATTTCTCCTGCTGGGCTTGTACTGAGCCCGTACACCATTTTCTTGGTAGCCTGTTCTCCCGCAACTTGCAAGCCCATTCCAGACTGCTCCTCAGTGAGTTGATTTAATTCTGCAAAATCCACAGGTGCATCATGAAACTCCAAATCTGATTCCATTTCCACGATAGTAGAATCAAAAACCTCTTTGTTACAAGTAGTGGGGGCAGAGGCAAGCTCCCCCACCACACAGACATCTTCCTCCTTCGATGTCCTGCACAGAGTGACCATTCTGACAATGGCCTGTCCCCCTACTGGCTGCAATGCAGTAGGGGAATTTCCCCGGTGCCCTGGCCAAATTTTCCTCATTCACTAAAAATACCACCAACAGCTTAATCTGGCTCAAGGTCAGTTGGTATTCATCTGTATCCCCCTTCCTCGGGTTGTACCTGAAAATAGGCAGGATTTGTCTAGTGCACTTACCCCGGTCAACAAAAACTAAATAAATAAATAAACCCCAAACTTAAGTTTTTTTTTAAAGTACAGAAACTTTTCATGAAAAAAGACAGCAGCAGTACACAGGCCTACTGCATAAATCAAATACGTAATGACCTGTGATTTAATACACTATTTATCAGAATAATTCTGTATTTTTTGTATCAAATGCTATTATTTGTTTATGGGTTTATGGCTTGAGTTACTTCTGTAAATGGAAATTGTTTTTCCAGTAAGATTTATCTGGTTCACGACAAAAAATGAAATGAAATACTGGAAAAACACAGTAAGGGCATTCCCCTGGAGTTTCTGCACCCTATGTGAAATGTTTATTTTTTCCCAATACATCATAGTTATCTAAACATTTACAATCCACAAAATAAACCATGGGTTGACATGCTTGTTTTAATAGTTACATCATCACTGTTTTAGGTGTCAACATGAGTTTGGAAGAATACATAAAACAAGCACACAGAATTTGTTATGATGCTGGCATTATGTTTTTCCATTACTGCAACAATGAAGTATAAATTCCAATTACTAGGACACCCTCTTGAACTAACTATTCAAAACATGTGGGTAAGTTTGTATGTTCTTATGCATAATACAGTATAAACTCCATGGCCAGGATTCTCAAAAATTTTCCTCGGCACAAATCTAGTTTTGCACAAGCAAACCAGGTTTCGCGTCGAGGTGGTATACACAAAAACTCAGTTTGTGTGCTCAAATTGGGTTTGTGCCAGGACAAAGTGTGGAGGGGGCCACGATGCGAATGAGGGGGGATGTGAATATTGGCACTGTCCAATTCAGAAAGCATTTGCTCTGTGCAAGGGCCTCTTGTGCTGTCCCCTTGTGTGGAGCAAATATCACTGACCAAGACCTTGCCTTATCCCACACAACCCTAGTGAGTGGGGAAGGTACTGCAGCACCCCCACCCCATCAATCGCCAACTCGAAAGGTAATAAAACTGCTGTATTTCCCTGGTGCTAGTAGTTCTTCACCCTGTGATCACTGAACGTGGGCCTGATTGTGAAAAATGAAAGTTTTCCCTGGTGTCCAGTGCCCTCCCCCCACAGATCACTGGCTCAGTTGTATAAATATAAGTGTTCTCTGGTGTCCAGTGGTCTCCCCACCCGACCCCTCACCCGATGTAAGAAGACATGTTCCCTGGTGGCCATTGGTCCCCCCCCACCCAATACCCACCCGAGAAAAATATATGTTTTTCCTGCTGTCTAGTGGTCCCTCTGATCTCCTGCCTCTACCTTACTTCGTTCAGGCTGTACAACTCCGTTACCCAAACAGATCCCAAATACTTTGTTTCTATGTTGGCTAATGCACATTTCTTTGGGTTGATGGTTAATCCTACATCAGTAATAGCCTGGAGAACTGCTTTTAGATGTTTTATATGTGTGTCCCAGTCCTGGCTAAAAATGACCACATCATCCGGGTATACTGCACTATACGATGTGTAAGAATGAAGGATGTAATCCATGTAACACTGGAATGTTGCAGGGGCCCCATGTAACCCAAAAGGCATGGTTTTAAATTGAAAAAATCCTATGGGTGTACAAAAAGCAGTTAACTCTTGGGTTTTATTGGCCAAAGGTATTTGCCAATAACCTTTTGAGAGGTCTGAAGTGCTAATGTGCTGTGCTGTTCCTATCTTGTCTAGCAGGTCATCAATGTGAGGCATAGGGTATCCATCGAAAAAGGAAACAGCATTTAACTTATGAAAATCAAGGCATAAATGCATGCCTCCCTCTTTCTTTGGAACCACTACCATTCAGTAGGTGAGGACCATGCACTTCGTGATGGAACAATGACCCCCATTTGTTCCATTTTTGGACCTCTTTAATAACATCTGTTCTAATTTTCTCAGGCAATCTATATGGCTTCTGATAGATAGGTTTTTCTTAGGTAATGGCAATCTGGAGTACAACTCCTTTTGCTCTACCAGGTGCGTTTGTAAACGTATGACGAAAGTGATATAATATTTGGTCAATAACAGCTTTTTGTCTAGGGGTTAATTCAGGGTTGACATGCACTGTCCCTTGTTCTTCCTGAGAACATAATCTATTGTAAGCTAGTTCTAGCTCTGTATTTTGTTCTTCTGGGTGTATGAAGAAGGAAGGCTGGGTTTCAGCTTTCTCTACCCATTTTCTTAAAAGATTAGCATGGTATACTGTATATCTTTTGGGTGTCTTCGACCTGGTAATTCAATTTCATAATTGACTACCCTTTTTTTCTAAGAACCATAAAAAGACCCTGCCACCTCATTAGAAGTTTGTTTTCAACAGTGGGTAATAATAGCAAGACCTTTTCCGTAGGAAAAAAAATATTTTTCTTTCAGCCCTTCGTCATACAATCTTTTTTGTTCATTTTCTACATCCACCACATTTCCATGAGCTATTTTGACAAATTTTACGAATTTCTGTCTAAGTGAATTTAAGTAATCCAATACATTTGTGAATCCTACTGTTTTACCCTCTTCCCAGTGTTCCTTCACAACATCCAAGGGACCCTGGGGATTTCTTCCATATAATAACATAAAAGGGGAAAAACCTGTAGTTGCCTGAGGTACTTCCCTATAGGCAAACATTAAATAGGGAAGAAACGTATCCCAGGTTCTCCCTTCTTCCTCCACATACTTTCTTAACATCCCTTTTATGGTCTTGTTGAATCTCTCATCAAGGCCATCAGTTTGGGGATGATAGGGGGAAGTGAAAATAGCAGATACCCCAAGTAGTCTGTATAATTCTCTTAGAAGATGGGAAGTAAAATTACTTCCCCTATTGGTGAGAATCTCCTGAGGTATACCAACATGACTAAAAATTTTGACCAACTCCGTGGCAATCTGAGGGGCCTTTGCAGTCCATAATGGTATAGCCTCAGGGTACCTAGTGGCATAATCACAAACTACAAGGATAAACCTGCTTTCCTTGGTACTTGTAGTCAATGGTCCCACAATGTCCATAGCTATTCACTGGAATGGAACAGTGACATGGGGAATGGGATGAAGGGGTACCTTATCCTTTTTACCCCTTGGGGCACTTAACTGGCACTCTGGGCACGCTCAGCAATATTGGGCTTCATCCTCATGGATGCCTGGCCAGAAAAATCTTAAGGTACAGTAAGTCTCCCCAAAGTACGGTCTCTCCCCTCATGACCTGCCATGGGAAGATCATGAGCTAAGACCATTAACTTCTTTCTATAAACAAATGGTACCATTAGTTGTTCAACAGTAAACTGAGTCACTGGATTCATACATTCTCTATACAACAGCTCCCCCCTTTAATACATAGTGGGGTTGTTCCTTTGTAGTAACATCTTGTACCTGCAAAAAAAAAAAAGGTTTGAGGGATTCATCAGCCAATTGTTCATTTTTAAAGTCCAGTTTAGCAATTCCAGCTATCGCAGTCTGTTGGCTTTCAGTCCATTCCCTCTTCTCTTTTTTCTTTTGTTTCTGGGATTTGTAAACCTTGCTAGATGACTCAAGTAAATAATTTTCAAAAGGAAAAATGCCAAACAGCTGTGTCATTTTTGCCTGAGGACATGTAACCACAGGTACAAGGTCACCTACTGCTGTATGACCGTTTAACATTCCATTAAAGTCAGGGTGGTCTTGTCCGATAATAATGGGCACTGGTAATTTTGGAACCAAGCCCACCTATAAACAATGGGTTTGGTTTCCTACTGTAATTTCTACATCAGCAGTTTGATATTTATGGCAATACCCATGTTCACAAATGACAGTAATCTCTTTGAAATGTTATTTTCCCAGTGGGGTAAAGATCTGCCCTCATTAAAGTCTGCCATCTCCCAGAGTTCAGTAGTCCCACAGTTTGATGCTGTCCTACCCCCACAGATGTTACAAAGTCAATATTTGTCAATGCCAAATGGGAGTGTTCTACTCATTTATTTGGACAGTTGCGTACCATGTGCCCCTTCCCCAAACATCCATGACACACAATATCCGTCATGGTAAATCTTCCACCTCTATCCCTCCATAGATAATTATTTTGTCTCTGTTAGCATGAAAGGGTCTTATCACCTCTGCATGGTGAAATGTTCCTGTTTGTCTCCATGGTCGGGAAGGCCGTGCTGCCAAAAAATCTTCTGCCAATTTAATAGTTTGTACTGCATTATCTGGTTTATGCTCCTTAAACCACACCTGAACCTCTTGGGGAAGGACCTGTATGAATTGTTCAATTATCACCAATTTAACTAAATGAGCAACTGTTTTTGTAGAAGGTTGTAACCATTTACAACAAAAGACCTTTAACCTGGCATAGATTTCTCTGGGAGCATCAGTATATGACATTTTTAATTGTCTAAAATGTTGTTGATATGTTTCAGTGTTAATGTCATATCATCGTAAAATTTCCTCCTTTACTTTTTCATAATTTGTGGCATCCACTCCACTCATTTGGCTATATACCATTTGGGCTCTGCCTGAAAGGTATGGAACCAGTCTGATGACACACTGGTCTCTTGGCCATATAAAGTCTCTGCAATTCTTTCAAATGTTGTTAAGTATGCCTCTATATCATCCCACTCTGTTAGTTTAGTCAATTTAATATCTCGGGGTACTGATCAGTCAGATTGTCCTGGAATCATGGCCTGCAGCAGTCGCATGGTATCAGCCCATTTGTCCTCCTGATGTCTCTGATCCTTTTCCTGGTGTCTCCGGTCCTCTTCTCTCTGTCATCGATCCTCCTGCTGTTGTTGTTCCATCTCCTGCTGGCGGATACATAGCCAATGCAACAACTCACTAGTCTCTTCCATCATCTCCATTCTTTTTGGTTCCTGGATATCCTCTTTTTGATCCTTGTCTAGTTCCTTTTCTGGCTTCTTCTTGGGTTTCATTCCAAACTCCAACCCTGGGCCAGGGAGTACTCCAGTTTTATCCGTCATGGATCTGGTCAAATGACCTGACATCTCCTCTTGTCCTTCCTGCATCTATTGGGTACTAGATCCAGTACCCCTGACAGTGTTTACAAGGCAACCGATACACCATCAGAATCCCACTTCTGCCACCACTGTAATAGGGTGGGATAAATAGACTCACAGACAAGAGGAAGAATGCATAAAATAAACGCAACTTGCATTTATAATTTTTATTTCATCAGGTCAAAATTAAATGTATAGAAATCAAAGAAAAACTGGTGTTAACAGCACACCAGCTTCACTCTCTCTCTAGTGAAAATAAATATACTGCTGGTGTGAAAATCTCCACACCTCCTCCCTCTTCTCCTACCAGCAAACTACTGGCCTATCTGCCTACTGCTGGATCCTTGAGCTTTTTATTCCTTCCCCCAGGTCATGACATCATAGACATGTGACTTGTATGTTGAAAAGAATCAAATTCCTATTCTTCTACAAAATCCCACACTAATTTTTGGGTGGTTAACAGGATATATACCCCAAAGCATCTATCTATAGCCAGGTACATCTCATATAACATGCTTTAAAAGACACTTTAGACCTTAATTTGGGAAAAGGAGCAGGGTTTGATGTTTAAGCCCCTCCTTCTTCTTTGACATCATACCCGTATTCCCTATAAAGGCAGCCATTTCGTAGGCTGCCCACCCTATAGTAGGACCTTTTCAGCATACTGAAGATCTTAGGTAACATAATTATTTTTGCTTTTATACATAATTGCTTCATTCAAACAAAACAAAACATGGCTAAATTCTTTAACAGGTATCTACAACCTTTACAAAGGAAAACGAATGACGGGTGCACTCCCTATATATTTTCCTGTAAGGTTACAGAGTCCTCATTCTTTAATTGCACCAACAAAAAGTACTTATTTTATCATGCAAAAGTTTGGAACAATGTATGCAGTAATCTCCTGCAAATGTATTCTTTAATGAATGTACACAAAGTCTTTCTCCTGTATTTCAAAGGACTTGCCTTTTTAATATGTAACCCGACGGCTGCAATTTTCAGCCAATGGTCCTATGCACTTATTAGTCTTCTACCTATCAGAGGGCTTCATAAAACATAAAACAGCTCCTTCATACATTTTCTCTGGCCCTACAGGGCTGTACTTTTATGCCCTTTTTTTATTTACTATGCAGCCCTTTTCTTTAATGTATCAGAGGAGCGGATATCACCACAGCAATTCGGGGCTCGAAAACAGAAAGTTGCAACAACGCTATTAGCAATTGTACAGCAGGTGCGAGTTTGTTGCCTTTCACTAGGCTGCACATCTGTTTCTCACCTAAATCGCAATGATCTGTTGCAATAACTCTGCTCGGCAGCTCTAATATGGAGATATATTCCTTCATGAATGTGCACAGAGTTCCTTCACGATGGTCCGAGTGTGCGATTATGCGCACACATTGCCGCTGCTACCACTCGCTATTTTCAGGATCACAGAGGTCCACAATTTTACAGTGGCAACCAGGACCATTTTCTTTTACAATACAGCAGGGGATCCATTGTGATCCTTAACAGTAACTCTCAATAAATTATTCTGGAGACATGTGAAATTCAGGAAAAGAAGGGATAGTAAAGATAAGGAATTGTTTTGTCAGGTTGGCAACCCTGACAAAAGAAGGGAAAAGAATAGACATAGAATAAGTAGTAGAGTATAGGACAGAGTGAAGAGAATATTTTTTATTACACATGATTTCAGCTTTATATAAGCAGGAAACAACTTTCTTATATAACAGGGCACCTGTTACACACTCTTGTGTAGTGGGATCACATGAGCCCTTCTCCAGTCTTCTGGGACCTCTCCTGTGCTCAGAGTCTCACTAAACAGTTCTGATAATGGCTCTGCTAGTTCCACCCTTAGCTCCTTTAGTACCTTAGGATGGATGCCATCAGGTCC
Organism: Neoceratodus forsteri; assembly: GCA_016271365.2. Lineage (NCBI taxonomy): Eukaryota > Metazoa > Chordata > Ceratodontiformes > Ceratodontidae > Neoceratodus > Neoceratodus forsteri. Next base: position 1,677,375,709 of record CM057449.1, read on the forward strand.
CATTGCCTTGTCCAGCCTGAGCTTATCAAGCTCTTGTAGGAGCCTTTCTTTTGTGAAGGGACTAGTGCACCTTCGTGTCCATGGTGCTGAGCTGTGGGCCCTGCCCTACCTTATTTTCAGTAAATACTGAGCAGAAGTATCTATTTAGGATAGATGCCTTTACATGGTCCTCCTCCTCACATGCCCCCTTATCCCCTTTGATCATAGCAATACCCCCTCTGGACTTTCTCCTTTCACTAATATATCTGTAGAAAGTCTTGCCATCTTCTTTTACTGTTCGTGCTAGTGTGTCCTCAGTTTGGGCCTTTGCCTGCCTTACTGCCTTCCTTGCTTCCTTAGGGAAGTTTGATATGCCTCCCTATCTTCATCCCGCTGCATTCCTTTATAATTCCTGAAGGTCAGCCTTTTGACTCTGACCCTTTCTGCTACTGTTTTTGATAACCAAAGTGGTTTCCTTCTTCTTTTGCACTTCCTCTTCTCTCTAACACAATGGAATGTTGCTTCAAGTATTGCATCCTTAATGCTTGCCCACTTTGCCTGTACCCCCTCACCTGTATTTCTTTTTGCCAGGGCTAGCTTAACTCTGTTGGCCATCTTATCAAAGTCAGCTCCTCTGAAGTCACATACTTTTGACTTGGAATGGGATGACTTAGTTCTAGTGACCAAATTGAACCATACCATGTGATGTCACTGGCCCCCAGGTGGCCTTCTACCTGGAGATTTGTGATCCTTTCCCTGTTAGTCAGTACTAGATCTAGGATAGCCCTGTCTCTTGTGGGTTGTTGTACCAGTAGTTTGAGGCCCTTACCCTGCAGGGAATCCACTATGAAAAGACATTTTCTTTTTAATTCTTTAATAACTGGGACAGACCCACTAGACACAGATGCCTGCTTTCAGGGATGACTTGAGAGCACTGGGGAGGTTAAGTGTTTTGCTCAGAGTCACACAGTATGCAAGCAGAGATTGTGGGAATCAAACCCAGGTCTGTCTTTTGGATGTACCAAGCTAATTCACAGCTTGTTACTCTAACCTCTAGTCTATACTGCCAGCCCTTCCTTTTAACACTGTACTACCCAAAAGCTGGAATGCATGGCCAGATCATGTGAAGTGTTTGGGTGGCCTTGCCCAATTGAAGTCAGCCATACATAAGCATTTAAGCAATCCATGCTACTACCATAAGGCATAAAAGATCATCCATTGCATAGTTTGTGAATACAGTAGCTACAGTTCAGTTCATATGCCCTATTACCTAACACTAAATATCTCTTGTCTTGATCACATCCCACTGTTTTCTATTGGCAATACCATTTTTGTCTTAAATGCTGTGTAATTGTATATGTACTCTGTAACTGTGGAGTTCTATAAATAAAGCTTACATGACTTCCTAACGATAGTACCTGTGTAGCCAATTGTACAAACATGTAAGTAAGCTAAATAATTTGTGTAAAATTTGCTGCTACAGATGTTTAAAATGTGGCCTTTGGACCTTATTGAAACTAAGTGAGCCACCTAAATGAAGCTACCCTGGTGCTGAAAATTTCAAATAAATAAAAATTAAAGAAATGAAAAGTAACAACTAAAAATATCAAACATCTTCAAAGATCTTCCAGTTCCATCTGAACCTATGCCAACAACGAGTCATCAGGCATTGAGTCTCTGTTCTTCTACAAGTCAGAATGCCTGGGAGGGTTATTTCTGTCAAACCTGTTTCCAAGCAAGCAGCCTGTCTTTTCACAGGTATAAATTTGCCTGTAACTATATACAAGTAATATTTGGCACAGGTTTTACAACCCTTGTACATCAATTCACAGTAAAAGATCCTACCAGGCCTTGACTGGAAAAAAGCCTAATCTTTTCACAATGTGATAAATACTTGCAAATTAATATGTTTATTTTACAGATCATAACATTACTCAGTATTGCACCTCTGAGGATGCAAAATGGGATTTGCAAAAAAAAGTGTATAACTTTTTTGAAGTTCTTTGTATTTTTACATTTTCTTTACAATATCCCCAAACAGTTCCAAAAAGGAAAAGATTATGAATCTTTTGAGTGATACAGCATCAGTCTAGAACTGTGGTGAGTCAGCAATTAAAAGATTTTCTTCTAGTCCCTCAGTTCACCCCCAAAAAAATCTCTGACCCTCCCATTTCATAGAAACATAGAACATAGAAACATAGAAACTTAGAATTTGACGGCAGATAAGGACCGCTTGGCCCACCCAGTCTGCCCATTTTCCTACCTAACAGATAAGCTGCAGATCCTAGTTAACCAACAGCTTACATCCTCCTACACCCCACTAGGACTGCCTTATGCCTGCCCCATGCATTCTTGAAGTCCTCCACTATTCTTGACTCCACAACCTCCTCAGGGAGGCTGTTCCATGCATCCACAACCCTCTCAGTGAAAAAATACTTCCTCACATTACCTCTGAGACGTCCCCCCTCTATCTTCAAATTGTGCCCCCTTGTTCTTGCACATCTCTTTTTCTGGAAGATGCTACCCTCTTGGACTTTGTTAATTCCCTTGAGGTACTTGAAAGTTTCTATCATGTCCCCTCTCCTTCTTTCTTCAAGGGTATACATATTGAGCTCCTTTAGTCTTTCTTTGTATGTCTTCTGGTGCAGACCCTGCACCATTTTGTTGCCCTCCTCTGGACAGCCTCCACTCTGTCTATGTCTTTGCAGAGATGGGGTCTTCAGAACTGCACACAGTACTCCAGATGGGGTCTCACCAACTGTCTGTACAGAGGATAACAACTTCCTGTTTTCTACTATTGATGCCTCTTCCTTGCATCCCAGTATCCCCCCAGCCTTCCTTACTGCCTTCTCACATTGCTTGCCCACCTTTAGGTCATCTGATATAATTACCCCCAGGTCCCTTTCTATTTTTACTGTTGTCAGTATCTCAACCACCATTGTGTACGCTTCCCTAGGTTTTGTTTCCCATGTGCATTACCTTGCACTTCTTTGCATTGAATCTGAGCTGCCATACATTTGACCATTCCTCCAACCTTGCCAAGTCCCTTCTCATCCTTTCCACTCCATCTTGTGTATCAACCCTGTTGCAGATCTTTGTGTCACCTGCAAAGAGACATACTTTTCCTTCCAGTTCCTCTGCAATGTCACTTATAAAGGCATTAAAAGGACCGGTCCCAGTACTGAACCTCATGTACCCTGCTAGTAACCCTCCTTTCTTCATTGTGTACCCATTTACTACTACCCTTTGCATCCTGTTGTCTAGCCAATTTTTATCCAGGCTACCACCTTGGGACCCACCCCAAGGCTGGCTATCTTGTGTATTAATCTTTTGTGTGGGACTGTATCAAATGCCTTGCTAAAATCTAGGTAGGCCATGTCCACAGCCCCTCCCTGGTCTACTACTTTGGTCACCCAGTCAAAGAAATCTATTAGCTTTGTCTGACACGACCTTCCCATCGTGAATCCATGCTGCCTTGGGTCCTGTGCCCCACTGGCCTCTAGGTACTCAACAATTCTTTCCTTTAGAAGTGATTCTATCATTTTCCCTACCACTGAGGTCAAACTAACTGGTCTGTAGTTTCCTGCCTCTGTCCTGCTCCCACTTTTGTGAAGAGGAATCACATCTGCCCTCCTCCAGTCCTCGAATACCATCCCATCCTCCCATGATTTGCTAAAGAGAGTAGTCAGCGGTGTCACTAGTTCTACCCTTAGTTCTTTTAGAATTCTTGGGTGAATCCCATCAGGCCCCATTGCTTTGTCCACCTTCAATTCTATTAGTTCTTTCAGAACCCTTTCTTCTGTAAATGGACTGGTATCGACCCCTGTCTTCAGAGTGTTTCTCTTGTTTGGTTTAGGTAACTCCCTCCTCTTCCTTTGTGAATACTGAGCAGAAATATTAGTTCAGTATCCCTGCTTTTTCACTGTCACCCTCTACCCACATTCCTCCCCTTTATTAAGCTTCAGTATCCCTCCTTTGGTCTTTCTTCACTCCTAATGTACCTATAAAGGTCTCATCCCCTTCTTAACAGAATTGGCTATCCTTTCCTCGGTTTGGGCCTTTGCTATTCTGACTGCCTTCCCAGCCTCTTTTCTGCTTTAACTGATAAAGTTCTCTGTCCTGCTCCTTCTGTGTTTCCTTATATTTCCTGAATGCTGTCCTTTTCTTCTTAACCTTCCTTGCAACCTCTTTTGAGAACCATAGCGGTTTTTTCCTTCGTTGTGTTTTATTGATTTGCTTTATACAAAGGCTTGTTGCCTCTGTGATGGCTGTTTTGATCACTCCCCATTGTTCTTCCACCCCTCCTTCTTGCCTGTTTGCTAGTGCTTTTCTGAGGCACTCTTTCATTTTCCCAAAGTCAGCCCTCCTAAAGTCCAGTACTCTTGCCTTTTGTATGGCTTGATTGTATGGCTGTGTTTATCGTGAACCACACTGTTTGGTGGTCACTTGTTCCCAGATGTCTACCCACTTCTAAATCTGAGATTCTTTCTCCGTCCCCATTTGAGAGTACCAGATCTAAGATTGCTCCCTCCCGAGTGGGTTCCAATACTAGCAGTCTGAGGCATGCCCCCTGTAAGGCATCAAGAATGACCCTGCTCTTGGATGTGCCTGCAGCAAAGGTGCTCCAGTTAACATCTGGCATATTCAGGTCCCCATCAACAATATCTCCCCTTTTCTGCCATTCAAAGAAAGCTTCTATCATTTCCTTGTCCATTCCTCCCCTGAGATGGGGTCTGTATACAACCCCATGCGGATTGTGGTACCATTTCCTGTCTCCAGAGTGACCCAAAGTGCCTCATCTGCTCCCTGTTTACTCTTTAGCTCTGTTGCTTTGATCCCTTCCTTTACATGAGAGCTACTCCTCCTCCTCTTTACCCTCCCTGTCCCTCCTGTAGATTGTGTATCCTGGTATGTTGACATCCCAGTCATGGTTCTCTGTGTATCATGTTTCTGTGACTGCTACAATATCCAGGCAACCCTCTTCCATCAAGACCACTAGTTCAGGGAGCTTGTTACACAGACTATGGGCATTGGTACTCATCACCCTCCACTTTTTGATAGCCTTACCTCTTTTATCCCCATTTCTGTCCTTACTGCCTTTGCCTTTTTTTACCTTTAAATCTGTTCTGCTCCCTAATAACTTCTGTACCTTGGTGTTTACCTCACTAATCACCATGTTTTGTGGGGGGAGGCTGGGATTTCCCTGCTCCTTTTCAGTGCCTCCCCCCTTGGCTAGTTTAAATGCCAATGAAGCATTTAAACCTCTCACCTAGGATCCTGGATCCCGGATAGATGCGGACCATTGCACCAGTATAGGTCTGCATCACTCCAGGTGGCTCCCCAGTCCCCAATGAAGCCAAAACCCTGAGCTCCACACCAGTTTTTCAACCACTCATTGAATTCCCTGGTGAGAAGTGCCCTAGCATCTCCCTTGCCATAGACAAGCAGTACCTCCGAGAAGGTTACCGTATGTGCTACTTGTCTAAGGCCCTTTCCCAACTCTACAAACTCCTCTTGCACTGCTCTGATCCCATTCCTAGCCAGGTCATTTGTCCCTAGGTGGACAATGACATCCAGCTCCCTCCCTCGTGCAGCTCCTCCCACGATCCTGAGGATTTGCTTCCTGTCCCTCCAAGCCATGGCGCCTGGGAGGCACCTTACCTCTCTCCCTTCCTCCCCATTTCTACCCCTAATGATTGAATCCCCACCAGGAGTTGTTTATTTCCCCTGTGGGGTCCCATGCCACCCTCCTGTGGGTCTCCTTTGTGAAGGTTCCCAGCATCCTTCTTGGTCTCCACTGCAGGTGCCTCCATAGAGGAACCACTATCCAACAGAAGAGCGAATGAATTGTGGAGAGGTACAGCTGGAGGGATGCAACTCTGTTCCACCACTCTCTCCCTCCTTGAGCCCACCCTGGTCCAGCCTCTCCTCTTTCTTGGCAACCTCTGAGGTAGTGGCATTGGCCCTGGTGGTCCCTGGGTGGGGGAGAAGGTTTCATGAATCCTAGCCAGGTCAGCCTGGAGACGGGCAACCTCCTCTCTCAGACCAGAGGGGTGCCTGCAAATAGGGCAGCATCGCAGCCTCCAGAATGTCTCCCGGAACACTGCCACCCCGCAGCCATTGCACTGCACCACTCCTATCATGTCTTATTTTGTGTCCTCTCTACTGTTTCTCTGGATGCTTACTCTCTCCTCTCCTTACAACTCTGACCCTTCCTGTTCTGGAACAGCAACTTCCTATCTTCTTCAGTAGCTTCTTTCTTCCTTGCTCAATATCAGACCACCAGCAGCTGGGGGGGGGGAGTGAGCTACTTTTTTCCTTTAGGGTTGACTAAACCAATGTTTCTCTATGATCCTTTCCTTCCTACTGCCAAACAGGAAGTTCCTGTTGACAGTCAAATCCAGTGGCTATAAAAGTAGAACTGGCTTTGGGCAGGTGGGATGGAGGGCAATTAGTAAGAAAAAAGGCTAGCAACAGGAAGTTGTAATTTGACTCACCTGCTTTTATAGTGTCTAAACCACACCTCCAGGTAAGCTCTCTTTCCTCCTATTGGTTTACCAAAGTCAGCTAATACAGTACCCTTCCCAGCTAAGAACACACACTGACTTTCTTTCTTTCTTTTCTTTTTTTAACCCTAAATAAGACCCCTTCTACTTCTAATAAAGTTATCTGTCTACTTAATCTTAATAGACACTGACTCCTGCTGAGTTATAAGTTTTAAATTAATAAGAAAATGTAGCTTCTTTTAGTTAGCTGCTTTCTGCTCTACAAGCAAGGCTAGCAACAGCACTTCCACATAGAAACCTGAATGTTTACTATAAATCCTAAGTTAGGCAGAAGTGTACATCAACATTTTCTTTTTAGCAAACATTTTCCACCCAACATATGTGTTAGAATTGCAGTCTATGTAATTGCCATAAAATAAAAATGAATTTCTCATTATCAGTGAAGTGACATGAAAAATATTCTATAACCATCTCCGAAGACTTAAACAGCACAAGTACCCAATCATATGTACAAAATTTCATTTTAAGCACAATAGTAATTTTTTCCCTGTACATAATACAAACATCCACCCTGTTAGCTGATAAAAATTACATATGTTTGTCATAAAGAGTACTTAGGGGTATAAGAGATCCATCTTCTAAGCTTGACATGTTTTATATGAGCTCTTTCTTCCTTTTAACTCATTACAACACTTCAAGTCTCAGTTTTATTTGTAGTTACTCAACATCATTGATACACCTGGACTTCTTAGGTAATTAGGAGTCTTTTGATTTGTGATTTACCATGGTGTGCCTGAAAGGTGCTCTGTGGAGAGGCTTGAAGATTCAGCCACAGCACACCATAGAAGCAGCAAGCCCATAGGCTGCAGGTAGCACTGGAGGCATCAAATATGTTTTCAGGACACAGTAGCCTACCTGGAATGTCCTGGTAAAGTCTATCCAGGAAATGGATTTTAAAACTAAAAAAAAGTTTTGCAGCACCTGAAAGCACTTGAGGCACAGTTTAAGGACATACTGTCATTGGTAGAACTGGTGGAGGAACATCCTAAAATAACCTTAGCTGCAGTAACAAAGCTCACATAGGAGAATGGGCAGTTGTGGAGCAAGCTTGAGATGCTTGAAACGGAAGCACAGTCATAGAATAGGGGAGTAGTGGGAGTCCCTGAAGGGGTCAAGGGACAGAACATCTTGACATTTTTTAAAAGTTGTCTGTTGGATTATCTGAACCTGTCGCATGACTTAGATGTTGCCACCATTTGCAAAGCATATCAGATTAGCCAACAGTATTCATCCACTGCCTCAAACCAGCTCCAAGCAGTTCAGCTATGAACCACAGGAGCTCATGTCCAGGAAAATCTTCATGCAGCAGCCAAAGTGATACATCCTCTGAATTTAGATGGGGGAACATCAAGCTGTACCCCAACCTTACATACCAAATGAGGAACAGGAGGGAAAAATTCAGTGCTGTACAACCTCATCTCAGAGCTTTGGGACATACTTATTTTTGCCTCCAATTCAACTCTTTGAGATGAAAAAACTTATTAGTACAATGACCTGCAGGATGACAAATGTTGGGTTAGAGAAAGTGGAACCAGGATATCAACCAAGAGAAGACTATATTTCAGACATGGGCTAGGATTGAGGAATGTCTTATTAACTTTTTTTTCTCTTCTACTACAGGTGATAAGAGCAGCAAGTGGTAAACCCATCACTGTATAATATTTAGTGGGGTTCTAACCTTGGATTTTAAATGCAGGGCCATCCCTTTTGTTTGGGATGGAAGGAACAGTTAATCTTTTCAGTGGCTCAGCTACTCAAGGACTTTAAAATGGCTCTCAACGCATGGTCGGGCCAGGGATTTTCTTACAATATGGACTCTGTTTCTGTCCTACTGTCTGTGTCTGATGCTTAGTTTATATTTTGGACAGAGGTGTCCTAGGTATGGGGCTTCTTTTTTCATATATATTTGCTTCCCAGTTTCATACCCAGTAGCTTTATTACATGTCATAATGTATTGCAGTGTAACTGTTATCATGTCTAATGTGTTACCGGTACCTATTTAGTGGGGCCAATTTCAACCTCCAAGAGAGTTTCAGGAGGAGACCATAATATTGTACCCAGTTAGAAGAGCATGGCTAGAAGAGTGTAATCTAAACTATACTTCCGAAACCATGTTTGCCTTTCACAGAGACAGGGGTAGAATAGCAAATGATAGTGACCGCTACCTCTGTGGCTGTAAAATCAAAGGCAACCAGGAAGTGGGGAAGTAGGAGAAAAGTGCAGAGGCTGGCTAAGCTGCTCCTGTGGTGGAGAGGCCTAAGATACAAACAGCTTGGCCAGTACAGCTTGGAAAACCAGGGTTCTGTTCTTGGTTTCCTGACTCCTGCAGCTTTACTTTTCCCCCCACCCCAAGTGTGTAATTTTTTTTTTTACATGCCAAAACAGATATACCCTCCCCTCAATGTTCTACCCCTTCCCTTGTTCCACCCCACCTTGGAGTTAGATATATTAGTTACGGGGTGCATGGGGGAGCAGAGCCCCCATCAACATCAGGGGGTACGATGGGCTGAGCCCTCACAAAACTAAAGTGTTTGTGTTTTTTGACCATGGTAGTTGTCATCGGTATGGTTCTGGACTGCTACCATTGGCGCTGTTGTCATCCGGCAATGTTATGTCCTGCCACTGATGTTGAGAGCACTGTTTATGCAGTGCTGTTCTTGACATTGCTATTGTGGTTGTCGCTTTTGCGACCTAGTACTCCATAATACCTGTAATTTTATTTCTACTTGTGGTTGAATAGCTTTAGAGATGTATATACTATAATTCTTTGTAATGTTTCCCTTTTCAGTAGCACCACTGCTGTTAGGATGGCTAGCACTGTGTGCCCTATCCCAGCTGACTGCCCTTGAACAGGGCTGCTTCAGATCCCCCACGGTCGGCCGGCAGCAAGCCAGCCACCGACCAAGACCAGGACACCCGCTGCAGCTCCTAAGAAGCTGCCTGCCCTTGAACAGGGCCGCTTCAGCTCCCCCATGGTCGGCCGGCACCCAGCCAGACACCGACCAAGACCAGAAAACCCGCCTGCAGCTCCTTGGAAGCTGCCTGCACTTGAACAGGGCTGCTTCAGCTCCCCCACGGTCGGCCGGCACCCAGCCAGCCAACGACCAAGACCAGGACACCCACCTGCAGCTCCTTGGAAACTGCCTGCCCTTGAACAGGGCTGCTTCAGCTCCCCCACGGTCGGCCGGCACCCAGCCGGCCAACGACCAAGACCAGGACACCCGCCTGCAGCTCCTTGGAAGCTGCCTGCCCTTGAACAGGGCTGCTTCAGCACCCTCACGGTCGACGGCACACAGCCAGTAAACGACCAAGACCAAGACCAGGACACCCACCTGCAGCTTCTTGGAAGCTGCCTGCCCTTGAACAGGGCTGCTTCAGCTCCCCCACAGTCGGCCAGCACCCAGCCAGCCAACGGCCAAGACCAGGACATCCGCCTGCAGCTCCTTGGAAGCCGCCTGCCTTGAACAGGGCTGCTTCCGCTCCCCCAAGGCCGGCCGGCACCCAGTCAGCCTCTGACCAAGATCAGGACACCCACCTGCAGCTTCTTGGAAGCCGCCTGCCCTTGAACAGGGCTGCTTCAGCTCCCCAGTGGCCGGCCGGCACCCAGTCAGCCTCTGACCAAGATCAGGACACCCACCTGCAGCTTCTTGGAAGCCGCCTGCCCTTGAACAGGGCTGCTTCAGCTCCCCCAGTGTCGGCCGGCACCCAGCCAGCCACCGACCAAGACCAGGACACCCGCCTGCAGCTCCTTGGAAGCCACCTGCCCTTGAACAGGGCTGCTTCAGCTCCCCCATGGTTGGACAGCACCCAGCCAGCCACCGATCAAGACAAGGACACCCTCCTGCAGCTCCTTGGAAGCCGCCTGCCCTTGAACAGGGCTGCTTCAGCTCCCCCACGGTCGGTCGGCATCCAGCCAGCCAACGACCAAGACCTGGACACCAGCCTGCAGCTCCTTGCAAGCTGCCTGCCCTTGAACAGGGCTGCTTCAGCTCCCCCACGGTTGGCCGGCACCCAGCCAGTCAACGACCAAGACCAGGACACCCACCTGCAGCTCCTTGGAAGCTGCCTGCCTTGAACAGGGCTGCTTCAGCTCCCCCACGGTTGGCCGGCATCCAACCAGCCACCGACCTAGACCAGGACACCCGCCTGCAGCTCCTTGGAAGCTGACTGCCCCTGAACAGGGCTGCTTCAGCTCCTGCATGGTCGGCCGGCACCCAGCCAGCCAACAACAAAGAACAGGACACCCACCTGCAGCTACTTGGAAGCCGCCTGCCCTTGAACAGGGCTGCTTCAGCTCCCCCAAGGTCGGCCGGCACCAAGCCAGCCAACGACCAAGACCAGGACACCCGCCTGCAGCTCCCTGGAAGCTGCCTGCCCTTGAACGGGGCTGCTTCAGCTCCCCCATGGTCGGCCGGCACCCAGCCAGCCAACGACCAAGAACAGGACACCCGCCTGCAGATCCTAGAAAGCTGCCTGCCCTTGAACAGGGCAGCTTCAGCTCCCCCACGGTCGGCCAGCACCTAGCCAGACACCGACCAAGACCAGGACACCCGCCTGCAGTTCCCTGGAAACCGCCTGCCCTTGAACAGGGCTGCTTCAGCTCCCCCACGGTTGGCCGGCACCCAACCAGCCACCGACCAAGACCAGGACACCCGCCTGCAGCTCCTTGGAAGCTGCCTGCCCTTGAACAGGGCTGCTTCAGCTCCCCCAAGGTTGGCCGGCACCCAGCCAGCCAACGACCAAGACCAGGACACCCGCCTGCAGCTTCTTGGAAGCCGCCTGCCCTTGAACAGGGCTGCTTCAGCTTCCCCACGGTCGACCAGCACCCAGCCAGCCAACGACCAAGACCAGGACACCCACCTGCAGCTCCTTGGAAGCCGACTGCCCTTGAACAGGGCTGCTTCAGCTCCCCCACAGTCTGCCGGCACCCAGCCAGTCAACAACCAAGACCAGGACACCCGCCGGCAGCTCCTTGGATGCCGCCTGCCCGTGAACAGGGCTGCTTCAGCTCCCCCACAGTCGGCCGGCACCCAGCCACCGATGAAGATCAGGATACCCACCTGCAGCTCCTTGGAAGCTGCCTGCCCTTGAACAGGGCTGCTTCAGCTCCCCCACAGTTGGACGGCACCCAGCCAGCCACCGACCAATACCAGGACACCCTCCTGCAGCTCCTTGGAAGACACCTGCTCTAGAACAGGGCTGCTTCAGCTAACCCACGGTCGGCCGGCACCCAGCAAGCCAACGAACAAGACCAGGACACCCTCCTGCAGCTCCTTGGAAGCTGCCTGCCCTTGAACAGGGCAGCTTCAGCTCCCCCACGGTTGGCCGGCACCCAGCCAGTCAACGACCAAGACCAGGACACCCACCTGCAGGTCCATGGAAGCTGCCTGCCTTGAGCAGGGCTGCTTCAGCTCCCCCACGGTCGGCCGGCAGCCAGTCAGCCAACGACCAAGACCAGGAAACCTGCCTGCAGCTCCTTGGAAACCGCCTACACTTGAAGTTGGCTTGTGACTCCCACGGTTGGCCGGCATCCAACCAGCCACCGACCTAGACCAGGACACCCACTTGCAGCTCCTTGGAAGCTGCCTGTCATTAAACAGGGATGCTTCAGCACCCTCACGGTTGGCGGACCCAGCCATCCAACGACCAAGACCAGGACACCCACCTGCAGCTCCTTGGAAGCTGACGGCCCCTGAACAGGGATGCTTCAGCTCCCCAATGGTCGGCCAGCACCCAGCCAGAAAACGACCAAGAACAGGACACTCACCTGCAGCTCCTTGGAAGCTGCCTGCCCTTGAACAGGGCTGCTTCAGCTCCCCCACGGTCGGCCAGCATCCAGCCAGCCAATGACCAAGACTAGGAGACCCGCCTGCAGTTCCTTGGAAGCCGCCTGCCTTGAACAGGGCTGCTTCCGCTCCCCAACGGTCGGCCGGCACCCAGCCAGCCTCCGACCAAGATCAGGACACCCACCTGCAGCTCCTTGGAAGCCACCTGCCCTTGAACAGTGCAGCTTCAGCTCCCTCACTGTCGGCCGGCACCCAGCCAGCCACCGACCAAGGCCAGAACACCCGCCTGCAGCTACTTGGAAGCCGCCTGCCCTTGAACAGGGCTGCTTGAGCTACCCCACGGTCGGCCGGCACAAAGCCAGCCACCGACCAAGACCAGGACACCCGCCTGCAGCTCCCTGGAAGCTGCCTGTCATTAAACAGGGATGCTTCAGCACCCTCACGGTTGGCGGACCCAGCCATCCAACGACCAAGAACAGGACACCCGCCTGCAGCTTCTTGGAAGCTGACGGCCCCTGAACAGGGATGCTTCAGCTCCCCAATGGTCAGCCGGCACCCAGCCAGAAAACGACCAAGAACAGGACACCCACCTGCAGCTCCTTGGAAGCTGCCTGCCCTTGAACAGGGCTGCTTCAGCTCCCCCACGGTCGGCCGGCACCCAGCCAGCCAATGACCAAGACTAGGAGACCCGCCTGCAGTTCCTTGGAAGCCGCCTGCCTTGAACAGGGCTGCTTTCGCTCCCCCACGGTCGGCCGGCACCAAGCCAGCCTCCGACCAAGATCAGGACACCCGCCTGCAGCTCCTTGGAAGCCACCTGCCCTTGAAAGGTGCAGCTTCAGCTCCCCCATTATCGGCCGGCACCCAGCCAGCCACCGACCAAGACCAGGACACCCGCCTGCAGCTCCTTGGAAGCCACCTGCCCTTAAACAGAGCTGCTGCAGCTCCCCCACAGTCGGCCGGCACCCAGCCACCGATGAAGATCAGGACACTCGCCTGCAGCTCCTTGGTAGCCACCTGCCCTTGAACAGGGCTGCTTCAGCTCCCCCACAGTCGGCCAGGACCCAGCCACCGATGAAGATCAGGACACCTACCTGCAGCTCCATGGAAGCTGCCTGCCCTTAAACAGGGCTGCTGCAGCTCCCCCACAGTCGGCCGGCACCCAGCCAGCCAACGACCAAGACTAGGACACCCGCCCTGCCGGCTCCTTGGGGCTGCCTGCCTTGAACAGGGCTGCTTCAGCTCCCCGACGGTCGGCCGGCATCCAACCAGCCACCGACCTAGACCAGGACACCCGCATGAAGCTCCTTGGAAGCTGACTGCCCCTGAACAGGGCTGCTTCAGCTCCTGCACGATCGGCCGGCACCTAGCCAGCCACCGACCAAGACCAGGACACCCGCCTGCAGCTACTTGGAAGCTGCCTGCCCATGAATAGGGCTGCTTCAGCTCCCCCATGGACGGCAGGCACCAAGCCAGCCACCGACCAAGACCAGGACACCTGCCAGCAGCTCCCTGGAAGCTGCCTGCCCTTGAACAGGGCTGCTTCACCTCCCCCACGGTCGGCACGGCACCCAGCCAGCCAATCGACCAAGAACAGGACTCCCGCCTGCAGATCCTAGAAGCTGTCTGCCCTTGAACAGGGCTGCTTCCAGCTCCCCACGGCGCCATGGCACCCAGCCAGCCAGATCCATCAAGACCAGGACACCCTCCTGCAGTTCCCTGGAAGCTGTCTGCCCTTGAACAGGGCTGCTTCAGCTCCCCCAAGGTCGGCCGGCACCCAGCCAGCCAACGAGCAAGACTAGGAAACCCGCCTGCAGCTCCTTGCAAGCTGCCTGCCCTTGAACAGGGCTGCTTCAGCTCCCCAACGGTCGGCCGGCACCCAACCAGCCAAGGACCAAGTCCAGGACACCTGTCTGCAGCTACTTGGAAGATGCCTGCCTTTGTACAGGGCTGCTTCATCACCCTCATGGTCGGCGGCACCCTGCCAGTAAACGACCAAGACCAGGACACCCATGCAACTCCTTGAGAGCCGCCTGCCATTGAAAAGGGGCTGCTTCCAAGCTCCCAAAGGTCCGGCCGCACCCAGCCAACGAGCAAGACTAGGGAAACCCGCCTGCAGCTCCTTGGTAAGCTGCCTGCCCATGAACAGGGCTGCTTCAGCTCCCCAACGGTCGGCCGGCACCCAACCAGCCAAGGACCAAGTCCAGGACACCTGTCTGCAGCTACTTGGAAGATGCCTGCCTTTGTACAGGGCTGCTTCATCACCCTCATGGTCGGCGGCACCCTGCCAGTAAACGACCAAGACCAGGACACCCGCCTGCAACTCCTTGGAAGCCGCCTGCCATTGAAAAGGGCTGCTTCAGCTCCCCCAAGGTCGGCCAGCACCCAGCTAGCCAACGATCAAGACCAGGACACCAGCCTGCAGCTCCTTGGAAGCCGCCTGCTCTTGAACAGGGGTGCTTCAGCCTCCCCACCGCCGGGCCGCACCCAGCCACCGATGACGAAGTTTCACAAGTTGGCAGAGGCTTTTACATTCTAATTCCAGATTTATATACATTATTTATATATGGAATATGTGATCCCTTACATTAGACATCAGAAATATCTTCACTCATTGATTTTGATCTCTTTGACATCACAAGTGGCTGAGCCACAAGTAACGTGCCAAAAGGGTTAAGACCAATGAGTGAAGATATTTCTCCAATGCAGGCCCATCACATATTAAATTTACACCACACATCTGAATGTTGGAATATACAGTAGTTTTTTGTTTTGTTTACAAAAAAAAAGCAAAACATTTTTTTATTGCAGTGAATCGGTGGCACTATTTGGTGCTTTGGAGCATCCTTCCTCATTTTGACAGTATTACATTTGTCATGTGAGTTGGACTGATAACGATGCATGCATGGTCCATTTATTTGGCATCTGTAGCATGTAAACGATTGTTTTATTGGTTGGTATGGACAGTAGCAGTGGATGGGGCAAGCAATGAACTGAGCATTTGCAAATCTCAATCAGAGCTTGCCCATTGAGGAGGCTTCACCTTACTTTGGTGGGAAGTTATGTTCCTCATATACAGCAGGCCACCTCCATTTTTTGGACAGTTTCTTATTGCTTTGTCACTTCACATCATGAAAGTACAGAAGGTCTTGTTGAAGAAAGGCAGAGACTACATGAGATTCATCAGTTGCAGCTTGCCAGATATCTTCATTTCTTCAAGAATTTCTATACTGTTCTGACAGATGTAATGTTAACTTTCATTCATTAGCTATCCTGATTTTTTTCTGTGGAGGGTTGCAACATTATATAGAGATTCCATTGTGGTCTAGTACAAAATAGGCAACCTTCCCAGGGGAGTTTTTACTTCCTCTATTCAATGATTTTGTTGGGTTTAACAATCTTGGCATTGTTATCTTCAGATTATTTCACAGGCATAATGAAAGCCTGGTAAGATTTTAGGTTTCAGGGGATAGAAGAAGTTTTCATGACGGAAAAGAGCACTTTGAAAAAGTATCCACTTTACAAGAATCACGTATTTGTTTTAGTGTAATATGAACCAAAAATCTAAATATTTTTGAAAAGTTAGTTAAGATCTTTTAAATCTTAATGTTGCTATACAGAACAATAGTTGAAAGTGATTTGTAGTATGATGCTATAATGAAACAAAGTTTTTATACTGTACAGTTTGTTGGTGCACCAAACTGAGAATTATTGATGTTAGTTCAAATATGTTGTATTTGCATTGTCAATATTTTTACATACAGTATGAAATGAAACTGAGGAGAAAGTATGTCAATGTTAAAAAGGATGTTCATTTTTAACAGTTTGATATCTATTCATACAGTACTACATTTTATACTTATTACATTGTGATGGCACTGATTTGTTGAACAGTAAACTGTTTGAACAGTACATATGCAATTATGCTGTTAATGCAGTCTAACTGCACCAATATGGCATATATTTGATTAATTACTGTTTATTGCAACACTAAAACAAATTTACAAAGGTATTTTCATGTCAATACTTTTAAGCTGATTATTTTTTCTGTCAATGTATCAAAATGTGTTTTGTTATTGAGATACTAAAATGAGTAACAGAGATACATAGGTGCTGTTGCCAGATAAGGGCCACTAGGCCCATCCAGTCTTCCCATTTAAATTGCCTAACAAAGTGTCTGGTGACCCTATCTGGTCATTAGCTTTAGCTTTTTCTTACTGTCTCTGTTATTCCTTTGTTTCTGTCCCATGCATGTTTGAAGCCTGCCTCTGTACAAGCTGCCACCTCATCCTGAGGTAGGCTATTCCATGCATCCACCACCCTTTTGATAAAAAAGAACTTCCTGACATTTCCCCTTATGCAGACACACACACACACACACACACACACACACACACACACACCTTTAGTCTCATGTTGTGTCCTCTTGTCCTGAACTACTATTAATCTTGAATATGTTGTCCCCTTCCATCTTGTTAATGCTCTGAGATACTTGAATGTTCTATCATGTCACTCTCTTCTTCCTTTTTCCTGCATTTACAAACTGAGGTCCATCACTCTCTCCTCGTAAGGCTTGTGATGTAATCCTTCACCATTTTGGTCACCATCCTCTGAAGCGTCCTCTATTTCATCAGTGTTTTGGGATGTTAACATACCAATTCTGACAATTACTGTTTTGTTGTTTAAAAATTTCATATATCCAATTCAGTTTTATTACAAATAAAATTCCATTATGTCAGTACACTCTAAGTGTATCAATATGCTGTTTTTTGCAATTTAATGAGTTCTTGTTTTTAGAAGAGTTTATGCTGTGTACAGAAAACAGTTTTAAGAACACTAATTCAGCAACTCCAGTAGTGACAACTACTGTTTCATCTTTTGAAAATGTCAATTGAGCATGTTGCTGCAGTGAAACTCAACTATACTTTGCTGATGCACTGTTATTTTCAATAGTATTAATTGTTTTTTCTGAACTGCCCTTGAGGAAAACATACATAATTCTGCCAAATTCTGGAAAATCCTCAAAGAGGTTGAAGGTCATTCCCCAGCCTCTCCCTGCCTGCCAGGATCATAACCGCACTGTTATTTACACCGATAGGGTGGACATCCTCGAACAGCTTAACAATCATTTTGCTACAGCTGGCCTAGCCTTTGATGTTTTCCTGCCAGTAAGTTTGTAGCTCAGGGTGATGCTGCTGATGGTCCAAGTCCTCGTGCTCTCCTCAGCGAGAACTATCATATGTTTAGCTTTCACCAAGTCTCCTTCAAACAAGTCAAGGACCTCCTACTGACCTTGGATACAAATAAAAGTGCAGGCATGGACCACCTAGAACAATTTTTCTTGACATAGGTTACTATCTCTTGACAGCCCCATCACTTACCTATTTAATTGCTCCTTGAAGGGTGATGAGCTACTCCCCCTTTGGAAAATTGCTCATATTATTCTTCTCTTTAAATTGGGTGACCCATCTGACCTGAATAACTAACAGCCTATTTCCCTTCTGCCAATTCTTTCTAAATTATTGGCAAAAATCATCAACTCACAGCTTAGAGAATAACTTTAGTCTGAAAACTTACTAAATCCAGTTCAATCGGGTTTTAGACCCAAGCATAGTACAGTGTCTACCCTGGTCAAAGTATCCAATGACTGGCATACTGCTGTTGATGCTAAAAAACATATTCATGCCCTTTTCTTAGATCTTAGCAAGGCCTTTGATTCTGTGGATTATAACATCCTACTTACTAGTCTAAGCAGTATTGGCTTCTATAGCACTGCAGTACGATGGTTTGAGTCCTAACTTACCAATAGAATGCAACAAATAAAAGCTCAGGGCGCTCATCTAAATTGAAAAACCTTCCTAGGGGTGTGCCATAGGGATCTATCTTGGAACTGATACTCTTTGCAATCTATATTAACAACATTGATACCAGCATCCATACAGCTAAGGTGCATCTTTTCACCAATAATACAGTTTTTTTATACCACTAGCTCCTCCTCCTCTGAAATTTCCCACAAGGAACTTCAGCAGGACTTTATTACCCTTCAGCATAATTTGCTAAAGCTTAGCTACTGCTCAATGCAAAAATCTAGTCTTGATTATCTCACCCCATCTCTGTTCTGCCACTGTGCCTTCGGAAACCCCCAGATTCACACACTACTAGGTGAATCTTTGGAAATCATGGACAAGTTCAAGTACCTGGGATTCTGGTTAGACAATTTCTAAGCTTCACAATCCACTTGTTTGAGCTCCAGAAAAAACTAAGGCAATGACTAGGTGACTTCTTTTGTATCAGACATTTGCTTACACTAGAAGCCAGGATGAGACTTGTCCAAATGACCTTTCACCCTTTGATTGAATACGCAGACTTCCTTTATAGTCATTGCCCCAGTGCAGCTTTAAATAAATTAGATACTCTTTACCACTGTGCCTTAAGGTTCATCCTGAACTTACCCTTACACATCCATCACTGTCTCCTCTATGAGCTGCTGGGCTGGTCCTCCCTCTCAATTAGGAGACAAAGAAATGCTCTCCTTTCGTTTTACAGGGCCTTAACTGATCGACTGCCTACCTATATCTCTAATCTTTTGTTAAAGCTCAGGGTTGTATGGCCTGAGAAGGTTTGCTCTGGTTACCTCAAGGTCTAGAATAAAGACACAGTATGGTTCAGCCGCCATCTATTACTCTTCCTGCTCTATGGAATGCAGCCCAAAGACCCTAAAACTGACTTCCTTGCCTGGGCCTCACACCTTTAAAATGTTGCTTGCATGCTAAGAGATACCTGTTCCTGTTTTAAATAATCTTACATATTCCTTATCATTCTCCTGCCCCGGCTTTGACATCCTTAGCTCTTACTTAACAACAACAGCATTCTCCTTTTCCCTTTTCTTCCCCCTCTCTCCCCCAGTTTCTCCTTGCTTTTATAACAGCCCTCTGCCTAGCTGCTTCCCTTAGCTTTTATAGCATCTCTCTCCCAAGCTGTCCACCCAGGCTTGCCAGAACTCTCCCAGCCCTTCCTTCCTGTCAAATTCTTTACACACTGAAACTGGTTATCATTGTAATCTGCATTTTGTAATGCTCCATGTGTAATTATGTTGTACCTTTCATGTCTACATTGTATTGTAATTTACCAGCCTTTGTATCTACATGTATGTTCTTTGTCCAGGACCATCTTGCAAATGAGCTTGCTCAAGGATGAAATGCCTAGTTAAATAAAGATTGATTGATT
This sequence comes from Neoceratodus forsteri, assembly GCA_016271365.2. NCBI lineage: Eukaryota > Metazoa > Chordata > Ceratodontiformes > Ceratodontidae > Neoceratodus > Neoceratodus forsteri. The sequence continues at coordinate 1,677,395,264 of CM057449.1, forward strand.
AAATAAAGATTGATTGATTGATTGTAAAACCTTTATGGTGAAATTTTCATTTATATATAAGTACAGGTTTTTCAAATTTTAAATATATTCCTATTAATGGTCTAAGAATTGATCTATCAAGATTTTAGTGATACAGTGTTCAATTAAAGCACCATGTTTATGTTTCTATTTTTTTCTTCTATTTGTGTATCTAAAATTTATTTTGTTTTATTTTATGAAATTGAGTCCAGAAATACATTGAATTGGATTGGGGGACAGCATCAGTACCCAACACTGAGAGCTGCACACTCGAGCAGACATGATGGACCATAAGGCCTGTATGTGTTGACTTCTTTGTAGTTTCATATGAACAAACAAATTTGACATTTTTCTTTTTGTAACAGGTTAAAAGTCTAAGGTGGACAATGCTGCATCAGAAAAATGTGATAGTTGGAAGAAACAATGGTTGTACAGTTTTATTGACAGCTGTCTGGTATTTATCATGGCTCTCTCTGGTAGCTTATTGATTCATCACCTACAGATTTAAATGAAAAAGGAAGTAATCATGTGCTAGAACAAATTTTTTCAGTGTTTTATGTTAACAATTGTTCACATATGTTCATTTTCCCTAGGTTACAGATTTTCTTTGCACATGTTCTTCAAGATTGTTTTCATGCTTTGAGAAACAGCTACTGTATAGCAATGAATGTTTATGAAGCCACAGTTTTTTGTGCTTGTAATGTATTTTTTTTACAGTATTCATGAAATGGTCTAAGTTTTGGAAGCACTGCTGTGTTGTGTGTGTGTGTGTGTGTGTAGTGGTAGTAGTAGTAGAGTAGGGGTGTAGAGTATGGCACATTATATTAATTCACTTTGCACAAAAACAGACTAAGTTTTTGTGTACGTGGGTAATGGCATGTAAACACAGAAACATAGGAGTTCTTGGCAGACAAAGACCCTGTGGGGTTCATCAAGTCTGCCCAGCCATGCCTATCTAATGTTGATTATGCCTTTGATCTCAGCTGCTCACCTTCTCATTAGAAATGTTCTTTAGTTGACTACTTTACCACTTGACCTGTTGTATTTATTTATTATAATTGTACATCTTTAAGGTTTATTTGAGCTTTCATAACATTGTGTTATACTGTTCTCTCTCCTGGGGCAACCACTACCTTAGTCACATCTGAAATGACCCTTGGTTCAATGTGCCTATAATTCAGAATAAACATAAATAAATTGATAAACACATAAACACGTATAGCTATTGGCCTATATTCATGAATATTAACTCTAGTGTTACCACCGCTTTACAATACCCTTAATAACCTGAAACAGCAATGTAATATACAACAACACAGGAGACTGCTGAATCACATTTGTAAGGAGAGAATAAGGTGGCATTCACATGGGAAGCAATGTTCATGAATAGATGTCATTGCACCTTATAATTGTAAGAGTGTTCTTGAGAGTTCTTTGGTTGAAAGAACTGCAAAGTCTTTGGGGTGTCACTGCTCCTCAGCTTCACTTCATCATTCTCTCACTCAAAAAAGTCACTAAGCACACTCTAAACATGAGACCCACTACCTAAACTTAAAAGTAACAATGCATAAAGACATACGGACAATCAAATTAAGTCATCATTGCTTCAGAAAACACACAGAAGGGCCTCTTCCCCACAAGCTTTTCTGTCTAGAATAACTCATAACTGCTCTTCCACTCAGAGTAATGAATACTATTGTATTACATTACCCACTGTTGTACCTTCCTTCTGTGTAGAGAGAAATACAATCAATGGGGTCTGTGCACCAATGGTCCGGCTGCCTATGCACTATGTATCTGAAGTGTGTAGGCAACTCTAAGTCAGAATGCCACACAGCAGGGGTCCAGCAGACCCCTGGCAGGATTCACAGCAGGGACATGAGTCCCTTGCATACACGGTCCCCTGGACAATCCCACAGTTACACGCCATGGGTGGTCCAGGGGCATGTTAGGGAGTGTGCCCTCACTCCATGCCATTCACTAAGGTGTGGAGTCCTGGGCATGGGTAGTGCACAATATGGCATAGGGGACCCTGCTGTACCTTGTACAGTATGTGGCCCCCCAAAGGATACCCACCAGCAGTGACAAGATGGGACTCACCTCCACCTGCAGCCCCAGCCCACTGGGCAGACAGGGTGGGTGGGGGCAGATATTCAGGCACTCACCTGTGGTTTGCAAGAAAAAAAGGTTCCCATGCCTTTGCAAGATCCCTGCTTGCACCAGGCAAGGATCCACTTGGACCCAAAACAGGCATCCAACTGGATGCCAGCCTGTGTCTCAATCTATCCCCATGCAGCTGCTTGCTGGGGGTGGCTGCAGACAGGCGACTGGTGATGGCGAATATCAGCCACCACATATCTGTCAATGGATGCAGGTTGTGTGTCCAGGTTACATGGCTCATGTCAGGGCCGCCCTCATTAGTACGCAGAATCCAATAATTCTATAATTTTCTCTTCTGGCACTTTTCATTACAATCTCAAGCCATTGTAAATGTCTATGGCATAGTGTTAGTGACTGCTGACTTCCCATTTGTCTTTCTACTTCCCCATTGCTCCATCCATATGACTCTTTTGACCCTTTGTCTCTTCCTTGAGTCATGGGTGCTCAGCTTCCATTGCAACACTTCATTAGCTGCCAAGCCAATGTTACAACATTGAAGGCTAGAATTACAGTTGACTTGAAGGACATGTTATTCTTTCAAGCAAACAGTGAACTCTCCAGATGTTTTTCCAATGACAATAAGCAGTGCTTGCTAACAAACAAACTTGTCTCTGTTCACCATGACTTTAGATAAAACTCTTGCTAATGCAAAAGACAAATTACCAGTCTTGATCTTTGTTCCCCACCCAAATAAGGATTTGTCACCTCAGACATCCATAACTGCCATGATCATAATGAATTCCAGGTCTGCTGTGAGCAGTAAACTGTCCTCCATTAAACTGAGGTCAAAGAGACACCATTCACTGGTACACTGAAGGCTTGTGTTTAGTTGTAGTTGTCAGCAGCTTCTGTTCATCACTCAGTCAATGGCAACTCTAGAAGCCATGATGACGATTCCCCCATGCCCCTGTCCAGATAATGAATCAATCTTTCAGTGCAGGCTCACCACTAATATTTGTCACATACTGCCTGAGTACAAGCAGGTGCTGTGTCTAATGGTGTTTGCATGCCATCTGATTATAAGGTTAGGAAGATTAAAGCACAAACTTGATCGTTAAAAACATCTATACATTTGATAAAACTGACCACAATTGATTTTTATGAATAGAAACCCTTGCCTAGAATTCTAGATGTGATAAGAGAACTATGCACAGTTTACTGATAATGAAGAATATTTACCATTGGATTGCTATTGTTCATGTAGTAACATGCATTCACACTTGTCACTTCCTCTTAAATTTGAAGACTATAGACCCCATATTCAAAAGTGTCAGGCAGCATCAACAAGTGCTTGTGCCATGCAATTGAACTGCGCTGGCACAAAATAATGGTATATTCAGAAGCCACAATATGCAATCGCATGTGTGGCTGAATATCCTGAATATGCATGATTGCACAGTGGTAAATACACAGCAGGTGCCTAGAACCCAGTGCAGAGCATACAGAAGTGTGCAAGGCAAAACCACTTGATTGGCGCACAGATTTGCAATATTCAGCCAGAGTATGCAAATGGCCCTTATGGCATAGTCAGAGCCCAAACAGCACATTTGGCGTCTCATTACTGGATTGTATTAAGGCCAGTTGCATACCATTGGCATGTGCAGTTCCAGCATTACATGGCAGCACCACCACTCCACAAAGGTGATCAGGAGGCACTGCAGCCTAGCAAGCAGGTGATACTACATGGTTGTGTGTGGGAGGACTGCATTGGCCTGAGTACAGTGCTACATATCCCACAATCCCTTTACAACTAAATGTATGCCAAGGTGTGTGACAACTGATTAAAATGTGCGACACAGGCCGGCCTGGTGGTGCTGAAGGTTGAGGCACTGGACTCCACACTCAGACTACACCAGTGACCCAGGTTCAGGAATGAACCAGGGCCACTGGGGTCATCTGGGGAGGGAAGATCGAGCACCCAGATGGACTTCCCTCTTCCTGAGGGAGGGTTTGGGGTGCAATCACTCTAGGAGCAACCACTGGTGGCAGCTGGAGGATCATCGATTGCAGCAGTGCGGCGTATGTCTGGGGGGCAGAGCCATGGCACTCCATTGCCTTGCTGACTGGGCTCCATGGGGGGGCAGAACCAATAAAAAAAAAAAGTACAAAAATTCCCCAGCTCAGCGAGGAGATGATGAGAGCCCTAGTGATCTCCCTCTCATCCCCAATGCCAGGCCAAGCCACACCAGGAATCCATGGCTGACCTCCCAGAGGGATGGATGCTCTAATATCATATAGAGCAGTCGAGGGAGGGCATGCCCAGTTCTGGGGGTGATCTGGAGTGCTGAGAAGTTCCTCTGGGGTGATCTGTGTGATGGCCACAGTAGGGAGAAGAAGGGGAGGATTGTGTGGGCACCTCTGAAGGATGCCTGAGAACCGCACATAAATAGAATAAAAAATGTGTGACACAGCAGCAAACATGAGAGTGCATGCTTAGAAGAGTGTGGAAATAAGTGCACCAATGTTGCTACTGTGTGCTGATACCTAGCATCCCATATATATACACCCTGCATAACAGTCTCAGTGGTCAGTGTAATGCCACCCACTCAATGTGGGTTAGAGGGAGTCTGAGTGATAACGTGAGTGCCATAACATGTACTGTGTGACAGTTAAAAGGTTTGCAGTGCTACTACTCATGGCCATGTCCACACCCTTAGGTGGCTGCACGCACAACACTGGAGGGGTCTGTTGTCCTTGGGGCATACCCCTTCCACCTCCAGGCCTTACCCCTTCCCTGTGCTGCTCACAGTTGTGCACTGTCCACCACCGGTATACCACAGCGACCTGAACCCAGGGATCCATGGCACTGTCACACTGCAGGGATGGCATCAGTGACATGTATGTGGCTCCTGCTGGCATGGGTCTGGCACGGGTGTCCTGTGTGCACCTATGATGTTCCACCATGAGTGTGTGCCACTGGGTTGTCCCTAACCCATGCCATGCTGCCACCATTACCACCATACATCCTGCTCATCATTGTCCCAGATGCCACCATGGATACATGTCTCCACCTGGAGGCACTCTGATGGCCACATGGGTGCAGGCCATGGCACCTGGAACATGTGCTACATTGTAGCTGTCTGCTCTGCTGACATGCTAGCCTGATTAGCATGTGGCAGCTGGGCATCCCTGACCTGGGTGTGTTGAGGGGGTCTGGCTGACTGGGCAGTGCCAGTGGCGTCACCCAATGGCACACAGCAGGTGCCCAGCAACATGGCACAGTGTGGCTGTGGTTTTGGGTACTACCGCCCTGGCATGACTTCTATATGTGGATACCTGGAACACATCCTGGTGCACCTCTGAGGGCTGTCTCAGGGTCACTTCCCTGCAGTTCTGCAACCTGCCTGTGGGTGGCTGGCTGATTTAGGCCATCCCTTTGCGTACCTAACTTGCAGCGGCACAGCTTTGTGATTGCGACACGCATACACATTTGGCTGAATATACACTTGCATGGCATATTTAGGTGACCGCCCCTTTTTGCACTGCATACATTATTTCTGCCTGATCGCACATTAGGAAATGTGACACCTCACTCCCATTCGAATATCATGCTTCTGCATTTTCTGGGTTGTGCTGCACATCTCATTTTGGGCCGCATCTCCTTTGAAAATATGAGGCGTCAGTGTCCAAAAGATTAACCAAGTTAGAAAGTATTCTACTGCTTGCAATGTGTATGTTATAAATATTCTTATAAAATGGATAGAGGCAGTAAAGGAATGTGATTGGCTACCATCCCTTGCCAGATATGTGTTTTCTTTTTAGCTTATAAGTGCCAATACCTGTACCCGTAGTGCATGCAATATCCCTGTGCATCAAGAAAACAGTTAAGAAAATGATTGGGATGTCATATTGCTTTCATGACAGCTGGGTTCCAACCCCTACAAAGCAAAAAAACAAAAACAAAAAGCTGAACAGTCTAAACTACAGAAGTTTTTTTGTTTTGTTTTGCTTTAAATCCCCATTGTTGGCCCTCCTGAGCCACTCATTCTCTATACAACCCATCAGCTAATAGTGTTGTCTCAATCTCCCACCTGACCACATTTGCATGAGAATATTGGTATTGTCTTGAAATCATGACCCCAGGTGGGGGTGTGCTGCTGGCAAGGCCACAAGAAAACCTCAGTCTTCCTGGCTGCCTAGAGATCTGCTGTGGTTGGTCTTCATAGCAATCAGGGAAGTCAGCTGTGAATGGATGGGAGTGGTGGGTGGGAGACAAAACTCAGAAACTTGGCTGTGCCCTAAGTGGCATACAATAAGTAATCAAGTGGTGGTGGGGGGACTTGAAATATCAGCTCACTCTCAACGCCCCTACTGACAATTAAGCAGAGGAACTATTTTTCTTCAAAAAGAATAACTCAATTTTTGTTAATTTTTATAAAAAACGTACAGTACTTCTCAACATATGGCCATTTTATAAGTGCAGTAACATACGACAGGGTGTGAGTTATGCAGTGCTCTGATAAATGTACTTCTAGATGCAGTAAGGAACTCAGCCTGTGGCCTTGTGCCTCACTATGCCCCTAGGTGTGTGTGTGTTTATCAGAGAATAATCCACACCCCATCATGAGTTATTGCCTACTAAGTAAACAGTATTAGAAAAAGAGAGTACTGTCACCCAGCTATGAACATATTAGTAAAGTTATGCTGGTGGTTTTCTCTGACTGGTTGATAATTTTTATATTCAAGGTCATGTTTCAGGGGTCAACAGCAACCTCTTTGTTGCAGCCTATTCAGAATTCTCCAAATCAATGTCATATTTTGTTTCTGTATTTTTATTCTTGTACATATCTATGGCAACCTCAATGTCTTCTAGTGTTACTTGTCTCAGCATGGAGTTTATTAGCGGGTTAGTAGGGATCGGTGGTCTATAAGAAGTACTCAACTAATCTTTACTGTGGTATCTCCCAGCTTCTCAGCACTGACCCCCTTCTTCATTCAGACTGCACCTGAGTGCCGTCTGTATGCTCAGGCTATACAGAGTTCAAACACTGCTTTATTAGCCTTTGATGAAATTCCTGCTGTAAACAGCTGAAAAGGGCACATGATATAATACTTTCATTCCATGCTCTCCAACCACATACAGTAATACAGTATGTATGATATAAAAGTGTTTTCACTTCAGAATTTTAGAAGGATTATGATTCACTGCCACAGGTCCAAGTTGTCTGTCATCAACAAGCTATACACCCACATTCCAAGTGTAGAGGGTGGTGTGTGTCAAGAAAATAGTCTTGGAATACAGATCCTTGCCAGTGAATCCTTTCTGCCTACATATAATCTGTACAACGCATACTATTTCTCTTTACTTTTTAGCTTTGGTTATGGGAATCATTTGTTTTAAACGTATGTTTATTTGTAAAGTTACTTTGTCTGTTATGGTTGTAAGAATGCATTCTCAAATTCTTTGGGTGAGAGAACTATGAAGCAAAGCAGAGCAGTTCTGGCACACAAAGGACATGAGAAGAGACTCATAACCATAAGAGACACAGGAACAGTATACATATATAAACATACTGTATTATAAATCAAGTTAAAGACTTATTTTAAAAAAATGAAATTTGAATTTAAAATCAGACTCTTTCACTTTCAGAATTTTCGAGAATCTACTTTGGGAAATGGACTATGCCAACTGAACTTGAAGTTTCACAATTTTGAACTGTACGCATGAGACACCCTCTTATGGTTATAAGAGTACCTTGAATGTTTAAAAATAAACAGTCCTGATTGGCTAGGAATGATTTCATGATTTATAGTATGCATTTCTCATTCTTCTTTATTGTGTAATACCAGCTGCTGTCAGGACAGAAGGTAATCACTTTTTGCCTTTGATATTCTATATTAGGCAAACTGACATACATATATTCTGTATTCAAAAAAAGACATTCAAAGGAAACCTTTTCATGTGCTTTATACAAATTAGAAGAGTCTTCTATGCTTTTGAAAATAATGAGAGATTGTTTCTTGGTTGGAATGAAGTATTCATTATTGCATGCTTACTTCCGTAGATAAAAGAACAAAATACACCTGGCATTGTGTATACAATATGATCACCAGTGGTGGTTGACTAAATAAATTATGCAGTCACTTGGGAATTTTCTGACATAAACAGCTGGATATTTTTTGTTTTATTTAACAGTTTACTTATCTAGGGCTGCCTAACTGAGATACAATATTTCATTTTCTCTGCTGTCTGCCTTCTACTCAACTTTATAGCTGGGGGACTGAAGCAAAGGGAGGTCAAGTGACTTGCTCGGGATCTTACAATAAGTCAGTGGCTGTGGTGGGATCTGACCACTGACTTCCTGGTTCACAGTTCTGTGTGCCAGCTGCCAAGTAGACCACACTGCCGGGCTTAAGTTTAGCCTCTAATATGTAAAGAACACATGTTTGATCAGCTACTGCTTAAATGGAGCTTGGCTTTCCTATCATTTGCATTAGTGATTTCATGCAAGGTTTAATCTCAAGTGCATCTTGAAAGACAGTTTATACTGAAGGCAGTTACTGGTTTCAAAACACCTTTATTTGGCATACGGTAACTGCTTTTGTCTTCCACATGCATTCCATTTGTTTTCCCATTTAAAATGTTTTTGTGGGCTCTGCATCCTTTATTGGGAAATTGTGAATGTGTTACCACATTAATTCACACAGACTCCTGAGAATTACATGGATTCTTTTCAAAATGAAGATGTTGCTGCACTAAGGAGGAAGCAGCAAGCAAACAATGTTACATACTTTATGTATTTTATTAAACATTATTAATATGGGGTGGGGGGCATAGTTAAAAACAGTCAGTGGCTCAGTTGGAAGTATGTTCACATCTGAAGCCAGAAGATCATGAGTTCTAAACCCACAGCAGGTAATTGGGGTACTACTAATGACTGCTGTAGTGCAGTATGAGATATGGGCTGCACTGCTGAGGTGCTGCCCTTCAGATGAGATGCCAAACCAATGTCGCTTCATTGCCACAAATAAGTTAAAGATCCCATGGCACTTACTGAAGGAGAAGAGGGGAGTTTCTCCAGTGTACTTAACAACACATCCTTGTTAATAAAACTGGTCTATGTAACCAAATAAACTGACACAGATTGTTATGCCTTTCCACATCAGAACATTTCAGATAAATGCTGCTCATTGTATAAGGGGGGTCACCAGTGATTATAGTAAGTGCCAACATAAATCACAACACAGGTATTGAATGGTGAGCGCTACCCAAACATTGTAAGGGAGCCATTTAGGAGTAGGAAACCGGGGTGCTGCTCTTACAGATAAGGGGATAGAGAAACCCTATCTTAACTGGGTTAGAGGTAGCACTGCGTTCTTTCTATAGTAAGTCAAAATTGTACCATGATCTATGTCTGGTTCCATCACGTGGCTTCACCAACAAAGTTGTCGACATCCACCAGAGTGACAAAACTTTGTCAACAGCAACCACATTGACTGGTAAATCCATTGACAGACTGCCATGGTGCCCCAAACACTGAGGCTTTTCTACATTATTTGCAGGCTTATAGATAATCAACTGGGGGCATTTACTGAGGAGAGCGGCAACACCAAGAGTCACTGTACCTGTACAGTGTTCTGACAACACATTTAACACTGTGGATGTTGAACTGGTTGTGTTGCTGTAATGGTTTCACTGTTGGGAGTTCGCTGTTACAACAGTACACCGCTATGCCCTTTGAACTATAACCTCAAGCAAATGTAAGTGTATATGGGGTGAGATATTTATGTCCTCTTCTGAACCCCGATGTATATTCTAAGATAAAAAGAAGCATGTTTGGACCACAGTACTGAAACAAAAGTGCTTATGTGTGTTGGTCTATACTCGTAAGTGTTTACCTGTTACATCAAGTTTAAGAAACAAAATATTTTATGTTAAAAGAAGAAAATTACAGACAAATGAAAACAGTTGAACTTTTCTATTAAGGACACCTTCACAACCAAATAGCGTTTGCTTAATATTACTTTGCCCATAATATTCAGGTTGTGCATTACTTAAAGAACAACTCTACACTTCAGCATGTGATTTCATAAGTAAGATGTTTCAGCTGTTGCAATTTACTAAATAATACATTTTCTTTTCATTGTCAATGTTCCTTTCCAAGATTTATAGCACATTTATGTGGTCTGTCTAAAAAGTCTGTATAGAAAACATTTGTCTCTCCTCTGTTAACCTTACAGGGCCTTGGTTTTGTGACATCACAGTGCTCACCATGACAGCAGCTGTGATGTCACAAACAGCAATTGTTTGGTTAGCAGGGGATAGTCAGATTCATTTTGAAAGACTCAGTGAAATAATTGCTGCATTATCTACAATATTTAGCAAACCAACAGAAGAGTAAGGTAAAGAAAATAAATATCTAGAAAATAAAATTCAAACATAATTGGTATAACTCTAGTGTTTTTAAACCTTTCATTAAAGCAATGCTTTTAATTAGAAACAAAAAAGTTTATCATATAGTTTTTTGGCAAAAATGTATTTCTGACACCCTTAGATGCATGCTCAGTTTATTTTTATTTTTCTCAAATATTGTCGAAATCGCTTGTATAACTAATTTTGCAATCAGTGACTCACGTCTTTAAAATTGACTGCCTCTCACAATTGTTTTAAATATTTTCCATTGAGGATATCTGTTGAATGTTCATGCTAGATTCCTAATGTGGATGTATTAGAATGGTGTCACCACATGTTTCTGGTGGTAAACAGCACAACACTATACCAAGACATTTCTTTTTTTTTTCATGGTGGGCATGGCATGGGAGTGGGGACTTTTAAAAATGTAAAAATTCTGTATCTCAGTTCTGGAAAGAAAGAACACAAAAAGAAAATGGGATACTGCATCTTGGTATTTATGCCTAACATTATTGCTGAAAAAGATGGTCATTAACAAATACTGCTGCTGACAGAAATTGCAGCTGGGACTGGCCAATAGCACAGCGGTAAGGCTTCCACTCACTACGCTAGTGACCAGAACTGAAGAACCAACCTGAGTTGTTGGGGGTTGACCAAGGTGTGCTGGAAGGATGGAGTTCAGAGGGATTGTGTTCCTCTCAGAGAGTGAGTGGGTGCATCACATCTCCTATAATGTGCCATATAGCTGGTAGAAGTTGGTTGTCACAGTAGATGAGAGATGCAAGAAGGGTGTGGAAAGCTGACAGATGCATTATGTCACTGCATGTTGAGTGTCCCAGGGAAGGAAAAACCAGAGGCATTCCTTGACAAGTGTGCATGATGGATGGCCCCACAGGCCTCAGCTACTCAATGGGCACCCAGCTGGATCCTGCGTCAGAGGAGCCCCGTTTGAGGGAAAAGTTGTGGGAGTATTTGGGGGAATGTTGTGGGAGTATCTAGGGGTAAATTTCAGGGATGGTGGATGACTGGGCTGGAGGGACTCTCCAAAAAGGATAAGTAAAGAGTCCTAGCAGCATTTCAGTTTGGCTTCAGTTGGGGGAGGGGTTGAACTTTGGTTCAGCTTTGACAATTTGGCTGACAATGTAGTAATTTGCATAGGGTATAACACTGTACAGAACAAAGGGGCAAAAGCCTTAATGTAAGCAATGGCCATGAATTTACTATAGCTTATGTGTGAAAGGTGCTGTTGGCATGCCATGACTGGGGACTACCACAATGCCAAACAAATGCAACTGCTAAGCAACCCGGCTATAGAAATTCATAGTTTCCTTTGCTGACCTCAAGACTCCCCCTGCCCTTCATGCTAATTACTATGTTAGTTTCACATAGGTTATCAAAAGAAAGTGCAAATTCTACCATGCTATATAAGGGCATTGCTTTGCCTTCCTTACCTCCCCAAATTTGTATATTTATTTTTTTAACTTTTTGTAAATATTTTTTAAATTATTTTGCAATTTAAAAAAAAACATGCATCCCTAAAAATACAAGGACTGCTGTAATAATCAATGACATTACTTTGTCTGCCTCACCTTTCAAATTTGCAGATTTTTTAATAAATAATTCAACATATATATATATATATGTATATATACACATATATATATATATATATATATATATATATATATATATAAAATGGGTATGATATCTAGTTGCAAATCCAATCTTCTGATTGTATAAAACACATCGCATGTCCATGCATATATCAGGGCGTGACTGCACACCTGCACTTTACGCCCTCCAAAACAAGTTTGACATTTTATAAGATAGATAAACCAAGCTGAGGTGTGGTCATGCTCTGATATACGCACACCTTGGGTGGTTGATGACACACCAAGGCGTGGTATATCAGAGTGTGACCGCACACCTCAGAGTGGTTTATCTATTTTATATATATAATTTAATGCATTATTAAGGTTGTTGACAGTGTTAAGTGACGGTGAAGGTTGGTCATTTTACCGCTCATTACCTCGTCGCATCGGGTGCATGTTGTTGGGCCCCAACTCTCACCCCATCAGATGTGTGAAGAAGCAGAGGTATAGGAGAATGGGGTGAGAGTTAGGACCAACAACGCAACGCACCCCATGCAGGTTCGGGGTGGACAGGGGGTCAAAGGGGGTTTTCAACCCTAACACCGAATTTCCTCACTTTTGTCATTGTGGAACAACCCTAACTAATGCATTAAATGGAGTTTTTTGCCTCTAATTTCCTTTTTTTTTGAGAATGATAATGAGAAATAGTGAATGTAATGTGGTGGCGGGAGCGTGAAGCCCCGCCACGTGATGTCTTGTCACATAGTAACATAGTGCCCACAAACGCAAATGGTAATGTGCATGGTGACACAAAGTGAAACAGAAAGATAAACAGTACTGTAGACACAAGTGGTTAAAATAACACAAACGCAAGCACAAATGAAAACTCAAAGGGTAACGCACAAAGTGCCGTAGACGGGGCCGGTAAGTGAAACAGGTACAGAACCGCAAGCAGAAGTGGTAAGGGTAACAGTAATATAAGCACACAGGCTGGTTTTCCCCAAAAGCTGCATAGAGAAAGACAGTGAGTACAAAGAATGTGTGCATAATAAAGGGGTTCAGAGCAGAAAATGAGGAGTTGGAATACTAAATTGCTTACATCTCAGGAACCGTACGACATAGAAAAAAAAATTAAAAGTTATATGATGTATGACTTTCCTGGCTAGTTTTGTACTTAGGCCCTGTTATGGGGCTAAGCATTTATCTGACGAAAAGTCCGTATCTCGCACCGTTTCCGAGATACGGGCCCTGAAAGGTGCGGTGAACGCCGTAATGTTATCCTAAGGGAAAAAGAAGTTCAGGAGGTGATAACTTTGGCTCTCTGTAATATTTTTTACTAAACCACTGAAAGACACACTCTGTAGGATGTTGGCTTTCTTTCCTCCAAATTGCAGCCCAAAAGACTAAACCGTTGTTTTGCAGCAGGGCGGCAAAAGATTCCTGTAATGTGGTGGACGCCAATGTTATCCTATGGGAAAAGTGTCAACTTTGGAGGCCGTAACCTTGACGTCCTGTAATATTTTTCACCAAAGCATTGAAGAGCACATCTGTGAGATATTAGCTGATTTTCTCCAAATTTCAGCCCAAAAGACCAAACTGTTCTTTTGCAGCAGGGTGGCAAAGAATTGCTGTCATTTTGCCATAGCCTGAAAAAGTAGTGTTTCAATTCAGAAAGCTGCAAAATTTGCTACACCTTTTTGTAGTGTGACACTACTTTACGAAAGCACTTTTTCCAGAAACTTGAAAAACATATTTCTAGAGTGTTTAACCTCAAAATAAAGACATGCCTAGCATCTTCAGGGTCCAACTAGGTAAACACAAAGGCCCAGATATTCAAACGTCACCCAAAAAGTGCGCAACAGCAGGAGCATGCAACCACCCCCACTGTGACAATGCAACCCTGTGCACCATGGAGCCATGCAAGGCAGCCCCACCATGGACACCCTGCAGTGGGCGGCAGCACAATGATGCAACAGATGCATACACAGTGCCGCCCTGCACATCTCCCCAAGGTACAGCTGAGAGACCAACCATGTGTCAGCACAAGAGGTACCCACATGCGACAGGGCATGCCCTAGACCCCACCTCCAGCAGTACAGCACCCTGCACATCCTCCCAAGGACACATCCCATCCCAGCACTGGCCACAGCAGCCACCACTGACAAACCAGCATACCGTGCATATCACAGACATGCAAGGGTGTCAGCTGCACAGGCCATGGCTGGTCTGACAGGGGTGCCATGCACACAGCGCAGGCCCCATGGACCACTGCACACAGGCATCCAGTGCACAGAGTACAACACACAAACCACAGACAGTTACTGATCCCCCTGCCCACACCATAGGTGGTTCATCTCTGCACACACACACACACACACACACACACACACACACACACACATGCATGCACCACCCCTGACGCCATGCACACCACTGCAGCTGAGCACCTGTAGCCCACTGCAAATCGGGAGACCACCACAGTTGTTATAACAAAATGTATGTATTAAAATATAACAACTATGTAACATATTTACAAATATATACAAGGGAGGAAGGGCCACAAACCAGGTGGGGGGGCATGGGGCAGGGTATAGAAATGGGAGAGGAAGAAGGGGTGTGGGGTGGGGTCCAGGGTATGGTTGTCAAGGGGTCATGGAGGTCCTACTTCCTGCCCTGCTCTGCACTCTTGTGGTGCCTCCAGGTTTTCCTCCTCTGGACCCCATGTCTCCAACCTCCAAGGCTGCCAGAGATGCCCGTGGCTAGCTGCAGAATTTCCTGTGCACATTCCAGGGTCATCCAGCATTGTCCACCCAGAACAAGGGAGCAGGAGTCAATATGTGTGACTGTCCAGTCCTGCAGCAAACCCATTGTGCATGGCATACAGCCATGTGCCACGCCCCCTGATGGTGTGTAACCACCCACAGTGACCGTGTTCACAAGACCTGCCTATCCAGGCAGCCACAGCCATGTGGGACCACTGCACACACCCACTGCCCATGTCCCGACAGCACCACCGTGTCTGTACAGTGACTTGGCTAAGGCGGGTGAAGGCAGTGGCAGAGCCATGTGCCCGTGCACACATGGACCACCATTGACGACTCCCAGACATGCAGTGCCACTGGATAGTGCTAACTGTAACAAGTTGCGTGCATGGCAGTGGTGTCACGGGATGGTGGTCAAGCCCCACTGCCCTCCCAGTTATACAGCATGCACAGTAATCATGGATGTAAGGCATCAACATCATCAGGTTGGTCCCTGTGCTCTGTGGACCTTCGCCCTCCTGGACTGATGGTCCTCCTGCTGGTGCCTCCTTGCCAGCATGCGCCGCTTGGGCCTAAGATGCAAACATGGGAGAGAGGAACATCAGTACAATCCTGTAGCAAAGTCCCCCCGCCCCCATGTGTGTGCAATCCCAGACAGCCAGACCCACCAATTCCACACCCTGATAACACTACCACGGCCAACACCGGAAGGCCCCCCCATGTGCCGGACATATGCAACTGTGATACCCCTATGGAAGATAAAAGTGTATGGATGTTGCACCTATGCACCTACCTGGCCATGGCACCATGCCACTCCTGCACATGCCCACAGGTGGGCAAGCAGGTCTGGGTCCCTCTGCCTCAGGTCCTCATATCTGTGGCGGCACTGCTCTGCCGCTCGCCCCATACTGGTGGCTCTCCAGGGCATCGGCCACCTCCTGCCACACCTGACTCTTGGCCCTGTCCAGGGTGCCTCATCAAATAGTGGGCCAACATGCGTCTCCACAATGGCAACCAAGTTTGCCAGCTCCACCTGGCTCCACTGTACAGCCTCCTCCGTGTCATCCTACTGCTCAGTTAAGTCAAACGGCGCCTGCAATGTGATTCCACCATGTGTAGATGCAGCGCAGTACAGCTGCATTCCCCATCGTGACCGTCACCCAACAGCACAATAGTGGTGCATCCATGCCTGATGCATGGCGCCTAGGGGAGCAAGGTCGGGCACAGGGTCAGGGTCTCTGGCGCATGGACAGCCACAGGCGCTTTACTGGAACCAATGCGTCTGGCGTGATTGGGTGCCTGTGTGCCACCTCCTGTAGCCTCACCACTGTTGCCCCAGTGTGCTCTTGATGCCCCAGTGCCACAGCACCATATAGGTGAACAGCGCCGTGAGCCACTGGCACAATGGTGGCTATGCCCCTGCATTGCCTCCACACATAGCACATCAGCAGCGTGGCAGGCGCCTGTGTCATCAATCCAGGCATGCACAGTTAGATGTGTACTACGCATGTCACAGAACTGCACCCATGGCTCAGCACTGTCAACACAATTGTGCAAAGCGCAACAGTGTGATATTCAGCCCGGACATGCAAATCAGCTAATCAGCTATTCAATGGTGCAGTCCCTGCAGTTGCATCCACTTAAAGATGCGCTTCGCCTCATTTGCATGGGTTGCGCTTATAAAAGTATGACATTGGGCTGCACCTGGCTATAGTCGGTTACTGCAGTCTATTGTTGAGTTGCATGCTGTTTGGGAGTGTGGACTGTGGATTTTGGGACATGCATGGGACTGCACAGTCACAGTAGACACCTGTCATTCTACAGGCTGAATCATGACTGAGCAAGTTGTGGAGGAGGAGGAGGAGGAGGAACAGAGTTGTGGGAGGAGGAGAAGGAGGCCAAATTTCATGGAAGGCTGAGACAGATGCCCTGTTCGAGGCCTACTTAGACCAGGAGCGCCTCTCAGCGGATGCCAGGAACACTACAGACCCATGCTGCTGCATGGGAGGAGGTGGCGATGCTGTAAACCTGCATGGCAGCCACCAGTGCTCCATGCAGGAGTGCAAGAAGAAGATGGGCACAGACAGGAGGAGGATTAAGGAGAAGGTGGTTGCTATCAGGGCAGAATGGTTCACAGGTGGGGGACAGCCGGAGGTGCTATGCCTGATCCCACAAGAGGAGAGGGTTTCTAGCAGCATGCAGCATTGCGCCATTGAGGGCATTCCAGGTGGTGGATTCCAGATGGTTGGTAGCCCATCACTGCATGGTAGGTCATGGTCTGTCTATTGGGAGGGGAACAGGGTAGGTCACATGCAGTAACGTGACTTTGTTTTCCTTACAGCCCTGGAGCGCCTGCAAGGTCAGCGGTGGTGGGCTTCTCCCGAGTCCAGTCAGATGGAGATGGAGAAGGCCCATCCACCTCCACAGGAATACGCGGCTCAGGGCGACAGTGGGCACGATGGACGCCCAGACTGATGTTGTTGGAGCAGGTGCAGAGGTTCTGCCTGCGTCCCAGTGTGCCAGCATCCACGGATGCCAGCATGCTGGGACTGGCTGGTGCGGGTCCGTCACCGATGATGATGTTGCTAATGTCATGGGCAGTGACACATGTGTGCCACAGGATGGCCACACAGGGTAACATATGCGGTCATGGCTGTGGGTGGTGCCGCCATGGAGGCTCATGCGGTCATCACAGTCCCAGCCTGTGCCTGTCAGCACCAGTGGGCAGCACTGGTGTGTGTACAGGACAGTGGGACTGTTGCGCTACCGCAGTGGCAGCAGGAGGACAACATCAGCAGTCGGTCAATGGGCTTGGGGTACAGTGTGCACCACCTATGGACATGTCCAGGCCTGGCCCTGGTGTTCAGCCGCCACCTCAATGGGTGATGAGCATCAGGGCTGCGAACACCCTGAGGGACAGCATGCCGATCAGGCAGATGACCTCTTGGATGATCAGACCCGCATCTGCAAGCATCAGTCAATCAGCAGATGTGGCTTGTGACGGTGGTGGATGCACTGAGTGGTTCTGCAGTGGGCAGAGGAACATCACAGCAGAGAAACCGCCTGCTCCTGGCAGGGATGGACCGGATGTGGGAGTATGCGACCGCCAAGCATTGACAGGCTGACACATACAATCACGGCCGCCATGGCCACAGGAGGCACACACAGTTATTTGCCCATACGCCGCAGACACTGCGCAATGCAATGTCCACCCCATTCTCGGCGTGCGCGACACCATCCTTGTCGACACCGGTTCAGCTGTGGGCATCCTGAGCACGCCTGGCGCAGGCATGTTCGGTGTGCTGCAGCGTGGCAGCCGGGCGCTGTATGCGTTATGATGATCTGTCTCCCAGGGCGGCTACTGTCTGATGCTGCCCGTGTGCATTGTGTCATTCCAGCGGGCAATGCATAGGTGAGTACCCGGCCCGCACGCACACAGTCCATCTGCACACCTCCTGCTGCTGTCCACAGTTGCGCATGCATGATGATGCCTGCATTGCGCTGCATACCAGGTGCAATGGTGCCCAGCGCCTGACATATGCACAATGACAGGCAGTGGGAGTGGTGGTCTGTGGACACATGTGTGGCTAGGTGGCATTCTGGGTCGGTGTGCCTCCTACCCTTTGTGAATGTCTGGTGAGTTTTGTGTGTATGTATGTGTGTGTCTGTGTGTCTGTGTCTGTGTGCTATGTTAGACCTCACCCATCCCTGGTGGTGTGTGTGGTTCCATGCCCGCCACTTCCTCGGGTGGCATGCACCCCTGGTGTGTGTCCATGTATGTTTGTGGGTTGTGTCTTTGCCACTGGTGGTTGCACATGGCCCCATGACTTACCTGGTTGGCTGAAGTGCTCCTCTGTGATGATGTCCCAGTGCAGCTGTGCCAGCTGGAGCAGTTGGGGTCCCGCCACCCAAGGGGCTGCCCATCACTATTGTCACCGTGTCCCTATCTGTCCCATTGCTGTTCCCCTTGACCTGTACAGCTATCCTGACAGACGTTGGCCATGTTGTGCAGGATGCAACAGGCCAGGAATAGCCCGCAGGCCTTGGAGGGGCTGTACTGTAGTGCACCGCCGGAGGTGTCCAGGCATGGAAACATGCCTTCAGCATACCAAAACTCACTTGATGACATTATGTGTGGTGGCATGTGCCTCATTGTAGCTTTGCTGCTATGGGGTCATGCGGCCTACGGTATGGTGTGAGCAGCCAGGGACGGAGTGGCTATCCACTGTCACCTGTGTGTAGAGGGTGGAGGTTAGTTTGGTGATCAGCATCGCTCTGCTCCAGGCCATGTAGGCTCTCACCAATGTCACCTCTGACCATGCCCTCCTAAGCCCTATGTTTGTCCGTGTGGTTGTGTATACTCACCCACTAAGTGGTCAGTGGGGATGTCCCCACTCTTGAATCTGTGGCACAGTGCAGACTGGTGTCAGATGAAGGCATCGCGTTCCCCAGGGTGCATAGCACAGACATTGATTGTGCGCCCTGGCATCACACACAATCTGGCAGTTGATGCTAACATGGCCCTTGCGATTAGTGTGCGCCCCTCAGGGCCAGGTGGTGTGCAGATGGCCACTTGGGTGCAGTCTATTGCCCATAGCATGCCAGACATACGTGCTATCCTGTGGAACTTGCATGTTTGCTGTGCGCCCACCGTGTGCTGGGGAAATGGATGTACCCTGCAGCATGTGCAGCTGTGCGCTGAGGAACTGGGTGAGGTGGCATGACGCGCTGACTGTGTTATGCCTGTGGTGTCCCCTGTTGGTCTCTGGAAGGTACCCGTGGTGGCAGCACATGCAAGCTGTCACTATAGTCTCCACTGATAGAGCATGGCTCCATCGTGGTGGGTGCCTGCATCACATCACTGCACAGCTCACAGAGCCACCTCAGAATTGCCCAATTCAGGTGGTACCGACCACAATCTCAGTATCACTATACAGCTTAGCTGGTGCGGCTCGGTACTGCCTGTTGGGGGCATACCGCCGATGGGCCCTTCCACGGCTGTGCCCCCCTGCTGTCTGCCTTCTCACCCCCCTCATTACTGCCTCCATCTGGATGGTGGCACTGGCCATGTCCCTGGCTTGTGTTCACCCCCCGCAGCTGTTTCTGTGCTCCCCTGCTGTTCTGGCTGCTACTTCCCTGCACGGAACACCTAACTGTGCTGGCCTCAGTGCTGTGTGGCACTTCCCCTTCTGCACTGTGGCTGTGGCTCCCACACCTTCCTGAGCCTGTGGGTTGCAGGTGCCCTTTCTCTGTCCTGCCCTTTGTGTGTGTGTGTGTGTGTTGCCTATGTGGCTGGCTATAGTTCAGCAACATGAGCCTTCCCTGTAGCGTTCTTGCACCTCTCCTTGTTCCTTTTATTTTGGCTCATTTCGCTATTGCTCAACTTCCACTTGCTCCCTCATTGCACATGGCGATGTTGTTGAATATCGCTTCGCGCCATTTATGCATGGTTCCTCCCCTTCAGTTGTGCATACATTCATTATTATTGTGCTATTGCTCAGCGTGATTTGGGGTGCAACTGCCTCTGCTTAATATCAAAGAATGGCGATTTTTGACTTGTGCTTGGCGAACCCTATTGCGCATGGCTTAACTTTGAATATCTGGGCCAAAAAGAATTGTGTTGCTAGAGGGTCCCAAATTTAAATGCCAAGAATTTTCTGATCACCAACTGAATACAAAATGGTAGATTTGGAAAGTGAAAGGGCCATTTGCGAAAGTAAAAACTGCATTTGGCGAAAGTGTTGAACTTTTTGTTAACTTTTCCATTGACTTA
Source organism: Neoceratodus forsteri (assembly GCA_016271365.2). NCBI lineage: Eukaryota > Metazoa > Chordata > Ceratodontiformes > Ceratodontidae > Neoceratodus > Neoceratodus forsteri. The sequence goes on from CM057449.1 coordinate 1,677,415,922, forward strand.
TAATGGGAAACTGTTTTGAATAACTTTTGAACCATTTAATATTTTTCATGAAATCTTCAAAAGGCACATCCGGGACCCTGGCTGCTTGTTCCCGAAGATTTTGGACTGGTTACAAAACCGTGCAACCTGTAGAGATGACCAAAGAATTGCAAAAAGCCGAAATGCACACGCAGATCATGCTTAATAACCCACAGCCGATATCCAAACAGTACAAGAGTTGGTATATCCCAAGATGTATGGTTCTTGATCATATATGCCAAATTTCAGGCAAATCTGTTGAATGATTGCAAAGTTATTAGTGCAGAATTTTAGGTTTAACATGTAAATGGCTCCTCAACCCTAACTATGGTATGACTATCGTATACCATAATATATATATATATATATATATATATATATATATTAGACAAAAACTCTGTTTAATGCATTAGTGGTTTACACAGCGACAAAGTGAGAAATTGGTTAGGTTGAAAACCCCTTGAGGCCCCCCCACCCCACAACTGGCATTGTGCACATTGTCGCCAGCCCTAACTCTCCCACCCCATCACATGTGAAAAGCAGCAGAAGTATAGGAGAATGGGGTGAGAGTTAGACCGATGACCCCAATGCGCACTCCCAATGCTGGTTGGGGTGGGGGGGGTCCAAAGGGGGTTTTCAATCCTAACACCAAATTTCTTCACTTTTGTCGCTGTGTAACAACCCTAACTAATGCATTAAACTGAGTTTTTTTGCCTCTAATTTCTTTGAGAATGAGAGTGAGAATAGTGAATGTAATGCAGCGTCGGGAGCACGGGACCACGTGATGTCTTGTGGCATAGTAACAGGAACAGCAACGCAAACAGAAGCACTAACAGTGGCGCACATGGTAATGCAAGCGCAAATGAGAACAGAAAGGGTAACGCACACAGTGGCGTAGATGGGAACGGTCTGCCATGTGATGTGTTGTCACATAGTAACATGGTGCCTGCAAATGGAAATGTCAATGGGCATGGTGACGCAAAGGAAACAGAAAGAGAAACAGCACTGTAGACACAAATGGCAAAAAATAACAGAAACGCAAGCGCAAATGAAAACGCAAAGGATAACGCACATGGTGGCATAGACATCAATGGTAAGTGAAATGGGTACGGAACTGCAAGCGGAAAGGGCAACGGTAACAGTAATGTAAGTGCACAGGCTGGTTTTCCCCAAAAGCTGCATAGAGAAAGACAGTGAGTACAAAGAATGTATGCATAATAATGGGTATCAGAGCAGAAAATGAGGACTTGGAATACTAAATAGGATACATCTCAGGAACCGTACGATGTAGAAAAAAATTTAAAAGTGATATGATTTATGACCGTCCTGGCTAGTTTTCTACTAAGCATTTTTCCAATGAAAAGTCCATATCTCGCACCGTTTCCGAGATACGGGCCCTGAAAGGCGCGGCGAATGCCGTAATGTTATCCTATGGGAAAGAAAGAGAAGTTCGGGGTGCCATAACTTTGCCTCCTGTAATATTTTTCACCAAACCACTGAAAGGCACATCTGTGGGCTGTTGGCTGTCTTCCTCCAAATTTCAGGAAAAAGACTAAACCGTTATTTTGCAGCAGGGTGCCAAAGGATTCCTGTAATGCATCGGGCTCAAATGTTATCCTATGGGAAAAACATCAACTTTGGAGTGCCATAACTGCCGCTGTGTAATATTTTTCAACACAACACTGAAAGGCACATCTGTGAGATGTCGATCATGCTCCTCCAAATTTCAGCCCAAACACCCAACCGCTTTTTGCAGCGGGGTGCCAAAGAATTGCTGTCATTTCCTCACAGCCTAGAAAAGTACTGTCACAATTTGCGAAAGCTTTCACAAAAATTTGCGACACTTTCGTGAGCACGAAAGTACTTTGCAAAAGTACTTTTTCCAGAAATTTTAAAAACATATTTCTGGGGTGTTTTACCCCAAAACTAAGACATGGCTAGCATCCTCAGGCTCCGACTAGGTGAATACAAAAATAATTAGGTTGCTAGACGGTCCCAAATTTAAATGGCAAGCATTTTTCTGATCACTAACTGAAAACAAGATGGCGGATTTGCGAAAGTAAGAGGGCCATTTGTGAAAGTAAAAATGCATTTGCGACACTGTCGAACTTTTTGTTAACTTTTCCCATTGACTTAAATGGGAAATTGTTTTTTGAATAACTTTTGAACCGTTTAATATTTTTTCATGAAATCTTCAAAAGGCACATCGGGGACCCCAGCCGCATGTTCCCTGAAGATTTTGGGCTGGTCGTGCAAACCGTGCAACCTGTAGGCGCGACCGTAGAATTCCAGAAAAAGCATAAATGCACACGCAGATCATGCTTAATAACTCCACAGCTGTGTATCCAACTGGTACAAAACTTGGCAGATCCCAAGACATATGGTTCTTGATCATATATTCCAAATTTCAGGCAAATCTGTCAAACAGTTGCAAAGTTATTAAGGTGCAAAGTTTTGGGTTTAACATGTAAATGGCTCAACCCTAATTATGTAGCACTACGTACTATCCATAATATATATAAATATATATATAGCCCACTATAGGGTGTGTGGTTAGGCTCTGATATATGCAAGCCTTGGGTGCATTCAACCACCCAAGGCATGTATATATCAGAGCGCGACTCGCACGCCTCTGTAGTGGGTTATCTATCTTATAAAATAGGTGCAAAGATTGTAGGAGGGGAGTAAAAGTACTAATTTACAGTAGGTGATCTGGTTGATCCTGCCGTAACTGTGATAGGATTTAAGAAGAGATGTACCAAAGTTTAAATCCACTGGCAAAGTTCCACAAGTCACCAAATTCGCCCTATGAAAACTTTATGAAATGACTTGCTTGGCATTAAAACTACTTAGAAACTTCACCGTTAACTTTACTTTTTTAGTAACTTCAAATGTAGTTGTCTTAATCTGGTGCCAAAACTTTGCTGGTTAACTTCGAAGGCAATTTCGACTTTGTTATTAACTTTGAACTTAATGAAAAACATGGTTTGTCACATGATTCACTTACTGCATGTCACATGGGAGACTGCAGGCAGGCAGGAAGTGAATGTTTCACTTTCATTGCAGCAGTTGTAGCTGAAGGCGAGTGGAGACAGTGTGATTGACTCAAAGAGCCTAGAAGACAGAGCATTTTATATATCTCATTCTCATTTAGAAAGTTGAAAGTTTTACTCCTTTTTATGTTGATTGCGTGCATGCACAAGAAACATGTTGCATCAGCTTTCTCCACAAGCAGGATGTGGAGGCATGGCACTGTTGTGCCCAATGCCCCCACAGCCTGCAAAGACTTGTCCCCCAGTCCCCCAATGCTGTGGCACGCTGCTGCTGACACTAGTTGAGCCAGAGTGCCACAAACTTCTAAAAAAGTAGCCACTGCAATCAGGGGCCGCCTCATCATTGCAGCGTCAATCATCCGCTGCAAAGAGGGAGAGACCCGTCATTGCAGGGCGAGATGTGAAACCCCTGATATTGTTTGTGAACATGGCGGTGGCTTGCCGCCATGTTCACAAACAATATAACCTCCTCCCCCCCACTGTGTTTACTTGCCGATGAGGGCACTAATCCCTGTCAGCTGTGGTGCCCCCATATTTCTGTTGTTGCTGACGGGGGAGCCCACTCCCCGTTGGCATTCTGTAACCCCCCATGGTTTTGTTCCTGCTGACAGGGTGCCCAATCCCTGTCAACATAATGAAACACCCCCCCGGTTTTGTTCCTGCCGGCGGGGTGCCCAATCTCCATCGGCATAATGCCCCCCCCCGCGATTTTGTTCCTGCCAATAGGGTGCCCAGTCCCCGTTGGTATAATGAACCCCCCCTGTTTCATTCCTGCCGATGGGGGTGCCCAATCCCCCATTGGCTACTGCTGGCCCCCAAAGGAAAGCCTCTGCTGGCATGCTGGGAGTCCACTCCAGTGTGCCAGATGCCCTGCGAAGGGAAAAACAGTACCGCAATGTCTTTTGGTTTTTTTTCTCCTGAAAAAAAGAGACTCCCTCTGCGCATGCCCTGCCCCCCACCCACAACCCGCACCCATCCACTGTGCATCCTGCCTCCCCACACCTCCCCCTCACCCCATACTTACCTCTGGAGCTTGGCGCAACGATCTTCGGTGGACCAGGAACACGTCTGCACTCTTCAAAGCCGGCGAACTGAGGAAATGCCGGTAAGCTGTATAATGTAATAAATAGTTTTTTTTCAACTTTAGTGCATATCTCAGGCATGTTTGGGAATTTTTTCACCAAATTTTCAACATGGGGTTTTTGGGACCCCCTCCTCATGAATTCTTGAACTGTCATGGCGTTAATCGGCCCAGAAAGATGGTTTCATGGTCACTGTGTGGAATCACCTTTCCGGGCTGGTTAACAAAACAACAGTGCCAGTGTTCATGAGGGGGGCTCTCAAAAAGCCTATGTTGCAAATTTGGTGGAAAAAATCCAAAAAATGACTTTTACGAGTGTGCATTGTGCAGTTGCTACGTACGCTTGTAACTTCACGAATTTACTATATTTTCATGCCAGATTTTCAACATTGACATTTTGTCACACCTCCTTGTGAGCAGTACAGCTGTCATTGTTCACATCCTGGCTGAAAAGTGTTTTCGCACGTCCGGCGCAGAATAGCGTGGTTGCTGTGGGAAATCAGTGTTCAGGACAGATTAAGAAAATGGCAGTGACACTGTTCATGAGTAGAGGTCCTAAAATGCCTATGTTGAAAATCTGGTAATGATACTCCATAAAATGACTGTGTTACAAGTGTGTGTTGCTCAGTTGGCATGCACGCTTATAACTTCGCAAATGTATATTATTTTCACTCCAGATTTTCAACATTGCCATTTTCCCAGACCTGCTTATGATCAGTACAGCTGTCATTTCTCCCATCCTGGCTGAAATGTGTTTTCGCACTTCCGACGCAGAATAGAGCGGTTGCTGTCGGCAATCACTGTTCGGGACAGATTAAGAAAAGGACAATGACACAGTTCATGAGCAGAGGTCCTAAATGCCTATGTTGAAAATTTGGTGATGATAGCCCATCAATTGACTGTGTTACAAGTGTGCGCCTTTCCATGCACACCTTGTAACTTCGCAGATTTGTAGTATTGTCACACCAGATTTTCAACAGTGCCATTTTTTCACATCTCCTTATAAGCAGTACAGCTGTCATTTTTCACATCCTGACCGAAATGTGTTTTCACAGTTCCGCACAGAATAACATGATCACTGTGGGGAATCAAATGTTCAGGACAGATGAAGAAATTGACAGTGGCACATTCATGAGCAGAGGTCCTAAAATCCCTATGTTGAAAATTTGGTGACGAAACTCCATAACATGACTTTGTTACAAGCGCGGCATTGAACTGTTTCCACGCACCCTTGTAACTTCGCAAATTTGTAATACTATCACACCACATTTTCAACAGTGGCATTTTTTCACAACTCCTTATGAACACTACAGCTGTCATTTTTCACATCCTGGCTAAAATATGTTTTTGCACTCCTGCCAGAGAATAGCACGGTCGCTCTGGGAAATCAGTGTTTGGGACAGAGTAAGATCGACCAAGTGAGAGGGGGGAGTGACCGAGCTCAACTGAGCTCTATCGGGACTGCTGCAGATTTGTTTGTGTTCAGACAAAGGCCCCAACACAAGAGCCCAGTACAAAAGGGCAGCCTGCAGCACTGGGAGAAACAGAACAAGACAGCAAGTGAGGGAAGGGGAGTGAGCGAACTCACCGAAGCGCTGTTAGAACTGCTGCAGATTTCTCTGTGGGCAGAAAAGGCATCAATACAGGCAAGGGCCCAGTACAAAAGGCCAGCCTGCAGTGGTGGAAGAAACAGTACGAGTGAGTGAGACAAAGGGACTTAGTGAGCTCAACGGAGCTCTATCAGGACTGCTGGGATTTCTTTGTGGGCAGAAAAAGGCACCAATACAGGCAGGAGCCCCATACAAAAGGGCAGCCTGCAGCGCCAGGACAAACAGAATGAGCGAGAGAGGGAGACTGAGCAACCTCAATGGAGCTCTGTCGGACAGCTGCAGATGTCTTTGTGGACAGACAAAGCTACAGCCAGGAGCCCCATCACAAAGCACATGTGGCACCAAGAAAAACAGAACGAGTGAGTGACAGAGCAGTAGTGAGCGAGCTTAACGGAGCTCTAGTGTGACTGCTGCAGATTTCTTTGTGGGCAGAAAATGCGGCAACACAGGCAGGAGCCTAGTACAAAAGGCCAGCTTGCAGCGCTGGCAGAAACTGAATGCGAGAGTGACAGAGGGGGAGTGAGCGAGCTCAGTGGAGCTGTGTCGGGACTGCTTCAGATTTCTTTCTGGCCAGAAAAAGCCACCAATGCTGGTAGAAGCCCAGTACAAAAGGGCAGCCTTCAGCACCAGGAGACACAAAATGAGCGAGTGAGGGAGGGGAGTCAGTGAGCTCAACGGACTCTTTTGAGACTGCTGCAGATTTGTTTGTGGGCAGAAAAGGCAGCAATGTATGCAGGGGCCCAGTAAAGGGCAGCCTGCAGTAGCAGGAAAACCAGAATGAGTGAGTGAGCTCAACAGACCTGTATTGTAACTGCTGCAAATTTCTTTGTGAGCATACGAAGGCAGCAACGCAGGCAGGAGCCCAGCAGAAAAGGGCATCCTGCAGCACCGGCAGAACAGAATGAGCGAGTGAGAGAAGGGGAGTGAGCGAGCTCAATGGAGCTTTGTCGGGACTGCTGCAGATTTCTTTGTGGGCAGAAAAAGGTGCCAACAGAGGCAGGAGCCCAGTACAAAAGGGCAGCCTGCAGCGCCAGGAGAACCAGAATGAGGAGTGAGACAGGGGTGAGCGACCTCAACGAAGCTCTGTCGGGACAGCTGTGTATTTTTGTGGGTAGAAAAAGCCACCAACACAGGCAGGAGTCCAGTACAAAGGGCAGCCTGCAGCACCAGGAGAAACAGAATGAGCGGGTGATAGAGGGGAGTGAGCCACCTCAATGGAGCTCTATTGGTACAGCTGCAGATTTCTTCCTCAGCAGAACAAGGTGCCAATGCAGGCAGCAGCCCAGTACAAAAGAGCAGCCTGCAGCACTGTGACAAACAGACTGAGCCAGTGACAGAGGGCCACTGAGCGAGCTCAACAGACCAACGCAATCAACATTCGCATTGACAAATGCTTGTTTACTTTAATCCTTATATTTCTTTACTGTACTTATAATTTCTGATCTTATACATTTTTAGTGTATACTTCTTCTTCTGAGTTCTTACTGTCTTTTCTTTCATTTTCTTTACATTCCTGTTTGTGATGGAGGGCAGCGTCCAGACTGGCTGAGTCCAGACCTGGTGGTGCTGGAGCACCAGTTAGCACCCATGCCTTAGCAGGCATGTTTTTAAGAGGCTGCAGCCTCCGCCAGCTCAGGAAGGAGTTCCAGAGCAGCAGCAGCAGCAGCAAGAAAACAATAAACCACAGCACAGGATTAACAGAGGCAGCCAGCCAGTTCCTCCCCCAGCAGGAGCCTGCTGCCTCCTCTCTGGTGCTCCCCAGCCCTGCAGCACACTGTGGTGTGGAACTTCTTCAATATGCACCCTGCAGATGAGACAGTGAAAATCTGCAAGGTGTGTGGGTGGTGTGTGAGGCATGGCAAAAAGGAGCTGTCTTGGGACTGGCAGCCAGAGGACACCTCCATTCACCACTTCACCGAGTGGAGGGCCAAAGAGAGTGATGTGGCTGTATCATGAAATGGTGTTGGTGGTGATAGAGAAATGTGAACCTGCATGAGGTCAGAGTGGTGCTGCTGCAGTGCCAGCAGCGAGTCAGAGATGGCGTGGCAGGCATGATGTGAACCCCAGCAGTACTCCTGGTGTACCTCAGCAGTGCCGCTATGACAGTGGCAGTGATGACCCCATGGCATAAGCCACAAATAGCCATCTTGTTGTATTGTGGGCTGATATGAATGATCTGCACCAAGAATTAAACACCTTCCAGCAGGAGGTGATGGATCGGTTTGACAGTGTCATGTCCAGCCTTGAGGGGATCCTCCTTCTCCTATCCGAGCTGCGTGGTGGTGGTTGTGGTGGTGGTGGGTATGGCTCGTCTTCTGGCAGTGCTAGTGGGGTGGTCTGAGTTGTATTGTTTCAAGTTTTATTTTAGTTTATATGTAGTTATTCTGTCATCTGTGTTCTTAATCCCTCCACTCTCTAGTCCGCCCTATTAAAAATAAAAACACCCCAAAAATATAAAAAGTAGAAAAAAGCTCTGTTGTTTTAAGGTCTGTTTCTCTGTCCTCCTTTTAGTATTGTTTCATTCATGTGTATGTCCCTTGCTTCTCAGTTCTGTTATATCTTTAATCCTTTTTACACATGATGAATCACATTCCTTCCTTTCATTTTAGTCACTGGTTCATCACGTATACTCACTCTTTCTATCCACAAATGTCAAATATTTGCCACATTACATAAATTGTGTCAGCATGGTACATTATGGTGCATAACTGGTAGTCGGTTGTGTGCAACCATCAACTGCCCAAAGAAGTGCAAACCATAACACAAACATAAGATATTCTACTAAGAAGTTAAACATAAATCTGTTTCAAGCACTTAATATGTTTATTGCATTTGCCAGAAATGTGAAGTTGTGTCCCCAGAGAGAAAACACATCTTTTCAGACAAATACTGTTGCCATGCACACCAGAGAAGGTGGTTCAGAGCATATGTGAAGCTTGCAAGAGAACATAAACATATTTATCGTACTAAGCATTTTTGGGTCTGCTACCTGCCGCCACCACCACCACCATCACCAGCATTTTGCCAGAAATGTGAAGTTGTATCCCCAGAGAGAAAATGACATCTTTTCAGTCAAATACTGTTGCCATGCACACCAGAGAAGGTGGTTTAAAGCATATGTGAAGCCTGCAAGAGAACATAAACATATTTATTGTAAAAAGCATTTTGGGCCTGCTACCTCACCACCACCAGCACTTTGCCAGAAATGGGAAGTGTCCCCAGAGAGAAAATGCATATTTTCAGTCAAATACTGTTGCCACACATACCAGAGAAGGTGATGCAAAGCATATGTGAAGCTTGCAAGAGAACATAAACATATTTACTGTACTAAGCATTTTTCGGCCTGCTACCCCGCCACCACCACCACCAGCACTTTGCCAGAAATGTGAAGTTCTGTCCCCAGAGAGAAAACGCATCTTTTCAGTCAAATACTGTTGCCAAACACACCAGAGAAGGTGGTGCAAGGCATATGTGAAGCTTGCAAGAGAAACATTATTGCCACATGGAGAGGGTGCTTTGATGCTGCTGTGTGCTGCTGTTGTTCTAAAGTCAGAGAAACGGCTTCTTGCTCAGTGCAGTCCTGGATTCATGATGTCATATAGAGATACTGCACAGGCAAGTACCTTTGTTTTCTTTTTATTTTAATGGAGAGGGGTTATTGCTGCTGTTTGAAATCTAATATATTTGTAATTTCCTGTCATTGATTTTCAGTTATTTGTGCATATGACATCATACTGCTGGACAGACACATACTGTTGTCTGACTCATACACAACATTGTTAAACCACTAAGGTAAGTATTTTTTTTTTTAGGGTGTGGTGAGTTGACGTGTTACTGTATCATAATTGACAAATTAATTTCATTTCTTAATCACTGACTCTGCTGATCTTCCTTATCTTTACAGGTATTCCTTGTGCCTGAATTTGTTGCAACAATGTGCTTGATGATTCACCAAGCAAATGATGTCAGTCCACAGAGAGCACCTAAAAACCAGAATAGATTTTTGTGAATGAAAGTCGTGGAAAGAAAAGTAAAGGAAAGGAAAGGAAAGGAAAAGAAAGGAAAGCAAAAGAAGAAGAGGAAATTAAAGCAAAGGAAAACATTAAATCACAATGATACTTACCATTAGAGTACTACTGCTGGCTGTGTTATTTTGTTTTGGTGTCTGTGTTCTGTAGTAGAACCAGCAACACCTGCATGAAAAATATATTACAGGAAAACATTTGAATGCTGCAATGAGTCTCATCAATCATGGTCTGATTTTTTGCCTCTAGTAGGCTTATAGATGTGCTGCAGTGTCTGAAAAACAGTGCAGGTGTCTCACAAACAACAGATGAAGAACGTCTTTAATGCAGTGTGCAGGATGAAGCCAGAAGGGGAAGGAAGGAAACCTATTCAATTCAGTGCTTTAGAGTAACTGGTAATTGCTATTTTTCTTTTAAACTTAGATTGTGGGCTTTTAGTGACACTGTACTTTCTTTGTTGCCTTTACTTAGAATTGTTTTTGGGCTGTTGAAAATTTAAAACGTAGTGGTGGTGTAATTCTGTGCTGTCTTTAATTGCTGCAAAATTTTCACCCCCCCTTCCCCCAACTCTTAATTATATGCCCTGTTAAATCTGATTGACAGGAGCTAAACACAGGGTATAGTAAGGGGTGTGAACTAGGAGGGGCATAAGGGGGAAGAAGCCCACCCTCAGCATGACAAGTGTTTTGACTCATTTATTTATTTATTGTTTTTTCTGTTTTTTAAAGAAAATTATCTGAGGATCATATCAGGATTTTAGGACAGTAAATTAATAAAAAGGGAACTAGGAGAGCTTCAGTAGCAGACAAGTAGTGGAATAGCAGTATAATTGCAGTATAATGTGGGGAGGGTGATGCAGTGGCTGTGGGGCAGCCATATTCAGACAGACCTTCTGGACACTGAAGTGCTGCCCTATCTGCATGCATCTCTCTGGACTGCGGGATGAGGTAGCCAGACTCAGAGAGGAAGAAAACTGGGTCAGGAGTACCATCACCCCTATCCAGAGACCACCCAGTCCAGTGCAACTGCCTCAAAGGATGCCGAGAACGAGGAGCACTTGGATGACAGTGGGCTCAGGGAGGGTTAGAGCGGTCAGGCAGAGGCACATCCCAGATCCTATTCTACTCAAGAACTCATATGCCACACTGGCAAATGAGGACAACCAAATAGAGGTACCCAGAGAAGTGGAAGGAAAGGATGTGGAGGTTAGCCAAGGAGGTGACCTCAGTGGGGAAAGCAGTGGACCCCAGAGGAGGAGGAAGTGAATCCTGGTGGGGGACTCCATCATAAGAGGGATTCAGCTAGGAACACAGGAGGGGGAGGACAGGGAGGTGAGGTGCCTACCAGGTGCCACGGCATGGAGGGATGGAAGGAAGATCCTGGGGATCACTAGGAAGGCAAGATGGGAGGGTGAGCTGGATGTCATTATCCACCTAGGTACTAATGACCTGGCAAATGGGGAGCCAAAGGAAGTTCAGGAAGAGTTTAGGAAATTGGGGAGGGGTCTCAAGCAAGCAGCTAATTCTGTCACTTTCTCAGAGGTACTACCTGCAAGAGGCAAGGGAGAGCATAGGAGTGCATGCACCAGGAACTTTAACTCATGGTTGAAGAACTGGTGCTGTGAGGAAGGGTTTGGATTCATTGGTGACTGGGGACCCACCTGGAGGGATTGAGGTTTGTTCAAGCCTGACGGCCTGCATCCATCCTTGAGGGGAATCCAAGCACTCAATGATAAGTTTAAATGCTACATTGACAAGCATTTAAACTAGCAAAGGGGGGTGGCAGGCCAGCAAGGAGGGTACCTACTTGCTCACCCCCCACAGCTAGCAGTGGAACCAGTGAACCAGAGGAGTGGCTATCTCTTCAAAGCAGCGTGCAAAAGATGGAGATTAGTGCCCAAGAGGTGGATAGGCAGAAAAGGGGCAAAATTCAGCAGAAGGGCAGACAGCAAGGAGAACCAGGGATAAAGGACAACCAAGGAAGCGGCTGGAGTAGAACAGCAAAACAGTCTAGGGAGGTCAAATCATGGAAAGCTATGTGTGCAAATGCCAGGAGTCTTAGCAACAAGATGGAAGATCTGGAGGCTGTCATGGTGCAGTCAGACCTGGACATTGTGGCCATCACTGAAACCTGGTGTAATGATAACCACGACTGGGAGATGGCCATACCTGGCTACAACATATTCAGAAGAGACAGAGCAGGCAGAAAGGAGGAGGAGTGGCACTGTAAGTGAAAAATGACATAAGGGCCACAGAGATCCAGGAGGAACAAAATGGGGAGAGATACTGTGGGTTAAGCTGGAAAGGAAAATGGGGACAGCCATCCACACAGGTGTGGTCTATTGACCACCAGCCCAGGAGGAAGAAACAGATAGAGTTGATGCTAGCCATCCAAAGGATGGCAGACAAGGGTGAGGTAGTACTGGTTGGAGACTTCAATATTCCAGATGTGGACTGGAGCATCCCAGCAGCAGCATCAACTAGAAGCAGATTTATCCTGGACTCCCTTCTGGTGCCTTCCTCAAGCAACTGGTCATGGAACCAACTCGGCAGAAGGCAATACTGGACCTTGTGCTCACAAACAGGGACAGTGTGATGGGGGTAACAGTGGGGGAGCACCTGGGGAACAGTGACCACCAGTCATTGTGGTTTGAAATCACAGAAAGAGCAGAACCGAATCACATAAAAACACGTAACCTGGATTTTAGGGGGGGGCAGACTTTGGGAGAATGGGGAGATACTTGAAAGAGGCATTAAGGGGAATGGAACAGGAATCAGGGGTTGAGGAACAGTGGGTAGTATTTAAAATGAGGATTACTAGAACAACAGAATTATGCATTAAGCAGGTTAGCAAGAGGAAAAGGAAGAGGAGACCATTATGGTTTTCCAAAGAAGTAGCAAAGAAAGTGAAAGCCAAAAAGATTGCATTCAGGCAATACAAAAAGACACACAGGCAGAAGGGGATAGGGAGAAGTACCAGGAGAACAAAGGGAGGAGGGAGGTCAGTAAGGGAAGCCAAAGCTCAGACAGAAGAACACATTGCAAATCAGTGGGTAGAGGGACAAAACCTTTACAGGTACATAAGTGAAAAGAAAGACAAAGGGAGGGATAGTGAGACTGAAGGGGAGGATGGGGCTGTGAGAGGATGACAATAGTAAAGCTGACATATTGAACAGGTATTTCTGCTCAGTCTTTACTGAGGAAGAGGAAGGTAATGGGTCTGAAGGGAGTACAAGGGTGAGAATGGTGCAGAATGGACACAAGTCCCTTTACACGAGAAAGGGTCCGAAGGAACTGGAAATAATAAGAGTTGATTAAGCAATGGGGCAGATGGGGTGCACCCTAGGGTCCTTAAAGAACTAAGAGAGGTGGTGGCTGAACCTCTGGCTATCCTGTTTAGCTGATCACTGAAACAGGAGGTACCCAAAGACTGGAGGACAGCAGATGTAGTCCCTTATACAAAAGTGGGAACAAAGAGGAAGCAGGGAACTACAGACCAGTCAGCCTCACCTCGGTAGTGGGAAGATCATGGAAGCACTACTGAAGGAGAGATTGGTGGAACATCTGGTTGTCAATGGACTACAGGACCCAAGGCAGCATGGTTTCACCAGGGGGAGGTCATGTCAGACCAACCTCATTGAATTTTTTGACTGGGTGACTAGGGAGGTGGATCAGGGGAGGGCAGTGGACGTGGCCTATCTGGACTTCAGCAATGCCTTTGACACTGTGCCACATAGAAGACTACTACACTTACGGGGAATATGGGTGTGGGCAGGACAGTAGTGTGGTGGGTAGGTAACTGGCTGGGTGGCAGGACAGAGGGTGGTGGTAAATGGCTGTCACTCCACAGAGGGAAGAGTGACCAGTGGGGTACCACAGGGATCAGTGCTGGGACCGGTCCTATTCAACATCTTCATCAGTGACATTGCGCAGGACCTAGAAGGCAGAATTTCACTGTTCGCTGATGACACAAAGCTCTGTAACAGAGTAGACACACCAGAGGGTGTAGACAGAATGAGAAGGGACCTGCAGAAACTTGAAGAATGGTCAGGGTTTGGCAGTTGAAATTCAATGCAAAGAAGTGCAAGATAATGCATATGGGGCACAAAAACCCTGGCACAATATATCAGTTGGGGGGGAAGATATAGCATGCACCAAACAGGAAAGGGATCTTGGGTTATCATCTCTGATGACCTCAAGGTAGGGAAACAGTGTGACAAGGCAGCAGGTAAAGCAAATAGGATGCTGGGATGTATAGGCAGGGGCATCACCAGCAGGAAAAGGGAGGTCATAATTCCACTATACAAGACACTAGTGAGGCCCCACCTGGAGTACAGTGTACAGTTCTGGAGACCATACCTATGTAAGGACATAGACTGGGTTGAGAAGGTTCAGAGGAGGGCAACAAAGATGGTGCAGGGATTGCATCACAAGTCCTATGAAGACAGGTTGAAGGAACTGAACATGTACTCCCTGGAGGAGAGGAGGGAGAGAGGGGATATGATAGAGACATACAAGTGTCTCACAGGAGGAACAGGGTGCAGGAATACACTATTTTAAGCGAAAAAGATGTACCAGGACTAGAGGGCATGGGATGAAGTTGGAGGAGGATGATTCAGAGGAAACATGAGGAAGAATTTCTTCACAGAACTGGTGGTGGACAAGTGGAACACCCTGCCAGAGGGAGTGGTGGGGTTGAAACAATCATGGGATTTAAGAATGCATGGGATAGACATAAAGGAATTCTGGAGGTCAAGGGTAAGGGCAACAGACTTCTAGGAAAACATAAACTGAACTTACAAGCTCAAATGGGCAGACTGGTGGCCATAGGCCTTTATCTGCTGACACTGTCTATGTATCTATGTATTATACTCGTATGATGATGCCTTGCAGACTTTAGTCAGTGGGTTGATGGAGGAGGACCGAGATTAGTCTATCAAGAGGAGAGCTTTGTGGAGGTACTGGAGGCAGTTCTGTTTCACATTGGTGGCAATGAATCGTCCGTCACTGCGGTGGTAGAAGTGAGAAGCCAAGCCAATGCTGTTTCTTACTTGATGTGATTGTGAGGAAGAGGAGGAGGAGATAGCTGAAGCAGCCCAGGGAGTACAGAGGAGGTAGAGGAGGTGGTTCTTTTTATCACAGTTGGCTGCCTACTACATAACGTTTATTGATACCACTGGTGGTGGAAGTGCTGTGCCATGCTGTTTCAGCCTGTATTGGAAGAGGATCCAAGGCATCTACAGTGCACACAAAAGATACTAGAAGGAGGAGATGGGTGAGGTGTTGAGGTCACTGTAGCATGACTGTGATGTTTCTTGTTGGTTAGAGTGGGTGTTCTGTTCAGTAATTCGTAAGTGGAATAGTGCTTTGTTTACAGCTGTTCAATTTGACGTAATTAAGAAGCAGCTCTAATTAATAGTTGCTGATGTATAACTCAGCACTGAATGTGATGCATTATTATTGTTATTAAGTTGACATCTAGAAGTACATGGTTGTGGATGGCTGGGGAGGGGGACGTGGAGGGAGAAGGAGAAAATAAACAGTAGAGTTCATTATTCTTCCACGTCCTCCATGAAGCATCCCTCACAGTCTTCAGTACTGGAAGTGTAACCATTCGGGAACTCCCTCTCCATCACTGCTTCATCCACTTCAATGCTGCAAGGTAATGATGAGGTACGTCCTGGTCTGCCTAAAGCACTTTCCTCCTCCTCATCATCATCACTGTCAGTCAGTGCTGTTACCATGGGCATTACTGTTTTTGAGGGTATGTGAGCCTCGTTCATTTTGATAAATGTCAGCATGCCAACAATTTTAGAAGATAGATTTGTGCACCTGTCATACACAATGACACCCGCTGAACTGAACACCTGCTGAATGCTGACACTGAAAGATGGACAGCTAAGATATTTCAGGGCAACTGCTGTTAGTGCCGGCCAGTTATTGATCCTTAGTGCCCCAGTATAGTAGTGGCTCATCTCCAATGGTGAGGTTCTTTGTATCTGCAAAATATGCATGTACCATGCATTTTGCCAGTCGAAGATGTGCAGCATGATCCTCCTCCTCCTCTTCCTCCTCAGTTTCCACCATGTCTGAGACTCCCACCTGACTGAGGGCAGCCCAAATGGGATTCAGCATAGGTTCCTTTACCTTGCATTGCTTTTCTGCAGTTTGACACCCTGGCTGAGATGAAGAGAAGTGGGTGGCAGTAACACTGAATCACTGCAGTAGCATCATCTTTCTTTGCCCCCTGTGCCCGTAGTAGCAACTGTACACCACTTACCTCTGAGTGAGTAGTTCTGTCAGTCTCTGCAACTCATGATACCCACTTCTTGTAATCACGGCTGCCAGCCCACATTTATAACATGGGTCAAGCACTGTTGCAATTCCAAACTCCTCAGACTGCATAATATACATTAGGTGAGTGTTGGAGCCTAATGTGAACAGCATGTGTTCCATTAATGAGCAAAGTGGTCTGTCACCACCTGCCTCTAGCTGTTGCTGCATGTTCAACAGTGTCTGCCTCAGCACCTGTAGTAGAGGAATGGACTCACTGATGCAGGCAGTGTCCCCACTCACTGCCAGTGTTGCATGCTTGAAGGGTCTCAGAATCAAGATGAGCCCATCCATTAGGTGCCACTGCTCTGTTGTGAGACACATGGATGCCCCACTGTTGTCACGACTTACATGAATTAGCAAATACTCAGATATAGCCTTGTACTACTGGTATAGATGCTCCACCATGTACAAGGTAGAGTTCCACCGAGTGACAACATCAAACTTTAAACGGTGCTGAGGCAGCTTGTTCTTCACCTGCAGATCACAGAGATGGTCACGTGCTTTTGCTGAACATGCAAAGTGGGCACAAATGTGTCAGGCAAGAGCCAAAACCTCTTTATATCCTGATGGTTAAGGAAAGCCTGCACCATAGTTGTTAAGGCAATGTGCCAGGCATGGCACCCTGACAAATCCTCCATCAGTGATGCATTTCTGCACATTTGAGCCATTATCATTGGCGATGAATCTAGCTTTCAGTGCGTGGGTGGAGCCACTGATCAATCTCAGTTAGTACAATGTCTAGTATCTTTTCTCCAGTGTGTGACCTGGGGATACTCTTCATGGTCAGTGTTGCATGCTGCCTTACACCAGGCATGTTGCTACCACCACAGTTTGTCCTGGTGCAATTCTCACCTCTCCCCAGTCAGCTGCTACCCCAGGTACCTGTGCCCAGTGTGCTATAATGCACAGGTAAAGCTACCAGATGTTTTCCCACTGGTCCACATGTCCATGTTCAGATGGTCATACTGTGCTGAGGAATGCTGCAGGGCATGATGTACCATGTCACATACAGTACTGTTCAGTTCAGGGATTGCATGCTTTGAAAAGTATGTACATGATTGCACCTGCCATTTCGGCAAGGCACAAGCCACAAACCACCTAAATTCCACATTATCTACAAAGTAGTATGGCAACAAATCCAAAGCAATCATTTCTGCACATGCTGCATTCAACTCCCTTGCTGTACCATGTTTAGGAGTGAATTTTGTTTGCCTATCTAAAATGGAACTCATCGCCAGCTGAACTTTTCTTTGATACTGCTGCCATCAGTGATGCACCTGGTGGTGTGCCAAACAGCTTGCCTCATTGTTATGCCAGTAATGGGGTGCTTCTTGCCTGGGGACTGCCAATGGTGCTCGTGGCCTGTGCAGCTTTTTTAATTTTCATAACTAGTGGCGTAGCAATCACATTTTGGGTTGGGGTGGTACTCAAATGCTAGGACCACTACTTTGCCCACTGCCAGAATCCTTCTCATCCAGTACAACAACAATGTCCTCCTCTCACCTGCACCTCCATGTCCCTGTAGTGGTGCTACATGTATTTTGCTTACATTTCCTCTGATTGGGAAGCTGAGAACCACTGGTGCTGGCTGCCTTCTGGTGTTGACTCCACCAAATTGGGTGCCTATTTTAAGGTGTGTGTTGCCCACCTGTGCCGGGATGACTACCCTTCTTACTCTGACTTACTCGGGTTTGACACAGTTGGCAAATTGCCACTGTCTCATCAGATGGGTCCAGTATATAAAAATCCTACACTAGGGATATATGGGGCCTTGTATTTACTGTACTTGGTGCCAAGATGACTGTGACTGTGATAGCAAAAGAGAAGATTTGCTCTTTGTTATCTTGTGGGGTGACTGGAGCAATGTAAAAAAAAAATTGGAGAAACAGTGGTTGGGGTGAACTTCTCCTTGGTGGTTTTAGTAGCTAAGGCAACAGGAAAGACACGCTTTGTAACACCCTGTTTTGCCCATTTCTTTTCTGGCTTCCATGAGGGATCCGTGTCGTCTGACACATCATCATCCACATCATAGTCTGGAAAAAAGCTGCCACTGTTGGCAATCTCATCAGCCTCAGCAGGTCTGTCTGCCTCAGTAGCAAGTGCTGCAGGCTCTGTAACACACACCTCCTCTTCATGACTGTTGTCCTCATGTTGCTCCACATGTACCACCACCTCACTCTCAACTCACTGGACATGGACACACATTATCCAGCTCTGCCTCCAACCTTCTATCACCAACCACAACACTTTCAAATTACACTTCAGCACCAACAGCCTCCAAGTCCACAGTTGTTTGTTTGCTGGTGGTGCTGCTGCTTCCTCTCACTGTGTCACTTGACATTGAGACATCCATCAACATGTCTGCCACAGATTCTGCAGAGAAAAACTTAACTTCAGGAAAGCCAACACCAGGGCCATATATTATGCTACTACTGCTACTGCCTGCCACAGAGTCATCTGAATGCTGTCCCTGTGCTCTCACAGACATGTTTCTGGTTCCTGCACCACTATTAGGATTAGTATTAGGAACCACAAATTGGGAAATGTTCTTTGTGGCTGCTCTATGTCCTCTCCCGTTAGTTGCCCTTTTCTTCCCAGTCATTCTTCAGCACATGCAGGGACACAACAATCACTCAGCTTAAATTGCTGTATAGAGAACAGTAATTTTTTTTCCTAAATACAGGTGTGCATGCAGGGATACAACAATCACTCGGCTTAACTTGCTGTGTGGAGAACAGTGATTTGTTTTCCTAAATACAGGTGTGCATGCAGGGATACAACAATCACTTGGCTTAAATCGCTGTCTGGAGAACAGTGATTTTTTTTCCTAAACACGGGTGTGCACGCAGGAACACAACAATCACTTGGCTTAAATCGTTTTCTGGAGAACAGTGATTTTTGTTTCTAAATACAGGTGTGCACGCAGGGACACAACAATCACTTGGCTTAAATCACTGTCTGGAGAAGAGTGATTTTTTTGTCCTAAATACAGTTGTGCACGTAGTCACAGAACAATCACTCAGCTTAAATCACTGTCTGGAGAACAGTGATTTTTTTCCTAAATACAGGTGTGTACGCAGGGACACAACAATCACTCTGCTTAAATCGCTGCCTAGAGAACACACACAAAAATCACTTGCTAAATCACAGTCAGGAGGACAGTGACTTTTTTTTATTTAGAAAAGACAGGACACTTGCCAACTGATTTTGTTCAGAAGAAAACTGTGCCTTCTAAACTGCTCTTACCCTCCCCCGGCCCACACAAGCCACCAAACCACAACTTCTAACAGAAAACTAAATACTGTAAATAAACAATACGAGATGGAGAAAAGCAACACAAAACATCACTGTGTGTGCAAAGAGCACTCACAGTAACAGTTCTGAAGCAATTTGACAAACAAAATGCTCTTTTATATAATGTTTTTAGATTTGACTCTAAGCTGCAGCACAAGCTATGCTCTCTAAGTCTCTCTCTCAAACACACTACACTCACTGAATGAGAAAACTAGCTTCTCATTGGCTGTTCAGCAACATGTGACCTCATATCCCATGGTTCATTGCAAACTTCGACTATTTTGCTGAACTCTGAGATGTAAATTCAAGCTTCAAGATCTGGGACACCTGTACCATTGACTGTAACAGGAATCAAAGTTTTGACTTTGAAATTTCAGGAATCTGCCCCAAACGCTTTGAAGTGGACTGATGAGGGCAGAAAACTTTGCAGAATACTGGAATCCACAAAGTTTTACATGGAGCAAATTTTGACAACTTCACACACCTCTAGTTTAAAGTTATACTTGATATTTATCTGGTTGATCCTGCCTTGGTTTATGAAGAAAATAAGGATTTTACATGTATCTGATTGATCCTGACATGTTCATGATCTCTATGGTTGAAGCACTTTCACTTTCCAGTAGTGTAGCATGACTGAGCAGTCTTAATTCTGAGAAAGGACATTGTGGCAGTTCTTAAAATGAGGTGTCATTTATCCCAAAAGCATGCAGATTTGTGTTTTTATGGTCAGCTTCTGTATTGCTAGTAAGTGAAGCCACTGACTGCAGAGGGAGGAGAGCGAGTAAGTCAGTGGTTTCAGAAGGGAAGACACAAGCAGGAGTGAGTGTTGCTAAGACACCTCATTTTAAAGGTCTGCCACCACGTCCTTTCCCAGAATTAAGACTGCTCGGTCATACTACACTATAGGCTGGAAAGTAAAAGTGCTTCCATGATGAAGTTGCTGACTTGCTCACTTTCCTTCTTCTGCAGTTGGTGCACTTACAAGCAATACAGAAGCTGACCATAAAAAAACACAAATCTACATGCTTTTTTTGGATAAAAGACACCTCATTTTAAAGGTCTGCCACTATATCCATTCCAAGAATTAAGACTGCTCGGTCACGCTACAGTACATGTTGGAAAGTGAACATGGTTCAACCGTGAGACGGTGAAAATGACAGGATTAATCAGATAGGTTTTTTACAATGTTTCTGGTTGAAAGTTGAAAAAATTATGGCAGGATCCACCAGATGAGTATAGTGTGGGACAGCTGTGTTGATTTGATGGCTGTTGGTGCCAGCCTGTCTGTGGCAGCCTGCCTGTGTTAGATGTGTGTGTCAGCCTTTATGTGCCACATGTGGAGTGATCTCACTACTGGTGAGAAGGTCCTGAGGAGTGGAAGGAGGTTGGAAAGTAGTACAGGCATGCAGTCATACTGGGAGATGTGTGGTCATTGTGGAATAATGCACAGTTATGTGACATGTTTCAGCCAATCAATATACTGGATTATCACTGATTTTTCTTACCCATTTTATAAATATATATATATATATATATATATAGTGCTAAGAACTATAGGAATTCTTAGTCTCCTTTGACGACCTCTTGGGTCCCCCTCATAGTCCTTGTTTGCACTTTGCCAATTACTATGTTAGTCCCATATATGTTTTCAAAAGAAACTCCTCAAAATATATAACCCTATAGAAAAGTGCAAGTACTGCTATACTATGCAATTTTTTTTTTGTAAATATATATATATATATATATATATATTTTCCAATTTTTATTTTTAAAAATATTTTTCTAACATTTAGTGCTAAGAACTCTAGGAATTCATAACTTTCTTGGCTGACCTCACGGTCCCCACACCTGCAGTCCCTGGTTGCCCTTTATGCAAATTACCATGTTAGCTCCACAGATGTTTACTAAATAAATCCCCTTCAGAAAATATGCATCCCAAAGAAAAGTGCAGGTACTACCTTACTATGCAAGGGCATTGCTTTACCTATTTTACCTTCTCAAATTTGTATATTGTATTTACATTTTTAATTTGTGCTAAGCTTTACTGTAACAGCTGATGCCCAATGGCAACATCATTTTGATGTCCTCCCAGACTGCCAATCCCATGCTGCCTATGGTGACCATTGTCATCCTTTGCCAGTGCCAGTGGTTTCGGTGACATCACAGGTCTGTATTTAACTAGCATTGACTGCTTTTAAGCATGTGAGGCTGAGGCTGAATTGCACTGAGGCAGGCAGCATCTGTCACCTGTTTAACTGCTGGTGATGACATGGTAAAAGTTGTACTACCTTCTCGAGGACTTGAGATGCCAAGGTGTGTCCAAATTATTTCTCTGGTGGTGACTGCACTGCTATGAGTGGCTGTGGTGAACCAGACTGTGGTGCTGCCAGTTCCAGTGGGAGTGTGGGGAGACCTGCCTGCAGGTAGTATAATGTTAGTTGATGACACCTGTTGTAATTTAAAATAATCTAATGGATCGGTGAAGTTGATTGCAGTAAATTCAGTTTCAGAAAGGCTAGAAATTCAGTACTATATGGATCTAGCCTGAAGTGGTGTGGTGAGGAAATATCCCCAGTTGTGCTGAAACACCTGTTGAAAGCAACTGATGTTGGGGAACATCCCAGAAAGTATGAAGTCACTTTAGCCAGTGCAGGCGAAATAGCTTTTCTGTCCTAACAGAATTTGATGGCATCAGTATTTCAGCTAGACAGTGGCTCTGCTAAATAAGCCTCTATGATACAGTCTGGTGTTATGTCTGTGCCTTCATCCATAATGTCTGTGCAACATCGGTGTTGTGTGTCAAACACTGCCTGCATGTCTTTTTTTTCATGGAGCTTTTCCCATCTGGTCTGCAACGGCAGGCTCTCAGCCCTGTCCCTTCATCCTCTCATCCAGCATCCATTCTCCCATATCTTGAGCCTCAGATCCACCATAGATTGTCCCCTGTGGCAGGGTGGTAAGGAGGCCATCTTCCTCCACCCAGAAACTATTTCTAGATTTGAGCCAGAGACCAGGGTGATAGCATGGGATGGAGGTAGGTGGGAAGGGCTTCATGTAGCCCACACCAATTATTTTTCTGTTTTCTGTTCCCCCCAGCAGATCACACAACATGCAATGGCATAACAATGAGCTCCACCTCTGTGAAACATCCTCAAATGCCCGTGATTGGTCAGTGCTGGGTGCCCAAGCTGTGCTACCACCCAAACACCTCCAAGTGGCAGGCAAGCAGCAGTTCATTCTGCCCCTTCCCCTGAGGGAGCAGAATCATTCACTAGGAAGCTGTACGCTTCCTCTCTCAGCTGACCCCCAAGCAATCTATGTCCATTCCCGAACACGGGTTGCTAGGGTGATAGGAGGTACGGAACCAGCGCCTCAACCTCCACATCACTGGTTCATCTCCTCCTATATGTCTTTTGTTTTGTCTCCTGAATTGGATCATCAGCTTTTTTCTTCCTATGTGATGTCATCATCATCATCATCATCATCACTACATTGATGCCTCCTGGAACTGTAAGCATGGGAAGTAGGCTCACAAGAAGAGGAGGCTAAGTTTTGGTTTCAGTGCATTGTCTGCACTGCAGTATCTGAAGTGCCTGCAAGACTTTCTGTTTCACATACTCAACATGTGCAGGAGAAATGCAGACATCTGCATTACTGGGATCCAGTAATGTTGCCGTGCCAAACTGGATGTCCAGTAGAATGCTTTGAAATCATTCTTCAAGTTGTGTCAGACATATCTCTGCCACTTCCCCAATAAGGATTGCATTCAGCTTCAGCTGCTGCTGAGATGACAAACTAATGCCACCACCACCACCAGCACTACCACCTTGTCCAGCACAAATATCCTGATCACCACTGCTCAAGTCATTGTGATGACTTCCATCCCAATCAATGCCATAAGCACCACCATGTCTACCAGCACCACAACTGGTACCACCATGACAGGCCTTTCTTTGTTGGGTTGTTGTTGTGGTAGATGTCATATAACATTGGGAGCATGACAATTCGCTCCTGACTATTTGCTCCCTACCAATTCACTCCCAACAACTCGCTCCAACGAAAGTTCACTCCTGCAACAATTCGATGCTGCGTCAACTCGCTCCCGAGTGCTACAACTCGCCTCAACAGCACGCCTCCCCAAACAACATTTCCTTTTCAATTGCATCAGGCACAGGTCTCTCCCAATGCCACTTAGTTTCTTAGTTACCCCTATGTACTACTTATGCTATCGTATAGCTACTAGTAAATAATGATTTACTGGACTGCAATCTGTAATTTGAACATACAGCAATTCAGGCATGATGCCTCCTGTTTTGAAAGGAAATCTCAACTGGCAGAACAGAATTTGTTGAAAATGCAACTGACAGACATGCTGTTCAGCCAAATTTGGCTTGCGCAACAATTTGGGTGAGTTTCGAGAGGCTGGATGTGGAGGGTGGGGGGAGGTAATATTTACGCCTTGCTACTTAATGTGAATAATCATGTTAGCAGACAGAAATGTAGGCATAATACATCACTTTATTTATTCTGAACAGTTACTAGAACTGATTGCAGTCCCATGGGTATAGGACAGCTGTGTCTGCCAATTACGGTACTCTGACTTTCTATAGCACCACCCACCACACCCCCTTCCCCCAAACACCTACACAAACAATTGACATCAGTAAGAGCTAACTATCAGTAAGAGACAATTATATGAACCTGTCTCAAAACATATCTACCAGCGATTGAGACAAAAGGCAGATAGAATAATCAAATGTGAGACTTGTGTCTTGTCTGACTATGCAAGATTAAAATGTTTATTGTGCTAACAGCAACACATCTGTTTGTGCTTTGTAGTGTATACAGTATATTGCTCTCCACAGTGGAACTCTAAACATTGTTTTATTTCTGTCTCCCAAGGATTATTTTTGTTTTCTTGCTGCAGGCTAATTTATTTTGTTGTAAATTAGTACCTAACAAGACAGACGCCAGACTGAAATCTTTGCGCCTTGCTATCTGTCTGCTGATGATAGGCTGTTGCTTGTGTTAGCTGTGTGTGATGCCAAATGCTGTGCTTTGCCAGTATTATTTCTAATGGAGCACTGGTTATGTATCAGTCTGCTTCAGGGTAGGTAAGTGAAATGTTGTCAAAGGGGTGGGATGGCTCGTCAGACAGCCCTATTTTTGTTTTCCCTGACCTCAAGAGGTATCCTATCCAAGGTTAGATTAGGACTCGCAGCACTCCTATTTTCTGAACATGATATAAGAGCCATTGAGGTCTACTGATTAGAGCACTGGTTTAAGAATATCTAGCGTGTAAGCTGTTAGTAGCTTTTAGTTCAGTAGCTGTGCTGTCAGTAGCGGGAGCAAAATAGATAGGAGGAGATAACAACGGAGCTAATGTTCATCGGAGTGAATTGTCGGGAGTTAATATCACGGGAGCGAATTGTCGGGAGCATATTGTCATGTACCCTATAACATTGTGTGTGTTGCTCAAGTAGACTCACCATAGGTGGAACCATGCTAAGAGTAGCAGATTCAGAAGACAGTTCATAAAGTCCCAGAAGTGGAACCAGCCTTTGAGCACACATCACTGCACCAGGACAGGTATCTCCTACAAGGTACCTCATCAAACTCCATAGCCCAGAACACAGCTTTCTGTTCCACCAGTTTTTCCACCATGTAAAAGTCAGAGTTCCACCTTGTCACCACATCTTTAATCAAGCAGTGTTGTGGGAGATTGTGCTTTTGTTGATAATGTTGGAGAAGCTCAGCACATTTGGGGGAACAATGGAAATATCTTGTAATGTCCCAAACAGTGTCCAGTATTTCTTTTAACTATGCATGTTTCTCAAGCAAATAACTCACCACCAGATTCAGTGCATGTGCAAAGCAAGGTGTATGGCAGAAACCGCCATCATTCATGGCCGTCAGCATGTTACTCCCACTGCCTGTCATAAAATTCCCACCTTCGGGTTGTGAGGGTATATCCAGATGTCCAGCATTGATTGAAGCACAGAATGTTCTCCCCACTGTGTTTCCCCCTCCATGATTGACACATTAAGTAAGGCACTCCCTATAGCACTGTTCCTCTGTGCAACTGTCTGCTTCACAATAACTCTCCAGGGGCTGGTGTTGATCATGGAGGTGGGCAGCAGTGATGCTGTGGGTGTGTGACACAACCAAAGGAGCATTGAGGCTCAGGAAGCTTTGCTTTGCAGTGCTGCTTCAGATGTCACAAGTGAAATGTACATATCTCTCCTCTGCCAGCTTCAGAAGGGTTACCATCTGCGTGTGTATGGCCTCATACATTGCAGGAAAAACATGCTGAGGAAGCATGAAGCATGATGAAATGCAGCATTTGGGTTTCAGTTTATATAACAGTCTTCAAAAGCTGGTGCCTTCCACCGTGGAGAATGGCCACAAGTAAAGCACCATCATCTCAACAGTCAATTGATTCACACAGCAGCTAGATGAGTAGGTGGACTTTTTATGTGGGCACGTAATGACTTCTGGAGTGTGATTTGTTTGGTGGCAGTACATTCTTGGCTAGCACTAGTGCTGCTACTGTGTCCACTATGCAAGCCAATCTTTATTCATAAAGCACCCAGTCCCAAAGACTGAGTGCTGTACATATTTCATCAGTAAAATTGCAAACAAGAACCATGTCAAAACAACACTTTAAGACACAATTAAATTAATAAAAGCTGCAATGATGCATTACCACCATTATCTCTGCCTAGTGGGGGTGTTGCTGGTGGCTGTAGTGTGGTTGGAGTGGTGTTCTGGAAGGAGAGCCACTAGAGTCAGTTGACTTTGTCTGTTGCTGCCATAGGGCTATAGAATTTGAACAAACCATCTGATCCTGCCACCCATACCTAGCTGCTTCTGCTGCTGCTGAGTCTGACCTGTGTGTGGATTGTGACACGATGTGACTGTTAGCAAGATGCCGTGTTCATGCTTTAGATGATCAGCCAGAACACCGGTTCCCAGTGTCCATGTGGATTTACCTCTGCTGACCTTTTTCTCACACATATTGCAATATGCTCTCAGTGGATTTGTGGGGTCACCCATAAAATAGTCCTATACTGCAGAAAATCTCTTGGCCTTCTTATCTATATGATCACATGACTGAGGGATGAGGAGCCTTAGAGGAACTAGGATGACCACTGCAAGATTTATTTTTCCTGATCATGGGGGAGGAATGAAGTGACTGCCCCACATGATCACCAGAAACAGCAGAAGTAGCAGTAGTACCACCTTTTCAGGCAGGACTGGGAACTTGGCCTGGGATTTCAATTTCCCTTCTTCATCAAGTTGCTTCTGTTCTTTTCTCTTCTTCACTGCTTCCCTTACTTTCCCACTATTGTCCTCCTGTACTGGTGGTGGCGGTGGCCTCCACTCCTCAGAATCATAGTCTTCATCAGAGGAGTTTGTTGTAACTGACAACAGACTTTTAATCGCCACTTCCTCTTCACAGTCTCCTGGTTCATCCTCCAATGCTCCCTGCTTCTCCTCCGCAACATCTCCTTCCTGACCCATTTCCACTTAGCTCCCACTTGATGCCTCACCTTCCCATGCCCGTCTCCTGCTGCCTCCTCCTTTTCTTGTTCTTCTGCGTCCCCCTTCTGAATCACCAGAATCTCTCCCTCCTTGGGCACTTGCACTTCCATATGCTCTTCTTCTGTGGCAGTCTTCTACACTGCAATTGGCTGTACTGGTGGTGGACATGCTACTGTCTTGCTTTTATAAAACAGAGGGCTTGGTATACCATAAGTAGCATCCTAAACATGTACAGCATGCCATTCTTTTTCCTCCTGTGACAGGATAACGGTAGTGTCAGATCCAGACTCATTCCCTGATTTGTGGCTTGTGGGTACACTCAGAGAAAGAGCATCATAGAGTGCCTCAAGTCAATGGCAGTGGACAAGAAATTGTCTGTGGTTCTCTCCATGGTGCAGGTGTACAGGCTGCTGAGTTGGCACCCCACCTGGCACTGAGAGCTGCTGTCATGTGGTCCACACAAGACCCACAGTTGGAGTGACTTTCCTATACATTTATAAGTGTTTGTCATAAGATTTTGGGGGTGGGGGCTCTGGCCCCTCAGGGCAGTCCAGGCACCTACTACCTATCCAGAAAACTGCACTACAATTGGATAAAGTGTTTGACAAGATTTAAGGAGGGCTTAGGCAGATCAAGCAGGCAGTGGCACCCACTGCCTGTAACAAAAACTGTACTGATTTTGATAGAGGTGTTTCACATGATTGGGGGCTCAGGGGCTGGAAGAAACCCACTGTCTGTCACAAAAACTGCACTGCAATTTGATAAGGTCTTTCTCAATATTTGGGAAGGGGGGGGCTCAGGCAGGCATCCACTGCCACCCACCAACACTACAATGCAACTGGATCAAGTATTTCACAAGATTTGGGGTGGGGGATCATGCAAGCTGAAAGCACCCTGACACAGCCACCCACAGTCTTCAAAACTATAATCTGATAAAGTTATTGACACAATTTGGGGCTTAGGCACCCAGTGAAGAAAACTTCAAAAACTTTGTTGTGGAAGATTTGAGTACAACAAACAAGACACCTGCACTGCAGGGCAGGCCAAGACCCCTCTCCCCTCCACCCTGATTGCCTTCCCAATGCTCTTTTCCTTCCCTTTTCATGCCTAACAAAATCTGTGGAACTTGCAGCTTGCATCTCCAATAAATGTTTCTTCTTCTCCAATACTTCAAATGGCAAATTGGAATTTAGCAACCGTTTCTCTTCTGACAAAAAGACAGCAGCACACACAGCAAGGTTCATTCTCCCTGATACTAGAACTACATTGGCACACAGAGCTGCAGAACACTCAGTTTTGTCAAGACTCTGCATCCCTGATTGGTTGCTGAAGGTCAGATGGCTGCCAGAAAATTGCACAAGTTCAGTGTGTGCTCTCTTGAAAGATCTCCACCCAATATTTAGTGAGGATGAGACACAAAATTGTACTTTTGAGGAACTACCACTACTATTCCAACCTAATTTTTAGGAGTAAACTTTCACCGGAACAGAAGACTATGACACTAGATGGTACTTGACCCTGTAATCAACTCTTATTACCTCATTTACACTTTGGACTGTGTGGTTACATTACAAAAAAGACAATTCAGGGTACAGGGGAATTATACATGTGCATCATGGCATGTTGTTTATTTCATCCAATGCAAGAGATGTCCATAAACAGGTTATGTTGGAGAGACAAGTCACTCAACCTCACATATGTCAGTATTGGCCTTAAAAGGAAATCTCAAAAGTACATAACACAGACTTTTGAGATCAAACTTATATTACTTCTTAATATGATAGAAAGTGGCATGAACACAGATTTGCGGTTTATGGCACATTATAGGACTAACAAACACAGACCTTTTCTTCTAAGAATAGACATATTATAGGACTTCAGTGTCTCCTTGTGTATGTGGTGGGGAGTTGCTGTTACATTGTGGTGGACTTATATTCAGGTACATGACATAATGGTGTTACAGTGTGTTATGACTCTTAGTTCAAACACGTAATGAATAATATTTCCTTTTTACTAGTTATCTTCCTCGGGGTAGGGGTGAGTTAATTCCATTGGGTCTTATTCAGATTCCCTAGCCTGTTACTGTATATACAGTAGTTTTATTATATACTGTCACATTTTTGAACTCTGAACATATTGTGGTACAGGATCTCATTTGCGTGGGGATCCTTGACAGACTAAATTACATTGGGCTAATATTGTAGTGATTTGTAGAAATAAAGGTATGTTAGGACTCTAGTCTTACATACGAATTGTACATTCACTTCTAACCAGTTATCTTACCCATTGGAGGGTGGAAGTTTTATTTCATTGTGGTTCTATTCAGAATCCTTTGACTGTTACTGCACATATAGTAGTATGATTATTTATTTTTTTAGTTAGTCCTTTTCACCTTGGCTTCCCAGTCTGCCTCACACGTCCAGGCACTCTGTTCCTCCAGCCAGCATCTGGTCCTCTCCCAGCCTATGAAGTGCCCGCTGCCAATTACCACCATGGTTTGCCCCCTGCAGCCGGGCAGTGGAGAGTCCAACTTACTCTCTGACCGAACCAGGATCCAGCAATGCAGTGATGCCCCCTGACTGGGCATCCCATAGATGGCCATCAAGCTGCCATGAACTATCCACCATTTTTCCATTTTCTATGGCTGTGCAAGTGGGGATGCAATGATGCCAAGGGGGGACACACATGTCCATACACGCTCCCACCTGGCATCATGCCCCAGCTCAGCCCTCCAAGCTCAGTGCCAGTGCACCTACTCCCAGCCTTTGCTAGGGGCCACAAGTGCACCCACAACTGAAGACCCCCTCCCCAGAGAGAGAGAGAAAGAGCAGTCCCACAAACACTCAATCCCTCTCCGCCCCTGCCAACCCCCAGCAACCCGAGTCTGTTCCCGAACCTGGGTCACCGGCATGGAGCAAGGTGTGGCGTCCAGTGCCTCAACCCTCAGTGCCACTGGGCCGGCAGTAGTATGATTATTTAGTGTCACATTTTTGAACTCTGTACATATTAGGATGCATGATCTCATTTTCCTGGAGGTTCATGACAATTTTTATTCCTTTGGGTAACAATTGAAGTGATTGATGTGAATGATGGTGCATTAGGACTCATGAGGTGTGTGTGTGTGTGTGTGTGTGTGTGTATGTATCTCTTTACAACTAGTTATCCCCTCCCGGGAAGGATTTCAATCCTATCGTTTTTTATTCAGATTCCTTACACATTTTCAGTACATCAAGTAGTCTTATCACATACTGAGAATTTATTGAAATTTCTACAAATCAGATTGCATGGTCTTAGTTTCTTGGTAGTCCTTAACAAGTAGCATTTTGTTTGGCATATACTGCCAATTTATATTATCATGTATAAACTCCTATTACAACACTAAAGGCCTTAAGGTTCATGGAGCTTAATAACTTATTTGAGAGTATAGTTGGATAATGTTTCCAGCAAACTAGGTAATTACATTAAAAGGAAATACATAATAGATTCAGGGTGGAATATTCAGAAGGGTTGTGCATGGCGCAACACAGCTGCACCATGTGCAACCCATTGATGCACCCTGGCATGATATTCAAAAGGGGAATGTGCATGGAACAAATCCCGATGCGCCGGAGCACATCAGTAATGTATGTGGCACAAGTGGGGGGGCATGCCCATGCATACACCGCACATCCTGATATTCAGCCCGGGATATGCTGAGCAGATGCAGGCACAACCGGTACCTGCGCAGCACACAGTTGAGCAAAAAATAAAAGGAAAAACAGCTGGCCGCCCACAGATGAGGTGCCATATTGCAGGGCGCAACATGGTAGCTGCCAGCTGTGGGTGGCCACCTGAGCTCCAGTGGCACCTTCGTGGTAGCGCCCCCCCATGCCCGATTGTGGGCATTAGTAATGTATTAATGGTCCAATAACCCTGGTGGTCCAGTGGACCGCTCGCAGCTGGATCACGGGCAGAGGTATAATTAAGTATGCCTCCTATATCCCTGGTGGTCCAGTGGACTGCTTGCAGCCCGATCGCAGGCAGAAGTATAATTAAAATGCCTCCTATATCCGTGGTGGTCCAGTGGACCGCTCGCAGCCCGATCATGGGCGTCAGTTATAATATATTAAAAACCAATCATCCCTGGTGGTCCAGCGGTGCCCCCTCCCACCATGGCCGCTGAGTCCCACCACCCTCCCCCAGTGAGTGGCGGGTGGCCAGCTCCCCACCCGCATGCTGCCTCACCGCCCACCAACTGACTCCATTACAGTAGGGCTGTACGTCCATTAGTCAACAAGCGTGGGCCAATGGGCATGCAAGCTTTGCAGTAGACATACACAGTCCAGAAATGTGAATGGATCCATTCACAGTTCTGACTGTGTAGAGTTGTAAGTTGCATGCCCATTGGCCCACGCCAGGGCCAATGGGCGACAGCCCCACTGTATGGAGTCAGTTAATGAGAGTAGGGGCGGCATGCTGGTGGGGAGCTGCCACCCACCGCTGACTGGGGAGCAGGGTAGTATGGCTCAGTGGGTGGTGGAAGGGTACTGCTGGACCACCAGGATGGATTCGTTGGTTGTTAATATTTTATAACTGATACCTGTGATCAGGCTGCGAGCAGTCCACTGGACCACCAGGGATATAGGAAGCAATTTAATTACACTTCTGCCCATGATTGGGCTGCGAGCGGTCCACTGGACCACCAGGGATATAGGACATTTTACATCTAGTACATATGCCCACGATCGGGCAGTGGGGCACTTTGCCACTTGTGCAGGGGGTGTCGGTCCCCGATGGCTGCAGCCTGACAGGGCACCAGGCACAAGTCACTGGGATGGGTGCACCTGCATGCAAATGAGAATGACATGCAAATGGCTCCATTTGCACCTTGCATGCATTATGGCCCCATTTGCATATGCACTTTTGAATATCACGGTGATGCACCTAGCACAACGGCACTTCGCTAGCGCATCCCCTGCTCCCTCTGGCCACTTGCGCTTGGTGCAGTGCCACCGCGCCTGCGCACATTGCAGGTGGCCACAGCGCGATATTCAATGGTGCTGAGCCATGGCGCAGCACCGTTGAGTATCACCCTGTCAGCACCCTGGCACATCCCAGTTGAGCTGCACCCAGGTTTGCGCCACAGCCTGGTGCAGTCTGAATATACCACCCCCATTGTATTTTTACTGAATATGCCATGGATAGCTCAGTTGACGCGCAGCATTTAAATTCCTGCAGGGACCTGGTTGTAACCTGGTTTTACAGCTGGGAAGATTTAATCACAGAAGCTGAATTACTTGGTCAAGGTCACATAGTAAGTGAGTATGGTGGGCCTTGACGCATGACTGACTTAGTTCACAGTTCAATGCACCAGCCACTGAACTCTGTTGCTAATGGTGACTTTATCAAAAGATTGACTGTTAAGGTTGACAAACGCTTATAGTAGTTTTCTTAAAATTCAATACACATTTGCACAGCAAAATCAGGCAAAATGAATGGCTGTCATGATGCGTGTATCAGTTAGGTTAGTCTGAGATCAGCTAGGATTTAGCCAGTTCACTGAAGCCCTCAGGTCATGTTGGGTCAGTTTCCTCGAGGGCAGTGCAGTACCCCTGCTATAAAGCCTGGCTTTTCTTCTGAAGTCATTATTACTATGGCCTCTTTGAAAAAATTTTTGTTTTCCTGTTTAATTATTGGAATTAACAGTTGACATCATTATCAGTCAGACTTGAGTATGTGTTATGCCTCTAAGTTTTACTTTTTTTGTCTCCATATACTGGGATGTTATTCTCCTAAGCACCTCCTTCCACACATACACACACACACACACACACACACACACACAGACACACTAGTTACAGTTTAAAACTAGATTTTTGTTGCTATTGGTGGAAAAGATAAAATACAGTTTGAAACTAGATTTTTGTTGCTTTTGCTGCAAAAGCTGAAACCCAATAAATGTTGTGTGACTGCCAGCCCTGATGCCTTTGGGTGAAGTAAAATGTACCAGAGCCCAGTAACATAAACTAATGGATGGGGATCAGAAAGGATTTCTTCATGTTTTATTTTTACAGTTAACTTTTTATTATTTTTCATAAGATATACAGACAAACCTCTTACAGTACAGTACAATGTGAGAATTTTTTAAAAGAAATTGAG
Organism: Neoceratodus forsteri; assembly: GCA_016271365.2. NCBI lineage: Eukaryota > Metazoa > Chordata > Ceratodontiformes > Ceratodontidae > Neoceratodus > Neoceratodus forsteri. The sequence goes on from CM057449.1 coordinate 1,677,449,021, forward strand.
GCAGATATAATAAGAACATTGCTACAGTAATACAAGGAGCTTTTGTTTAAAATATAGTAAACAATACAGGTTATGTAATTAGCATATACTTGACATTTGTAGTGAACTTAAAGCGGATAGTATGATTAGATACGGTTTATATTAAAATGTTACATAATTATATATGATGCTGCAAAAGGAAAAAAGTACATTCGTAAAAAGGATTGTGGAGTAATAAAGAACGATTGAGAACAGAGTATAGGAAAGAAAGGATTTATAAGAAAGTTAAGAAGAGAGAGAGGGAAACTATAAAAAGAGGGGCAAAAAAGCGAGACTACAATGATGTATCAGTAAAAGGGGAAAATCCATATATATTAAGTCCATACATTGGTGTTGGAAGATTTAGTTGATTCCAAAAAATTAAAAAAGCCCTGCCAACAATTGTTATATAACATGAGTCGGTCAGACAAGATATATGTCATAATGGTCCAGAGAGGCATATTGCAATAGTTGGTTAATGATACCGAAGGGTAGGGATTATGTTGGATCTCCAATGCATGAGGATTGTGCATTTAACTTGAAGGAAGAGTATATTTAACCATCTGCTCTGCAAATATGAAATTTTATAAGAACAGTGATTAAAATACCAAGAATGCAATGTTTAGGGTCCAGTGTAAAAGGTTGACCTAGCACTTTCATTGCAAATCTGTGAGTACAGTGCCAAATCTTTTGTATGAGGGACAGTGCCATAAGATATGCAATAAATCCCCATTGGGGGAATTGCAGCGCCAGCAATTGTTATTGTTCAATAAACCCATTTTTTGTAATACAACAGGAGTTCTGTACCACAAATGAAGGATCTTGGTTTGAATGAGGGAACTGCATTTATCATTAAAAGATCTGTGACAGGAGAGCCAACATCTGGACCATTGTGCATTGGTGATATTGTATTGTAGCAAAGTACTCCATCTGTTTTTAGCATTGACAGAGTAGTCAGGAAGGATATCAATAATATCTTTGTAAACAGTGCTATTTAAATTGGATGTTGTTTTTATCCATTTAGAGATGTGCTTATCATACAGAGAATTGATAGAGAAGGGTGTGAGGTAAGAGTTGCATGCGGTATGAAGCTGTAGATATTTCCAAAAATCCTGACGTGGAAGATTCCATATGCCTCGTAGGTCAGTGTAAGATTTAAACTTTAATGACTTGGGTTCAAGTATATCCTGCAAAAGGAGAATACTTTCTTCATGTTTTAAAGAGTGCCCGGCCCCCTGTAAAAAGCAAAATCAAAGCTAGCATCAGCAGAACTAAACTGCACTGCATCACGAAAACAAATTGAGTTTTAAAAGGGAACATTCATCATCAAAAGCCCCTGGGGCTTGATGATTAGTACTTTTCATGCAAAATAAAATGTTTCTTTAGCTTGTGATAGAGAAATTGGATTTTATCTGGTTGATCTATCTTCCCTCCACCCAACCCAACATTTACAAGCCAATTCTGGAATGTGATAGCCTCACTTTTCGACCCCACAGCCCAGTCCTCTCCCCGTTGATCCTCATTGTTAATGGTTCACCCATATCTGACCCTCCCTCTGTTGCCAGCTGTTCACTTCAATGAGTTTTTAACCACTTGTGATCTTCCTTCCTCCTCCTCCTGGCTCTTCTCCTCTCTCCCATCTCCTCCCTCCCTCCCTCTTACCTCTATTCCCCACCTGAGATTTGATTTTCCACCTGTCTCTCCTCAGAAAACCTTTTCCTCATTCAAACTGTCCAAATCTAGCCCGCATGGCTTGGACCCCAAATTTCTCCATCTGACAGCTCCTGCCATTGCTTCCTTCTTACTCACCCCCTGAACCTCTCCTTCACCCTTTTGTGCTGTCCCTCAGTCTTGGAAGTTTGACAATGTCCTCCATCTCCACAATGGGGCTAATCCGTCCACCCTGTTAACTTCAGTCCTATCTCCCTCATCCCCTCTCTTGCTAAGCTGCTAGAGAAAGTTCTGTAGTCTAATCACAGTTTGCTGACTTCCTCCACTCTTCCAACTTCCTCTTCTAGTTTGGCTTAGGAAGCATCACTCCAGTCTCCTCAATGCTTCGGGTCACTGACTCAGTCCACTTTTCCACTTTGAAATGGATCAGGGGAACATCACAGTGGCCATTTTCATCAATCTGACCAAAGCCTTTGACTCTGTGTCTCACTCAGTCACTCCTCCTGGACAAGCTGAGCTCTGATGGTGTCTCAGTCCCTTCTGTCATCTGGCTCCATTTCTATCTCTCAGCCCATCAACAGTTGGTACAGGTAGGAGGCACCCTATTCCCACATCTCCTCATCCTGGCCAGGGTCCCACAGGGCTCCATTCTTGGTCCAGTCCTTTTCTCCATCTTCCCAAATGACCTCCCCTCTTCCTGTGCCAACTCATGTATTTATGTGTATGCAAATGACACAGTTCTATTCACCTCCAGTCCCTGACACACCTGTGGAAGTCTCACTCCAGCAAGACTTTTGCAATGCTCTATATTGGTTCTAGTCCAACAAACTTCAGGTCAACACAAATAAAATCTGTGTCAATGACCTTTGGTACCAGCCAGAAGATGGCCAGGCTCTCCCCCTGTTTTTTTTCATGCTGGAAGGCACCCCACTGAAGTAGTCCTAACATTTAAGTACCGCTTGTGTGGATAGATAACGGGATTGACACCATCCATGCCAAACTCTCCCACAAACTTGGTGCAATGTACCACATAAGGATTGCCTTTCTCCCCCAGGTCTGCTGGGAGCTGGTCACCAAGATGGTTTTCCCAGTTTTCAAATATGTGGATGTGGTCTATGGTACTGCCCCCTCCATTTCCCTTGCCAGAATGGACACCCTCTACAACACCATCTGCCACTTTTCCACCAACTGACCCTCTTGTATCCACCACTGTTCCCTGTGCTCCTCCCTATCTATCCTAACCCTGCCCTCAAGTTGCCAGTGCCACTATGCTTCCATCTTCTCTAACTACTGGTTTGGGTCCCTGCCATCCTTATCCTCACCCTCTAGGCCAGCAGGACCTCCTCCACCTACTCCATGTGCTAAAGGGATCAGCACACCTTATCCCTTCCTGATTCATACCTCTGCTGGGAAATCTGCATTCTCCTATTGCCTCCCCTCCCTCTATAATCAGATACCTTCTTCCATCTTTCTCTCCTCCTCCTCCCCCCTTCCTTCTGTTAGATGCGAGCTAAATCTCCACCACCTCCTGTTCATGGCAACCTTCTGCCTGTAGCCTTCTTTTTATGCTCCCCTTCCCTGGATGATCCTTCTTCCTTCCAGTTCTCCCAGCCTCATCACCCTAGCTTCTCCCAGGGCTTACCTCTCCCATAGTCCCCCACAACTTTCCCTTTCATGGCAGGATGGCAGGTAGTCTCTCAACCAACCAGAACTGGAGCCAGATTTTCAGGATGAGCCTGAGTCACCGAGTGCAGGACCTGAGATGGATGGCAACCGTCCTTGTGACGGCCAGGGTGTTTTTCCATTTTTGGCCCCAAGGGAGAAGTGGCATGTAATGATGTCATGGTGCACATGCCGATCTCTGCCATGCCTCCCCAATCTTCCAGCTTGGACTGCCTCTCCCTCAGCTTCCGCCAGGGGCTGGTCGAATGCCAGCCTCTTCCCCAGCCTCTGTCTGGAGGAGGAGAGCAGTCCTATGGATGCTCAGTTCTCATCCCCCCAACTGGCCCTCTAACAACCCAGGTGCACATCTGAACCTGGGTCATCAGCAATGCAAGCGGAAGATCTACTGCTGTGCCAGTGGGATGACTTTACCTGTACCCTTCTTATCCCTTTCCCTAAGTTTCCTCATCCCCTTACTTTTCTCTGCCCCCATCCACATGGAACTGGCTAGTACATGGGTAGCTTAACAGCCTGTTTGATACCTCTTCAAACTACCAGAGCAGTCTCTATGCATCAAGGCACTAGCACTTTTAGGTTGAGTTCAATTGTACTGCTGTTTTGTATGCTAATTTTATTTGCCTTTCATTGTATGCAGTGATTTTTGCTGTTTGTTTGCACTCTACTTTTCCACATTGTTGTCATTGATATTGTGACCGCATGATTGGACTTGCTGTAATCATGTTATTGTTGCTCTTCACTTCCGGTCATGCCTTAAAATGAGTCTCAGCTCAGTATACCTCTCTAGGTAACCAACTGAGAAAGAAAGAAAGAAAGAAAGAAAGAAAGAAAGAAAGAAAGAAAAAGAAAGAAAGAAAGAAAGAAAGAAAGAAAGAAAGAGAGAGAGAGAGAGAGGCACTAGGATGGGTGGTCGGCAAATGGAGCTATTAATAACTCTGATAACCACCAGAGATGATTGCATCTCCCATGGCTAATCCCAGCGGTGATGTCAGCTGTGGAAGATTCTTGCATGTGCCTTGAGCAACACTGTATGTGAAATGTCACAAGAAGGGGTGGCAGGGTAAATTACATCAAATCACATTTCTTTGGAATCAGGAAAAGAAAAGCTGTTGTTTTGAACAAATTGAGGGGGGGCACACTGAGATGTAAGAATAATAGACATTCCCCTTTAAGTCACCCTATTCTTTACTTATAGATAATTTACATGAAAACAGCCTGGCTCCTTACACTTCTTCTTCTACTTAGGTTTGTTCTGGAGGGTAAGTCATAATGCTCAGCTTCCAGTATCACAGCCATTTCTATGGCAACAGAACGCAATATCACAAACAGAGCATTAGGACTTTCTCTCCTGAACAAGCCTCAGCCATAAGTGAACTGTAGAGGAGAAACATTTAGTCTTCATGTAGATGCAGATACACTTATTGATAATAAACAGAATGGCTTGAATTTCAAATTGTGGAGGACATTGCGTAAAAGAGTTTTTAGGAGTAATGTCTATAAGACAGAACCGGTCTAGGCTAGGGCAAAAAGGATGGTCCAAACAAAATTATGAGCAGCACCTTGTTAACTTAAAGTTACATAATCTAGCATATCACAGAATGAGAGGTGATTTACTATACCTTATAAAATGGCAAGACAAAATCTAGAAACTTCATTAGCCGAGAGACATCAGTGACCTGACAATGCATTAAATTCCTAGCACTGCATGGTCAGGTGCCAGATCTCATTACAAAGGTGAAATAGTCTCATTACTTACAAAATCAAGGACTGTTTCATGTATATATTTTGTGCTTTGATAGATATTTAAACAAATGATTCCTGTTAAAAAAATGTTTTAAATGTTTCACATTACATGTTATACAAAAGAGAAGCGAGACATTTTATGAGTGCAATAAGCCAATCCAGGATGTGCATTAAATTATTTACATGCACTTCATATTGGTGTAGGGACACTTGGCCTTTGGACGTATGCCTCAGTCCTCAGGGGTATGCATTATTGATGCATACCCTGTTGTGGCTTATTGCTTACTTAAGACTATCATTAGGGAAAAAATGATATCCAAAAACTTGGGTTTGTTTTTTTTTTTGAAGAAAATGACCAGACTAAAGGTTATGAACTTAAAATTAGAACAAAACATTTTGTCCAGAAAATAAAATATTATTACACTCATTCATGTGGTGAGACTGTGGCACAGACTTTTACTAGATCTTGTTGGGTTAGGCACTAGCCTTAATACATTAAAACATGAACTGGATAAATGGATACGCATGAGAAAATCTAACATGTATTATCATTGAGAAAGTGAAGGGTTGACCTCGATGATATCAGCAATCCTCTAAGAAAGTGTTAGTGACAATGTAAAATGTGTTAGGAGGGGCCTAACCACTCTGTTACCCTATTGACCTGCTACTAGGACCTGTGAGTGCTGCTGGAAATTTTTTAAAAAAAGCTTCTTTGCACCTGAAAATTAAACTGAGTGGTGATCTGACTGAAATATATGACTGCTGGCATCCTGCCCATATTTTAATGATCTCAATGGGCCTAGAGCCTTTTTTTTAAGCAATAAGGTATGACCAGGGGTTAGAGTAACAGTCTTTTTATCACCCCTAGGGTGTAATGTAGCACAAGGTGCAGCCAAGTGCCATATTGCCCTAGGGGTGATTAACTGACTGTTAATCTAACTCCTGGAAGTGCCTTATTGCTATTATAAAAATGTTTTCCAAAAGAAAAGTGTTAAAAGTATCCTTTATGAATGTTTTCCTCATTTAGAGGGAGATTTTTAATAAAATAGTTCTTCCACCAGCAGTTTAAGAATGCTGGTTCAAAATCAGAATGCATCATTCCACACATTCAGCTGTGCTAGAGGATGGAATGCTGACAGGAAGTATCCATGTGCCATGGTGATCAGGCTGTACATGACAGTATAACATGGATTAATGTAAGGCTGTTGGAATCCTAACAGCCAATCAGATTGCAGAATTTCTGAGAGCCTTTTTATAATGCCCCTTAATCTATAGTATAATCTATGGTAATGGAATATTATGGAAAACTGCGGATGCCAGCTGGGACTTTTGTGCTAGTGACTAGATCCTCTCTAAAGCTGTGCCAGCACCTCTTAGAACAAAATGCTGAAATAATATTTAGACATAATTCAGCTGCTGTTTCCTATGTTTCTTTTTGTGTCTCACCTCTGTTCATTACTGCTGTAAGGATATTTGACTGGAAACAGGATCTTTGTCTCTCAGGATTCATCAACACTCGTTATTTGTTCCCCAGATGCATCTGAAAAGGTCCTGACCCTTATTTTATCAGGATCAGGATTCAGGTCAGAGTCCTGATTAGTTCTGACTGGTTCCTTCATGGAATTAATGAAAATACAGTACCGTAAAAATAAACATTGTAAAACAAAAAAATAAAAATAAAGTATTTTTCTTACCTGTGTGTCAGTCTGTTTTTCTTACTCCATTCTGTGTGTTCATCTGATAGTGGTAGATAATCCATTTGTGTTCTTTACTTTACCCTTTGGGTAGAGGACAAGGTGTAGTATCTTTGATTAAACGCATCCCAAGTCCCTCCCCCATCTTGTCCCATTAATCCTGCATATTCCAAGATACTCCTATCTGATGACACCTTCTCCACCCCAGTATGCAGCACACTCCTGATCCCCCTCCTATCTGGTGACACCCACACTGTCCTACTATGTACACCCTCACACAGTATGCACATCTCCACCACTCCATCTGCTGATACCCATCCTTTTCCAGTACAAATATCACTCTCCTCCTCCCACCTGCTGATAACCCTGTCCCAGAATGACTACCTCTACCCATCCTCCTTTCTATTGATGCCCACTTGTCCCAATACAAGTACCCCTACCCCTCTTCCCATGAGGTTTACACCCACACTGCTCCAGTATGAACATGCTATCCCCTCCTAAATGCTGATACCCCCATCCCAATATTAATATCTCTACCCACTCCTGCCATCTGCCAATACCTACCCTGTCCCAATACAAATACACTTACTTCTTCCATCTGTTGATGATACCCATTTCCCACCCATCAGTCACAGAATAAATAACCCTATCCTTCATCCCATATGTTTACACCCACCCTGTCCCAAATAAATACTCCTGCCCTACCCACTCCTCCCATCTACAGTGTTGATACTCCTCCTGACACACACACACACCTCCTGCCACCCAATACACTGGTTAAAAAAAATTTGGATCGGCCTCCCTTGAGACCAATGAATGCACCCATTGTGGCTGCTGTGTCTTGGAGACTGGGGGGAGGAGTCTGATTCTCACTGGACCTGTCTATCCATCCTTAACCATAATTCTTTCTGTTTCACTGTAATAATTTCAACAGCAAAGATCTACGATGTCACAAATAGAGGATGCAGGAGCAGATCAATTCTGAGGGTCAAAGTTGCTGTCTTCATGCAAATGTCCCTAATAAGAAACAAACAAAACGGGAAGGAGACAATACAGAAAATATCTAAATACTGTCTAAGACTGCAATAGTCACTGTCTGTGTGACCTTTAGCAAGTAACAACCTCCTCATATTTAATGTTCTCTCTCTTTGTCTGTCACTTTCTCCTTTCTGTGTAATAAACCTTTTAAAGAGCAGATGGGCAGCACATTTGAAGCTTTGGTACCATGCAAGCAGGCTTTTGCTCTGTGCAAACTAAGTCTTGCTCCTTGGTTCCATAGTTAGCTATGATCACACTATACTGGAAGCCTCAGTCTGTGTAGAGCAAAGCCTGTTGCATGCATGCACTAAAGCACTGCAGGAATTCATTTAAATATGAAGCAAAGTCATGCATACAGTTCACAGGGATGTATTTGAAGGTTTTTGGAAACACAAACATGCAGTTTGTGCAGTGCAAGTTACTGACTTCAAAAAGTATGTTTTAACTTGTCAGAAATAGCAAGCTACCCTTCTCTGTTAATATCATCACTGATGTCTGGTGGCACCCCACCCAATTCCTGTATGAACATTCCTGGTGTCTAGTGGTATCCCCAGAGCCTACCAACCCAGCCTTAGCACCACATTTTCCTACTTTTGACACTTTAATCTGAACTGTAACTGCTGCATTAATGCAGTTTTTTGCAATGAATGCCCTTTCTTTTGAGATAATAGAATCATATCTTCACTCACACAGGCCCCTTCAGGAACTGCATGAACACATCCATCTGGCTGCAGAACCAGCCTGCAGTTCTCTGCCTCCATAAATGCAGGCATCTATTGTCTGTCAGTGTTATAGTACTCATTGAGACCTTTTTTTTATATATACAGTATACATATACAGTGTCCCTTAACTCCAAACTGATGGAGTTATGGCTTTTTAAAGTTCCAGTGTGAAAATAAAAGTCCAAATTCTTCTTTCAAGTGAAATCATCTTCTTTCATGAGAGTTTTTGTGAGCTCATGAAAGAGTATTGGCTCTTATGAAAGAAGAATGTGAAGAAAAAATGAAGTCCAAATTCTTCTTTCATGAGAATGGGTCTTCTTTTGTGAGATTTTCTTGAGCTCATGAAGAAGAAGCTTCTCACAAAAAGGAGATTCGGTCAAAAAATGAAGTCCAAATTCTTCTTTTCATGAGGCTGAATTCTTCTTTAATATGGCTATATTCCTCTTTCATCTCATGAAAAAGGATTTTTAAAATGTTCTAAAAACACATTTAGGGGTCATTTATTGAAAAACTAAATCCAGAACCCAGCTAAGTGGATCCCATTTAGCTAGATTCATATGTTGGTGTCTCAGAAGGGCATCGTTTGTATGGGTTTGAAAAAAAAAGGAAACAAGATGACTGCCATACAAAAGAAGAATTTTCTCTCACAAAAGAGGATTAACCACCTCACAAAAAAGAAATCCTCTCCCATATGGCCAAATCTTCTTTTGTATCAAACATCTATCCAAAAACCTTACTGAGCATGCTCAAGACTGAAATTTTAAATCCTTATGACTTGGGAATGGAGTAATATTTTTTCGCCAGCCAATGAAAGGCACCATTCTGGGGCAAGCCCTTTCTACCCTGAACATTTCAGAAAAAAATTCAAAACTGTGTGGGCTGTAGGTGATGACAAAAAGCAGCAAAAAAAAAAGATTTTTCCTAAAAACACACTGGGCCCGATTTTCAAAAGAGTTAGAATGATGCAAGTGACTTGCGTCAGGCATTGAGGACTCAAAATATGAGTTGCGTCTGAAGTTGCAGTGAACACAATTTTTGAATGCTAATTGTGTACAGTGCAGTGCAACTGCATCCAAGAGCATTGTGACCTAAGATACACCTGAACATGAGTTGTGCCCGAACGCAAACGTTATTTGCACCGACACAAAGCAATGTGCGTCAACGCAAACCAAATTTGACATAGCCAGCAGCCACATACCCAAAAATGGTAATGTAGAAAGGCAAAGACACAGTGATGAGTCCAACATTAGATGCACCTGTTAGACTAGGGAGGAGCTAATCTACAGCACATATAAAAGGGCCCAGCACTGAAGCCTGCACTGAGTCACTAGCGAGGAGCTTTAGTAGCAACAAAAGCATCAGCGAAGTGACAGCACCAAGAATGCCTGGGCTAGCAGCCATACTGACCATATACCTGGCACTACAAATGTGCCAGCAGCATGCCCAACAGCTGTGCCTGCACTAGCATGCACATCAGCAGCAGGCACAACATGTTGTCCATGCACAAAGGGTGCACAGGTCATGGAGATGGAACACAGCCAGAGTGTACAGGTGGATAACGTTGTACAAGGACCTCACTGAGAATCATCACCTGGCATGCTACCGCCTGTCCCAGGATGCCATTGAGGAGCTCTGTAATGAACTAAGGGAGGAACTGCAGACCAGTACACAGAGAGGCAACCCTATATCAGTTGAAACAAAGGTGTCTGCAGCACTGTGCTTCCTAGCAACAGGCACATTTCAGTCACTGACTGGGGACACAGTGGGCATTTTGCAGTCTGCTGTGTCGACATGCCTCAAACAGGTAGTTGAGGCCCTACGGCACCGGACAGCACAATATATTAGCTTTCCTGTGGAGCCAGAGCAGCAAGTGCACATGAAGCAGGGCTTCTATGGGATTGCCCACTTCCCATGTGCTGGGTGCTGTGGACTGCACACATGTGGTGATATGTGCACCCACCCATGGCCCAGTTGTGTATGTGAATAGGAAGGGGTACTACTCCTGGAATGTACAGGTTGTGTGCAACAGCCAGTGCTGTATCCTAGATGTCATGGCCATGTACCTGAGATCCTGCTACAAAGCCTATATATTCAGAGTGGGCTGTATGAGGCCTTCCAGCATGGAGATGTGCAAGGAGGATGGCTAGCAGGTGAGTGAAATTCTGGGCTGAGAGGACATCACCATGGGAAGGGTTGTGAAAGGAGGGATGCCAGGGCTGTATGTGCATTTGGGCACACACTGTTACTGAGGCAACTCCCCATGAATGCCATACCAAACAGGGACATTTGCACAGTCCCCTGTTGGAGTGGGCCTGCCAGCAAAGCTGGGTATGTGAGCATTGCAATCAGTGGATACCTACCACAGGCACAAACATTGGGGCAGGGGAACAGGCAAGCAGGGACAGCCAGCACTGTCCATGTGTGAACATGGTGCCATCAAGGAGGGGGGGGACTGCATGACATGTACAGCTAGAATGGCACAACTAAGGGATGGGTTTAGATGGCTGACATGGACACACCATCCCACTGAAAATGTGATGTGTGTGATGTCCTGCCAATGTGTCTTCCGACAAACAAAGCACACATGGGTGTATGTGTGCCTTGTGGTGTACAGTATGGCATACACAGACAAATGTATTATGGTTGTGAGAAGTAGGACGCTGAGTGATGCAGTGCCATGTGATCATGTCTAACTGTGCTGTATCCCCTAACAGGTGATAGTGGCTATCCACAGCAGCCCTGGACTATGATACCAATGAAGCACCCCAATGTGAGGCAGAGGAACAATACAATCAGGCCCTTGCCAGCAGCAGGGTCATCACTGAGAGAATGTTCAGCCTCCTGAAAACTTGATACCAGTGCCTGGACCACTCTGGGAGGTCACTGCAGTACTCACCAGAAATGGCCTGTAAAATCTTTGTTGCCTGCTGCATACTCCACAATATAGCACTGGCACATCATGTGGACATGGGTGACATAGCATAGGAGCAGGACCCAGGAGAGTAGTCTGAGGAGGATGATGGTGCAAGTAACATCAATCATGACCATGGACATGGCAGAATAGCAGCAGCTGGACACCAGCAATGGACCAAACTCATCCACAGCTACTTCACCTGATGGAGATGAGACCCAGTAGGCAACACTTTAGTGCAGCCTAGATAACATTATGGCCCCAGGCGGCACATGCCAACCACAACCTGCTGCCTGGAGGAACAACCTAGGAGTGTTGGAGCATGGCATGCAGTGTACCCACACATGGGTAGACCCCCCGGTGCGAGGTACAGCACTTTCAGGGAGCACACAGAGGAGTATGCAGGATGCCTGGTTGAACAAGACCAATACCTGCACAGTGCGTGACACACACCACTCTTTTGCCATCACCACAGGCACTTCGAGTGTGTAGTACTATTTGGTGTGCAAACTGCATGTGAACAGTAATTGGGTTGCATATATGATAGTCCAGTATGTGATTTGCATACCATACAGTCTGCAACCACATTGTGTGCATGTGACATCCAAACCCAGAAGTAAACATCATGGCCACATGAGAAGAGCTCAGAAAGCAGCAGTAATACCTACAACCAAATAACAGGCACATAACCAAGCCATCAAGCTAACACACACTTGGGGAAGCCAAAAAATGCCAAGACAAAAAGGCAGGGTGCCAAACTTCACAGTGGATGAGACTGTAATGTTAGTAAGCCTAGTGTGACAGTGGTCAAGGGTGCTACACCCCGACATGGGTAGAGGCATAGCAGCGAGCAGAAGGACAGGGCATGGTGCATCATAGCTGCCAAAGTAAGGGAATTGTCAGGCATAAGGTGGACCATCAGGCAGCTGTGGCACCAAATAAATGACATAGCCCAGTGGACACCAGACACAGCGGAGAGTCTGAGGAGGATTGCTGAGCAAGCAGAGACTACAATGCATGGTGGCCATTGCTGTAACACAGGTGAATGCACAGTGCATTGCTCAATTTGTGCCCCCACACCACACCCCCACTATAACCGTAACAGTGGTGATGTGTACTAATGTTGTCCCTCCCATTGTATCCCTCTACAGGCAGGAATGAAAGTCGCAGGGAACTGGGGGAAGCAGGAGTGTGAACCAGGTCCGCAGGCAGAGGTCATGCCACTGGAACACCAGCGTCAGGTAAGCTGCATGCCCAAATACACTTTATGCTGACAGCCCTGCCATGTGAAGCCACAACAGTACATTGAAGGAGTGGGGGCAGATGGGAACATACTGCAGCACCCTAACAGCTGTACTGGCAGGTCACTGACACAGGTGTGGTGCCATCTCTCACAATAACAGCAAGGCTGCCAACAATGGCAAGCATAACATGCTTATCAACAAGATGTGTTGTCTGGCCATGTGGCTCATGGGTGTACACTGATCCTGAAAATGGCCAATGGGCAGTGGTCAGAGGTTGGTGGTAGATGTTTCCCATGACCAGGAGGGGGTGCTAACCAGCTGTGTACCCCTGTGATCTGTCCCTATGCCACCACCTCCTATTGTCCACATCTGTGAGGTGCTGTCGGTGGTGGCATGTCTGCAGAACACAACAGGATGTAACACATCGTGGATGCTGCTGATGTAGTGGAGACATTGTGGAGGGACACAGGGACATCCGGATAACGGTCTGTGGTGTTTCATCTGAGGGCAAGTCACATATGTGCAGAAGAATGAACCTTGGATGTGGGATCCCAGGGGAGTGCAATGTGCTGATGGGGTGATAAACTACATGGAGAACTTGTTCCAGTGTGTGCCAGCCCATCATATGACAGTCACAGTGACAGCGGCAGACACAAAACAACATGACAACAGGGAACAGAGAATACATAGGCAATGTCGGATGTAGGGTACAGAAAGGCCCCTCATGTCTGACTGTAATCTGTACACCTCTACACACGTGTATATGGCCTGGGACCCAACCTGCACAGCGGCTGTCTCCACTCCTGAGAACCCCTATGTGAACAGTGTGCCTATCCAAGGCATGCCCAAATCCCTCCACTGTGCTTTCACCCACCACCTGCTGTGCAAGTGAATACCATGTGTCCACCACTTTCACTACAGCAACTGCAACTGCATGTCTCACATGTGCCAGTGAAGAGACACCCACCAGAGTCATATCATCACCTCTGTGTTCTACCACTACTATATTGGGGTTGCCTCCCTGCATCCTGTGTATGGCCTTATGGCACCCTTCTGTGTACATCATATCCACTGTACAGCTGATCACAGGTGTGGCCTGCTGGCACGTACAGCTGCTAGCCCTGTGACCAGATGCAGTGTGGTCATCAGCCTTCCATGATGAGATGTCACATGTGTCAATCTGCAAATGTCACACGTTGATGGACACACACACACACCTCCAGTCTGCAGGTCAGTGTGCCATACAGGCCTATATGTGACATTGCATGTGTGGTGCACAGTAATCACAGCCCTTGCACAGAGGCAGCAGTCAGAAACACAGCACACTGCATAATGATGTACCCATGATGTGTTGGATGGCCCATGCTGTGCAGTGACACCATCCCCCTGTATCTCCACAGGGTGACAGAAGACATGCAAGGGCCTGGGAGGGACCTTCACCTGACAAAGGGTGCTGGAGAGAGCAATGCATCGACTGAGACACCAGGATGTGCTGGTGTATGCTGCATGGACCAGAAGGCATATGGGGAGCCCATGACAGGGTGTTGGACAGAGGCCACATGTGACATCTGCAGCCAGGGCCACGGGGGGAGTGACACATGGTAGACATGCACATCCAGATAGACAGCAGGGGTCTGCAGGAGCTGTCTAGCAGGTGCAAACAATGAGCACCAAGACTGAAGAGGCATGTGGCACTGTACAGTGCAGTGGGGTTGACACGCAACACCCTGATGGTGCTTACATGGACCTTCCACAGGATGTGGGGGGAAGGTGTCACTGCACAGTATGGGCCATCCAGTACGTCATAGTACATCATTACGCAGCATGCTGTGTTTCTGACTGCTGCTTCCTTACAAGGGCTGTGACTACTGTGCACCACACATGCAATGTCACATATGGGCCTGTATGGCACACTCACCTGCAGACTGGAGGTGTGTGTGTGTGTGTCCGTCAACAGTGTGACATTTGCAGATTGACACATGTGACATCTCATCATGGAAGGCTGATGGATGTGGCAGTGGGCAACACTGTCAGTTAAAGTGTGGAGACAGAGGACTGGCCCGAGGACATTGATGTGGAGTAGGACCAGTCAGCATCTGTACAGCAACACCGCACCCTGGCCACCATCCTGCAGGCTAGACTACAGAGGCTTGCCTCTGACCGCCGCCTGATGCAGGGCAGGGTCAAGGCCATGGGCAAGGCCATCCAGAGCTACCTGCAGTAGTGTGTGCACTCAGACAATTACACAGACACATACCTTGGGGTTGGACTGTTCTCCATTATGTGACAGCCACTGCTTGTGTCCCAGTTTATATCCCATCAGTACCTATGTGTGTTATTTCCCCCTTGTTACTGTTACTGCTCTGAGTCCCTGTACCTTTACAGTGTCTGGAGTGTTAACCTGCTACATATGGATAGTGCTCAAAGTGTTTACAGTAGAGTGTTGATAGTTTAAGCTGTTTAGTGTGTTTCCATTTGTTTCAAAGTTATTTATATTGACAGCAGGTCTAGTAGTTGCTGTTGGTCTTGTTTGCCCAACTATGATGGCTATCATTGTTGTACCTTAAACTGTTCAATACACCTGTTTACAGACAAACACTGTGTTACCTGTCCTTACTGGTTATGGTGTGCATGAGACTGCTAGGTTGGGACAGTCATGTGCATGGCTGTGTTCCGGGTGTGGCATTGGCATACCGGTGAGACATGCAACAGTCTTCTAGGTGCATTTGTGCCACAGCCATGATCGACAGCAGGGCTGTGTCACATGGGTGTGGCTGCCACTGAGTGCACGGGCAGGCATGGAGTGGTGTACATGTGGCCCTGGGCATGCACAGCATCATGACCTGCACAAGCATGACAGCTCCCATTTGTGGCTGACACATAGGCATGTGAGCCAACATGCACTGGGTGATGTATGGGGTACAGATGCCTGCTGTGCAGTGCTGATCATAAAGCCATTACCACGGCACACAGTTCTGTGAACTCCTGTCCTCCTGGTAGGTGGTGTGCAGCCATACAATAGGTTATTCAGTATCATTGCACAGTGCAGTGTCTCTGTCCATGGACCATCATCCCTGTGTGGGTCCTGTTCCCAGCAACAGTTGGGATATCAGACATTCATGGGATGGACATGTGGAACCCTAGCACTGAGGCAGAATCTGTAGGCTGAAGTACATACAGATGCTGCTGTGCACAACACAGGTAGGTTGCATGTACAGACTAGGTAGGCATATGTGTACACATGGACTGGCCTGACATGGGGGGAACACTGGAACACTGCTTGGAGCCAGACATGCCTGGGGCAGGCGGATGTGTGGCCTACAGGTGTGTGTCCTATGTGAGCGAGAGGGAACATGTGCCCATATATATGTCTATGTGTCAAGTTGTATATCAGTGTGTCCATACAATGCACCCATGATGCACCTGTCAGCATATGCCTTCCCAGGGTGTGACATACCATTGCAATGCATACAGTACATTACATGCACACATGGCATCTGGGTTGTTATCTGGGCCATGCTGCGTGCCACAGCTGTCTTCATGTTTATCACTGGCAACACCCGGGGGGGGGGTATCTGTTTCCCTGTATGGCATTCTATTGTGTACTGTGGGAACACTGTGGCACACCTGCCGCGGTGTGCAGGGTTGCATGTTGGATGGTAGGTTCAGGAGACACATATCAGCATTGCAAAACATTTATTGGTACAGTACAATTTCACATGTGGACCTCATCACACCCCGTGCCCCAAAACCCAATACAGACTTAGAAATCACCCATGATAGCACACATCCAAAGATGGCTCACTTGACATCCCTCCACCTGCCTCATGCAATTGTCAGTGTAGTGTTGCTGACCACCTACCATCAGCAATTCCCATAGTGTGGACTCCAATACACACATGCCAGCATATGAACACTGCAATGTACAGTGTAAGGCAGTCATCATGGCTGGAAGTATTGACTGCACCATTCCTGACCATGCAAACTTGCTAAGTGTGGGGGGAAAGCAGGGACAGGGTCAACCAGGCAGCACCCACAAACAACATGGGGAATGCATGTGGGAGGTCAAGGTACATGAGAAAATGAGAGTAGAGCTAATGTCAGTGATAGGGGGTCTGTGGGGTTGATAACATGAGGGGACATGGGGGGAGGTAGGAAGCATATCAGCCATGTTGCTGATAGACAGCAGGTAGGCAGTGGAACGTTGAATGTCATGGTCACTGATGCACACAGTCTGTGGGATGTACCTCTGCCCCAGACTCATTTATGGTAGGGGTAGACATGTACATAGCAGCAATGACAGGAACCTGATACAACAGTGCCCCTACTAGGATGTGTGGTTACTAGGTATGATATTTTCTGGTGGGATAGGGGTGGCAGTAAGGGAGGGGAGTATGTACATTTGGGTGGACAGTTGGCATCAGAGGTGCTAGGTGGACAGGGGGAGGCCAAGGCACTGTGTGTGTCACACTTGGGCCAGGAAATGGCACAGCGATCAGCCTTGGGTTGTACTACAAGCCTCCAGAACATGGGGTGGATGTGGATGGGGCCCTATGGATGTGTCAACATGCAATTTGTGCAGAGGGGGTGAACCACTGGCGGTGGATGTCAATATCATTGACATGGTTGAGGATATCCCAGTGGCAGCATCAGCCAGGTACCAGGACACCATGGATGCCCTAAAGGGTGCAGGGATTGCAACACATAACATATGTGATGGGCCTCATGAAGTGCAATATGTGCCCACTGGAGGGATGGAAGGATTGGAAGACAGGATGGGGACAGTGTAGCAATGTATGGGTCTGACAAGGGTGCTTGGGGGTGGCATCCTCCAACACAAGTGTTGTACACGTACAACAGGGCATGACCTGAAACTGACCAGGGGCTGGTTGAGGTGATATGTGAGGATGTTTCCTGCATAGAGAGGGTGTTGTACCTATTGAACAGACTGCCACAGATGACAGTGTGATCATGCACGGTACAGGGCCACATGCATGCCTCGTCAGGAATGGGGATACCTTTGGGGGAGGGGTGTGATGCCAATGGACAATACCTACTGTAGGGTTGGGGCAGGCCTGTTGAGCCTGGAGGTCTGTATTGGTGCCCATGTTTCCAATGGTTATAAGTTACCCTATGTCACTTGCCCCTTCCACGTTTTGTGCCTGCCATCCTATTCCTGCAATGTCCATCCCTGCCAGCAGCTGGGCCACAAGAACCACTGTTACCATCAGGTGGATGCATGTCACTGCCACTCTCTGCAGTGGCTGTCAATTGCTGGACAGGGTGTCTGGTTGACCATCACAGCTCTGGCATTGCACCCAACTGGGGTTCTACATGGGGCTCAGTTGCAGTCACACTGAGACCCTGCCTACATCCCCTTGGCTGCCATTGCACTGTTGCCTGGGGCAACATGTCCAGTGCTGACTAGTGGGCCACTACAGCTTCCTGTGTTGCTATGTTGTCAGGCACAGCCATGGTGGCTTCAGCATGGTTGAGGTCAACACTGGTCCCTTGTTGGCCCTGTGCATCATGGCTGGACACTGGCTTGTGTTGCATGACCAATGCCACCTCCCAATGACTCTGTACTGTGGGCCACGGTATTATCTGGCCCGACATCACATGTGGGTGTAGTCATGCAGGCACCCTGTGTGTTTATGTCAGATGTGCCACACAACAGTGCCTGTCTGTGTGCACCAGTGGCTTGTGCTGTCCCCTAGGTGGGATCACCCATGTCCCCTGTGAACTGCTCATATGGTACACAGTCCTAGGACACCTCCATGGCTATGGGTAGAGTGTGTAGGTGCCAACATTGTTGGTGATTGAACACCACAGTGACATGTCCATGTCAGGTGCTATGTCCGTGTTCATGGCCTGCAGCATGTTTGCACACTCAGCCAATTGCATGGCAGTGTGTCATGTGTCAAACACAGGTGTGCTGTGTGCATTGTCCAGCACAGGTGTGGCCCTACTGTTTGGCCTGTATGTCCATGTACCACTTCCAGTAATTGTCTGCTGTGGAGTGATTACTGGCAGGTGCATGTCTGGTACACCCTCCATTCTGTGTGTTGCAGTTTGTACTGCTGTTGTGCATGGGGCACTAGGGCCTGCCACCATGCCATGCTGCCAGACTGGGGCCATTGCAGCCTGCGCTGTGCACATTGTCCGGGTTACATGTTGTGACTGTGGCCCAGCCATGTATCCCTACCTGATTGGGTGGGTGCATGCTGCACTCACGCAATGCATCGAATTGGTGGGCCTGTGGGAGGGGCAGGCCACGGGCATGGAGAGGTGGTGCCAGCCCATTGCAACACTGCATCCTGAGTGGGCATTGTCAGGGATCCTTGCGCTCAACTCCTGTATCCATACTAGGTGCTCTAGGGCACCTGACACCAACTCCAGTATTGCTGTCTGGCATTCAGTCACCAACTGCATCCTCTGCAGGATGTCCACTTTCTGTTGCCACTGGTTCACAACACATCTTAGTCCCTGGGTGATGGCATCCCTGACCCCTTCCATGTCAAAATTAAGTCACTGGTAATGCACCTGGGCAGTGTTGGTGTGTCTGCCCATTAACTCCCATATGACTTACAGTTCATGGGACACGATTTCAGATATCAGCCGGTTGTGGCACAATTGATCCACATTGTCCATGCTCATAACCATTCCTACATTGTTTGCCTTAGCAGCCTCCCTCCCCTCCTCGCTCAAGCATGGATGGTGTTGGGGACAGGTCCTGGGCAATATTATCTTGGATATCCTTGGGGCTACTTCCTGTGGTACTGTTTCACCCTACTCAACCTCCTCCTGCCCCTCCTCCCTCTTCCATCTTCCACCCCCCTACTCCCCTCCTTCTCCACCTCCCCTCCCCTTCTCCTCCCCATTGGTGGATTCAGTGACATCCTTAATGGTGGTGTCTATTGACTGGTCCACGGTGTCATCAGGGATGCCATCTGTGTCACTGTCTCCACCACTTGTTGATGTATCCTCAGCAGATGCATCTGTGTCAGCTGTCTATCTGAGTCCACTGTGTTGTCCTGCAGTGGATCCAGATGTGTGTGCCCTCACAGCTCCTGATGTTCCACTGGTACCTGTGCCACAGGGGAGACAGAGGTCATTTGTGACAGTGTCTGCAGTAATGGTGCATTTTGACCTACACTTGTGCAGCAGTGCCTGCCCTACGTGCAGATGTGTGCATTCACCCTCCTAGCACACTGCACTGGCATCCATGGCCCTATGTAGGCATCTGTCCCCTGTGGGTCATCCAGAAGCTGGGCATGGTGGGACCTGTAGTGTGTGCCTTCCATGTGTCCAATGCGCATGTGCGCATGCCCTGTGCAGCATGTCTTGTGTCCTATCATGGTGTGCTTTAGTTCCAATGGCCACACTGGTGACAGGCCTCGGCCCTGCCTCCCCACTGTGGCAGTGTCTCCCATGTCATGGATTTGCACAATGACATGTTATTTAAATGTGCACAGTGGCAGTGACCCTACCCTGTATCCACACAGTTGATGTACCTCCACCACAGCCCCATGCCAGCCACCAGTTGCTGCTGTGGGGGTGATGCTGTACTCCATCGCCCATGTCACTTCCTCACACCCATGCTCATGTTAGGTACAGTACAGCACATTGCAGCCTCTGCATGTGGTGTGTATTGCACACATATGGGTGTCACTGGCAGTCGGGCATCACCTGTACTGCACACCACACACATCATTCAGCTAACAGGCTAAGACTGCTATCCCCATCAGTGCTCCTCCTGCTTATCTGGAATGCCACCTGCTCCTCCTGGCTTGTGAGCTCCACCTGTTTATGTGGTCTTCCTCCAGTGGCCACATTGTTTCTGTGGATTTGTGCCATTTTCTCTTTGGAACACCATGTAAGGTTACTATGCCTCTTTTGGAGCTCATGCACTGTCCACTCCACTCTGCTGACAGTGTTCACTTTGGTGGCAACAGCCTCCCATGCCTCCTTTCACTTCTGTCTATGTGCCTTGTTCCCACCTCAGCTGAGGAGGAGGAGGAGGAGGAGGGCAGTATTGGCTTCCACTGCCTCTAGAAGCACATCTGTTTCCTCGTTCACAACTTTGTTTTTCCATGGCAGCTTTGTTGATTGCTGTACTGCTATTCCCAACCCACATGTACTACACAGCTGTGCTCTGAGGGGTCTGTGGTGCTGTAAGACACATAACACAGACAGTAGTACAGTTGGAGCAGTGCAGGTATGTGTTCAGTGGTTATGTGGTCAGTACTGTAGCTACTGATACAGCCACGTGTACATTCAGGGCACTTTACCTGGGGGGGGTGTCTTCCACTCCACTGGTGGGTTGTCCTACTCTGGAGGGTGTCTGTGATGCTGTAAGACACATAACATAGACATAAGTACGGTTGCAGCAGTGCAGGTATGTGTGCAGTGGTTTTGTGGTCAGTCCTGTGCATGTTAGTACTTTCATTGTTGGTTTTTTATGTGTTTTCTGCCTGGATTCACCTCTATCCTGCTATTTGCATGGCGTCCTTGTTTCTCTTAAGGTCTGCATCTTTAATGTACTTTACACACCTTTTTATGTCGCATTTTTGCATCCAACATCATTTTCCTGTTCCCGGACGCAAATAGCAGTTTTTCTAAAATACTGTGCATTTGCACAGATGCAGTTTGACTACTTTTGAAAATCGAGCCCACTGTCTGGATCTCAGAATCTACTCATCTAACCGGAATGAAACTTGGCAAATCAAGAGACTGTGCATGCAACATTTTCTGCAATTCTGTTGAATGGGGGACTTTTAAGGTGCAAAGTTAGGGGTTTAACATTAAACATCCTACTGAATCCTAACTGTAGTGGTGCTACCATGCCACTATGATTACTGATAAATGTAAATAATATACTGAAACTGAGCTCTTTTAAAGGGGAACTGTCAACTGTGAGGCTGATCCCAATTAGCCCTTTGTGTGTAAAAATATTTTTTGTTACTTACTCCTTACTGCAGTGTAATAGATTGTATCTGGCTAATTTCATTGACTTGTAAGGTAACATTTCATGTAACCAGAAATGCCAGACTCCCCTGCTGCTGACATCAGAGGAGGGCTGCAGCAGTGGGAGATTCAATAGCCTGCAGTGAAAGTCAGAGTTTTTATAAGCTGCAATATTCTGTTAGCTGGTCTGCTGTTCTCCTGGGGCTAGGTGCAGTCACAGAGGACCGTATTAAGCCCCATGAGCATAACAGGAGCAGCAAACATCTAAAGTTAGCTAAAAAATATTTAACATGTATACTTCAGGCTATTGAATCTTATTGAATCTCCCAGCTCTGCAGCCCTTCTCTGATGTCAGCTACAGGGATTCTGGTATTTCTGGTTGTAGGAAATGGCATTTTAGAAGCAACAAAATTAGCCTATTACATTCTACTATATAGCAGTAAACAGTAAGTGAAAAATGTTTTGTACACAAAGTGCTAATTGGGATCAGCCTCACAATTGAGTGTGAGACTTTATTGCTGACAGTTCCCCTTTAAAATTCCATAATATATGTGATTGCATTATTACCAGTGTATTACAGACTATGTCACAACTGTCTCCTGCACAATATTAACCGTAGAGCTGTTACAGAACTCAGTTTCCCTTGTACAACAAATTAACCTTAACAGACCTGGGCATTAGAATGTATTTTTACACACACACACACACACACACACACACACACACACACACACACACACACACACACATATACATACAAAGTTGACAGCAGATTATGCCTGTCTATCTTATCACACGTTTTGGTGTCTTTGCTCTTGTGGTCTGTTAAGCAACAAGCACTGCAGGTGTGTAAAAAAAATCATAATGGAGACTTCCAGTATGGAGAAGATTGAGATGGCTGCTTGAGAGTGGAGTTCCATCTCACCCCCACATTTATTTCTACATCTATTGTTCCTGCCATTCCATAAACTGGTGGCTTCGGGGTGGCTGGTCTCTGGGGACATTGGTGATCATCTGTTGGTGTCTCTAGTTTGGAGTAAGCTGCCTATTTTTTTGCAGAATTTGCTCGCTGACGTGGAGTATGGCTACAGTGGTGCAGGTCGATGCCATGCATGAGCTCTCTAAGGCATTTGCAGTGGTAAGCCATGAAGAGCTTTTCACCATCAGGAAAATGTTACAGGCTCTAGTGCAGAACATGCCTACAATGAAAGCATCGGTGCACCATTTAGAGTCCAGGGTAGAGGAGGCTGAATTTCGGCTGGCGGATCATGAATATTACTGCATGCAGCTTGATTCGGTTATGACTCAGCAGGAAGACCACATTGCTGTACTTGAAAGACAAGTGCAGACCCTATCCCTTAAAGTTAATGACATCAAGAATCGAGGCCGAAGATACAATATTGGAGTCATTGGTCTACCAGAGGGCACAGAGGGAGATAATTTAGGAGAATTTTTGCAAGCCTTCTTCCCTAGATTACTAACTTTTACTTCAGATCACCCACTAGAAATAGAGCATGCACACCACTCTCTGGGACTGCAATCACAAATAGGTTCCTCTCCTTGCCCCATCTTGGCATATTTCCTCAGGTTTTCCATAAAAGAGCAAATTCTGAGGCTTGTGAGTGAAATGGATCTCTTAAAATAGAATGGGCACTCTGTCTTTTTATTTCAAGACTTTTTGAAAGAAGTGACATTAAAGCACAAGGAATTTGCCTTTATTAAAAAACAGTTGGCAGCTCACCACATAAAATTCAATTTGAGATATCCTGCTGTTTTGCATGTATGGTGGAACAATGAATGGTACCACTTTGATTCTCCCCTGGCAGCTCATAACTTTTTAAAATCTCTAACGGACAAACCTAATCCGATCTGGGGCACTTCTACATTGAATCAGCATTTTCAAGCCCGAGACAGAACCATGGGAATGACATTGTCTTCTGATCAGCATAATGGTGGTGCAGGAGGTTTTTGTCAGCATTCCCTTGGAGGTTGGCAATACCCCAAATGACAGAGGGACACAGGAGGGCCCCCTTCCCTCCTGGATCAGCTTCTGGTTCTGCAGCACCTGAGGGAAGATCGAGAAGCAGCACTGGTAAATTAGCTCCTATTCCAGTGAGTGCACAGGAAGATTGATTGCCCACACCAAACTTCATACACCCTTGCCTCTCACCAGATTGGTGGAGAAGGATTTGTATAAGTCTGGGTCAAAATGGGCAGAATATTCTGAAGTCAAACTGATTGTTGCATCGCAAATGGCTCTGGAGCTTCAGTGGATGCAGTTTCCCTGCCACAGGTGACTGTAGCTTCTACATCATACAGAGAGGTCAGCCAGAATACTGTGGACAGCAATGAATGTGAGGATGATTGGAATGGGTGCAGCTGCACCAGACGCATCAGTTCTTTAGACTTGAAGATGGGACTCTCACTACCTCAAGAGACCTGTAGTCACTTGTTTGTATGGTTGCTAACCTGTTCTCTTTTCTTGCAGGGTAGCCACATGCTACGTTTGCTATGGAGAGGTTGAGTCTTAGGGGCTATCCTATTGTTCTTCTTTACTGAGCTCCCTAAATGCTGAGGCCCACTTAAGGTCTTGGAGGCAGGTATAATATGGGGAGAAAGGTTTGTGGATTTCAGTTTGGTGAACACGGCAAATGTTTGCAAGTCAGGCAATGTTGCTGATAACTATTGGGGATATTGGGGATTATTTCTTATATACTCTTATGAATATGAGGTGGGTTATTATTTGAGGGTAACAGGTGGGTTTTTACTAGCTGTGGATGGTTAATTTGTGGAAGTGGGGAGCACACTATGTCTGGCCTTCTTGTTTCTTGTGGGACCGAAGTAGGGGGTTCCACCTCCAGACTTGCAGAGGGGCCAAAGGGCATTGGCGATGGGGAATCACCAGTCTGGTGTCTCTCACCCTCATGCCTTGTTTTTGGGGAGGAGGTTTGGATCATTTGGTGTGTTTAATGTTGTGGAGTATTGCAAAGTTTGTGTGGGAGGGGAGGGAATTTGGGGACTATAGTATTTTGGGACTCCTCATCCTAGGGGTGGTGGTTAGGATCGGGATATCCTTCACAATATTGGTGGAATTTCTCTGGTTTGTAGCTTATATACATCAGAGCTTACTGTTTCTTTATTGGGAGTTTAAACTTGGTTGGGGTTGAAAGGATGCTGGTGGGGGGGGGGTTGTCACTGTGTTGATCTTGTTACAATAATCAGTACCGATAGGGATTTGATATGGTCCAACTGTCAGTTATAACTTGGAATGTTCAAGGTTTAAATATCCCCATCAAAGGTAAGAAAGTTTTTGCATATCTTAAATCCTGTGATACTGATATTATGTTCTTGCAGGAAACCCATCTTTTGAAAAGAGATACTGATCTTCTTACAAGAGAGTGTGTGGGGAGAGCATATTCCAGCTCGTTCACCTCTAACAAGTGTAAGGTATCTATTTTGTTGAAGAGGGGTTGCCCTTTAATTCTGGAGAAGTGGAGTTCTTATAAAGAGGGGAGGTGAGTGTTAGTCTTAGATAGGGTGGAAGGAGTAGTAGTTCTGCTGGCGAATGTTTACACCCCAAACACCGACTCCATGGATTTTTTCTCCCAGTTTTGCAGGCTATTATAGACTGGTACTCACATCCCAGGGTGTTAATTCTGGTGAGGGTATTTTAATTTTGTGATGGATCCAGTGTTGGATTGGTTTCCTTTGGAAAAGGGGTACCCTCTCATCACAGGTCCCGGGAGGTTTTATTACATTTTTGTGAGGAATTTAAACTTGATGACTGTTGGTGTACATTCAACCCAGTTACACAAGATTTGCCGTTCTGCTCACCATGTTTCAAATCTTATAGCCACTTAGTTATTTTCTATGTAGCTCCTCTACTCTATCAGACCTGCAGGGGGTGTCACATGGCCTGATTGTTTTATCCGATCATGCCCTAGTGATTATGATATGGGAGCCTTGGCAGACATCCTTGAGGTCACCTTGTTGTCGGTTTAACTCATTATTGTTAACCTCGGGGAAAGTGAGATGCTGGCTAGCAAGTTAGATTGATTTTTATTTTCTCTCAAATGCTTCACCTGAGGTTCCCTCTTTGTTCTGTGGGATGCATTTAAACCATTTATTCGTGGTAGAATCATTTTTTTATGTCACTTTTGTTAACAAGCAGTGGAAAGCAGAGGTACAGGAGCTCACAGAAAGAATTAGGCAGCTTGAGATAGATATTTATAAGTCCCAATTGGCCCAAGATGCAATGGTTCAGGAGTTGGTATTAAGTAAGGCACAGTTAAATAGTTATCTTCAGCACAAAAGCTTTTCGCACAGTTTTTCTTCAACAAGTTTATTGGGAGTCAGGGGAAAGGCCAGTAAGCTTCTGGCTTACAGATTAAAGAAACAGGCTATGGAAACTCAGGTACCTTACATAAAGGGGACAATGGGACACTGATTTCAGATACGGGGGCCATAGTGGAGCAATTTAAAGGGTTTTACTCAAGGTTATATTTATCCTCAGTTGACCTACTGCTGGAAGCTTATGAAACATTCTTTGACCCTCTTATAGTGCCCTGTTTGTCAGATAATGCACCTGCCTCATTGGAGGAGGCTTTTACACTACAGGAGGTTCAGCAAGCAATTAAATCTCTGACCACTGCTAGAGTGCCAGGCCCTGACTGACTTACCTCAGACTTTTACCAAGCTTTTGACTCGCAATTATCTCCTAGATTGTTGGAGTTATTCAAGTCCATGGGGGTATCTGATGCCCTGCTGGTTTCTATGAAGGAAGCTATTATCATTGCCCTGCCAAAACCTGGTAGGGACCCTACACCACATGCTAATTATAGACCTATTCCACTTTTGAATGTTGATTGTAAAATTTTAGTGAAAATAATTGCTATGCTCCTGGAGAAAGTGTTGGGTCTCCTAATTGGCAAAGCTCAATCTGGTTTCATGAAGGGTAGGTGGGGCAGTGATAATCTGTGAGCAGTGATAGATCTGATCCAAGTGGCAGAGCGAGGGCCTGACTCTGTTACTTTGGTGAGTTTAGATGCAGAAAAAGCATTTGACTCCACTGAATGGAAGTATTTGCGTTTTGTACTTAGCAGGGCAGGGTTCAGTCTGAAGTTCAGATGCTGGATTAGCTGTCTTTACTCTGAACCTAGAGGGAGGGTTTGGGAAAATGGTGTATCATCCTCATCCTTCTCCTTATTGAGAGGAACGAGGCAAGGGTGTCTACTTATCCCATTGTTATTTTTGCTTGCTATTGAACTGTTAAACTTGGCACTATCACAAAACCCAGGTGTTAGGGGATCAATGTGGGGGAGTTTGTTATATGCAGATGATTTGTTTCTTTTATTATCACTGGTGGAATCCTCACTTCCAAAAGTGTTGGAAATTATCGATTCACTTAGTGCCCTCTCAGGGTTGCGATTAACTGGGAAAAACAGAGGTCTTACTGCTGTTTAATGTGGACAGTAAGTGGGTGATGGGGCTCCCACATTCTAAAATGGTCACCAGGGAGTGTGAAATATTTAGGAATGTATGTTTCAGCCGAGCTTTCAGATATGTGCTCTAAAAATTAATCAGGGTCTTGGAGGATATTAAGGTGGATTTGTTATGTTGGAGAAAACTTAATTTATCTCTCCCGGGTAAGATAGCCACTATTAAAATGATGGAATTCCCACATCTCTTTTATAAATGATGTAACCTACACTTTATTATTCCCCAGGGATATTGGGCTAAGTTGGATAGAGTTCTGGCTGATTTTATTTGGGAGGGAGCCACCCCTCAGT
This sequence comes from Neoceratodus forsteri, assembly GCA_016271365.2. Lineage (NCBI taxonomy): Eukaryota > Metazoa > Chordata > Ceratodontiformes > Ceratodontidae > Neoceratodus > Neoceratodus forsteri. Next base: position 1,677,476,498 of record CM057449.1, read on the forward strand.
TTAGTAGATAGGTGCTCTGGGCTCCAGGGTTTTCAGGGGGATGGAATATGCCCTGGCTTTGGTTGTACCATATATGCCATGATGTAAGCAAACCTTTAACTGAGTTTCAGCTAACTGCATGAGCCCCCTTTGGGTGGAGATCGAGAAGGAGGTGTTGGGGAGACCCTGTTGCTAATCTTGCTTAAAAAGCTGGGACTCTTTTCAGGTTTCCACAACCCCTATGAGGTGTTTAAGGTGGGTGAGGGGTAGGTTTTTTAAGCTTTTAGGACAAGATACTACTTACTTTGGTAAATGGGAGCCATTATGGGAAACCCAGACTTACAGGCTGAGGTGCTGCTATCCATTGGGGCTCTTGGGTTTGCCAATGATTTGAATATCTTGGGGATTTTGTGTATTGAAGGGTGGGTTTACTGGGTACATTTCAGGACCTGCAATGTAAATATAACCTCACCGAGAAAGAATTATGGAAATATTTTCTCTCTGGCATGAACTTTCCAAAAGTTCATCATGGATTATTATGTGGTGGAAACATACTTCCCAGATATGTTGGGGAATTTGCTTAAACTTTCTAAGGGACACAATAGTTTTTCTGTATAAGAATTTGCAAAACTGTTTCTGCCAAATTGGGAGTCACACATATTAAAGTGGATGACTGATGTGAAGGTAATATAGATGAGGATGGGGTGGAATAGATGTTGGTGCTGCACACACTTTGTCCAAACTCCATTTGATACCAAAAAGATTTTATGTAGGTGGCATTGGACTCTGGTGCAGCTGGTGAGATTGGATCTGCTAGGATAGGATTTGTGCTGGTGCTGCCATGCAGCCACTGGATCTATTTTTCATATCCTATGGAAGTGTGATTTACTAAAACCTTGGTGGTATAATATATTTGGCTGCTTAGAAGAGGTCCTGAAAATCCCCATCCTAAAGTCTCTGTTTTTTTTGGATTCTGGGGATGCAACTTTTCAGATGCTGCCTCTCAGCAGTATAAGGGTTTTCTACAGCAGCACTTGAGGCTAAGAGGCCCCTCTTACTGCATTGGAGATTTCAGGGTCTTCCACCTTTTCAGAGGTGGAAACAGGTACTACTCAAAGCAGCTTAGTTTTATAAATTATTATTTCAACGGTGAAATGCCTTGTCTAGATTCTCGAAAACATGGGATAAATAGCTGATTTATCTAGGAGTTCAAGATGGGGATTTAATCTGACTTGCTTCTGAGCTGTAACGATGTTATAATTTGTTGTTTTAAGGCATATAGCGATGGGGGAGGGGCAGCATCCTGAAGATTCTGAAGAGTCTCATAGTTTGAAGATATTTATAGTTTTAACTTGTTACAGTCTTGTTACAATAGTTTTTCTTTTGCAACATATTTTCCAATAGTGTTGACTGCTCTGTATGCTTAATTGCTGCTGTATCAGCTATCTTTATCAGTCTGGATTTTGTGTCATAGATAGAGTTGTAATGTTTTTATTGATGTCTTTTAGAAATAAAATGTTCACATACAAAAAAAACTCATAATGCACTCCTACTCATAAATTATTTCCCATGTACAGTATTTACAACCATTAGGTTTTGGATTCCATATTTGAATGTCTGGCTTTGATCCTTGGAAGGGCCTTAACCTTGGTGCACACAATCTAAATGTACTAAATCTGCTGTATCTGAACAGGTTTGGAGCACAGTGTGTGCACAAAACTTGTTTGGATATAACCCTACAAGCACAGCCATAATAAAGGCCCTAACTGATGGTCTCAGCACAAAACACAACCCCTACTGGCCACAGAGAGGCATACTGTACCTCTCAAACTTTTGTAACAGGAATGAGGACACAGATACTCAAAATGAGACATAATGATGAACACTGACCCTCATAATGAGGGACACATCCACAAACATGGAGATACAAGCTTGGAATGCTGTGGAAACCATTGCTTTTACTTGCACAATATTTATTTGCTGTCTTGAGAGCAAGTGCAAACAACATATTGTGGTAGCTTAGAATAGCAGGTTTTGGAGGTGTGGTCATGTTGTGGTCAATGGCACCACTCCTTTTTCAGGCTGGGCTTTGTGGCATCAATGAAACAGCATGCTGTCTATGACAGCAGTGGAAAAGCATGCCACCAACTTGAAACAATTTCACCGCTGCAATGAGGGAGTGACCCATCATTGCAGGGCATGCCTTGCCTGGTGTAACATTTCAATAAAAATGGTGGTGGCTATCGCTGTCCGCCTCTCACATTCCCACCTAAAAGCCGACCTCAGGGGTGCCCAATCCCCCTGTCAGCATCCCCCTCCCCAGTTCATTTGCCAATGGGGGAGCCCAATCCATGTCAGCATAATGTCCCTCAATTTATTTAATTTGTATGCCGAGGGGGTGCACAATCTCCCTCGGCATCATGCGCCCCCCCAAACACAGACACGTTTTGTGTGCCGATGGGGGGCTCAGTCCCCATTGGCTTCAGTCCTCCTGCCTAAAAAACACAGGTGGCACAGTGGGAGCACACCCTAGTGTACCAAAACACACCTGTAAAAAAAAAAGTCCCATGATGTCTTTTGTTTTTGCTTTTTTTTACCTGTAAAAAGAGAAAATGGTCCCTCATTATCTCCGGTGCTCCTTCCCCCAACCTGCACCCACCCTCTGTGTACCCCACTTCCTCACACCCCCCTCACCCCATACTTACATCCGGATCCTGGCACCACGATCTTCAGTGGAACAGGAACAAGTCTGCACTCTGCAAAGCCAACTGCGAACTGAAGAAATTATGGTAAGCTGTATAATGGCATAAATGGGGGGTCAACTTAGGTGGATATCTTGGCCATTTTTGTGACTTTTGGCTCCACATTTTCAACATGGGTTTCTGACCCACATTATGAATACAGTCACTGTCATGTCATTATTCCTCCAGAAAGGTGATTTCACAATCACTGTGTGGAATCACCTTTCAGGACCGAGTAACAAATGACAGTGTCACTGTTCATGAGGTGGGCTCAAAATCCTGTGTTGCAAATCTGGTGAAAAAGTTCCAAAACTGACTGTGTTATGAGCGTGCATTGTGCAGTTTCCATGCATGCTCAGAATTCTAGAATTTTTAATATTTTCACTCCAGACTTTCAACACTGCCATTTTTTCACACCTCCTTATGAACAGTACAGCTGTCATTTTTCATATCCTACCTGAAATGTGTTTTTGAACATCTGGTGCACAATGGCATGGTTGCTGTGGGAAATCAATGTTTGGGACAGATTAAGAAAATCACAGTGACACTGTTCATCAACGGAGGTCCCAAAATGCCTATGTCGAAAATTTGGTGACAAAATTCCACAAACTATGTTACGAGCATTTGTTGTGCAGTTTCATGCACGCTAGTAACTTCTAAAATTTTTAATATTTTCAATTAAGATTTTCAACATTGCCATTTCTTCACACCTCCTTATGAACGGGTACAGCTGTCATTTTTCACATCCTGCTTGAAATGTGTTTTGCACATCTGGCACAGAAT